>JAKOOJ010000007.1:27088486-29504736 GCA_022577455.1 Arizona elegans | reverse complement strand
CCCTTTCAGTGCTCCTTGGCTGTCGTCCTGGCTCCCCTCGGATGTTGAGATTTTCCAAAGTTTCCATCACCAATTGAGTTATATGCCTCTTCAGACGATCCTCTCTCAGCAGTGCTTTGGTTAGTTCCCCCTAGTCAGAGAGGGCTTCTAGCTCCAGTTTCCACCCGGGTTTCGGTTACCGTGGCTGAGGGTGACTCTTCTGGTTCTCCCATCCCAGCTGTCTTTCTTCCTGATGCCAATTGATCAGCAGGGCTTTTCGGAATCCTCTTGGGTTACCTCATCCTCTCCGATGGGGTGCAAGAAGCAGGCACTGGGCTAGGTTGATATCTCCCCCCAGCATTCGGCTTCTCCCTGTTCCCTGTTTTGTTTGGACATGGTTTGCAGGATCCCCTCAATAGAGCGAATATTGCTTCTCTGGGTTGACCTTTTTGCAGATGTTGCTTTCTATAAGGATTGCCACTCCCTCTAGCTTAAGAAAGTGAAAATTCTTGAAACAGAGTATTTCAAAAGGGACCTTTTATTAAGCAGAAATGACAGCAATGGATTCAAAGCAAGTCTGAATACCCTTAGGCAAGACAAGTAGAATTAAAGCAGTGGAGACCCCTCCCATTAGCCAGAATGCAGATTTTAGCCAATACACAAATGTGAAGATTTTTTCTTTACCAGCTGCCCTGAGAACCGGATAAGCATGCATTCCCATTGCTATCCTCCATTATCCTTTAAAGTGAAACAACCAACATGGCCATCATAAACATTTCCCAAAGGTAAGGAGATCTCAGGGCGCTTTGGCACCAGGATATCTGTTGACACAGGCAATGCTAATAAATCGAATCCAGTCCCCCCCTCCCCTTCTCCCAATTGAATGGCAGTATTACTTTTAGGGATCTGACAGTAAGATTGTTTGAAAAGCCCTGTGGGTATTCCTACCCCTTTTGTAACTCTTCTTGGGGGTCTAGTTTTGTTTTATAAAATTTATGCAGTGGCCTCTTTCAGTGTAAAGGATAAGAAAGAACTGTGGGACCATATCTTTGACTTTGTTTTCCTTCCTCCCTCTTCACTTGGAAGATGTAGAGAAGTAGAGCCTTTATTAAAATATCTTGATAAATGAATACCAGTTTCATATATAGTTTTCCATGCATAGGGATCTGGTAGAAACCTCAATATTTATTTATTTATTTATTTATTAAATTTATATACCGCCCTATTCCTGAGGGACTCAGGGCGGTGAACAGCGAACGATAAAAATACATGTAATACAAACGTTTAAAAAAACCAATTAAAATATACTAAACACTCTGGTCCTAGATAATTCAAGACATCCCAGTTTAAAACAAAAGCAAAAGCAATATAAAGGGAAAGTTAGGCCAGGCCGGCCTGCTGAAACAGGAATGTTTTGAGGGCACGGCGGAAAGTGCGCAGATCCGGAATCCTCTGTATCTCTGGGGGGAGCTCGTTCCAGATGGTGGGTGCCCTCACAGAAAAGGCTCTCCCCCTGGGGGCCGCCAGTCGACATTGTTTGGCTGACGGCACCCTGAGAAGCCCCTCTCTATGGGAGCGTACTGGTCGGTGAGAGGCTATTGGTGGCAGAAGGCGGTCTCGTAAGTACCCCGGTCCTAAGCCATGGAGCGCTCTAAAGGTGGTAACTAAGACCTTGAAGCGCACCCGGAAGACCACAGGGAGCCAGTGCAGCTCGTGCAGGAGGGGAGCCACATGGGAGCGCCATGCTGCCCCCATAACTACCTGTGCGGCCGCATTCTGGACCAGCTGGAGCCTCCGGGTGCTCCTCAAGGGGAGCCCCATGTAGAGAGCATTATAGTAGTCCAGGCGTGAAGTGACGAGGGCATGAGTGACCGTATTTAACGAGTCCTGATCCAGAAAGGGACGCAACTGGCAAATCAGGCAAACCTGATAAAAAAACCTCCTGGCCACAGCCGTCAAGTGTTCTTCTAAAGACAGCCGTGAGTCCAAGAGGATGCCTAAGTTGCGAACCCTCTCCATGGGGGGCAATGACTCGTCCTCAATAGTCAGTGATGGCACCAACTGACTATATTGGGATGTCGGAAACCACAACCACTCGGTCTTGAATGGGTTGAGCCTGAGTCTGTTCCTCCCCATCCAGATCCGTACAGCCTCCAGGCACCAGGACATCACTTTAAGGGCATTATTGGGGTGGTCCGGGGTGGAGATGTATAGCTGAGTATCATCAGCATACTGATGATACTTCACCCCAAAACCACAGATGATCTCACCCAGCGGCTTCACATAAATGTTGAACAGAAGGGGTGAGAGAACTGACCCCTGTGGCACCCCACATACAAGGGGCCTCGGGGTCGACCTCTGCCCCCCTGTCAACACGGACTGCGACCGATCAGAGAGAAAGGAGGAGAACCACCGTAACACGGTGCCCCCCACCCCTAACTCTTCCAACCGGTGCAGCATGATACCATGGTCGATGGTATCAAAAGGTGCTGAGAGGTCTAATAGGACCAGGACAGAGGAGCAACCCCTGTCCCGGGCCCTCCAGAGATCATCTACCAATGCGACCAATGCTGTTTCCGTGCTGTATCCGGGCCTGAAGCCCGACTGGAATGGATCTAGATAAGCCGATTCATCCAAGTACTGAGGAAGCTGTCGCGCTACCACACTCTCAACAACCTTCGCAACGAAGCGAAGGTTGGAGACTGGACGGTAATTAGCCGACACTGTTGGGTCCAGGGAAGGCTTCTTGAGGAGAGGCTTCACCACCGCCTCTTTCAAGGCGGCGGGGAAGGCACCCTCTCTCAAGGAAGCATTTATAATCCCCTGGAGCCACCCTCGTGTAACCTCCCGAGAGGCCAGCACCAGCCAGGAGGGACATGGGTCCAATAAACATGTGGCCGCGCTCAGTCTGCCCAGTATCTTGTCCACATTTTCCGGAGTCACAACATCAAACTCATCCCAGGTAATATTCTCAAGACTTGCCTCCATCCTCCCTCCTGAATCTACCCAGTCAGAGTCCAAATTTTCCCGAATCTGAGCGACTTTGTCATACAGATATTGTACAAAGTCCTCGGCTCTACCCTCCAAGGGGTCCTCCCGCGCTTCCTGGTGGAGCAGGGAGCGGGTCACCCTAAACAGGGCGGCCAGGCGATTATCTGATGATGAAATAAGAGCGGAAAAATAGTTACATTTTGCCGCTTTTATTGCCACCAGGTAGGTCTTAATATGAGACCCTACCAGTGTTCGGTCAGATTCAGAACAGCTGGCCCTCCAACTGCTCTCCAGGCGTCTTTTCTGGCGTTTCATCTCCCTCAGCTCCTCGGTGAACCAGGGAGCCAGGTGAGATCGACGCTGGGTTAGAGGCCACAAAGGCACGACCCGGTCTAAAGCTCCAGTGGCCGCCCTATCCCAGAAGGCCACTAGGTCTTCAGTCAAGCCGTGTGGAAATGGCCCAAGCTCCGTCTGGAACCTATCCGGGTCCATCAGGCGCCTGGGGCGGAACCACCTCATCGGTTCTGCCTCCCTGCGGCAGGGTGTGGCAGTTCGAAGGTCAAAGCGAAGGAGGGAGTGATCTGACCATGACAAGGGCTCGATCGCTATATCCCCTATCTCGAGACCACTCAGCCACTAACCAGAGACAAAAACCAGGTCCAGCATGTTTCCCCCCATGTGAGTAGGGCCATGAACTAATTGGGTCAGGTCCATGGCCGTCATGGAAGCCATGAACTCCTGAGCCACCTCAGACGCCTCACCGACGGATGGCAGGTTGAAGTCCCCCATGACCATAAGCCTAGGGGTATCAACCGCCACCGCGGCTATATCAATGATATCCACATGACACCATTTTGCAGATAAATGAGTTTCAGACTTGCATCACATGACTCAAGTATATGGGTGTCAAACTCAATTACATCACGTGACGTATCATGACATGTTGTCACTTTTTTGACTGCGGAGCCGGGGTGGGCGTGGCCTGCGTGTAATGCATCTGGCCTGTGGGCCATCAGTTTGACACCCCTGCTCAAGTATATAATTGTACAAATGATGTCATTATGCATGAAATGTCATATGCCCTTTTCCCTGCCCATTTCCTGCTAAAACTCAGTCTTCTGTTTCAGCAGTTCCTAGTTTATGGATCATTGTGCAGTTTTATGTAAATGCTTCCCTAACAGTCACAGTGATGCATAGAGAATGAGATGGATCTTGAGAATCTTTGTACTTTAGAAGTGGTTCCTCTTTAATGGTGGTATGCTCTTTAGAAAAATAAAACTTTTTTTTTTTTTACATTAAACTCTATTTGGGGTGCTTTAAAATGAATATCTTAAAAAAAACTATATGTGGAGGAGAATTGAACTACTCTATGCCCTTGCAGTGAATTATGTCTTGTGAGAAATATTGATCATATGGACCTAGCCTATGCTCCCCTGCTTAAACGTGTATATTTTAATCAACCTAATGTAGACAGAATTGTTGACACAGCATGTTGCAAACACTAATCAAGCAAAGTGTATTACAATTTTGACCCTAGTAGGAAGGAAAGCCAATATATAAGCTCTGCTTCAAGGAGCAAAGTGATTTAAACCAGCATTAGGGGTACCTTCTGACTCTCCTCTATGCTACATATACCAAATATTTGAATAAGGCTATGCGTACAGTTTTGCCAATGGTATTCAGTAGTATATGAATGCCA
Organism: Arizona elegans; assembly: GCA_022577455.1. Classification (NCBI taxonomy): domain Eukaryota; kingdom Metazoa; phylum Chordata; class Lepidosauria; order Squamata; family Colubridae; genus Arizona; species Arizona elegans. Next base: position 29,500,067 of record JAKOOJ010000007.1, on the reverse strand, counting down.
GTCTAGGAACCTGGCAAGTCAGTTATTCTGAACATCTGTGAATGAAATTTAATTATATTTAATGTATTGACAATTTTCATAAGCAGCTGTTCTCTTCCTTTTCAATAATATTAGTAATTGTTAAGGGAGAGATTGAACTGCTAACAGGAGATACTTGAAAATTTGTTGGGAACAGATAAAAACCTTCAGATTCTTCTCTCTGGTGAAAATTTCTCTTTCTTATTTGTCTACAGTGCTGGGAAAATGGTATTATTTTATGCAGGAAGATTGCTGAGCAATATGAAAGCTATTATGACTACAGAAATCTCAGCAAGATGCGGGTAATAAAATTGAATTTTTTAAATATAAATATTATTCACACAGTACAGTACAGTCTTTCACAATTAGACTACCATTTTTATCCACAGTGAGGACAGCCCTGAATTTAAGATCATCCCTTGAAGCAAAAGTAGATAAAAACAAAAATAAATAAATAACCTAATAACCTAAAAAAGACAAATATTGTGTGATGCCTAATGATGCCCTTATTAATTTTGGGTTGTCAGTTCCAGCTGAATCAGATACTTGATAATCAAACAGAGATACAAAATTTATTCATCTTCTGTGGGTGAAACTAAGAATGTAAGTGTAATAGTGACTTTTGTTTTAAGGTATAGTATCAATGACTATTTATTGTATGAGTTTCAGCTATTGGGTAGTTTTTAAAATGTAATGAATAAACAAAGTAGGATTGTGCAAGTGAATCCAGGGTCACATGAGTGTAGGCTTTCATGGCTGATATCTGTTGGGCAATGTTGGGCTTCAGGATTTAGCAACTGTGGTCTAGATAACAGAGTTTCTGATGTTTCACCAACAAATAAGGCTGGCATCTTCAGAGCAAGATGGTTTGCTATACAATCTACAGGCAATTGAGCAGCGACTGACTGGGCTCCTGTCTTTATACACAAGTGATCTGATAGCTGTAGAGCCAGGAAATCTGAACTCTAGACCACAGTCACAAAATCAGTTTACTTTGATTAAAAAGTTGCTCACCACATCCTAGCTGTCATTTGCCAAAAATAGAAGACAGGGTTTTTTTTTGCAGGCATTGCAAAACACAAGCCAGAAAAGGCAGACTAATGTGTTTTCTGGTACAGCTTCCTAAATATTAATGCAAACTATGTAGGAGGAGGTGTGCGCTATGTCTTCTATAATGCTCGCCAAAGTAATTTAATTTCAGTTAATGATTTGGAAAAGGTAAATGGCACATCTTCTGCAATACTTGTCGAAAGTTTCTGCATAAACAGCCTGGAGCTCTGTAACACTTGCCAAAAATTTCACCAATGGCACCATTGCAACACTCATTTGCTTCTAGGCGATTCACTAAGCCTTTTGGCAAACAGCAGCCCCTCCTTTTTTCCTGTAGCTGTGCAAAGCAGAACAAAATTGAAGTAACATGATGTAACATTTTGCATCATGAAGTGCTATACCATAGTACTTTGTGAAATAGCTTTGAAGGAGTACTACAGTTGAACTTTTGAATCCCCACAAGACCATAGTAAGTGTACGATTGAAAAAGAATACAAATCAAAATAGATAAGAATGAAGGAGGAGCCAAACAAGTGCTATTTCTTTTGATAAATCCAAAACTCTGTCTAGTACCATTTTATATAACCATTGGATTGAAATCATTTTTTGATATCTATAGATCACAGTTGAATGATATTTCTTGTTTTTCTTTTTTGTTTAGTACACAAAAAGTACACAAAATGTCCTTCTTTCTCCTTTGTTTATTTATCTAAATCCACACAGTTGATGGAAGCTTCTTTATATGATAAAATTATGGATCAGCAACGTTTGGAGCCTGAGTTTTTCAGAGTTGGATTTTATGGGAAGAAGTTTCCATTTTTCTTACGGGTGAGTTTGGATTTTTTAAATACAAATGTTAACATGCATGACAATGTTAGGCTAATACTATTAGAACATTTACAGATTAAAAACTACAGTATGTACAGCACTTTAATAAAATTATGTGTAACATTTAAACATACTTTGAAAATTTCATCTGTCTTCTGGTATTCTGTTGCTTATAATATTCTGCTTTATGTTGCTCCTTATCAAGATTAATTCTGTTTCATGCAGTCTTTTCATGAATGACAAAAAGATGGCTAGGAACTATTTTCCATTGTCACAGAGACTACCCCCCCCCCTTGAGAAAAAGTTGCTGGTGAGATAATAATGAAAAACATGCTGATGGTAGCATCTGTAAAATCATGGAAAAGTCTGCCTAGGTAGATTGTTGTTCTCCCATTTCCAGAAAAGAAGGTAGTTTAATTGATTTTCCTGTATACTGTATTGACATCTTGAGTTCATTGGTGTTGGAGAAGATTCCTGCAGATACCATGGATCAGAAAACAAGCCAATGGGTCATCAAACAAATCAACCCAGAATTCCCACTTAAGGTACAAATAGCCAGGCTCAAATTCCCAACTTTCTGGGAAAGTTGAAAGAAAAGAAAAAAGAGAAGAGGATGACCAGTAGCAAGGTGGATCTCTTATGTGCATTGCTAAGGGGCTTGAAAAAACAAGTTAGGGTCAAATCATCTTGGAGAAAAGCTATCTATGTGCTCCCTAAGAGCTGAAAAGGATTTGATGGCACATATTCAATTTAATCGATTTTCCTGTACATTGATGAGTATAGAACTAGATAATCCTTGTGGTCTCTTCTCATTTCACAGTTCTGTGATTTGAAGAGGTTGGATAGTAAAGAACACCTAGTAGTACACAGGATGAGGTAGTTATTCCCATTAGGAAAAATTTCCACTATACAATTCTGTAAGGTCCCAAAATACACTTGAGTCACCAGAATGCCAAAGAGAGAGACTCAAGACGAGGCTGCAAAAAAAACAAACAAACAGATTTTATTTATGGTCAAAAACAAAATACTGGGTGGAACTATATCCAGAACATACAGATACAATGCATGCGAGGAGATAGCCACACCTTGGGGAAGGTATGGTGTCTTTTTATACCCTCAGAGACGTCAGCTTAGTACCCCACTCTGGCCTCCCACTCCAGGCCCGTGCATTCCTTGTTGCCCTGCAAGGGGGAATAGAAACTTCCCAATTAGTCATCTTGAGCATTTCTTTGTTTACTCAATTGGCCTCTTAGGCCCCCTGGCCCTGGAAAGTAGGAGTCTATCCAGATCAACATAAATTAAGACTGAGATACGTACCATGCTCTTAGATGGCACAAGAAAAAAAACAGGGAGAAGATTGATATGGGTTCAGGTCAAATGGCAGGGACATATGTTTGACAAATACCAGATACATTACAGGCCTAATAACAGAATATGTTTGTTACAGGAGATACAAATATAAAGGCATAATATATGTGATACAAATACAAAGGCATATGTGTATTACAAGAACCTAATGGTTACAAAATCTAGTATATCAGTATATCATATCCTAGTATTATTTATTATATCCTTATTATTGTTTCCCTTCAATTCGTACTAGGCCTTTTAGGTCTAGCCAGCCTCAGCAGGCAAACTCTAATATACGAACTACAGCAGAGGTGATATTCAGCAGATTCTGACCAGCCTTACCTCATTATATGGTTGGAAAAGGAAGAGCATTTTAATAGCCTTTTCAGTCAATTGTGGATAGGCATTGAAAATTCAGCAAGTGGTAGTTTCTTAAATGCAATGCAAAGCCTGAAATAAATGAACTTTAACACTCCATCAAATTAAAATCCATCCGTCTATTGTACACTTTGAATGTTTTTTTTTTTTTACCTATGCATGATTTTTTAACATCCTGTGTTAGTCATTTGGAAAATATTGGTTATGAAGGACTTCAAAAGGTTGATTTTTCACTATTCAGCATCCAAAAATCATGTTTGTTTATATCACTTATCAGAAAGAGCTGTCAGCCCAGTAACACACATTTGCAGCAGCTCTGCCCAGTTTTATTATTTTATTATATAATTAACTTTTTAATAGTTTTACTGGACATTTTTTTACTTAACTAAATTTGTTTGGATGAAATGATAGTGAAGACAAATACACAGATAACGGATTTTGCCTGGAACTGATAGTTATGGGGAAAAGAAAGAAACGCCATGGTGCTAGCCTGGGACGTCTCCCTCCTTTGAACTCTGCAAAACAACCAAGAATTGAGGAGCACTTCTCATGAAAGAGAACTGTAAGTAAAATAAATTCTCCACCCATCTCTAACAAATTTGAAGCACTAGAATGGGACTACCAAACAGAGGTGGCAAACTATTAGATCTTCCTCGTTTCTTGTGGAAGAGCAAAATGGTAGCCAGTCACCATTACAAGAAACCAACCCAGGTATTTGTTCCAGGAGAGTTGAAATGAAGCCCAAAAATAATAAGAAAGATCAGAACATAGAGAGGCTATCATGGGAAAATTCAACTGAGTTTATGGCAAAACAATGCCTCCTCATAGTGCAAATATTTGAGCAGCTTACAGCCGTAAAACAAGAATTGAAGACATTGAATCTAGCTGTTTTTCTTCAAAAGCAAGGACCCTCTACTCCTACAAAAGCCTTTGTAACAGACATAGTCAAATCTCCCACTCTGGGCAAGTATGCTAATAAGAAGCAAGAGCAAAAGTAATCGCTAAAGAACTTGTCAAAAAGCCACAACTTTCTAAGAGTAACACACTATCTTCTGATAAAGCAAAGAGAGGGGAACTTACAAACGTTAAAGATTCCTTGGAAGCCAGAAAAGTCTCCTCCACCAAATTAAATTGTTCATTGCAAACACAACAGATCACTCTCAGAATTTGCATGAAGGGACTTAATGTGGGACATTGGAATACCAGGAAAGCAATCCTAGCTTCCTTAGGTCGGCTTCTTCACTACCAAGGTGTGTAGATTGATCTGTGTGCTGTTGATTGGCTCCCAGATGTCCCAAATTGGAAGCAGATATGCCTGTCCTTTAAACAGCCTACCATCCCTTTGATGCTATTCAAGATGAGAGCATATCTAGAATTAGAATAGAATAGAGCTGGAAAGGACCTTCTAGTCTAACCCCCTGCTCAAGCAGGAGAACCTATACAATCTCAAACGAGTGACTGTCCAGTCTCTTCTTAAAACAACATCCAGTGATGGAGCACCCATGATTTCTGAAGGCAAGCTGTTCCACTGATTAATTGTCCTCAATGTTAGGAAGTTTCTCCTTAATTCCAGGTTGCTTCTCTCTTTGATCAGTTTCCAACCTCTGGTGCTTTGGAGAATAATTTGACCCCCTCTTCTTTCTGGCAGCCCCTCAAATACTGAAATACTGCTATCATGTCACCCCTATTTTTTCTTTTCTTTAGACTAGTCAGACCCAAAATCTGCAGCCGTTCTTCATATGGTTTAGTCTCCAGGCCTTTGATCATCTTAGTTGCTCTTCTCTGAACTTTTACCAAAGCCTCAACATCTTTTTTGTATTATGGTACTAAGGGTTCCGTAAAGCAGCACTAATACTTCATGTGATCTTAATGTCAGGGTTCCAAGTAATGGACCCAATGGAATCAAAACTCCAAGGCAGACACGTTCCTCAAAGTATAGATTTATTAGGCACGTCATATTGGCACATCTGGGGAAACCCAACTCTGAGCTCCCTTTGGGTTTCTCCCTAATGAAAAGTAAAGTCCCCCCCCCCACCATGCAGTTCATCACATAGTCCAATCAGATCACAGTCCAATGGTCACTCAGTCTCAGACCCCACCTCCTTGCACCTGGTGGGAAAACTCTTGGTTCTCAGGAGAAAGAATTTTATTATGGCTACAATCCCTCAGTTATCTCTTCCTTCCCCCTCCCGTTCCCACAGCACGACTTTCTTCGCTGTGGCAACCCTGAAGTGCCAAGGGGGGAAATGGTTCCAGGGCTGACACTTGATTCTATGCCTCTGTTTATATAACCCAGGATTGTATTAGCTTTTTTTGGCTGCTGCTGCACATTGCTGGATCATCCACTAGGACTCCAAGGTCCCTTTCACAGTTACTGTTTTTGAGCCAGGTCTCGCCTAAACTGTACTTATACCTTTGATTTTTCCTGCCTTAAATGTAAAGTTTTGCTTTTCTCCACATTAAAATTCATTTTGTTGGCTAGTGCCCATTGTTCAAGTTTGTCAAGATCTTTTTGGATCCTGAGTTTGTCTTCTGGGGTATTGGCTATTCCTGCCAGTTTAATATCATTTGCAAATTTGATGAGTTCCCCTTCTATTCCCTCATCTAAGTCATTTAGCTTCCTTTCAACTTTTTCCTACCAGAGTCTTATGTGATTAGTCTTTAATAGCTAATATGCTATCTCCCAAGGTCACTGCTTCTTCACTCTCAACCTTGAGAGAGCAAGAATGGAGTCAATCAGCCTTACTTGATGAAGATGTTCTCAGCACAGAAGCTGGAGTTATTAATGTTTTTGGTTCCTATCATGAAAAGAACAAGACAATATACTGTTTAAACTAGAAAATCTGAAGAAAATTCTTGTTGGTCACAATCACCACAGCTGAGCCACTTACAGACTTTGTATCTCCAAACCTTGAACTCTCACTTTCCCCTCGGCAAATTACTTAAAAATGGCCCTATAAAAAATAGAAGTCTGAATCCTCTTGGGCTAAAAGAGGGTCCTGCAGTTGAGGAGCAGTCATTACTTTCATTGGGAAATTCCATGGGGACTCCATCAGGGAATGGGCAGTATCCTTGCCAACGTCCATGACATAGAGCCAGAGGCAGCATGATTTAACATTTCTTTGCCTGACACCTCTTCACAAATCCCTCACAAGGCAAGTGTTGTTAAATGCTGCCAATGTCATCCACTCCAAAAAAACAGCTCCAAGAGCTGATGCAGGATGTATATGAGTCAAGTCATCCCTTGGAGGAGGCCATAATGGCTGCTGATGACCTCCCAGGCTAATATGATAACCTCACAGCTTCTTGTCAAAACCATATCTCCTGATGGGCCTCAAATGGCTATCTTTCCCCACTTTTAACTTGGAATATAGTTGCCTGGTCAGTCCCATCAAAAGAACAACTTTTTTGACTATATATATCACAATTTGATGTCTTCCTCCTACAGGAAACCTGGGTCTCTTCAGAGGTGGAGTTAAATGTCTACTGGGTTAACTCTATCCCAGGTGCCCCAAGCAAGGCAGGTGGGAGATCTAAAGGTGGTATAGTGACCCTAGTTAGCACAGTTCTGCCATTTAAATGTGTCTCACTGTCCTCTTTACAACCATTTTTTGTGACTACTTTTTTGTGACTATCTTGCAGGTGGAGCCAAACAGGTGGAGATTTTGCTTTTAAATATTTATATTCCCCCTCCTAATAAGAACAATCTGGTCAATAATATTTGGGAGCACATAGAAAATGTTATCTCTAGTTGTTTAGACAAATATCCCACAGCTGCAATAATTATAGGTGGGGATTTAAATGCTAGGATGGGACCAAATGATCATACACTATTTAACCAATTTAAGATTCATTATGAGGAGAAACCTTTATAGAGAAATCCTTATATTCTAGAGCAGTGATGGCTAACCTTTTTGCCATCGCATGCCAAGAAAGGGGGGAGGTGGGGGAGGTTCACACGCGTGCGTGGCCACACCCATAATTCTATGTGTCCTGCCCTGCACATGCGCGTGCAACACCCACCCACCCACACACACACACCGCTCCTGGCATGCGATGGCCTGGTAGGCCCATTTTTCTTTCTTACCTGGCTCCAGATCCTGCCTATGCATTTGGGAAGGGCGAAAACAACCTTTCCCACTCCCTCGGAGGCCTGAAAGGGCCCATTTCCCAACTCCCGGTGGGACAGGAAGTGATGTTTTTTGCTGTCCCCAGCCTCCAGATCCTCTCTAGGAGTCTCTGGAGGCTGGGGACAGCAAAAAAAGTCACTTCCTGTCCCACCGGGAGTTGGGAAATGGGCCCTTTCAGGCCTTTGGAGGGCCTCCGAGGGAGTAGGAAAGGCTGTTTTCTCCCTCCGCAGATGCATAGAGAGGATCTGGAGCCAGGTAAGAAAGAAAAATGGGCCTTCTCCACCCCTGCCCCTCCAGAAGCAGGAAACAGCCTGTTTCCCCACTTCTTGTGGGCCCAGAAGGCCCAAAAATCAGCTGGCCGGCACGCACATGCGCCCCAGAGCTGAGCTGGCATGCCCACTGATATGGCTACATGTGCCACCTGTGGCACACATGCCATAGGTTCACCATCACGGTTCTAGAGAATTTAAAGACCTAAAAGTTAACAGGGCAGATCTATGTGGAAGGCAGATAATTGCATATCTAGACCTTTGTATCCTTAACGGTTCCATAAGTGGGATCACCCGCCAGAATACAGGTAGTCCTCGACTTACAACAGTTCACTTAGTGATCATTCAAAGTTACAACAGCACTGAAAAAACTGACTTAGGACCATTTTTCAAACTTACGACCATTGCAGTATCCCCATGGTCTCACAATCAAATTTCAGACTTTTGGCAACTGTCTCACATTTATGATAATTGCAGTGTCCCAGGATCATGTGATCACCTTTTGTGACCTTCTGACAAGCATAGTCAATGGATAAACCAGATTCACTTAACAATTGTGTTACTAACTTAACTGCAATGACTCATTTAATTGTGGCAAGAAAGGTCTAAAATGGGACAAAACTCACTTAATTGTCTCACTTAACAACATAAATGTTGGGCTCAATTGTGGTCATAAATCGAGGACTATCTGTACACCAGTGGTGGGTTGCCCCTGGTTCAGACTGGTTCGCAAGTGATCTTTTATCGTGTGACCTTTTGAATTTTGTACAGAAGATGGAAGTAGACTCATGACTGGAAAGTACTATCAAGTACTTCTAATTCTGACATCCCACTGGAAATTTCTTTTTTTTTTCTTTTTTTTTTCTTGAAAAGTTTTTACAAATATTTTAACCAAGTTTTGAACCCCACCTCCCTCCCCATTACCCCTCCCTCCCCTCCCCCTTCTCCCCCCCGACTTCCCAGAGCGAAATACAGGGTATTTCATTTAGCAATCTTAATCTAACATATGCTAACTATCTATAAACTCTTTTCATCCCTTTTTCACTTTAACTCCCTATTTACATAGCTAAGTAATAACATATCTTCTTAAATCCAAATATTCATTCATATACTATTTGAAACTTTTTAGTCCCATATTTGTTTTGAATATAATCAATCCATCTTCTTCAATCCACAATATATCTTTCTTGTGATTGGTCTTTCAAATATGCTGAGATTTTCGTCATTTCTGCTAAGTTCGATACTTTTAGTGTCCATTCTTCTATAGTAGGTAGATCTTCTTTCTTCCAATATTGTGCCACTAACAGTCTTGCTACCGTTATTAAATTTAACATCAAATTAGTTTCAATAACAGTACAGTCTGAGATAATACCCAGCAAAAATAACTGTAGGATGAAACTTATCTTTTTCTTAAAAATCTTCTGGATAATCCACCATATGTTTATCCAGAAAGCTTTAACTTTTTTACACGTCCACCATATATGATAATAAGTTGCATCATCACAATCACATCTCCAACATTTAGGTTGTTGGTTCGGATACATACATGCTAATTTTTTAGGATCTAGATGCCATCTGTAAAGCATTTTATAAAAATTTTCTCTTAAATTTTGTGCTTGTGTAAATTTCACATTTCTAACCCAAATTTTTTCCCAAGTTTCCATCATTATTGGTTCCTGGATATCCTGTGCCCATTTTATCATACAATCTTTAACTAGTTCAGTTTCTGAATCTATTTCTATCAACGCATTATATAACCTTTTTATGTGTGATTGACCTTGATCTCTAATTTGTTTTACCAAATTTTCATCAGTTATTGTGATACCAATTTTCTGATCTTCTTTCCATCTCGCATGTAACTGTCCGAACTGAAACCAAGTTCTTCTCTTAATACATTTAAAGACTTTAATTGCAATGTATTCCCTTCCATTATAAGAAGTTCCTTATATGTGGTCCTGTCTTGTTTCTGTTCCACGCTTATATTTTCTATCACATGTCTGGGTATTGCCCATATAGGTATCTTGTGATTTAATTTATATTGGTATTTTCTCCAGACACGCAACAGAGCATTCCTTAATATGTGAGTCTTAAAAACATTATCCGCCTTTTTATCATACAATAGATACGCATGCCATCCATATAATAAATCATATCCCTCAATATTCAATATTCTATCTTCCGTTAAATTAAACCAGTCACTAATTGTTGATAAAACAGCTGCATCATAATATAATCTCAAATTGGACTTCCGGTTTCCTCGTCTTCGGCGGCGACGGTGCCTTTTTAAGCGCCGCCAGCCCCGCCACTCGTAGAGCTGCTTCTCGATTGCGAGGCGGCTTGAAACCTTCAAAATCTTTAGGATTTATGAAGAAGAGGCAGCAGGGTACAGGTTGAGCCCCTGCAACCCCCCCAGGGAATTGTTTCTGGGGAGGAAACAGGGCGGCTCCCTTTCAACCTGCTGAGACTCCGGGCGGCGTGGGACGTCTCTGCTTCCGCAGAACAAGCCGGCTGCAGGAAACTTTTAAAGAGCGAGGAAATAACCCATATAAACACTTGAAATCTACTTGAACCCTGAAATTTTGAACTGCAAGTATTAGCTCTTTGCTGATTTTTTATACTGAAGTGAAAGTTTCTGAATGAGTGAAAGTGACTGGAAAAAATATGGCGCTCAGCATTAGAGTAAATGTATCAGCGGGTGTGGATTGGTGAAGTCATCTTGCTTTGTTATAAAGTTAAAAAGTTGCTATAAAGTTGCTCCGGCTGTAACAGAAACAAGAAGAAAATCTCTCCCTTTTACTTGACTTTGCTGCATTATAGCTTTGCCTTGAATAAATCTGGGGGACCTTTTTAGAAGGCTTTGTGGAGGTGGCAGAAGAAGCGGAACCTCCCTTTTTAGAAAAGCTAGCCTACGTGGCAGGATGGCTTCAAAGAAGCAGGAAGGCAAAACAGGGGGGGGATCCCCCACACGCAAACAGGACACGCAGTCACAAGCCCAGAAAAAAGATTTTGATATGGGAGATTTAAAAGAATTTATTTCAAATATCCTGGATGACAAATTTCAAAAAACTCAACAGGAAATAGATGATAAATAAAATAGATGATAAAATTCAAAAGTCTCAACAGGAAATTATGCAGGAAATGCAGCAGAACCAAAAGAAGGTGACCAAAAAAATAACAGATGTGGCGTCTAGCCTGGCAGGATTTATTATGAAAGTTGAGTCAAAAGTGGATGAATTTAAATTAGAAGTTAATGCTAAGATGAAAAATAATGATCATAAATTTTTTGATGTTGATGACAAGATGCAGAGAGTTGAGAACGAGATTGTTATGATGCAATTCCGGGCAATGGAATTTGCTATACGGCTTCGAGGAATTAGAGAAGAGGAGAGACAAGATTTGAGACAGATCTGTGCTGAAGCCCTAGCTGTGATCTTAAAAATTGATCCTGATATGGTCTTTTGTAAAATAGACAAAATTTACAGAGTCAACTCTTGGGTGGCCAGACAAAGACAATTGCCTAGAGATGTGGTCATATATTTTACAGACAGAGCAATAAGAAATGATATCCTGCAAAAATCTTTTCTTACTTCTGTGCAAGTGAGCGGATCCAAGATTACAGTCTACAAGGAGCTTCCACCTAAGATGTTGAAATCCAGAAAAGATTTTGGCTTTCTTGTTAAAGAATTGCAGAATAATCAAATCCCATTTCGTTGGGACGCTCCAACTGGCATAATTTTGAGATATAAGGGAGAGAAACACCGTTTGAATACTGTGGAGAAGGCGGAGCAATTTTATACTCATATCTTTAAAGAAAGAACACCATCCCCACGTACATCTACAGTTTTGGAGACTAAAGAGAGTGATAAGAAGCAACTTCAAGAATCGCAACAACAATCTAAGCAGGAATCAGAGGAGTTGAAGGGCGCTGAAGGAGGTTTTCTGGATGAGCCTTTGCTGGAACCTTCTCCAATCTTAGAGCCGGCTTGGATGGCTGAAGTCAAGGACTAGCGTATAACCCGAGCAAAAGCCAAGCAACTTAAAGAAAAGTTACAGCAGGAAAGACAAGATGAAAAGGCTGGGGCCGTGGGGAATGCAGGACAGAAGATTTCGGATGAAATCCGAATGTTCTGCTCTTTGCTCCAGAAGGAGAATAATGATGATTAAATGTTTATCTTGGAATGTGAATGGGTTGAATGTAACACAAAAAAGGAAGAAAGTATTTGCATATTTAAAACAATATAATAATGATATAATTTGTTTACAAGAAACGCATATTACAGCTCAAGATCAAAACTATTTGAAAAATTCCAAACTAGGAACACATTTTATATCTTCAACTAACCAAAAAAAGAATGGTGTGGTTATTTACGTAAATAAAAAATTAACAGCCAAACTTATAGAAGCTGATCAAGATGGTAGGTTTGTAGCAATTGAATTACTTTCTGCTAATAATCAAATTCTTTTGATAGGAATTTATGCTCCTAACCAACAACAGGACTATTTTTATAAAATGCTGCATACGAAAATACTTCAATGGGATTACAGATCTATCTTAATTATGGGAGATTGGAATGGAGTAATTGATTCTAAATTAGATAAAAAGACTTTGGCGAAGTCAAGGATTAGATTACCACAGACTTTTTTTGATATGAAAGAAGATTTGGAATTAAAAGATATTTGGAGAATACATAACCCAAAAGAATTGGATTATACTTTCTTCTCTGACAGACATAGATCCTTTTCCAGGATTGACTTCATCTTGTTGTCTGATGATTTACTTGTCAGGACAAAAAGAACAAAGATTCTGCCAAGAACTTTGACTGATCATAGCCCAGTGTGGATAGAAATTGAGACACACAAGACTGAGAGACGCTCTTGGAGATTAAATGAAAACTTATTCAGATATGAAAAAAATATAATAGAACTTAAAAAGTATTTGAAAGAGTTTTTTGAAATGAATTTGAATAAAGGCACCCCAATGGAAATTGTGTGGGACGCAAGCAAAGCTTATATGAGAGGGGTGCTTATATATATGAACTCTAAACATAGGTTGATTCGACAAAAGAAAAGACTTGAATTGGAAGCAGAAATAAAGAACAAAGAACAGTTACTTATTAAAAACCCAACAGATGAAAGAATACTTGGTGTCATAAAACTTTTGAAAGACCAATTCCAAATGCTTATAGCGGAACAAGTTGCAACAAATTTACAATACGCGAAGCATAATACATTCTGCAACGCCAATAAACCGGGCAGGTGGTTGGCTTACACATTAAGGAAGAAACAGAGCATACGGACTATTGATAGTATTGATATTGGAGGGAAAGAAGTTTTTCAACAGAAATTAATAAAAGAAGCTTTTCTCGAATATTACACTAAACTATATGCCAGAGAGGAGGTGCAGAATGGACTTATAGAAAAATATTTAGACAACAAAAGAGTTACAAAAATCACTGAGCAACAAAAGGAAAGAATGAATTATCCTATAACAGAGGACGAGATAATAGTAGCAATAAAACAATTAAAAACAGCTAAAGCTCCTGGAACGGATGGTCTGACTGCAGTGTATTATAAAACTCTGCAGGCAGAAATGGTGGAACAACTTAGAGACTTATTTTGTAATATACAACAAGGGGGAAAAGTACCCCCATCATGGACTACAGCTTATATTTCTTTGATACCAAAAGAACAAGCAGGTCCCAAAAAACCAGAGAACTAAGACCAATATCTCTCTTGAATACGGATTATAAAATTTACGCAGAAGTATTAGCCAACAGATTGATGCCAGTAATTCAAAAGGTGATTCATGATGATCAAGCGGGATTTATTGAGGGTAGGCACATGAATGATAATGTAAGGCAAGTAATAGATTTATTGGAATATCTTGAGAAGAATAAACAGATCCCTGCAGTGCTGGTTTTTCTGGATGCAGAGAAGGCCTTTGATAAAGTGGATTGGAATTTTCTATTAAAGACTTTAAAAAGGATGGACTTTGGGGACCAATTTATTCAGGCGGTCTCAGCAATCTATCAAGAACAAAAGGCACAGATTATTATTAATGGAAGTTTGACAACAGAGTTTAAAATTGAAAAAGGAACAAGACAGGGATGTCCGTTGTCCCCACTGTTGTTTATTTTAACACTAGAAGTCTTGTTAAACACAATAAGGGACTCTAATACTTTGAAAGGTATAATGATAAGGCAAGAGGATTACAGAATAAAGGCATTTGCAGACGATCTGGTTGTTACCCTAACACAGCCAATGGAATCAATAATCCAGATGAAGGACATTATACAAGACTATGGTAAAGTTTCAGGTTTTAGATTGAACCAGAAAAAAACTAAGATGGTAGTTAAAAATATGACACAAGATCGTAAACTTGAGCTTGAAAGGAGGGCAGGTTTTGAGATTGTACCAAAGGTAAAATATCTAGGAGTTCAGGTTGCAGAATCAAATATGAAATTGTTTCAAAATAACTATGAGGTGTTGTGGCGAGAGGTCCAAAAAGATATGGAGACTTGGAAAAAACTGCAGCTGTCTCTACTTGGAAGAATAGCAGCAGTTAAGATGAACATTTTGCCAAGATTTCTTTTTTTGTTTCAAATGATTCCGGTGCTCAAAAATGATAAACAACTAAAAGTATGGCAAACTGGTGTGAATAAGTTTGTCTGGAACGAGAAAAAACCAAGAGTAAAAATGAAAATCATGCAAGACGTTCCAGAAAGGGGAGGTCTTAAACTTCCAAACCTACAGTTATATTATGATGCAGCAGCTTTGACTTTACTAAGTGACTGGTTTGGAGGAAAAAAGACTGGAATACTAAACGCAGAAAGTTTTGATTTGGAATTTGGATGGCACGCTTACTTATTTTATGACAGTAAAGTGGATAAAGTATTCAAAAGCCATATACTTAGAGATTCTTTGTTGAGAGTTTGGAAGAAGCACCGAAACAATTGGGATTATAAAATACCGCTATGGCTGGATCTTGGTCATACTTTGTGGAATACAAATATAATGTCACTCGGGGGGTTTTTATACAAAGAGGTTCTTTTTACAGAGGCGGGCAGATGGCAGCTGAAGACATTACAGACATTGTTGGCTGAAGGGATTAATCTAACTTGGTTACAATATAATCAATTGCAATTGAGATGGAAAGAGGACCAAAAAACTGGTATTATGATGTATGAGGAAGAATTAGTTAGACACATAAAAGAGAAAGGCCCAATGCATATCAAAAGACTTTATAATGTTTTGTTAGAAAGGGATTCAGAAACTGAACTAGTTAAAGACTGCATGATTAAGTGGGCACAAAATTTTGAGGAACCAGTGATGTTGGAAACATGGGAAAAAATTTGGGTTCAGAATGTTAAATTTACACAGTCGCAGAATCTGAGGGAAAATTTTTATAAAATGTTTTACAGATGGCATCTAGACCCCAAAAAATTGTCGTGTATGTACCCTAATGTGCAGCCTAAATGTTGGAGATGTGATTGTTTAGACGCTACATATTATCATGTTTGGTGGACCTGTAAGAAAGTTAAGGCTTTTTGGATAAAAATTTGGTGGGTCATGCAGAATGTTTTGAAGAAAAAAATTCAATTTTCTCAACAACTGTTTTTATTGGGTATAGTTAAGGGTTTTACATCGGGTGAAACAAAATTGATATTGTATATGATAACAGCAGCAAGATTGTTGATAGGTAAATATTGGAAAAATGAAGCGCTGCCTACGATTGAGGAATGGACTTTGAAGATGGCCAGTTTTGCAGAGATGGCGAAGATTTCAGCATATCTAAAAGATTGTTCTCAAGAGACTTATGAATGGGAATGGAAGAAGTGGATAGATTATGTTCAGAACAAATATCAAACTAGGAAGTGTCAAATAGCTTTTATTTGAAAATGTTATATTAAGATAGAAATTTTTTAAGGTTAAGGATGAAAATTTATTAGAAAATGTTATATTAAGATAGAAATATTTTTAAGGCAATCAGGATGAAAATCTATTTGAAAATGTTATATTAAGATAGAAATAGGTTAATGTAATGAAGATGAAAACTTGTAAGGGGGAGGGAGGGGTTCAAGTTTTATATATAAAGGAGGGTTTTTCCTTTTATTTGACATGAGTATACTGTGAGGAAGTCCGGGGGGAGGGGAGGGTTAGGGTGGGTTAGGGAGGTTGGGAAGTTTGGGGTGGTTTGAGGGGGGGGGAAAGGGATGAAAATGTAATTGTAAAACTTTTGCAATAAAAAAAAATATATAATCTCAAATTAGGCATTTTAAGACCTCCTCTTTCACGTACATCTTGCATTATCTTAAGCTTTACTCTTGGTCTTTTCCCTGCCCAAATAAATTTATTAATACCTTTCTGCCATTCGTTCAAGTTCACATCTTTCTTAAGTATTGGTATCATTTGAAACAAGAATAAAAATTTTGGCAGGATGTTCATTTTCACCGCTGCAATTCTTCCCAGCAGGGACAACTGTAATTTATTCCATCTTTCAATCTCTTTTTGTACCTTTTACCACAACAATTCATAATTATTTTTATATAATTTCACATTTGAAGCTGTAATACATACTCCCAAATATTTAACCTTTTTAACTATTTCAAATCCCGTTAATCTTTCTAGCACTTCTTTTTGTCTTGTCATATTTTTTACTATTATTTTAGTTTTCTGCTTGTTTATCTTAAATCCAGACACTCGCCCATACTGTATTATTATATCCATTAACTCTAAAACCAATTTGGTTGGTTGGCTCAATGTAATAACCAAGTCATCTGCAAACACTCTTAATTTATAATCTTGATGTCTTATTTTAATCCCCTTAATTTTGCTTGAATCACGTATTTTAATCAGTAATATTTCCAATGTTAAAACGAACAATAATGGTGACAGGGGACAACCCTGTCTTGTTCCCTTTTCAATTTTACAAATTTCCTTTAAACTACCATTAATTATTATTTGGGCTGTTTGTTCCTGATATATTGCCCTAATAGATCGTAAAAAATGATCCCCGAATTCCATCTTCTCTAATACTTTTAATAAAAATTGCCAATTCAGTTGGTCAAATGCTTTCTCAGGATCCAAAAAAATCAGCGCTGCAGGAACTTGGTTATTTCTTTCCAAATACTCCAGTAAATTTACAATCTGTCTTACATTATATTTCATTTGTCTTCCGCTTATGAATCCTGATTGGTCATTATGAATTATTTGTTGCATAACCTGCATTAATCTATTTGCTAATATTTTGGCAAATATCTTATAATCAATATTTAAAAGAGAGATTGATCTATAATTTTTTGGTTGACTAAGATCTTGGTCTTCCTTTGGAATCAGTGATATAAAGGCTGTCCTCCATGATGGAGGCACTTCTCCTCCCTTCTGAATTATTCTAAATAACTCCTTTAACGGTTCCAACATTTCAACCTGTAGGCTATTATAATAAGTAGCTGTCAAACCATCTGTACCTGGTGCTTTACCCACTTTTAATTGTTTAATTGCTAAGATAATTTCCTCAGAAGTTATTGGATAATTCATTCCATCCCTTTGCTCCTGTGTAAGTATAGGAATATTCGCTTCTTGTAAGTATCTATCTACAGTATATCTAAACCTTGAATTGTATCACTAGCATATAACTTTGAATAAAATTCTGCGAATATCTTTTTAATAATATCTTGCTGATACACCTCTTTTCCTTTATGCTCTATTTTCTCTATAGTACGTGATTTTTGTTTTTTCCTTAACATATAAGATAACCATCTACCTGGTTTATTAGCATTATAAAAAGTATTAAGTTTGGCATATCGTAAATTAATTGCCACCTGGTCTGCCATCAACATATTAAACTGCCCTTTCAAGAGGTTTATTGTATCTTTCACTTTCTTATCAGTTGGGTTCAAAATAAGTACTTTCTCTTTCTTCTTTATCTCCCCACTGGAAATTTCTAAGAACTAAGTCAATATATCCACTAAGGCTTGATAACTATAATACCCAGGTGAGAATTAAATGGACTGAGAAAAATGCCTCAGAAACTCTAGAATTGTATGCACATCTGCTAGGAAGTAAATCTCAAGGATCATATTTAGATAGGTTTGAAACCTTAATCTAAAATCAGTTCTCATCAATGGAACACTGCCTCATTCCAGAAAGTGGGTTATAAAGAATAGAAAATGGTTTGATCGGAATTGTGTACAATTAAAGAGGACATATAATAAGGAGTACAGAAAAAGTAAAAACTCTTCTGAGAATCAAACTCACTACCTAAGATATTCGAAGGCTCAATATAAGGCCTTTTTAAGGAAAAAAGAAGGCATTGAAGAATCCTGCCATAAATTAATCAAATCAGTTTGGGGTATCACTAGAGAACTAGGAAAATCACTCCCTCCCCCACTTGGTAACTAAGTACCAACTCTTTCCTGGGAGGAATACTTTAGAGCAGGGGTGTCAAACTCAATTTCATTGAGGGCCACATCAGGGCTGTGGTTGACCTTGAGGAACTGGGTGGTCATGGCTGACTGGATGGGTGTGGCCGACTGGGTGGGCGTGGGCAGCTTGATGCCATTCCCCAAACTACTGGCATGTTTCCTTTTTGCATTGGGTAGACCGGGCCAAAGCCATGCTGGTCTGATCTTTCCTCTTCCCATTGGATAGACCAGGATAGCCCCGCAGCCCAGTTCCAACCACATTGCAGGCCAGATCTGGCACCCGGGCCTTGAGTTTGACACCCCTGCTTTAGAGAGTTGTATATGGACCCTGCCCATGAAATAAATGAGAGTCAGATTAATTTGGATCCAGCCCCTTACTGACCTCCAGTTACACCACAAGAGTTATACCAGTTGATCAGATCCCTTAAAGTTAATAAGACTCCCAGTCTGATTGTATTTTCCCAGAAATAATTAAAAAGAACCTTAGCTGATGGACACCCCTTTTAGCATCTCTCTTTACATTTATAGATCTGACTGGATGTATGCCAAGAGATTGGGGAATGTCAATTATTGTACCAATCTATAAAAAGGGCAATAAAAATGGTCTATGTACTGTAACTACAGGTTCATTAGTCTACTGAGCATTGTTAGCGAGTTGTATGCTAAGTGCCTAAACGATAAAGATTGGATAATCTCAGAGGGCATAATTAAAGACAAACAAACTGGATTAAAGGGAGGGAGATCAACAGTTGACTATATTTTGATAGTTCACCACATTGTATAAAAATATACATATAAAAAGAAATCCTCTCTTTTTGTGGCCTTCCTTGACTTTAAATAGATGTTTGATTCGATATCCAGACATACCCCCTGAGATAAACTAAAAAGTACTAATATTGATAAAGCCTCCTCTATCTCAAACAAAAACTATATTCTAACCCCACCATAAGTATGGTGTAACCCACAAGGGACTTTATCTGGCTCAGTAAGTATATAAAGAGGAGTATGCCAGAGATGTATCTTGGTCCATTCCCTTTTCAATCTGTATATTAATTCCCTGATTGATCTTCTGCATAACCTAGACTTCCATCCTCCCAATTTAGTATAACACAAAATACCGATACTTCTTTATGCTGACAATACCACTATTATTTCACAAACCCCTATTGGACTCAAGAGAGCTATTTCAGCAACATTAAAATACTGTAGACAAAATAATATAATCCTCAATTTCAATAAATCAAAAATTCTAGTTTTTCCTAAAAGAGCTATTCAATACTCTGTTCTGTCCCCATCTCACACACGCACACCAGCAGTCGACAAAGAGTTAAAATAAACCAACAGACAAGAATTTCCTTTGATAACAGAATTGGCAGCAACCCAGTGGCTGTTTGCCAATAGTTTTTACTTACAAAGGGAGGTTTATCTCCTCCGACCGAAAACATCAAAGTCCACAAAAGCCAAAGAATAGTCAAGTCCAGTCCAAAAAATCAGTCCAAGCAGAGCATATAACAGAGTTCCAGAAATACAGAATGACTTGCTAGCTTTCAGTTTTGTCTGTCACAAAGCCTGAATGGCCACCACACCCCCTTTTATCCCCTGTGGGGTGTGGTCCAGTGACTCAGCTTAATCTCTGGCATGCCTCCTTCTCTGCTGCATGCGCTTGTCTTTCTGATGCTGTCAAGGATCCAGCCAAGACTTATCTCCATCGCTGTCTAACTGCGGCTGCTCGGAAATGCCTGGCTCCTGGCCTATCTCTTCTCCTGTGGAAGACACCTGAGGCATTGCTAGAGAGGAGGGTCCTGGAGAGGGAGGCCTTGCCAACTCCTCTCCTTCACTTTTAGAGTCTTCTCCCTCCAATAAGACGGGCTCGGGGGTCGGAGTCATAACATACTCTTGGAGAATAGAAGGACACAATCTAGAACAGGTCTAGAACATTCAAATACCTTAGGATGGTTTTGGAAGGCACACCTGAATCACATGATGCAATCAATCCTTAGATCATCAAATGCTATCAAACACTTTACACAGGAAAAGTCTGTGACAATTAGTCCCCACAGCCTTAAAACTCTTTGAGGCTAAAACACTGACACAAATTCTCTACGGGACACAAACAGAATTTTTTTTTTTTAAAAAAAATGTCTTTAGAAACCATGCAAACAAAATTCCTGAAATCCATTTTAGCTGCACCTAGAAGGACATCAAGTTGAGAATTGAGACAGGAATGCCTCAAATTCAGGTAAGAGCTTGGAAGATGATAATAATTTACTGGTTGAAAATTCAATTCTTCTCAGAGGGCTTGACTCCTTTAGTCCTGATAGACAACTTTTCCTCTCCCTGGAAAGCATAAGCTGGCCTTCTATCAGGGGTGAAATCTACTTACCTTCCCTACTGGTTCGAAAGTGCATGTGACACGCACACACATGGACCCTCTGTGCATGCGCAAATCCTTCTGTGCATGGTCAGAGGGTAAAAAAAGGTTACTTCCTGTTTGACGACTGGGTGGGTGGGCGGAGCCTCGCGCTGCCGTCGCTACCGGTTCTCCAAACCACCCACCGCCATCGCTACTGGTTCGGCCGAACTGGTCTGAACCGGTAGCATTTCACCCCTGCCTTCTATGGACTTCCCCCACTGTTTTTAATATCCCTAGGCTATGATCAAGCCAAGCAAGTGGTTACGAACAGAATAAGAGACATGGAATTCCAACTAGAACTTAACAGGATATCCCTCCACAGTAGAAACTGGATTAACTGGAATGTGTGAGAATCAACAAAGTATCTGAAAGACTTGACTTTTCCTAAGAGTAGAATAGCATTTTTAGAGCCACTTAATTTTTAGAACCACTCTTCAGCACTCCTGCAGGTCAGGTATGATAAAACCCAATAGCTGATTGAATGTGTACATGTGGCAATGGGGAAAGAAAAGATATCTCATATGTCCAAGTTCTACAGGGACATCAGATTAATGTATATTCTCCCTCTATTAGAGTGATTTCTAGGGAGATCAGATGATTTTTACATGAATCATCCATCTCCTTCAAGATTCAAATCCAGCCATCACTCGTGCAGTAACAAAATGTTGTGCTGCAATGGTAATAAGAAAAAACACCTTATTCATATTACTACTTTGCTTTGTTATTTTCCAATCATTTTTAGATAATGTATTTGTTTTAATATTTAACTTTTGTGCTGGTCTGTGACTGTAATAAAGAAAAAGTATTTAAGTATTGGGAAGCAGTCCAGCTCATGGCAGTAGATACAGTTTTTCCAAACTTCTAGTTTTTACTTGAAAGTTCCCAACTCTAAATAACCATAATTGTTTGTGTATTATTTCAATTAAAATGGTGTCCTATAGAGAAAGCAGCTTGCTCAGTTCACAATTCAAGCAGTAAGACACAAGTGCCGTCTCTCAGGATAATTGTTGCACTTCGATATGTAGCAGTAGTGTTTTATGAGTTCTTCCTTCTCCATCATGCAAAATAATAAAAAAACATGAAATCAAAGGTTTAATAAGATTTAGTAAAATTCATATTTTTATTTCATCAAGAACATTGTTAAGTGAATCTGGCATTTTTCTTTTACTGAAAATGTATGTCAATGAAATGGGGCGTTGGTCCTACCTGAGACGCTCCTTCTAGTAGGGTGGAGACAGCAGCCAGGATGGGTGGTGCTCAGTTGCTCATGATTGGTGGACTGAGTCTGCCATAGTTGTTAAGTCCCGCCTATATTGCCTAGGATACCCAGCTTTTGGCGAAGGCAGGAAACGACAGACTCGGCGTGTGGAAGACCAAGGAAAGGTAAGGAGAGAAAGGACAGAGACCAGACTGGCGCAGGGAGGGTCTGGCTGCTGTCTCCACCCTATGAGAAGGAGCGTCTCAGGTAGGACCAACGCCCCTTCTCCATAGTGGGTGGAGACAGCAGCCAGGATGGGACATACCCAAGTTCACAGCCCCAATTAACGGGCGGGGCCAGGCTGGACTGAGGGACCCTCCCCCGAAAGAACCCCCTGCAGCACCCGACGTCCAAAGGTGGCGTCCGCCGAAGCGAATTTGTCAATCTTGCAGTGGCGAATGAACAGTGACGGAGAAGTCCACGTAGCTGCCCGGCAGATCTCCAACAAGGAGGCCTGAGTAGCCCAGGCCGCTGACGTCACTGCACTGCGGGTGGAGTGTGCCGTTAACTGAGGAGGACGTGGCAGGGAATGCAGATCGTAGGCAGTAGCGATAGTGTGATGTATCCAATGCCCGATGGTAGAAGGGGAGACCTTGGAACCAAGCGACCCCGGCAGAAATGACACGAAGAGAGATTCAGACCTGCGGAAAGAGGCTGTCCGCGCAATGTAGATCTTCAATGCTCTACGGACGTCCAAGGTATGCCAACGCCGCTCCCTAGGATGTGTAGTTCGCAGGCAGAAATTGGGCAAGGTAAGTTCTTGCGTGCAATGAAAAAGTTTGTTCACCTTGGGCACGAAAATAGGATCCAGCCGGAGGACAACACTGTCCACATGAAAAATACAAAGGTCACTCTGAGTGGAGAGAACGGCCAGCTCGGAGATGTGGCGAGCTGAGGTGATGGCCACCAAAAAGGTGACCTTACAAGACAGCAACCTGAGGCTTGCAGTCCACAAAGGCTCGTATGGGGGACCCGTAAGTGAGCTCAAGACCAGCAATAGGTCCCAGGTAGGGTACCTATGCAAGGTGGGTAGACACAAATTAGAGGCTCCCTGCAGGAAACGGCGGAGCAGCAGATGTTAAGCCAAGGAGTCCAGAGATCCACAGGCAAGGACTGAGGAGATGGCCGCCACTTGTCGGCGCAGTGTATTAGGAGACAGACCCTTGGCAAGACCCTCCTGGAGAAAGACGAGGATGTTGACAATGGAGGCATGAAGAGGTTGAACTCGGTGCTGAGTACACCACATGAAGAAAGACCACCAGGTCACCGAATAGATCCGGTCGGTGGAAGGCCGCTGGGAAGCCTGAATCATCTGGATAACGTCCGCTGGAAGGTTGACGCTTCTCAGAGAGCGCTGCTCAATCTCCAGGTGGTCAAATTGAGCCACAGAGTGTCCAGGTGCCGCAGGGTCCCTTGTGTCAGGACGTCCTCCACCTGAGGGATGTGCCAAGGAGAGGCGACCAACAAGGAAACAAGGTCCGCATACCAAGGCCTCTGAGGCCAGTGAGGGGCCAGCAGAATCAGCTCCACTCGCTCTGACAGTAGCTTGCGGATCACCTGCGGCAGGAGAAGGATCGGTGGGAAGGCGTTCAGTAGCCCTGTCGGCCACGGGGATCTGAGAGCATCTGAGGCCGCTACGCAAGGAGCAGGATACCTCGTGAAAAAACGGGAGCTGTGCGTTCGCTGGCGTCGCGAACAGATCGACCTCCAGGACGCCGAAGTGCAGGGTCAGGTCCCTGAAGATCCGAGGATTTAGATGCCACTCTGCGTGATCCAGGTGTTGACGGCTTAGCCAGTCCGCCTGAACATTGTCCACACTGGAGATGTGCTCCGCAACCAGGGAGGCCAGGTGACGTTCCGCCCAGAGCCCGAGCGACATGGCCAGAGACATGAGGGAGCGGGATCTCGGGCCCCCCAGCCGGTTGACGTGGGCCTTCGCAGTGACGTCTGTAAGGACCAGGACATTGGAGCCGGAGATGAGATGCCAGAAAGCCCGAAGAGCCAAGAATATCGCATACAATTCCAGCCAGTTGATCGCATGGCAAGACTCGCAACTGCTCCACGTGCCTTGTGCCGTCTGTCCCAGACAATGGGCTCCCCAGCCCTGCAGACTCGCGTCCGTGGTCACTACCACCCTCTGCAGATCGAAGAAGAGGGAACCCTTTGAAAGTGCCGGAGACCGCCACCACCGAAGGGACCTGCATACTGACAGGGGAACCAGGTCCCGGAGGGACGAAGTGCCCCTGCCCGCCTTCTGCAATGGCAAGAGGAACCACTGAAGATCACAGGAGTTCAGCCTAGCCCAGGGGATAATGCCAATGGTGGAAATCATCTTCCCCAAGAGCTGGGAAAGAACCTGGGGCGAGACCAACCTACTTGCCTTTACCTGTGCCACCAGGGTCCTTAAACTATCCTGGCGATCTTGTGATAGGAAAACCTCCCCTGCCACAGAATCTATGATTGCCCCCCAAATGGAGGAGCCGGGTAGAAGGGACAAGTTGGCTCTTTTTAAAGTTAATCGAGAAGCCATGCGCAGCAAGAGCCTGCAAGGTAACCTGCACATCCAAGGCTGCCTGCAACGGAGACGAAGATAAAATTAGAATATTGTCTAAGTAGCATTGCAGACGAACCGACTTGGCCCTAAGGGACACCGCTAGGGTGGACAACACCTTTGTGAAGGAATGTGGAGCGGAGGAAAGGCCAAAGGGAAGGACCATATACTCATAATGCACTCCAGCGTAATAAAATCTAAGGAACCACCGATGGGCGGGGAGGATGGGGATATGAAGATAGGCCTCGGTGAGGTCTATAGAAGAGAGGAGATCGCCCCTCTGGACGCCGTCGAGGATAGACTTCAAGGAATGCATTTTGAATTTTCGGTATGCAATGTACCAGTTCAGCAACTTAAGCTCTAGAATTGGTCTCCACTCCCCCGATGACTTCGGAACCAGAAACACATGAGAGTAAAAACCCGATCCCCAGGAGCAGGAACTGGTTGGACAGCCCTGATAGAAAGGAGATGCTGCAGTGCAGCCTTCATAAGAGCCCACCTCAGGCGATCGCGAGACAACGGACAGCAGACAAAAAACATAGGAGGAGTGGAGAGGAATTCAATTGCCAATCCTGATTTTAAGGTTGCCAAGACCCATTTCTCCGAAGTAGTAGCCTCCCAGCGAGTGGCAAAGAGACCCAATCTGCCGCCAATGGGTGGACACGGACTGCATTCAATGACAGCGGTGGAAAGAGCGACCCCCTCCCCCACAATAGGGCCGTTTGCTAGCAAAAGGCCTACCTCGAGAAGCCCTGTCCGGGTTATAACGATGATGAGACTGGGACTGTCCCTGGAACCTGGAGGAAGGGAAGGAACAGGAAGACCCCCCATCGTGACCTTGGTAGAGCACGCAAGATGGATAAGGATGAAAGCAAGGTTCGCCCCTATGGTAAACAGTCGGAAGAACCCTCCGTTTGTCTTTAGTCTCCATAAGAAATGCGTCCAAATCGTCCCCAAACAGCTTGGAACCCGCAAACGGAACAGACGCCAACCGCCATTTGTGCCTGGCATCCGTCTGCCAGTGACAAAGCCAGACCAGCCGACATGCAGCTACCGCAGAAGCCAGGGATTTTGCCACAAAACAAACCGCGTTCAATGTGGCATCCGCTGAGAATTGTACGGCCGCAATGATCTTGTTTAAATCCTGCCGTACGCGGATATCGTCAGAGGCCAAGGACTCCTGAAGTTGGCATAACCAGAGGAGAGTGGTCCTATTAAAGAAAGACGCCATGGAAGCGGAGCAGATGGCCCAAGATGCTCCCTGGAAGGCGTGCTGTAAAACCTGGTCTGCTCTCCTCTCCTCAGGGTGGAGACCCTCGGCCAGATCTCCTAGCATGGTCGCATTGAGGGGCAATGCTGCCACTGGTGCGTCCACCGATGGAATTTGAAGTAGAGTAGTTAGAGCGGAGGACACGTTGAAATTTCTCCGTTCTGTAGTTGAAGGGGTAACCGTCATGCCAGGCGAAACCCACTGCTTTCTGACGACCTCCAAAAACAGAGGTGGAGTGAGGATCGTGTCCACAGTCCCCTGGAGGCGTTGAGGAAAACGGCACCGGCGCAGCCAGGGAGGAAGCAAGCCCCGCTGTATTGATGGCTTTAAAGAGCAGGACTTGAACAATGTTTGGGGAAACAGGCCGGTGAAAGCTGGCTGTTCTGGAGGCAGTCCCTCATCCTCTGAGAGCTCACGCTTCAGCGGGTCAATGCCGCCTCGAGAAGAAATATGACTATCTCCCGAAGAAATAGGCGAGTCAGAAGCGGCTATGTAGAGAGCATCATCACAGTCTGCCTCATGTGAGATGGCAGAACAGTCAGAACGCACCGAATGCTCATTATGAGGAGGTCGAAGCTGGGCCAAAGACTGTTGTAAGGCCGATGCAATGGTAGTCTGCAGTTGGTATGGAGAGAGGAGGACTGGAGCGTCTGGAAGTGCTGGCCCTGATCGAGGGGGTATCACTGTGAGCTGGTGAGGAGAGGAATACCGGGGAGGACCAGTCGGAACCGGTTGCATCAAGCTGTCCGGCTGTATGACCAACTGACCGTCCAACAAGGACAAGTGGTCCGAAGGATGCGCTGACCTTGGGGGCCGGGGCTCTCAGAAGGTGGAACCGCTAAGGCTACTGGTGCTACTTGCGAGGGTTTGGCAGCCCGCTCACAAAGCTTCTTAAGGGTCCTGTCCCTGCGCATCTCGGCCCGCATGGAAGCAAAGTGCTTGGAAGGCCCACAACGGAGCTCCAAAGGTTGGTCACCAGTAGTGAGATCCGAGGGAGGATGAGTTCCCTCCACAGTGACCGATCAGGACGTGCTGCCCACGGCCAAACTGGCTCTCCACCCATGCTTGGACTTACGGCCTTAGGCATGGTGCCGTCACCGGAAAAAAGGGATGTTCTCTTTAACTCTGCTGTCAAATATGGCAAGGGGCGCAGACCAAAGTCTGGAGGCCACAGGGACAGTCCAGGTGAAGTCTAGAGCAAAGGTTGGGCCCCGGCCAAAAACCAGTGAGAGAGGGGGGCGCGAAGCTCCACCAACAGGCCTGCTCAGTGCCCACCTAGCAGGAACAATGGTGAGAAAGGGGCAGCCACCGAGGCGTAGAGCCGTTCAGGTCAAAGAAGGGGGCGCAAGACCCCACCAGAACCCCTTCCTGCATCACCTTGACATCCGGAACCCATAAGGGACCGTTAAGACGAGTGGTTTCAAAAGCCAGAAGCCAGAGAGCCGATCTTGGGGGCGTAAGAACCCCTCAAATAGGGCACCCCAGCCCCTCTATCAGGGGACTAATGGGAGAAGGGGGGGCGCAAGACCCCACTCTCAGTCGCCAACCAAGAAGCGTGGCCTTGTAGTTTTCTCTCTCTCTCTTTTTTTTAAATTTTATTTTATTTACGAAGGTTGGGTGGGGTGCGAGACCCCACACTCAAAACTGACAGCTGAAGGGCACGTCCGGGCAGTGCTTAGGCTGCAGAGGTGAAATACATTCTCGGTGTCTACAAAAATGGCGGCTGACTCGCCGCCCGAACCTCAAACAAAATGGCGGCCGATAGTCCGCCCGAACTGCCTCAGCGATGAAGGACGAACTGGCGGCTGATACTCCGCCCGAAGAATCGCTCACTGGCTCCAAATTGTAGCAACAAACTGCCCAAAGCCCGTCACTCAAGTAATAAAAGACAGCGGCCAACACGCCACTCAAAAAGACACACGAGCGGTAACCAAGATGGCCGCTGACATGCAGTCCAAAAGAAGAAGCCGGGAGAATGATGGCTGAAAGCAAAAAACCTCCCCAGCCACAATGGTGAGGAGGTAATCGGCGGACGACACGCCGCCCACAACAGCTGTTAGTTGCGCGAACTGATCAAAGGGAAGGAGAAGCGCACGCAGCCACCACGAGAAAGAGAGGCTTGTCAAATTAAAGGAAAGGGGAAGGAAGGCAATCTGCCCCCCCACCTTAAATTCAAAAAACCAATACCTTCGTGGACCAGAGGCAAAAGAGAAGTCAAAGACAGGCAGAATCAAAAACCAGAATTTCAAGCAGAAAGGGAAATAAGAGGGAGAGAAGACTATCCACACGCCTAACCACCTTGATTGACTGAGTCAAAAGCTGGGTATCCTAGGCAACATAGGCGGGACTTAACAACTATGGCAGACTCAGTCCACCAATCATGAGCAACTGGGCACCACCCATCCTGGCTGCTGTCTCCACCCATTATGGAGAAATGCAATAACTACTAGTACTGTTTGGTGCTATTGTCTTGACTTGTGCTAATGTGCCAGAACTTTTATCCATAGTTAGTTTTGCACTATTAGTGCAAATGTCAACACAATTGTTCCAGATGAACCATGAGGTTCAAAAAAGCTATTCAACACTTTGTATACTTCAAAACCAGTTGTTTTTGTTGCCATGCAATAAAAGAAGATCATCTGTGATTAGTTGCTGCTGATACCAGATGAATATCAGCAAAAGAGCAAGTCCATCAAAATCTATATATTCATTTAGTTGTAAGGCACAAATATAACTCTGCAGACAAGATATTCAATCTGTCTCAGTGGTGGGATTCTGCCGGTTCTAGGGGGTTCGGCCGAACCGTTTGTTAAATTGCTGGCTCGCCCCGCCCCTTGCCCCGCCCCTCCGCACCACTATTTATTGCCAATAAATAGTGGTGGGCAAGGGGCGGGCGAGCCAGCAATTTAACAAACGGTTTGTTGTTTTTTTGTAATTTTATTGGCCCGCGGAGCTTCAGCATAGGCTAATGTTTAGATCGGCTCCCGACTCTCAGCTGATTTCCTCTCAGCTGTTTTGCTCAGGGCTCTGCTGCTTGCAGGAGCAGATTTTTTTTCCCCTAGCTATGCTGAAAAACGAAACAAAGTAAAGCAGGCTGTTGGCTTTGCTGTTGCTGCAACGTTGGAAAAATAGGCAGGCAGATTTCTTTTCTTTTTCCTCACCAAAAAAGGTAGGTACAAACAATGGGAAATTTAGGGAAAAAGAGGAGAGTTCAAGATTTTAAAACACAAAAGAAAAAAAGCTCTATTTAACTAGAGAATTGTAATAATTGAGATACTATTAATTGTATAT
The DNA here is from genome assembly GCA_022577455.1 of Arizona elegans. NCBI lineage: Eukaryota > Metazoa > Chordata > Lepidosauria > Squamata > Colubridae > Arizona > Arizona elegans. The sequence goes on along the minus strand of JAKOOJ010000007.1, from coordinate 29,470,837 downwards.
TGTGTTGAAAGCAGAAATGGTTAACTTGTGGTTTGGAGGAATATATGGGGGAAATTATTTGGTTTATTATTATTGGTAAATATAATTAATTGATTTGTAAGAAATTGGATTGCATGGAAATAATTGGAATGTTCATGTTCATATTGATTAATATACAAAAAAGGTAGTTATATAACTAATTGATTTATATTAAAATGTTGAATTTATATTAAACAACTGTAATATTACATAATTAACCAATGTGAGGATGGATATAAAAATAGATGACAATGGGAAGGGGTATAATATAGAATAGAAGGGAAAAATTGAATTTGATTAAGATTAGAGATGAGGATGAAGGGTAATATTGTTTTTTTTAAAAAAAATAGATGAGGAATAAATATGGCAAAAAGGAAATATAGAAATTGTAAATTTAATTGAAGTGACTAAACAATGTTTAAATTTGTGAACCGGGCAAATACTCTGTTCAAAGAAAATACATTGTATGTTTGTATGTGTGTTTCTAATTATTGCTATTTATTCATATTTGTTCTCTTTTATTCTTTAAAGTTTAACAATTCATTCTTTATCTTAATATCTTTATATTTGTTTGGGGTTGGCTTTCTTCCCTTTCATCTTTTTTATTGTACAGTAATCTTTCTCCTCAAACCTACCACCTCCCTCTTTTCTTTCCTTCTTACTTTCTTCTCCCCCCCACCCCGGCTTCTTCTCCTCCCTACTTCCTCTTCCTTTCTCCTTCTCCTCCTCTCTTCCTCCCTCTCTTACCCTTCCTCCTACTCTAATTTCCCTTCCCTTCCTTCATCCCTCTCTATTGCTGTATCCTTTTATGCATATGGACTCCTCAGAGGGCTGAAAAAGTTATTTCTGACTGGTCCTCGCACTTTTGACCAGTCCTCGAACTTACGTCTGTCCTCACATTTTACGTTTTTGCCCTATCTTGTCACCATGGTGAAGAGAAGCAGTTGTGAAATGAGTGACATGGTTGTTAAGAATGCTACAATGGGCATAAATGATGACCATTCATAAGTGTGAAGACCGGTCAAAAGTGCGAGGACCTGTCAGAAATGACTTTTTTCAGCCCTCTGGATAGTCCTTTTGTGCATATGGACTACTCAGAGGGCTGAAAAACTTATTTTTGACTGGTCCTCACACTTTTGACCAGTCCTCAAACTTACGACTGTCCTCACATTTTACGTTTTTGCCCTATCTTGTCACCATGATGAAGAGAAGCAGTTGTGAAATGAGTGACACGGTGTTAAGAATGCCGCAACGGGCATAAATGTGAGGATGGTCATAAGTGCGAGGAACGGTCAAAAGTGCGAGGACCAGTCAGAAATGACTTTTTTTGGCTTCCGGTTTGGCTTCCGTCTTCGCTAGACGGTCTTCTGGGACCGCCACCCCCGCCGCCCGTAAAGAGCCACCTTTACAGTTGAGAGGCGGCTCGAAAAACTCCGTTTCTTTAAGGAAATGTGAGGAGAGCCGGCGAGAGCAGGTAGAACCCTCTGCGAAGTCCCCAGAGTTTTTTTTTTTACTCTTGGGGAGGAAGCACGATGAGGCTCCCTATCCAGCTCGCCGCTGCTCGGGGCTTCGGGGGAACTCTGCGCTTTGCAGAGCTAGACAATGTGACCAATCTAATCAGCGAAAACTAACAGATTGCTTGAATAAGCAGGATAAAATCCGGATTTGGGACTCTAAATTGCAAGTATTTGTAACAACCCTATGATTGATTTTAAGAATGAAGAAAGAGTGAAAGGGGGAAAAAAGTTTAAAATGGCGGCTGGCTGAGGCTTGAGAAGAAAGCTGAAAGCGAAAGTCTTTCCGTTTGAATGGTTTAATATGTTACAAAGTATTTGAAGCAATAGCGCTGGCTACAAGAGAAGAGAACAATTTCTGTTTCATGCTTCTTCCTTCTTAGAGACTTGATATTGACATTGTGTGGAGAGAAGACTTTTTCTTTAAAAAGAGTCTGTTTGCGTGGCAGGATGGCGTTAAAACTGACAAAGCCAGACAACCAAGCTGTGGGGGGGGGGCTCCCCCATTTATAAATCACAAGAGCAATTTTTGAGCTTGCAGATGCAGAAGAATGGTTTTAAAGATTTAAAGGAATTTGTTGTGGAGGAGTTGGCAAGACATGATGAGATTATGAACCAGAATCTTGAAAAATTTAGACAGGAAATTAAAGAGTTGGTTCAACAAAAGTATGATAACCTTTGAAAAGCTTTTCAGAAGTAATTGTACAGATGGATAAAGATATCAATTTAGAAATAGAGTCTAAAAAGAATTGAAAATGATTTGATAATGATTCAAGAAAATAGCTCAGAAGTAGAGTCTAAAATGAAGGAAGCTGATCACAAGACTTACAATGTAGATAATATAAAGCAAAGGATTGAAAATGAAGTTACAATGATGCAATTCAGATCCATAGAATTTGTGATCAGAATGAGGGGAATACAGGAAAATAACAGAGAGGACTTGAGAAAGATGTCTGCTGAAGTTCTGGCTGTGATTTTAAAGGTCAGCTCTGAAGAAGTATTCTGCAAGATTGATAAGGTCTACAGAGTAAATTCTTGGGTGGCAAAGCAAAGACAATTGCCTAGAGATGTGGTGATTTATTTTACTGATAAAGGAATAAGAAATGATATTGTGCAAAAGTCTTTTAACTCCACTCTAGAAATGAATGGAATGAAGATCTGGATATATAAAGAGCTGCCATCCAAGATGTTAAAAGATAGAAAGGACTTTGGATTTTTGGTGACTGAGCTAAAGAAACAAAACAACCCATTTAGGTGGGATGCTCCAGTTGGTATAATATTAAGACATCAAGGAGAAAGATATCAATTAAACACTGTTGAAAAAGCGGAAGAATTTTACTACAAGGTTTTTAAAATGGGCCCAACATCTCCACGTATGTCATCAGTGTCAGGAATACAGGAGGGGGATAAAGAAAAGCAAAATGAACAAGAGATTGAAACTCAGGCTAAGCAGATGGAGATGGAGGTAATGGAAAAATGACAAGTTATAGAGGGCTTTTTGGATTCTCCTTCAGAGGCTATAGTTGGATCACCTATAAATATAAGAGAGGCGGCTTTGAATCTCGATTTGATGTCTTATCGAGTTAAAGACCAGCATGTAATTCAATCAGCTGATATACAAGTCCTAGAAAGGCAACCAGGGTGGAGATCTAAACCACAACAAGTTAAGAAAAGAAGAAGCAGGTTCTACAAAACTAAAAAATTTTAAACTACAATTCTTTTTTAGCCAACAGATTAATGCCAGTTATTTAAGAGACAATTAAATATAATAAACGGGATTTATAGAAGGCTGATACATGAAAATATAGCTGAGGCAAATTACAGACTTATACTATTTTGAGAAGAGTAACAGATTGAGCGGATTGGAACTTTCTATTTTGGACTCTCTGAAAAATGGATTACATATATGTTGAGCTATAAGGCAAGAGAACTATGGAATTGGGGCATGCAGATGATCTGGCTGTTACCCTAACGTGGTTGTTGGAATTAATAGTCTAGACAAAAGACATTACAGAAGATACCATACGGAATATAAATATAAAGTCACTCGGGTTTTTTTTTATATATACAGAAATACTTATTAATGATGGGGGCAGATGGTAATTGAAGATACTGAATATACTGTTGGAAGCAGGACTTGATGTTACCCTAACATGGTCGATGGAATTAACAATCTAGTTGAAAGACATTACAGAAGATACTATATGGAATACAAATTTAAAGTCATTTGAGGGTTTTATTTATATATGGAAATATCTTTTAGTGATACGGGCAGAAGAATAAAGATATTAAATATATTATGTATGGTAGACCTGTAGGAAAGTGGGTGAAACAAAATTGATATGGTACAAGGTGATAGGTAACGTTACTGATTGCTTAGTTTAGGAAAAGGGATGTTATGTTTAGATATTAATATACTTAAAAGATTTGAATTAAGAGATAAACGTATGGGGGTGGAGGAAATGGGTAGATTATGAGTAGAATAAATGCCAAATTAGGATCTATTATATAGTTTTATAGCCAAATACTGTTTTGAAATGTATAGTATACGGGGGACATAATAATAATGTTAGAAAGAAATGTTTAGCACATAGGAGGTGGTGTAAAAGGGTATTATATAATGTGATATTAATTTGAATTTCATCTTGGAGAAGCCATGGGGGGAGGGGAGGGGGAGGGAGGGTTGGGGGGGGAAAGGGGTAAAATTTGTATTTGAAAAACTTTTTCAATAAAAAAAAAGAAATGACTTTTTTCAGCCCTCTATAGTCCCTATGCAGATAGCCACGCCCACCGATCACATGACCACCAAGCCACACCCCCAACTAAGCCACGCCCCAGAACCAGTTGTTAAAAATATTGAATCCCACCAGTGATCTGTCTCCATGTTTGCAGCTAAATTTTTAATTCACTGAGTTACTGAATCGTTCCAAATAGTTCTGCCATAATTTCTTTTACAATCTTTTCATCCATATGAATTGTGCAGCTTTTGTGTCTACTTCTCCAACAAATAGCAATAGCATGTAGACTTATATACTGCTTCGCAATGCTTTACAGCCCTCTCTAAGCGATTTACAGAGTCAGCATATTGCAATCTGGGTCCTCATTTTACTGACCTCGGGAGGATGGAAAACTGAGTCAACCTTGAAGCAGGTGAGATTCGAACTGCCAAATCGCAGGCAGCCGGCAGTCAGCAGAACTTGCAGTATTGCATTCTAACCACTGCACCACCACAGCTCATGCAATACAACAACTTAATATAATAACATTTAATATTAAATTGTAAAATGTTTTAAATAACATTGTAAAACTTAGAAAATATTTCACACATCATGTAGCCTCTGGAAACTTCACTGTATATTTATTAGAAAATGAGAATGAAAAAGGCAAATGAGTTAAAATATTATGAAAACAGTTTTGACCTTGTAGACCACACAAAAGTGTCTGCAGAACTGAACAACACGGGCAAGGAATTTTCCTGTTCAAAATGACTGTTCAAAGTTACAACAGCACTGAAGAAAGTGACTTATCACCATTTTTCATGCTTACAACCGTGGCAGTAACTTCATGGTCACATGATCAAAATTCAGACATCTGGCAAGTAACTCATAGTCATGACGGTTGCAGTGTCTTGGGGTCATATGATCACTTTTTTCCACCTTCTGGCAAAGCAGTCAATGTGGAAACCAGAATCACTGATCAATGGTGTTACTAACAACTGCAATGATTCACTTAACAACTGGCAAGAAAGGTCACAAAATAAGATAAAATTCACTCTACAACTGTTTCACTTAGCAACAAATGTTTTATACTCAATTGTGGTTGTATGTCAAGGACTACCTATAATTAAACTGATGATAAACTGATTCATGGAGTTTGTCAGTCCATCTGCCTTTTACTTGTGACATTCCTACTATGGCAGATTTGAAAACTATAGCTATGTTGGCATCTACAATGGTAATGTCAACTTGCAAAGCTTTCAAGTTGCCATGAGCAGGAGGGAGGGAGACCTGAAGTGAATTCCGTACATTTTTCTGATCGCAATCAGAAGGAGGGTGTTAGGTTTCACAGCCAGCCAAAGTGGTTAATTGGAGAATGTGATTTATGACATGGCCAGGGGGGAGGGGAGAGACAGGGTCATAGGGGAACGTAAATCTACGTGGGGTCAGTCCTGACTGCATCCGAGTATTGCCGGAATGGTGCTCCAAATAAATCACTATATTACCTTTGAAGTTTGGATCATGGCTCATGAATTAATTAGGGCATCTTTCGGAAACTTGACAGACAGTCAGGACTCCTTTTAAAAATCTGTAAAGATTACCAGGTTTCCTGAATCCTGGACTCTCCAACAGCTCCCCGATGTCTCGGGTGCTGGGAGGGAAAATCAGGCAACCATGGCCAGAGACGAGCTATCTGGAGAGAGCCTAATTGCAGCTGGAATGCAGCCTCCCTCGGACATCAAAGCTGAGATGCCTGCTTCAGCGACAGAAGCAAGAAAAGATTAGTATGGGGGGGGGAGTTAATCTCTAAGGCAGCTGAATTTGAGTTTCCCCACCCCAATGCCCTGAAAAAGGGGAAGCCCTTGAGCATGCTGGAAAGAGTGGAATGGAGGTTGGACTGGAAACAAGCCAAGCTTCCAAAGTCCCTGGGGAGTTCCAGAGAGCAGCCAAGGAAGGAATTTGACCAGGCCACCCTTCCCGATGAGGGGCCGTCATGCAGGCCAAAGGAGAGGGGAGGAGCAGTGGATCCCTTTGAAGTGAGGAGAAGCAGACAGGAGCACAGCCCCCCTTCTCCACCCATCAGAAAGAAGCCGCAACCAGTGTCTTTCCCACGCAGCAGGCAGGCTTCCCAGGGCAGACAAACCGCTCTCTCCCTCCAAACTAGAACTGAGGAAGAGGGCCAGTTACATCAAATGCAAGCATACAGAGGCCAACAGGGGGAGAGAGGAGCAGTGCTGAATGAACTGTCCCAGTTCAGAGGAAAATTCGATGGGGACTCAGACCAGCTAGCTCTATTCCTTGACTCAGCTGAGATCCACCTAGAATGTTATGGACACTTCTACCCATCCCCCAGAGCAATACCATCACAGAGGGGCTAGAGGGGGAAGCAAGGGAACGGCTAGCAGCCCTCCACAAGAGGAGAGCCCCCCCAGCTGCAAGATGTAGATGACTTCCTACGACTGCTAGAGGCCAGATTCGAGGAGGCAGAGGAAGACCTGTATGCAGAGGATGAGCTCAGCTATCTAAAGCAGTGGGGCTGCCCCATTAAAGAGCACATCCACGAATTTAGGAGAGTTGTTGGGAGGCTACCCCCTTTGCCAGAGCGGTTGCTAGTGCACTTTTTCAGAACAAGCCTGAACAATCAAATTGCCCAGGTAACTGCTTACTTGGACATCCCAAACCAGCTCTCTGAGTGGTTCCGAGTAGCAATAAAAGTTGACAGTGGATTGCGTGCCAACAACATGAAAGAGCAACCAGACACGAAAGACAGGGAGCAACCCGACCTGAAACCAGCCCTCCCTCGAAGCCTGCTGAAGTGCTACAGATATGGGGGGAAGAGCCACATGGTATCTGTGTGCACGACCCAGCCCCAAGGCCTAGACCAGAGCCACCACCCAGGGCATAGCTGGAACAAGGCTCCAAACGAGCCACCAATAGGTCCCGGAGGGCCTCCGGGCTGAAGAGATCCCTTCCCACCCAGCCGAAGGGGAGGGAACACCAGGCAACGATGACCAGTTGCCAGAATCCTATGATAGCGAGGACGAGGGTGAAAATGACCCAATGGTGAGGGAACCAGTCCACCCTTTTGTTTTCCCAATACGCCTCACAGCCCCAAAAACAGGGATCCAGGGGGCCTTTCAAGCCCTGATAGACTCAGGCTGCCCTAGATGCTTGATCAACTTAACCACAGTCCTGAAACTGGGGATCAGAGCAAAAAGACTGACCCACCCAATCCGGTTCGAACAGGTTGATGGGTCCCTAATGGGGGGAGCCTATGCCACTCACCTGACTGAACCAGTGAGGCTAGAGCTAGTGGATCACTGGGAAGTAATTAGATTCGTAATAGCCCCCAAAATGACAGATCCAGTGATACTGGGACTCTCGTGGCTAGACAAGTGGGGACCGACCATCTGGTGGCAAGAGGGTACCCGCAGACTGAGAATAGCAAAGGGGCCCCAACCCCTCCTGCACCAGCAAGCAGAAATACCGCCCATGCAGGAAACCCTCTAAAAGAGCACACCAGAACAACTGGCAGCCACATCCGACAAAACCCCAGAGACTGAACAGATCCCAAAGGAATATGCAGAAGTATTCAGCGAGGCCGAGTGCAACATCCTGCCTCCCCACCGCAAGGCAGATTGCGCCATCGAAATCATCCCTGGGGTGAAACTACCTAAACCCAAATTGTATGCCATGATGCCCCGTGAAATGCAAGAAATGCAGAACTACATAGACAAGAACCTACAAAGGGGTTTCATTGAGCCAGCCAAACCACGGGTCGCAGCACCAGTCCTCTTCAAAGAGAAGAAAGACGGCTCTATGTGTCTGGTGGTTGATTTTAGAGATTTTAATGCTCTCTGCATACACAACTTATATCCCCTTCCCCTCATGAAAGACATGCTAGCCCACCTGGCCAAAGGGAAAGTTTTCACCAAACTAGACCTCCGCAAAGCCTACTACCGGATACGCATCAGGGAAGGAGATGAGTGGAAAACAGCATTCAACTGCCCCCAAGGGAGTTTCCAATTTAAAGTGATGCTATTTGGACTGCAGGGAGCCCCGGCGGTGTTCATCCAATTGATAAATAAGGTTCTGCATGAGCACCTCTATAAGGGGGTCCTCATCTACCTAGATGACATTCTCATTTACATGGAAACCATAGACGAACACATACCCCTCGTCCACCAAGTGCTGGAAAAACTGCTGGGGGCGAACCTATATGTCAAGCTATCAAAATGCGAGTTCCACCAGTCATGGCTAGACTACTTAGGCTACCGAGTGTCAAACGAGGGGATAGAAATGGACCCAGCCAAAGTACAATCAGTCCTAAACTGGCAACCCCCTCACACCCGCAGACAACTGCAAAGCTTCCTGGGGTTCGCGAACTTCTACAGACAATTCATTCCCTCTTTTGCAAGAATTGCTAAACCTCTGACGGACCTCCTAAAAACAGGGAGTCCAGCAACAAAACCCCGCCCAGGACAACCTCTACAGTGGGACCTGACCTGCCAACAAGCATTCGAAACACTAAAAGAAATGTTTGCAAAAGAACCAGTCTTAAAGCATCCTGACCCCGAAAAACCCTTTGTTGTCCAAGCAGATGCCAGCGATGTGGCAGTGGGGGCCGTGCTACTCCAAAAGAATAGCCAAAGGAATCTACAACCTTGTGCCTACACATCCCGCAAACTTACCGACACAGAAAGACAATGGGTGGCTTGGGAAAAGGAAGCATTCGCAGTGAGATGGGCACTGTTGACCTGGCGACACCTGCTAGAAGGAGGCCAGAAACCGTTCGAAGTTTGGACTGACCATAAGAACCTGGAGGCCCTCAGGACCCCATGGAAGTTGTCGCCCAGGCAAGTACTGTGGGCCCAATACTTCAATCGTTTCAACTTCGAGCTGAAACACATCCCAGCGGGGGAAAAACTTTCTGGCCGATACCCTCTCCTGAATACCTCAATACAACAGTGAGCAGGAGCAGGTAGTGAATGCCATCATCCCCTCTGCCCATGGAGTAGGTCAAGTAATCACCAGACGGCAACGTTGTGACCAGCAAGGCCAACCTGCAAATGACTTAACGACAAGACTCAAAACTGAAACATCGGCGGACCCCTGGTTCTGTGATAACCAACATCTCTTAACAAAAAGGGATGACCTAGCATGGAAGGGAACAAAACTCTATGTCCCAGAGACTCTACGCACCCTGATCCTCAAGAGAAGCCATGACATTAAACCAGTGGGACATTTTGGCTTCCTAAAGACTCTGCACTTAGTATGAAGAAAGTTTTGGTGGCCCCACATGAGAAAAGACGTAGACAGTTATGTGAAAAGTTGTACCATCTGTGCCATGACAAAAAAACAACCAGGAAGACCTCCCGGGCTGCTGCAGCCAGTAGCTGAACTGACAAGGCCATGGGAGGAGATTGCAATGGACTTTATAGTAGAACTACTGAGGAGTGGTGGAAACACAGTGATCTGGACTGTAATAGACTTATTCTCCAAACAGGCACATTTCATACCGTGCAGCGGGCTACCCTCAGCCTGCCAGTTGTCCAAACTGTTCCTAAAACACATCTACCGCCTGCATGGAATACCCAGAAGAATCATCTCCGATTGAGGTGTCCAGTTCACAGCAAAATTCTGGAGAGAATTCCTACGGTCCATAGGGTCATCCCAAGGCCTCAGCTCAGTGTTTCACCCGAGCACCAATGGGGGCGTGGGGGTGGAGAGACTGAATGCCATGATAGAGCAGTACCTGAGGTGCTACGTGAACTATCAGCAGTCCAATTGGGCGGACCTCCTGTCTTTCGCTGAGGTTGCGTATAATAATGCTGTTAAACGGCTAACCCCGTTTAAGATAATGAGCGGCATGGACTTTGTCCCAATGCCTGAGTACCCAAGGAAGCCTCCCTCCTCAGTCAGCTTGACTGATTGGATGGCGACACTGAAAGCAACCTGGGAGAATGTCAAAAAAGTGCTAGCTAAGGCAGCACAAACCTATAAGAAACAGGCAGACAAACACCGAGCTCCCCAAAGGCCTTTTCAATTGGGGGAGAAAGTTTACCTCTCCACAAAATATTTGAGGTTAAAACTTCCTAGCAAGAAATTGGGACCAAAATTTATAGGACCATTCCCCATAGTAAAGATAATCAACCCAGTCACAGGGCAATTGAAGTTGCCCCGATTGCTAGGGAAGATACACCCGGTATTCCATAGTAGCCTCTTGAAACCCATGGTCGGATCGACCCTGAGGCCACTACCCCGTGATCCCCCAGGCCCCGTGGTCATAGGAGGCCAGATCCATTATGAGGTGCAGCAAATCCTCAATTCGAGGTGGCACAGGAGGCAACTCCAATATTTAATCAAGTGGAAGGGTTACCCCTTATCAGAGGCATCTTGGGTAAAGAGTCGAAACATCCAGGCTGATTGCCTTATAGCCAAATTTCATGCAGAAAATCCAAACAAGCCTGGTGGGGGGGTCACATCCCTAAAGTCTACATCTGTACTCAAATTGTTTCACTTTGTGCAGGTTGCCCTCGGGAAGTGAGGGGAGCCGAATGTCAACTTGCAAAGCTTTCAAGTGGCCATGAGCAGGAGGGAGGGAGACCTGAAGTGAATTCCATACATTTTTCTGATCGCAATCAGAAGGAGGGTGTTAGGTTTCACAGCCAGCCAAAGTGGTTAATTGGAGAATGTGATTTATGACATGGCCAGGGGGGAGGGGAGAGACAGGGTCATAGGGGAACGTAAATCTACGTGGGGTCAGTCCTAACTGCATCCGAGTATTGCCGGAATGGTGCTCCAAATAAACCACTATATTTCCTTTGAAGTTTGGATCATGGCTCATGAATTAATTAGGGCATCTTTCGGAAACTTGACAGGTAGTCTTTGTTTAATAACTGCAATTGGGACTGGCAATTCAATCATTAAGTGAAGCAGTAGCTAAGTGAAACTGTGTTTCTGCTTACGATCTTACTTCAGTTTTCCTTTGCTTTACAGACAGTGTTGTCAATACCAGGATTGCTTGTAAAGTTACTTTTTCATTACCGTTTTAACTATGAACAGTCACTATCCAAGGCAGTTGCTAAGGACTAGCATACCTCTATATGCTAAGAAACTTATTTTCATTCTGTGTTCAATAAAGATTTACACAAACACTTTATAATTTCTATATATATAATATTTTCTTTTTATGTTCAGTGTATCTAAATAATATGTGCTATTGGTATTTCCTTGCATACTTTCTTCCATCACAACTACTCTCCTCATGCAAGTATAGTATTTTTCTTTATGATTTCATGATGGTTGATAACCAGACAGTGACAATTTAATAAATACAATACATCAAAGATGTGGAAATCTTATTTATAACTGCACAACTTTATGTTCCTACAGTAGCAGAAAAGGTAAATAAAAAATCACACTTCTGAAGCATATATTATTGGATTTTTTTTTTAAAAAAAGAATTCATAAATGGGCATTGGAATAAAAGTGGGATTTAGCAATATCAGAATATTCTTATAAATGGCCATAAGTAAAAATCACTTGAGAGTAATTTCTTTATATGATTAATTATGCTTTACTAATCGATTTACTTTCTCAATTTTAATGTAAATAAAATATCTCTTTCAGATCATAGTTATGTTTTTTCATATGAGCTGGTGTGAAAACAGCTGAAAACAGACTACAGGTTGCCTCGATTTATAACCATTCATTTAATGACTATTCAAGGTTATGTCGGTGTGAAAAGAGTGATTCATAACAATTGCAGCATCCTAGCAGTCATGTATCAGAATTGGGGCATTTGATAACTGGCATGTATTTATGATGGTTATAGCAGCCTGGAATTTCCTGATTGTCTTCTCAGGGGCTTTTGACAAGCAAAATCTATGGGGGAAGTGGGATTCCCTTAAAGACCAGGGTGAAAAATATCATAAAATTGGATGCATCCCACTTAACTACTGTGTTGTTTAGTGACAGAAGTCCCATTCTTGATCAGAAAGCAAAAACTATCTGTGTGTGTTCTATTTTTCCCACTGATTTTATCAGTCAAACACAAAAAAGTGCAAAGTGTAAGATTCCTCATTATAGGATTACACTTAAAAATCATTTTGCTATTGTAGTCTGTGTTTTGTGAGATTCATGTTTGCTTCTCTTATGGAATGACTAATTGGGAGCCGTTGTGGCAACCACATGGATTTTGAATATGAAGACAAATGTAAACATTTAGTTCTTTTCCATCTAAACTGGTACTTTTCGGTTTTTAATTTTTTTCAATAAAAATCTGATTAAATATTGTTTGGGGTATGCATCTAAAAAAAAGGATATTTAACTGGCTCTAGTTATGCATACAACAAACAAAGATCAAAATTATTCTTGAAAGAAACAAAATTCAAATAACTGCAAGTACTCTAATATATTGTTTTATTTTTGGAATTAATATTAATGCATCTTTAGTTTCTCCTGAATTCATTTTCAAGAGTACTTCTGTCTTAGAACTCCTCCAAAATAAAAGGGTGGGGCATTTTTTACCCTGCATTTTTAATAGCTAGGGATGGAGTGTAATTGAAAATAGAAGACAAAATTCTTCTCTGAAAGACTTACAAAGGAGGAACATTGCTAAAGAATCTTAGAACAAGAGGAAACTGTCCACATTTATTTATAGAAAGAGCTTTATTTTCTTTCATTATGCAGAACAAAGAATTTGTTTGCCGAGGACATGATTATGAACGTTTGGAGGCTTTTCAACAGCGAATGTTAAATGAGTTTCCACATGCCATTGCTATGCAACATGCCAATCAACCGGATGAAACCATCTTTCAAGCAGAGGCACAGTGTATCCCTATTATTGTTTTAAAGCCATGCATGTTAATGTCTACTAGTTTAACTTTAAATGGAGCAGTGTGTGTAAAATCCACATTTAAAATCCACTGTACAGATCTGGATTTACTTTAAAAGTAGTAATGGAAAAAGGAAATTAAATATACTGATAGCAGATGCAAAAGCTGTGTCATGATGTTACAAAGAAAATGGAGATACATGTTTTATAGATGGCATTTACCCCTGGCGAGATTGGCCAAAATGTTTTCTAATAGCCCACCAAACTGCTGGAAATGTAACCACCAACAAGGGACATACTACCATATGTGGTGGATATGTCCCAAAGCCAGAGATTATTGGTTAAAAATTAAAAAGTGGTTGGAGGAAATTATTGAACAAAAAATTGACATAAAACCAGAGCTATTCCTTTTGGGCATAATAAAAGAAATTGGGCATGAGTAAAGAAATTCAATACCTCATGCTCCATAAACTCACCGCAGACAGAATTACATTTGCCCAAAATTGGAAACAACAACATACTCCATCAAACACAATGATTATAAAAAAGGTGCTAGAATGCGCAGAAATGGACAAATTAACAATGGAATTAAGGGACAGAGAGGAAACAGTATACTATGAGACATGGAATGGGTGGTATAATTGGCTGGAAAAGAAGTCTAAAATCAATGTATAGTGAATGTTAAGAGATGATAATATAACGAAAAAATATATATTTAGTATGTAGTAGATATGTATATATTGTATATATTATATAAATAAGTACTTAAGAAATAAGAATGTACATGTATATAATAAGCCGAAATATAAATTGAAATTAAGGAAACATTCCGATAATGGAAAGCTGTAAAAGTGTAATTGTGATTTTAAAGGTGAAAAATATTGAATAAAAAATATTTTTTTAAAAAATGGAGATACATGAATAGTGATATAGTATCAGCATGGTTTTTCAGAAAAGAGCTATAATGCAAGGAAAGAAAGAGAAGAAGAGGATGACCAGCAGCAAGGTGACTAGACTTAGTTACAGAAGCAATGGATGCAATAGTGGATGACCAAATCTAAAAGAGCAGGTTAGGGATAGATTGTCATGCAGAGTATCTATGTGGTATCTAGGAGATGAAAATTACTTGATGGGACATAATCATTGATCAGCACGATCATGTTAACAGAAAAATGGACTAAAAGAAAAGAGAGAAAATAATAGCAACAAAAAGATTTAGTTGAATTACATGTTTCCTTTTGATTAAAATGAAAACTCAAGGTAGCTTACACTTTACAAAATAAAAAAATGGAGTATATACAAAAAAGTAATCATATCATTGAACTTTAAATGTTTGTTTAATGATTGAATATTGTCCTAATGGATATTCTAAAACAGAAAGAGAACAGTTTGCATAGAACTCTTAAGATGAAGGAGTGACATAGGATAATGTGTCTGGCAGGTTCCCTTCTCAAGATCTTAGTTTGTGGTCGGGGATTTAGTAATAGTAGTTCTTTCTTTCACGGTACAAGAGAACAGTGGTACTAAAATATTAGGCAAACTCATATTTTTGTTTTCCAGATACTCTGCTCTGGCAAATTCCAAATCAGAAAAGAAGTATTGCTTGTTTAACTGTTATGCGTTTTACCTTGCTTTCTTTCATCTAGCAAATGCATCCCCTTCTGTTTACTTAGTACTTAACATTTTATATATAGATCTGCAAATCTATGCTGTGACACCAATTCCTGAAAGCCAGGATGTATTGCGAAGAGAAGGCATTCCAGATAATATCAAAAGTTTTTATAAAGTAAATCATATCTGGCGATTCCGATATGACAGGCCATTTCACAAAGGGACCAAAGACAAAGACAATGAATTCAAGGTATATTATCATTCCAATTCTCATTAGCAAATATTTGATTCATTTCATGGTTTCCTAGAAGAATTCATAGAAATGAAAAGTAAAACTAAATGACTCACCGGGGTTTGTTATATGTTAAATACATATTTTTAGTTTCCTTTTTTTTAAAAAAAAAAGTTTTTCAGTTTTATTTCTTATACACATAATATAAAATGTATATTTTCTTATTCATAATTAATCCTACATATACATGTTTTCCTTAAAGAAAGCATTAAAATAAGGCATTTTAATTACATTCGGAGTTGCTCTTCTACCCTTTCTTCCCTCATTTTGCAACAACCCTTCTTCTTCTCCTCCACTTTCCCTTCCCTCCCTCCTCTCCTCTCCTACTTTCTCTTCCCTCCTCTCCTACCTCATCCTACTTCCCCTTCCTTTCCCCCACTCCCCTCTTCTTTTCCCCCTACTCACCTTCTCTCCTACTTCTACCCTTCCTTCCTCTCCTTTTCCCTTTCTTCCATTCCTCTCCCTCCCTCTCCTCTTCCTACCCTCTATTCCTCTCTCCTTTCTATCTTCTTTGCTGTGGAATATTCTCCTTGTTTGGTATCCGAACAACTCCTGTATTCTAATAGTATATACTTTCTTTCAATTTCTTTTCAGATTTATTCTCAGTATGATCATCATAATTGTACACTTATTCTTCTTTTTTTTCCTCTCCTCCCATCCCCCTTTTTCATTTACTCTGGTGTCATCTGGGTTTCTATTTCTTTTTTTTTCTTTTTTTTTTCTTTAATTTATATTCCGCCCTTCTCCGGAGACTCACTTACAATGCATTAAGCAATAGCCTTCATACTTTTGTATATTTATACAAAGTCAGCTTATTGCCCCCACAATCTGGGTCCTCATTTCACCTACCTTTGAAAGGTATCCTCTCCCATGTTTAACTTTCTATTATCTAAATCATTTATCTATCCTCTTATCTTCATATTTCTTTTCTAACCATATATAAAATCTTTCCCATGTCTTGAAATACACTGATTCCTCTTTATCTCTTATTCTTAAAGTTAATCTATTCATTTCCGCAGAGTCTAAAATCTTTTTTATTACTTCACCTTCTAATGGAATTTTTTCTGTCTTCCAATTTTGTGCAAACACAATTCTTGCTGCTGTTATATGTATAGTTAAATACACATCTTATTTACTATATCTCTCTGGGAGAATACCCAATAAAAAAACCTCTGGTTTTAATTCTATAGATTTATGTAATATTTCTTCAACCATTTCTGTATTCTAGACCAATAATTTTTGCTTCTAAACATGACCACCAGATATGATAGTATAATCCTGGCAAATGCAAACATTTCAAACATTTGGCTGATTTATTCTTAAACATCTTTGCTAATCTTTCTG
The DNA here is from genome assembly GCA_022577455.1 of Arizona elegans. Taxonomy (NCBI): domain Eukaryota; kingdom Metazoa; phylum Chordata; class Lepidosauria; order Squamata; family Colubridae; genus Arizona; species Arizona elegans. Next base: position 29,454,502 of record JAKOOJ010000007.1, on the reverse strand, counting down.
GTGGCATATGCCACCTATAAAACATTTTATATAGATTTTCTTTATATGCAGTTGCCATTGTCAATTTATAATTCCTTTCCCATAGTTGTTGCCATTTCTCTAATTCTATTGCATATCCAAAATTTTTCGCCCATGTTATCATTGTCTCTTTTACCGCTTCATCAGGGGTGAAATGTAAAATTTGTTGCTACCGGTTCTGTGGGTGTGGCTTGGGGGGGGGTTTAATGGGTGGGTGTGGCCAACTTTTTTTTTTTTACTTTTCAAAGCATTTTTTCTAATGCTTTGAAATGCCTCTGCCAATCAGGCAACTCAGCTGGGATCGTCAGAGAGGCATTTTAAAAAATACCACTCTGCCGATCAGGCAACTCAGCTGGGAGTTGCCAGAGACTTTTCAAAGCATTTTTTTTACCACCTCTTCATCCAAGAGATTGCAGAAAAAAATGCTTTGAAAAGCCTCTGATGATCCCAGCTGAGCCGCGTGATCATCAAAGCCTTTTTTTTTTACTTTTTTTTAATTGAAAAGTTTTTACAAACATTTTTGAGCCCCACCTCCCTCCCCATTACCCTTCCCTCCCCTCTCCTTTCTCCCCCCCTGACTTCCCAGAGCGAAATACAGGGTATTTCATTTAGCAATCTTAATCTAACATATGCTAACTATCTATAAACTCTTTTCATCCCTTTTTCACTTTAACTCTCTATTTACGTAGCTAAGCAATAACATATCTTCTTAAATCCAAATATTCATTCATATACTATTTGAAACTTTTTAGTCCCATATTTGTTTTGAATATAATCAGTCCATCTTCTCCAGTCTACAATATATCTTTCTTGTGATTGGTCTTTCAAATATGTCGAAAAAATGCTTTTAAAAGTAAAAAAAAAGCCTCTGATGATCGTGCAGCCCAGCTGGGCATGATGGGAGGTGGGAGTGCAGGAATTTTTGCTACCAGTTCTCTGAACCACCCGCCGCCATCACCACCGGATCGGGCAATCCGGTTCAAACCGGGAGCATTTCACACCTGCTCATCTTCCAATCTAATTTGCAACAAATAATTATACAGTCTTATAATCATTTTTTCATCCTTTCCAATCATTATCTGATCCAACTCTGATTCCCCCAAATTAAAACCGTATTGTTTCAAGTCTTTATCATATCTTTTTTTTTATTGAAAAAGTTTTACAAATACAGATTTTTCCCCCTTCCCCCCCCTTCCCCTCCCTAACCCTCCCTTACCCTCCCCTACCCCCATGACTTCTCCAGGGTGAAATCCAAATCCAAATCACATTATATAATACTTTACCGCCCATCTACTCTACCCCCTGTGTACTATACATTTCTTCCTAACATACAACTATTCTACCCCATATATACTATACATTTCTACACAACGTTCAGCTAAAAGTTATCTGATACTTCCTGATTTAATATTTATTCTGCATAATCCATCCATTTCTCCACTCCCATACATAGATCTCTTGGGTCCGGTCTTTTAAATATGCTGAAATCTTCGCCAAAAAACTGGCCACCTTCAGAGTCCATTCTTCGATAGTAAACATAACATCCCTTTCCCAATATTAACCAATCAATAACCTAGCTGCTATCACCATATGCAATATCAATTTTATTTCACCCAGTGAAAAATCCTTAACTATACCCAATAAAAACAATTGAGGAGAAAATTGGAGTTTTTTCCTCAAAACATTTTACATAACCCACCAAATTTTTATCCAAAAAGCCGTCACTTTCTTGCAGGTATATATGATAATATGTAACATCCAAACAATCACCTCAGATTAATCCCTTCTTCCAACAGTATATTTAATGTCTTTAATTACCATCTGCCCCCATCATTGAAGAATACTTCTATATATAACCCCCCCCCCGAGTGACTTTATATTTATATTCCGTATGATATAACCAAAATCCAATCACAATGGTCGTCTTTGTTTTTTCTTCTATAATGTTTTACATCTGAATTGTTAATTCCATCAATCGTGTTAAGGTAACAACCAGATCGTCTGCAAATGCCCTTGTTCTGTATTCCTCTTGCCTTATAGCTATTCCCTTCAACGCACTCATAATCCATCTTTCTCAAAGTTTGTAATAGAAAGTTTCAATTCACTCAATCACAGGCCTTCTCTGCATCCAAAAATACCAGCACTGCAGGGATCTGTTTATTCCTCTCAAAATAGTCCAATAAATCTGTAATTTGCCTCACATTATCTTTCATATATCTGCCTTCTATAAATCCTGCTTAATCATAATGAATCACCTCTTAGATAACTGGCATTAATCTGTTGGCTAATACTTTTGCAAAAATTTTATGATCCGTATTCCAGAGAGATATTGGTCTAAAATTTTCTGATTTTGTAGAACCTGCTTCCTCTTAAGGGGATATTTTACCCCCTTGTTATATTCGGCTTGGATCCTCGCATGGCTTCGAGTTTTTGTGTTTTACCCTTGACTCCCTTCTTGTATAGTGGCTTAGACCTCTGCTGTTGTTGTTGTTTGTAGGCTGAAAGAGTTATATGCTGATCTTTAGCTTTATAGCCCCCTGTGGCTCCTTGTGTTTCCATTGCCTCCATCTCCAACTGCTTCCACTGCAGTTCAATCTCTTGTTCAAATTGCTTTTCTTTATCACCCTTCTGTATTCCTAACACTGAAGATGTACGTGGAGATGTTAGGCCAATTTTTAAAACATTGAGGTAAAAGTCTTCCGCTTTTTCCACAGTATTTAGTCGATATCTTTCTCCTTGATACCTCAATATTATGCCAACTGGAGCATCCCATCTAAATGGAATTTGTTGTTTCTTTAATTCAGTCACCAAAAATCCAAAATCCTTTCTGTCTCTTAACATCTTAGGCGGAAGCTCTTTATAAATCCCAATCTTCCTTCCATCCTCTTGTAAGGTAGAGACAAAAGACTTTTGTAAGATGTCATTTCTTATTCTTCTATCTATAAAGTAGATCACCACATCTCTAGGCAATTGCCTTTCCCTTGCCACCCACGAATTCACTCTGTAAACCTTGTCAATCTTGCACAAAATCTCTTCAGGGCTAACCTTTAGCATCACAGCCAAGGCATCAGCACAGACCCTTCTCAAATCCTCTCTGTTATTTTCCTTTATGCCTCTCAATCTTACAGCAAACTCCATAAATCTAAATTGCATCATTGTCACTTCATTTTCAATCCTTTGCGTTTTATTGTCCACATTAGAAATTTTATAATCAACTTCCTTCATTTTGGATTCTACTTCTGAACTCAGTTCTTCCACTTTTTTATCAATCTGGACAACTGCTTCTGAGAAGCCAGTCAAAACTGTCAGTATATCTTGCTTCACCTTGACATACTTTTCTTGAACCACCTCCTTAATTTCCTGTTGAGATTTTTTAAACTTCTGATCCATAATTTCATCTTGTTTCATCAGAGCCGCAACAATAAATTCCTTCAAATCTTCAAAACCAGTCTCCTTTATCTGGCTCTGTGTCTGCAAGCTGGAAGGCTGCTCTTGTGACTTATAAGTGAGGGAGTGCCCCCCCCCCACAGCTTTAGTGTCTGGCTTTGTTTGCTTTGAAGCCATTCTGCCACGTAGTCTAACTTTTTCTAAAAAAGGAAGTCTTCCCTCCCTTTTCACCACCACAAAGTCTTCTCAAAAATTTCCCCAACTTTAATCAATAAAGGGAGAAGGAATAGATCAAGATCTCTTTAAAAAAGACTTTTCCGTTTTCTTCTAGCCAGCGCTGTTACTTTAAGTACTTTGTAGCGTATTGAAACAATCATGCAAATCCACTTTCGCTTTCAGCTTTTCCTACCACTGAAGCCGGATGCCATTTTAACAAACTTTCACTCTTTCTCCATTCCTTAGATTCAATCATAGGGCTAGTACAAATACTTGTCTTTATCATATCTTGATTGTATCTGCAGCCCTGTATACCAATCAATCTCAATCCCTTGTTTTTCTAAGTCTTGTTTCTTTTTTAATTCTCCCTTCTCTGTTAAAATGTCTTTATATCTTACAACCTTGTCCATGTTAATCATATTTGGATGTGTTAATGCTTCTATTGTTGAAAACTACATTGGTACTTCCATATTATGTTTTTCTTTCACTCTTTTCCATACTACCAACAAGCCATTCCTTACATAATGTCTCTGGAAATATCCGTGAATCTGATTTTTTCCATACCATAAGAAAGCACGCCATTCTAGTTGTAGGTCATGTCCTTCCAAAGTCAATAGTCTTGTATTTCTCAATAAGATCCATTCTTTAATCCAAGTTAACATCACCACTTGATACAATTCCCAATTTGGTAGACCAAATCCTTCTCTAAACCTGGAGTGTTGAAGCAATTTAAGGTTAATTTTTGCTTTTTTCCCTTGCCATATGTATTTCTACATCATTTTATTCAAACTTTCAAAGTATTTTTTCTCCAACTTTATTGGAATTGTTTGAAAAAGAAACAACAATCTTGGCAATACATTCATTTTGATTAACGCTATTCTCCCCATTAAAGATAATTGTAAATTTTTTGATTTTTCCAAATCTGTTTCAATTTGATTTCTTAATTTATAATAGTTATCTTCCTTCACTGTAATACATCTTGAGGTTAATTGGATACCCAAATATTTCACTTTCTTCACTATTTGAATATCTAACTTCTCCATTAATTGCTTTTTTGTTTTTCTCTCATATTTTTAACTATAATTTTTGTTTTATCTTTATTTATTTTCAATCCAGCTACTTTTCCATATTCCTCTATTTGCTCAATTAACTTTGGACCCATTTTTATTGGTTCTTCCATAATGAATACTAAATCATCCACAAATGCTTGTAGTTTATACTCTTCTTTTTTAATTCTCATCCCTTTTATTTCTTTGTCTTGTCTTATTTTCCTGTTTAAAATTTCTAGGGTCAGAATAAATAATAGTGGAGATAATGGACATCCTTGTCTGGTTCCTTTTCTTATATCTACTTTCTCTGTTATTTAACTGTTTATTATTACTTTAGCTGATTGGTCTTTATTTATGGTCTTAACCATATTGATAAATCTGTCCCCAAAATCCATCTTTTGTAATTGTAAAATCATAAATTGCCAATTCACATTATCAAATGCTTTCTGCGCATCTAAAAATAACAATGCCATTTGTTTCTCTGAATGTGCCTCATGCCTTCCAATGTATCCAAAATAATTCTTATATGGTCTCTAATTTGTCTTTTAGGCAAAAAAACATTTTGGTCTGGGTGTATAAATTCATTTAAAAGCCTCTTCAATCTTTCTGCCATAATTGATGCAAATATTTTATAATCTGTATTTAATAGTGAAATTGGTCTATAATTCTTTATTTGTTGTAAATCTGTTTCTTCTTTTGGTATAAGAGTTATATATGCCTCCATCCATGAGTTTGGTGCCTTGGCTTCTATTAACAAATCATTACATACTTGTAACAATATATTACTTAGTACATCTTGCAACTTTTTATATACTTCTGCTGGTAGCCCATCTGGTCCTGGGGTTTTTCCATTCTTCTGCCTTTTAATTCCCTCCATCAATTCCATCATTGTTATTCTTTCTTCTAATGCTTTTTTAAATTGTTCTGGTATTTTAGGGGTCATTACCTTTTCCAAATATTGTTCTATCTTTTCTTCTGGTATCTGCTCTTGTTGATATAATTTCTTATAATATTTCTCAATTATCTTTTTCTTTTCCTCATTTCAGTAACATATATTTCCCCCTTGATCTAATAATTGAGTTATCAGTTTCCTTTCTTTTTCCTTCTTCATCTTGTATGCCAGCCACCTTCCTGGTTTATTTGCATTTTCAAAAAAGTTTTGCTTTGATGCTTTTATTTTCCTTGCCAATTCTTCATTTTCTATTAAATTCAATTTATGTCTCCCCAATTCCATTAGGTTTTTAGTTTTTTTGTCTTGTGGATTTTTTTGCAATTCCTTCTCTAACTTCTTATATTCCTGCTCCAACTTCTTTTGAGTTTGTCCTGTTTGTTTGTTTTTCCTGCATATGTCATTGCCAAACCCCTTATATATGCTTTGCTAGTGTCCCATACATTTTGCAGTGATGTATCTTCTTTTCTATTTTCTTTGAAGAAAAAAGTCAATTCTTTTTCCATATATTGTGTAAAATCTTTCTCATTTAATAGGCTTTGATTTAATGTCCATCTCATTCTTTTTCTTTGTCCTTTCCATATCATCATTATTGGATGCCCATATATTTGCTTCTATATCAATCTTTTCTATCTTGGATATTAAGTCAATTCAATTTTATTTATTGATTAGCCCTTTGGGCCATATCAAGTGCAGAATTACAAAGACAAATCATTACAAAGGTTTGGTAAAACAAATTAAGTAAGATTGGAATAACTCGCAATTAAAATACAATTAGAATAAAATACGATCTAAAATAAAATCGGGATAAAATACAATAATTTAAAATACCATTTAAATATAATTAAATTTATATTATAATGTCGCCCCTGCATCTACCAAATCAGTGTTAACTGCTATTAAAATTACATTGTTAGATCAAGTGATCATTCTTACAATCTACCGCATTTTGCTGCACCAACTTTGTCCTCCTTCCCATCAACTTTACCACAAATTTAGCAATCCATTTTACCAACTGCAAGTTGGAACCTAACAAACAATATCGCAAAAAGTGCTCTTTAGACTTAGGGGTGCTGGTATAAAAAATCCTGCCCAGTTGATGTTCCCTCAGGTCTGAATATAGGGGGCAATCAAAAATTACGTGGGACGTTGTTTCGACTTCCCCCGTCCCACATAGACTGACCCTTTCCCTTACAGGAATACCCTTATATCTACCCCAGAGCATATTTGTTCCAAGTTGGTCCAACCTCAGTTTGGTAAAGAATCTTCTCAGGACGGGAAACAAAGGCACAGCTAAATATTTTTCTATTTTGAAAATTTGTTTATTGGCTGATAACCAGGGGCAAACTTTTACTGCTGTCACCTGTGCAATATCCGATTGGGTACTTATGTCCTTAAATCTCTGTGCAATCCAATTTCGGATCTGCCTATAGTCGTACTGCTGCCAATTTAAAGGGATACCAGAGCTAGATACCTGCTTCAGAACTCTTGATAACCAGTTATTTTTATTACTTGAGATAATCTGCTCCATTAGCGCTAATTTTGGTAACCTCCCTTCCTCCATCTCGATTATTCTCAACCAATAATAAACAGTCTTCAACAAGGCCCTAGTGCCAGTCGCATGGACTCCAGTTTCTGCCCTTACTACACATGCTGGGGTTCCGGGGGACACTGACAAAATTCTCCTCAGGAACTTATTTTGAGGGGTTTCCAGCCCAGGCAGCTTAACTGACCCCCATATTTCTGCCCCATAGGTAAATACTGGTTCGATTTTCGCCTGGATTTTCGATTTTAGCACTGGGATTAATGAAGATGGAGTTTTCTCTAAAATAAGTTTGTTTAATTGAGCCATCCGAGCCATGGCCTTCCGAGCTCCGGCTTTTACCTGCTTATTCCATTTGCCATTTGTCTGAAATACTAGCCCTAAATAGGTAAATGACTGAACTTGTTCTATTCTTCTGTCATTTAAAACCCATCTCCTTATATTTTGTTGACTGCTAAATATCATTACCTTTGATTTCTCTATATTAATTGTCAGGCGATTTTTTATACAATATGCTGCCAACCTCCCAAGTGACCTTCGTAGCCCCACCTGTGAGGCCGACAACAAAATTATATCATCGGCATATAACAAGCAATTGACCTGTTTTGTTCCTATACTAGGCCCATGGAGTGATGTATCTTCCAGACATTTTGGGAGGTCATTTAAATATAAGTTAAAAAGTGTTGGGGCTAAAATGCAACCTTGTCTGACACCCTTTTTTAATGGGATTGCATTTGTTACCGATCCTGACCTATTCACTCGAACTCTTACTTGGGTTTCCGTGTATAACAGTCGAATTAAATATAACAATTTCTTTTCTATTCCCATAGCCTCTAATTTATCCCATAAAATTTTTCTATCAATTGTATCAAAGGCTGCCTTCAAATCTATGAATGCCACATACAGAGGTTTTTTCCAAGACTTAAACTTCGTTATTAGATGGTCCAGCACAAAACAATTATCCATAGTAGATCTTCCGCTCCTGAAACCTGACTGCTCTTCAGCTAAGATGTTATTTCTCATTATCCAGTCCTCTAATTTATGAAGCAAGTGCTTAGCATAAATTTTTGCTGAAATATCGATTAGACTAATTAATCGAAAATTATCTGGATTATCTCTAGAACCTTTTTTATGTAAGGGGATAATTATTGATGAACGCCAACTAGCAGGAATTTGCCCTGTTCAATTGATAAAAGTAAAGAGACCCGCCAGGACGGGTGCCCACCAGGCTATGTTATCTTTAAATAACGATGCCGGGGGCGCATCCTGTCCTGGAGCTTTGTTTGTCTTCAGGGAGGAGATTAAACTCCTCACCTCTGTGATTGACACTTCTTCCCACTGCGGTAAGGCTTCATATTCCTGTATCAAGCTCGGAGAGGATATAAGCTCATCAGAGCTTTCCACTGCTGCTGGCGTGGCCAAATGCTTCTCCCATTTTTCTGCACTAATGTTTGGGTCACTTATTGGTTTTCTATCTCTAATAATTTTTGAGACCTCCAACCAGAATAATGTGGGTGAGGCCAGCTTTGCTGCCTGTTCTAGACCAACCCATAAGTTGTCGATATAGGAGGCCTTTTTTCTCTTCAGTAGCTGCTTATATTTCTGCCTTATGGTAATATACTCCTTCTGTAGTTCCATGTTTGGGCTGCTTAAGTATCTCCTAAGTGATTTCCTAAGCTGTTTTTTCTTTTCCTTACAGTCATTGTCAAACCATGTTGAGTTACTAGAATCAGACTGGCCCATTGGCTTGGTAGTCATGGAAAAATGCTTCAATTTATGGCATATTTCCGCAAAACAAACTATAGGCTCATGTTCACCCGTACTGTTTGCGCATATATGCGCTAAGGCTTCCATACATGGTGAATTCATGAATTCAGTCACTGCTTTGCTATCAACCCTCTTCCATGTTAATCTTCTCTCTTGGGCTACTTCTAAGTTGAGGCCTATTTGTTGGATTGATTGATTCCTTTTCCTTAAATCTGAAGGGGTTGCCAGGGACGTCGCAATAGGAAGGTGATCACTTTCTGGCCTTAGTAACGTCAAGACTGAAGTTGCCCCTGCTACTAGGCTGTGAGAGACACAAAAATAATCAATAGAACTACATGCCTTGGGGCCAAAAAAAGTTATGGGGTACCTTCTGAACTCCGAGTACTGGCCTACAATTTGGAGGTTACAGTTGTATATCATAGTTAGAAATTTCCCCCCATCTTTGTTCTTTTTCCTGTCTTGGGAGACACATTATTGTTCGTTATGTAAATATCCCTCAGGAATTGTACCGTTTTCAATAAAAGGTTCCAACGAGGGACCCACATGCGCATTAAAGTCTCCTGCCAAAATTAGAGGTGTTTTTGTGATTTTTTTCCGTATATCTAATATTTTTACCTCTAGAGCCTCCCACAAATCCCCCATTGCTGGGTTGACGTACACATTTGCAAATATCATTGACTTCCCTTCATATGCCAAATGGATTGCTTGAAAAAATAGAGGGCCATCCTCCAAGCATATCTCATTTCCCTTCCATCCTAATTCGGCTTTCACCAAAATGTCCAATCCGCCAGAGGCTCTTCCTTTTTTAGCTACTCTCTTTGCTGGCAGCTGCCAAATATTAAACCCGGGGAGCTCAATTGGGGTTTCATTGCTGCCAACCCATGTCTCCTGCAAGGCAATTACATGGTACCTATTTAAAAATTTAATACAATCATCTGTGCACCAACTTCCTCTCCATCCTGCCACATTCCAAGAGAGGAAGTGCACTCTTGAAGGACGTGGTTGCTCGCTATTTCCTAGTCAGGCTTCTTGGATAATCTCTCCTACCCCTCCTCCCTCATTTACACACACACACCCATTTAATCGCCTGAGTTCAATAGAAGTCTGTTTGGGCATCATTGCACTGCCTGTTACTTTCGGACTTGCAGGTCCATGGGCTCTATTAATCTCTGCCTCCACAGTAAATTATTTTGCATGAGGCACCGCGTTTGTGTCATTTCTTGGTATCATCTTTGCCACTAAGGGGGATTGGGGGATTCCTTCCTGGGTGCCTTCCATCTCCGATGTTTGTCCCACAACACTTTGTGTTATCAAATCTACTGTCTCTGGTACCTTGTGCTGTATAGACATGGGCATCAGGCTTCCTGGGTTTATAGGCTGCTGACTCTCCGGAGCTGCATCATGCCTTGAAGGGAGTAGAGCTATCGACGCTAAAGGAGCGACAGAAGAAATAGTCTGCTTCAGCAGCTTCCTCGTCTCTTTAAGTTTTTTAAGTACTTCTTGCTGCTCCATTTGTGAAAGTGAGGAAAAAGTTTCCAAATAGGCAGAATCGAAGAGCCTTGGTAGTACAGGGGTTTAAGGCACCCTGTTATTAAGCTGGTTATTAAGACCAGCTGCCTGCAATTACTGCAGGGTTCGAATCTCGCCAAGGCTCAAGGTTGACTCAGCCTTCCATCCTTTCTAAGGTAGGTGAAATGAGGACCCAGTTGTGGGGGCAATAAGCTGACTTTGTATAAATATACAAAAGGATGAAGGCTATTGCTGAGCACATTGTAAGCCGCCCTGAGTCTTCGGAGAAGGGCAGCATATAAATCAAATTAAAAAAAAAGAAAAAAAAAAGAATGTCTCATCTTGTACCAAGCCAATTGAAGGAAGTTTCACTTCAGCTGGGTCCAAAACCCTAACCGACATTTCCTCTGTAACGCTAAATCTCCTCCCTACCTTGGCCAGCCTGCTTTCCCTATTCAGTCCACTTTCCCAAACAGCTGTCCCATGCACTGCCACACTCTCCCTAGGGGCTCTCTGAATTAGCAGGATGGCCTCACCACTAGAAAAAACTCGGGTAGGTAAAATTTGATAATAAGCCAAGAATCCTCTCATTCGCATAAGCAGGCTTGGGAAGAGCTGTTGTTTGAACTTAAAAAGAATTCTGAAATAATTATCACGTTGTGGAAGATGTTCATATGCTGCCAAATCTACTGCCCCCTTGTCACACCGAGTAAACTGTGACAAAGAGGTCACTATCTGTCTTTTTGAAGACCATCTACCCACATTTATCTCAGAATTATATATATTCAATACAATCTGCTCCTTCAATAATCGCCTGTTCCCCCCACCACCACCACTCTTGTACTGTGGGATTTCAGGTCCAACCAGCTCACCATCTCTTGCTTTTTTTCCATGCTTACAGTCAATATATTGTCCGCTTGTTCTTTCCCTCGGTTGCACCATCTGGCCGGGTCGTTCTGTCTGACAGCCAGTTGAACATACCTGCGGCTTTTTCGTCTGTGCCGCAGCAATAAAATTGATCACAGAGTCCAACTTTAAACGCACTTCTGCAATTTGGTCAAAAATGGCCAAGACTGTCTGAGAAGTGAGCATACTGTGTCAGCTAATGAAATCCCTTGTACTAACATTTAGCTGGTGTTCAAGTCCTAAAGCTAATTTACTATGGTTGTAAAACTCCGACTCTAAGCCCTTGTCCCGGCCTGGAGCCGATTCACCCAAAGTTGCTGAGTCATTTGTCATCAAATTACGCAGAGGGGTTTGCAAGCTTCCCAGCTGACTTCCTGATTGATTCTCCTCTGCCTGCAATTCCCACTCCAGGGGGGAATCTCCAAACAATGCCAAAACATCACGGCTAACCGGCAGGGAAAGGGGGGAGGATGCACGACCCACTGTTGAGTGCAAAGGCTGGCAAAATCCGTCAATCTTCTGTTGCTTTTGAGGATTGGTTCCACCTTCCTTACTGTTTGGAGAGCAATATGCTGTCTTTCTTTTCTTCCCCTTGGGAGAGGCCATCCGGACTCCAGTCAAACACAGCTGCAAAGGTTCTTCCCTGGGGCAAATCAGTCGCTATATGAATAAGCCACAGTCAGGATCTTAGGTTGCCTGAGCACTGGATGGCTGCCATGGATAGCTGGTTTGCTTAGTAGGGAAGACTTACTTCCACTCATTCACTAAATGCTTCACCAGCTGGAGTAAAAGCTGAGGTAAAAAGCCGGGATAAAAAGTGAACCTTTCGAATAGTAAAATTGATAGCTAAAAGTTAAAAAGTTAAAAATTAAAAATAAAAATAGAGAATAAAAAGTAAAAAGGGGAAATAAAAGTTAAAATTGATTTAAAAGTTAAAAGAGTATTTTAAAAAGATTTAAAAGGGATAAAAATAGAGAGTAAAAAGGAGAGCCCATTATTCACTTGTGCTGTCTTCTCTTTTGTTGAAGACAAATGAGTTATCAGTTTCCTTTCTTTTTCCTTCTTCATCTTGTATGCCAGCCACCTTCCTGGTTTATTTGCATTTTCAAAAAAGTTTTGCTTTGATGCTTTTATTTTCCTTGCCAATTCTTCATTTTCTATTAAATTCAATTTATGTCTCCCCAATTCCATTAGGTTTTTAGTTTTTTTGTCTTGTGGATTTTTTTGCAATTCCTTCTCTAACTTCTTATATTCCTGCTCCAACTTCTTTTGAGTTTGTCCTGTTTGTTTGTTTTTCCTGCATATGTCATTGCCAAACCCCTTATATATGCTTTGCTAGTGTCCCATACATTTTGCAGTGATGTATCTTCTTTTCTATTTTCTTTGAAGAAAAAAGTCAATTCTTTTTCCATATATTGTGTAAAATCTTTCTCATTTAATAGGCTTTGATTTAATATCCATCTCATTCTTTTTCTTTGTCCTTTCCATATCATCATTATTGGATGCCCATATATTTGCTTCTATATCAATCTTTTCTATCTTGGATATTAAGTCTATGGACATCCACACCATATCTATTCTTGACCATGACATATGCCTGTTTGAATAGAATGTATATTGTTTTTCCTTTAAATTTCTTTCCCTCCAAGCATCCTGTAAACTTAATTCATCTACCATTGTATAGAATGTTTTCGGGAGTGTCTTTCTTGGTTTTTTATTCATTTTTGTAGATTTATAATCTAACTCATTATCAACAATCGCATTAAAATCTCCAATTATGCAAATATCTTCATCTTCATATTCTAATATTTTCTGGTGTAATTTTGCATAAAATTCTTCTTGATTTTCATTTGGAGCATATATACCCACAATTAATATTTTTTTATAGTTCATTACAATTTCTACCATTAATACTCTTCCTTCCTCATCCTCATATATTTGTTTGGATTGTATTGTCTGTTTAATGTAAAATGCTACTCCTCTTTTGCTTTGACCAGCCAAAGTTGTATACAATGTCCCTAGTTTTATTTGCTCCAAAAAAAATTTATGTTGCTTTCTATTATGCACTTCTTGTAAACATATAATTTCTAATTTTAACTTCTCTAATTTATTAAATATTTTTCTTCTCTTTATCGTTGAGTTTAATCCATTTATATTCAATTATATTATTTTAATTTCTTCTTCCATTTCTTATTTATTTGCTTTGTTGATCTAGTCATTCTTATCTCCCTTAGTTCCTTAACTTCTTTCGCCCTTGCTCCTTCTCTTAACACTCTCTCTTCTTGTTCTTTCGTTGTCTCTCTTGGCTGTTCTTTCTTCTCCTCCTGTTGTTCATCCCCTTTTTCTTCCCTCAACCTTCCTTCCTCTTGGACATCTATGTATTGTTTATAAAATAACTCTGCTTTCTCTACTGAATCTAGTCTGTATCTTTGTTCTTCCCAGTTCACCAATATTCCTTCTGGAATCAACCATCTAAAATTTATTCCTCTCTTTATCAAACATTTCGTGAGAAATTGATATTCTTTTCTCAAATCTCTTCTTGGAATTTGTTTCAGTGCCAGTACTTCTCTCCTTTTATGTTTTATCGTTGTGTTTCTCATCAATTGCAATATCACTGTTCTCAGCGTTTTCTTGGTGAATCTGACATGAATTTCTCTAAGTAGATTATATCGCATATCTTGTGTGCACTCTGTATATCTCATCGATTCCACTTAATATCCCTTCCTTACTTTCTTCCATTGCTACTGCTAGTATCTCTGCAATTTTCTCTGCTAAATTTTCTCCCTTTTCTTCTTCAATGTTTTATCTTGGATAAAAATCAGCTTTATCCATTTCCAGGGTTATAATTGTTTTTTCCTGATTTTTATCAGTAATTGTAAGTCTACAGTCCATCTCTTCAACTTTTTTCTGCGTTGCTTTTGCTTTTCCTTCCATTTGCTGCAATCGTTGTTCATTTTCCCCTACCATTTCTTTAACTTCTTTCAATTTTCCTTCCATTTTTTCCATTCTCCCATCTACCTTGTCTAATCTTGTCTTAAGATCTTCATATGTAGTCTGTAACATATTTTTTAATTCTATGTTTATTTTCTCTTGCTGTGGCATGGGTTCTGTTGTTTTTTGCCCAATAGTACCAGATGCTGCAGATATTGATGGTGATGATGAATGTTGTGTTGTTTCCTTCATCTTGTTGTTGTTGTTGTTTTTCAAATCTTACTGCCCAATTTATAATGCAAATATTCGATTTCTACAAATTCAAACTGCCCACTCAGACTCTTCAGGTTCTTGCTACACTAATCCACATAGATTTAATCCATATAGGATTAAAAAAAAGGTAGAAAGACTATAACTGAAAAAACAACACCAAAAACAATGAAAAATCAAAAACAGCCAAGATGCCCCAAAAAGGCAAAAAGAAAAAAAAGAAAGAAAGAAAGAAAGAAAGAAAGAAAGAGAAGGAAAAAGAAAAGCAAAAGAGGAAAAATATTTTTCAAATTTTACTACCCAGTTTTATAACCCAAATATTCAATTTCTTTAAATTCAAAATGCCCAATCAGATTCTTCAGGTTCTTGATACCCTAATCCACATAGATTTAATCCATAAACTATACAAAAAGCCAAGAACAATCAAACAGCCCAAAAGGGCAAAAATGAAGAGAGAAAAAAAATTAAAAAGATGGGGCGGGGGAGAAGATAGAACCAG
This sequence comes from Arizona elegans, assembly GCA_022577455.1. NCBI lineage: Eukaryota > Metazoa > Chordata > Lepidosauria > Squamata > Colubridae > Arizona > Arizona elegans. Next base: position 29,439,458 of record JAKOOJ010000007.1, on the reverse strand, counting down.
ATCAACGCAAAAAAAAGAAATAAAAATTCACTAGTCCAAAACTCAGGTATTTGCCCAAAATATCCAACCAGGCGATAAAAAGATGAAAAAAAATGTATATATCTCCCCCAAAAAAACTTTTTAAAAAAACAAAAACAAAAACCCTGCCAATGAACTCTTTTAAGTCCAGGAAGAGGGAATTTCTACAGGAAAAAAGAAAGAGGAAAAGGCACAAAAAGAGAAAAACCAGAAAGAAAAAATAATATTCCAAAGTACCACTATTCCAAAATCTTCCAAAATTTATAGCCTCATCAAACGAAAGGAAACAACAAACAGCTTTCCTTCTTCTTCTTCTTTTTTTCTTATATATCTTCCCCCTTCTATTACAAAGTCACTAGACCACTTCTTATCAAAATCCACTTACCAGTTTCCAAAACATCCCAAGGTCACTCCCTTCTCGTCTTTTCCTTTGTCCAATTTATCTCTTTAATTTCCTCTGCAATCCAAAATAGTCTTAAAGAAAAAATAAACCCCCAGCTTCAAAACTCCAAACTCTGATTTGCAGTTCTTTAGCCAAAAATGCCTCTTTTCCCAATCTGCTTATCTTCCCAATCCCTATTTTTCTACTGAAACTTATATGGAAACAAGAGATAGTGATGAGGACTGATAGTACTGATTAGGAAAAAAAAGGAACCTAGGTACCCAGCAAAGATGAAAAGCTTAAAGCTAAATTATCAAACAGAGGCAGAGGGACACAGTTCTGTCAAACTGACTAGCGGCAGGATCATTTAGAGCAATGGCCCCCATCCTTTTGGCACCAGGGACCGGTTCTGTGGAGAGAGGTTTTTCCACAGACTGGAGGGGATGTGCTTTCATGTGCTGCTTTCATCTCATGGATGGGGCTTCTCTTGTTTGCACAGCCCAATTTCTGGCATGCCACAGGACTGGTGCCAGTCCATGGACTGGGGATTGGGGACCTCTGATCTAGAGACCTGAGTACGTGTTGTTTAAAACTTAAGCAAATGAACTTTGCCACGGTTAGAAGAAAGTAGATTATGAGTTTTCTGAGATCAAGAATTTTCATCACTTGTTGAGTCTTTATTATGCTAAGCACTTCCAGTTCCTTCAAGCTTTCATCAAAGAATGAGTCTCCAACATCTTTGCCATTCTTTGAATTCTGTTATTTTAGATGTTTTTTTTAACTTATCAAGATCTTTTAAATTTCTATTTCTATTGTCTATGTTAGAAGGCAGCACTTGAAGAACTTTGAATGGGCTTGGAATTTAAGCAGTGTTTGGGCTGGTTAGTACTTGGCTGGGGGTTCATTTGCTAATACTGTAGGTTATATTGAGATGTTGAAAAAAAATTCAGAAAAAAAGCTGTGCCAAATCACTTTTGAGTTACTGCCAAGAAAGTTACTATCCCATTTTATTTAAATAAACTGATAAATATTCCCTCTACCTTTTTATCATTCAAAATTAAATACATAAATTATTGTAGATACATGTTCCAGGACTCAACTTTATGATGCCTCACTCCAAAAATAGATTATGTAATTGGCATTTTATTTTTTATTTCAGAGTTTGTGGGTAGAGAGAACAACACTGATCTTGGTGCAGAGTTTGCCAGGAATTTCCCGATGGTTTGAAGTGGAGAAACGTGAAATTGTGAGTACAAGCTGGGAAAAATAGATGACCCTCCATTATTACCATAGAATATTAGATGTCAAATATATTTTGCATCCATGCTTTAAATTGCTTATATTAGAATAAAAAATAGCAAATAACAATAAAGCTCAAGTCTGATTTGGAACCTGTTCTACGAAGTCAGAGAGAAAAGGAAAGGAAGAAATTTGTTTATAGAATTATTAGTGCTTTAAAACTTGATAAATTGATGAATTGATAATTACAGTTTTATTACTTGAATATGAAGAGCTATGGCTAAGAGAAATAAATTTAAATATGTGATGTTCTATAGTACAATATGATATTGAACTCCTTTATTATGTTGCTTAATAAATAATACAATATGAGATGGTATATTTAATATGTTGCTCTAATATCTGAATACCAAAATATTCTCATACTAGCTCCAGTGCTAATGTTGTCCAGTAACTTTTTTCAGACTCATCCTTAATCATAGAATAAGTACATTATTCTTACAGAGTTTTCTGGTCTTTGGAATTCCTATTTAAGGCATTTATTTGATAAAAATCACTCATTTAGAAGTATGATGAATTGGTACTTGAATTGTAACTATATAATTAGAACTGATATAATTATATTTTTTTAGTATGGCTCATTGAATGGTTATGAGAAGCTACTGCCTTGTCGTGGTGAAGGGGCTTGCATAGCTCAATGAAGCTTTGAGCTATGCCGTGCAGGGCCACCCAAGACGGACAAAGCAGAGAGCTCTGACAAAACGTAATCCATTGGAGAAGGAAATAGCAACCCACTCCAGTATCTTTGCCATGAAAACCCCATGGACAGTACCAAAAGGAAAAAAGATATGACACCGGAAGATGAGCCCCTCAGGTCGGAAGGTGTCCAATATGTTACTGGGGGAGAGCAGAGGGCTAGTACTAGTAGCACCAGAAAGAGTGAAGCAACTAGGCAAAAGCCAAAAGGATTCTCAGCCATGGATGTATCTGGTGGTGAAAGGAAAGTCCGATGCTGTAAAGAGCTATACTCCATAGGAACCTGGAATGCAAGATGGACGTGATCAAACAGGAGATGACAAGACTGAACATCGACATCTTAGGAATCAGCGAACTAAAATGGCCAGGAATGGGTGAATTTAATTCAGATGACCATCAGGTATACTACTGCGGGCAAGATTCCCTCAGAAGAAATGGAGTAATCTTCATAGTCAATAAAAGAGTAGAAAAAGCAATACTGGGGTACAATCCTCAAAATGATAGAATGATCTCACTTCAAATCCAAGGCAAACCATTCACTATCACAGTAGTCCAAGTCTATGCCCCAACTACTGGTGCTGAAGATGATGAAATTGACTGGTTCTATGAAGCACCTTATAGAATTAACACAAAAAATTGATGTCCTTATCATCATCATGGGGGATTGGAATGCTAAAGTAGGAAGCCAAAAGATAACCGGAATAACAGGCAAGTTTGGCCTTGAAAATGAAGCAGGGCACAGACTGATAGAATTTTGTCAAGAGAATACGATGATCATAGCAAACACTCTTTTCCAACAACCCAAGAGATGACTCTACACATGGACATCACCAGACGGTCAACACAGAAATCAGATTGACTGTGTGCTCTGCAGCCAAAGATGGAGAAGCTCTATGTAGTCAATAAAAACAAGACCAGGAGTGATTGTGGCTCAGATCATGAGCTTCTCATTGTAAAATTTAGGCTTAAATTGAAGAAAGTAGGGAAAAGCATCAGGCCACTCAGGTATGAACTAAATCATATCCCTGATGAATATACAGTAGAAGTGACAAATAGATTTAAGGAATTAGATCCGATAGACAGAGTGCCTGAAGAACTATGGACGGAAGTTCGCAACATTGTACAAGCGGTAGCAACTAAAACCATCCCAAAGAAAAAGAAAGGCAAGAAAGCAAAATGGTTGTCTGAGGAAGCTTTGCAAATAGACGAGGAAAGAAGGGAAGGGAAAGGCAAGGGAGAAAGAGCCAATTGAATGCAGAATTCCAGAGAATAGCTAGAAGAGATAAAATGCTCTCTTAAATGAACAGTGCAAAGAAATAGAAGAAAACAATAGAATAGAGAGGACCAGAGATCTCTTCAAGAAAATTGGAGATATGAAGGGAACATTTCATGCAAAGATGGGCATGATAAAGGACCAAAATGGCAGGGACCTAACAGAAGCAGAAGAGATTAAGAAGAGGTGGCAAAATTACACAGAAGAACTATACAAGAATGAGCTTAACGTCCCTGATAACCATGATGGGGTGGTCACTGACCTCGAGCCAGACATCCTAGAATGTGAAATCAAATGGCCTTAGGAAATCTGAGCAACAACAAAGCTAGTGGAGGAGACAGTATTCCAGCTGAGCTATTCAAAATCTTAAAAGACAATACAGTAAAAGTGCTACACACAATTTGCCAGCAAATTTGGAAAACTCAATAGTGGCCACAGGATTGGAAAAGGTCAGTTTACAATCCAATTCCAAAGAAAGGCAATGCCAAAGAACATTCAAACTATCGCATCATTGCACTTATTTCACATGCTAGTAAAATTATGCTCAAAATCGTACAAGCTAGGCTCCAGCAGTATGTGGATCGAGAACTACCAAAAGTACAGGCAGGATTTCAAAGAGGCAGAAAAACTAGAGATCAAATTGCCAACATACACTGGATCATGGAGAAAGCTAGGGAATTCCAGAAAAACATCTACTTCTGCTTCATTGACTATGTTAAAGCCTTTGATTGTGTGTGGATCACAACAAATTGTGGCAAGTTCTTAAATAGATGGGAGTACCAGACTATCTTATTTGTCTCTTGAGAAACCTATATGCGGGTCAAGAAACAACAGTGAGAACTGGACACAGAAGCACTGATTGGTTCAAAATTGGGAAAGGAGTCTGGCAAGGCTGTATACTGTCACCCTGCCTATTTAACATATATGCAAAGCACATCATGAGAAAGGCGAGGCTAGATGAATCAAAAGTTGGAATTAAGATTGCCAGGAGAAATATCAACAACCTCAGATGTGCAGACGATACCACTCTAATGGCAGAAAGCAAAAAGGAACTAAAGAGGCTCTTGATGTGGGTGAAGAAGGAGAGTGCAAAAGTTGGCTTGAAACTCAACATTACGAAAACTAAGATAATGGCATCTGGCCCTCTCAATTCCTGGGAAATAGATGGGGAAGAAATGGAGGTAGTGACATATTTTATTTGACTGGGCTCCAAGATCACCGCAGATGAACTTGCAGCCAAGAAATTAAAAGACACTTGCTCCTGGGGAGGAAAGCTATGGCAAATCTAGACAACATACTAAAAAGCAGAGACATCACCCTGCCAACAAAAGTGTGTATAGTCCAGGGGTGAAATTCAAAATTTTTCCCTACCAGTTCTGTGGGCATGGCTTGGGGGGTGGGTGTCCTGTGACTGAGTGGGTGTGGCCAACTCCACATCACTCATGGCAATGCCCACTCAATCACATTGCAGTGAAAATTACCGGAGCTGCTCCGCTTCTTGAATGCACTGCCGCCGCCCTGCAAATCACCCTTCATAGCGCACATGCATATTGTTGACTGCTCCTGCTGCACTGGAGGGACTTGCCCGGGCAAGTCCAAGCAGAACGGCGCAGCAGGCAACAGTGTGCACATGCATGGCCGGCGCATGGTTCAAGGTGGCGCCATGGAGCAGCTCCAGTTATTTTCACTGCAAGAAGCCTGCAGCCGCTATCTCTTTTTCAGCGCAAGCCCTACGCTCCAAAGTGCTGAGGATATGTGGTTTTCCCCTTCATCTTTCCTCGTCTACATAAAAGCAGTCCGGTTCCTGGTGGCTACTCCAGAGAAGCAGGTGTGGGTTCCAGTTTGGCTCTTTCTGGGGATTTTTGGTAGTCCCCGCCCCCCAACCTCCTGCTTTGTTTGACTTTACTTGCAGAGCATAGGAAGTTGGACAGACCCTATTTGGAACATCAGCAAATTCTTCACCTCCGAGTCCTAACTTCAAATCCTCTGAAAGGAAATACTGTTGGGGGTAGGTTTCCCTTTCAGTCTCCTGGAAGTGTGCTCACTCTTCATGCACCTTTTCTACAGTTTCCGGCTGTTTCGCCAACATAAGGACACATTGCGTGGCGAAGGGAGAACGGACAGTGAGCACGCGGGGTGCGTGGGGCCAACCAGGGTGGTTTTTACCGGTTTTTACTGGTTCGGCAAACCATTTACAATTGTCGCTACCGTGTGATCCAGTCCAAATCGGTCAAATTTTCACCCCCGGTATAGTCAAGGCTATGGTTTTCACAGTTGCAATGTATGACTGTGAAAGTTGGAACATAAGAAAGGCTGAGCGCCAAAGAATTGAGGCCTTTGAACTATGGTGCTGGAGAAGACTTCTGCGAGTCCCTTGGACTGCAAGGTGATCAAACCGGTCAATCCTAGAGGAGATAAACCCTCACTGCTCTTTAGAAGGCCAGATCCTGAAGATGAAACTCAAATACTTTGGCCAACTAATGAGAAGGAAGGACTCACTGGAGAAGAGCCTAATGCTGGGAAAGATTGAGGGCAAAAGAAGAAGGGGACGCCAGAGAATGAGGTGGCTGGATGGAGTCACTGAAGCAGTAGGCGTGAGCTTAAATGGACTCCAGAGGATGGTAGAGGACAGGAAGGCCTGGAGGAATGTTGTCCATGGGGTCGCGATGGGTTGGACATGACTTCTTAACTAACAACAACAACATTTAATAATAATCACTCATTTAAAAGTGTGATGAATTGGTACTTGAATTGTACCTATGTAATTAGGACTGATATAATTATATTTTTTTAGTATGGCTCATTGAATGGTTATGAGAAGCTATTGAAACAAATTATGTGAATAAATAACAAAATATATTCATAACATCTGGAGGTTCTATATAATTAAAATGTCAGAGTTATTTTTATAAATTTTGGCTACAGTTAAATGTTCAACAGTAGACACTTCTGTATTTTAACATGGCCATATGGTTATAATGATGAGAGTTGTGAATAACTTATTTGGAGAAAGGTTTCTCTAACAATTCTTCAGTTTGTGGTTAGGGGTTCATATGTGGCACCAGACCTAAACAGCCTCAACCTTGTTTGAGAGTTTAGATTTTACTTTTCCCTTAAGTATTTGGAGCTGATTGAATGGAATTCCCTTTTGGTTGTTTTTATGATGGTGTTTGGTCACCATTTGATATTCTGCACTTCACATTTATATTTTGTGTATGTTAAATGTGGGGTGGAATGGGATTTAATTTATTATTTATTTTTTTGATACGGTATGTTGCCCAGAGTCACTTGTTTGAGTTGGATGGTTTTATAAATCTAGTAAGCAAGTACAGTAAATAAATAAATCAGCCAAATGTTATAAATAAAAATACAAATTAATAAATGACTTGTTCATCAAATGAGATTAAAATGAACTGTGTGCTTCCTGTGATATAGTTATCAGTTATGCAGTTAGGATTTCAAAACTATCTTCCAATTTCTAGTTCTATGTAACTTTCATCTGCTTACACATACAGTAGAAGCTAAAGTGCCAAGTTTTCCAAAATTGGATTTATATGCTACCACTTAAAATTTATTGATATCATTGGAACTGACTTGTGAACAATTTATTCAGAAAAGGAAAAAAAAACATTGTAATCCCTCCAAATATTGTTTTAAGAACTTATACCAATTGGTAATCATAAATTACATCCGTAATTATAAAAACCATAAAGAATGCCAGAATTTAGAGATTTTCATTCAACATGAAAATCTCAGAATGACAGACTATGAAATAGTGTGAAAATCAGCATATATTGTTGTGACTTTCAGGTGCAAATCAGCCTTCCTTGTTTTATTTTTGCCATTTTTGTTAACAATGTCTAGGTGGAAATGAGCCCATTGGAGAATGCTATTGAAGTATTGGAAAATAAAAACCAGCAGTTAAGGACATTGATCAGTCAGTGTCAGACTCGACAGATGCAGAATATCAATCCACTTACAATGTGTTTGAATGGTGTAATTGATGCAGCAGTTAATGGGGGAATTGCCAGGTATCAAGAAGTAAGTGTCATTCCATATGTGTTGGGGTTAGATTGCATTCTTTTTTCAGTATCCCAAATACTAGTTGCTAAAGAGCAATAGTAGAAAACTGTTGTAGCTTTATAGCTTGAGCTTTCAGTTGTCCATTAAATTCTATAGAATACTATATTATTAAATATTATATGTGTCTTCATCCTTGACAATACTTCTTGTAATTCTCTATTCTCCCAATTCACTAAACCTAATTTAGATAAATGCCGTTTCTGCTGTTGCAGAAAAAAGTGCTTTTAAAAGCTTCTGATGATCAGGCAACTCAGCTGGGATCGTCAGAGGTTCTTAAAGGCATTTTTTTTTCTACAACCTCTTTGGCTGAAGAGGTTGTAGAAAAAATGCTTTTAAAAGCCTCTGACAATCCCAGCTGAGCCGCCCAATCATCAGAGGCTTTTTTTTTTACTTTTTAAAGCATTTTTTCAGCCGAAGAGGTTGTAGAAAAAATGCTTTTAAAAGTAAAAAAAAAAGCCTCTGATGATTGCGCAGCTCAGTTGGGCATTGGGAGGGGGGGGCAGGGATTTTTGCTACCGGTTCTCCGAACCACCCACCACCATCGCTACCGGATCAGGCGATCCGGTCCAAACAGAGAGCATTTCACCCCTGTTCCATACCCTCTGCTGCAACATTCCTGCTCACTTCCCCATTGACTTTTTGAGGAAGTCAGCAGAGAACATTGCAAATGGTGATCACAGATCATTGTGGGGGAGGGTTGGTGGAGGCTTGGCAATATTGTAAGTGTAGACGAATCGCCGAGCACCCGGCGATTGGTCTACACTTGGGGGGGGGTGTGTGCAATGTTTTGCAATGCTTAGAAGTGCTTTATAGGCCACAGAGCACACTTTTCAAAGTTGTTGTTAATTTGACTCATCATTAAATGAGAACTACCTTTATACTTTTAAATTCTTTCTTTAAGAGGCTCAAAACAAGTACACTATATTATGCTTTTGTTTCCCCATGATTATTATCAAAACAACTCTGAGAGCATTATGACTGTTATGAAGTTATGAATTTCTATATATACTCAGATTTGAATATTTTTCTATCTAGTATAGTATTCTGATTATTACACTATTCTTTTGTTACTATTGTTTTAGTTTTTTCTGTGTGTAAAATAACATTGTGAGAATACATTTTTGCTATGTTATCATGCAATGTAGTATGTTGCATATTTATTATTTTTACAAATTACTCAATGTAATGAACATATTTTTAAAATACGTTTTTTTTTATTTTTTACAAATATATCAATGCGTGAACAGTGTGGCACATGGGTGTCATACATTCTAATAGAACTAAAACAAGAATTAATCATAGTTATTACCTTCAATCAACAGTATATATTTCTATTAATAATACACATTTATATTACATTGCAGTCTGTCATTATCCAATTATTCCTTGTTTTCTTGTTATTGCTTTTATTTTATTAAAAAAAGCAAAGAAAGAGAGAGAAAAAGAAAAGTAAGTCAGAACAACAACAAAAAGGAGAAATAATCTATCCATCGTCTCTTGCCCGCTTCAATATTTTAATTGCTATGCTTTTTTTGACTTGCCTCCCATATTTCTCTCTTGGATCTTTATCCCTATCTACATCTACTTCTTGGCTGTTCATTCTAGATATTTCTCCCACCTCTACCCTCTTCCACTGCCTGGCTTCCAAAATTTCTACCCAGGCCCCTATTTCCCTTTCAAGAGTATCTTCCTGTATCTCCAATTCTCTTTTCAGCACTCTTAATATGTTTCCCCCCTCATTTAATTCATCAGTCACTGTTATTTTCATTGTTATCCCCTCCTTGTCATCTTCTTTTATTCTTTGATTCTTCAGCTCAATATTTTCCTCCATTTCTTCTGCTGGGTCCTCCCTTTCCTGGGCATTTTGGTCTTTACTCATCATCCCTTGTATAGTATTTTCCATTTTTTCCGTAATTTCCTTAAATCCTTTCTCCATTTTCCTTTGTGTTTTGAAAAAGTAACGCCATCTCCTTCAAAGTTCCACTCATTTTTTCCTTATAAAGGAAGAAATTTATTTTGTTTTAAACAATTCAACTTTTGTCCAGCAGTCCAAGAACTATTTATTCAGTCCTTAAATTGCCCTTCAAGGAGTGTACTAATTACAGCTCTTTATATCCTTTACGTATGCAATCAATTCCATTTAAATAGTCCCAGAGTTTATCCAAAGCCTCTTTGCATCCCTTTTACAGGTTCAATCTTCTAGCATAACATTCAGTGGTCCCTTTAATTAGATAGCTTCCTTATTTTTGTATTTGAGTCTCCAGTAGTCATGGGATAGAGTTAAGGATAATCCAGTAAATATTTTCACAGTCCTTCATGTAGGTATTTCCAAACTTGTAATTTTTCCTTTTGTCAGCAGGTGGCACTCTCAACTTAAATTTCAGTATTGCCAATAGTCAATTATCATTTTATTTACAAATCCATTATAAAAGCAGAATAAGTTTTGTAAATAAATTATTCCAGCATTTTAAAATGCCTTCCCAGTACCACGTCTTCCCAGTTTAAGAGTCCATTTTTCTGTATATTTCAAAAATTATTATTTTTCTCTCTAACGCCTTTCACTTCTGGTCTGGTATTTTCTCAGAATGCTTAGATGCCGCTTTAACAAATAGTTCTGAACCAATAGTTCTAAATTATTCCTTGGGGTTAAGTTTAAGGCTAAATGAAATCCTCTCCCCCAGTTCCAGTCACAGTTCACCTACTTCGCTCCAGCACCAGTCTTAGTTGTTCTTCGGTTGTCCCAGCTTTGTGGCAGCCATCTTTAGGCTGCCTCTTCTTCTTGTCGTGGCTGAGAGGGAAAATAAACCCTGGGTCAGACAGGATAGCTGCGACTCTCCGTGACCTCATAGGGTGTCCCTCTTTGCTTCACTGCCCCTGCAATGGCTCCTCTTGGAAAAGGGGAACAAATAGGGAGATTTCAGCACAGGGAACGCAGAGTCTCGTTCCCTGTGTCTGATACCACTGCAACATCAACCAGAAGTTGAATCAATGTAATGACCATATTAAACACCTCCCATTTTCCCCACAACAACAACCCTGTGAGGTGGGTTGGGTTGAGAGACAATACTGGCCCAAAGTCACCCAACTGTCTTTAATTTTTATTAACCATGCTGCTTAGGACAAAATCAAATGTCAGGGTGAGGGAAGATAAACTGGAGGACAAAGTAGAGCTCTCATCTTCTGGTAGATAAATATTAATTTCTGCTACGGATATGGGCCCATGAATTTGCAGTTCCCATACTATTGAATGAAAGGGTGCAGAGAAGAGCAACAAAGATGATTCAGGACTGGAAGTTAAAACATATGAAGAACGATTGCATGAACTGGGTGTGTCTAATGAAAACAAGGACTAGGGATGACATGATAGCAGTGTTCCAATATTTAAGGGGCTGTCATAAAGAAGGGAGGATCAACCTAAAGACAATAAGCAATGCATGGAAACTAATTCAGAAGAGAACCAACCTAGAACTAAGGAGAAATTTCCTGACAAAACAATTAATCAGTGGAATGATTTGCCTCCAGAAGTTGTAGGTGCTTCAGCACTAGAGATTTTTAAGAAGAGATTGGACAACCAAAATGTATAGGGTTTCTTGCTTTAGCATGGGGTTGGACTAGTAGACCTCCAAGATCCCTTCCAATGCTGTTATTCTGTTATTTTAAAAGTGCATTAATTTTGATAATTCCAAAATGTGAAAGTCTTCCCCTTTGATGCAGGTTACCATATTTGTTTACTATTTTATCAATGTTTACATTCATGACATATAACTGATGTAAGAGACCTGTAGCTATATTTCCTAGATTTCAAAATAGATAATTAAACATGATTCCATGTAATTTAATAAGAATTTTGCAGATTTTTGTATAAATCAAATAATTTAAACAGATCCTGATAGAACTTAGTGCATCCATAGATGGTCTAAATAGTAATCAAGATAATGTTAGAGAAATAGGATTTTTCTATAATACACATATTATATGCATAACTTTGAAATAACATGGATGACTGTGCAATGATTGTGTTCTTCTCAGGCATTCTTTGTGAAGGAATATGTTCTGAACCATCCAGAGGATGGAGAAAAGATCACATGCTTAAGAGAACTGATGCTTGAGCAGGTAAAAGAAAATTCAAGCAAGCTGCTTTCAATCAATTTTAATAGAACTGTCATATACCTAGGGGAAAAAATTGTACATTATAGCAATTTTCCATTCAGATTCTATTGAGGATTTTTCAAGTATTTAGAAGGACTAGACAGGGAAACAAACTAAGAGTTACTGATAAGATGATTTTAAAAGGCTATCTCTTTGATGTTAAGAAGAGGTGGTTAAACAGATAGGATTCTACTCTCCATATCTGTATGTGCCTTATTGCAATAATAATCTAAATGTATTGTAAGGAAATATGAATAAACAGCAAATAAATTCCACCTGCCTTAGTGCAGGTAGGAAAGAAGAAATAAAGTTGTGATTTTAAGTAATTCCCAATATTATCCTACAATTTTAATTCTTTCTTCTTTTAAAATTTATAATAAAATATTTAAACTAGAAAATTGTTGGAATTTATCATTGTATGTGCTAATTTGTGCTGGGTTTCACACATGGTCATTTTCTTTGTATGGAGCTCAGAATAGCCAGTAGAACTCCTTGAACACTGTTATCAAAAGAGAGGCAACTAAATAGATAGCACTCATAATACAATTAGTCCTTGTTTAATGACCCTAATTGGGACAAGAATTTCCATCACTAAGTGAAGCGGTCATTAGATGAAAAAACATGTGATTGCATTACTTAGCAACAGCAGTTCTGGTATTCCTAGTTGTGGTTGTTAGGTCAGGACCCTCTCATCAGGGTCTAGGACCGTGATGGTGAACCTATGGCCCGCCTGCCACAGGTGACACGTGGAGCCATTTCTGCAGGCACGTGATCTGTCACCCTAGATCAACTTCACCGCGCATGCGCATGCGCCTCCCACCAGCCTGCTTTTTTTTGGTACTCTGCCACACATGCGGGAGATGCACATGCATGCCCATGCCACCATGCCCCTCCCAGGAGTCCCCATGCTGCCTGTTTTGGATGCCAGATAAGTACAGGGCTCGTGTGAGGCTCTGGGAGGGTGAAAAACAGGCCTACCGGAAGTCCAGAAATGAGCTGTTTCTGGCCTCCAGAGGCTTCAGGGAGGCCTGCTAGGCCCAAAATGGGGCATGGGGGGGGTCGCACACACCTGCGCAGGGGGGCGGGGCAGCACAGAGATTGTGCATGCATGCGCAGAGGGGCGGGGCGTGCATGGGGGGCATTGCATTATGGGTGTGGGCACGTGCACGCGATAGCCAGAGGAAAAAAAGGTTAGCCATCATTGATCTAGGACCTTCAGGCCCACCTTGGGCACGCCTCCTTCACCTCAAGCCACCTGCCTCAGCCCACTCACAGCCAGCTTTCCTCCTCCACTGGCCCTTCCCCGGCGATTCTGCCTGGCCAATGGGCCTCTAGTCCTTTGCCCCTTGCCCTTCGGCTCGGCCCATTCGCCAAGACACCGGTTGTCCTGGGAGTTTCGCACCATGGGACAAAAAGCCGCCAGCCTATCAGGTGGCAGGCAGCAATGGGACTGGGAAGGCTGACCGAGGGGTCTGGAATGTGGATGTGATTGGTGACAGGTTACTGAAGAGAGCAAGGCAAGCAGGCAAATGCTTCCTGTGCGCGGTTCATGCTGGTGCTAGAAGGGGGAAGCAAGCAAATGCTGCTTGCGCACTGCTCCTGGGGGGCTGGGGAGGGCACAGGCAAATGCTGCCTGCATATGGTTGGTGCTGGTGCTGGGAGGAGGAAACAGGCAAACACTGCCTGCACACTGCTCCTAAGGGGTGGGGGTGCGCAGGCAAATGCTGCCTGTGTGTGGCTCGTGTTGGTGCTGGCGCAAGCAAATGCTGCTTGTGCACTGCTCCTGGGGCGCTGGATGGTGGCAGCAAGGTATTAGTGGTAAACACAGCTGCTGGCAGTGTGAGGGGTGTCAAATGGCATGGCGTGTAATGGGGGGGCGCGGTAACTGAATTGCCTGTTCAGTGTTAAGCCAGAGTCCAGGTGCAGAGGCAACAGATGTGAGAGTTCAAATTGGGAAGCCCCCTCCTACTGATGCCTTCCTGTTGCCTGCGGTGGCACCATTTTCACCCCCGCCATTGCCTCTGCACCTGGTCTCCCCCTGCCCCCGATCCTGCCTGCCTGTTGCCGAATGGGCAGTTTGGCTTCCCCCCCACTATGTGCCACCACCTTTCAACACACACGCCACAGTTTTTGCCTGCTTTCTCCTCCCAGCACCAGCATGAGCCACACGCAGGCAGCATTTGCCTACTCCCCACTCCCAACACCAACACCAGCCATACGCAGGCAGTGTTTCCCTGATTCCCTCTTCGAGGACCAGCACGAGCGGCGCACAGGCAGCGTTTGCCTGCCTGTCCCCCCTTGCTCTCTTCAGTAACCTGTCACCAATTGCATCCCCCTTCCAGCCCCCTCAGTCACCCTTCCCATCCCTATCTTTGCCACCTGTCACCCGATTGGCAGGTGGCTTTTTGTCCTGTGAAGTAAAACTCCTGGTACAAACAGTGTCTTGGCGAATGGGCCCAGCTGAAGGGCAAGGGGCAAACGGCCAGAGGCCCATTGGCCAGGGAGAATCGCTGGGGGAGGGCCAGCAGAGGAGGAAAGCTGGCTGTGAATGGGCTGAGGCAGGTGGCTGAAGGCGACAGAAGTGCAGCCAAGAGTGCTAGCCTAAAGGTCCTATTCCATCTCATCATTAGACAAGGAACTCATGTTTCCTTGTAGTGCTTACTTTGGTTTCAACTCCCCCGCCCCCAGCTATTTCCACCCACTGCCCTTTTGGCTACCCTGTACTCCACTGCCATCTACACCTGCTACTCCCCACCACTCCAGCTGACTTTTGTTGTCTTGTTCCTGCTGCTGCTGAAGCACACCTAGTCCTTCCTGTGCCCTTGGACGGCTTCAAGGACACTGTGCAAGACCACCCTGAGGCATAATGAAGGCCAGCAGCTGCCTAGGCCAGGTACACTTTCTCAGCAGCAGGAGGAAGAAAGCAGTTAAGGTAAGCAGAGTGTAAGGGCAGGGAGGGCAGGAAGACCAAAAGAGCAGAGATGGGAAAGATAGGCAAGTGGGGTAGAAGTGCCTGCAGCTGTTGTAAATGCAGGTGGACAGTCAAGAGCCTAAATATTAATCATGTGATTGTGGGAGGCAATGTAGTGGCCATAACTTTGAGGACTGTTCATAACTATCACTCATTCAGCATCATTGTAACTTTAAACCATCACTGAACGGATTGTTGTTAAATGAGGCCTACCTATATTACAGTTAATGTATTAAAAAGTCTGATATTGGAAGTTTCCAGGAACCGGGCATGGATAATCTAGTGAAGAGAAGGACCAGGGGAGACATGATAGCAGTGTTCCAATATTTGAGGGGCTGCCACAGAGTGGAAGGGGTCAAGCTATTTTCCAAGGCATCCGAAGGCCAGACAAGGAATAATGGATGGAAACTGAACAAGGAGAGATTCAACCTAGACATAAAGAGAAATTTTCTGACAGCAAGAACAATCAACCAATGGAACATCTTACCTTCAGAAGTTGTTGGAACTTCATCACTGGAAGCTTTCAAGAAGAGATTGGACTGCCATCTGTCAGAAATGGTGTAGGACCTCCTGCTTGGGCAGGGTGGTGGTGGACTAGATGACCTAGAGGGTCCTTTCCAACTCTGTTAATCTAATCTGAATCCAGTTTAATTTGTATTTTATTGTCTTGCCCAAATCAAGCAAGCTTTATTGTTAATTTTAATTGTCATATATTTGAAGTAAGATTTGATTAGCAATTGGCATTGGAAGCTAGCTTGTTTCATCAAAACCTCGTACTCCCTTCTTGAAGGAAAAATATAATTAAGGGTCAGATGAAGTACTAATATTTAATGAATGAATGTCTGACATTAATTGGTTTTTAATCCCATCACTAAATCATGAGTCATCCATATTGTCTCAGTATGAACTGAGTATATAGCATTAATAGTACAAATTCCTGAATTGTATTACTATAGTATTGAACTCTCCCCCCCTCTCTCTGTGTGTGTTCAAATATTTTGTTTTGGATTTTGTTCTAAGGCCCAGATTCTTGAATTCGGCTTAGCAGTCCATGAGAAGTTTGTCCCCCAGGATATGAGACCTTTACATAAAAAACTGGTGGATCAGTTTTTCATGATGAAATCTAGCTTAGGAATACAGGTATGTGATATTCCACATTCCATACAGGTATGTGGTCTTCCAAAGACAGTACATTTGAAACCAAATACAGAAATGTCTGCATCTGAAATAACATTTTTATTAAGCAATAAACAGTGACATCTTCTGGCTGCATGGCTACATGGCTGCATTGATTTTCTTAAAAGTTTATGACTTCAGCTGAGAAATAGATTTTTTAAAAAATTAAGAAACACCATCTAATTTTAGTTTACTATATTTCATTTTTCCCATAAGATATTCATTTAAGATGTAAACATATCTTTAAAATAGTAATTCTTATTGTCAAATTTGAATTTAGGAATTTGCTGCATGCATCCAGGCTAGTCCAGGTCACTTTCCAAATGGAAGCCCACGTGTCTCTAGAAATTCAGTCCCTATATCCATGAGTCCAGAGGTGGGCAGAATTTCTAGACATAGGTAAGTTAAAGCTACAAACAAATAAATTAAAAAAGCTTCCTGTGTTTCTAATTTAGGGACATCTTTTATAAGGTGTATAACAGGGATGGGGTAGCATTCAAAACATTAGGACAGTTCTGATCTTCTAAAATAATTGTATTTAGCTGCTAAGAGAGTTGTGAAATATTCACAAAAGGATTGGATAGATCACTGTGATGGAAGGGATAATGTAGGAGAGAAATTGTATTGCAGAATTTGGAAATAGACTATTTTATTTTGACATCAGATGGATGTCAAATCAAATGGATTTGTAATTGGCTGACAACGAGTAGTTCTTAATGGAACTATATCTACATGGAGGGAAGTAAGCAGTGGGGTACCACCAGGTTCCGTCTTAGGCCCAGCACTCTTCAATATCTTCATAAATGACTTAGATGATGGTATAGAACGGGAACTTACCAAATTTGTAAATGATACTAAACTGGCAGGAATAGCCAACATCCTAGATCAGTGATGGTGAACCTTTTTTTCCTTGGGTGCCGAAAGCACGCACATGCCAACATCCATAATGCAAAGCCTCCCACAGGGCAGCCCCCCCCGTGCATGCGTGCGCCCCCCCCGCACTCTTCCTGCCTGTGTATGCACATGTGACTCCTCTGTACTCCCCCCGCCCACAGCGGGTGCGCATTTTTGTGCTAGCAGGCCTCCCTGAAGCCGCCTGGAATCAAAAACGGCACAGGGTCTCCCGGCAGAGACCCAAAAATCAGCTGGCTACCAGGAGGTGCGTGGGCATGCATGGTGGAGCTGACCTGAGCATTGGCTCGTGTGCTTACAGAGATGGCTCCGCGTGCCACAGATGGCATGCGTGCCATAGGTTCACCACATGGCCCTAGATGATAGGCTCAAGATCCAGATGGATCTTGACAGACTTGAACACTGAGCCTGATCTAACAAAATGAAATTCAATGTAGAAAAAAGTAAAGTCTTACACTTAAGCAAGAAAAACCACAAGTATACATATAGACTGGGTGAAACCAGATGTCAGAGTTCCAGCGCTAACATATCAAAGGAGAGGAGAAGCTTGAACTTTTGCCTACTTAATTCCTTTGAAGATTCTGTTTCCTCGGAGATGGGAGGAGGGGGGACATTCCTGTAATCTGATGGAGATGGGATGAGGAGAGTGGCTTGGAAGATAGCCAATGAGACGCAGAGAATTGGGGATCGGAAAGGGAGGGCTTGTGGGGCAAAGGTCAGTGCTAACTGCGAAAGAGCCAGGGACAGATCACTATGCTCAATAAAGAGAAAATTTCCTCAAAGATCGGCAGTTTGGAAATTCATTTATTTTGAGATAGCATCGAAACCTGACACCAGGCTTAATATTTATTTATTTATTTTATTTATTTATTTTATTTTTTTATTAATCATATTTTTATGCCGCCCACTCTCCGAGGACTCTGGGTGGCTTACACCAAAGACAGTATACTAAATAGCATATTGCCCCCGACAATCTGAGTCAGGGGCATTTTATCCACCTCAGAAGGATGGAAGGCTGAGTCAACCTTGAGCTGGTGAGATTTGATCCGCTGATCTGCTGAACTAGTAGTCAGTACTGCACTCTAACCACTGCGCCAGCTCGGCTCATAATAGCAGTAACTGTGAGAGGGATATTGGAGTCTTAGTGAACAACCAATTAAATATGAGCTAATAGTGTGCGGCGGCTGCCAGAAAAGTTGATGCAATTCTAAATTGCATTAATAGAGGGATACAATCAAGATCAAGTGAGGTACTAATACCACTCTTATGCCTTAGTAAGACCACACCTAGAGTACTGCATCCAATTTTGGTCACCACACTATAAAAAAGACGTTGAGACTCTAGAAAGCGTGCAGAGAAGAGCAACCAAGATGATTAGGGGACTGGAGGCTAAAACATACAATGAATGGTTGCAGGAACTGGACATGGCTAGTCTAGCAAAGAGAAGGATCAGGGGAGACATGATAGCAGTGTTCCAATATTTGAGGGGCTTCCACAGAGAGGAGGAGGTCAATCTATTTCCCAAAGCGCCTGAAGGCCAGACAAGGAATAATAGCTGAAAACTGAACAAGGAGAGATTCACCTAGAGATAAGGACAATTTTTCTGACAGTGAGAGCAATCAACCAATGAAACAGCTTGCCTTCAGAAGCTGTGGGAGTTTCATCACTGGAAACTTTCAAGAAGAGACTGGACTGCCATCTGTCAAAAATGGTGTAGGGTCTGCTTGGGCGGGGGGTTGGACTAGATGATCTACAAGGTCCCTTCCAACTCTGTTAATCTGTTAATCTGACATGATAGAAAACATTCTGAAATGAATCAATACTACCCATTCATACATAATCTTTCACAATCAGTTTAAAAATATCAATACAGGTAGCCCTTGACTTTCAACCACTATTGAACTCAAAATTTCTGTTGGTAACCAAGACAATTGTAAGTGAATTTTGCTCCTTTATGATCTTTCTTGCCACAGTTGTTAAATGAATCACTCCAGCTCTTAAATTAATTGTTAAGTGAATCTGGCTTCCCCACTGACTTTGCTTGTCAGAAGGATGCAAAGGGTGATCACATGGCCCTGCGATACTGCAGTTGTCATAAATACAAGTCAGTTTCCAAGTGTCTGAATGTTTATCACATGACCATGGAGATGCTGCAATAGTCATAAGTATGAAAAGTGGTCATATTTCACTTCTTTCACTGCCGTTCTAACTTCAAATGGTCACTAAATGAACTGTTGTAAGTTGAGGGCTACCTGTATGTGGATGTATATTTTATACATGGATCCTGTGGAATTAAGCTATTAAAATAGGACATGATAAACTGAAAATAGAGCCAGGATTAATGAAATTTATTCTGTTCTTTGCTTGCAATAGTCCATTAAGTTACCCAGCTATCAACAGATACTCTTCCTCATCATTGTCCTCTCAAGCATCTGCAGAGGTCAGCAATATAACTGGACAATCCGAGAGCTCAGATGAAATTTTCAACATGCAGGTACCAAATAATATTTTATCTGAGATGGATAAATGTACACCTTCTAAGGCTTGTTATAGGATGGGAAATTGGGAGAGAAAGCAGCAAATCCAAAAAGGACTGTGAAGATTTGAATTTACTGATAGTTGAAACAATGTAAAGTGTCCATTAACTTGTAAGTCATTATATAATAGCATTCTGTTTAAAACAATGCATCTTTAAAATATAGTACTAGTAACCAAAAGCTAATTAATGAATACATCGGGGGGGAAGTTAATTTTGATTTCATTAAGCCCAGAGGAAAGTGGTTTCTTTTTTATGGTAAAGTCCCAAAGATACAATATGTATCTTTATCAAGCATATCTAGTGTATGGTTGCTTTATTAAATAACCTGACTTTTAACATGTAGGCTTGTAGGCACTTGCTATATACTTATTCTTAAATATCCACAAAGGAAGCAGTGATACCTTATAGCAATAGCACTTATATACTGCATCATAGTGCTTTACAACACTCTCTAACAGAGAGAGAATCAGCATATTGCCCCAGCAATCTGGGTCCTCATTTTACCAAACTCGAAAGGATAGAAGGCTGAGTCAATCTTGAGCCGGTAAGGATTGAACGCCTGGCAGTGAGCAGAATTAGTGCCACCAGTGTGCCACCACGGCTCATATACTGATACTTACCGTATTTTTTGGAGTATAAGATGCACCGGAGTATAAGACACAGCTTAATTTTTGGGGAGGAAAATAGGAAAAAAAAAATCTGCCTACCAGGTATTCATCTGGCTAGCATCCTTAGTCTGGTCAGCTTCAGCACATTATTTTGCTGGTTTTGAGCGTGCGTGCATGCTTTTTATCCCCTCCTTGGGGATAAAAAGCAGCTTCTAAAGCACAGCTGAGAGGGAGCAGCAATGAGAAAAGCAGGCAAAGCATGGAGATCGCTTTACTCACTAGTGCCTCATTAGGGCTGGAAAAAGCTTCGAAAAAGCTACATTCGGAGTATAAGATGCACCCAAATTTTCAGTCTCTTTTGGGGGGGGGAGTGTGTCTTATACTCTGAAAAATACGGTATATCATATACGTATACTGATATGTGACATTCAGTGACTCTGCCACCAAAAATTTCAAAAACTCTAACAAACAAAAATATACGTTTAAAAAAAGGGCAAAAACTCATCTATCAAATATGTTTGCCACCAAAAAAACTAGAGCACAACTGTTTCCACAGATATGGGTGAGAGACTTGGCTCTAACTCTCCCTAGAGTATTAAGTAAACTCACAGTTATAAACTTTAAAATATGATGCCATAATACTATTAATGCCAGTTTAAATACAGTTTTTATTGTATGAAACCTGACATGTAGTCATAGTCTTGTGTGAAAAGTGATATGGTTCTGTACCAGTATAATTATTATATACAGTAATTATTTCTTGATATGGGTAAATGTCCATGAAGGTGGAAGAAAATGGTTAAGCCTTATTTATTTTTATACTGCTAAGAATTGTAAAATAGACCAGTTTCCATATGAGACTTAGATTTTGTTGATATGTAAGGCAAGAATCCTTTGGAATGTGACTGCTTCTCTGGAGACCTAGTGTAGAATTTTGCCCTGAGTTGCCAGGCTTAAATTCCTGTTTATGTACAAATATACATCTTTTGAAATAATTTTAAAATGAGTAAGATGCCAGGATTCTTCAATGATGTATTAACAAGAGAAAAACCAAGTCCAGATAAGTATATATATCACACATAAGATTATCAGTCAAACACAATAAAGTGCAAAGTTTTAATACATTAACCCTGGGATTCCTCATTATAGGATTACATTAAAAAATCATTTTTCTACTGTAGTCTGTGGTTTGTGAGATTCACGCTTGCTTCTCTAATGCAGTGTTCCCCAGCCTTTCTGGCTTGGCCAGACTGATAGGGGGGAGGAGAGGGGAAGAGAGGGGAACTGGGCAATGCACATGTCTGTGCACACAGCTTGACTCACTTGAGTGCAGGGTTGCTGTGCATGCACATGCACACGCAACTGAACTGCAAGTGGAGCTGCATATGCATGTGTATGCGTGGCAGCCCGCCATTTGCACAGGGTAAGCTGCATGCACTTGTCTACCAGCCTATGGCTTAGTTGCGAATAGGCCATGGCCTGGTAGTGGATCATGGCCCGGTGGTTGGGAACCCCTGCTTTACTGGAATAATTAATCCAGAGCCACTGTGACAACCACATGGATTTTGAATAAGAAGACAAATGTAAACATTTAGTTATTTTTTATCTAAGCTGGTACTTCTCAGTTTTTAATTCTTTCAATAAAAATCTGATTAGGCATTATTTGGGGTATGCATCTAAGAAAAAGGATATTTAACTGGCTCTAGTTATGCATACAACAAGCAAAGATAAAAATTATTCTTGAAAGAAACAAAATTCAAATATCTGCAAGTACTCAAATATATTGTTTTATTTTTGGAATTAATATTAATGCATCTTTAGTTTCTCTTGAATTCTTTCTCATGAGTACTTCTGTCTTACAATTCCTCCAAAATAAAACATTTTTATTTTTTACCCAACATTTTTAATAGCTAGGGATAGAATGTAATTGAAAATAGAAGACAAAATTCTCTTCTGAAAGACTTACAAAGAAGGAACATTGCTAAAGAATCTTAGAACAAGAGGAAAAGACCTTGTTATTTTATAAAATCTACAATTATTTTATAAATGTTGGCACAATCAATCAATGATTACTAAAGGAAATAAATTAGACAAAATCTGAGCTGGTCATTATAGAATAATCTGAATTGGATTTAGGTTGCAGTCATATAAACAAGTTCCTCTGTGCCATTTTTCTTGTAGGCAGTAGACAAGCATCAGGTTACATCTTCAATCATTTATGTATCATCCAACCATATTTTTGCTTCAAATATTACATTTTTCATAAGCCTAAGAGGTTTTGTAATGAGCTGCTGTCAGTACATGTTGCTGCTGTTTTTTTCACCAAGTTGCATGATACTGAGAGTTTGTGGCTTTTATGTATTTCCAGCCAAGCCCATCTACCTCAAGTCTGAGTTCTACTCATTCTGCTTCCCCTAATGTGACCAGCTCTGCTCCATCCAGTGCCAGAGGTTAGTGTTTTATTACACAACAATCCTTATGGAATCTTTATGGATCAAAACTATACTATTAGATCTAAATCACATTACATGGAAATTCTACATGGGATATAGGCCTCTGTAAATTTTTTATCCAATATGTGTCCCCCACCCAAATAATCCACCATATTGCAGATTGAAGAATTGCATTGATTCTCTAGGTTTGTCTTGTATTCTAGGCTCACCTCTGTTATCAGACAAGCTTAAACATTCCAGAGAAAACTCTTGCCTATCTCCAAGGGAGAGGCCCTGTAGTGCCATTTACCCTAATCCTGCTGAACCTTCACAGGTAGGCATTACTCAGGGTGCAGTTAAAGAGCTACATTCCTGAAAATGAACTGTCATGGTAGACAAATGTTTTAGTTCACCTTATTGATTCTTATTATTTTAAAGTTTCTATAATCTCAATTTATAAGGAGGGGCTGGCCTGATTAGTGCTTGGTTGGGAGACTTCTGGGGCTGTATCAGGTTACAGCGGGAACTTAAAACAAAAACAACAAAAACAAACCATTGCAGAAGAATGAAGTGACAAACCATTTCCATACTGTTGCCAAAACCCTACATGCATATATCCATTCAAAATCTTTTTGAATTTACAGACAGAGTAAGTGACAATTTCAGGAAACTTGGTTTAGATGCCCTGATTGTTGATTGCTATTCAGAAAAAGTGAAAAACTCCAGGTTGTCTACTTCTGGCTTACCTACACCAACCTTTTGAGCTATTTCTTTTAAGAATGTCAGATAAAAATGATGTTCCTTTTGTTAATAAAATCACCTCTTATTTTAAAGTAGGCAAAGTCTGCATGAAGTAAAGGCATGAATGGACATTTTTCATTTATATATCTCATCTCTAAGTAAATTATTACTTAGTACTTAATAAATAAATTATTTTTATTTAATACATGTTTAAAACCTATGCAGTTCTTTACATTTTATCAGATAATTAGCAATGTATTTGTGATGCTGAGACTTGGATCAGATATGATCTATTTCCTCTTGATCATTGGACTCCTAGGTCAGTTTACATAAAACTGCTCTTTCAGAGGATCTTAATTAAAAAAAATATGTACTGTTCTTATATCTACTTAAATATTGGCAATTCATTTTTCAAGACAGAAAATACTGGTTTATAATTGGCTTTGTGGCTTTATTACATCATTACTTAAGTCTTGACATGTCACAGTAATACTCAGTAACAGTTATGTCTTGGCAAATACTAATTCCAAATTCTTTCTGAATTTTTCTACCATCCTCAGCTAGAACAGGAAACAGCACAGAAAAATTTCTATATGGTGGCTTATAAGACATGCCACACAAAGTATGTGCCATTTTTGTTCCTAGCCTACAAATTCTTTGCCAAGTGGAATGAAGGTTCCATTCTACAATGCATCAGAGATTCACCAAGAGAGCCTGAGGAGCAGGTAGGTCCAGAAACTGCTCTTCCACAGGCTCATTCAGCAGGAAAAATGTCCCAATGTGTCATCACCCCCAGTAGCCCCCGCAGGATAAATAGTAAAAAATATTTTTCTCATGCAAGCATTATGAATTAAGCCTTGAATGGTTCATTTTTCCCTTACTATCTTAAAATAAATCTAAGAGATGAGGATGATTTAGATGAAATCCCTTTCTTGAAAAACAGCACTTGAATGGGTTATCATACAGTATGGACACTGTTGAAATTGCATATATCTTTGTCAGGGGTGGCATAGATATTGGTTGGAAATATAGTTTTCTTAGAGTTCTGGCACTAGATCAATTGGTTACATCACTGCAGGAAAAAAAAATAGATAAGTCATTCCTACCAGAATATTAAAATGGTGAGCAAGATTTGGCCACAGATCTGTCCTGTCAGCTTTTTTGTGTTTGGATCAGGAATATATCCATCAAACTCTGTTCATTCTTTTCCATACTAATCTTTAATTGTTGTACTTTCTATGTCACAAAAAAAAAGGATCAAATCACATCGCAGCTTTTGTTAAGGGTAGATATTTAAAGTGGGCTATCATGGCATAGGCTTTAGTGCCAAGATGCCATATATTATATTGTGTGACTTAATTATGCTCTGAATTCATGTACTGGGATGTTATATTTAGTTTCTATTGAGTATGGCTAATCAGGAAAACTATTATTCTTATTATGGTTCATCACACACAGTCAACCAGATATTTAGACTGGATTTGGCATTTATATGCACTTACTTAGTCCTTCCAAAGGACTTGGGATAGGCAGATATTGTTGGCTGATGGTGTGACCAATCATAATAATAATACTTTGGCATATAAGAAACACCAAATGAAGAATAGGAAAGAGGCACGGCCAGTACATTAAAAACATTAGCAAGCAGAGAGAACAACAAGATCTGGCAATGGCTAAGAACAGTAAAATTGAAGAAAAAGAGAAGGGCTAATTCTGGCTGCAAAAGACAAAAGAAATACACAGAAAGCCAAAACTGAGAAGACAGCACCAGACAGCAAATGTCATCTCCCCAAACAAGCTGAAAGAACAGTGGACCATCAAATTAGTAAACGATCACTGACTACAAACCACAGCATGACAAAGTAGCAACAATGGAGTCCTGAAATATTTGCAAGAAATATGTCTTTCTGGCAAACAGGAACTAGTGGGCCCACAAAACAGGAAAAATAATAGAAAATGAAGGAGCTAAAGTTCTGTGGATCTTTAGGTTTCAAATTGACATACAACAACAGTTTGGGGGTTTTTTGCAAATTTTTATAAAGTTTATCAGGATATAAAATACAAAAGAAAATGAAAGTAGGAAAAGATAAGGGGGGAAATGTAGGATAAAAGGGGGAATAGAAAGGAAAGTCTAGTTTTAGTCTAGACTTTAGTCTTAGTTTTGTCTAAGAAAGACAAAAAAGTCTTGGTAGTGGACATTGCAATATCTTGAGATGGCAGAAGAGAAAGAAGTAGAAAAAAAAACACAACATATAAAGACCTGCAAGTAGAACATCTGTAGCAAAAGAAAACAAAAGTAGTACCAATAATATTAGTTGCTTCCAAAACATCTGGAACACTACTTGAACAGAATTAGCAATTACCATCAGTCAGTTGCAAAAACTTCACTTGAAACAGCTTACATCCTGTGACAATACTTTAATGTTATCAAACAATAACATGTCCTTGGGAAGGCCTGGATAGGTAGACAAAAATGCCAAATCCAGTCTAAATAGCTGGTTAACTGTGTGACCAACCAAAATTAACACTTTTTAAAACTGTAAGATATTTAAATCATCAAGACCTGTCTTATACTTATTCTCTATGCTGAAACCCTGCATGTCTTCTTGTGGCGAAATTATGCATTTTGGTGTAGTTGTCACATCTTTTTCTCTCTCCTTAGTACAGCATGTGTTCATAAATATATAAAAATGTTGCTTTCTCATAAATAGATCTGCAAACAACTAGAAACAAATGAAGTTATAACTAGCCAGCACGAGTTTCTCAAAAACAAGTCATGCCAAACCAATTTTATTTCATTCTTTGATAAAAGTAACTAAATTAGTAGGCCAGCAAAATGCTATGGACATTGTATACTTAGATTTCAATAAGGCATTTGACAAAGTAGACCACAACCTACTTCATCGTAAATTAGAAAAATGTGAAATAGAGATTACCACCATCCGATGGATTTGTAGCTGGATATTCAATGAGTAGTCCTTAATGGTACTACATCTAGATGGAGGGAAGTAAGTAAGGTTCCATCTTAGGCCTAGTACTCTTCAATATCTTAATAAATGACTTAGATGAGGGAATAGAAAGGGAACTTACTAAATTTGCAGATGATACTAAACTGGCAGGAATAACCAATGCCCTAGATCAGTTATCATGAATTTTAGTGTGGAAAAAACCCCAAAATTTTACATTTTGGAAGGAAAAATCAAAGGTATAAGTAAAATTAAGTGAGACCTAGCTGAAAAACAGTAGTTGTGAGAGGGACTTGGGGTCCCAGTGGATGATCACTTGAATATTAGCCAGCAGCCAAAAAAGTTAATACAATCCTGGGTTGTATAAACAGAGGCATAGAATCAAAAGCACATGAAGTATTTGTACTGATTTATAAGTACAAATAAGTCCATACCTGGAATACTGGGACTAATTTTCATCACCACACTACAAAAAAGATGTTGAGACTTTGGAAAAAGTTCAGAGAAGAATATGTAACATGATTAAAGGCACTGGATCTATGAAGAATTGTTGCAGGATTTGGGATTGGCAAGTCTAAAGAAAAGAAGAACTAGGGGTGACATGATAGCAATATTCCAATATTTGAGGGACTGCCATAAAGAAGAGGGGTCAAATTGTTCTCCAAAGCACCAAAGGGCAGGATAAGAAACAATGGTTGGAAAATAATCAAAGAGAAAAGCAACCTGGAATTAAGGAGAAACTTCCTAACAGTGAGGACAATTAACCAGTGAAACAGATTGCTTTCAGAAATCATGGGCACTTCATCACTGGAAGTTTTTAAGAAGAGACTGGACAGCCACTTGTCTGAAATGGTATAGTCTCCTGCCAGAGGAGTGGGCTGGACTAGAAGACCTCCAAGATCCTTTCAGCTCTATTCTATTCTAAATATATTGCTTGCTTCAGATAGCTCACAATTTTACATGTTGGTTTGCTTCTACCATTTTATCAGTGACTTCAGTTCCTTGGCTGAGTCTTATATATTTTCTCACTGAAAAGCTGTTACATTTTATTTTTATGAATGTTGCATATAATTTGGCAACTCTTGAGTAATTGCATTGATAGTTAGTGTACTAGGTGGGTAGCTTAGCATATGCAACCAATTAATGTATTGAATACTCTAAGTGTTCTTCCTTCCTTCTTTCTGCTAAATTTTATTTTTTAACACATCCAATTTTTTTGTTTCCTTAATACACTTGTCTTAAATTGGTAATTGGCTTAAATTTGTTTTTCAGATATGTCTATGAAACAATTTTAAAAGAAGGTAGTAAGATTAATTAACTGCAGTATGAGTCTTGCTGTAAACTGTCAAAGGAAATATCAGGTTTTCATTCATTTTATTTTGAGTCATGTATGGCTTGTAAATCAGGATATATCCAGATTCAGTCCTCTTGAAGAAAGGGAAAAAGGATTTTTTTCCAGCAGTACCATCTTAAAGTCTCTGTATTCTTGTGGTTGAACTTGAATGAATATCAGTCCTCTTAAAGCATTTCATTTCCTACGTCTAATGGGACCCTCTCATATTTTTGCTTCTGAAGAGACATTTCTGCTGAAATAGCTAATCTTTTCTTGTTTCTAAAGCTGTAACTGAAATTCACTATCATAAAAACACACTATTTTCAAATTTTAGAGAATTGTATTCAATCATAATGGTGATGGTGCTTTGCCTCGAAGTGACCCTAGTTTGTCTGCTCCTGAGAAAAGTAAGCATTATTTTAATATTCTACCATATATTTTTGTAAAGTACAAAAGACAGTTAATAAACAAATGTAAAGCAGTATTTATTGATATTGTATCTCAAATACCAAACATATGTAACTGATGTCAAATATGCTGGATATATTTCTGATATTTATTTTAATTCTCAAAAGTTTTAACAATTAATATTTGTGTTTCCATGGCTTAACAGCTGTAACTAGTACTCCCAGCAGTTGGAGCCTAGATAATGGGAAAGAAGCCAAAAACATGTCAGAGAGTAGAAAGCTCATGTCTCCTCCTGTGCCACCTCGTCCCACTGGTAAGTCTGTACTTCATTAGTCTTCTTTTTTAATACAACTAACTCTACACATGTTGTACCTAAAGCTGGATCCTGCCTGGATGTGATTTTAGCCAGATGATTTTAGAACAGGAACAGTAAATCAGCCAGGAGGGTGAAGGGACCATAGAAAAGAAAAATTAATTTTGGAGAAAATGCTGCAAGTGGAACAAACATTGAGGAGGGCAACTAACGTTGCATGTTGAAACAACAAAGCAAGAAAAGTTACATTCCTAAATTCTGAAATAAAGAGAAGGCACAGCTTTTGGTGTGAAGCTTTATCTGTAATGGTCCTTAGTTCACATTTCTGCATGCCTATGAGCAACCTAATAGTTTGGTGTAATGGTTAAGATACCAGGCTAGAAATTGGGAGACTGAGTTCTAGTCTTGCCTTAACCACAAAGCCAGCCGAGAGACGTTGGTCCAGTCACTTTATCTTAGCCCTAGGAAGCAGGCAATGTCAAGCCACTTCCAGAAACTTCTTTATTGCCAATTTATCACTAATCAGCATACATTAAAATGAAATTTTGTTGCATTCAGCTCTCAAAAGATAACCATTATGCATATACCCACAAAAATACACATATATGACACAGAGAAACATCACAGTCTAATTCAAATGTATACATATACATGGGGGGAAAAAAGAATACGAGTTTACAAGACTACAGAATAGACCGTGAAGTGGGTGTGTGGAGTCTCTAACAATTCTTCAAGCTCTAAGCACATAGCGCTTATATGCAGTATCCTGAATAATGGGAAGTAAGTTTACTTACTTCCCATTATAATCTTCTCAACTGCCCTTACCATTCTCTGTATGGACCTTCTATCTGAGGCCTGCTGCTACCAAACCAAATAGTGATGCAGTTTGTTAAAATGCTCTCAATTGTGCCTCTGTAAAAAGTGGCCAGGACAGAAAGAGAAAGATGTACTCTCCTCATCTGACACAGGAAATGCAAATGCTGGTTTGCTGTTTCACTAAAGATAACATATGAAGAGTCCAAGTAGGATTGTTAATTATATGCACCCCCTAGATCAGGGGTGAAATGCTCCCGGTTGGGACTGGATTGGGTGATCTGGTAGCAATTGTTACAGGTGGTTCGGAGAACCAGTAGCGATGGCAGCATGAGGCTCCACCGACCTGTCCAGGTGTTGTTACTTCCTGCTTTTAAAAGGTAAAAAAATGGCTCTGACGATCGCACACCATAGCTGTGATCATCAGAGCCCTTTTTTTATCTTTTTAAAGCATTTTTTTACAACCTATAATAGGTTGTAAAATAATGCTTTTAAAAGGTTTAAAAAAGGCTCCAATGATCACAGCTGTGGCGTACGATCGTCAGAACATTTTTTTTAAGGGGGTTGGGGGGGGGGGTCCATTTTTGCTCCCAGCAGGCTTTCCTGAAGCCTACAGCCTTGATACAAAGTGGAGCATGACTATGCTGGCCCTTTCTAAAATCAACAGTGATCTCCCTGAAGCCTGCTAGGCCAAAAATGGGGGGTGTAGGCAAAAAACGGGTGGGAGGGTCCGTTTTTGAAAGAGAGAGAGAGAGAAAGATGGAGAGAGAGAGAGAGAGAGAGAGAAAGGAAGGAGGGAGGGAGGGAGGGAGGGAAAAAGGAGAGGAAAGAAGGACTACAAACCTGGTACTAGATGCAGCTTCAGAGGATAATCCAGGGCTGAAAGGGACCTGGAGGTCATCTAATCCAACCCTGCTCCAGCAGGACATTGTTAGTGAGTTTCTGTCTTTTGATCTCCAGTCACATGTTTACATAGCCACGCCCACCCAGTCACATGACCCCCCCACCAAGCCACGCCCACCAAGCCACACCCACAGAACCGGTCGGAAAGAAATTTAGATTTCACCACTGCCCCAGATACTTAATACTATTAACCATCTCCACAGCTATAGCCTTGATAACAAGTGGAGTATGATTATGCTGGCTCTTTCTAAAATCAACAGTGATCTCCTTCGTTTTGTTAACATTAAAAACCAGGTTATTTTTATTGCAACACTCCACCAGAGCCTTCATCTCTTCCCAAAAGAATCTTCGTTGTCATCCTGGACAAGCCCCACCACTGCCATGTCATCCATATAGTTGATCTGGCATTCCTAATAAATATTGTTTTTGCTATACTTTTGGCTTTGCCTGTCATGAAGAGTAAACTGAGGGAGAGACTGAGAAGACTGCTTTGAGATATTATTTTGCTGTGAATCTGGGCAAGTGGGTGGGAAAGCCAGTACAATTTAATTTTTAATAGGCCTGATGGTCCAAGCTTCTTTAGAGAAATGAGAAGACCTTATAATGATTAATTTTCCAATGATCCTTTTAATTTTAGTTCTGTTACCAGCTTCTCATCTGCAGGAAAGACATTTTGGTGGTTACCAAATACCATATTTTTCGGAGTATAAGACACACTTTTCCCCCCTAAAAGAGGCTGAAAATTTGGGTGCGTCTTATACTCCGAATGTAGCTTTTTCGAAGCTTTTTTCCAGCCCTAATGAGGCACTTGCGAGTAAAATGATCTTCCGAGCTTTGCCTGCTCCCTCCGACTCTCAGCTGTGTTTTAGAAGCTTTTTTTCAGCCCTAACGAGGTGCTAGCGAGTGAAGCGATCTCCGTGCTTTGCCTGCTTTTCCCATTGCTGCTCCCTCTCAGCTGTGCTTTAGAAACTGTTTTTTATCCCCAAGGAGGGGATAAAAAGTGTGCGCACGCACTCAAAACCAGCAAACTAATGTGCTGAAGTTGACCAGACTAAGGATGCTAGCCAGATGAATACCTGGTAGGCAGATTTTTTTTTTCCTATTTTCCTCCCCAAAAACTAAGATGTGTCTTATACTCCGATGCATCTTATCCTCTGAAAAATACGGTATATGTATTTTGGGCTTTATGATATGATGGAAATATAACCCGATTACTATTTTTCAACCTTCTAAAATATTGCAGTAGTTTCCACAGGTATATTTTTTTTAACTGTGGGGTTAATACAAACCAATCCTGGCCTAGTCTGATAATTCATTTTATTACTTTATACTATTTCTTACTTGAGAGTTATATGAGAGAGAAGTGAATGGAGCGAACATGTGGTTAACCAAGATCCCCCAATAGTGATATTCCCTCTACTGCATACTCTCAGTTCATGTTTATCTTCTTATAAAATTTCTATTGTTATAAAGTATTTTCAGTTTCAGTGCTTCATGCTTATTTTGTCCAGAAGATTTTCTTCTGGCTATCTGTCACTGGTTTAATGGGAAGGTCTATGTTTTCTATCTGAGGTCTGTATGTCTGACTCTGTTTTTAATCCTGTTGCAATTTTACAATCTGCGTCTTTATCAACATATTATATGATAAGTGTTTTATAAATCTGAGTGTAAACTGCATGTGCATTTTTTCCTTCCCCTCTCCTCTCTCACATACATTTTTCTTCATTTTGGCTAAGCTGTTCGTTTCTATCAAGCCATCACAGTCCTCACTTACTCTAAACTATGTTAAATTCATGTGAAAATGATTTTCTCCACAGCATCACCAGTTCGACACATAACTTCAGTTTCCCCTTCTGCTGGAAGATCTCCAATGAAGGTACTGTTTTTTCTTCAATACATTTAGAAGCAGAACTACATTATTTATTTCTCATAATTTACATTAATTGTGGCTGGCTTTTCACCTTCAAAACATAAATATGTATTTATGCCTTCCCAATTTGTGTAGTGTAATGGGAATAAAGAACTAAGCTTTTTAGTCATTTCTGTTCTGATAAATGAACAAATCATGTAAGGTTCCATAAAAGACAATAGGCTGAATACATTCAGGAGATAATGGTCACACATTGGAATGAATATAAAGAGATTAATTTCTTTATCTTAATTTCTCTCACTGTACAACATAACATAACATAACATAACATAACATAACATAACATAACATAACATAACATAACATAACATAACATAACATAACATAACATAACATCATATCCATGCAATTCCAGGAGCATTCACAATGTATGACTGCTGATACATTATGTTCAAGATATATTAAATCCTCCTTGTTGAGCAATGGGGACTCAAGTTATTTGGGTTATGATTTCTCCCAACATTCTTAGGTTGTTGAATTTGGTTTAGCTTGAAGGTACCACCAATATTGCATAGTTCACATGTCTACTATATTAACTTTCTGTGATCTGATATACTAAATAACACAAATATAGATTGGGTGATTGTAATTTAAAAGTAGATACAAACCACAGTAATTCAAGATTTTATAGTATCAATGAATAAGCACCATTCAGTTTTTGATGCTCAGATTACAAAACTGTTACGTTATAACAATAAGTATTGTTATAACATGAATAATAACAGGGATTCAGAACTAATATAAAGGCATGTTCCTCTACTTCTTTTACCCTCCTAGACTCTTCTTTCTATTTCCAGACTAATTTTTTCTTTTCTAAACTCAGGGTTCTGTGCAATCATTTTCATCATCTCCTATGGACTACCATTCTTCCGGGCTCATTTCCAACTCTCCAGTCTTGTCTGGAAGTTACAGCAGTGGCATTTCTTCACTTAGTCGATGTAGCACATCTGAAACATTTGGTTTTGAAACTCATATCAATGAACATCCAGTTCCTCTTTCTAATTGCAACATTTCCGAAGAGCCAATAAGAAAAGATAGCAAGATTCCTCCACCTTATAGTGTTTATGAGCGAACTCTGAGGCGTTCTGTCCCACTACCTCACAGCCTTTCCATTCCCATTTCTACAGATCCACCAGCATTACCCCCAAAACCTTTGTTGGTCAGACCAAGCAATTTGGAGCACAGCAGCAAGAGAACAGAACAGGTGCCTCAACCCAGGCCTCTTCCACGAAAAGTCTCTCAGTTATAAATATAAGTCAAAAAGTCATTTTTTGAATGACTTAAATGAAAAACATATCTAATATAGGCACTTTAATATTTTTCACAAATCTTCCTGGTGATTTTTAAAAACTGCTTAACTTTAAGTACTTAACTAAGTGCTAGCTTAAAAAGCCAGAATTTAGAGGCAATGAGACTGAAATTCTATCTTTAGCATAGCATACAGCAAATGTGATTCTGCATATAAATTTGAACTGGAAGTCTAGCTGTTCAAACAACATCAAAGCATATTTTCCCTTGAAAGCCTTATATTAGTGCAACAGTGTACTTTCTGACAGAATAAAATTTGATTTGAAGCAGAGGTGAAATGCTACTGGTACAGACCGGTTCGGGGGGGACCGGTAATGGAGATTGGGGCTGGTTTGCCGAACCAGTGGCAATCGCTGGCTGGCCACACCCCCAAACCGGTCCACGGCCGGCAGCCCTGCCATGCTTCCCTGCCTTCCATGCGGCCTTCCCGTGGCCAGCTTGCAAAGGCAGGCAAGCTGAAGGCCACGTGAAAGGCAGGCAAGCATGGCAGGGCTTCAGGGAAGCTAGCAGACAACTCCCTTCCCCGCAGCCCTGCCATGCTTGCCTGCCTTCCATGCTGCTAAACTCATTGTTGGGAGTGTCAGCGATCTAAGGAAACGTGTTCCAGCTCTTCAAGATCGACTTTAAGAGCGCCGAGAACCCGACAGCAAAAGTAGCGACAGTGGGGGCGACAGGGACATGTGTGTGTATGTGTCCGTCCCTCCACGATCCTCCTCTCCCTGGTGACAGCCAGGGCTTCACCACCTCCTCTTTTTCTCAGAGGGGTGGTGTCTGCCTCCAAGTCCTTGCGGAGGGACACATATACACACGCTCCTGTCGCTCCCGCTGCCACTACTTTTGCTGTTGGCTTCACAGCGCTCTTAAAGTTGATCTTGAAGAGCCTGGAACACGTTTCCTTAGATCGCCGCCAAACTCATTGTTGGCAGCATCAGCGATCTAAGGAAACATCTTTCAGCTCTTTAAGAGCTGTCGACTTTAAGAGCACCGAGAAGCCGACAGCAAAAGTAGCAGCAGCAAGGGCGACGGACATGTGACGTGTCCCTCCACGGTCCTCTCCCGGGTTTGCCACTGCCTCTTTTTCTCACACACATGCATACATGCCCATCACACGTGGCCGCACAAGAGAACTCTCCGGCATGGCACAGTTCCAGGATGGCAGGAGAGCCCAAGCAAGCTCTGCCCCCACCGCCGCCACTGCTGCCTGCCTTTGCCAGGCCTGGCCGTGCCACCACAGAGCCCACGGCGCTTTCCCTTCAGCCTGGGCAGCAGGATGCAGTCCCAGCCGAGGCCTCCCTGGCTGGGCGATTGCTGCATCTCCGCAGCAACAGGTGCGCCGGGACCACCTTGCCCACCTTCGTTGCTTCCATGCACTGCGCGTGGAAGGGGCCGTCGCTGCCGCTTTCGCCACCCTCCCATCCAGCCTGGCTGCAGAGTGCAGACGTCTGCCTGCCCTAAGCAACCCTGCTGCCGTTCACTTTCATTTTGCAGCAGGAGAAGGAAGAAAGCAAAACGCCTATTGACATGCTATTGCGTTTTATTCAATATTTGTATGTTGTTTGAACTTGTCTCTTAGATATCTTTTTTCTAGCATTCTAATAGTGGTTAGTTTGTATGCTTGTAGAATTTTCCCCCTCCCATTTTATTTTATTTTATTTTAGATAGGTGCAATTTACAGCTCCATAAAGATAATAAACGTTAATCATTATTGTATTATACAAAATATAGCCAATATGTACAGTTATTTTTTAAAAAAGATCATTGATTTCAGACACAGAAACTAACTTCTCAGATTATTTTAATAGCCAAAATGAATAAGTCATTTTAAATGTGAATCAAGAAAAAAACCACTCGGACTCTTACGATGAAAATGCTGAAAGCAGTTGGGTGCAAGCAAATGTTCATGAGAATGCTATTTACAAGAAGAATTAATTGAAGCAGCAAATTTTTAAAGACAAGATTCAGCCTTTTTATTATTATATATAAAGTTTCTGAATGAAAGTTCTTCCATTCTTGTTGTTCTATATTCCACTGCAAAAATGTAGATAAAATAATTTAAGGGATAGTGGTTTAGATCGTGGAAAGTGAGAGGATTTTAGGGCACAGACTGAAAACTTGTTGGCAACTAAATGTAATCCAGATTTCAGCCCCAATCCTGCAAAATGTTTTCTCTAAAAGTGCTCTTACTCATCCCAGATGGAGCCCTAACTGGTAGGCAATTTTTCCATTTCTTATTTCTCCCCCCCCCCCCCCAAAAAAAGCTTACTATTTGTAGTATTTGTCTGATATCATGAGGTCTGTACTTTTCAATTGTACCATTAAAGTTACCTCCCTGTTTGGTTGGGAAACTTGTATTGATTTTATCAGTTTATCTTATTGAT
The DNA here is from genome assembly GCA_022577455.1 of Arizona elegans. Lineage (NCBI taxonomy): Eukaryota > Metazoa > Chordata > Lepidosauria > Squamata > Colubridae > Arizona > Arizona elegans. The sequence goes on along the minus strand of JAKOOJ010000007.1, from coordinate 29,403,827 downwards.
AGTTTAACTGGAACATTATTGACCCCTTTTTATCTCAATGAGAAACTCTCAGCAGGTTTATGCTATTAATGGTAGCTATAGAAGTTTTATATAATAAATGTTCAAGTATTTTTGTACATAACTGGTTAATTTTAATAAGAAGTACAATGGGGGAGGAAAGCAAATGGTTGTGTATGCAGTAAGATTGTTATAATTATGCCAAATACTTTATGTAATTGGGGGAACAGGAACACAGGGAATAATATTTGTACATATGTGTTTTTAACAATAATTCTGCCATATTGATTCTACAACTTTGAATGTCAAAAATATATTGATATATGTTGAAATATCTATGTTTAGCAAAAGTATTTACAACTGGAAAAAGGGCATAAAATTTAGGTTTGTAGGTTGCTGATTTTGAGGCCTGAGATTTCTGAATTCGCTTGATCATAACATTTTTTTGTGTCCGCATAACTACATTTTTGGAATCATAAGCTACATTTTTATGCTTTTAAAATATATTGTAATTTAAATAAACTGTCACAAACTGGATAATAGATCTACTTTGATCCCTTCCTATATTGTATTTAGAATTAAATCTGTGTTTGCCTGGTGCTTCAGATAGAATCAGTATTATTTGCTGCTTGTCCATTTTTAAAATATACTTGAGAGGAAGCAAAATTTTTACTCGTGTGCACGTATTACTGACGTCTGCTTAGCAGCAAAACATTTTAATGTAGTTTGTTTACAGATAATTATATTGGTTGTTGAGAAACCATAAATACAAAATAAATTTGACTGAAATTCATTGACCAGTTTTATTTTCTGCTGAGTGGTGCATTAAAATCAATTTGTGAGGAAATTAAAATAGACTCTTATTTTTGATTAGGCTTCATATATGATTTTAAGAAACAAAGATAAAACCTAATATCTTTTTTTGTTCCCTCTCTCCAACACAGTTCAATTCAAAATTTATCTTATTTATTAACATTTTCATGATATCCTAGTCAAATTACTCTGGGTGATAAACTCAGAGTGTAATAAATAACAACAAGAAAACCACATAAAATCAAGTAGTCAGTTTCTATTGTCACTAAGTGAAATAATTGAAAAACTACCTATATATGTATATAGCATCTGAGGACCAGGTTGCTATATCATCGGGGTACAACTGAGAAGGCCTGCTTCCTCAAATGCACTTTATGTCAGGCTGGAATCTTAAGCAGAGGCTGTATCATTTGGTATGATTGGTTACCATGGTATTTAGAAATTTATATGTATGTCTGGCACTTTGAATTGATATCAGAAATCTATTGGTCAGTATAATACCGGCAAAAATGATTTCATCTCTTAAAGTTCCTCTTTCTGACATTCTGTGAATGAGGAAGTATTACCTGCATAATTCAATTTGGATGAGAATATTTCAAACATAGTATCATTTGGTTATATAGAACAATGAAATGACAATAATCCCGGGAAGAAGAAATTGACAGCTGAAGGCTGTATTAGACTTCTGTGTCACTGCACATGAGCGAACATACAATATGTGTCATTCGGAAATGACACCTATACTTCTGCAAATGTTAATGTTTAGGGGACACTCAAACAATAAAGCAGGAAGTTGGATCAATCAATCAACATGCAGGACACATATCTCCATACAATATATAGTTGAGTTTTGGGAAGCATGCGTGTCGACCCATCTGCAACCGTCTACACTTGCTGAAGGAACTTACCAAGGAACTTGGAACAAGGAAAAAATCATAACATGAAGAATGTTAAAATCATTCCCTTTCCTTTTCTCTTTCGTCTTAAATTAATTATTACTTCTTAAATTAATTATTACAACAGTTCGCTTAGTGACTATTCAAAGTTACAACAGCACTGAAAAAAGTGAGTTATGACCATTTTTCACACTTATGACCATTGCAGCATTCCCATGGTCATGTGATTTACATTTGGATGCTTGATAACTGACTCACATTTATGACGCTTGCATTGTCCTGGGGTCATGCGATCACCTTTTGTAACCTTTTGTCTACTTGACAAAGTAGACCATAACCTACTTCTTGGTAAGCTAGAAAAATGTGGAATCACCACCAGATGGATTTGTAGCTGGCTGACAAACCATGGTTAGTAACAACCATGTTACTAATTTAACAACTGCAGTGATTCACTTAACAAATGTGGGAAGAAAAGTTGTAAAATGAGGCAAAACTCACTTAATACATTTTGGGCTCGCTTATGGTGGTATGTTGAGGACTACCTGTATTAGACTTGTAATAGTATAAAAAGAAATGGCTTTCAAAATACTTCAGTTATCCAAAGCTTTAAAAAAAATTCAAAATACAGCTTTTAAAAAAAATTCAAAATACTACCCTGTAGTAAATGCCTTGGGGATGATCAATGGCAGCCAACTTATAAATAAAGCTAATTCATTGCTGGTGCTTCTTGAACGATATCAATTAAATTATTGATTGTTGTGACAATCAATATAGGAGCTGTAATTGGTTATGTGCCATCAAGTTTGTATTGCTTCTTAGCTATCATATAACTCTTCTCCAAGATGATTTGTGCCCAATTTTGCACTTAGGTCATCCAACAGTTCACCTAGCATCATTGTAATTCAGTCCCTTTACCTTGCTGCTGGCAGTTCCAATTCTCTATGGACTTCTTCAGGGAGCTGGGTGTTCACATAATGGGTGCAGAATAGAATATTTTGAGTCTGTACATTTGTGTCTCAATGGAAAATTCTGAGTTGATTTATTCTATGATGCTTTTCTTTTCTTGTTCTGCATAGTATCGCAGCAAAAATCAAAGAAGTAGCTGAGTACCTAACAATGAATCTGAAAACAATAAGAGATTACAAACAGCTAGGGAAGAAAGTTAAAGAATTAGGAGGCAAGTGGTGTTTCATCTATACTTTCAACAAGAGGCCAACATCCAACAAGGGAGCAAAGGATTTTATTTATTTATTTATTTATTTGTTCAACTTATATGCCGCTTTCTCCGAAGACTCAAGGTGGCTTACAGTACATTTAAAAACCATATATAAAAACATTAAAAATTAAAACATTAAAAACAATTAAAACCCATTCACACCATTCATGGCCGGATCTCGCCAGATTGCAACAGCGAGATCAACGGCCCCAGGCCTGCCGGAAAAGCCAGGTCTTCACCACTTTTCGGAAGGCCAATAAGCTGTGGATGGTCTGGATCTCAGGAGGTAACTGGTTCCAGAGAGCTGGGGCGGCTGGCTCTCTGCCCCAGAGAAGGACCTCCCCCGCGGGCCCGCCAGCAGGCACTGTTTAGCTGACGGGACCCCGAGGAGACCAACTCTGTGGGATCTTACCGGTCACTCGGAGCTATGCGGTAGAAGGCAGTCTCGAAGATAACCTGGCCCTGAGCCATGTAGGGCTTTAAAGGTAATAACCAATACCTTGAATTGTGACCGGAGACCAATAGGGAACCAGTGCAGCTCATGGAGAATTGGTGTAATGTGGATGTACCTAGGTGCACCCACGACAGCTTGTACAGCTGCATTCTGGACCAACTGTAGTCTCCAAACACTTTTCAAGGGTAGCCCCATGTAGAGCGTGTTGCAACAATCTAACCGTGAGGTGACAAGGGCATGAGTGACTGTGAGGAGAGCCTCCTGATCCAAGTAGGGTCGCAATTGGTGCACCAGGTGAACCTGTGCAAAGATCCTCCTAGCCACAGCTGACAGATGTTGCTCTAATCTTAGCTGTGAGTCTAGGAGGACACCCAAATTGCGAGCCCGTTCTGAGGGGGACAATTTCTCCCCCCCCCGAACCAAGGATGGACAATCAACATAGTCTTTAGGAGGCAATACCCACAGTCACTCAGTCTTGTCTGGGTTAAGTCTGAGCCTGTTGACTCCCATCCAGACCCTCATGGCCTCCAGGCACCGGCACATCACATCCACCGCCTCACTGAATTGACGCAGGGTAGAGATATACAGCTGGGTATCATCAGCGTATTGCTGATACCTCACCCCGTATTGTCAGATGATCTCACCCAGCGGCTTCATGTAGATGTTAAATAGGAGGGGAGAGAGGACCGAGCCCTGAGGCACCCCGCAAACGAGGGGCCTAGGGGTCGACCTCTGTCCTCCTATCAACACTGACTGTGACCGATCAGAGAGATAGGAGAAGAACCACCATAACACGGTGCCTCCCACTCCCAACTCCCTTAGTTGTCCCAGAAGGATACCATGGTCAATGGTATCGAAAGCCACTGAGAGGTCAAGTAGCACCAAGATGGAACAATGACCTCCATCTCGGCCTCACCAGAGATCATCCATCAGTGTGACCAAGGCAGTTTTTGTGCTCTAGCCAGGCCTGAAGCCAAACTGAAAAGGGTCTAGATAATCCGTTTCCTCCAATGACCACAGGAGATGAAGTGCCACCACTTTCTCTACAACCTTTCCCAAAAAGGTTGTAGAGAAAGAGACTCCAGCAGAACTAAAGAAAGTTCTTTAATTCTGCTGGATCCAGGGCAGGCTTCTTGAGGAGGGCCTTACAACCGCTTCCTTTAATGGTTGCAGGAAGGCCCCTTCCCTCAAGGACGCGTTAACTAAAGCCTGGAGCCAGCCTCATGTCATCTCCCTGCTGGCCAAAACCAGCCAGGAGGGGCACAGGTCCAACAAACAAGTGGAGGAACTCATCGCTCCTACAGCCTTGACTCAGGAGTCACAGGCTCAAATTCATCCCACACAATAGGACTAAGACCTGCCCCCGTCATCTCGGTCATAATTGCCCAATCAGAGTCCAGGTCCATCCAAATCTGAGCAACTTTATCCAACAGAAACTGCACAAATTCCTCAGCTCTACCCTGCAAGGGTTCCTCCACTCCCCCTGCATTAAGGAGGGAGCGAGTCATCCTAAATAGGGTGGCTGGGCGCGAATCAGCGGATGCAATAAGTGCAGAAAAATGCGAACATTTTGCTGCCCATATCGCCACTAAATAAGTCCTAATAAAGGCTCTTAAGAGTGTTCAGTCAGATTCGGAGTTACTGGTCCTCCAGCATCGCTCTAGATGTTTCTTCTGGCGCTTCATCTCCTGGAGCTCCTCAGTAAACCAGGGAGCTTTCCTGGATCCACCACCATGGAGAGGTCGCAAAGGCGCCATCCGGTCCAGTGCCCCAGATGCCGCCCTATTCCAGGCAGCCACCAGGGACTCAGTCGGACTGTGGACAAAGGAGTCAGGTATATCCCCAAGCTCCTTCTGGAACCTTCAGGGTCCATTAGGTGCCTGGGGCAGAACCACTTAATCAGCTCCACCTCCCTGCGATGGAGGAGTAGTGTCCTGAAGTCTAACCTCAGCAGGAAATGATTTGACCACGACAAGGGAGAAGCATCTATACCCCTTAATTCCAGATCATATCTCCACTGCCCCGAGAGAAACACCAGGTCAAGTGTGTGTCCCCCCACCCCATGAGTTGGACCCTGAATTACTTGGGTCAGGTCCATGGTTGTCATGGAAGCCATTAACTCCTGAGCCGCATCTGAGGATTCGCCAAGTGACTGCAAATTAAAGTCCCCCAGTACCATAAGCCTGGGGAACTCCACCGCCAGCCCAGCTACCGCCTCTAGCAGCACAGGCAGGGCTGTTGTAACGCAGCTGGGAGGCAGGTACGTCAGCAACAAGCCCAACTGAACCCCTGAGTCCAACCTCAAGAGAAGAGACACACCCAACAATCTCAGGGGCAGGGATCCTGCGAGGGCAAAGACTCTTCTGGACAATAGCTGCCACTCCTCCACCCCTTCCCTTTAGTCGCGGCTGATGCAATATCTGGAACCCGTCTGGGCACAACTCTGAGAGGGGCACACCTCCCTCCTGGCCCAGCCAGGTCTCAGTTATGCATGCCAGGTCAGCCCCCTCCTCCAGGATTAAGTCTCCAACGAGGGGGGGCTTGTTGACAACAGACCTGGCATTAAACAGCAACAGCCTGAGGCCAGGGCCCTGACATCCAGAGTCACCAGGTATACAAGGCGAGCCTGGTGAACCAGAACCAGAGGGACCGGAACAAGTAATCGCTTTGAGACAGCGAGTCCTAGTTCCCTGAGAGTGGCCTACCCCTCGGCTCCCGCCATATCTACCTCTCCCAGTCATAACCGCAATGCTCCAGCTCTCTAATACCCTAGAGCTCCCCTCCCCCACCTCAACGGCCCCCCTCCTCTCTGACAGGCAACGCACCCCTCACACTGAACCGGGGGTTGTATCTGAGCCCCCATCTGCTTCTGTTTGCACACTCAGCAGAGGGGGCTCCATTCCCCCGGCTCCCTCATTCTCCCCAAATTCATCCACTCCAAACCCACTCCTTCCATCCAATCCATCCCGACACACTCACACATACACACACATGCACCCTCCCCAAGGTAAAATTAATAAAATTAATATCTCAAGCAGAAAGGTGTCAAGTAAGTTCAAACAAAAAATTAAAACAACTCTAAAACTGCTCTGGAGACTCCGCAGATGGTTTGTGAGGAGCCACGTATTGAGGTATCCCAGTTATTTGTCTTTCAAATGCTCCTCCTGGTTGAAGTCCTGCTTTCCTCCCCACCAGTACAGTCTAAGGAGCCACGACTTGGCTCTATTTAAGAACATTGCACAGGGAATAAATCCTGGTTCTCTCCGAAGAGGGTCTCTAGCCCTGGATGTCTGTTTTACCAGCGACATGGAAAGTGAAAATTAAAGTCAGTTTGGCTGAAAGTTTTCCCAGGAAGGGCTCAACGACTGCAAAAAATGCTAATTAACTTAGTGGGTTTCTCTGTGTCTGCTTTCAGCTTGATTAGTAATGTTTCAAATCCTGAAGTTGCTGACTCATTCTTCAAGTAAACCATAACTGAGCTTGTCCATAGATTAAGGGTCTTAATCTATGGATTTACAGGCTTACGGTTGTTCCGGCCATTGGTTTCTTTCTTCCCTAAGATGCCCCAGCCAGCCAGCCCCAGCCAGCCCGCCTGGTGGAGCTGAGGTAACAAACAACCTTGGGTGGTGAAAAGGGCTCTAGGACCCAGGGGAACATGGGCAGCCAAGCTCAGGGAGCCAGACTGCAAATTCCTCTCCGTAGCTCGGTCGGCTTGTTATTTCCTCTTAGTTATTGTTGTTGCTTTGACTGCTTCCTTTGTTTGCCTTTGTTTGCCTTTTCCTCCCTTCTCTCCAAATGTAAAGATAAAAAGGTAGTAAGCACAGTGAAGCAGGGGGTCTTGTTCTCCTTTAGACTCCTTTAGACTCTCTTTGAAGTCTTTGGTTGATCGGATTGAGTTCACGTAAGTGGGAAATGCGTTCCCAAATGCAATCATGCCCAAAGGCCAAAACTTATTATTTCCTGGTTATTGTATTATTTATTTGTTATTTAATAATAAATATATTATCTATCGGTTATTGTAAGGATGATAGAAGGATTTAAGACTCTATACCAGAGGTCTTCAAACTTGGCAGCTTCAAGACTTGTGGACCTCAACTCCTAGAATTCTCCAGCCAGCTATGCTATGTTATGCTGGCTGGAGAATTCTGCGATTTGAAGTCCACAAGTCCCAAAGCTGCCACGTTTGGGGATCCCTACTCTATACACACAATTTGCATTCCAGTTCCTATTAGAAGAGGCAAGAATTGCTGTTGGTTTGTGAGAGAAGACAGGCTACCTACAAAATGCCCAGCTCTTGTGCTGCCCTGCCCATTTAAGGCCCCTAGCCAGCATAGCAACTCATTTAGAAATGAACCACTGGCTTAAAAACTGGTGACATCCACAAAACTTCGGCTTCCTAGACCATGGTCTGCATTACTTAGATGAAGGACTACTGGCAAGGGATGGACCGCACCTCACAAGAACTGGAAAAAATATATTCAGAAAATGACTGGCTCATCTTATCAGAAAGGCTTTAAACTAAAATTGCAGAGGGAGGGGGGAATCTTCACGACCTTTAGAATCTAATTCCAAGCAAAAACCATAAGGAGGAGATATCCATAATCACATAAAGAGGAGGTAAAGAGAAAGAAGAAATAAAAAAGAAAAACATAATGAAGTAGAGAGTGATGGAAAGGATGGAAATCCCAGTTACAAAATAGGAGATACAAGAAACATACTCAAGGCCCATAAAGGACTCAAATGCCTATACACTAACATTCAAATTTATGGAAAAAACAGGGTGAACCTGAAGTATTAGTACATGAAGGCAGATATGATATAGTTGCCATTACTGAAACTTGGTGGGATGAAACTCATGACTGGAAGGTACTGATGGAACAATACAAACTGTTCAAAAGAAACAGAGTTAACAAAAGAAGGGGTAGAGTTTCATTATATATATTCTTTATATAATATAAAGATCACTACTATACTGGACCTAATTCTTACTAATAGAGAAGAAATGATAGAGGGAGTTGAACTTGTGGGAGAGTGTCCATATAATATTGAAATTCAATATAATGGAAACCGATCAATAGTGAAATCTAAAATTTGTTACTACCAGTTCTGTGGGCGTGGCTTGGTGTGTGGGGGTAATTGACTGGGTGGGCGTGGCCATTTTTTTTTACTTTTAAAACCATTTTTTACATGTAAAACCATGTAAAAAAATGCTTTCAAAAGGCTCTGACGATCCCAGCTGAGTTGCCTGATTGTCAGAGGGTTTATAAAAAAACCCTCTGCCAATCAGGCAACTCAGCTGGGATCGTCAGAGCTTGAATCGTCAGAGCCATTTAAAAGAAAAAAACTTTTTTTCTTTTAAATGGCTCTGACAATCCCAGCTGAGTTGCCTGATTGGCAGAGGGTTTATAAAAAAACCCTCTGCCAATCAGGCAACTCAGCTGGGATCGTCAGAGCTTGGCTTGTCAGAGGCATTTAAAAGAAAAAAAGCCTCTGATTATCGCGCAGCTCAGCTGGGCATGGGGGGCGGGGACAGGGATTTTTGCTACCGGTTCTCGCCCGAGCCGATCCGAACCGGGAGCATTTCACCCCTGAAACTGATGCAATAGAATATAATCCAACCAGTGTCTTAAACTTTAAAACAGCTGATTTTAACAAACTCAGAGACACCTTAAACAAAATTTCATGGATAAAACTCTTAAAGGGGAAAACAACTCAAGAAGTGTGGACAACACTGAAAAATAAGATCATAAAAGCAACACAATACTATATAAATAACAAGAAAAAATGTCAAGGAAACAGTCCACTAAAGAGAGAAGATGGCAAGGAAGTAACAGGCAGTAGAGAGAGAAAGCAGAGCCACTTAACTCATTCTTTGCATCAGTCTTCACACAAAAAGAAACTATAGCCTAACCTACCAAAAACATATCTGTAAAAACAGACTAAAAATAAAAATTAAAATAAGCAAGAAAATGGGGAGAGGAGGAGGGAAAACAGACCCAGGAAACTACAGAACAATCAGCCTAAAACCAATACCTGGGAATATACTGGAAAAATAATTTAAAAACAGATTTGTGAACATCTAGAAACAAAGTTATAACTAGTAGCCAGCACAGATTTGTTAAGAACAGATCATGCCAAACCAATCTTATTTCACTCTTTGACAAAGTGACAAAATTAGTAGATCAGCAAAATGTTGTGGACATAGTATACTAAGACTTTAGCAAGGCATTTGACAAAGTACACCACACAACCCACTTATTGGGAAGCTAGGAAAGTTGGGATAGATAGCATCACCACCACCTAAGGTACAAGTACAGATTAGGTGACATCTGGCTCAAAAACTGTGAGTGGGACAGTTTAACAGATTAACAGAGTTGGAAGGGTCATCTAGTCCAAACCCCCACCCAAGCAGACCCTACACTATTTCTAACAGGTGGCAGTCCAGTCTCTTCTTGAAAGCTTCCAATGATGAAGCTCCCACAACTTCTGAAGGCAAGCTGTTTCACTGTCAGAAAATTTCTCCTTATTACTAGGTTGAATCTCTTCTTGTTCAGTTTTCATCCATTATTCCTTGTCTGGCCTTCAGGCACTTTGGGAAATAGTTTGACCTCCTCCTCTCTGTGGCAGCCCCTCAAATATTGGAACACTGCTATCATGTCTCTCCTGGTTCTTCTCTTCACTAGACTAGTCATGCCCAGTTCCTGCAACCGTTCATTGTATGTTTCAGCCTCCAGTCCCCTAATCTTGGTTGCTCTTCTCTGCACTCTTTCTAGAGTCTCAACATCTTTTTTATAGTGTGGTGATCAAAACTGGATGCAATACTCTAGGTGTGGTCTTACTATGGCTTTATAGAATGGTATTAGTATCTCACTTATCTTGATTGTATCCCTCTGATAATGCAATTTAGGATTGCACTGGCTTTTTTGGCTGCTGATGCTGCACACTGATCATGTCTCTTCAAGCCTTTTTCTCCACACACTTAAGAGTGTCCAAGTGGAAGGTCCTGAGGTGGGATGAGAGGAAAACACCAATTTGAGAATAGAACACCTAAAGCCATTTTAGGCTATCTGTTCTTGTAGTCTATATCTATGTATCTATATATTTATATATCTGTACCTGTATCTCCATCTTTATATCTATATCATCCATCTCTCTATCTAATCTGCACACACATGCAGAATATACTGTAAGAATATTAGCAATAATTGTTGCTAGGAACAGGAGGAAATTTGGGAAATGTCCCATTAATAAATTGTATGGATATATTGGTATATATTAAGAATGAGTTGAATTGAAGCAAACCTAAGTAGAAGAATAAAAGTATAATGCAATATGTTTATTATTGGGATATCTTATTGCTGACAATTAAAACTCCATTTACACTATAGCAACAACATTGTCAAGATTGAATCGCTTTGCTTCTTTCAAACCTTAACCTTTCAACCTTGCCAATGAACTGTGGGGAGGGAAGGGGGAAATGAAATGCAGAGAAGGTGAGAACATGGAAACCATCAAGGTCACTGCTGCAGGTGCTTGAGAAAGAGATGAAGTGTTCCCATAACAAAAGTACGTCTCATGATTGGACAATATGATCACCCAGGGATGGGGAGAAAGGAAAGCTATTGTTTAACTTGGCAAGCATTTGTGCAGAAAAACCAGAGCTGGTTTTGTTTCTTTAGTACCAATATGGTGCATCCAATAAAGTTTTATTTTTGGGAATTCAAATTTCCTGAGAGTGTTTCCTTGTTTGGGGTTCACTAGTTGGACAGTTGACACAGATATTTGAATAATGCTGTTACAATTGAAAATACCTAACTTGTTTTCTGTAAATATGTATATTTGTACATATGTTATTGCGTGATGTCACTATGCTCCTTGCCATTGGTCCCTACTTACCTTTTGCCCCGCCTCCTCTGTATATAAGTCGTTGCTCCTGTCAGAACCTCTGATGTCCAAATGTAATCCTGAGGAAGATAAGGAATAAATAAATACCTTTGTTATAAGAAAGGCTTCAGTCTATTATATTGGGCCTGACCAGAATAATCAAATAAGTAACAAATTGGTAGCAAGATGGTTTGGTAGGCCCAACCAAACATAAAAATGCAAGAATCACAAAAAGAAAAAAGAAGACCTGCCACTAGATATATAACAAAAAGAATGGCAGCCCAGCTGACTCCTGACAAAAACACACTAACTGAAGACATGAAGAAACACATACACTTACACGAAAATGAACTACTAACAAAACACAAACAACCACTAGCTGGAACAGAAGAAACTCCCTCAGCCTCAAACAAAGAAGGTGAAGTAAAAAGAAAAATACTAGAGTTAATAGAAACAACTACAAATGAATCAAATCTGCTTGTGAAACTCCGCAGCCTAATAAACAATCATGGAATAGCAGCAGATGAAGAAATCGAACATAATAAACAAGAAAAATCCAAGGTAAGAAAGTCAACCACTGACTACAAAACTAATGCTGAAGATGGCGATAGTTTCGCGCCTTTTTTATGGTGGCCATCTTGTCTACCTAATACTCCCAAAATGGCCGACCAATCATTAAAGGAATCCCAAGTTTTAAATTACAAAGCGGGAAACAAAACCTACCAAGAAGATGCCTACCCGATTCCAGAAATAAATAAAAACAACTATATAACCAATATAACACTCAACCTACTGAACTTGAAATAGATAATGCCATGCAGGTGTTAACTGCAGCATTCGGGACTAAACTAAAAATACCAAACACACAATCAGAAAATGCAAAAGAAATTTCTAAACTGACACCTATCAAAAGTCAAAAAGAACTAGACTATCTAAAAGAAGAACTAGTCGCCCGAAAAAAAACGCACTGGCAACCATACACTGAAAAATACTACCAGAGGCCCACACAGGACAACCAAGAACCAAAATTAAAAGTACCATACTTACCTGCCGCAGAACACCTTGCTGAGCGACCCGATTTCACCGCCGATGGTGGTCCGCATCGAGCTCCGCTTCCCGGCCGCATCGAGGAACATGGCCGCCAAGCCTCCGGTGGAGTTTTCTCCAATTGCCGCGGTTCCGGAGACTTCCCGACGAGCTGGACGGCATCCCGGACATTGTTCAGCAACCAGAGGCCTTCCGGAGACAAAGCCGAAGACCAGAAGGCCGACTGGGACTTCATCCTGGGAGCCGCAAGCACAGGATCCTCTCTCGTCGACTGCTGGAGAAGAATGAGGCCTGAGCATGCACAGAACGAACCTGCAAAGAAAAAAGAAGAAGACATAAATACAAGTCAGCACAGATCCAGCCAAAATATAGAGATAAGTAAATACAGACATGCCTCTACCATACCTATGCCTTATTGCGAGTATGCTAAGGTCTTAAACCATGGACAGCTCCTGAATGTAAATAATTTCTCACAACACTCTGGGACACTACCTACAGACTTTATAAAATTAAAATTAGATGGAAGCAACTTAATGGAATGGAGCCAGCATTTACAAATTATATATTTGAGGGAAAACATTTTATTCTTTTTTTTTTTATTGCAAAAGTTTTACAGTTACATTTTCACCCCTTTTTCCCCCCCCACAACCCCCCCAAACTTCCCAACCTCCCTAACCCACCCTAACCCTCCCCTCCCCCCAGACTTCCTAGTATACTCATGTCAGATAAAAGGAAAAAACCCTCCTTTGTATATAAAACTTGAACCCTTCCCTCCCCCTTACAAATTTTTATCTTCCTTACATTAACATTAACCTATTTCTATCTTAGTATAACATTTTCAAATAAATTTTCATCCTGATTACCTTAAAGATACTTCTATCTTCATATAACATTTTGTAACAAATTTTCACCCTCAACCTTAAAATATTTCTGTCTTAATATAACATTTTCTAACAAATTTTCATCCTCAACCTTAAAATATTTCTATCTTGATATAACATTTTCAAATAAAAGCTATTTGATACTTCCTAGTTTGGTATTTATGCTGAACATAATTTATCCACTTCTTCCATTCCCATTCATAAGTCTCTTGAGAACAATCTTTTAAATATGCTGAAATCTTCGCCATCTCTGCAAAACTGGCCATCTTCAAAGTCCATTCCTCAATCGTAGGCAGCGCTTCATTTTTCCAGTATTTACCTATCAACAATCTTGCTGCAGTTATCATGTACAATATCAATTTTGTTTCACCCAATGTAAAACCCTTAACTATACCCAATAAAAAAAGTTGTGGAGAAAATTGAATTTTTTTCTTCAAAACATTCTGCATGACCCACCAAATTTTTATCCAAAAAGCCTTAACTTTCTTACAGGTCCACCATACATGATAATATGTAGCGTCTAGGCAATCACATCTCCAACATTTAGGCTGCACATTAGGGTACATACACGACAATTTTTGGGGTCTAAATGCCATCTATAAAACATTTTATAGAAATTTTCCCTCAGATTCTGCGACTGTGTAAATTTAACATTCTGAACCCAAATTTTTTCCCATGTTTCCAACATCACTGGTTCCTCAAAATTTTATGCCCACTTAATCATGCAGTCTTTAACTAATTCAGTTTCTGAATCCCTTTCTAACAAAACATTATAAAGTCTTTTAATATGCATTGGGCCTTTCTCTTTTATATGTCTAACTAATTCTTCCTCATACATCATAATACCAGTTTTTTGGTCCTCTTTCCATCTCAATTGCAATTGATTATATTGTAACCAGGTTAAATTAATCCCTTCAGCCAACAATGTCTGTAATGTCTTCAGCTGCCATCTGCCCGCATCTGTAAAAAGAACCTCTTTATATAAAAAACCCCCGAGTGACATTATATTTGTATTCCACAAGGTATGACCAAGATCCAGCCATAGCGGTATTTTATAATTCCAGTTGTTTCGGTGCTTCTTCCAAACTCTCAGCAAAGAATCTCTAAGTATATGGCTTTTAAATACTTTATCCACTTTGCTATCATAAAATAAGTAAGCGTGCCATCCAAATTCCAGATCAAAACTTTCTGCATTCAATATTCCAGTCTTTTTTCCTCCAAACCAATCACTTACTAAAGTCAAAGCTGTTGCATCATAATATAATTGTAGGTTTGGAAGTTTGAGACCTCCCCTTTCTGGAATGTCTTGCATAATTTTCATTTTTACTCTTGGTTTTTTCTCATTCCAGACAAATTTGTTGACACCAGTTTGCCATGCTTTTAGTTGTTTATCATTTTTGAGCACCGGAATCATTTGAAACAAAAAAAGAAATCTTGGCAAAATGTTCATCTTAACTGCTGCTATTCTTCCAAGTAAAGACAGCTGCAGTTTTTTCCAAATCTCCATATCTTTTTGCACCTCTCGCCACAACGCCTCATAGTTATTTTGAAACAATTTCATATTTGATTCTGCAACCTGAACTCCTAGATATTTTACCTTTGGTACAATCTCAAAACCTGTCCTCCTTTCTAACTCCAGTTTACGATCTTGTGTCATATTTTTAACTACCATCTTAGTTTTTCTCTGATTCAATCTGAAACCTGAAACTTTACCAAAGTCTTGTATAATGTCCTTCATCTGGATTATCGATTCCATTGGTTGTGTTAGGGTAACAATCAGATCGTCTGCAAATGCCTTTATTCTGTAATCCTCTTGCCTTATCATTATACCTTTCAATGTGTTAGAATCCCTTATTGTATTTAACAAGACTTCTAATGTTAAAATGAACAACAATGGGGACAGTGGACATCCCTGTCTTGTACCTTTTTCAATTTTAAACTCTGTTGTCAAACTTCCATTGATAATGATCTGTGCCTTTTGCTCTTGATAAATTGCTGAGACCGCCTGTATATATTGGTCCCCAAAGTCCATCTTTTTTAATGTCTTTAATAGAAAATTCCAATCCACTCTATCAAAGGCCTTCTCTGCATCCAGAAAGACCAGCACTGCAGAGATCTGTTTATTCTTCTCAAGATATTCCAATAAATCT
Organism: Arizona elegans; assembly: GCA_022577455.1. Lineage (NCBI taxonomy): Eukaryota > Metazoa > Chordata > Lepidosauria > Squamata > Colubridae > Arizona > Arizona elegans. The sequence continues at coordinate 29,388,489 of JAKOOJ010000007.1, read as the reverse complement.
ATTACTTGCCTTACATTGTCCTTCATGTGCCTACCCTCAATAAATCCCGCTTGGTCATCATGAATCACCTTTTGAATTACTGGCATCAGTCTGTTGGCTAATACTTTTGCGTAAATTTTATAATCCGTATTCAAAAGAGATATTGGTCTGTAATTCTCCGGTTTTTTAGGACCTGCTTGCTCTTTTGGTATCAAAGAAATATAAGCTGTAGTCCACGATGGAGGTACTTTTCCCCCTTGTTGTATGTTGCAAAATAAGTCTCTGAGTTGTTCCACCATTTCTGCCTGTAAAGTTTTATAATACACTGCTGTCAGACCATCCGTTCCAGGAGCTTTGGCTGTTTTTAATTGTTTTATTGCTGCTATTATCTCCTCCTCTGTTATGGGATAATCCATTCTTTCCTTTTGTTGCTCAGTGATTTTTGTGACTCTTTTCTTGTCCAAATATTTTTCTATAAGTCCATTCTGCACCTCCTCTCTGGCATATAGTTTAGTGTAATATTGAAGAAAAGCTTCTTTTATTAAATTCTGTTGAAAAACTTCTATCCCCCCAATATCAACACTATCAATAGTCCGTATGCTTTGTTTCTTCCTTAATGTGTAAGCCAACCACCTGCCTGGTTTATTAGCATTGCAGAATGTATTATGCTTCGCATATTGTAAGTTTGTTGCAACTTGTTCCGCTATAAGCATTTGGAATTGGTCTTTCAGAAGTTTTATAACACTAAGTATTCTTTCATCTGTTGGATTTTTGATAAGTAACTGTTCTTTGTCCTTTATTTCTGCTTCCAATTCAAGTCTTTTCTTTTGTCGAATCCGCTTATGTTTAGAGTTCATATATATAAGCACCCCTCTCATATAAGCTTTGCTTGCGTCCCACACAATTTCCATTGGGGTGCCTTTATTCAAATTCATTTCAAAAAACTCTTTCAGATGCTTTTTAAGTTCTATTATATTTTTCTCATATCTAAACAAGTTTTCATTTAATCTCCAAGAGCGTCTCTCATTCTTACATGTCTCGATTTCTATCCAGACTGGGCTATGATCAGTCAAAGTTCTTGGCAGAATCTTTGTTCTTTTTGTCCTAACAAGTAAGTCATCAGACAACAAAATAAAATCAATCCTGGAAAAGGATCTATGTCTGTCAGAAAAAAAAGTATAGTCCAGTTCTTTTGGGTTATGTATTCTCCAAATATCTTTTAATTCCAGGTCTTCTTTCATATCAAAAAAAGTCTGTGGTAATCTAATTCTTGATTTTGCCAAAGTCTTTTTATCTAATTTAGAGTCAATTACTCCATTCCAGTCTCCCATAATTAAAATAGATCTATAATCCCATTGAAGTATTTTAGTATGCAGCATTTTATAAAAATAGTCCTGTTGTTGATTAGGAGCATAAATTCCTATCAAAAGAATTTGACTATTAGCAGAAAGTAATTCAATTGCTACAAACCTACCATCTTGATCAGCTTCTATAAGTTTGGCTGTTAATTTTTTGTTTACATAAATGACCACACCATTCTTTTTTTGGTTAGTTGAGGATATAAAATGTGTTCCTAATTTGGAATTTTTCAAATAGTTTTGATCTTGAACTGTAATATGCGTTTCTTGTAAACAAATTATATCATTATTATGTTGTTTTAAATATGCAAATACTTTCTTCCTTTTTTGTGTTACATTCAACCCATTCACATTCCAAGATAAACATTTAATCATCCTTATTCTCCTTCTGGAGCGAAGCGCAGAACCTTAGGATTTCATCTGAGATCCTCTGTCCTGCATTTCCCACAGCCCCAGCCTTGTCTTGCCTCTCCTGCTGTAACTTTTCTTTAAGTTCCTTGGCTTTTGCTCGAGTTATACGCTGATCCTTAACTTCAGCCGCCCAAGCCAGCTCCGAGATTGGGGAAGGTTCCAGCAAAGGCTCATCCAGAAAACCTCCTTCAGCACCCTTCAACTCTGCTAATTCCTGCTTAGATTGTTGTTGCCATTCTTGAGGTTGCTTCTTATCACTCTCTTTAATCTCCAAAACTGTAGATGTGCGTGGGGATGGAGTTCTTTCTTTAAAGATGTCATTATAAAATTGCTCCGCCTTCTCCACAGTATTCAGACGGTGTTTCTCTCCCTTGTATCTCAAAATTATGCCAGTTGGGGCGTCCCAACGAAATGGGATTTGATTACTCTGCAGTTCTTTAACAAGAAAACCATACTCTTTTCTAGATTTCAACATCTTAGGTGGGAGCTCCTTGTAGACTGTAATCTTGGATCCGCTCACTTGCACAGAAGTGAGGAAAGATTTTTGCAAAATGTCATTTCTTATTGCTCTGTCTGTAAAATATATGACCACATCTCTAGGCAGTTGTCTTTGTCTGGCCACCCACGAGTTAACTCTATAGATTTTATCTATTTTACAAAAAACCATCTCAGGTTCAACTTTTAAAATCACAGCTAGGGCTTCGGCACAGATCTGTCTCAAATCTTGTCTCTCCTCTTCTCTAATTCCTCGAAGCCTTATAGCAAATTCCATTGCACGAAATTGCATCATAACAATATCATTCTCAACTCTCTGCATCTTGTCATCAACATCAAGAAATTTATGATCATTATTTTTCATCTTAGCATTAACTTCTAATTTAAATTCATCCACTTTTGTCTCAACTTTCATAATAAATCCTGCCAGACCAGACGCCACATCCGTTATTTTTTTGGTCACCATCTTTTGGCTCTGCTGCATTTCCTGCATAATTTCCTGTTGTGACTTTTGAATTTTTTCATCTATTTTATTTATTTTGTCATCCATGTCTTGAAATTTCTCATCCAAAATATTTGAGATGAATTCTTTTAATTCTCCCATATCCAAATCTTTTTTTTGGGCTTGTGACTGCGTATCCTGCTTACGTGGGGGGGATCCCCCCCCTGTTTTGCCTTCCTGCTTTTTTGAAGCCATCCTGCCACGTAAGCTAGCTTTCTTAAAAAGGGAGGGTCCGCCTCTTCTGCCACCTCCACAATACCTTCTAAAAAAGTCCCCCAGAATTACTCAAAACAAAGCTATAATGCAGCAAAGACAAGTAAAAGGGAGAGATTTTCCTCTTATTTCTGTTGCAGCCGGAGCAACTCTGTAACAACTTTTTAACTTTGTAGCAAGACAAGATAACTTCACCAATCCACACCCACTAATTCATTTGCTGAGCGCCATATTTTTTCAATCACTTTCACTCATTCCGAGACTTTCACTTCAGTAAAAAAAGTTCAGCAAAGGACTAATACTTGCAGTTCAAAATTTCAGGGTTCAAGTGGATTGCGGATGTTTATTTGAGTTATTTCCTCGCTCTTTAAAGGTTTCCTGAGGTCGGCTTGTTCTGCAAAAGCAGAAGACGTCCCACGCCGCCCGGAGTTTCAGCAGGTTGTAAGGGAGCCGCGCCTGCTTCCTCCCCAGAAACAGTTCCCTGGGGGGGTTGCAGGGGCTCTACCTGTGCCCTGCTGCCTCTTCTTCTTTAATCCTGAGGATTTCGAAGATTTCGAGCCGCTTCGCAGTCAGGAAGCGGCTCTACAAGCGGCGGGGGTGGCGGTGCTAAAAGAAAGCACCGTCGCCGCCGAAGACGAGGAAACCGGAAGTCCAACATTTTATTCTTTATTGATGATCCACCAGACAAACCCTGGACTTATGAAATAGACTGCCTCCATCATAAGGCTTATTATATACTAATTGCTTCTATATCCCCAAGTATTTTTCCTAGTCTTGAACATAATCTAACTGTATCTGAAACATACCAAAAATTATTTAATTTATTTTATAGCAAAAGTGTAGCCACAACTACTAGAATTTCAAGAGAATTCTATTCTGCCAGACTAAAACATGATACATCTATGAGCGAACATATCCTAAATCTGAATGCAATCAGAGCAGAGCTCATCCAAAGGGGGAAAAATATATCTGATGGCACTATGAAAAGCATTATAATCAATTCATTAGACACCAGCTGGGATAACTACATTACTTTACTTGATAGCTTAAGTTTAGAACATCTTACCTTAGAAAACCTTACCAATAAACTTATAGCTGAAGACAAACTTAGAAGGGAACGATCTGTACATCAAAGGGAAGGCAGAAACCAAAAAAAGACAGATTTCAGGGTCAGAGACAGATACCCACATGAATGCTCAATATGTGGATCTGAAAGACATCAAAAAAGAGACTGCCCCAAGAACGCAGGATATAGAGATACATATTATCACAGAGATAGAAGAATACATTTCTCAGATAGAATTTCTCCTGACTACAGATATAAATTCAGGGAATCACCCCATTCAAAAGAAAAGAAAATATACAGAGACAACCCTAGGGAAAACAAAAATGGATCACTATATGGAATAAAAGACAGTAATACATCAACATCAGATTGACTCAACACATGGCTCATCGACTCTGGAGCCACAAGCCAAACAACTCACAATAGAAAAATCCTCAACAACTTCACAGAAAGGGAATATTACATAAAAGTAGCAAACCAAAATGAAGTTCTAGTAAGAGGAGTAGGTGACACGCATATAAAAGGTATAGGAAAAATAGAGGGGGTACTATTTATACCCGAAATTCCGAATAATATATTGGCAACTCTAAAACTAAGCATAGAAAATGGGGTAGAGACCACGTTCAAAAATGGAAAAGTATTCATGACTAAAAACAACAGGAACATAGGCAAACTATTCACTAATGAAGGACTAATATATCTACTACCACAAAATAACGAGTTAATCTGTGCACACTATCAATTAAAAAACAAAGAGGCAGAGTCAGATAGTCATGAAGGGGGTAATAATATACCAACTGTTGAAACCACTATATCAGAAAAATTACACAATGGTAAACCTATACATGACAACTGTACCCATTTACTTCACAGAAAGCTAGGACATGCAAGTTTCCCTGTTATACAGAAAATGTTAGAATGTTCCGAAGACATAAAAATAAAAAAATGTAAAAATTATTTGGAATGTTCCGTATGCAATTCATCCAAGCTCAAAAACAAACCTAAGCCCAAAAAAGCCACTCACACCACACAATCAATTTTTCAGTTAGTTCATATGGATGTTGTAGGCCCAATGAAACCTTCAATCAAATATAGAAAAAGATACTTTCTAACTATAGTCGATCATTACAGCAGGTTTGGGTTCGTGTACACCCTTAACCATAAAAGTGAAGTTTTCAAAAAATTCAAGGAATTCTTTAAAATGGTAGAAACTCAACATAATATTAAAATCAAACAAATAATGGCCGACAGAGGGACAGAATTTTTATCTAACAAATTTTCCAATTGGCTAAAGTTACAGGGAATATTACACTTTAAATCTTGTCCCTTCTCATCCTTTCAAAATGGAGTCTCAGAGAGAAAGAACGGTTTGCTACAAACCATGGTTAGATGTGTGCTAGACGATGCTGGTTTAAACCAATCCTTCTGGGCTGAGACCCTTACTTATTCTAATTATACTCTAAACCGCTTATGGTCAAGTGCAATCAACAAAACTCCATATGAACTCATGTATGGCAAAAAACCAAAAATTGGGCATCTACACATATTTGGTGTAACTGCTGATGTATATGTACCTAGACAATTGAGACACAAAGGAGAGAAAGTATCCAAAAGACTAATATTCATGGGGTACGAATCAGGAACCAAGGGATATCGCTTCATTGATAAAAATAACCATTTCCTTGTGTCTAGATCTGCTGTGTTCCATGAACATGCAAATTGGTCAAAAATACACCTCAACGAGATATACCCAGAATCAGAAAACACTACACACACACACAGAAAACATTATTCACCAGATACCAAACCCAAAATTATAACAACAGACAAATCCAAATATCCAAAAATAATTAATGATGAATGGAAGAAAGGACATCCTATATTGAAAGTAGACCCACTAACTGAAAGGGAAGCTAAGTATATGCATAGCAATGAACAACCTCCTGATAGACCCATTAGATCAAATAGGGGTACAATTCCAAAAAGATTTGATGACTACATACTATCTTTCCATGCAAAAAATCTGACACCCAATACATATGATAATATACTTAAATTACCTTTAGAAGAGAAAAATAAGTGGGAGGAAGCAATGAAAAAGGAGATAGATAGTTTGAAGGAACTAAATGTGTACTCACCAGCAGATCTCCCCACAGAAAAGTCCCCCATTGGTACTAAATGGATATTTAAAATCAAAGAGCTAGAAGATGGCAAATTCCTATATAAAGCTAGGTTAGTAGCTCAAGGATTTGCCCAAAGATTCCCTGATGACTATGAAGACACATACTCTCCAACTGTTAGAGCAGAAAGTGTAAAGACTGCATTAGTACTAGCTTCCATTTTAAATTTAGACGTGTATCAGTTTGATGTACAAACTGCATATCTACATGCTAATCTTGATAAGGAAATATATGTAAAGGCACCCCCAGGAAAGAATACAAAAAAAGGGAGAAACACTTAAATAAGAGTCTTTACGGATTAAAACAGTCTGGTAAACGATGGTATGAATGTCTGTCAAAAATACTTAAAGATATGGGTTTTATAGCTACTTCATCGGATCTATGTTTTTTCACTAAAAGAAAGAATAATTCTATTGAATATGTACTGATCTATGTTGACGACATATTGTATTTTGGACATGATAAAATCAAATGTGATGAATTTGCTGAACAATTGGGTAAACATTTCAACTTAAAAATATTAGGAAAGGTAAACAAATATTTAGGAGTCCAAATTGATAAAACCGATAAGGGGTTCAAATTGTCCCAAAAAGAAAAAATTATAGAACTTATACAAAAGTGCAATATGATAAACTCAAAAACTTGCGAGACACCCATGTCAACTGACTTCACTAGAAACATGCACAATGAACATGAGCCATTTAAAGAAAACACTTTGTATAGATCTATTATTGGATCATTACTGTATATTTCTAATTGGACCAGACCAGATATCACCCTTGCTGTTAATCTGTTGTCAAGACACATAAGCAGCCCTAGCGTATATCATTGGGAAGGAATCAAAAGAATTCTAAGGTATCTAAAATCTAGTGCTGATGTCTGTTTATATTTAGAACCATTCATTTCTGAAAAGCCAACTTTGACCTGTTATGCTGATGCAGATTGGGCTGGAGACCCAAAGAGCCGAAAAAGTACCTCTGGTTATGTTTTCCTTATAAATGGTTGCACGGTACATTGGTATACTGGCAAACAAAATTTAATTGCCACCTCTACAGCAGAAGCCGAATACGTTTGCCTATCTAAAGCAGTCAATAATCTAACCTGGTTTGATGATTTGTTGTCTAATATATGGGCTGAACTCATTTACCCCATTATCATCAATGAAGATAATAAAGCAGCAATAGATATATCGGCTTCCGAGGCAATATGCCAAAGATCTCGACATATCGATATCAAATATAAACATGTGAGACAATTATCAAGTATAGGATTTATTAAAGCTGTTCATTGCGATACTAGTGAGCAAATTGCTGACATTCTCACTAAACCAGCGGTTCTCAACCTGGGGGTCGCGACCCCTTTGGGGGTCGAACGGCCATTTCACAGGGGTTGCCAAAGCCCTCTCTCGCCCCCCTCCCCCCACGCCCTCATTCACCCTCACCCTCTGCCTCTGTTGGATCGCCCGGTCACCGTTCGCTTACCCCGTCCACTCCCAATCTATTGCTGCCTCCGGAGTCCCAGTTGATGGCTAGAGGGGAAAAAAACTTTAAATTCTTGCCGCGAGGCTTCAAAGAGCTAGCTGCAAAGAGGTAAATTCCTGGAGCAAGTTTTTTTTCCCATACCTATGCTGAAAAGAGAAAGCGAAAGGAGGGTCTTAGCTGCAACGTGACAAAATGAGGCAGAGAGATTTCTTTTTCTTTTTCCTCACCAAAAAAGGTAGGTACAAAACTGCAAACAATGGGAAATTTAGGGCAAGAGGAGGTTCAAGATTTTAAAACACAAAAGAAAAAAAGCTCTATTTAACTAGGGAATTGTAATAATTGAGATACTATTAATTGCATATTGTGTTGAAAGCAGAAATGGTTAAGTTGTGGTTTGGAGGAATATATGGGGGAAATTATTTGGTTTATTATTATTGGTAAATATAATTAATTGATTTATAAGAAATTGGATTGCATGGAAATAATTGGAATATTCATGTTCATATTGATTAATATACAAAAAAGATAGTTATATAACTAATTGATTTATATTAAAATGTTGAATTTGTATTAAACAACTGTATTACATAATTAACCAATGTGAGGATGGATATAAAAATAGATGACAATGCGAAGGGGTATAATATAGAATAGAAGGGAAAAATTGAATTTGATTAAGATTAGAGATGAGGATGAAGGGTAATATTGGTTTTTTTAAAAAATAGATGAGGAATAAATATGGTAAAAAGGAAATATAGAAATTGTAAATTTAATTGAAATGACTAAATACTGTGTTGGAAGAAATATCCTTCTGGGTTCTGCTCCAAGTGGGGAAAAAGACACTGGAAACATGGAGACTATTTGGAAAGATGTTTTAATGGTGGACAGGATCACGTGGCTTGATGGGGCCCATTGTGTTAGTTTCTGTTGCTATTGTGTTGCAAATGTCCTTTGACAAAGGATTGACTTTCTGCCTCTGGCCCATTAACAAAGGGTGTGGGGCAGGAAGGTGGGAACTGATTTGTCTGTAAAATATGCTTCTCCATTTCTCATCCAGGGAAATATAATATTCTGCCTTTTTAATATTTCCCAAAATATTTCATTCTTCTAGGAAAGGGGTGGGTGCTAACCTCCTACAACTGTTTAAATTTGTGGAGCGGCCAAATACTCTGTTCAAAGAAAATACGTTGTATGTTTGTATGTGTGTTTCTAATTATTGCTATTTATTCATATTTGTTCTCTTTTATTCTTTAAAGTTTAACAATTCATTCTTTATCTTAATATCTTTATATTTGTTTGGGGTTGGCTTTCTTCCCTTTCATCTTTTTTATTGTACAGCAATCTTTCTCCTCAAACCTACCACCTCTCTCTTTTCTTTCCTTCTTACTTTCTCTTCCTCCCCCTCTTCTTCTCCTCCCTACTTCCTCTTCCTTTCTCCTCCTCCTCTCTTCCTCCCTCTCTTACCCTCCCTCCTACTCTAATTTCCCTTCTCTTCCTTCATCCCTCTCTATTGCTGTATCCTTTTATGCATATGGACTACTCAGAGGGCTGAAAAAGTTATTTCTGACTGGTCCTCGCACTTTTGACCAGTCCTCAAACTTATGACTATCCTCACATTTTACATTTTTGCCCTATCTTGTCACCATGGTGAAGAGAAGCAATTGTGAAATGAGTGACACAGTTGTTAAGAATGCTGCACGGGCATAAATGTGAGGATGGTCATAAGTGTGAGGACCAGTCAAAAGTGCGAGGACCTGTCAGAAATGACTTTTTTCAGCCCTCTGAGTAGTCCCTGTACACATAGCCATGGCCATCCGGTCACATGACCAGCTAGCCACGCCCATCCAGTCACATGACCTCCAAGCCACACTCATAAAATAAGCCACCCCCATAGAACCGGTAGTAAAAAAATTTAAAACCCACCCCTAGTTGGGGGTCACCACAACATGAGGAACTGTATTAAAGGGTCGCGGCATTAGGAAGGTTGAGAACCACTGCACTAAACCCTTAGCAACCAAACAACATGTATATTTAACTTCTAAATTTAATGTACATATATAAAATTAATAATTTACTATTAGTTAGGTATTTTAGAGGGGGATTTGTTACAATTGAAAATACCTAACTTGTTTTCTGTAAATATGTATATTTGTATATATGTTATTGCGTGATGTCACTATGCTCCTTGCCATTGGTCCCTACTTACCTTTTGCCCCGCCTCCTCTGTATATAAATCGTTGCTCCTGTCAGAACCTCTGCTGTCCAAATGTAATCCTGAGGAAGATAAGGAATAAATAAATACCTTTGTTATAAGAAAGGCTTCAGTCTATTATATTGGACCTGACCAGAATAATCAAATAAGTAACAAATGCAAACAGAAACATAGCTAAGATGAAGTCTGAGAATCAGATGAATGAAGGCTCTCTGAGAAAATACTGTACCATCAACTTTGTATTCTGCAACTTATAACTATGCCTGACAATAAGCAAGGTCTTGTTTTAACAGCCATCCCGGAAAACTACCAAGGGGGCTGAACAAATAATGATGAAGACAGCGACCAGGAACAGATGGGAGCTGTCGACTCAGCAGCTTCGTCACACCTCCTGGGGGGAGGGGGCTTGGACTGGATGGCTAATTTATGGCTGGAAGAAGAATTGGAACAAGCCAGATGGTCGCTGGAAGTGGGAGTATGCCTACCCTGCTGAGAAGGAGGGGGAACGCCTCAGGGATGAACCGGAGGCTGCTGTTTGTGGGGGAGAGAGAGAGCAAGCTGGGGAAGGAACAGCTCAAGCTTCTGGAACTCAGGTGGGTGATGCAGCAGCCCAGGGGCCCCCGGCAAGACAGGTACCACCCCAGAGGCAAAGAAAGGCAATTTTTCCCCCAATATCAGAAAAGTTTGGAGGAGACCTGAAGAAATTGGGATTTTTCCTGACCCAAGTGTGGACCCATATGCAGGACTGGGGAGAGGACCTCTCAGATGCCACACACGTGAGGTGCATTACCAAAGGCCCTAGAGGGGGTAGCAGCTGAATGGATGGTGGGGCTCCACAATAATAACTTCCCCTTGCTGGGAAATTATGATCAATTTATGATGCCCTCAGAATGTGGTTTGAGGACCCCTTAGCCGAGTGGAAAGCATGAAACAGAATGAAGGGCATTCACCAGGGTCGGAGATCAGTGGTGGAGTACACCCAGGAGTTCTGCAAATTGGCACCCTACATGAGAAGATGGTCAGAAGTGGCCCTACTAGAGAATTATAAAGATGGTTTGAATGAGGACGTCTACAAAGATTGCCATTTACGGGGGGCGCCTGACGACCTGCAGAACTGGTACGTGTTGGCAGTGGATGTGGAGATCGACCTGGCCCAAAGCCATCTCCATGGTGGGTGCACTTGGGATCAGCCACCCTCCTCATTCCACAAGGGGGCACCAAAGGCAGCAGTGGGGAAGGCAGGGCCCAAGCCAAAATCCTCCACGTGTTTCAAATGTGGGAAGGAAAGGCACCAAGTCACTGAGTGCTTCTCCAAGCCAGCGCCCAAGGCGACCTCTACCCAAGGAAAGAAGGCTGATAAAACACCCACGAAAGCCCGCGAGACGGCCCTGAAAGGAGAAGTTGTTGAGTTCGCTCCCCTGAAACAAGGTGAGTTCGGAACTCCGACAGACCGACACCGATTCCGATGACAACAACCTGATGAGTCAGAAAGGGGGCCCCATGACCATCCCAGTAGAACAAAGAGTACCATCCACTGGGGCCCATGGCCAGATGCCAGCCCTCCTAGATTCTGGATGCACCAGCTGTGTAATCAGCCCAGACATGGTTGAACATATGGGTCTAAGACTAAAAGCGATGAAAAGGCCCATCACATTCTGTCAGCTAGACAGATCGGTGGCAGGAAGGGGCCCAGCCCATTTTATGACTGAGCCAATCGAGATGCAAATGGGGGATCACCTGGAGACTCTTAGTTTTATTGTGGCCCCGGGCATGGAACGGCCCCTCATACTTGGACTGCCTTGGCTCCATAAATAGAACCTGCACATAAACTGGAGAATGGGAGTTTTGCACATCCACTCCAAAAAAGCAGGGAAGGAAGGGGAGGAACCCACTTCATGGATGGAGTGAGAAACGAGGGGGTGGCAATGGCAACTGACCACATTACAGGGAAGGAAAATATCCCAAAGGAGTATTGGGGCCTCCGGGAGGTTTTCAGCGAGAAGGCATCAGATGTGCTGCCTCCCCACTGGCCAACTGACTGTACCATTGAAATACTTCCTGGAATAAAACTCCCTAAGCCAAAAATCTATCCCATGACCCCCCCGGAGCTGGGGGAACTACAAGACTTTATTGACAAAAACCTAAAATGGTGTTTTATCCAACCAGCTAGGCCGTGGGTGGCAGCGCCGGTACTTTTCCCGGAGAAGAAGGATGGGTTGTTTCGCTTGGTGGTTGACTACAAAAACCTTAATGCTATTTGCATAGAAAATGTCTACCCCCTGCCGCTCATGAAGGACATGCTAGCCCACCTAGGCAAGGGGAAAATTTTCACCAAACTAGACTTACAGGAGGCCTATTATAGAGTTCGGATTAAGGAAGAGGATGAATGGAAAATGGCTTTTAACTGCCTGCTAGGATGTTTCCAGTTTCAGGTGCTCCCTTTCAGACTGCAAGGAGCCCCTGCTGTGTTCATGCAATTAATTAACAAAGTGCTGCATGAACACCTGTACAAGGGGGTGCTGGTCTACTTGGATGACATTCTTATCTACACCGAGAACATGGACGACCATGTAAAGTTGGTGAGGACCATCCTGAAAAAACTTAGGGCCGTTGAACTGTATACCAAACTATCGAAATGCGAATTTCACCAAACACAATTACTATCTGGGGTACTGCATCTCACATGAGGGAATAGAGATGGATCTGGAAAAGGTCCGGGCAGTTTTGGAATGGGCCCCACCCCGCACCCGCAAACAACTACAGAGCTTCCTGAGATTTGCTAACTTCTATAGACAGTTCATCCCCTCGTTCGCCAAAATCGCATTACCAATTACAAATCTTTTGAAAACAAAAGGAGAAGTGAGAGCAAGACAATTCCTTAAAGGAGCTAAGCACCCGTTTGAGGTGTGGACTGACCACAAAAACTTAGAAGCTTTGAAAATGCCACGAAAACTGTCCTCAAAACAAATCCACTGGGCTCAACACTTCAAACGATTTAATTTCTCCCTGCGCTACCTTCCTGGAGGGAAGAACTTCATGGCAGATACCCTTTCAAGACTGCCACAATACAATAGTGGGAGGTGATTCAGCCAATTATCCCCTCAATACAACTGGCGGCACCAGTAGTTACTAGAGCCCAGGCAAAAACAGATCCAACTTTGTTGGACGACTTGACTAAGCAGCTACAAGAAGCTCTAAAGACCGACGAGTGATTTCTGGCCCATTCAAATGAGTGTATACTTCAGGAAGGACTTGCTTGAGTGGGAGCCAAGCTGTATGTTCCTGCCAGTCTGAGAGCAACAGTTTTACAGCACACCCATGATGACAAGGTTGCTGGGCATTTTGGGTTCGTGAAGACATTATATCTAGTTAAGCAGCAGTTCTGATGGCCCACACTAGAAAAGGACATAGAGGCATATGTGGCCAGCTGTCCCATGTGTGCTTTGGCCAAGAGACCTCCTGGGAAGCCACCTGGATTGCTTCAGAGTGTTGCCAGACTGGGTGCCCCATGGAAGGAAATATCCATGGATTTTATTGTAGAATTGCCCGAAAGTGGGGGGAACACAATTATTTGGGTGGTTACTGATTTGTTTTCTAAACAAGTGCATTTCATCCCATGTCCCAAGATTCCTTCTGCAAAAACACTTGCAAAAATGTTTGTCCAACATGCATACAGGTTACATGGAGCTCCAGAGCAGATAATTTCGGATAGAGGAGTTCAATTTACCTCCCATTTTTGGAAAGAGTTCCTAGGGTTGTTAGGCTCTGCCCAAGGGTTAAGCTCTGCCCACCACCCCCAGACTAATGGGCAGGGGTGAAATCTAAAAATTTTTGCTATCGGTTCTGTGGGCATGGCTTAATGGGTGGGGCTTAGTGGTCAGGTGACTGGGTGGGTGTGGCTTGTTGGTCAGTTGGGTGCGGCCAAGTTGATGTCACTTCTTTGCCCTTTTTTAACCTTTTTTAAACACAACACAACACAACTGGCTCACCCACAATGTAAAAGCAGCTGTGCTAGACCCAAAATGGCCCCTGCAACAAGCAGAAACCTCACACAGGCACAAAAAGCCACAAAAAACAACTTTCACACTTTACACACACACAACACAACACAACACAACTGGCTCACCCACAATGTAAAAGCAGCTGTGCTAGACCCAAAATGGCCCCTGCAACAAGCAAGAACCTCACACAGCCACAAAAAGTCAAAAAAACCAACTTTCATACTTTACACACACAAAATTCCACATAGAGCTTTGTGAAATTTTGGGTGTTTGTGTAGTTAGAGTGAAACACTACAGAAACACACTAAATTTCAGAAAGCTGCACAAATATTATTTTAATTTATTTTTATTTTTATATAAAAGCAGCTAAATTTAAAACTTCCTAAACTTTAAATGGCTAGATCTAAAAAAAGAACAACTAAAAAAAAACCAATTAACTTTTTTTTTAAAGCTCCCAAAGGGGAAAAAAACTTACAGGCAGGCAGGCAGGCAGGCAGAAAGAGCTGCTCACCGATGAGCTTGATTGCAGGCAGGGAGATTCAGTTGCTTGCTGATGCAATGGATTGCAGGGATTACAGCAAGCGAAGCAAGGCAGGTGGTGTGAAGGTAAGCAAGCTGGTGGCTGGGGGGGGGAGGGATTTTTGCTACCAGTTCTCCGAACTGCCAGCCGCCATCGCTACCTACTCACCTGAGTCGGTCCAAACCGGGAGCATTTCACCCCTGCTAATGGGGCTTGTGAGAGAACCAATTCCGTGTTAGAACAATATCTGAGATGTTACATAAATTATCAGCAAGATAACTGGGCAGATTTACTGCCGTTTGCAGAGGTGGCCTATAATAACTCCATAAATAGCAGCACGGGGTTTAACCCTTTCAAGATGGCCTCTGGCCAAGATTTTGTGCCCATTCCAGAGTTGCCTCAGGAAAACCGACAAATCCCCTCCTTGGTTGATTGGATCAAACAGTTACGTAGCACTTAGTCAGTAACGTGTAAGGCACTGGATGAAGCACATCGGGCTCATAAAGCCCAGGCCAATAAGAGGAGGGTTCAAGGACGGACTTATAAAGTTGGTGATATGGTTTACCTTTCCACCAAAAACTTGCAAACTACCCAAAAGTCTAAAAAGCTTGGTCCCAAGTATGTGGGTCCTTTTCTGATAGTTCGGATCATTAACCCAGTCACAGCACAATTGGAGTTACCAAAAAATTTGCAGCGAATTCATCCGGTGTTTCATGTCAATTTGCTGAAACCGGAGCATTCGTCCCCTTTACGTCCAGACCAAGAACCTCTTCCTGTCCCCATACTAATTGAGGGGGAACAGCATTTTGAGGTCAAGGAAATCTTAGACTCTAGAAAGCATTGTGGTAAGGTGCAGTATTTGGTGGCCTGGAAACATTTCTCATTATCTAAGGCTGAATGGGTAAATAAACGAGATGTTCGAGCTGCAAGGAAAATACAATTGTTTCACTCCAAATATCCTGATAAACCTTAATCTGTTTTTATGTCATGCTTTATTTCTGTGATCATCTGTTTTATGTCATTTTGGTTTCTTGTAGAAATAATGCCTCTTCTGCAGGAGGGCCGAATGTCAGCCTCTGCTCTTTCATTGCTTACTTGCTCGGCTGCCATGAAACAGGGGGAAGGGGGAGATATTGGAATTCTTGGGAGGGGGGAAATGAGCTAGAGGAGAAGGAAAGAAAACCTTTGCTGCAGTGTTTTCTTTGAAACTGATAACGTCTCAAGGTCAACAGTCGTGGCATAGCAAGAAGATGACACTGCAGACGTTTGCAACAACATGGCCCCTGGAGAACCTGTGGATTGGATGATTTACGCTGGACAGTTGGGGGGAATGCTTTCTATATGTGATTTTCACGCCTATGCTTCAGACCTTGCTTTTCTTTGGTTGCATTCAGTTGTCACTCAGTAAAAGTACCTTTCTCTATGAAAATGGAGTCGGGGGTTTTCTTTTTTGAGTGTTGAAAGGAGGCATGCCTGACACCTACTTTCACTTCAATAAATATTGCTATTAAGAACTTTGAGATACATGGGGAAAAGTTCAATTACCTGATAACTACTTGCCACTAGAGCATCAAAAAGCCTAGAAGAAGGAAGTGATTACAGAATATAGTTCAGCCCACTACCATGATCAAAATGTCAGAAATCTGGTATTTTTCTTAAATCAGGATGAGGGGTGAAATTTGACCAGATTGGACCAGATCAGGAAAACCAGTAGGGACAATTTGAATTGGTTCATCAAACCAGTAAAAATCACCCCTGGTTGGCCCCTCCCACGCCTGCCCGGTCACCCAAATGTGCTCACCCCTTCTGGCCACTTGCCCCTTCTGGCCATTCACCCTACCCACCCACCCCCACCCTATATATGTTGCCTTTGCCATGTGGCCCAGCTAATCACCTCGCCAGTTGCCTCGCCTGCTCAGCTCACCAAAGGTAAGCAAATGGCATCCGCTCACCCTTTGCCTTGGGTTGGGGGCTGTAGCCCAGGGATTCCCAAGGCCCCAGAGCTGCTGCCTCCCTCCACCAGCCATTCCCCGGCTCCGGCCTTGCTCTGGAGCCACCACTCGCTCACCACCTGCTGCCTGCTCTCCCTTCATCATGCAATGTATCCTTACCTTCCTCCCATGGCTGGCTGCCAGGGAAGGCAAGCCAGGGCTGAGCCGTCACCACTGGGCTCCCTGCCAGCCCACATCTCACCCTTGTCATAAGATGCCTGCAGCCGCCGCCTCTTTTTTTTGGTGCGCCAGAAGGCGCTTCTTGTGCCAAAAGATGCAGTGGCTGCAGGCTTCTTGCAGCAAAAATTACCAGAGCTGCTCCGCTTCTTGAATGTGCCACTGCCATCGCCACCCTGTTCCATGCACCAGCCGCACATGCACACACCATTTATTTATTCATTTGTCATTCAGCAGCAGCAGCAGGCAACAGTGTGCTTGTGTGTGGCCGATGCATGGAACAGGGCAGCGATGGTGGCAGCGCGTTCAAGAAGTGGAGTGGCTTCAGTAATTTTTGCTGCAAGAAACCTGCAGACACTGCATCTTTCGGTGCAAGAAGCGCCTCCAGGTGCACTGAAAAAAAGAGACGGCGGCTGCAGGCATCTCATGAGAAAAGGAAAATATGTAGAATAGAAATTGTTTTTTTTTTCCTTACCGGGTTCTGTGGGCATTACTTTGGGGGGAGGGAGTCATGTGACTGAATGGGTGTGGCTATGAGTGACATCGAATTTGCCATACCCACTCAGTCACAGGACACCCTCACCAAGCCACGCCCACAGAATCAGTAGGGAAAAAAATTGAATTTCACCACTGATCAGGGCCTAGAAATTTCAGCTACACTCCAGAGAAGGAATTACTGATTTCAAAATTTTCAAATGGTGCCTTTTCACTGAATGGCAGTGGATGGGCCTTGTCCAATATATCATATATAGTACCGTGTTACCCCAATAATAAGACCCTGTCTTATATTTTTTTGAATCCTGAAATAAGTGCTTGGCCTTATTGCCATGCGCTCAAAAGCCCAATTGGGCTTATTATCAGGGGATGTCTTATTTTGTGGAAAACAGGGTATCTTAATTAATCAAAGCCTCTGCAATTCCAGACTAAACAATGGGGCCCAATAGTATACAATAAGTAAAGGAAAACAATCCTTCAGCCCATTTTAATGATGCTAGCAGCTGCACTCAGATTCTCACCATGGAATATGAATTAATTATATTTGTCTCCTCAGTGCTGTTTGCTGTGCAAAAGTTGTGACTAATCAGCACTGTATTATTGTCCTAAAGCAGGGCTGTCAAACTCCTGGCCTATGGGCCGAATGCATCATGCACTGGCCACACCCACATCCAGTTTAGCAAAGGGGGGGAAAGTCCCAATACATCACAAGACCCTGCTATGACGATGTGAGTTTGACACCCCTGTCCTAAAGAGTGAAAAGCAATCATTTTATGACTACAGATTACAATAAGGCTGCATATGTCATGGCTGCCTGGAGAGACTGCAGTGAAGGTGGAGGAGAACAAAAAATGCCCTCCTGCTCTTCTACAATAGACTGTTCTTGGGGGACAAATGTCCATCCAATAATTCCACATTAGTTTAATTACCATGTTCTATAATGATAGAGCATAATTTTTCTGGGTGTGTTGGGACGTACATTTATTGCCATTTGTCCTTTCAGAATTTCACCCACATGCTGATTAAAGTGTGTATACCTACTATACTATACCTCTTATTAATTTCCCCCTGCTTTGCACTTTCTAGATAATAGAACATTTTATATTTCCATTTATAAGAACTTCATGCCTTATTTTCTCTCTTTCTCCTGTCTATAATTCTGGCTCAGTTTCCCAGTCCTCAGTTGGCCTTTAAAAACTTTTGGAAGTGGACTCATGCTGGTTTGACATAATGCAATAGATATAATGGTGCAGATTATTTTCTTCCTTCAAGAAAACATATATATATATATTCATTCATATTCCCGAAGGAAGAAAATGTAACATTTATAACAATAATATTCAGGTTTTCAATATACTTAATTATTAATATAATTAACGAGTGACGGTAAAGACATATGTGTCTGAGGATAATGTTGCAGGATCCAATCAGGGTCAATCACCGGGATCAGAGATTTAGTCTTCTGAGCTTTTTGATTTCTGCTGGAGCCCTCCTGTAATATAATTAATGCATATGTTCATCTGAATGTCCAGAAAAATAGCAAAATACCTCACAAAGATTCTTCTGACATCTTAGTCAATATGTTTATCACAGCATAAAATTTCATAGATTTCAATCAACTTGATCAGAAACCAAGGTACCTTTATTTTTTAAAAACAAATAAACATGGTTACCCCTTCTGAAAGAAGAATGGGTAGGTGGTGATTTTTCATTGAAAATAACTTGGAAGAAAATTGTGAAAATATTATTATTCCTTTCTTTAAAGAAGACACTATAGTCCATATGTTGTGGAATGAAAGGACCAAGCAACATTCCTGGGTCAGCCAGAGACAGTTTTATTGTGCAAGGTTCAGAGCCAGTTTTGTACCTGAAGCTTTGAACCAGGAGAGAACTCTGATACAATGGTTTTTATACATTTCTAAGACAAAGGATTCAGTGAGATCATACATTTTCCATATACGGTTATCATGAGATCATACATCCGATTTTCCCTATATGGTTACATACATTGGATAATATGGATATGTTCATCTAATTACTTAAACCATTAATTTTAGTTTATAAAATTATCTTAGCCACACAACTTTTCCTAAGTGCTTGTAGTTGTTAATGGGAGAGTTACTGCTGTCTTTGGGTAAATTTATTGGATTAAGTAACTCTTTGTAACATATAGGTCTTTGTGTCATTCACAGTGAGGTCACTCAGATGTTTTCTATATGGCTGTCCTTTCATGACATTTAGGTTTCATCCGAAGATATATTACCACTTAATGAGGTTTAACTGTTTGTTAATGTAATCTCCAACAAGCACTTTCCTCTTTTATAATAATGTGAATAGAGAGGTTCTCTCAGAGTTCATGTATCCAAGCACGTCTTCCCCCTATAACAATGTGAATAGAGAGGATCCTCCAGAGCCCATATATCTGACTCTGTATGATTCCTATTTTATTCACATTATTTCTTTTATCTACATTATTCCCCACTTTGAAAGTTTTTCCATGCAGAAACTTTCACTATTCCTTACATGTTCAACTCTTTAGTAAATATTATTCCATTCCTTTGGATAAACAAAGCTAACATATAATATCTAACAAAATATGACTAATCTAGGCAAGATTAGTATTTCTTGATCTTCACTCTATTAATCCTTGGAGGTACTCCCTCCATTCTTTTCCAGACTCCATTTCTACATATGTATCTGTTTCAGAGTTTCTATCTTCAAGAAAGCGCTCTGTCAAAACTAATTCCTTCGCAGTCTGTATCTCTTTCACTGCTCTGATAGATAGTTGTTTCAGCACAGGGATTGCACAAGGAATAAAAGCTAGGCCTGCCACAGCCAAATCAACAAGAATAACATTTGTTTAATCCAGCCGAATTCAGGCAACCAAGAAAACCATCTGTCAGTTGTTTGTAACCTCTGACTTATCTTGGATGCCCTATCCTGCAATTCCTTGGCAATTTCTCTGACCACACCTGATTTATTCATATAGAAACAACAGTCTTCTCCCATAAATACACACATACCTCCTCTCTCTGCAGTTAGGAGGTCTAAGGCACGTCGATTTTGTAGGACCACTGCTGCCAATGAATCTAACTGGTCTTGGACTTCTACCAGGGTTCCAGCAATTTGGTTCAGGCTTTCTTGGAGCTCCTCTGATAATTGCTGAAATTGTATTACTGAATGTGTCACTCCACCTACACCTGTTCCACTGCAGTTCCTATCCCCATGATTACTAATAGTGGGACTAGGGTTGGTACCCGTTTCTGAACATGTCCCATGAAAGGAACAGGGATGGTATGTTCTCCACTGACAACACCTATTTTAGGAAAAAGGTGTACTAGTGTGCATATTCTGGTCCAATTTGTTGGCAAACATAAATACACATCCTTCCTGCAGAAGAAGAAAACTCCTTTTTCCCTTACACAAATGCCTATGTTCATGGAGAAAGCATGGGTCCGATGGTTCTTTTCATTAGTCCAGACCCTCAAAGTCCCCGCCACAAACATTCCAGCAAGTGGCTATAATGGGACTTCTAGTGAAGGGTCCTTTTGCTTATCTCTGAGGATTGGACCTTCAAAAAGATACCAGGAGGTAGTATTCCAGGGGGAAAGAAGACACATAAACCTGTGTTGGACCTAATGGAAAGCCAGATAGTGAAGCGAGGGGGCTGGAATAGACTGGTGCACCTTTCCTTGGATACATTCCAGGACCCCTTCATCCTCCCCATCTTGTGATGATGGCAGTTGGTGGTGATGAGAAAGGGAATGGTGTGCAGAAGGAAAAAGATATTTGGTTAGTTTTACATCCCTAAGGTTCATTCTAGGACCAAGGTACACTTCTGATGGACATTGTTCTTTTGTCAGGGATCCTATAGGCCTACCAGGTTTCTGATGTCTCTTTACACACAGGGAAGGTGACCCTATGATTTAACAAGGTTTCGACCCAATTCCAGTATCCCTGATATGCAATCTCCTCTTTTCAATTATTGTAGGGGTCCGTTCTCTTTTTCTATTCCTCCCTTTACCGGGATTGTCAAACTCTTAACCTTAGGTCTAGGGGTTGGTTTAGGACTAAGGTACCCACTCCACCTTCTGATGCCACGTTGTTGGCGGGAATGGACTTGACCCAAAGTGTTCCCATTCAGTGTCCTGATGCTGCTAGGTCCCCTGGGATTCTTGACATCTTCAAATCCTTCCGCAGACACAAGGCGGATTTCTTGGACACTGACGCAACATTGGGAACTACTGTTCAAGATAGTATCACTCACTAGTGATAGTACCCAAAGCCATAAATAAATCATAATGACCTAATTCCTACACCCACAAGGCCTTAAGAGCACAAGACCCATAGTTTATAAATTCACGTCAGGAAGAGGGTTAGGGGTATGTGTAACTTGGGATAGGGCAATATCAATCGTATTAAAACAATACCAACAGAAGGGCTACAGTAGCTATTGCCCAGAGTCCCCACACCCAATCTTCCTCTAGCATGAGTGTCTTTAAGTAGTGCACACTGGATTCTATTACAGTTAATGGATTTTACATTACAAAGTACAATCATGGAATGTTGTCTTCCTCTGTTCCAAGCTTCGGCCGTGCGTGGGGAACTAGCTTCCGGGGTGGTTCAGCAAGGCTGACGATCACCACCGTACATTGAGAGTCCATTGCCGGTAGGACTCAGCAGGGTGTATTCTTCTTGAACTTCAGCACCAACGGCCTGTCAGTTTTTATTACCTGGTATGTGACCGGATCACTCTAGTCTGCGGGCTTCAGTCTCGTCCAGTGGATCCAGGATCTTCCTTCTAAGGTCTTAAAAGCACAATTACAAAACCAATACATCTGGGAGAGCGCGCAATGGAATCTGATCAGTTGTAGTCCTCTTCAGTTGGGAAACAGCATAGGCAACCACTCAGTCCTAAGAAAGAAAAAGACAAAAATAGTCCAGATGATGAAGAACGCTATTCCCACTGGTTACTGCCCACCAGTCCATTGGGTTCTTTGGATCGTCAACTTCAATGGATCTCCTTGGTGAGATTCCACCTTCCACTCCTTTGGGGCTGGCACGGGCCCTTTCACTTGGGGTTTAACTTCCTTCCAGCTCCGGATCAACATCCAATCATTGTGGTGGAATTTGTGGACTGGAAACTTCAAAGGTGGTGTTTGGGCTAATAGTCCTTGTTTCCTAAGAACTTCAAAATATCTGGACAGTTTATACACATATTGTTTCAATACTTTGTCTCTGGTTTCCAGGAATCAATGCATATGCTTCCTGTAGTGAAAACTACTCCAAACAACAGTTCATATGATGATAATCTTTCTAGGTTGGGTATAATAAAACTCTTGACACTGTAGAGTTGTTGCTGTAGCATTACTGCAGGAAAAAGCTTCAACCCACCCTGTGGGTTGGCCCACTATGACCAATAAATATTTTACTCTCCCCACTTTTGGTAATTCTGTAAAATCCACATGAATACATTGAAATGGTCTTAAAGCTGGTGGTCTCCCACCCATCGTTTGTTTCCTGACAGCTTGTTCATTCACCTTTTTACAAATCAAACATTTGTATATAATTGATGTTACTAAAGGATATATCCCAATACAACCATAGCTTTTTAAAAGTTCATCTACAATAGCTTGAATTCCCCAATGACTCCACCCATATTTTGCCAAATGTATGCACTATCTGTCGAGTGTCAGCCATTCCCTCGACACATGATCCCGGGGACTGTGACAAGCCAGAAGAACAGAGACACGGTGAAGGGGGGTGTTGTAGCGTTTAGCAGGGCACGGTGATATCAGGTGGTGGACGGTATAGGGTCAATAAAACGATGTCAAAGGAATCAAACGCCCTTCAATACGAGGGATAGTGAGATCCGGAAGTAACTGGCAATCCACAACGAACCTGAAGGAATAAATAGCATGGTCACTTTAAATGCACAATTGAGCAAGGGCAGGGTGCTTGGGGGCATTCTATAAAGCCAGATAAGTGGAGGAATCGGGCGTCTCCGACTTTGTTTTTCATCAGAAAACTTCAGCGCTTACTGTATGACCACCGTGTAAGCTACGATTAAACCGGATAGCTTCACCTTTGAGTGTGTGCGTGTGGTGTTTGTTTGGCGGAGCACAGGTGGTTCCAGAGGAGGCTGACAGAAAGTCGGAGACACTTTATTCTTCTGTCTGAGGACTGCAAGCAGCTGTGATGGCAGAGGGCATGACAGATGATGCCACGGTGTTGGATTTGGGGATGGAGCTGGAGGCAGAGGAGGGGGAGAACGTGGAGACGGAGGAGCATAGCGAACAGCCAGTGGTACGCCCCAAACAGAGAGTGGTGTCGCCCCTGCCCCCAGAAGACAAGCAGGAAAGACAGGATTCATTGGGGACTGAAGCTGCTCGAAAACCATCTGGAAATTGGTGGCAAAGTACCTCTATACTGGGGAAGTTGGGGTTTCAGACGTCAGCTACCCCCCCCTCTAGCCCCTCAATTCCAAGGGTGGCGGGAAAGGCGATGGACGGAGGAGGAAGAGGGGGACTGGAGTTATCCTTCCGGCCCCGGTGTAACCACCATGGATATGTTGAGGAAGAGGTTTGGGGAAGCCAGCTTCCGGGATGCCCCCTTAGGATAACCAGGTCCTAAGCCATGGAGCACTTTAAAGGTGATAACCAGAATCTTGAAGCGCACTCGGAAGACCACCGGGAGCCAGTGCAGCTCACGCAGGAGAGGTGTTACATGGGAGCTCCACGTTGCTCCCATAACCACCCGCACGGCTGCACTCTGCACCAGTTGGAGCCTCTGAGTGCACCTCAAGGGGAGCCCCATGTAGAGAGCATTACAATAGTCCAGACGAGAAGTGATGAGGGCAAAGTGAGACTTAAGCTACTGTGCTGCATCTTTGAAGCTGCTATCAGGTCAACGGTCGTGGCATTCCTATTGATGACATTGCCAGAAGTGTGCTCCCACCTGACCTCCAGGAGACCTTTGGATTGGATGATTTATGATGGACAGTGGGAGGGAATGCTTTCTATCTGTAATTTTCATGCTTTTGCCTCAGATTCTGCTTTTCTTTGGTTGCAATCACTTCAATTTTCATTGAAAGTACCTTTCTCTATAAACCATGGAGTTGGGGTCATTCTTTCGTGGACTTTGAAGGAAGCACACCTGACAAGTGCCTTTTTCTAATTTTCAACCAAATTTGTAATAGCGCATTCCTTAATATATATCTTTTGAAGTAACTATATATTTTATATTTTCCAACCCAAAGGAATGCGTGCCAACCCACTTGTAACTCATGCCCTTCAATTGTTAGTATTCTTTTATCCTTTAGTTCTATCCATTCTTTTAGCCAAGTTATGCCAGCATGACTTGGCTAAATTTGGATGTTATTTTATTTAATGTTTCAAAAAACTTTTTTTCCCAATTTTATTGGTATGACCTGAAATAGGAAAAAGAGTTTTGGCAAAATATTCATTTTGATGGTGGTGATCCTTCCCAATAATGATATCTGTAAATTTCTCCAATTGTCCAAATCTTTATCTGTTTTACTATTTTGTCATAATTGTCTTCTTTGATTGATGAGCCCCTTGCCGTTAGCCAAATCCCTAGATATTTTATTTTCTTAGTTGCTTGAATTTGTATATTTTCCAAATCTTTTTCCTGTTCCTTTGTAAGATTTTTAGCTATTAATTTTGATTTGTTTTTATTAATCTTGAGTCCCACCACTTATCTGAATTCTTCTAATTTCTTAAGTAATTTTGATCCTGATTCTAGCAGTTCTTCTACTATAAACACCAAGACGTTGGCAAAGGCCTGAACCTTGTATTCTTCTTTATCTTCAAACCTTTAATTTGTTGATCTTCTCTGATCTTTTTCAAAAGGATCTCCAATGTTAATATATACAAAAGTGGAGAGAGTAGACATCCCTTCCTTACCCCTTTTGTTATGCCAAATTGTTCTGTGGTGTCATCATTCATAATTACTCTTGCCGTTTGTTTTGTATAGATCTCCCCTATCATTTTTTCAAATGTTGTCCCAAATTGCATAAATTTTAGTTGCCCCCTTAAAAATTTCCAATTCAAATTATCAAATGCCTTTTGGGCATCAAGGAAAACTAATGAAGCTTGTATATTTAATCAGTACAATTTATTTAATTTGTTTTTCTTCTTCTTCTCTTTCACCCCCCCCCCATATATTACTATAATTCACTTAATGCCTTATTCCTTCATTCATTATACTCTGTAACATTCCTCTCTTTCAAACTCAGTGATTTAACTATACAGTAATTATTTATAAAATTAATAGATTTTATATATATATATATATATATATATATATATATATATATATATATATATATATATATATATATATATATATATATATATATATATATATATGCATATTCTTTCTAGCCAGGTTTTACCTACGTAAGCTAAGATGTTCCACAGCCCTAGTTCTGTGAAATCTCATTCACAAGTTTCTGGGCTTTTTGTATCTTGCTGACAAACAGCAACTCTGTGCTGCAATTTGGGAGACTCAAATAGCTATTTCTGCCTTGTAAGGCGTCATCAGTGAGCCACACCCTCTTCTCAAGTATCCTCCCTGTAAAGGTACAATGTTTCTTTTTCTTTTTCGTAGGCTTTTATGTGCATATTCTTTCTAGCCAGGTTTTACCAATTTGGGAGACTCAAATAGCTTATGAATGAGATTTCACAGAACTAGGGTTGTGGAACATCTTAGCTTACATAGGTAAAACCTGGCTAGAAAGAATATGCACATAAAAGCCTACAAAAAAGAAAAAGAAACATTGTACCTTTACAGGGAGGATACTTGAGAAGAGGGTGTGGCTCACTGATGACGCCTTACAAGGCAGAAATAGCTATTTGAGTCTCCCAAATTGCAGCACAGAGTTGCTGTTTGTCAGCAAGATACAAAAAGCCCAGAAACTTGTGAATGAGATTTCACAGAACTAGGGCTGTAGAACATCTTAGCTTATGTAGGTAAAACCTGGCTAGAAAGAATATGCACATAAAAGCCTACGAAAAAGATATATATATATACACACACACAAATATATATATATATATATATATGTTTTTCTTTCTTTTTCGTAGGTTTTATGTATATTTCTCTCTAGCCAGGTTCCACATACGTAAACCAAACCAAACGCTAGAGGGGTTGGGAGTGGGGGGCACCGTGTTACGGTGGTTCTCCTCCTTCCTCTCTGACCATACGCAGTCTGTGTTGACGGGCGGCAGAGGTCGACCCCGAGATTCCTCACTTGTGTGGTGCCACAAGAGTCAATCCTCTCGCCCCTCCTGTTTAACATTTATGTGAAGCCGCTGGGTGAGATCATCCGTGGCTTTGGAGTGAAGTGTCAACTGTATGCCGATGACACGCAGTTGTATATTTCAACCCCAGGCCACCCCAATGATGCCCTTGACGTGATGTCCCGTTGCCTGGAGGCCGTGCAGATCTGGATGGGGAGGAACAGGCTCAGACTTAACCCCTCCAAGACTGAGTGGCTGTGGTTTCCAACGTCCTGATATAGCCAACTAACACCATCGTTGGCTATTGGGGATGAGATCTTACCCCCCTCAGAGAGGGCTCGCAACTTGGGCATCCTCCTGGATTCACGACTGTCTTTAGATGATCATATGACAGCCGTGGCCAGGGGATTAAATGATTATTTAACTGATGGCATTTATCTGATGGGATAAATGATTTTAAATTGGGTTTTAAAATGGTTTAATACAGTTTTAATTGGAAGTTTTAATTTTGGCCAAAGATTGAATTGTTTTAATATGTTTTTTAAATTTTGTCTTGTATGTTGTTTTATCATGGCTGTTCACCGCCCTGAGTCCTTCAGGAGAAGGGCGGTATACAAATATAATAAAAACTAAACTAAACTAAACTAAACTAAACTAAAGGTTAGGCAACGTTTCGACAAGCTCTATACCTTGTCATCTTCGGGCCTTTATTATCAGTTTAGAAGCTGAGGGTCATGCTTTATTATATTAGCTGCAGCCTGAATGCGTGTTAATGGTCCAGTTTTCTCTGGCTCCCTATTATCAACTGTCAACTGCAAAGAGGTAAGAATTCTAGTAGGCATCACAGCACCACTGGTTGCCTGTTGAGATCTTAGCATATCTTCTGGCTTGGTTCTCTCTCTCTCCCTATTGCTAGCTATCAACTGCAAAGAGGAAAGGGTTCTTGTATGCATTACAACACCTGGTTGCCTGTTGGGATCTCTGCCTATCCTCTGATGTTAAAATTCGAGTTTCCCTCAGTGCAGGTTTCCAAATACTTGATAACCTAGAGGTGTCATCTCGTCTATTCATATTGTGTGGCCTCTTTTCAATTTTGATAGCCTCCCTAATTATTCTCTTATTAAGATGTTCCTCTTTTACTACTGTTCTAGCCTTGTTGAAATCTATATTATGTCCCGTGGCCTTCATGTATTGTACCAAAGAAGAAGTTTGCTCTTCCTTTTTCACTGAATTTTTATGTTCTTCTAAACGCACTTATTCGTCTATTCGTCTGTCCAATATAAGATGACTGACAGGAGGTACATGATATTTCGTATATTCCTTAATTTTCCAGCTCAATTTTATCCTTTTTATTTTGTTTTATTTATTAAATTTTTATACCGCCCTTCTCCCGAAGGACTCAGGGCGGTGAACATCCAGGGTTAAAATACATACACTATGAAACTTAAAATAATTTAAAAAAATAATTAAATCCAATTTGGCTTCCCAGTTTGAAAACCCCTTACCCATAAAATTAATCAATTAAAATCTTTTTTTTTTATTGCAAAAGTTTTACAATTACATTTTCACCCCTTTCTCCCCCCTCAACCCACCCCAAACCTCCCAACCTCATCCTCCCTAACCCTCCCTAACCCCCCCTCCCCCCGGACTTCCACACAATATACTCAGATCAAGAAAAAAAACCCCTTTGTATAAAACTTGAACCCCTCCCTCCCCCTTGTAGTTTTTCATCTTCATTACATTAAAATATTTCTATCTTAATATAACATTTTCAAATAAAGGCTATTTGATACTTCCTGGTTTGATATTTGTTCTGAACATAATTTATCCACTTTTTCCATTCCCATTCATAAGTCTCTTGTGAACAGTCTTTTAAATATGCTGAAATCTTCGCCATCTCTGCAAAACTGGCCATCTTCAAAGTCCATTCCTCGATAGTGGGCAAAGCTTCATTTTTCCAGTATTTACCTATCAATAATCTCGCTGCTGTTATCATGTACAATATCAACTTTGTTTCCCCCAATGTAAAACCCTTAACTATACCCAATAAAAACAGTTGTGGAGAAAAGTGAATTTTTTTCTTCAAAACATTCTGCATAACCCACCAAATTTTTATCCAAAAAGCCTTAACTTTCTTGCAAGTCCACCAAACATGATAATATGTAGCATCTAAACTATCACATCTCCAATATTTTGGCTGAACATTAGGGTACATACACGACAAGTTTTTGGGGTCTAAATGCCATCTATAAAACATTTTATAGAAATTTTCCCTCAAATTCTGCGACTGTGTGAATTTAACATTCTGAATCCAAATTTTTTCCCATGTTTCCAACATCACTGGTTCCTCAAAATTTTGTGCCCACTTAATCATACAATCTTTAACCAATTCAGTTTCTGAATCCCTTTCTAACAAAACATTATAAACCCTTTTAATATGCATTGGACCTTTCTCTTTTATATGTCTAACCAATTCTTCCTCATGCATCATTATACCAGTTTTTTGGTCCTCTTTCCATCTCAATTGAAGTTGATTATACTGTAGGCAAGTTAAATTAATCCCTTCTTCCAACAGCATTTCTAAAGTCTTCAGTTGCCATCTGCCCGCATCTGCAAAAAGAACTTCTTTATATAACACCCCCCTCCCGAGTGACATTATATTTATATTCCACATGATATGACCAAGATCCAGCCATAACGGTATTTTGTAATCCCATTTGAGTCGGTGCTTCTTCCAAACTCTCATCAAAGAGTCTCTATGTATATGGCTTTTAAATACTTTATCCACTTTGTTCTCATAAAATAAGTAGGCATGCCATCCAAATTCAAGATCGAAACTTTCTATATTCAATATTCCAGTCTTTTTCCTTCCAAACCAGTCGCTTGCTTAGGTCAAAGCTGCTGCTTCATAATATAATTGTAGGTTTGGAAGTTTAAGACCTCCCCTTTCTGGAACATCTTGCATAATTTTCAATTTCACTCTCGGTTTTTTCTCGTTCCAGACAAACTTATTCACTCCACTTTGCCACTCTTTCAATTGTTTATCATTTTTAAGTACCGGAATCATTTGAAACAAAAAAAGAAATCTTGGCAAAATGTTCATTTTAACTGCTGCTATTCTTCCGAGTAAAGACAGCTGCAGGTTTTTCTAAGTCTCCATATCTTTCTGCACCTCTCGCCACAACACCTCATAATTATTTTGAAACAGTTTCATATTTGATTCTGCAACCTGAACTCCTAGATATTTTACCTTTGGTACAATCTCAAAACCTGCCCTCCTTTCAAGCTCGTGTTTACGATCTTGTGTCATATTTTTGACTATCATCTTTGTTTTTTTCTGGTTCAGTCTAAAACCTGAAACTTTACCATAGTCTTGTATAATGTCTTTCATCTGGATTATTGATTCCATTGGCTGTGTTAGGGTAACAACCAGATCATCTGCAAATGCCTTTATTCTGTAGTCCTCTTGCCTTATCATTATACCTTTCAAGATATTAGAGTCCCGTATTGTATTTAACAAGACTTCTAGTGTTAGAATAAATAACAGTGGGGATAACGGACATCCCTGTCTTGTTCCTTTTTCTATTTTAAACTCTGTTGTCAAGCTTCCATTAATAATAATCTGTGCCTTTTGCTCTTGGTAAATTGCTGAAACCGCCTGTATAAATTGGTCCCCAAAGTCCATCTTTTTTAAAGTCTTTAATAGAAAATTCCAATCCACTCTATTGAAGGCCTTCTCCACATCCAAAAAAACCCAGCACTGCAGGTACCTGTTTATTCCTCTCAAGATATTCCAATAAGTCTATTACTTGCCTTACATTGTCCTTCATGTATCTGCCCTCGATAAATCCTGCTTGATCATCATGAATCACCTCTTGGATTACTGGCATCAACCTGTTGGCTAGTACTTTTGCATAAATTTTATAATCAGTATTCAGAAGAGATATTGGTCGATAATTCTCCGGTTTTTTAGGACCTACTTGCTCTTTTGGTATCAAAGAAATATAAGCTGTTGTCCATGATGGGGGTATTTTACCCCCTTGTTGAATATTGCAAAATAAATCTCTAAGTTGTTCCACCATTTCTGCTTGCAAAGTTTTATAATACACTGCTGTCAAACCATCCGTTCCAGGAGCTTTAGCTGTTTTTAATTGTTTAATTGCTACTATTATCTCCTCCTCTGTCATTCTTTCCTTTTGTTGATTAGTAATTTTTGTGACTCTTTTATTATCTAAGTATTTTTCTATGAGTCCATTCTGCACATCATCTTTAGCATATAGTTTAGTATAATAGTCTACAAAAGCTTCTTTAATTAATTTTTGTTGAAAGATTTCTTTCCCTCCAGTATCAATACTATCAATAGTCCGTATACTCTGCTTCTTCCTTAATGTATAGGCCAACCATCTGCCCAGTTTATTGGCATTACAAAATGTATTATGCCTCGCATATTGTAAGTTTGTTGCAACTTGTTCCGCCATAAGCATTTGAAATTGATCTTTCAAAAGTTTTATAGCACCACGTATTCTTTCATCTGTTGGATTTTTAATAAGTAGCTGTTCTTTATTTTTTATTTGTGCTTCCAATTCAGATCTCTTCTTTTGTCAATTCAGTCTATGTTTAGAATTCATGTAAATGAGTACCCCTCTCATATAAGCTTTGCTCGCATCCCACACGATTTCAACTGGGGTACCCTTATTCAGATTCATTTCAAAAAATTCTTTCAGCTGCTTCTTAAGTTCTGTTATATTTTTTTCATATCTGAACAAGTTTTAATTTAATCTCCATGATCGTCTTTCAATTTTACCCATCTCAAATTCTATCCATACTGGGCTATGGTCGGTCAAAGTTCTTGGAAAAATCTTTGTTCTTTTCGTCTTAACAAGTAGATCATCTGATAACAAAATAAAATCAATCTTAGAGAAGGATCTATGTCTATCGGAAAAAAAAGTATAGTTCAATTCTTTTGGGTTATGTATTCTCCAAATATCTTTTAATTCCAAATCTTCTTTCATATCAAAAAAAGTCTGTGGTAATCTGATCCTAGATTTTGCCAAGCTCTTTTTATCTAATTTAGAATCAATTACTCCATTCCAATCTCCCATAATTAAAATAGATCTATAGTCCCATTGCAGTATTTTAGTGTGTAGCATTTTATAAAAGTGATCCTGTTGTTGGTTGGGAGCATAAATTCCAATCAAAAGAATTTGGCCATTTACTGTAAACAATTCAATTGCTATAAACCTGCCGTCTTCATCTGCTTCTATAATTTTAGCTGTCAATCTTTTATTTATATAAATAACCACACCATTCTTTTTTTGCAAAGTTGAAGCTATAAAATGTGTTCCTAATTTAGAATTTATCAAGTATTTTTGATCTTGCGTTCTAATATGAGTTTCTTGTAAACAAATTATATCATTATTAAATTGTCTCAAATATGCGAATAACTTCTTCCTTTTCTGTAATGAATTCAACCCATTCACATTCCAAGATAAGCACTTAATTGTCATCTTTATCTTTTTGAAGCGATGAGCAGAATAGCCCAAGATCTTCCGAAATCTTCGGTTTTGCTCCCCACATGGCTTCAGTCTCTTGTGTAGTACTCTTAACTCCCTTTTTGTATTGTCTTTCCTGTTGTTGCTTTTCTTTAAGTTGCTTAGATTTTGCACGAGTTATACGCTGGTCTTTGACTTCAACCATCCGGACCGGGTCCAGGATGGGAGAAGATTCTAACAGGTGCTCCTCCAGAAAGCCTCCTGCAGCACCCTGCACTTCCTCTGGCTCCACCTGCTTAGACTGTTCTTGCAGCTCTTGCTGGAGTTGCTTCTTATCACTCTCCTTAATCTCCAGCACTGTAGATGTACGTGGAGATGGTGTTCTTTCTTTAAAATTAGCAGAATAAAAATGCTCCACCTTCTCAACAGTGTTCAACCGATGTCTTTCTCCATTGTATTTCAAAATTATACCAGTTGGGGCATCCCACCGGAATGGTATTTCTTGTTTTTTCAATTCATTTACTAGAAAGCCAAAATCTTTTCTAGCTTTCAACATTTTGGGTGGCAATTCTTTAAAAACTCCAATTTGAGCCCCCCCCCACTTGCACAGAGGAGAGAAAAGATTTTTGCAGGATGTCATTTCTTATTGTTCTGTCTGTAAAATATATCACCACATCTCTAGGCAATTGTCTTTGTCTGGCCACCCAGGAATTCACTCTGTAAATTTTATCTATTTTATAAAAAACCACTTCAGGATTAATTTTTAATAACACAGCCAGGGCATCAGCACAAATCTGTCTCAAATCCTGTCTGTCATCCTCTCTAATTCCTCTGAGCCTTATAGCAAATTCCATGGCCCTGAATTGCATCATTATAATTTCATTTTCAACTCTCTGCATTTTTTCATCAACATCAAAAATTTTATAATCATTGTCCTTAATCTTAACATTGACTTTTGATTTGAATTCTTCCACTTTGGAGTCCACTTTAACAATAAATTCTGCGAGGCCAGATGCCACATCCGATATTTTTTTAGTCACCTTGCCATAATCCTGTTTCACCATATCTTTGATTTCATTAATTTCCTGCATAATTTCATGTTGAGATTTTTGAAGTTTATCATCTATTTCTTGTTGAGATTTTTGAAATTTATCATCCAAAGCCTGAGAGATAAATTCTTTTAAATTTTCAAAATCAAAATCTTTTTTCTGAGTCTGTTGGGCGGGAGGAAGCTGCGGTTCATGTTTGTGTGTGGGGGATTCCCCCCCTGCCTTTCCTTCCTGCTTCTTTGAAGCCATCCTGCCACGTAAATTAGGTTTTCTGAAAAGGGAAATCCTTTTTCCTTTTCCACCTCCACAAAGACTTCTGAAAAAGTCCCCCAGGTTTAATCAAATAGAAACTGGACTGAAACAGACTCAGATTTTAAAGAAAGAGTTTTTTTTCCTCTTCTCCTGTTCCTCTTTATTACAGGCAGAGCAACTTTGTAGCAAGGCAGAATAGCTTCACAAATCCACTCTCACAAGCTTGTTAACTCTGCTGCTGGGCGCCATTTTTTTTCAAATCACTTTCACTCGTTCGTACTTTCTCTTAAGTTAAAAAGTCAGCAAAACATTAATACTTGCGATTTCCAAATTTGAAGGTTCAAGTTGATATTTCCGCTGCTTGTTAAGGTTGGTTTCATTCAATTTAGAGGTTTGCTGCAGCCGGCTTGTTCTGCAAGAAGCAGAATCGTCCCACGCCGTCCGGAGTCTCAGCAGGTTGAAAGGGAGCCGCGCCTGTTCCTCCCCAGTAGCGATTCTCTGGGGACTCACAGGGGCTCAACCTGTGCCCTGCTATCTCTCCTCCTGCAATCCTACGGATTTCCGAGTTTTCGAGCTGCTTCTTGATCTCGAAGCGGCTCTACAGGCGGCGGGGCTGGGGGTCCTTAAGAGGGGACCGTCTTCGCCGAAGGCTAGCAAACTGAAAGTCCTCTAGCAAACCGGAAGTCCAATCAATTAAAATCTTAAGCCAGCCCGACTCGCTGAGTTTCTTGGGTTTCTCTCTGTCTTGATGTCCCTTGTCGAATTATACTTTTAATTTTATTTTCGTGGAACCCATTTGCTATTAATACCTCTATGAGAGTCTGAAGCTCTGTTTGTACATGTGCCTCATCTGCTAGATGTTTAGTTCTAGTGATTAAAGTTTTTGCTACTGAATTTATTTGTGAGGGATGATGGTGTGAGTGTGCGTTTAGGTATCTATTTGTATGTGTCTTCTTTTGGTAGACACTATGTCCTAGGGTGCCATCAGTTCTCTTATATATTAATACATCTAAAAATGGGAGTTGATTTTCAATCTCCATTTCCATAGTGAACTGTATCTTCGGATGCATGTCATTCAAATGTGCTAGAAAATTGTCTAGCTTTTCTTTTCCATGGGGCCAGATCACAAACGTATCACCCACATATCTGAGCCATAATTTTATAAGTAGTTTGTTCCAACGCCTTAATTTCTAATCCCTCCATGAACAGATTGGCAATAACTGGGGAGAGCGGTGATCCCATTGGTGCCCCTTGCATTTGTTTATATCTTTGTCCTTTGTACATGAAATAGGTGTTAGATAGGCAATGCTCTGCAAATCCAAAGCTTTGGATCAGATGGTATATTTAAGATAACGAGAGAGACTGGACTAAACTGCAGAGAAGTGAAAGTAGCGAAAGCATGACCTTGAATGTCTATTGAAGATAAGCTTACAATAATACCTGCTCTAGCAAATTGTTTATACGGGGTAGCAGAGACAGAGAGTGAAACACTGTAAACAGTGTAACCTTTGAATTTATATGAAAACTAACCAGATAAAGTAAATAGAAGCTGGGAAACAGCAAGGAACTATTTTATTTTTCCTTCCTTTTTGAACTTTCCTTTTGGTGACTTATGAGTCTGTGAGGTTGAACTTTGGGGCTTGGTGGGCCTAGGTGGATTACAAATATATTAAGAGAGAAAAAGATTAGTGTTTGAAGAACCTGAAGAACAAAAAGCAACCTATTTTTCTTTTTCTCTCTTTTTGGATTACAACAATAGAAAGTGTGAAACTATTTGGAGAATCTGGTGGTGGTTTAATTTGTGAAAATATTTTCTAAGTGGGAAATTAGTGGGGGATTGAGGAATTACTAGAATAATATTTGTGTTATTACTGATTATCTTTTTCAAATTTTAAGAATATCCAGAATGACTATTGTTTCAAACTTAAGTAAATTAGGAGGAAAAATACATCTGCTGGATGCAGCAGCAGCATCCAGTCCACCAAGTCAAAGATCTCTGGATAGCATGTTGCAGCAGGAAAAAATAGCACAATGAATACAATGCAAGCAAAATTGAAATTAATGCTCCAAACACTTCAAGAAGCCACAACAAAATTTTTTGAAGACATGGAGGAAAGAATGGAAAAGGTAGATGATAAAATGAAAAACATTCAACAAATAATAACTAAAAATGGACAACAGATTCAGAAAATAGAAGAGAAATCAGAACAAACAGAGAAGAAAGTGGAAGAGATGGATAATAGATTTACACAGGCAGACAAAAATCTTGACAGAACAGTAATCACGTTGGAGATGGATAAAACTGAATATTTCTTGAGGTTCCAAAATATTGAGGAAGAAAAAGGGGAAAACCTAGCAGAGATAATGGCAGAATTGATGGCGGGTCCTTGGAGGTGGACAAGCAGGAGATGCTTGCAGGGATGGATGAAATATTTAGAGAATATACAAGCTATGCGTCAAGAAATAAACTTTCTATAAAATTCTGTCAACTGGTGCTGTTTTGGATGTAGCTGGGATACCTGAAGTTAAAGACCAGCGTATAACTCGTGCAATTTCCAAGCAGATAAAAGAAAAACGTGAAGCCATGGGAGCTAGGCCGAAGACTTCAGAAGAAGTTAGGCAAAGCAGCTCATCGCTTCAGAAAGGTCAAGATGACAATTAGGCTCTTATCTTGGAATGTTAATGGACTAAATTCACCACAAAAAAGGAAGAAATTATTTACATATTTGAGACAATTTAATAATGATATAATTTGTTTACAAGAAACTCATATTCGAACTCAAGATCATAAATATTTGATAAATTCTAAATTAGGAACACATCTTATAGCTTCAACCTCGGAAAAAAAGAATGGTGTGGTTATTTATGTGAATAAAAGACTGTCCGCTAAAATTATAGAAGCAGATGAAGATGGTAGGTTTGTTGCAATTGAACTGCACACAGTAAATGGCCAAATTCTTTTGATTGGAATTTATGCTCCGAACCAACAACAGGATCATTTTTATAAGACTCTACATAATAAAATATTGCAATGGGACTATAGATCTATTCTAATAATGGGAGACTGGAATGGAGTAATTGATTCTAAATTAGATAAAAAAAGTTTGGCGAAATCAAGGATCAGACTGCCACAGACTTTTTTTGATATGAAAGAAGATTTGGAATTAAAGGATATCTGGAGAATATATAACCCAAAAGAACTGGACTATACTTTTTTCTCTGATAGACACAGATCTTTCTCCAGGATTGACTTTATCTTGTTATCAGATGATTTACTTATTAAAAGAAAAAGAACAAAGATATTTCCAAGAACTTTAACTGATCATAGCTCTGTATGGATAGAAATCGAGATGGGAAAGTCTGAGAGAAGGTCATGGAGACTAAATGAAAATTTGTTCAGATATGAAAAAAATATAATAGAACTTAAAAAACAGATGAAAGAATTTTTTGAAATGAATTTGAATAAGGGTACCCCAATTGAAATAGTATGGGACGCGAGCAAAGCTTATATGAGAGGGGTACTTATTCATATGAACTTCAAACATAAACAGAATCGACAAAGGAAAAGACTCGAACTGGAAGCAGAAATAAAGAATAAGGAACAGTTACTTATTAAAAACCCAACAGATGAAAGAATACGTGGTGCTATAAAACTTTTGAAAGATCAGTTTCAAATGCTTTTGGCGGAACAAGCTGCAACAAATCTACAATATGCGAAGCATAATACGTTTTGTAATGCCAACAAACCGGGGAGATGGTTGGCTTATACTTTAAGGAAAAAGCAGAGTATACGGACTATTGAGAGTATTGACATTGGGGGGAAAGAAATTTTCCAACAAAAACTGATTAAAGAAGCCTTTGTAGATTACTACGTTAAATTATATGCTAAAGATGACATACAGAATGGACTTATAGAAAAATATCTAGAAGAGAAAAGAGTCCCAAAAATTACTAGCCAACAAAAAGAATGAATGAATTATCCTATAACAGTTGAGGAAATAATTGCAGCAATTAAACAATTGAAAACAGCTAAAGCTCCTGGAACAGATGGATTGACAGCAGTGTATTATAAAACTTTACAAGCAGAAATGGTGGAACAACTTAGAGACTTATTTTGTAATATACAACAAGGGGGTAAAATACCCCCATCATGGAAATCAGCATATATTACTTTGATACCAAAAGAACAAGCAGGTCCCAAAAAACCGGAAAATTATAGACCAATATCTCTTCTAAATAATGACTATAAAATTTATGCAAAAGTATTAGCCAACAGACTGATGCCAGTAATTCAAGAGGTGATTAATGACGACCAAGCTGGGTTTATAGAGGGTAGATATATGAAGGACAATGTAAGGCAAGTTATAGATTTACTGGAATATCTTGAGAAGAATAAACAGATCTCTGCAGTGCTGTTTTTTTTGGATGCGGAGAAGGCCTTCAATAGAGTGGATTGGAATTTTCTACTAAAGACTTTTTAAAAAATGGGATTTGGAGATCAATTTATACAGGCGGTTTCAGCAATCTATCAAGAGCAAAATGCACAGATTATTATTAATGGAAGTCTGACATCAGAGTTTAAAATCGAAAAAGGAACAAGACAGGGATGCCCGTTGTCCCCATTGTTGTTTATTTTAACACTAGAAGTCTTGCTAAATACAATAAGGGACTAATTTTGAAAGGTATAACGATAAGGCAAGAGGATTACAGAATAAAGGCATTTGCAGATGATCAGGTCGTTACCCTAACACAGCCAATGGAATCAATAATCTAGATGAAAGACATTATACAAGACTATGGTAAAGTTTCAGGTTTTAATCTGAACCAGAAAAAAACTAAGATGATAGTTAAAAATATGACACAAGATCGTAAACACGAGCTTCAAAGGAGGGCAGGTTTTGAGATTGTACCAAAGGTAAAATATCTAAGAGTTCAGGTTGCAGAATCAAATATGAAATTGTTTCAAAATAATTATGAGGTGTTGTGGCGAGAGGTGCAAAAAGACATGGAGACTTGGAAAAAACTGCAGCTGTCTTTACTTGGAAGAATAGCAGCAGTTAAGATGAACATTTTGCCAAGATTTCTTTTTTTGTTTCAAATGATTCCGGTGCTTAAAAGTGATAAACAACTAAAAGTATGGCAAACTGGAGTGAACAAGTTTGTCTGGAACGAGAAAAAACCAAGAGTAAAATTGAAAATTATGCAAGATGTTCCAGAAAGGGGAGGTCTTAAACTTCCAAACCTACAGTTATATTATGATGCAGCAGCTTTGACTTTAACAAGTGATTGGTTTGGAGGAAAAAAGACTGGAATACTAAACGCAGAAAGTTTTGATTTGGAATTTGGATGGCATGCTTATTTATTTTATGATAGCAAAGTGGATAAAGTATTTAAAAGCCATATACTTAGAGACTCTTTGCTGAGAGTTTGGAAGAAGCACTGACTCAAATGGGATTATAAAATACCGTTATGGCTGGATCTTGGTCATATTTTGTGGAATACAAATATAATGTCACTCGGGGGGTTTTTATACAAAGAGGTCCTTTTTACAGATGCGGGCAGATGGCAGCTGAAGACATTACAGACACTGTTGGCTGAAGGGATTAATTTAACTTGGTTACAATACAATCAATTGCAATTGAGATGGAAAGAGGACCAAAGAACTGGTATTATGGTGCATGAGGAAGAATTGGTTAGACATATAAAAGAGAAAGGTCCAATGCATATTAAAAGGCTTTATAATGTTTTGTTAGAAAGGGATTCGGAAACTGAATTAGTTAAAGATTGTATGATTAAGTGGGCACAAAATTTTGAAGAACCAGTGATGTTGGAAACATGGGAAAAAATTTGGGTTCAGAATGTTAAATTTACACAGTCGCAGAACTTGAGGGAAAATTTTTACAAAATGTTTTATAGATGGCATTTAGATCCTAAGAAATTGTCGTGTATGTACCCTAATGTTCAGCCAAAATGTTGGAGGTGTGATTGTTTAGATGCTACATATTATCATATTTGGTGGACTTGTAGGAAAGTTAAGGCTTTTTGGATAAAAATTTGGTGGGTCATGCAGAATGTTTTAAAGAAAAAAATCCAATTTTCTCCACAATTGCTTTTATTGGGTATAGTTGAGGGTTTTACAGTGGATGAAATAAAGTTGATTTTGTATATGATTACAGCAGCGAGATTGTTGATAGGTAAATATTGGAAAAATGAAGCTCTGCCCACCGTAGAAGAATGGATTTTGAAGATGGCCAGCTTTGCGGAGATGGCGAAGATTTCAGCATACTTAAAAGATCGCTCACAAGAGACTTATGAATGTCGATGGAAAAAGTGGATAGATTATGTGCAGAACAAATACCAAACCAAGAAGTATCAAATAGCTTTTCATTGATAGTATTATATTATATTAAATAGAAATAGTCGAACTATGTGAAGATGAAAAATGACATGGGGGTTGGGGGGGTTCAAGGTTTTTGTATAGGGGATAATGATATTCTATGGAAGTCCGGGGGGGAGGGGAGGGTCAGGGGGGGTTTGGGAGGGTGGGTTGGGGAGTTTGGGGAGGGTTAGGGGGGTGAAAATGGGGTGAAAATGTAATTGTAAAACTTTTACAATAAAAAAAAAAAAGAAATAAACTTCCTAGAGAGGAAGTGTGAGATCTACTAAACAGGCAATAAGAACGGAGATTCTTCAAAAAGAAGAGATGACCCAATGAAATACAAAGGAAGAGAAATAACAGTTCTAAAATAGATCCCTTGAAGAGTAAGTGAGATGAGAAAACAATACCAATTAATTAAGTATGAAGTAAATTTCAGATGGCTGAGGGAATATTGGTGACCTGGATATATCAAAGACATAGATTGGATACTATAGAGAAACAGAACAATTTTATGACGAACAATTTGGATCATATGAGGAAAAAAAAGAAAAAGAGAGGAAATGGATGACAAAAAAACAAGAAGCGTCAGGAGGAGGAAACACATAACAAAAAGAAGATGAAACAGAATTAAAGGAAAGCAGAACAAGAAGATGCAAAGATAAAAGAACAGAGACAAATAAGAGCGACTAGAACAACAACAAGACCTATTTACAAGTAAAACTATGGAAGAGGAAATAAAACTGCTGTCAAGCAATATAAATGTACTGAATTCTCCTATGAAAAGGAAAAGGACTTTTAATATACTACGAAAGCTAAAATTAGATTTAATTTGTCTCCAAGAGCTCCACATCAAACAACAACATAATAAATTTTTGGAATATCCTAAAATTGGGAAATGATACTCATTAGCACAGCAAAAGAAAAGAGGTGTGGCCTTATATATTAAAGAAACAATAAAAGCAAGATAATTTTTTGCAGATGAAGAGGGGAGAATTTTGATGGTGGAGGTAACAATGAACTATAAGCAAATACTTTTGGTAGCAATATATGCACCAAATAATAAACAATAATTTTTTAATGAAAAATTACATAAGAAAATTACAGAATTGGAATATGAAAGTATTTGTGTGGTAGGAGATTTTAACGCAATTGTAGACACAGAATTTTATTATAAAAGCAGTAAAGCAAGTAAAAAAGCTAGAAAAATGCTTCCAAAAACTTTTTTAAAAAAATGGTGGAAGAAATAGGTATTCAAGATGTATGGAGAGATATAAATGCTAAAAGAAATCAATACTAATTTTATTCAAATAGACATATGTCTTGGTAAAGAATACATATGATATGGATGTCACTGGAGTTAAAGTCAAATGTGCAAGATAAAGAAATACAAGCAGGTGCTTGGGCAGATCATAACCCAGTTAGAGTTAAGTGGAAAGGACAAAAGAGAAAATGAAGATGGACATTGAATTAATCAATGTTAAAAGATAAGGAATTTATACAAAATATGGAAAAAGAAATGGACTTTTTTTTCAAAGAGAATAGGAAAGAAGAAACCTCATTTCAAAATGTATGGGACACTGCTAAGGCATACATTTGGGAATTAGCTATAATGTATACAGGGGAAAAAACAAGAAAAAGAAATAAAATCAAAAGACATTAGTAGAAGAACACAAGAGACTGGAATTAGAATTACAGAAAGAACCAAACAAAAAGATTTTTAAAAATCAAATGAAACTAATAAAACATAAAATAAATCTACTAGATAAAGAAGAACTGGCACAAAAAAATAAAAATGCTAAACATAATTTCCTTGAAAATGTGAATAAACCAGAAAGATGGTTGGCATATAAATTGAAAACAGAGAAAGAGAAGAAATTGATACATAGACTGGTAGATGAGAAAGGACAGGAACTTCCGGTGGTGACGTCATGGCGGAGTGGGGAGCAAAGGAATGGGTCTCCGTTCCCTTCGCTTGAATTTTTCCTGTCCAGAGGCCTGCAAAGGCGAGTTAATCCTGGAGGGATGAACAAAATAGAGGGGAAGCTCAGGGGGTAATGAGGAGAGGAGCGATCTCCCGTTACGACAGAGGAACCCCCTCAAATCTTACAAGAAAGAAATGGCGGATCCAGAGCCATGACTGCCAGACCTGGATTAGGAAGAAAGAAGGAAAAAGCAGTATGAAGGTATAGGTGAAGATTCGGTGGATTTAGTGCCCGATAAAAGTGTGGCCTGTGAATACGGTCAGTGATAAAAATGAGTCTCGAAGGTGAGGGAAGAAATGGCCCCTAGGACATAGCAGCAATTTGGTGGTGGGAATGGTGGCTACCAGGACTGAAAGAAAAAGAGTGAGGAGAAGCCTTGGATTGGTTTTTAACAAAGCTTTTAAAGATATACTAGACATTTGGATCGGGGACTGTGCTGGAATATAGAATTTATAGAACCTTGAAATTTATAGAGCTCTATAAGAAGATTGCAACAACATGTGGATTAAGGACTGTGCTAAATAGATGGAGAGGGCCATCTAGAGGCAAGAAGATGAACAGCGTCTGATTCAACAGCCAGAATATTGGACAGAGAAGTGGTTACAAATAACTGTGGAATCTACTGTTTATAAATATTAAGCCTAGAAGAGACTAGTTCATAGCACTTTATATATACTTATACATTTATATATTTATCTATTTCATAAATAGAATACAATAGTGCATATATATTTATATTAGATCAAATAACTTATATTTAACCTTTTACTTACTTGTTTTATGTTTTATGTTTTATTAGATTTATATACTGCTCCCGAAGGACTCAAGGCGGTGAATAGGCACAAAATAAAATACATAGATACAAAAGTTAAAAGACATAATTAAAATCAGATTAAATAATTTAGCCCGAGACAATTAAAAAATCCCAATAATTTAAAACAGATTAAAATTTCGATTTAAAAGATTTGTGTATATACTTGTGTATATAGTCTATCTATATTATTATCTATATTATATTATTGTTATTATTGCTATTTTTATTGACCCATTAATAGGAATATATATTATAGGATTATATAACTATAAAAGTATTTAATATTGAATAGCAATTTGTATACAAACTTGAAGAATTTTATACAGGAAAGGTGGGAAACTTTATAGGTGGATAGTAGTCGATATATGTTATTGTGGAAGAATTTCTTCAGGGTTGTGAAAATGACAAGCAAAATGACTATTACAAAAATAGGGAAGAAAACGACGTCAAACCCAACATCCATGGTATCATCCCCATTGGGTCAATGCTCAATTGAGAGTATGTGACACAACAGGTTCTACATTGAATATGCAGACCATGGAGATGACCCTTCTTATGATCCAGGTAACGATGACAAAAACACAACAATCAATAGTCAGAAATCATGAGGAAATAAAAACCGAGATGGGAGAGATGAAGGGAGATATTCGTAAATAGGATTATAAAATATGGACAATATAACTGGCAATATCTAAGAATGAATAGAAAATACAAATGGTGGAAATAAAAGCAGAACAAACAGAAAATAAATTAGAAACAATGGAACAGAAACTGACTGCAGCAAACAGAGATCTGGAAGAGGCAATTGTCCATCTAGAAATGGAAAAAGTAGCCGCCTTCTTGAGATTTCAAAATGTAGTGGAAAATAAGGAAGAAGAAATACTAAAGATTATGACAGAATTATTAGCAGATACCTTACAGAAAAATAAACAGGAGATCCAGAGTGATATAGACGAGATGTATAGAATACAAACCAACTATGCATGAGGATATAAATTACCAAGGGAGGTCCATGTGACAT
Organism: Arizona elegans; assembly: GCA_022577455.1. Classification (NCBI taxonomy): domain Eukaryota; kingdom Metazoa; phylum Chordata; class Lepidosauria; order Squamata; family Colubridae; genus Arizona; species Arizona elegans. The sequence goes on along the minus strand of JAKOOJ010000007.1, from coordinate 29,345,156 downwards.
TCTCTAGGACTGTGATGGCTAACCTATGGCACGTGTGCCACAGATGGCACACAGAGCCATATCAGTGGGCACGCGAGCGTTGTCCTAGCTCAGCTCTGCCACATGCATCTGATTTTCAAACTTTCCGGGCCCACTGGAAGTTGGCAAACAGGCCATTTCCGGCCTCTGGGTGGGTGGGGAAGGCCCATTTTTGCCCTCCCCAGGCTCCTAGAAAGCCTCTGGAGCCCGGGGAGGGCAAAAAATGGAACTTCCGGTCCCACCAGAAATCGGCAAATGGGCCATTTCTGGCCTCCAGAGGCTTTCTTTAAGCCTGGGGAGGGCGAAAAATGGGCCTACTGGGCCCACCGTGCCATTACTTGCCAAAAGTGGGGGGAGCGCAGGGGGGTCGCTCATGCATGCCCGGGGGGGCAGGGTGCATTGAATTATGGGTATGGGCACACGTGCACACAACCCCCCCATGCTCCTCCCACTTTTGGCATGCAATGGCAAAAAGGTTAGCCATCACTGCTCTAGGAAAACAACGAGAGACGAAATATACAAGAGGACAAGAGATGAACCATTGATCTATAAAGGAAAAGAAATTCAAACCCTAAAACAAATTCCAAGAAGGGTCAGGGAACAGAGAAGACACCACCAATTCTTAACTTCACAATTGATCAAATATAAGGTGATGTTCAGATGGCTCATCCCAGAAGGAATGCTGATTTTGTGGCAGGATAAGAAATTCAAAATTGACATCTTGGATAAAGTGTAGGAATTTTATGATCATTATTTGGCTACAATGAAGAGCAAGATGGTCGGAAAGAGATAGAGAGCAAGAGTCAAGAAGAACAGCAAATAATAGAGAAAGAGGCAGACCAAGACAAAGGGAGATGGATGGAAATGGAACAACTCGAAAGAGAAGGTGTGAGAACAAGAGTGCAGAGAGGAACAAGGACAAATAGAGGACTGAGACCCATATACAAACAATAAGATGGAGGAGGAAATCAAGATGATTTCAATCAACATCAATGGAATGAACTCACCAGCAAAAAGGAAACAAACACTAGTAAGATTACAAAAACAGGCAAACAGTTTGTTTGCCTATAGGAAGTACATATCAAAAAGCAATATGGTAGTATACTAGAACATCCCAAAATGGGGAAATTGTATTTATCTCTTGCACAACAAAAGAAGAGAGGAATAGCGGTGTATATTAACGAGTGGCTAAAACCTAAGCAAATCTACGTAGACAAGGATGGAAGAATATTACTGATCAAAATAGCAACAAATCAGAAACATATTGTCAGCGTTTCAGAAAACCCCCCACTCCAAGTAAAGATGTGGAAGCAAGCATTTTCCAAAGTCCTCTTTACTAGAATAGGCAAACTGGCACATCTGGGGAAACCCGAATCTGAAAAGCCCGGGTTTTCCTTCAGTAAGTCAAAGCTCCCCAAACCATCCCCTTTTCCACCCAGTCGGTCACATCAATGTCTGTTCCATCCCGATCCAGCCCCCTGACCACTCCTTCTCCAGATGCGGGATCGCCCTGACCTTGACTGACAGGAAGAATGCTATTATGTTTATCAACCCCCTCTCCTACTTTCCCACACATGAGAAGGTGGCAGCATTGGAGCTTTGGGCCTTATATGGCTTCCAAAGTTGGCGTCCCCCACCCTGCAAAAAGAACCATCTCCTCCAGACAAAACACAAAAGAAAGGGTTAACGCCTAGCACCAATCCCTTTAACACCCCCCCCCAGGAGGACCTTTTGGTTTGTCAGGAAATTTGTCATGAAAATGTTTCACGAGCGCATCAGCATTTACATCCCAACTCTTAACCCAAGTAGCTTCAGCTAAAGGGTAGCCTTTCCAATGCACCAAATATTGTAAGCGACCTCTGTAGAGTCTAGAGTCCAGGATTTTCTTCACCTCATAATGAGTCTCCCCTTGCACTAGCAAAGGGGAGGGGGGTGGAGCAGTTGGCAAGGGTCTTAGGGTAGATTCTCTGACTGGTCTCAATAAGCTACTGTGGAAAACAGGGTGTACTTTCCCTAAGATGCAAGGGAGTCTAAGTTGGACAGTCACTGGGTTAATAACTTTTACTATAGGGAAGGGACCTATGAATTTGGGTCCAAACTTCTTGCTGGGTACCCTCAATCTCAGGTACTTGGTTGACAAATACACCTTATCACCTATTCGAAATGGTGGTTGGAGGGACCAGCGTTTGTCGGCCTGGGCCTTATATCATTCCGTTGACTCTGCCAAAACTTTTTTTGTATTCTCCCAACCCTTTCTCAATGAGGTCATCCACTCCGTTAGGGACATAGAAGTAGGCGGCTCTCTAGGCAACTCAGGCATCGGCACAAAATCCATGCCCGTAGTTATATGAAAAGGAGTCAACCCAGTACTGGTGTGTACTGCATTATTATAAGCCACTTCTGTGAATGGTAGCAAGTCCGCCCAGTTCTCCTGATGATAATTTACATAAGACCTCCACCATTGCTCCACCATTGAGTTCAATTTTTCAGCCAATCCGTTAGTCGATGGGTGAAAAGCTGAGCTAAGTCCCTGGGACAACCCAATGCATGACAGAAACTCCCTCCAGAACTTAGCGGTAAACTGGACTCCGTGGTCCGATATTATTCTCTTAGGGACTCCATGTAGCCTGTAGATGTGTTTCACAAACAGCTTCACCAGCTTGGCCGATGGTAGTCCGCTGCAGGCAGTGAAATGTGCTTGCTTGGAGAATAAATCAATGACCATCCAAATAACCCGGTTACCCCCACTGTCAGGGAGCTCAACTATAAAGTCCATTGCAATCTCCTTCAAGAGCTTGGTGGGTTCGGCCACAGCCTGGAGAAGTCCAGGGGGCTTCCCTGGTCGGGATTTCATGGTGGCACAGCTCCTCACATAGTCTTCCACATCAGCTTTCATCTTTGGCCACCAGAATTGTCTCCTAGTCAAATGGAGGGTTTTTAAAAACCCAAAGTGGCCCCCTAGTTGAGAATCATGACTTCTCTTTAGCAACAGGAGCCGCAGGCTGTGGGGCATGTAAAGTTTACTCCCCTTCCATGCTAACCCGTCCCTTAGGGTTAGGTCTGCCTGGTTTTCTTTGAACCAGTGGAGAGCGCCGCTTTTAGCTCCACTGTCAACTTGTCTTCGGGGAGATTGGAACCCTGGCGCATTTGCACTCTGGTGCAGGCTTGAGCGGCTGGCTGAGTCTCTGAGATCATGGCATGAATTATCTCTTCCTGTCGGCTGTCAAACTGGGGCTTATGGGAGAGTGTCAGCCAGAAGGTTTTTACCCCCTGAGATGTATTTCAGGTTAAAGTTAAAGCGTTTGAAATATTGAGCCCAATGAACCTGCTTGGGAGAAAGTTTCCTCGGGGTCTTCAGCGCCTCAAGATTATTGTGGTCAGTCCAAACCTCAAAAGGCTCATCCACCCTCTCCAGAAAGTGTCTCCAGGACAGGAGAGCCCATCGCATCGCAAACGCCTCTTTCTCCCATACTGCCCATCTGCGTTCAGTGTCCGTTAACTTTCTTGATACATAAGCACACGGCATTAGATTGTTTCGGGAGTCCCTTTGCAGTAGAACAGCAGCCACTGACATGTCACTTGCATCTGCCTGAACCACGAAAGGCTTATTAGGGTCAGGTTGCTGTAGGATTGGCTCCACCGCAAATAGGCATTTTAACCGTTCAAAGGATTTTTGGCAGTCCATTGTTCAAGCTAAAGGCTGCTTAGGTTTTGGCTTGATGGGAGACGGGCCGGTTTTTAGCAATTCTGTCAAAGGGAGTGCGACCTCAGCAAAGGAAGGGATGAATTGTCTGTAAAAGTTTGGAGCTCTGGAGTTGCTTACGGGTGCGTGGTGGCTGCCAGTCCAGCACTGCCCTCACCTTCCCTGGGTCCAGTTTGATCCCCTGACTCGACACCCTGTATCCCAGGTAGACCAAGACCTCCTTATGGAACTCGCATTTGGACAACTTTGCATAAAGTTTGGCTGCTAGGAGCTTTTTCAGCACTTGCCTGACCAATTTGACGTGGTCTTCCATATTTTCGCTGAATATAAGAATGTCATCGAGATAAATAAGAACCCTCTGAAATAAATGCTCATGCAAAATTTTGTTGATCAGTTGCATGACGACCACAGGGGGCCCCTGGAGTCCAAAAGGCATGACCCAGAATTGGAAGCTGCCCAAGGGGCAGTTAAAAGTAGTCTTCCATTCCTCTCCCTCCTTTATGCAAACTCGGTAGTAGGTGTCAGCCTCAGCTTTCCTGCTTCAGCTGCCATAAGAAACGGGGGAGGGATTAGTTATGAAGCTAGGGGGGGGAAGGAACAGGAGAGGGTTTTTTTTTCTTTTCTGGTAGGATGTGTCTTCATGAGAAAACGAAACTGAATCTTCAAACGGAGACGGCTGACCAACTGCCCTACATTCCTGATGAATGACGCTGCCAGAAGTGTTGCCACCTGACCTTTGGAAGACCTTTGGATTGGCTGATGATTTATGAACAGGAGGTGGGGAGAAGCTTAGTAGATGCATTTCGCGCGTTTTGCTCAGTTCCAGCTTTTCCTGGGTTGTTATCATTTCATATTCAGTAAAAGTACCAAATTCTTCAAAATGCTTGAGTTTGGGAGTTTCTTTCCTGGATACTGAAGGAAGCATACCTGACATTAAGCTGGAACTCACAATCAGTCAACCCGGACAAAAACCAAGGGGACTGTAAATCCAGAATATGTCAGATCAGGAGAGTGATGGAGAAGAGAAGATGGGGGCAGCCAGTTCAACTGCCCTCCAGTCGGAAAAGGAGACTGCAGAATGGTTGGAAAAACTCCGTTTGGAGACAGAAGAGGCTAGATGGTCAAAAGGAGTGGGAAGACTGCCAGACTGGGGAGAGGAACCCCGGGGAGTGACAACTTCCAGACCCCGAAAAAGGGAGGCAGTGTGGATGCAAGAACAAAAAGAACGTCTCATGATAGACCAAGCCTTGCAGCTTATCCGTGATGTAGAGGAAAGCAGAAGAAATCGTGAGTCTTTTGAAATTCCTGGGGAGAAGGGGAGAGAAAGCCCCAGGGGGGAGCCAGGAGAAACAGCCTGTGGGGGAGAGGAAGAGTTTGAAGAGGGAACATCCCAGACTTCGGCAGCTCGTGGGAGAGATGCAGCCGGCCAGAGAACCCCAGCCTTGCAGGCCCCCCCCCGCAGACGTAAAAAGCCAAAAATCCCCCCCCTTCCTGGGAAGTTTGATGGGAATCCTAAAGCCTTGGGATTTTTCCTGACCCAAGTGTGGAACCACATGCAGGACTGGGGGGAGGACTACGAGACAGAGGTGGCGAAAGTCAGAAGTGTCGCGAATGCCCTAGAGGGAGTAGCTGCTGAGTGGATGGTGGTTCTCCACAATAACAACTCCCCCTTGCTGAGAAATTACAACCAGTTCATGGGGGCCCTTAGAAGACGGTTTGAAGACCATTTAGCTGAACGAAAGGCGAGACTCAGAATGAAGAGCATTCAGCAGGGCCGGAGGCCGGTGGCGGAGTATATCCAAGAGTTTCGTGAACTGGCACCCTATATGACAGGCTGGTCAGATGGCTCTTTTGGAGAGTTTCAAAGATGGATTGAATGAAGAGATATATCGAGACTGTAGGAGCATGGGGGTCCCCAATAATTTGGATAGATGGTACATAGTAGCTGAGGATGTGGAGATCGAGCTGAAACGGAGCGAACTCCGAGGAAAGCGGATGGGGGACCAGTCATTCTCTTCCTACCGTAAGGTGGCGCCCAAGATGACTGGCGGGAAGACCGAATTCAAACCCAAGTCAAAGCCCTTCACCTGTTTCAAATGTGGGAAGGAGGGTCACCGAGCGGCCGAGTGTTTCTCCAAACCACTGCCAAAAGCCACCGGGCCCAGCCAAAAGAAAGACGATAAGATACCCGCCAAAGCCCGCGACACCGCCGTGAAAGGAGAAGTCGTTGAGTTCGCTCCCCGGAACCCGGGTGAGCTGGGAACTCCGACCAACGATGACGACAGCGAGACGGACTCCGACTCCAACACCGACGAACGGGTGAGTCACACGGAAGAACCCTTACTCATCCCCGTAGAAGTAAGGGTGCCCTCCACAGGAACTCATGCGCAATTGTTAGCCCTGTTGGACTCAGGGTGCACTAGATGCATAATTAGCCCCAAGGTAGTGGAGGAAATGGGACTGAGACTGAAAACTTTAAAAAGACCCATTGCATTTTGTCAATTAGACGGGTCGATTGCAGGAGGGGGCCCAGCTAGTTTTATGACCAAACCCCTTGAACTGCAGTTGGGGAATCATATAGAGAAGCTCAGCTTTATTGTAGCCCCTGGAATGGAAAGACCTCTCATTCTAGGACTGCCCTGGCTTCGTAAATGGAATCCACGAGTAAATTGGAAGACAGGGGTCCTGCGCATCCGTACGGCAGAACCGACTCCAGAAAAGGAAGGCCCCCCCCAAGGGACAACATAAGGCCAGAAAGGGTGGCAGTAGCCATTAATTATATTGAGGGAGAAGAAAAAATTCCTAAAGAATATTGGGACCTCAAGGAAGTGTTTAGCGAAAAGGCATCAGATGCCCTGCCTCCCCACAGAGCCACTGACTGCACCATTGAAATTCTCCCTGGGGTGAAGCTTCCCAAACCAAAAATTTACCCCATGACACCTCGGGAATTGGGGGAATTGCGGAATTTCATCGATAAAAACTTAGAACGTGGATTCATCGAACGAGCCAAACCCAAGGTGGCAGCGCCAGTGATGTTCTGCGAAAAGAAAGATGGCTCCTTCAGATTAGTAGTTGATTATAGAAACATGAACGCCATTTGTGTAGAAAATGTCTACCCCCTCCCACTCATGAAGGACATGTTAGCCCATTTAGGGAAGGGAAATTTTTTTACCAAACTTGATTTAAGAGAGGCATACTATCGAGGGAGAATAAAAGAGGGAGACAAATGGAAGACAGCATTTAATTGCCCACTGGGATGTTTCCAGTTTAGAGTACTCCCTTTTGGACTACAAGGAGCCCCGGCTGTATTCATGCAGTTGATCAACGAAGTGTTGCATGAGCACCTATATAAGGGGGTGTTGGTCTATTTGGACAATATTCTAATTTATTCTGACAACATGGCCGACCATGTACGACTGGTTCGAGCGGTCTTGAATAAACTCAGAGCAGCTGAACTCTATGCCAAACTTTCTAAATGTGAGTTCCACCAAGACAAAATCGACTATCTTGGATATCGTATATCGCATGAAGGAATAGAGATGGACCTGGAAAAGGTCCGGGCTGTGATGGAATGGGCCGCACCACGCACCCGTAAACAATTACAGAGTTTTTTAGGGTTTGCAAATTTTTATAGACAATTTATCCCCTCCTTCGCAAAAATCGCACTGCCAATTACAGACTTGCTAAAAACCAAAGGGGAAGTAAAACCCAAACCCTCGAAACCACTAGAATGGACTATGGAATGTCAAGCTGCTTTTGAGAAACTGAAACGACTGTTTGCAGCTGAACCAGTGCTCAAAAACCCCGACATGGAACAACCTTTTGTAGTACAAGCTGATGCTAGCGACGTCGCTGTAGGAGCAATACTCTTGCAAAAGAATGAGAACGTGATATTACAACCCTGTGCTTACACGTCCCGTAAACTATCAGACACGGAAAGGAGATGGGCCATATGGGAGAAAGAAGCGTTTGCAGTTAGATGGGCGTTGTTAACATGGAGACAATTTTTAGAAGGGGCGAAATACCCTTTCGAGGTGTGGACTGATCATAAGAATCTAGAAGCACTGAAAACACCATGCAAACTATCACCAAAACAGGCTCGCTGGGCCCAACACTTCAAGCGGTTCAATTTTACTCTACGTTACCTTCCTGGTGGGAAAAATTTCATGGCGGACGCACTTTCCAGACTGCCACAGAACAACAGCATCAAGAAGGAGTTGGTTCAACCAATGATCCCATTGACACAGTTAGCGACACCTGTCACTACCAGAGCTCAGAGTAAAGCTGAACCAGAACTCTCGGGAGATTTACTTGAAAAATTGCGAGAAGCTCTAAAAACTGACGAGTGGTTTAAGAATCACTCGAATGAATGCACACTTCGTGACGGACTAGCTTGGGTGGGATCAAAGTTGTATGTCCCAGCCACTTTAAGAACAATTGTATTAACATATGCTCATGATGCTAAGGCCGCAGGACACTTTGCGTTTGTCAAGACTCTGCATCTTGTTAAGAGACAGTTTTGGTGGCCTGCACTTAAAAAGGACATAGAGGCATATGTGGCTAGCTGTCCAGTCTGTGCCTCGGCTAAAAGACCTCCAGGAAACCCCCCTGGATTGTTGCAAGGCGTGGCTAGACCGAACGCCCCATGGAAGGAAATATCTATGGATTTTATTGTAGATTTACCAAATAGTGAGGGCTGCACTGTTATTTGGGTAGTGACTGATTTGTTTTCCAAACAAGTACATTTCATCCCTTGCTCGAAGATCCCTTCAGCAAAAACTCTCGCAAAATTGTTTATTCGGCAAATTTACCGACTACATGGATCTCCGAAAAGAATAATTTCTGACAGGGGGGTGCAATTTACTTCCAGTTTCTGGAAGGAGTTTTTGAAATTGATAGGTTCAGCACAGGGGTTAAGCTCCAGTCACCACCCTCAGACAAATGGGGCCTGTGAAAGAACCAATGGGGTACTCGAACAATACCTAAGGTGTTACGTAAATTACCAACAAGACAATTGGGTAGACTTGTTGCCATTTGCAGAAGTGGCATATAACAATTCTGTACACAGCAGCACCGGATTCACCCCTTTTAAGGTCGCATCGGGCCAGGATTTTGTACCCATTCCCGAGTTACCACAAGATGATCCTCAAAATCCTTCTTTGATGGATTGGATCGAACAGCTAAAGAGAACATCGGCAGTGACTCGGAAGGCATTAGATGAGGCACACCGGGCTCATAAGGCTCAAGCCGATAAGAAAAGGTCCCCAGCTCACAAGTATAAAGTGGGTGATAAAGTCTATTTGTTGACCAAATACCTACAGACTACCCAAAAGTCCAAAAAGCTGGGGCCTAAGTATGTGGGACCATTTCGGGTGATTCGGTTGATTAATCCAGTAACAGTTGAATTGGAATTGCCAAAAACCTTGAGACAAATACATCCTGTATTTCATGTTAGTTTATTGAAACCTGAACACTCATCTCCTTTAAGGGCTGATCAAAGCACCCCTCCAGTTCCCATTCTCATAGAAGGGGAGCAACATTTTGAAGTTAAAGAAATTTTGGACTCGAGAAAACACCATAGGAAAGTCCAATATCTGATTGCCTGGAAACATTTTCCTTTATCGCAGGCTGAATGGGTGAATAAACAAGATGTCCGAGCTCCCAAGAAAATACAGCAGTTCTATACCAAATACCCAGATAAACCATAATTATTGTATATATTCTGTTTCTCTCTCTTTTCTTTCCCTTACTTAGGAATAACATCTCTTCTGCAAGGGGGGCCGAATGTCAGCCTCAGCTTTCCTGCTTCAGCTGCCATAAGAAACGGGGGAGGGATTAGTTATGAAGCTGGGGGCGGGGGGAAGGAACAGGAGAGGGGTTTTTTTTTTCTTTTCTGGTAGGATGTGTCTTCATGAGAAAACGAAACTGAATCTTCAAACGGAGACGGCTGACCAACTGCCCTACATTCCTGATGAATGACGCTGCCAGACGTGTTGCCACCTGACCTTTGGAAGACCTTTGGATTGGCTGATGATTTATGAACAGGAGGGGGGGAGAAGCTTAGTAGATGCATTTCGCGCGTTTTGCTCAGTTCCAGCTTTTCCTGGGTTGTTATCATTTCATATTCAGTAAAAGTACCAAATTCTTCAAAATGCTTGAGTTTGGGAGTTTCTTTCCTGGATACTGAAGGAAGCATACCTGACAGTAGGCTTCTCTTAGATCTAGCTTGGTGAAAATTTTTCCTTTTGATAGGTAGTTCAGCAAGTCCTTCATCAGTGGGAGGGGGTAGGTATTCTGTATGCCAATGGTGTTCATGGACCTAAAATCAATGCATAATCTTAGGGTACCATCTTTTTTTTCTTTAAACAGTTCTGGGGTGGCCATACTGGATTTTGCAGGCTCGATGAACCCTCTGGCTAGGTTGGTGTCAATGTATTTCCTCAACTCGCTCATCTCAGCAGGTGTCATGGAGTACATTCTAGGTTTTGGCAATTTGGTCCCTGGTTGTAATTCAATGGCACAATCTGTGGGCCAATGAGGGGGGAGGAGGTTACATTCTTCCTCACTTCGGCTAAGTCTGCATACACTTTAGGGATCTGGTGTTTGCTTGGAGGCCTGTCTGAACAAGCTGCTGCTGTCTCTGGCAGCTGGCCATTATGGGTAGGTTGCTGTTTAGGAGGAGGGGTAGGGGGTGAGGGCTATTCTGATTTTTCGGTATCCATCGTCCCATGTGATGGTAGGGTCCCATTTGTCCAGCCGTCAGCCCAGTATGATAGATTCTGACATTTTTGAGGTTACTATAAATTGTATAAGTTTATGATGTTTCCCCATCTCTAATTTAATCAGTTCAGTAATATGGGTGGCAGGGACTCCCCCAATTAACGTTTCATCCACCTGGTGAAATTTAATTGGGTGTTTTAAGGGTGTTGTCTTGATCCCCAATTGTTCCACCACTTTAAGCCCAATTAAACATCTGGTGCAGCCGGTATCTATTATTGCTGGCAGTTCTGCTTGTTTTCCTGTGTCTGGCAGCACCAGTTTAATTGAGAAGGGGGGGATGGGTGCACTCACCATCGGGTCTTCATCCCCATTAGCCATGCTGGGAGAGGCTTCTTTAACCAGAGGGTCATCCCTCTCTTCAGTGGGGAGGGGAATTTCCATGGTGTCAGCTTCCGACTTTCTGCTTTGGCTGCCATAAGAAACGGGGGCGGGGGGGGAGAGCATGGGGGGAGGGAAGCAAGCTGGTGGATTTTTGAAGAAACGAAACCTAAGCACCGAAGTGGCTATCGGGTCAACCGTCATCGCGTTCCTGATTGATGACGATGCCAGACATGTGTCCATCTGACCTCTGAGAGACTTTTGGATTGGGTGATTGATGATGGACAGTGGGAGGGGATGCTTTCTATATGCAACTTTCGCACCTATTGATTTAGTTTCAGCTTTCCTTGCTTGCGTTCATTTCATCTTCCAGTAAAAGTACATTACTCTATAAAATATGGAGTTTGGCTCATTCTTTCCTGGACTTTGAAGGAAGCACAGCTGACATTAAGCTGAAACTCACTTCAGTCATCCCGGATAACCACCGAGGGGACTGTGATCCAGATCATGTCAGATCAGGGAACTGAAGAGGCACAAATGGGAGCATCGGGCTCAGCGATGCCTCCATTTCAAACAGAGGAAGAAACTGCCGAATGGTTGAGAAAACTCCGCCTCTGAGAGGAGACTGAGGAAACCAGATGGTCAAAAGGAGTAGGAAGGCTGCCGGACTGGGGAGGGACCCCCCAGGGTGTGACCAGCTCCAGACCATGTAAGGGAAAGGCAGTGTGGCTGCAAGAAGAAATGTGTTGTGGCCCCGCCCGCTGAGCCTGTCCCATCGGAGGAAGAAAGCTCCGAGCATGAGGAAGAGGAGTCAGCCAGGCCTCCCTCTCCAGGCCCCTCCCCTCTGGCATTGTCTCAGATGCCGGTCGAGGGAGAGGAGATTAGCAGGGAGACAGGTGGCTCGGATCAGAGTGACGGAGAAACATCATTCCTGGACGCACGCCTCCGAAGGCATGATAAACGATTGCAGCAGCTCAGGAGGCATGCTAGGGATTAGAACTGAGTCACTGGACCACACCCCAGAGACTATATAATAGAGGGTGGTGGTCAGTGATCCTTGTGACAAACAAAACTAACCTTGGATAGTCACTAAAGCCTCGTTCGGAACTGCTGAGAGAAATCTTTATGGTTGTTGGACATTTGGAAGCTGAGTATTTATCTTTCTGTTTTTCTGTGAAAATAAAGGCACTTGGCAGACGGTGTGTCTATCGCTGCCAAGTTGGAGATAAAGAAACTGGGTGCGTTCCAAAGTGTTTCCTTAACCCTCAGCTGGCTATGTTTGTGTGTGTGTGGGTACGGGGACAGATCAAAAAGGAAAAACTCATGCTGGCACAAGCAGCGCAACTCCTCCGTGATGTTGAAGAAAGCCGGAAAAACCGTGAGTTTTATGGGTTCCCTGTGGAGAAGGGAGGAGACGGCCCCAGGGGGAAGTCAGAAGAAACTGCTTGTGGGGGAGAAGATGAGGAAGCTGAGGAAAGAACATCTCAGACTTCAGAGGCTTGAGTGAGGGATGCAACAGGTCAGAGACCCCCAGCCTTGCAGGCCCCTCCCCGCAGACGTAAAAAACCAAAAATTCCCCCCCTAACCAGGAAATATGATGGGAATCCGAAGACCTTGGGTTATTTTTTGACTCAAATATGGAACCACATGCAAGATTGGGGGGGGAAGACTATTTGTCAGATGCTCCTCGAGTGAGATGTGTCACGAGCATATTGGAGGGAGCCGCAGCTGAATGGATGGTGGTACTCCACAATAATGACTCCCCTTTGCTAAGAAACTACAACCAATTCATGGGAGCTCTTAGGAGGCATTTTGAAGACCACTTAGCTGAACGGAAAGCGAGACTTAGGATGAAAAGCATTCAGCAAGGCCAGAGATCAGTGGCAGAATTCACCCAAGAATTCCAAGAGCTGGCACCCTATATGACAGGGTGGTCAGAAGCGGCTCTCCTGGAGAGTTTCAAAGATGGGCTGAACAAAGAGATATACAAGGATTGTAGAGGGCGAGGGGTCCCCGAAGATTTGCAGAGTTGATATATAGCAGTTGAGGATGTGGAGATCGAGCTGGCCCAAAGCTGACTCCGAGGGGGGCGTGTTGGAGACCCGTCCTCCTCCTTCTACCGTAAAGGAGCACCTAAGATGGCCAAAAAGAAGGTGGAATTCAAACCAAGGCCTTTCACCTGTTTCAAATGTGGAAAGGAAGGACATTGCGCTGCCGAATGTTTCTCCAAACCAGTACCTAAGACCACCGGTTTGGGACCAAGGAAGGCTGACAAAACACCCGCAAAAACCCGTGGCACCGCCCTGAAAGAAGAAGTTGTTGAGTTTGCTCCCCGAAACCAGGATGAGTTGGGAACTCCGACCACAGACGATGACAGCGGGATGGACTCCGACGATCTGGTGAGTCACACAGAGGACCCCATGCTCATCCCTGTAGAAATAAGGGTGCCATCCACAGGGACACAAGCACAGATATTAGCCCTACTAGACACTGGGTGCACCAGATGCATAATCAGCCCGAAAGTAGTGGAAAAGATGGGCCTGAGATTAAAAACGCTAAAAAGACCTATTGCGTTCTGTCAGTTGGACGGATCTATTGCAGGAGGGGGCCCAGCTAGTTTTGTGACTGAACTCATTGAAATGCAGCTGGGGGACCACGTAGAAAGTCTCAGATTCATTGTGGCCCCTGGCATGGAACGACCCCTCATACTTCGACTGCCCTGGCTTCGTAGATGGAACCCACGAGTTAATTGGAAAACTGGGGTTTTGCGCATTCGCACCGGAAAAATGAGATTAGAGAGGGAACCCCCCCCCAGACGACAGGTCAGGACCCGAAAATGTGGAAATGGCAGTAGGCCACATTGAAGGGGAGGAGAAGATTCCAAAAGAGTATTGGGATCTCCGTGAAGTTTTTAGTGAAAAGGCCTTGGATGTACTGCCTCCCCACAGGTCTACGGACTGTACCATTGAAATACTCCCAGGTGTTAAACTCCCTAAGCCGAAAATCTACCCCATGACCCCTCAAGAATTAGGGGAACTGCGAAACTTTATTGATAAAAATCTAGAACGGGGGTTTATTAAACCTGCCAAACCAAAGGTGGCTGCACCAGTATTCTTCCGAGAAAAGAAGGATGGTTCCTTTCGCTTGGAGGTTGATTATAGGAACCTAAATGCGATTTGTGTGGAGAACGTTTACCCCCTATCACTGATGAAAGACATGCTATCTCACTTAGGAAAGGGGAAAATTTTCACCAAACTTGACTTACGGGAAGCTTACTACCAAGTGAGAATTAAGAAGGGAGATGAATGGAAAACAGCATTTAGCTGCCCACTTGGATGTTTCCAGTTTAAAGTACTCCCATTTGGACTACAGGGAGCCCCTGCTGTGTTCATGCAATTGATTAACAAAGTGCTGCATGAGCACCTGTTTAAGGGGGTTCTGGTCTACTTGGACGACATTCTTATCTACTCAGAGAACATGGACGACCATATGAAATTAGTGTGAACAGTCCTGAAAAAACTCAGGGCCGCTGAACTATATGCCAAACTTTCTAAGTGCGAGTTCCATCAAAGCAAAATTGACTATCTTGGATATTGCATATCACATGAGGGGATAGAGATGGACCCTGGGAAGGTTCAGGCGGTATTGGAATGGGCCGCCCCACGCACCCGCAAACAGTTACAAAGTTTCCTGGGTTTTGCGAATTTCTATAGACAGTTTATCCCCACATTTGCCAAAATAGCTCTGCCTATAACAAATCTTCTGAAAACTAAGGGTGAGGCAAAACCAAGGCCCTCACGACCTCTTGAATGGACTATGGACTGTCAAGCAGCTTTTGAAAAGTTGAAACGACTGTTTGCTGCTGAGCCGGTCCTCAAACATCCAGACATGGAAGAGCCTTTTGTAGTACAAGCAGACGCGAGCGACGTGGCTGTGGGAGCAGTACTTTTGCAAAAGAACACAGAAGGGGAATTACAACCCTCTGCTTACACGTCCCGTAAATTATCAGAAACCGAGAGGAGATGGGCCATATGGGAAAAAGAGGCTTTTGCGGTGTGATGGGCATTGTTAATGTGGAGACAATTTCTGGAAGGAGCAAAGCACCCGTTTGAAGTTTGGACTGATCACAAAAATCTGGAGGTGTTGAAAACACCACGTAAACTATCACCAAAGCAAGCTTGTTGGGCCCAGCATTTCAACCGTTTTAATTTCTCCCTATGCTACATTCCTGGTGGAAAGAATTTCATGGCGGATGCACTCTCCAGAATGCCTCAATACAACAGTACCAAGAAAGAAGTGGTTCAACCCATCATCCCTTCCACACAACTGGCAGCACCCATGACTACCAGAGCTCAGGCGAGGGCCGATCCAGCCTTGTCGGACGACCTGCTACAGAAATTACAAGAAGCCTTAAAAACTGATGAATGGTTTAAAACCCATTCAAATGAATGTACTCTCCGTGATGGTCTGGCTTGGATAGGGGCTAAATTGTATGTCCCCAAGAGTTTAAGACTAACAGTATTACAATACGCTCATGATGCCAAGGCAGCCGGACACTTTGGATTTGTTAAAACTCTACATCTTGTTAAAAGACAGTTTTGGTGGCCTGCCCTCAAAAAGGACATAGAAGCATACGTGGCTAGTTGTCCGGTGTGTGCCTCGGCTAAAAGACCTCCGGGGAAGCCATCTGGGTTGCTGCAGAGTGTGGCAAGACCGGATTCCCCTTGGAAGGAAATATCCATGGATTTTATTGTGGACTTACCAGAAAGTGAAGGGTGCACAGTCATTTGGGCAGTAACGGATTTGTTTTCCAAACAAGTGCATTTCATCCCCTGCTCTAAAATCCCTTCAGCAAAAACTCTTACAAAACTATTTATTCGTCATATTTACAGATTACATGGAGCTCCAAAATGTATAATTTCAGACAGGGGTGTACAATTTACTTCCAAATTTTGGAAGGAGTTTTTAAAGTTAATAGGTTCCGCCTAAGGACTAAGCTCCGCCCACCACCCCCAGACTAATGGGGCCTGTGAGAGAACCAATGCTGTGTTAGAACAGTACCTGAGATGTTATGTAAATTACCAGCAAGACAACTGGGTGGACTTATTGCCATTTGCGGAGGTGGCATACAACAATTCTATCCATAGCAGCACCGGGTTCACTCCGTTTAAGGTAGCGTCTGGTCAGGATTTTGTGCCAATTCCCGAGTTACCACAAGACACCCCACAAAACCCATCATTAGCTGAGTGGATCGAACAGTTAAGGAGCACTTGGACTGTAACTCGAAAAGCCTTAGATGATGCACATCAAGCGCATAAGACACAAGCAGACAAAAAATGGTCCCTGGCACATGTGTATAAAGTGGCTTTATCTTTCCACCAAATACTTACAAACTTCACAGAAATCCAAAAAGCTTGGACCCAAGCTGTGGTCCTTTCCTGGTCAGTAGACTTATTAATCCAATCACAGTTGAATTAGAATTGCCAAAAACGTTGAGACGGATACACCCTGTGTTTCATGTTAGTTTGTTGAAACCAGAACACTTGTCACCTTTACGACCGGAACAAGATTCCCCTCCTGTTCCCATACTGATAGAAGGGGAGCAACATTTCGAAGTCAAAGAAATTGTAGACTCTAGGAAACACCATGGTAGGGTGCAATATTTGGTGGCTTGGAAACATTTCCCGTTGTCTCAAGCTGAGTGGGTGAACAAACGTGATGTTCAAGCACCAAAGAAAGTACAGTTGTTTCATAACAAATATCCTGATAAGCCTTAATGTCTATATTGCAATTTTTTTTTCTCCCTTTCCTTCTTATTCCCTATTTAGGACTAACGTCTTTTCTCTGGAGGGGCCGAATGTCAGCCTCCGACTTTCTGCTTTGGCTGCCATAAGAAACAGGGGGGGGGAGAGCGTGGGGGGAGGGAAGCAAGCTGGTGGATTTTTGAAGAAACGAAACCTAAGCACCGAAGTGGCTATCGGGTCAACCATCATCGCGTTCCTGATTGATGACGATGCCAGACGTGTGTCCACCTGATCTCTGACAGACCTTTGGATTGGGTGATTGATGATGGACAGTGGGAGGAGATGCTTTCTATATGCAACTTTCGCACCTATTGATTTAGTTTTAGCTTTCCTTGCTTGCGTTCATTTCATCTTCCAGTAAAAGTACATTATTCTATAAAATATGGAGTTTGGCTCATTCTTTCCTGGACTTTGAAGGAAGCACAGCTGACACATGGCTTGTCTGGAAAATCGGCTGGTGTCTGGGGCGTTCCTTGGAGCCCTCCTGCCTCGTGCAGCTGGGGCAGGGCGTTGTTGTGGAACTGGGGCAGGGGCCAGGCACTCAGAAGCTCGATGTCCTGTTTGTCCACACTGATAGCAATTAATTGCCTCCCCCTGGTTGAGGGGAGGGGGTGAAATTTGTAGCCTTTGAAATGGGCCTTCTAGATAATGCTCTTCGAGGCAGCTGCTCTTTTGGGTTTGGCCATGGGGGTGGACTTCTCTGCTAGAGCAATGGACATGGTATACCAGTCATGGAGATGCTCAGGCACTCCCCGGATCCTACAGGATTTTCTGACTTCTGGGTCAATAGCTTCTTTAAAGTAGTGTAGGAGTATGCAGTCAGGCCAATGGCCTAGATTTCCTGTGACTCGTCTAAAGTCCCATACAAAGTCTTTTATAGGTCGATTACCTTGCTTCATGACTTTAAGCATGGCTTCACTTTCATTTACGCGGTCAGGGTCCTCAAATCGGGATTGGAGCAGTGTGATAAACCCATCATCATCATCCAGTTCTGCAGCGCCCTCATTGTGCAGCTGGGCTATCCATTCAGAAGCCTCCTCCTCATTCATCCCATCTGAAATTGCCGACACTAAGTCCCGTTTTGATTCGTATTGGTCTCCATACTGATCCACATGAGCCCAGACCCTGCTGAGGAAATAAGCTAACTTGCTTGGCGTCCCGTCTGTAAGGATCGCCTCTCCTTCCAACTTAAGAAAGTACGAACTCTTGAAATGTGGTTGTTCAAAAGGATTCTTTTATTAAGCAGAAGTGACAGCCATCCAGCTAAAGCACAATCTGAATGCCCTTAGGCAAAGCAGTAGGATTAAAGTGGTAGAGACCCCTCCCTTTAAGTCAGAATGCAGATTTTAGCCAATACACAAGTCTGAAGATGTTTTCTTTACTATTTCCTTTGAGAATCCGAACAAACATGCATTCCCACACTACCCTTTAAAGTGAGACAACCCACATGGCTATCATATAAATTCCTGCAGGTAAAGGGAATCTCAGGCCTCCTTGGCGCCAGGATATAGGTTGTAAAATATCTGATGACACAGGCCATGCTAGTAACTCGAATCCAAGTCTCCTCCTTCCTCCACTTGAATGGCAGTATCACTTTTAGGGATCTGACATGCTACCCTCCTTAGAAAACAAAAGGGTCCACCTGTAAACAAAACAAATATACACAAGATTTTAAGATAGTATATCAACAAGGTTTGTTAGGGTATTGGGAGTGAAATTTTCTCAGTAAGATTGGAGCCCCAACATGGTGTTTAGCGACCCATTCATTGTGTGCTGATGGTAAATGTTTCCAAGCAACTAAGTATTGGATTTTCCCTCTGTGGATCCTAGAGTCAAGGGTTTCCTTGATTTCAAAGTGTTGTTCACCTTCAATCATGATGGGAACAGGTGGTGTAGATGCAGCTGGTCTGAGGGATGAGATTACTTCTCGCTTGAGTAAACTGATATGGAATACTGGGTGGACTTGCCTGAGTGTCTTTGGAAGGAGTAGTTCAACTGCTACTGGATTGATGATTCTAGTGATGGGGAAAGGTCCAATGAACTTTGGCCCTAGTTTTTTCGATGGTTGTAATGATTTCAGGAATTTTGTAGATAAGTATACTCTGTCTCCAACACAAAAAGGTTTGGGTTCCATCCTTTTCTTGTCAACTTGAATCTTAAAAGCTTCTCTAGCTTCCTGTAAGGCTAATCTAACCACTGGCCACGTGTTTTGCAAATTATCCATTCACTCCTTAAGTGAGGGGATGGTGGGTTCTTCCGTGGGTAGTTCAGGCATGGGACTGAAATCCTGGCCTGTTGCTACTCTAAAGGGGGTAAAACCAGTGCTTGAATGTACAGCATTATTAAACGCAACTTCAGCAAAAGGCAAAAGTTCGGTCCAGTTATCCTGTTGAAAATTAATGAAACATCTTAAATATTGTTCTAGCACCGAGTTCAAAATTTCAGAATTACCATTAGTACAAGGATGAAAGGATGTGCTCAACCCCTGGCCAGTAAAGTAAGCCCAAAAACACCCTCCAAAAGTTGGAGGTGAATTGAGCCCCTCTGTCGGAGATGATCCTTTGTGGAGCACCATGAAGTCGATAAATGTGTATTAGGAATAATTTGGCTAAACTTTTAGCAGTTGGGATCTTCTGGCAGGGTATAAAATGTGCCTGTTTTGAAAATAGGTCTGTCACAACCCAAATAACAGTATTTCCCTCACTGTTTGGCAATTCCACAATGAAATCCATAGCAATCTCTCTCCAAGGCGCTGAAGGTTCAGCTACCTTCTACAATAGACCTGGGGATTTCCCCTGGCGTCTTTTTGCTGCTGCACAAATGGGGCAGCTAGCTACATAGCTTTCTATGTCCTTTTTTGGTGATGGCCACCAAAATTGTCTTTTAATCAAGTGTAAAGTTTTCACAAACCCAAAATGTCCAGCTAATTTGGAGTCGTGGCACCAAACCATTAAGCATAGTCTTTGGCTGGCAGGAACATACAACTTCCCCCCTACCCAAGCCAAGTCTTCTTTTATCAGACAGCTGGATTTGTTGTTCAAAAACCATTCATCACTGGCCAATGCTTGTTTAAAATTTTGGGTGGTGTCATTGCCCATCAATGTCTCTTGTATTGCCTGGGATCTGGTGACTACTTTAGCAGCTAGTTGATTGTTTTGTACTATGTTCTTTGATTACGTCTGACTTTGCATTATGGTATTGCGGTTTTCTGGATAGCGCATCTGCCAGAAAGTTTTTTTCTCCCCGGGAGATATTTTAGAATAAAATCAAACCGTTTAAAGTACTGAGCCCATCGTACTTGTTTTGGGGAAAGTTTCCTTGGGGTCTTTAGGGCTTCTAGATTTTTATGATCAATCCAGACTTCAAAACGAGTCTTACTACCTTCTAGGAAGTGCCTCCAGGTTAACAATGCCCAATGAACTGCATAAGCCTCTTTCTCCCAAATGGCCCACTTTTGCTCAGTCTCATTCAACTTTTTGGATGTGTAAGCGCAGGGTTGTAGTTGGTCTTGCTCATTCTTCTGAAGCAGGACCGTTCCTATTGCCACGTCACTGGCATCTGCTTGTATGACAAATGGTTTCTCTGTTTCTGGGTGTTTTAGAATTGGTTCTGCTGAGAAAAGTCGTTCAAGTTTTTCAAATGCCGCCTGGCATTCCATAGTCCAGTTCAATGGCTGCTTTGGTTTAGGATTGTCCTCCACCTTTGTTTTTAAGAGCTTGGTGATGAGGAGGACAATCTGAGCTAAAGCAGGGATAAACTGGCGGTAAAAGTTGGCAAACCCTAGGAAGCTCTGTAATTGTTTACATGTGTGTGGAGGGTCCCAATCAAGTACAGGCTGCACTTTTAGAGGATCCATCTCAACTCCCTGGTGTGAAATGTGGTATCCCAAATAGTCAATCTTCTCCTGGTGGAATTCACATTTGGAAAGTTTGGCGTAAAGTTTGGCAGAGTGGAGTTTGCTTAAAACTGCCCTGACTAGTTTTACATGTTCTGCTTTGGTCTCAATATATATTAAAATGTCGTCCAAGTAGACCAAGACCCCCTTATATAAATGCTGATGCAGCACTTCATTTATTAACTGCATAAACACTTGCAACCCAAAGGGCAGCACCTTGAATTGGTAGCAGCCGAGGGGGGTGTTAAATGCCGTTTTCCATTCATCCCCTTCCTTAATTCTGACATGGTACTAAGCCTCCCTTAAGTCCAGCTTTGAAAATTTTTTCCCTTTGGCAAGGTGTGCTAACATATCTTTCATAAGGGGGAGGGGATACATGTTCTCCACACTGATAGTATTCAAATTACAAAAATCAACACAGAGACGTTTTGAGCCATCTTTTTTCTCTCTAAATAGCACTGGAGCTGTGATTTTTGGTCGGTCTGGCTCGATGAAACCCCTTGCTAGGTTTTTCTCAATAAATGTTCTCAGCTCTTCCAACTCTCTTGGTGACATGCTGTACATCTTGGGTTTAGGGAGTTTCGCATCAGGTAAGATTTCTATTGCACAGTAAGTGGCGCGGTGTGGGGGGAGCTCATCTGAGGCTTTTTCGCTAAAAACCTCAGCTAAATCCTTGTATTCTATGGGTATGCCCTCAGTTGGTATGGTGTGACCAGACATAGCTATTCCTCAATTCTCTGCCCCCTCCGTTTATTTATTTATTATTTTATTTTATTTTATTTTATTTTATTTTATTTTATTTTATTTTATTTTATTATTTTATTTTATTTTATTTTATTTTATTTTATTTTATTTTATTTTATTATTTTATTATTTTATTTTATTTTATTATTTCTATACCGCCCTTCTCCTGCGGGACTCAGGTCGGTGTACAGCCGAGATAAAACATTGCATATAAAATTTAAAAACAGTTTAAAAAACAATTAAATAATCTCGGCCCAAAATTTAAAAGAACCCAATTAAAACCGAATTCAATTAAAACTGAGAGGATGGGATCAAGCCAGCCCGGCTAGATGGAATAAGTGTGTTTTCAGGGCCCGACAAAAAGTCCGGAGGTCTGATATCGTGTATATCTCAAGGGGTAGGTCATTCCAGAGGGCAGGTGCTGCCACAGAGAAGGCTCTTCCTCTGGGAGTCGCCAGCCGGCACTGTCTGGCTGACGACACCCTGAGGAGGCCCTCTCTGTGCGAGCGAACCGGTCGGTGGGAGGCTATTGGCAGCAGAAGGCGGTCTCACAGATACCCCAGCCCTAAGCCATGGAGCGCTTTAAAGGTGGTCACCAACACCTTGAAGCGCACCCGGAAGACCACAGGAAGCAAGTGCAGCTCGCGTAGGAGAGGTGTCATATGTGAGTGCCCTGTCATTTCCATAATCCCCCACACGGCCGCATTCTGGACTAACTGCAGCCTCTGGGTGCACCCCAAGGGGAGCCCCATGTAGAGAGCATTGCAGTAGTCCAGGCGGGAAGTGACGAGTGCTTGAGTGACCGTGCGTAGGGAGTCCCGATCCAGAAAGGGGCGTAACAGGCATATCAGGCGAACCTGATAAAAAGCCCCTCTGGCCATGGTCATCATGTGCTCTTCTAAAGACAGCTGTGCATCCAGGAGGATACCTAAGTTGCGAGCCCTCTCTGTGGGGGCCAGTGATTCGCCCCCAATAGCCAGCGATGGCACCAGCTGGCTATATCGGGATGCCAGAAGCCACAGCCACTCGGTCTTGGAAGGGTTGAGTCGGAGCCTGTTTCTCCCCATCCAGGCCTGCACAGCCTCCAGATAAAGTGCCTTTATATGGATTCTTAGCAAAAGTCACATTCCTCTGGAAATTGTTGATGCCTTGTTTCCAATTGATTTTTGGGTTCCATTTTTTTCAGCCATGCAAGGCCCAGAACTAACGGCCATTTCATACCAGGTGCCACTATAAATGTAAGCCTTTCCTCGTGGCTTCCGATGCCTATATGTAGAGGCTCAGTGGCAAAAGAAGCTGGCTCCCCTCCTGCTATTGACCCATCTAGTTGGCAGAAAGCAATGGGGGTTTTCAGTTTTCTTACGTTAATCCCTAACTTCCCTACTATGGTTGGGCTGATCAAACAACGGGTGCACCCTGAATCCACTAGAGTGGAGATATTTATCTCCCTGTCCTGGTTTGGGATAAATAGTCTTAAGGGGAGGGTAAGCGGTTTAATTGGTTTGCTTACCAGTGGCTCATCTGGATCGCTTCCAAATGAGTGTGATTCCTCATGTTCAGATGCCAGGGTTTCCTTCCCAAAGGGGGGAGGGGATGGAATCTCTGTGGTCTGCCTGCTCCTCAGGGCAGTCTCCTTCCCACATCGAACCGGTTTTGTCGGGTTCTCCCCCGGTGGGTGGTTCCGGCCGGGTGTTTGCGAGCGACACTCTGCAGCTCGGTGCCCCTCTTTTCCACATTTGAAACAGGCTGAAGATCTCGGGGAGAATGCGGTTTGAGATTTGATGGGTTCTTGCTTCCATTGGGAGGGGGGGATTTCTTCCATGCTCACCCCGCTCGATACTGGTTTCTGGCCATATCGATCTCAGCTTCTTCAGCGGTGATATACTATTCATGTAGGTCATTCGGTGCCCCTCAGGCCATGCAGGCATTGTATAGATCATCACTCAGCCTGTCCTTGAAACAGCTCACCAAAATATCTTCCGGCCAGTGCACATGACATGCGAGGTCCCGGAATTCTTCAGTATACTCTGCTACTGGCCGTAGCCCCTGCTTCACCACCTTAATGCGATTGCATGCTTTGCGATCTGCCAGTAGGTCCTTGAACCGACGTCGCAGGGCCATCATGAAACGGTTGAAATTCCGCAGTTCTGGTGCATTGGCGTTATGTGGGGTCATCATCCATCTGGCTGCAGCATACTCGAGGGCTAGGGTCACAACTCACACTCAGGATCCTTGAGTTTGGAAATCACGCCCATATTCTTGCATGTAGGTTAGCACATGTGCCACAAAGAATCCTAATTGTTGCGGATTCCCATCAAACTTCACTCCAAGGGGGGGAGTTTCTCTTTCCAGTTGTGGGACCCAGGGCTGGTTGAGAATGGGCGCCGGTGTGCGTGCTGCCTGGGGGCGGGAGGGTTTGCTGGATCTTCTCCCACTGCTGCTGCACCCTCTGCTTGATAGGCAGGCTCCAGAAGGAGGGTGCCTCCTGCGGCATCCTCTGCAATGGTTGCCCCTTCTGCGCCCTTTGGTTGTTGTCCTGGCTCCCTTCGGATGTTGAGATTTTCCAAAGTTTCCATCACCAATTGGGTTATATGCCTCTTCAGATAATCCTCCCTCAGTGGTGCTTCGGTCAGTCCCCCTTGGTCAACAAGGGGTTCTAGTTCCAGTTTCCACCCCGGTTTTTGGTTGCCACGGTTGAGGGTGACTCCCCTGGTTCTCTCATCCCAGCTATCTTTCTTCCCGATGCCAATTGACCAGTGGGGCTTTTCAGGATTCTCCAGGGTTACCTCATACTCTCCGATGGGGTGCACGAAACAGGCATCTGACTGGGTGGCAGTTGCTGTCTCTCCCCAGCAATCGGTTTCTCCCAGCTCTCTGCTTTGTTCAGACATGGTTTGCAAGGTCCCCTCAGTAGAGCGAAGATTGCTTCTCTGGATTGACCATTTTGCAGATTGTGCTTTCTGTAAGGATCGCTCTCCTTCCAACTTAAGAAAGTACGAACTCTTGAAACGTGGTTGTTCAAAAGGATTCTTTTATTAAGCAGAAGTGACAGCCATCCAGCTAAAGCCCAATCTGAATGCCCTTAGGCAAAGCAGTAGGATTAAAGTGGTAGAGACCCCTCCCTTTAAGTCAGAATGCAGATTTTAGCCAATACACAAGTGTGAAGATGTTTTCTTTACTATTTCCTTTTTTTTATTAAAAAAGTTTTATCAAATATTACAACCATTTTTCCCATCTCTCCTCCCCCCCATCCCTCCTCCGCCCGCCCCCATCCCTCCTCCCCCCTCCCCCCAACCCCCCTCCTGCCACCCTGGACTTCCCAGAGCAAATACAGGGTATAGCATTTAACAAACATAAATATGCTAACTTTCTATAGACTCCAAACTCCCTCTTGCTCTTTAACTCCCCTTTCAACTAACAAAACATAATTCAAAAAGAAAAAAATAATTCTGTTTTTTTTTTCATTCATAAGCTATTTGAAACTTTTTAATCCGATACTTGTTTTGAATATAGTCAATCCATCTTCTCCATTCCGATATATATCTTTTATTTGAATGGTCCTTCAAGTATGCTGAAATTTTTGCCATCTCTGCTAAATTCATTACTTTTAATGTCCATTCTTCAATAGTAGGTAAGTCTTCCTTCTTTCAATACTGCGCCACTAAAAGTCTGGCTGCTGTTATTAAATTTAAAATCAATTTGGTCTCTATAACTGTACAATCTGTAATTATACCCAACAAAAAGAACTGTGGAGTAAATTTTATCTTCTTCTTGAGAATATTTTGAATAATCCACCATATTTTTATCCAAAATGTCTTAATTTTTTTACATGTCCACCATATATGATAATATGTGGCATCATCACATTCACATCTCCAACACTTAGGTTGGAAACTTGGATACATACAGGCTAGCTTTTTAGGATCTAGATGCCATCTATAAAACATTTTATAAAAGTTCTCTCTTAAATTTTGGGCTTGCGTAAACTTTACATTTCTAACCCATATATTTTTCCACGTTTCCATCATTATTGGTTCTTCAATATTTATGCCCATTTTATCATACAGTCCTTAACTAGCTCCATTTCTGAATCTATTTCTACCAATGCATTATACAACCTTTTTATATGCATTTGACTTTGGTCTCTAATTTGTTTTACCAAGTTCTCCTAATTTTACGAGACACCAATTTTCTGATCTTCTCTCCATCTAGCTTGCAGCTGTCCATACTGAAACCATGTTTGAATTATCCTTTCTTCTCTTAATTGATTCAAAGATTTTAATTGTAGTATACCTCTTTCCTTATTAAGAAGCTGTTTATAAGTAATCACATCTTGTTTTTGCTCTACACTTATATTCTCTATCACGTGTCTGGGTATTGTCCACATTGGTAACTTATCGTTTAATTTATACTTATACTTTTTCCAGACACGCAATAAAGCATTCCTTAGTATGTGACTTTTAAAAGTCTTATCCACTTTCTTGTTATATAATAAATAAGCATGCCAACTGTAAACAAAATCATATCCCTCAATATTCAGTATTCTTTCTTCTGTTGAATTCATCCAGTCACTAATTGCTGATAGGGCAGCTGCCTCATAATGTAATCTTAATGTCAGCCTCCGCTTTTACTGCTTTGGCTGCCATAGAAACTGGGGAGGGGGAGAGCTAGGGGGCCTGGGAGGGGAAGCGTGCTGGAGAAACGAAACCGAATCCTTGAAGTTGCTATCGGGTCAACCGTCGTGGCATTCCTGATTGATTACGCTGCCAGACGTGCTTCCACCTGACCCTGGGAGACCTTTGGATTGGATGATTTACGATGAACAGTGGGAGAGGATGCTTTCTATATGCACTTTTCGCGCCTATTGCTTTAATTTCAGCTTTCCTTGGGTTGTGTTCACTTCATCTTCTAGTAAAAGTATCTTTCTCTATAAATCATGGAGTTTGGGTCATTCTTTCCTGGACTTTGAAGGAAGCACACCTGACATTAAGCTGAAATTCATTTCCAGCCATCCCGGATAACCACCGAGGGGGCTGATAAAAAATTATGCCAGATCAGGAGGGTGAAGAAGACCAGACGGGAGCATCTGGTTCTACGATAACGTCATTTCAAGCAGAGAAAGAGGCTGCAGAATGGATGGAAAAACTTTGGCTGAGGGAGGAGCCTGAAGAAGCTAGATGGCCGAGAGGAGTAGGAAGGCTGCCGGACCTGCGGAGGACCCCCCAGGGAGTAACCAGCTCCAGACCCCGTAAGAGAGAGGCAGTGTGGCTGCAAGAGCAAAAGGAAAACCTCATGATGGAGCAAGCGTTGCAACTCCTCCGTGGTATCAAAGAAAGCTGAAAAAGCCATGAGTCTTATGGGTTCCCTGTGGAGAAGGGAGGAGACTGCCCCATGGGGGATCCAGAAGAGATAGCCTGTGGGGGAGAAGAAGAGGAAGCTGGGGAAGGAACATCTCAGGCTTCTGGAGCTCAAGTGGGGGATGCAGCAGCCCAGGGACCCCCAGCCTTGCAGGCCCCACCCCGCAGGCGTAAAAAAACCAAAAATTTCCCCCTAACTGGAAAATATGATGGGAATCTAAAGACATTGGGGCTTTTCTTTTTTTTTTATTGCAAAAGTTTTACAATTACATTTTCACCCCATTTCCCCCCCCAACCCACCCCAAACTCCCCAACCTAACCCTCCCTAACCCCCCCTAACCCTCCCCTCCCCCCCGGACTTCCACAGAATGTACTCCCATCAAAATCCCCTTTATATAAAACTTGAACCCCTCCATCCCCCATATAATTTTTCATCTTCACAAAATTCAAATATATCTGTCTAAATATAATACTATCAGTGAAAAGCTATTTGATACTTCCTAGTTTGATATTTGTTCTGCACATAATCTATCCACTTTTTCCATTCCCATTCATAAGTCTCTTGTGAGCGATCTTTTAGATATGCTGAAATCTTCGCCATCTCTGCAAAGCTGGCCATCTTCAAAGTCCATTCCTCGATAGTGGGCAAAGCTTCATTTTTCCAGTATTTACCTATTAATAATCTCACTGCTGTTATCATATACAATATCAACTTTGTTTCATCCAATGTAAAACCCTTAACTATCCCCAGTAGAAACAATTGTGGAGAAAATTGAATTTTTTTCTTCAAAACATTCTGCATGACCCACCAAATTTTTATCCAGAAAGCCTTAACTTTCTTACAAGTCCACCAAACATGATAATATGTAGCATCTAAACAATCACATCTCCAACATTTTGGCTGAACATTAGGGTACATACACGACAATTTTTTGGGGTCTAAATGCCATCTGTACAACATTTTATAAAAATTTTCCCTCAAATTCTGTGACTGTGTGAATTTAACATTCTGAACCCAAATTTTTTCCCATGTTTCCAACATCACTGGTTCTGCAAAATTTTGTGCCCACTTAATCATACAATCTTTAACCAATTCAGTTTCTGAATCCCTTTCTAACAAAACATTGTAAAGCCTTTTAATATGCATTGGACCTTTCTCTTTTATATGTCTAACCAATTCTTCCTCATGCAACATAATACCAATTTTTTGGTCCTCTTTCCATCTTGATTGAAGTTGATTATACTGTAACCAAGTTAAATTAATCCCTTCGTCCAACAGTGTTTCTAATGTCTTCAGTTGGGGCTTTTCTTGACCCAAGTGTGGAATCACATGCAGGACTTGTGGGAGGACTACTTATCAGATGCGGCTCGAGTGAGATGTGTCATGAACGTCCTAGAGGGAGTAGCCACTGAATTGATGGTGGTCTTCCACAATAATAACTCCCCCTTGCTGAGGAACTACCACCAGTTCATGGGGACTCTTAGGAGGCAGTTTGAAGACCACCTAGCTGAACGGAAGGCGAGACTCAGAATAAAGAGCATCCAGCAGGGCCGGAGATCAGTGGCAGAATACACCCAAGAATTTCGCGAGCTGGCACCCTACATGACAGGGTGGTCAGAAGCGGCTCTACTGGAGAGTTTCAAAGATGGGCTGAATGAAGAAATATACAAGGACTGTAGAGGGCGGGGGGTCCCCGAAGACTTGCAGAGTTGGTACGTAGTAGCTAAGGATGTGGAGATCGAGCTGGCCTGAAGCCGACTCCGAGCAGGCCGTGCAGGAGATCCGTCATCCTCCTTCTACCTCAAAGGAGTGCCAAGGGCGGCCGTGGGGAGAGCGGAATTCAAACCCAAATCGAAGCCCTTCACCTGCTACAAATGTGGAAAGGAAGGCCATCGGGCTGCAGAATGTTTCTCCAAGCCAGTGCCAAAATCTACCATCTTGGGGCCCAAGAAGGCCAACAAAGCGCCCGCAAAAGGCCGCGACACCACCCTGAAAGAAGTTGTTGAGTTCGCTTCCTGAAACCAGGGTGAGTTGGGAACTCCGACCACCGCAGACGACAGCGGGACAGACTCCGACTCCAACTCCGATGATCTGTGAGTCACACAGAAGACCCCATGCTCGTCCCCATAGAAATAAGGGTGCCATCCACAGGGAAACATGCGCAGATGTTAGCCCTGTTGGACTCTGGGTGCACCAGGTGCATAGTCAGCCCGAAAGTGGTGGAGAAACTGGGCCTGAGGCTAAAAACGTTAAAAAGGCCCATTGCGTTCTGTCAGTTGGACGGATCGATTGCAGGAGGGGGCCCGGCCAGGTTTGTGACCGAACCTATTGAAATGCAATTAGGAGATCACGTAGAGAGCCTCAGATTTATTGTGGCCCCTGGCATGGAACGACCCCTAATACTTGGACTGCCCTGGCTCCGTAGATGGAACCCATGGGTTAACTGGGGAACGGGGGTCCTGTGTATTCGTACCGGAAAACCAAGACTAGAAAGGGAAGAAACCCCCCTTGAGGAAGGTATAGAGCCCGAAGGAGCAGAAATGGCAGTAGGCCACATTGAAGGAGAGGAGAAGATTCCAAAAGAGTATTGGGATCTCCGTGAAGTTTTTAGTGAAAGGGCCTCGGATGTGCTGTCTCCCCACAGAGCTATGGACTGTACCATTGAAATACTCCCTGTGTCAGCATTCTGATGCTGCCATAAAAAGGAGGAGACGAGGCTTGACTTTTCACCTACTTATTTTCTCTGTAGATAATATCCCCTAGGAGATGGGATGGGTACATTCCTGTGGGCTGAGGTCAGAAGCTGGGGAGACTGACTTGGAAGAAGGCCAATGAGAAGATGAGAATTGGGGAACGGAAAGGGAAGGGTTTGGAGGTCAGAGGGTTAGTATCGGCTACGACGAAGTCGGGGCCAGATCTGTCGTACTCAATAAATGGAATATTTCAGCAAAGATTAATGGTTTGGGAGTGCAATTTATTTGAGATGACATCGAAACCTGACAGATAGCCGATACTCCTTTCCAAGCCAAGCTGGCTGACCTCCAATCCTCCAGTTCCCTCCCAGACGTACAGAGTGAATGGAGATATTCAACTGACGCCATGGCTGAAGAAAGTTTAATTTACCAATAACAGTTGAGGAGATTATTGTTGCTATTAAACAACTGAAAACAGCTAAAGCTCCAGGAACGGATGGTTTAACTGCGGTGTATTATAAAACTTTACAAGCAGAAATGATTGAACATCTTAAAGACTTATTTTGTAGCATACAACAAGGGGGAAAAATACCCCCTTCATGGAAAGCAGCTTTTGTTTCTCTGATACTGAAAGAGGAGGCAGGCTCTATAAAACCGGAAAATTTTAGACCAATATCTCTCCTGAATACGGATTATAAAATTTATGCGAAAGTATTAGCCAACAGATTAATGCCAGTTATTCAAGAGGTGATTCATCATGATCAAGCAGGATTTATAGAAGGCAGATACATGAAGGATAATGTGAGGCAAATTATAGATTTATTGGAATATCTTGAGAAGAATAAACAGATTGCTGCAGTGCTGGTGTTTTTGGATGCGGAGAAGGCCTTTGATCAAGTGAATTGGAACTTTCTATTAAAGACTTTAAAAAAGATGGACTTTGGGGATCAGTTTATACAGGCGGGTTGCAGCAATTTATCAAGAACAAACAGCACAAATTATTATTAATGGAAGTTTAACTACAAATTTTAGTATAGAAAAAGGCACAAGACAAGGTTGTCCGTTATCCCCGTTGTTGTTCATTCTAACTTTAGAAGTCTTGTTGAATACAATACGGGACTCGAGTACTTTGAAGGGAATAGTGATAAGGCAAGAGGATTACAGAACAAGGTCATTTGCAGATGATCTGGTTGTTACCCTAACACAGCCGATGGAATCAATAATTCAGATGAAAGACATTATAGAAGAATATGGTATGGTATCAGGATTTATACTGAACCAGAAAAAAACCAAGATGATAGTTAAAAATATGACAGCTGATCAAAAGAAAGAATTGGAAAGGAAGGAAGGCTTTGAAATAGTATCAA
Organism: Arizona elegans; assembly: GCA_022577455.1. NCBI lineage: Eukaryota > Metazoa > Chordata > Lepidosauria > Squamata > Colubridae > Arizona > Arizona elegans. The sequence goes on along the minus strand of JAKOOJ010000007.1, from coordinate 29,314,476 downwards.
AGGTGAGATATCTAGGAGTTCAAGTTGCAGATTCAAATATAAAACTGTTTCAAAATAATTATGAGGTGTTGTGGCGAAAGGTACAAAAGGCTATGGAAACCTGGAAAAAACTGCAGCTGTCTTTACTTGGAAGAATAGCAGCAGTTAAAATGAATGTTCTACCTAGATTTTTATTTTTGTTTCAAATGATTCCGGTGCTTAAAAGTGATAAATACTTGATGGAATGGCAAAAAGGAGTGAATAAGTTTGTTTGGAATGAGAAAAAGCCAAGAGTTAAACTGAAATTATGCAAGATGTTCGTGAAAGGGGTGGTCTTAAACTTCCAAACTTGCGATTGTATTATGAAGCTGCAACGTTTACACAAGCAAGTGACTGGTTTGGAAGGACAAAGACTGGAATATTGAATATAGAAAGTTATGATCTTGAATTTGGTTGACATGCATATTTATTTTATGAAAACAAGGTGGATAAAGTATTCAACAGCCATATACTTAGAAGCTCCTTGATGAGAGTATGGAAGAAGCACCGACTCAAATGGGATTATAAAATACCGTTGTGGTTGGATCTTGGTCATATTATATGGAATATAAATACAAAGTCACTTGGGGGGGGGTTTATACAAAGAAGTACTTTTTAATGATGGGGCAGATGGCAATTGAAGTCATTAAACACACTGTTGGAAGACGGGATTAATTTAACGTGGTTACAGTATAATCAACTTCAATTGAGATGGAGAGAAGATCAAAAAATTGGATTAATGTTGCATGAAGAAGAATTGGTTAGACAGATAAAAGAGAAAGGCCCAATGCATATTAAGAGGGTTTATAATGTTTTGTTAGAAAGAGATTCAGAAAATGAATTGGTTAAAGATTGTATGAAAAAAATTCAATTTTCTCCTCAATTGTTTTTACTGGGTATAGTTAAGGGTTTTTCAGTGGGGGAAACAAAATTGATACTGTATATGGTGACAGCAGCTAGGTTATTGATTGGTCAATATTGGAAAAGGGATGATATGCCTACAATTCAAGAATGGACTTTGAAGATGTCCAGTTTTGCAGAAATGGCAAAGATATCAGCATACTTAAAAGATCGGACTCAAGAGACCTATGCATGGGAGTGGAAGAAATGGATAGATTATGTGCAGAATAAATATCAAACTAGGAAGTACCAGATAGCTTTTAGCTAAATATTGTGTAGAAATGTATAGTTTATAGGGGGCAAAATAGTTTATTGTCATGAAGAATTGTATAGTACACAGGGGGGAGAATAGAGGGATGGTAAACTCTGATATAATAAATGTGGATAGATTTCACCTTGGGGAAGTCATGGGGGGGTGGGGAGGGATGGGGAGGGTTAAGGGAGGGATGGGGAGGGGAAAAATGGGGGAAAAATTGATGTTTGTAAAATTTTTCAATAAAAAAAAAAGTTTAATTCAGGCAACTTGGCAGCTTGGAAGCCATGAAATCTCAACCCTGCCCATCTCCCCTGGCAAAGTTGCAAGATAGCCAAGGTCAGACGATCGTGCTGCAAGCCAAGAAGAAGGCAGATAAGTACTCGGGGATTTTGCCAAAAGCCACAGAGGTTGAATTCCCTTCCTGAACGTGCAGGAGAAGGGGAAACCCCTAAGTGAATTGGGGAGAGCAGACTGGCTATGGGACTGGCAGCAAGCCAGGCACCAAGAAATTTCAAGGAAGCCACTCGATAGCCCTATAGATGAATTGAAGGAGAAATTTGACCGTGCCATCCTTCGGGAGGAGGGGCCATCATGCAGACCAAAGGAAACGAGAGAACCAGTTTGGGTTGCTGAACCAAGAGGCCGTAGGCTGACCCGCAGCCCTTCCCCCCTCCCTAGCAGAAGGAGAAGGAGCCCAAAAATGCATCCATGGGTTCCCCCCTGGCCCAGCAAGCAGAGCAGCCTAGATGGGACAGCACCTCCCTACCCTAGAATGAGAGATGAGGAAGAGGACCATCAGCACTGAGGCCAGATTTACAGAGCCCCGCACTGGGAGGAGAGGGCAGCGAGGGAGGAGCCACCCCATTCAGAGGGAAGTTCAATGGTGACCCAGACCACCTAGCCCAATTCCTTGATACCGCTGAGATCTACATAGAGCGTTATGGACATCTCTACCCATTCCCCAGAGCCCTAGTGAGTGCCATTTCAGAAGGGTTGGAGGGAGAAGCAAGGAGGTGGTCAGCAGCCCTCTACAAGAACAGGGCCCCCCAACTGCAAGACGCAGACGGGTTCTTACAACTACTACGAGCCTGATTCGAGGAGGCAGAGGTGGACCCCTATGTGGAGGACGAGCTCAGAAACCTAATGCAGAAGGGGAAGCTCATCAGAGAGCATATCCGTGAATTCAGGAGAGTCATTGGGACCCTGCCTCCCCTACCAGAGTGACTGCTGGTGTACTTCTTTAGGACAAGCCTAGATAAGAGAATTGCCCAAGTGACTGCTTATCGAGACATCCCGAACCGACTCTCCGAATGGTTCCAGGTAGCGATAAAAGTTGACAGAGGGCTGCGGGCCAACGACATGTCGAAGCAACCAGATAGCAAGGAGAGAAGCCAACCGGACCAGGGTCCACCCAGTAGACAAGGAGCTGCAGCACCACCGCCCACTCATTGGCCAGTTGTCCCATGGAGCCCGCTGAGGTGCTACAGATGCGGAAGGATTGGTCACCTGGCAGCAATGTGTGGAACCCCTAGAGACCAGATCCACCGCCCAAGGCACGACCGGAATGAGGGCCCAAATGCGCCACCCACGTGCCATGGAAAGCTCCCCAGGAGGTCTTCGCTCACCTGACCGAAACAAGAGGAATCCCAGATGAGGGAGATCAATTCCCCGAATCTTATGACAGCGAGGACGAGGGTGAAAATGACCCGATGGTGAGTGGACCCGTCCCTCCTTTTCTTTTCCCCATACGCCTAACAGCCCCGAAAACAGGGACCCAAGGGACGTTCCAAGCCCTAATAGACTCTGGCAGCATGAGGTGCCTGATCAACCTACCCACAGTCTTAAAATTGGGGATCCGCACTAAAAAGCTCAAACACCCAATTCGATTTGAGCAAGTTGATGGATCCTTAGTAGGGGGAACTTATGCCACACACTTGACCGACCCAGTGAGGCTGGAGCTAGCAGATCACTGGGAAATGATTTGGTTCATAATAGCCCCTAAGATGACAGACCCAGTCATACTGTGACTCTCGTGGCTGGACAAATGGGGTCCAATCATCTGGTGGCAAGAGGGGACTCGCAGGTTGAGGATATCAAAGGACCCCCAACCCCTGCCGCCCCAACCAGGGGAGATGCCCCCCACGCAGGGACCCCAATCCCTCCCACCTCAGCAAAAGAAGACACCGCCAATACAAGGGCCCCTCCCTGAGGGTACAGCGGAGCAACTGTCAGCCGCATCTGACAGCTCTTATGACACAGATCAGATCCCAGGGGAGTACCAAAACCTTGCAGAGGTATTCAGCAAGGCCGAGTGTGACGTTCTACCCCCCCCACCGTGAAGCTGATTGTGCTATCGAGATCATCCCTGGAGCAAAACTGCCTAAACCTAAACTGCATGCCATGACGCCCCGTGAAATGCAGGAAATGCAGAACTACATAGACAAGAACTTACAAAGAGGTTTCATTGAGCCAGTTAAACCACGGGTCGCGGCACCGGTCCTTTTCAAAGAGAAGAAAGACAGCTCTATGAAACTGGTGGTTGATTTTCGCACTATCAATGCTGTCTGCGTACACAACTTATATCCCCTTCCCCTCATGAACGACATGCTAGCCCACCTGGCCAAAGGGAAAGTTTTCACCAAACTAGACTTTCGGGAAGCTTACTACCGAATACGCATCAGGGAAGGAGATGAGTGGAAAACGGCATTCAACTGCCCCCTGGGGAGTTTCCAGTTCAAGGTAATGCCCTTTGGACTGCAAGGAGCCCCGGCGCTGTTTATGCAGCTGATAAATGAAGTCCTACATGAGCACCTTTACAAAGGGGTCCTCCTCTACCTGGACAATATTCTCATTTACACGGAGACCATAGATGAACACATACACCTCGTCCGCCAAGTGCTGGAAAAACTGCTGAGGGCAAACCTGTATGTCAAACTGTCAAAATACGAGTTCCACCAATCACACTAGACTACCTAGGCTACCGAGTATCAACTGAAGGAATAGAGATGGACCCAGCCAAAGTCCAATCAGTTCTACAGTGGCAGCCCCCTCGCACCCGCAGACAACTGCAAAGCTTCCTAGGGGTCATGAACTTCTACAGACAATTCATCCCCTCATTCGCAAGAATTGCCAAACCTCTGATGGACCTCCTAAAGACAGGGAGCCCGGCGACAAAACCCCACCCGGGACAACCCCTACAGTGGGACCTGACCTGCCAACGGGCATTCGAGACACTAAAAGAGATGTTTGCAAAAGAACCTGTCTTAAGGCATCCTGACCCTGTTTGTCATCCAAACAGATGCAAGCGATGTGGCAGTGGGGGCCGTGCTGCTCCAAAAGAACAGCCAAGGTAATCTACAACCTTGTGCCTACACCTCCCGCAAGCTCACCGACACAGAGAGGTGATGGGCGACGTGGGAAAAAGAAGCGTTCGTGGTGAGATGGGCATCGTTGACCTGGCGGCACCTACTAGAGGGAGGCCAGAAACCGTTCGAAGTTTGGACTGATCATAAGAATCTGAAGCCCCTCAGAACCCCACGGAAATTGTCGCCCAGGCAGGTCCGGTGGGCTCAATACTTCAATCGCTTCAACTTCGAGCTTAAGCACATCCCAGGAGGGAGGAATTTCCTGGCTGACGCCCTCTCCTGGATGCCCCAATACAACAGTGAGCAGGAGCAGGTGGTGAATGCCATCATCCCCTCCACCCAAGCAGCGGCTCAAGTGGTCACCAGATGGCAACAACGTGACCAGCAGGGCCAACTTGCAAGTGACTTAACGACAAAACTAAAAATTGAAACAGCAGCGGACCCCTGGTTTCGAGACAATCAACACCTCTTGACAAAAAGGGATGACCTAGCATGGAAGGGGACAAAGCTCTATGTCCCACAGACTCTATGCACCCTGATCCTCAAGAGGAGCCACGATGTTAAACCAGCAGGACATTTTGGCTTCCTAAGGACTCTGCACTTAGCACGGAGACAGTTCTGGTGGCCCACATGAGAAAGGACGTATACAGTTACGTAAAAAGTTGTAGCGTCTGCGCCATGATGAAGAGACGACCAGGATGCCCTCCCGGGCTGCTGCAACCAGTAGCTGAACCAACGAGACCATGGGAAGAGATTGCGATGGATTTCATAGTAGAACTGCCAAGAAGTGGTGGCAACACAGTGATCTGGACTGTAACAGACTTATTCTCCAAACAGGCAAACTGTCAGCATTCCAAATTATATTCTCCTCCAGCGCTGACATGAATGAAAGAGGAAGAAGCTTTGCTTTAATGCTGAGATGAACTTTTACCTAGTTCCCTGCTCCTTAGCAGATAGCGTTACCTGGGTGACAGAGGGAGGGGGGAAATTCCTGTGAAAAGAAAGTGCTTGGGACGAAGAGATGGATCTGCACGATGGCCAATGAGACATTGGGGTTGAAGAACAGAAAGGGAGGGGTTTGGAAGGAGGGGCCAGTTTTGGCTGCACAAAGAGTTCAGGGATGTCGTTCTCCTATTCTTAAATAAAAAAAAAAGATTCATTAGAGACCTTACGTTTGAGAATGAAGTTTATTTAAGATAGCAACAAAACCTGACAGACAGCCAAAACTCCTCCAAAGCCAGGCTGGCTGATTTTAAATCATCCCGCTCCCTCCCAGACGTGTGGTCGGACTGGAGGTTATCTCCGGACACTATGGCTGAAGCCAAGCTCTCGGAGGAAAGCCTGCTTCAAGCAACGGTAGGAGGAGAACTGGCCGTGATCCCAGCCAGCTTGGAAAGTACAAAGGCTCAACTCTCCCCACCTTTCCCCTCGGCAGAACTTCAAGCCAAAAAATGTGAGCCAGATAAGTACCCGGGGACTGTGCCAAAAGCCTCAGAGGCTGAATTTCCCTTTCCAAACGTGAAAGATAAAGGGAAACCCCTAAGTGAATTGGCAAGGGCGAACTGGCTATGGGAATGGGAGCAAGCCAGAAAACAAACTAAGCACTAAGAAATTCTAAGGAAGCCACTCAAAAGCCCCATAGATGAGTTGAAAGAGAAATTTGACCGTGACACCCTTCAGGGGGAGGGGTCATCTTGCAGACCCAAAGAAAAGAGAGAACCAGTCTGGGCTGCTGATCCAAGAGGCCGTAGGCCAAAGCGCAGCCCTTCCCCCCTCCACAGCAGCAGGAGGAGGAGCCCAACAACGCATCCAAGGGTCCACCCCTCCCAGCAAGCAGCGAAGCCTAGATGAGGCAGCACTTCCCTACCCCAGGATGAGAGACGAGGCAGAGGACTATCAACACCAAGGCCGGCCCTACAGAGCTCAGCACAGAGAGGAGAGGGCAGAGAGAGAGAGGAACCACCCCAGTTCAGAGGGAAGTTCGATGGTGACCCAGACAATCTCGCCCAATTCCTCGATTCAGCTGAGATATACATAGAGCGTTTTGGACACCTCTACCCTTTCCCCAGAGCCCTAGTGAATGCTATCTCGGAAGGGCTGGAGGGAGAAGCAAAGAGGTGGTCAGCATCCCTCTAAAAAACAGGGGCCCCCAACTGCAAGATGCGGATGGGTTCTTGCAACTATTGAGAGCCCATTATGAGGAGGAGGAGGAGGACCCCTATGTGGAAGACGAGCTAAGAAACCTAATGAAGAAGGGGAAGCCTATCAGAGAGCATATCCGTGAATTCAGGAGAGTCATTGGAACACTGCCTCCCCTACCAGAGCGATTGATGGTGTATTTTTTTAGAACAAGCCTAGATAAGGGAATTTCCCAAGTGACTGCCTATCGGGACATCCCAAACCGACTCTCTGAATGGTTCCGGGTAGCGATAAAAGTCGACAGAGGGCTGCGGGCGAATGACATGTCAAAACCACCAGATGGAAAGGAGAGAGGCCGACCGGACCAGGGGCCACTCAACAGATGAGAAACCCCAACATCACAGCCCACCCAGAGGCCAACTGCCCCACGGAACCCACTGAAATGCTACAGATGTGGGGGGAGTGGCCACATAGCAGCAAGATGTGGAACCCCTAGACCGGGACCAGCTCCACCGCCCAAAGCACGCCCGGAATGAGGGCCCAAGTGCGCCACCCACATACCACGGAAAGCTCCCCAAATCCCAGAGTTTTCCGCTCATCTGACTGAAACCAGAGGAATCCCAGGTGAGGGAGATCAGTCCCCCGAACCCTATGACATGGAGGATGAAGGCGAGGATGACCCAATGGTGAGTGGACCCGTCCATCCTTTTCTTTTCCCCATACGCCTAACAGCCACCAAAACAGGGGCCCAAGGGACTTTCCAAGCCCTAATAGACTCTGGTAGCACAAGGTGCCTAATTAACCTACCCATAGTTCTAAAATTGGGGATCCAAGCTAAAAAGCTCAAACAACCAATTCGTTTTGAGCAAGTTGATGGGTCCCTAGTAGGGAGAGCGTACGCCACACACTTGATTGAACCCGTGAGACTAGAACTAGCAGATCACTAGGGAAAGGATCCGCTTCATAATAGCCCCCAAGATGACAGACCCAGTCATATTGGGATTCTCGTGGTTGAACAAATGGGGCCCAATCATTTGGTGGCAAGAGGGGACCCGCAGGCTGAGGATAGCAAAGGGCCCCCAACCCCTGCCGCCCCGACCAGAAGAATTCCCTCCCACGCTGAGACCCCAAAGCCACCCGCCACTGCAGAAGGAAACACCACCAACACAAGGGTCCCTCCCGGAAGGTACACCCAAGCAATTGGCAGCCGCACCCGCCACCGCTTGTAATGCAGATCAGATCCCAGGGGAGTACCAAGACCTTGCAGAAGTATTCAGCGAGGTCGAGTGTGACGTTCTACCCCCCTACTGCGAGACCGATTGTGCCATCGAGATTATCCTGGGGGCGAAACTACCCAAGCCCAAAATGTATGCCATGACGCCCTGTGAAATGCAGGAAATGCGGGACTACATAGACAAGAACTTACGAAGGGGATTTATTGAGCCAGTAAAACCAAGGGTAGCGGCGCCAGTCCTGTTTAAAGAGAAAAAGGATGGCTCTATGAGACTGGTGGTTGATTTTCGAAGTGTCAACGCAATTTGCGCACACAACTTATACCCCCTCCCCCTCATGAAGGACATGCTAGCCCACCTCACTAAAGGAAAAGTTTTCACCAAACTAGACCTTCGAGAAGCTTATTACCGAGTATGCATCAAGGCAGGAGATGAATGGAAAACAGCATTCAACTGCCCCCTGGGTAGTTTCCAGTTCAAGGTAATGCCCTTTGGATTGCAAGGAGCTCCGGCAGTGTTCATGCAGTTGATAAATGAAGTCCTACATGAGCACCTTTACAAAGGGGTCCACGTCTACCTGGACAATATTCTCATCTACACGGAGACCATAGACGAACATATACCCCTCGTCTGCCAAGTACTGAAAAAACTGCTGAGGACAAACCTGTATGTCAAACTGTCAAAATGTGATTTCTACCAATCATGGCTAGACTACCTAGGCTACCGAGTATCAAATGAGGGGATAGAAATGGACCCAGACAAGGTCCAATCAGTTCTACAATGGCAGCCCTCTCGCACCCGCAGACAACTGCAAAGTTTCCTAGGCTTCGCGAACTTTTACAGACAATTCATCCCCTCATTGGCGAAAATTGCCAAACCTTTGACGGACCTCCTAAAGACAGGAAGCCCAGCGACGAAACCCCGCCTGGGACAACCCCTACAGTGGGACCTGACCTGCCAACAGGCATTCGAGACGCTAAAAGGAATGTTTGTGAAAGAACCTGTCTTAAAACACCCTGATCCTGAACAGTCTTTTGTCATCCAAGCAGATGCAAGTGATGTGGCAGTAGGAGCCGTGTTACTCCAAAGAACAGCCAAGGTGATCTACAACCCTGCACCTACACCTCCCGCAAACTCACCGACACAGAGAGGCGATGGGCGGCGTGGGAGAAGGAAGCATTCGCAGTAAGATAGGCGTTGTTGACCTGGCGGCACCTACTAGAGGAAGGCCAAAAACTGTTTGAAGTCTGGACTGATCCTAAAAACCTGGAGGCCCTAAAAACCCCATGGAAACTGTCGCCCAGGCAAGTCTGGTCTCAATACTTCAATCGTTTCAATTTCGAGCTTAAGCACATCCCAGGAGGGAGGAATTCCTGGCTGACGCCCTCTCCCGGATGCCCCAATACAACAGTGAGTGGGAGCAGGTGGTGAATGCCATCATCCCCTCCACCCAAGCAGCGGCTCAAGTGATCACCAGACGGCAACAACGTGACCAGCAGGGCCAACTTGCAAGTGACTTAACTGCAAAATTAAAAAATGAAACACTGACAGACGCCTGGTTCCGAGACAATCAACACCTCTTGACAAAAAGAGATGACCTAGCATGGAAGGGGACAAAGCTCTATGTCCCACAGACTTTACGCACTCTGATTCTCAAGAGGAGCCACGACGTTAAACCAGCGGGACACTTCGGGTTCCTAAAGACTCTGCACCTAGTACGAAGGCAGTTCTGGTGGCCCCACATGAGAAAGGACGTAGACAGTTATGTAAAAAGCTGCACCATTTGTGTCACAATGAAGACAAGACCAGGGTGCCCGCCTGGACTGTTGCAACCAGTAGCTGAGCCGACAAGACAATGGGAGGACATTGCGATGGACTTCATAGTAGACCTACCGAGGAGCAGTGGAAAAACAGTGATCTGGACTGTAATAGACTTATTCTCCAAACAGGCACACTTCATTCCTTGTAGGAGACTGCCCTCAGTCCATCAGTTATCCAAACTGTTCCTGAAACACATCTACCACCTGCATGGAATCCCTAGGAGAATCATCTCCGACTGAGGGGTCCAGTTCACAGCAAAGTTCTGGAGGGAGTTCCTACGATCCATAGGGTCATCCCAAGGGCTCAGCTCAGCATTTCACCCGAACACCAATGGGAGGGTAGAAAGACTGAATGCTATGATAGAACAGTATTTAAGATGCTACGTCGACTACCAGTAGTCCAATTGGGCAGACCTCCTATCTTTTGCGGAGGTCGTATATAATAATGCTGTCCATAGCAGCACGGGGCTAACTCCGTTCAAAGTAGTGAGTGGCATGGATTTTGTCCCCATGCCAGAGTACCCAAGGGAGCCCCCTTCCTCAGTCAGCTTGACCGACTGGATGGCAATGTTGAGAGAAACTTGGGAGAATGTTAAGAGGACGCTGGCCAAGGTGGCTCAATCTTATAAGAAACAGGCAGACAAGAACTCCCCAAAGACCATTTCAGTTGGGAGAGAAAGTCTACCTTTCCACCAAGTACTTGAGAATTAGACTCCTGAGCAAGAAATTAGGCCCGAAATTTATAGGACTGTTTCCTATAGTAAAAATAATCAACCCCGTTACAGTACAACTGCAGTTGCCACAGCTCTTGGGGAAGATTCACCCAGTTTTTCACAGTAGCCTTCTGAAACCTGTAGTGGGGTCTACTTTAAGGCCGACGCCACATGAACCCCCTGGGCCCCTGGTTGTTGGGGGCCAAACTCACTACGAAGAGTAGCGAATTCTTGAGTCAAGATGGCACAGGGGGCACCTCCAGTACTTAATTAAATGGAAGGGCTACCCGTTGTCAGAGGCTTCCTGGGTGAAGAGCTCAAACATCCAAGCTGACCGCCTTATAGCAAAATTCCATGCAGACTACCCGGGCAAGCCAGGAGGGGGGGTTCGCAGCCAAGGAGGGGATAATGATACTTATCTTGTTGTGTTTTTTTCCTATGGGGCAGATTACGTCGGAGAAGTGAAGGGAGAGGGGCCGGATGCCAGCATTCCAAATTATGTTCTCCTCCAGCGCTGACATGAATGAAAGAGGGAGAAGCTTTGCTTTAATGCTGAGATGAACTTTTACCTAGTTCCCTGCTCCTTAGTAGATAGCGTTACCTGGGTGACAGAGGGAGGGGGGAAATTCCTGTGAAAAGAAAGTGCTTGGGACGAAGAGATGGATCTGCATGATGGCCAATGAGACATTGGGGTTGAAGAACAGAAAGGGAGGGGTTTGGAAGGAGGGGCCAGTTTTGGCTGCACAAAGAGTTCAGGGAAAAAGTCATTAGAAACCTTACGTTTGAGAATGAAGTTTATTTAAGATAGCAATGAAATCTGATACACACTTTATACCCTGCAGGGGGCTACCCTCAGCCCGCCAATTATCCAAACTGTTCCTGAAACACATTTACCACCTGCATGGAGTATCCAGAAGAATCATCTCCGACCAAGGGGTCCAGTTCACAGCAAAATTTTGGATCCTACGATCCATAGGTTCATCCCAAGGATGAACCCAAGCTCAGCGTTTCACCCGAGCACCAATGGGGGGGTGGAGAGACTGAATGCCATGATAGAGCAGTATTTAAGATGCTATGTCAACTACCAACAGTCCAATTGGGCAGATCTCCTATTGTTTGCGGAGGTCGCGTATAATAACACTGTCCACAGTAGCATGGGATTAACCTTGTTTAAAATAGTGAGTAGTATGGATTTCGTCCCCATGCCAGAGTACCCAAGGGAGCCCCCTTCCTCAGTCAGCTTGACCGATTGGATGGATATGTTGAGGGAAACCTGGGAGAACATTAAGAGGGCGTTGGCCAAGGCGGCACAATCCTATAAGAAACAAGCAGACAAGCACCGAACTCCCCAAAGACCATTTCAAGTGGGGGAGAAGGTTTATCTCTCCACCAAGTATTTGAGACTTAGACTTCCGAGCAAGAAATTGGGCGTGAAATTTATAGGACCTTTCCCTATAGAAAAGATAATCAACCCGGTTACAGTACAACTGTGATTGCCCCGGCTACTAGGGAAGATACACCGCATTTTCCACAGCAGCCTCCTGAAGCCTGTGGTGGGGTCAACTTTAAGGCCGGTGCCACGTGACCCCCCCGAGCCCCTGGTTGTTGGGGGCCACACTCATTATGAAGTACAGCAAATTCTTGATTCAAGATGGCACAGGGGCCACCTCCAATACTTAATTAAGTGGAAGGGTTACCCCTTGTCGGAGGCTTCCTGGGTGAAGAGCACAAATATCCAAGCTGATCGCCTTATAGCCAAATTCCATGCAGATCACCCGGGCAAGGCGGGAGGGGGTGGTACACACCCTCGGATGGAGTAACGGTACTTAATTTGTTTTTTTTCTTGAAACAGGCTTCCCTGGAAAAATGAAGGGAGAGGGGCCGGATGTCAACATTCTGATGCTGCCATAAAAAGGAGGAGATGAGGCTTGACTTTTCACCTACTTATTTTCTCTGTAAATAATATCCCCTAGGAGATGGGATGGGAGGGGGGACATTCCTGTGGGCTGAGGTCAGAAGCTGGGAAGACTGACTTGGAAGATGGCCAATGAGAAGATGAGAATTGGGGAATGGAAAGGGAAGGGTTTGGGGGTCAGAAGGTTAGTATCGGCTACAACGAAGTTGGGGCCAGATCTGTCATACTCAATAAATGGAATATTTCAGCAAAGATAAATTGTTTGGGAGTGCTATTTATTTGAGATGACATCGAAACCTGACACCCTAGGGTGAAGCTCCCTAAGCCAAAAATCTCCCCCATGACCCCTCGTGAACTAGGGGAATTGTGAAACTTCATTGATAAAAATCTAGAACGGGCTTTATCCAACCAGCCAAACCAAGGGTGGCGGCACCGGTATTGTTCCAAGAAAAGAAGGATGGCTCCTTTCGCTTGGTAGTTGATTATAGAAATCTTAACGCTATTTGCATGGAAAACGTTTACCCCCTACCACTTATGAAGGACATGCTGTCTCACTTAGGTACGGGAAAAGTCTTCACCAAACTTGACTTACGGGAGGCATACTACCGAGTGAGAATTAAAGAGTGAATGAATGGAAGACAGCATTTAATTGCCCACTTGGATGTTTCCAGTTTAGAGTGCTCCCGTTTGGACTACAGGGAGCCCCTGCTGTGTTCATGCAATTGATTGGGCATTTTGAGACCTCCTCTTTCACGTATATCCTGCATTATTTTTTGCTTTATTCTCGGTCTCTTTCCTGCCCAGACAAAATTATTAATACCCTTCTGCCATATCTTCAAATTTTCATCTTTTTTAAGTACTGGTATCATTTGAAAAAGAAATAAAAACTTTTTATTTATTTACTGCTGCTATTCTATCCAACAAAGACAATTGTAATTTTTTCCAATTTTCCATCTCTCTCTGTATTTTTTGCCACAACGGATCATAATTCTGCTTAAATAATTTCACATTTGATGTCGTAATATAAACCCCTAAATACTTAACTTTTTTTACTATTTCAAATCCTGTTAGTCTTTCTAATTCTTTTTGATTTGTAGTCATGTTTTTAGTTATTATCTTCAATTTCCCTGCATTTATTTTAAATCCAGATACTTGTCCATATTGATTAATTATATCCATTAAACCTATAACCGACTGTAATGGTTAGGTTAAAGTAACAACCAAGTCGTCTGCAAATGCTCATAATCTGTAATCATACTGCCTAATTTTAATTCCCTTTATTTTATCCGACACACGTATTTTACTCAACAAAAATTCCAAGGTCAAAATAAACAATAATGGAGACAAGGGACATCCTTGTCTTGTTCCTTTTTCTATATTAAAAGTATCTGTTAAACTACCATTAATTATTATTTGCCGTTTGTTTCTGATATATTGCATTAATAGATTGTGTAAAATGTTCTCCAAACTGCATCTTGTCTATTATTTTCAATAAGAAATGCCAGTTCAATCGATCAAATGCCAGTTTGATCATTATGAATCATTTGTTAGATGACTGCCATTAACCTATTTGCTAGTATTTTAGCAAAATCTTATAATCTGTATTTAAAAGTGATATAGGTCTGTAATTTTTTGGCTGGGTGTGGTCTTGGTCCTCCTTTGGAATCAGAGAAATAAAAGCTGTCCTCCAGGATGGGGAAACATCTCCTCCAGATTGTATATTAGTAAATAATTCCTTAAGTGGTCTCACCATTTCTAACTGCAAGTATTTGTAATAAGCGGCTGTCAAACCATCCGTCCCAGGGGCTTTACCCACTTTCAACTGCTTAATTGCAAACATAATTTCCTCAGAAGTTATCAGTTGATTTAAACCCTCCCTTTGCTCTTTTGTAATTATAGAGATATTCTCTTTCTGTAAATATCTATCTATATCTATACTTTGAATTTTATTACTAGCATACAACCTTGTATAAAATTCTAAAAATGCTTTTTTAATCATATTTTGCTGATAAACCTCTTTACCTTTATATTCTATTTTCTCTATGGTCCGTAACTTTTGTTTTTTCCTTAACAGATATGCTAACCATTTGCCTGGTTTGTTAGCATTGCAAAAAGTATTGTGTTTAGCATATTGCAAGTTAGTTGCAACCTGATCTGCCATTAACATATTAAATTGCCCTCGCAGTAAGTTAATTGCCTCTTTTGTTTTCTTGTCTGCTGGATTCAATATCAAAGCTTGTTCTTTTTTTTTAATTTCTTCTTCTAAATCCTTCCTTTTTTTCCTGCTTAAGTCTATGTTTATTATTCAGATATATCAAAATACCTCTCATATATGCTTTACTTGCGTCCCAGACCATTTCCATAGATGTACCCTTATGCATATTCATAATGAAAAATTCTTTCATAAAATTTTTACATTCTTTTACATTTCCCTCATATCTAATCAGATTTTCATTTAACCTCCAAGACCTCTTAAATCCCTTTCCATACTCCAATTCCATCCAAACTGGACTATGATCCGTTAAAACTCTTGGACATATCTTCGTCTTCTTCACCCTAGAAAAAAGATCATTGGTAATTAATATGAAATCAATCCTAGAAAAAGATTGGTGTCTATCAGAAAAAAAGGTAAAATCTTTTTCTTCAGCATTCCTCTCTCGCCAGATGTCTCTCAACTCCATGTCATCCATCATTTCAAAAAAGGATTTTGGCAATCTGGCGCGTGTTGAGATATTTTCCAAGAGCCCCTTCTTATCTTTTTAGTGTCCAAAACTCCATTCCAATCACCCAATAAAATGCATGATTTATAATCCCATTGTAGTAACTTGGAATGTAAAAGCTTGTAAAATTTTTCCTGTTGTTGATTCGGTGCATATATTCCAATTAAAAGTATTTTTCCTCTTTTATTAAAAGTTCAATTGCTATGAATCTTCCTTGATCATCTGCTTCAATTAGTTTAGCAATTAAGTCTTTTTTTAGGCATATAACTATACTATTCTTCTCTGGAGCAGATGCAACAAAATGTGTACATTTTGCATTTATTAAATATTTTTGATCTTTCCTTCTAATATGAGTCTCTTGTAGACAGATTACTTCATTTTTAAACTGTTTCAGATAATGAAATATTTTCCTCCTCTTTTGTGGTGAATTTAGGCCATTAACATTCCAAGTCAGAAATCTAGTTGCCATTCTTGGCGCCCTGAAGCTTCTGGAGCATCTGCTGGAAATCTCCATGCATTTTGCTTTTTTGGCCTTGCTCCTCCCACTGCTTCTGTTTTTGTAGTTTCTTGTGTTGTCATCTGGAGTTGCTGCACTCTTAATTCTTCTTTACGCTTGGCTGCTGCTCGGGTCTGTCTTTGATCCTTAGGTTCTTCTATTTTTTCAAATACATCCAAAGCTTGAGCAGTAGTCGAAAGTTGTATTAAATCTTCTTGAATAATCAAAGCTCCCCTTTGGGCCTGTGCCAACGATTCTTCCTTCTCCCCCTTTCTTGTCTCCTCTGCTTCCGTCTTCCTTCTAGCTTCTGGGAACTGTGGGCATCCAGCCTTTAGTACATTGGTGTAAAGATTTCTTGCCTTCCACACTGAATTAAGACGATATCTTTCTCCTGAATAGTTCACCACTAGTCCAGCTGGAACCTCCCATCTGTGTTGTATCTGACGGTTTCTCAGTTCTTCCACCAGAAAAGCACAATCCCTTCTGGCTCTCAACATTTTGGGAGGGGATTTCTTTCAATATTAAAACCTCCTGCCTCTCCACTTGAAGTTTATTTTTAAAAGTGGCTTGTAAAATTTCATTGCGTATCCTCCTTGTAGGATACAATGTCTCTTGGTAAATATTTCTGTCTGACAACCCATGAATTGACATGATAGATTTTATCAATTTGCCATTCAGAATTTGCTTTTTGTTCTCCCATTATCTGTGCAAATGCTTCTGCAAAAATCTCTCTCAAATTCTCTTGCTTATTTTCCTTCAGACCTCTTATTCTCAAAGCAAATTCCATGCCTCTATATTGTATCATTGTTACATCAGCCTCTGCTCTTTCCATCTTATTCTGAACCTCTCCCATTTTATTTTCCAAATTCACATTAGACTGCTTAATTTCTTCCAATTTTTCATCTAATAATTCAATATGGCTTGCCGGATCTTGAATTACCATGACAATATCTTCTCTAATTTCCTGATTTCAAATTTGAATAAACTCTTTAATTTCAGCCATCTCATCAGCGACATCTCGAATTTTATCTTCAAACACAGAAGTAATTTTTTCTCTGTAACAGAGGCTTGTGTTTTAAGGGCTTCCTGCAACATTTCAAGTGTTAATATTTGTGGTTCTGTTGGGGCAGAGAGAGACTGCAATTTAGACATTTGAGCTGGTGAACTCCCAGCACTTTTAGGGGCAACAGTCTTTATTTGTTTTGAAGTCATTTGAATTTATTCAGCAACCAGAACAACAAATCCACCAGGTCCAAAAATTTCCAGTCCTTAAATAATATCAATCATGTTTTAAAATCACTACTATAGTCTTTTTAGCCTTTAAACCTTTACTATTTCCTTTGAGAACCCAAACAAACATGCATTCCCACCACTACCCTTTAAAGTGAGACAAGCCACATGGCTATCATATAAATTCCTGCAGGTAAAGGGAATCTCAGGCCTCCTTGGCACCAGGATATAGGTTGTAAAATATCTGATGACACAGGCCATGCTAGTAACTCGAATCCAAGTCTTCCCCTTCCTCCACTTGAATGACAGTATCATTTTTAGGGATCTGACAGTGTCAAAGGTTGCTCTGAAATAAGGGGGCATTGGCCTCGTGGGTGGCAGGGCTGCGGCTGCAGCTGGCTGGGATAAAACTTGCTGTGGGGCTGCTCTTGGTTGCTGCATTCCAACAGGCTGCTGTGAGAGTTTCTGGGCTGGAAAGGAGGGGGGCAATGTCGTCGGATACTGGGGGAGGGGACCTGGCTGCTGAGCTGTTTGCTGCATTAGAAGGGGGGCAGTCTAGCCGACTGCTGGATTAGTCCTCCCTGCAGTGCCAGGATTGTTTGGCCATAGGAGGGGATCCCTGGAAGCTTGGAACAGACGGTGCAGGATACCACTGGCACTGGATTCATCCTTGTCCGGGACAGAAACCCCATCCGGGCTGTATATTCTCAGCAGGAGGTAGCGCAAAGGCAGGCTGGCGAGGGCCCCGATTGGGGAGTTTTGCATTTTGTATGCCGGCTGAGCCTGATGCCCCACTGCTGCAAGATTGGAATGCTGCACTAATCCTGTTGTTTGGCCTTTGGGTGGGTAAGGGGGGGTCTGCGTCCTACTAATCCCCCCTCCATGTCCCGGATCAGGGAGGGTGAATGTTGGTTTCGCTAGCCTCCAGCTCACCTCCAAGGGTTGGGAAGGGGGGGAGAAGCTCCTCACTTCATCTGCTCAAAACTCTCAAGGTTAGGTCCCCTTTCGCCTGGGCTCATAACTACTGGAGCAGCCAGCTGTTTCGAGGGGATAACCAGGTGACTCACTTCCGCCCGAGCACTATTGTATTGAGGTAGTCTCGAGAGAGCATCTGCCATAAAGTTCTTTTCCCCAGGAAGGTAGCGCAGAGAGAAATTAGATCGGTTAAAATGTTGGGCCCAGCGGACTTGCTTAAGTGACAACTTCCAGGGCGTTTTTAGGGCCTCTAAGTTTTTGTGATCAGTCCACACCTCAAAAGGGTGCTTCGCCCCTTCCAGGAAGTGCCTCCATGTTAGCAGCGCCCAGCGAACAGCAAAAGCCTCCTTCTCTCAGATAGTCCATCTCCTCTTGGTTTCAGATAATTTCCGAGAGGTATAGGCACAGGCAAATTTCCCTCAGCATTGGCTTGAAGTAACACTGCCCTGACAGCCACATCACTGGCGTCAGCCTGGACAACAAACGGAGCATCCATGTCAGGGTGTTTAAGGACCAGTTCGGCGGCAAACAGTCATTTCAGTTTTTCAAAAGTCGCCTGGCCTTCCATAGTCCACTCAAGAGGCCAGGAAGGTTTTGGCTTCGCCTCCCCCTTTGTTTACAGGAGGTTAGTAATCGGTAAGGCAATCTTTGTGAACGAGGGGATGAACTGTCGATAGAAGTTAGCAAAGCCCAGGAAGCTTTGTAGTTGCTTGTGGGTCCCATGGTCTCAGTGTAAATAAGAATATCATCCAGGTAGACCAGGACCCTCTTGTAGAGGTGCTCATATAGTACCTCATTGATCAGTTGCATGAATACTGCTGGGGCCCCTTGTAATCCGAAAGGGAGCACCCTAAACACCCTGGAAACAACCCAGCGGGCAATTGAAAGCAGTTTTCCATTCATCACCTTCCTTAATCCAAACTCTGTAATAAGCCTCCCATAAGTCCAGCTTAGTAAAAATCTTCCTCTTGGCCAGGTGGGCTAGCATGTCTTTTATGAGGGGCAGTGGGTAAACATTTTCCACACAAATGGCATTGAGGTTCTTATAGTCAACACAAAGGTGAAGAGACTCATTCTTCTCCCAGAATAGCACCGGGGCGACTACTTGTGGCCTAGCCGATTGGATGAAGCCGTGTTTTAGTTTTTTATCGATAAAGTCTTGTAGCTTCCCCAGCTCCCGCAGGGTCATGAGGTAGATTTTTGGTTTAGGGAGTTTCACCCCTGGGAGGATTTCTATACTACAGTCTGTAGGCCGATGGGGGGGGGGGCAGCACATCTGATGCCATCTCACTAAATACCTCCCGGAGGTCCCAGTACTCTTTTGGGATCTTTTCCTCCCCCACAAGGCGTTCTTTTGCAGCTGCTGCCAACTCACTCACCATTTTGGCCACGCAATAGGGGCTCCCCCCGCTCTTCCCTTGCTGGCTAGAGCGGATGCGCAACATACCAGTCCTCCAATTTACACGTGGGTTCCATCTTTGGAGCCAGGTAGAAGGGGTCGTTCCATGCCAAGGGCCACAATAAAGCTCAGAGTTTCTTGGTGATCCCCCATCCCCATCTCAACTGGTTCGGTTACAAAATGGGCTGGGCCCCCTCAGCTACCCATCTGTGTAACTGACAGAATGTGATGGGCCTTTTCATCATTCTTAGTTTTAGACCCATCTTTTCCACGACCTCAGGGCTGATGACACACCTTGTGAACCCTGAATCTAGAAGAGCTAGCATCTTCCCTTGGGCTCCGGTAGATGGTACCTTTAGTTCCACTGGGATGGTCATGGGCCCCCCACTCTGACTTATCATGAGGGCCTCATCAGAATCAAATGGTGGTAACCAAAGATCTTATCAATA
Source organism: Arizona elegans (assembly GCA_022577455.1). Taxonomy (NCBI): domain Eukaryota; kingdom Metazoa; phylum Chordata; class Lepidosauria; order Squamata; family Colubridae; genus Arizona; species Arizona elegans. The sequence goes on along the minus strand of JAKOOJ010000007.1, from coordinate 29,294,849 downwards.
GCCAGAAAAGGGAACTAGAGAAGAAACTGGAAATACAGACAACCAAGAAATTTAAATATCTGGGAATCTGGCTGACAGCAAAATATTCATCAATTAAAGAGGACAATTACAATAAACTACTCCAACAAGTAAAAAAAAGATTTGGATAATTGAGGAAAAGTACAATTATTATTAATTGGAAAAATAGCCACAATCAAAATGAATATATTACCAAAAATTTTATTTCTATTTCAAACAATACTAATAAAATTAGGAAAGAAATTTTTTCAAGAGTTAAAGTAACAACAAAATTTATTTGGCTAGGGAAAACCCCCCAAATAAAACTAAAACTATTACAAGACTGCAGAAACAAGGGCAGTTTTGGACTCCCTGATTGGGAACTATATTATCAAGCAGTGGCAGTGATGTGGATAAAGGATTGGATAAATCTAAAAAATAAAAGGATATTGACAATAAAGGGTCACGATTTACAGTTAGGCTGGCATGCATTTATTTGGGAGGGAAAAAATAAAACACATATTTATTTCCAGAGACACCAAGTTAGAGAAGCCCTGCTATATGTATGGGGGGAAATAAAGAAAAATCAATATACTAAAATACCAATTTGGCTATCAACCATGGAGGCATTGATATACTCTATCAATGGATATACTCTGGATTTAGATAAAATAGTAAGATACAAAGATCTATTTTTATCTAAAGATCTATTGGATGATCAAGGGAAATTAAAAATAAATCAAGAATTAAGACATCAAGGAATAGATATAGATTGGTGGCCGTATTTGCAAATTCAGGCAATATATAAAAAAGATCTAGAAAAGTACGGCTTTTATAAGGAACAACAAGAGTTCTATAAAATAGTACAGGAGATGGAGGAAAAATGATTATGAAAGTGTACAACTATTTCTTGAGATTCCAAATGGAAGAAGAAACGGTCAAAGAAACTATGATAATTTGGGCAAAGAATTTTGGGTATACTATTGAATTAGAATATTGGGAAAAATTGTGGGGGAAAAAATTATAATCTAACAATGTCGGCAACATATAAAGAAAATTTATATAAAATGTTTTATCATTGGCATTTACCCCCCAGCAAGATTGGTGAAAATGTTCCCAAATAGATCAGTGGAATGCTGGAAATGCAAGCATAAGCAAGGTACATTTTTTCATATCTGGTGGACATGTCCAGAAGCCAGGAAATATTGGGCTAAAATAAGAAGATGGCTAGAGGAAATTACAAAACAACAAATTGAGTTAAAACCAGAATTATTTTTATTAGGTTTAGTAAGAGGAAATTATTGTAAAAAAATTCAATATATTATACTGCACATAATAACTGTGGCCAGAATCACCTATGCGCAAAATTGGAAAAACAAGAGAACTCCTGATGGAATGGTGATAAAAAAGGTGCTAGAATGTGTGGAGATGGACTCGCTAACAATGGAAATAAAAGAAAGAGGAGAAAAGGAATATTATTTGATTTGGGACACATGGTATAATTGGTTAGAGAATAGAAGCAAAGAATAAGAACATAAAGATAATTTAAGAGGTATTTTTAAGATAAAATATATATAGTTACAAATAATGACACAATATATAGAATAGATATGTATTTAAATGGTAAGGAAGAACAATGAAAATAACTGATATGTACTTATGACTGATACTGGTACTGGAGCACGGTAAAGATTGAAAATGTGGTATAAAATGAAGAAAACCGTTCAATAAAAAAGATTTTAAAAAAAGAGAGCAAGGACATTACCAAAATGAGAACAAAAATAATAATAATTCAAAACTATTATGAAAAGCTGTATGAGGAAGAGAAAGTTTCAGAAGAGAAAATTAAACAATATTTGGAAAAAGCGGAATTACTTAAAGTACCAGAAACAGTGATAGCTATGTTAAATGAACGAATATCAATGATGGAATTGTCAGAAGTGATTAAGAGACAAAAAAGCAATAAAACGGGCTACTGGCAGAATTTTATATTTACAAGATACTCTAAGCCAGGGGTGTCAAACTCAAGGCCCATGGGCCAGATCTGGCCTGTGGGGCCACCCTAGAAACAGCAAAGGACTGGCTTCCTGCTGTCCTTTGCCAGTGAAAATGGAGCTTGAGCTCCATTTTTACTGGCAGAGGGCGGCAGGAGGCTGTCACGGCTGAAAATGGAGCTTGGAAGCCTGTTTTTGCTGGCAGAGCACTCAGGCCACCACAGACGCTTCCAACACAAATGATGTCAAGCTGGGCACACCCAGGACATCCTCACTCTGGCCCCCAAGATGCGGCCCTCTATGAAATCAAGTTTCATTGATTTCAGTTTCAACCCTGATGCGGCCCTCAATGAAATCAAGTTTGACACCCCTCTTTTAGGCCCATCAATGTTGGAAGTTTATAATGAATATTGATTGATGCGAAGGTACCAAATTCGTGGATGGAAGAAAACGTTGCCCTTATTCTGAAAGAAGACTCAGATTTAATGCAGATATAAAATATAGGCCCATATCCTTACTAAAATATACACATCAATAATACCACAGAGGCTAAAAAAGGTTTAAATGAATTCAAACATCCTGACCAAAATGGCTTCCTGGCTAAGAGAGAAATTAAAAAGCATTTGACAACGTAAACTGGAAATTTATGTTGTTACAATTAAAATGGGCATTGCTCCTACCTGACAAGCCCCTTTTTTGAGTAGTCCCAGGAGTGTCCAAGAATGGGTTAATTCGTCTGTTCCTGTTGAGACCAAGTTGTCAATTTCTTTTGGGCTACGGCCCCGTCCTATTCCTCTCTGCCCCAGTTTCAGCGAGGACATAACTGTGAAGACAAGCTCAGGAAAGGTAAGCAGAAGATCCCGGACCACAGACCAAGCAGTTGCTAGGGTGGGACTTGGACACTCTTGGGACTACTCAGAGAAGGGGCGTGTCAGGTAGGACCAATGCCCATTCTCCTGAAAGCTCCCAGGAGTGTCCAAGAATGGGACTTACCAAAGCCAACCAATCTGTCAGATCCCTAAAAGTGATACTGCCATTCAATCGGAGGAGGGGGGACACTTGGATTCGATTCACTAGCATTGCCTGTGTCAACAGATATTTTACAACCTATATCCTGGCGCCAAAGAGCCCTGAGATCCCCTTTATCTGCAGAAATTTTTATGATAGCCATGTTGGTTGTTTCACTTTAAAGGATAATGGTGGGAATGCATGTGTGTTTGGGTTCTCAGAGAAACTAGTAAAGAAAACATCTTCACACTTGTGTATTGGCTAAAATCTTAAGTATTCTGACTTAAAGGGAGGAGTCTCTACCACTTTAATCCTACTGCCTTGCCTAAGGGTATTCAGATCTTGCTTTAACTGGATGGCTGTCTGCTTAATAAAAGAAATTCTTTTGAACAACCACATTTCAAGAGTTCTCACTTTCTTAAATTAGGAGAGGCAATCCTTACACCATCTACGGGTGGGTAACCACTTCACCTGAATCCTCGGCATCCATATGTACTCTTTGTAACACCCTCCGACCAAAGGACGCCTCTGCAGAAGCGTAAACGTCAACTTTATAATGACATATGAAGGGTGAAGGGGAGGCCCAAGTGGCGGCTCTGCAGATATCCTCAATGGACCCCTGTGTCGCCCATGCTGTGGTGGTGACAGCACTGCATGTAGAATGGGCCGTCACCCCCCGGAGGGGTTAGTAAGGCCTGAATTTGGTAAACCATCGCTATAGAAGCCTGCAGCCAATGGCCTCTGGTCGAAGAGGTCATCTTGGTACCTCTCGAGGAGGGATGGAATGACACGAATAGTGCCTCCATCCTCCTAATAGGGAATATCCTTTTGATGTAAATCCGGAGAGCCATCCTTACATCCAAGGTATGCCATTTCCTTTCCAGGGCAAGGGTAGGCCCTGGCTAGAAATCCGGCAAAATGACCTCCTGGGCCCTATGGAACCAGGAGTTCACCTTGGAAATGAAGGAGGGGTCCATTCAGAGGACCACCCTGTTAGGATGGAATACACATAAATCTTTTCAGAGTGAAAGAGCTGCCAGTTCCAAAATGCTTCTGGCTGAGGTGATAGCCACCAAAAACATGACCTTAAAGGTCAGAAAGCGTAAGCTCACAGTCCGCAAGGGCTCGAAGGGTGCTGATGTCAGGGCCTGGAGTACTTTAGACAAGTCCTGAGTCCTAAGTTGGGTACCTATGGATTACTGGTTGCCCCCTTGAGAAATCTCCGAAAGACTGGGTGATGAAACAGGGATGTTCTTTTCCCACACCTCAATACCGTGGACAGTGGACCTGTCAAAGGAGGGTGTTGTGTGACAGACCCCTATCCAGACCGTCCTGTAAAAAGTCCAGGACCTGGGGCACTGATGCTGAGGTGGGTTCAATGTTCCTGACCATACACCAGTTGGTAAAGGCTGTCCATGTTGAATCATAAATGTGATTCGTAGATGATCGTCGTGAAGCCTGAATAGTCTGAATGACCCTGGAGGAGGACTTGTCCCTCCTCAGGGGTCTCCTTTCAAGTGCCAGATGATCAAGTGGAGCCACTGTGGCTCCTGATGGTTCAAGACCCCCTGGTTGAGGGAGATCCTCTCCTGAGGGAAAAATTGAAAGTCCTACCAGGTTCGCGAACCAAGGGCACCTAGGCCAGTGGGGGGCCATGAGGAGGACTTCCACCTGCTCCAGTAATATCTTACGAGCCTTAGTGGCGCAGCAGACTAAAGCGCTGTTAAGTAACACCAGCTGCCTGCAATTACTGCAAGTTCAAATCTCACCAGGCTCAAGGTTGACTCAGCCTTCCATCCTTTTGAGGTAGGTAAAATGAGTATCCGGTTTGTGGGGGTAATAAGCTGACTTTGTATAAAAAAGAACACTGCTAAGGGGCCCCCCGAAAGCCCTACTAAGCAGGTATATACAAAAGTATGAAGGCTATTGCTTAACGCATTGTAAGCCGCCCTGAGCCTCCGGAATTGGGCGGCATATAAATCGAACTAATAAATCTTCCGGATGACCCCCAGAATGAGGGGAAGAGGCGGAAAGGCATAAAGCAGTCCCTTGGGCCAAGGGCTGCGGAGGGTGTTGGTCCCCTCTGCCCCCAGCAATGGAAACCTGGTGAAATACCTTGGTAGTTGAGCATTCAGTGGGAAGGCAAACAGGTCCACCACTGGATGACCGGACCTCTCAGTTAGTTCCTGAAAGAGATTGGGATGCAACCTCCATTCCATATTGTCTATTGTGGACCTGCTGAGGCAGTCTGCCTCTGTGTTTGCTGTCCTCACGATGTGCTCCACTCTCAGCAAGTGCTTCTCTGCCCACCTTCCCAAGCGCTCTGCTTCCATATTGAGGCCCCGGTAATGACGGTTTATGTGAGCCTTGGCCATCATGTTGTCAGTGAGAATTAGGACATGTTGTCCCTGGATCATGTCCCTGAATTGGCGAAGGGCTAAGTGTGCCACCCGAAGCTCCAGTCAATTTATGTTGTGGGTCAGATCCGCTGGAGTCCAACAGCTCTTAGCCATTTGGGCCTATAGATGGGCCCCCCCAGCCAAAGAGGCTGGCATCCAATGTAATCATGATGCAGCTGGGCTCCTTGAAGATACAGCCCTTGTCTAAAGCTGGGGACATCTACCAGTGGAGGGGCTTTAACACATCCAGGGGAACTCATTCTCTGGTGCATGAGTTGCTGCTGCCTGTCCGTTAATAAGGGAGGAAGAACCAGTGAAGGGTCCTGGCATGCAGTCTCGCCCAGGGCACTACTGAAATGCACGACACGAACATCCCTAATAGTTGAGCTAGCAGGGCAATTGGAACATGCGTTCTGATTTTATCTGCAGTATCAGGGAAATCAGATTGTCCTTGAGGTCTTGGGATAGGAAGACCTATCTCAGCCTGGTGTCTATTTCCGTCCCCAGATGCAAGAGCCTTGTGGCTGGAACCAGATGACTCTTTGGGAAATTGACGGAGAGGCAGTGATCTTGTAAAACTGTGATCATAGTCTGTAATGCCTCTGTTGCCTCATTGAATGAAGACACCTCCACAAGGATGTCATCTAAATAGCATTGTAGGCAGATTGGTATCGACTGGAGGTAAGCCACCAGTGTTGCCAGAACCTTGGTGAAGGCTCGGGGTGCCGACACCAGGCCGAAGGGCAATGCCCTGTATTGATAGTGGGTCTGTTTGTAGCAGAAGCGTAGATACTGACAATGTGCCAGGAGGATTGGCACATGGAGGTAAGCCTCCGTAAGGTCGATAGGTGCCAGGAACTCACCCTCCCGAACTCCCTCTAGGATGGATGTGAGGGAGTTCATTTTGAACCTTTTGTAGACCAGATACAAATTTAATTTTTTTAGATTTAGAATTGCTCTCCACCGCCCCCCCCAAAGACTTTGGAACAATGAAAAGCCTGGAGTAAAACCCCCATCCTTTTTGGCTCTCCAGGACCGCCTCGATGGCTTGAATCTCCAGCAGATGCTGGATGGCAGTCTCCATGAGGCCTTCCTTTTCGTTGTTCTTTGGGACAGGGCAACAAATAAAGTAGTTCGGGGGAGTGGAGAAAAAGTCTAGGCTGAGGTCGAGCCTCACTGTATTGAGGAACCAGAGGTCCCTTGTGATCATCTCCCATCGGGACGCAAAAAGTGCCAATCTGCCGCCAATGGGAGGGTTGGTTGGGTAGTCATCATGGTCTATGAAAGGCCATGCCCCTCCTGCCCCTTGAAAGGGCCATTTGTTCTGGAGGTTTTGCCTGGGCTGGTTGCAAAACCCCACCGGTTGTCGCTCTGCCCTCTGAGGGAAGAAGTGTTGTTGTTGTTGTTGAGAAGGACTCGAGTTGGGTCTAAATGAAGACCTGCGGTAGTATGGTGTGGTACTTCAATCAGCCCGTTTAAAGGATGATGAAGGACCTTTTGCTTCTCCTTATTTTCGATAAGGACTGATTCCAGAGCCTCCCCAAAGAGGTTGCCCTCTGTATAAGGAGCAAAGATGAGCATTCATTTGGATTTGGCATCTGCTTGCCTATTTCAGAGCCAAAACATCCTCCTCGATGTGATGGAGGAGGCAAGGGATCTGGAAGCATATTTGGCCATGGATAAAGTTGCAATTCAACCTTTTTATTGTCTGGTTTCAGCCCTTACACTATGTCGCCTGAGACAAATGAGGGTGAGACCAGAGAAGCCACTGGGCCATCTACCTTTGACAATTGCAGTGGTTCTTCCAACTTCGGTGCCAGATTGTAAAACTGGTGGTCAAGCCCGCTTGGAGTTGGGAATGACCTTGGCTGCACCCATTGTTGCTGCACCACATTTATACATAACTGAGGGGCAGGTAAGTCCTCCTGTACCATGGCCAGCTTAGAAAACAGATGGTCTGTCAGCCTCCACTTTCACTGCTTCAACTGCCATAAGAAACAGGGGAGGGGAACCAGTCAGGGGGGCGAGGGGGGGAAGAGCGCAGGAGGTGTCTTTCAAAGAAATGAAACCTATTCTCCAAAGAAGCCGTTAGACCAACCGTCACACATTCCTGATGGATGATGTTGCCAGACGTGATTCCACCTGACCTTTGGGAGACCTTTGGATTGGATGATGGATGATGAACGGGGGGGGGGGATGCTATCTAGATGCTATTTCGTGCGTTTTGCTCACTTCCAGCTTTACCTGGGTTGCGATCATTTCAAATTCAGTAAAAGTACTAATCTCTATAAAATATGGGGTTTGGGTCTTTCTTTCCTGGATTTTGAAGGAAGCATACTTGACTTTATTTATTTATTTATTTATTTATTTATTTATTTATTTATTTATTTATTTATTTAATCAAATTTCTATACCGCCCTACTCCCGAAGGACTCAGGGCAGTGAACAGCCAAGATAAAATACAGATAATACAAATATTAAAAATCCCTTAAAATTATTAAATATTTTGGCCGAAACACAGATTAAAACACCCAATTTATAAAATCACAAATTAAAAAAAATTAAAATTTAAAAAAATTTAAAAGAGGGGAGTTAGGCCAGGCCAGCTTGCTGAAATAGAAAAGTTTTGAGAGCAAGGCGAAACGTGCGCAGGTCCGGGATCTTCCGTATCTCTGGGGGGAGCTCGTTCCAGATGGTAGGTGCCTCCACAGAGAAGGCTTTCCCCCTGGGGGCCGCCAGTCGACACTGTTTGGCCGACGGCACCCTGAGGAGCCCCTCTCTATGGGAGCGTACTGGTCGGTGAGAGGCTATTGGTAGCAGAAGGCGGTCTCGTAGATACCCCGGTCCGATGCCATGGAGCACTCTAAAGGTGGTAACCAAAACCTTGAAGCGCACCCGGAAGACCACCGGGAGCCAGTGCAGCTCGCGCAGGAGGGGGGTCACATGGGAGCGCCACGTCGCTCCCATAACCACCCGCGCGGCTGCATTCTGGACCAGCTGGAGCCTCCGGGTGCTCCTCAAGGGGAGCCCCATGTAGAGAGCATTGCAGTAGTCCAAGCAGGAAGTAACGAGAGCATGAGTGACCATATTTAACAAGTCCCGATCCAGAAAGGGACGCAACTGGCGAATCAGGCGGACCTGATAAAAAGTCCCCCGGGCCACAGCCGTCATGTGCTCTTCTAAAGACAGCCGTGAGGACACCTAAGTTGCGAACCCTCTCCATGGGGGCCAATGACTCGCCCCCAATAGTCAGTGATGGCACCAACTGACTATATCGGGATGTCGGAAACCACAGCCACTCGGTCTTGGATGGGTTGAGCCTGAGTCTGTTTCTCCCCATCCAGATCCGCACGGCCTCCAGGCACCAGGACATCACTTCAAGGGCATCATTGGGGTGGTCTGGGGTGGAGATGTACAGCTGAGTATCATCAGCGTACTGATGATACTTCACCCCGAAACCACGGATGATCTCACCCAGCGGCTTCACATAAATGTTGAACAGAAGGGGTGAGAGGACCGACCCTTGTGGCACCCCACATACAAGGGGCCTCGGGGTCGACCTCTGCCCCCCTGTCAACACAGACTGCGACCGGTCAGAGAGAAAGGAGGAGAACCACCGTAGGATGGTGCCCCCCACCCCTAACTCCTCTAGCCCGTGCAGCATGATACCATGATCGATGGTATCAAAAGCCGCTGAGAGGTCTAATAGGACCAGGACAGAGGAACAACCCCTGTCCTGAGCCCTCCAGAGATGATCAACCAACACGACCAATGCCGTTTCCGTGCTGTACCCAGGCCTGAAGCCCGACTGGAACGGATCCAGATACGACGATTCATCCAGGTACTGGGGGAGCTGTCGCGCTACCACACTCTCAACAACCTTCGCAACGAAGCGAAGGTTGGAGACTGGACGATAATTTGCCAACACTGCCGGGTCCAGGGAAGGCTTCTTGAGGAGAGGCCTCACCACCGCCTCTTTCAAGGCGGCAGGGAAGACACCCTCACTCAAGGAAGCATTTATAATCCCCTGGAGCCAGCCTCGTGTAACCTCCCGAGAGGCCAGCACCAACCAGGAGGGACACGGGTCCAGTAAACATGTGGCTGCGCTCAGTCTGCCCAGTATCCTGTCCATGTCTTCGGGCGTTACAGAATCAAACTCTTCCCAGATAATACTCACAAGACCTGCCTCTGTCCTCCCTGCTGAATCTACCCAGTCAGAGTCCAGGTGTTCCCGAATCTGAGCGATTAAGCTGGAAGTCACTCCAGTTATCCCAGGAAAAAAAAAAAAAAACCGAGAGACTGGAATCCAAATTATGTCAGACCAACGGAGTGATGAAGACCAGATGGGAGCAGCGAGTTCCGCGGCAGCTACCCTCCAAGCAGAGAGAGAAAGTGCAGAATGGTTGGAAAACTCCAGCTGGAACCTGAAGAAGCCAGATGATCAAAAGGAGTTGGGAGATTGCCAGACTGGGGGAAGACCCCCCGGGGGGGTGACCAGCTCCAGAGGCAGTAGAAAGAGGCAGTATGAATGCAGGAACAAAAGGAACGTCTCATGATGGCACAAGCCTTGCAGCTTATCCGTGATGTGGAAGAAAGCAGGAAAAGCCGGGAGAGCCGTGAGTCTTTTGGGGTTCCTGAGGGGAAGGGAGGTGAAGACCCCAGGGGGGAGCCAGAAGAAATAACTTGTGGGGGAGAGGAAGGAGCTGAGGAAAGAACATCCCAGGCTTCTGCTGCTCAAGGGAGGGATGCAGCCGGCCAGGGACCCCCAGCCTTGCAGCCCCCCCCCCGCAGACATAAAAAGCCAAAAATTCCCCCCTGCCTGGGAAATATGATGGAAATCCGAAAACCTTGGGGTTTTTCCTAACCCAAGTGTGGAACCACATGCAGGACTGGGGGGAAGACTACGTATCAGATGCCACCCGAGTGAGATGTGTCACGAACTCCTTAGAGGCATTAGCAGCTGAATGGATGGTGGTTCTCCAAATAACAACTCCCCCTAACTGACAAATTACAACCAGTTCATGCGGGCCCTTAGAAGGTGGTTTGAAGACCACTTAGCTGAACGTAAGGCGAGACTCAGGATGAAGGGAATCCAGCAGGGCCGGAGACCTGTGGCAGAGTATATCCAAGAGTTTCGCGAGCTGGCACCCTATATGACAGGATGGTCAGAAATGGCTCTATTGGAGAGCTTCAAAGATGGGCTGAATGAAGAGATATATCGAGACTGCAGAAGTATGGGGGTCCCCGAAGACTTGCAGAGATGGTACATAGTAGTGGAGGATGTGGAGATCGAATTGACCCGAAGCCAACTCCGAGGAGGGCATACGGGGACTCAGTCATCATCCTTCCACCGTAAGGGAGCACCCAAGATCGTCATGGGTCGATCGGGGGTGAGGAGAGCAGAATTCAAACCCAAATCAAAGCCCTTCACCTGTTTCAAATGTGGGAAGGAGGGACACCGAGCTGCCGAATGCTTCTCCAAACCAGTGCCAAAAGTTGCCGGCCCCGGGCCCAAGAAAGGCGACAAAATACCCGCCAAGACCCGCGGCACCACCCTGAAAGGAGAAGTTGTTGAGTTCGCTCCCCGAAACCAGGGTGAGTTGGGAACTCCGACCAACGATGACGACAGCGAGACGGACTCTGACTCCGACGATCGGGTGAGTCACACGGAAGAACCCCTACTAATCCCCGTAGAAGTAAGGGTGCCATCCACAGGGACCCATGCCCAAATGTTAGCCCTGTTGGACTCGGGATGCACCAGATGCATAATTAGCCCCCAAGTGGTGGAGGAAATGGGACTAAGACTAAAAACACTAAAAAGACCCATTGCATTCTGTCAGTTAGAGGGATCGATTGCAGGAGGGGGCCCAGCTAGTTTTATGACCGAACCCCTGGAATTGCAGTTGGGAGACCATGTAGAGAATCTCTGATTTATTGTGGCCCCTGGGATGGAAAGACCCCTTATACTTGGACTGCCCTGGCTTCGAAAATGGAACCCAGGGGTAAATTGGAAGACGGGGGTCTTGCGCATCCGCACGGCAAAACCGATCCCAGAGAAGGAAAATTTACCCTTGAAGGACGATATACAACCAGAAAGGGCGGAAGTAGCATCAGACTATATTGAAGGGCAGGAGAAGATTCCAAAAGAATATTGGGACCTCAAGGAAGTTTTTAGCGAAAGGGCCTCAGACACGCTGCCTCCCCACCGGGCTACCGACTGCACCATTGAAATACTCCCCGGGGTGAAGCTTCCCAAACCAAAAATCTACCCCATGACCCCTCGAGAATTAGGGGAATTGCGAAGCTTTATTGATAAGAATCTAGAACGGGGATTCATCGAATGAGCCAAACCCAAGGTGGCGGCGCCAGTGATGTTCCGCGAAAAGAAAGATGGCTCCTTCCGTTTGGTGGTCGACTATAGAAATATAAACGCTATTTGTGTGGAAAATGTTTACCCCCTCCCACTCATGAAGGACATGTTAGCCCATTTAGGGAAGGGAAAGGTATTCACCAAACTTGGTTTAAGAGAGGCATACTACCGAGTGAGAATAAAAGAGGGGGATGAATGGAAAACAGCATTTAATTGCCCACTGGGATGTTTCCAGTTCAGAGTGCTCCCTTTTGGCTTACAGGGAGCCCCTGCTGTATTCATGCAATTGATCAATGAAGTATTGCATGAGCACCTGTATAAGGGGGTGCTGGTCTATTTGGATGACATTCTTATCTACTCTGAGAACATGGCCGACCATGTCAAATTGGTGCGAACTGTCCTGAAAAAACTCAGGGCTGCTGAACTATATGCCAAACTTTCTAAATGTGAATTCCACCAAGACAAGATCGACTATCTTGGATATCGCATATCGCATGATGGGATAGAGATGGACCTTGAGAAGGTTCAGGCAGTATTGGAATGGGCCGCACCACGCACCCGCAAACAGTTACAGAGTTTCCTGGGGTTTGCTAATTTTTATAGACAATTTATCCCCTCGTTTGCAAAAATTGCACTGCCAATTACAGACCTTCTAAAAACAAAAGGTGAAGTAAAACCCAGACCCTCAAAACCGCTCGAATGGACTATGGACTGTCAAGCCGCCTTCGAAAAATTGAAATGGCTGTTTGCGGCTGAACCAGTACTCAAACACCCAGACATGGAACAGCCTTTTGTAGTATAAGCTGACGCCAGCAATGTAGCTGTGGGAGCAATACTCTTGCAAAAGAATGAAAAAGGGGAACTACAACCTTGTGCCTACACGTCCCGTAAACTCTTGGAAACGGAAAGGAGATGGGCCATATGGGAGAAGGAGGCTTTCGCAGTGAGATGGGCCCTGTTAACCTGGAGACAATTTCTAGAAGGAGCAAAACCCCCTTTTGAAGTTTGGACTGATCACAAAAATTTAGAGGCATTAAAAACACCACGTAAATTGTCCCCAAAGCAAGCTCGTTGGGCCCAACATTTCAATTGTTTCAATTTCACTCTACGTTACCTTCTTGGCGGAAAGAACTTCATGGCAGACGCACTTTCCAGATTGCCTCAGTACAACAGCATCAAAAAGGAGGGGGTTCAGCCTATTATCCGCTCGATTCAATTGGCAGTACCAGTAACTACCAGAGCACAGGCAAAAGCCGAGCCAGAACTCACGGGAGACTTACTTAAAAAATTGCGAGAAGCTCTGGAAACAGATGAGTGGTTGAAGAACCACTCAAATGAATCGCCCCAATCCAAGGGGCGAAATTGTATGTTCCGGCCAAGTTAAGAGTAACAGTATTGCAATATGCCCATGATGCCAAGGCAGCGGGACACTTTGCATTTGTTAAAACTCTACATTTGGTTAAGAGACAATTTTGGTGGCCTGCACTCAAGAAGGATATACAGGCATATGTCGCTAGTTGTCCAGTGTGCGCCTCGGCTAAAAGACCTCCAGGGAAGCCACCTGGATTACTTCAAAGTGTGGCTAGACCGAATACCCCATGGAAGGAAATATCCATGGATTTTATTGTAGACCTGCCAGAGAGTGAAGGGTGTACTGTCATTTGGGTGGTGACGGATTTGTTTTCCAAACAAGTACATTTCACCCCTTGCTCAAAGATCTCTTCAGCAAAAACCCTTGCAAAACTGTTTATTTGTCAGATTTACCGACTACATGGAGCTCCAAAAAGAATAATCTTGGACAGGGGTGTACAGTTTACTTTCAACTTCTGGAAGGAGTTTTTGAAATTGATAGGCTCCGCCCAAGGGCTAAGTTCCAGTCACCACCCCCAAACAAATGGGGCTTTTTTTTTTTTAATTTGATTTATATGCCACCCTTCTCCGGAGACTCAGGGTGGCTTACAATGCGTTAAGCAATAGCCTTCATTCTTTTGTATATTTTTATACAAAGTCATCTTATTGCCCCCACAAACTAGGTCCTCATTTCACCTACCTTAGAAAGGATGGAAGGCTGAGTCAACCTTGAGCCTTGGAGAGATTCGAACCAGCAGAAATTGCAGGCAGCTGTGTTAATGACAGGGTGCACCAAACCACTGTACTATCAAGGGCTTGCGAAAGAACCAATGGGGTTTTAGAACAATACCTGAGATGTTACGTAAATTACCAACAAGACAATTGGGTAGACTTATTGCCATTTGCAGAAGTGGCATATAATAATTCCATAAACAGTAGTACCGGTTTCACTCCATTTAAGGTTGCATCGGGCCAAGATTTCGTACCAATCCCCGAACTACCGCAAGATGATCCCCAAAACCCTTCTTTGATAGACTGGATTGAACAATTAAAGAGCACTTGGGCAGTAACTCTAAAAGCATTAGATGAGGCACACCGAGCCCATAAGGCACAAGCCGATAAAAAAAGGTCCCCAACACACGTCTATAAAGTGGGTAATAAAGTCTACCTCTCCACTAAGTACTTACAAACTTCCCAAAAGTCAAAAAAGCTTGGTCCCAAGTATGTGGGTCTATTTCGTGTGATTAGATTAATCCAGTAACATTGGAATTAGAGGTGCCAAAAATGCTGAGACGTATACACCCTGTATTCCATGTTAGCCTGTTAAAACCTGAACACTTGTCTCCGCTAAGAGCTAACCAAAACTCCCCTCCAGTTTCCATACTCATAGAGGGGGAGCAACATTTTGAAGTTAAAGAAATCTTAGACTCTAGGAAACACCATGGTAAAGTGCAATATCTGGTGGCCTGGAAACATTTCCCTTTGTCTCAAGCTGAATGGGTAAATAAACAGGATGTCCGGGCTCCAAAGAAAGTACAGCAATTCTATACAAAATACCCAGATAAACCTTATGTCAGGCTTTGGTGCTATCTTAAATAAACTTCATTCTCAAATGCAAAGTCTCTAATGAATCACTTTTATTTAAGAATAGAAAAAATCCGATATTCCTGATTCAAGTTGCAGCCAAACTGGCCCCTCCTTCCAACCCCCTCCTCTTCCACTCTCCAACCCCAATGTCCCATTGGCCATCATGCAGATCCATCTCTACGTCCTGGCACGTTCTGCTCACAGGAATGTGCCCCCCCACCCTCCATCACCCAGGTAACACTATCTGTTGCATTCAGAAAACTAGGTAAAAGTTCATCTCAGCAATAAATCAACGCTTCTGCTATCTGCTTCATTTCATTCATGTCAGCGCTGGAAGAGAGCCTAATTTGGAATGCTGACATCCGGCCCCTCTCCCTTCACTTCTGCGATGTAACCTATCCCATAGGGAAAAACACAAGATAAGTATCATTAGCCCCTCCTTGGCTGCGCATCCCCCCCTCCCGGCTTGCCCGGGTGGTCTGCATGGAATTTTGCTATAAGGCGGTCAGCTTGGATGTTTGCGCTCTTCACCCAGGAAGCCTCTGACAACGGGTAGCCCTTCCATTTAATTAAGTACTGGAGGCGCCCCCTGTGCCATCTTGAATCAAGAATCCGCTGCACTTCGTAGTGCGTTTGGCCCCCAACAACCAGGGGCCCAGGGGGTTCACATGGCATTGGCCTTAAAGTAGACGCCACTACAGGTTTTAGAAGGCTACTGTGAAAAATGGGGTGAATTTTCCCCAAAAGCCATTGCAACTGCAATTGCACTGTAACAGGGTTGATTATTTTTATTATAGGAAATGGTCCTATAAATTTTGGGCCCAATTTCTTGCTCGGGAGTCTAAGTCTCAAGTACTTGGTGGAAAGGTAAACTTTCTCTCCCAACTGAAATGGTCTTTGGGGAGTTCGGTGCTTGTCTGCTTGTTCCTTATAAGATTGAGCCGCCTTTGCCAGCGCCCTCTTAACATTCTCCCAAGTTTCTATCAACATTGCAATCCAGTCGGTCAAACTGACTGAGGAAGGGGACTCCCTCGGGTACTCTGGCATGGGGACAAAATCCATGCCACTCACTATTTTGAACGGAGTTAGCCCCTTGCTGCTGTGGACAGCATTATTATATGCAACCTCTGCAAAAGATAGGAGGTCTGCCCAATTGGACTGCTGGTAGTCGACGTAGCATCTTAAATACTGTTCTATCATAGCGTCCAGTCTTTCTGCCCCCCCATTGGTGCTCGGGTGAAATGCTGAGCAGAGCCCTTGGGATGAACCTATGGATCGTAGAAACTCCCTCCAGAACTTTGCTGTGAACTGGACCCCTCTGTCAGAGATGATTCTCCTGGGGACTCCATGTAGGCGGTAAATGTGTTTCAGGAACAGTTTGGATAACTGACGGGCTGAAGGCAGTCCACTACAAGGAATGAAGTGTGCCTGTTTGGAGAATAAGTCTATTACAGTCCAGATCACTGTATTTCCACTGCTCCTCGGTAGGTTTACTATAAAGTCCATTGCAATCTCCTCCCATGGTCTTGTTGGCTCATCTACTGGTTGCAACAGTCCAGGCAGGCACCCTGGTCTTGTCTTCATCGTGGCATAAATGGTGCAGCTTTTTACATAACTGTCTACGTCCTTTCTCATGTGGGGCCACCAGAACTGCCTTCGTACTAGGTGCAGAGTCTTTAGGAACCTGAAGTGTCCCGCTGGTTTAACGTCGTGGCTCCTCTTGAGAATAAGGATGCGTAAACTCTGTGGGACATAGAGCTTTGTCCCCCTCCATGCTAGTTCATCTCTTTTTGTCAAGAGATGTTGATTGTCCCGATACCAGGGGTCTGTCAGCGTTTCATTTTTTAATTTTGCAATTAAGTCACTTGCAAATTGGCCTTGCTGGTCACGTTGTTGCCGTCTGGTGATCACTTGGGCCGCAGCTTGGGTGGAGGGGATGATGGCATTCACTACCTGCTCCCGCTCACTGTTGTATTGTTGCATCCGGGAGAGGGCGTCAGCCAGGAAATTTCTCCCTCCTGGGATGTGCTTAAGCTCGAAATTGAAACGATTGAAGTATTGTGCCCACCGCACTTGCCTGGGTGACAGTTTTCGTGGGGTTTTTAGGGCCTCTAGGTTTTTATGATCAGTCCAGACTTCAAATGGTTTCTGGCCTCCCTCTAGTAGGTGCCGCCAGGTCAACAAGGCCCATCTTACTGCAAACGCTTCCTTCTCCCACGCCGCCCATCGCCTCTCCGTATCGGTGAGTTTGCGGGAGGTGTAGGCGCAGGGTTGTAGATCACCTTGGTTGTTCTTTTGGAGTAACACGGCTCCTACTGCCACATCACTTGCGTCTGCTTGGATGACAAAAGGCTGTTCCGGATCCGGGTGTTTTAAGACAGGTTCTTTCGCGAACAGTCCTTTTAGCGTCTCGAATGCCTGTTGGCAGGTCAGGTCCCACTGTAGGGGTTGTCCCGGGTGAGGTTTCATCGTTGGGCTTCCTGTCTTTAGGAGGTCCGTCAAAGGTTTGGCAATCTTCGCGAATGAGGGGATGAATTGTCTGTAGAAATTCGCAAAGCCTAGAAAACTTTGCAGTTGTCTGCGGGTGCGAGGGGGCTGCCATTGTAGAACTGATTGGACCTCGTCTGGGTCAATCTCTATCCCCTCGTTTGATACGAGATAGCCCAGGTAGTCTAGCCGTGATTGGTGGAAATTGCATTTTGACAGTTTGACATATAGGTTTGCCCGTAGCAGTTTTTCCAGTACTTGGCGGACGAGGGGTATATGTTCGTCTATGGTCTCCGTGTAGATGAGAATATCGTCCAGGTAGACGAGGACCCCTTTCTAAAGGTGTTCATGTAAGACTTTATTTATTAACTGCATGAATACTGCCGGAGCTCCTTGCAATCCAAGGGGCATTACTTTAAACTGGAAACTACCCAGGGCAGTTGAATGCTGTTTTCCATTCATCTCCTGCCTTTATGCGTCCTCGGTAATAAGCTTCTCGAAGGTCTAGTTTGGTGAAAATCTTCCCTTTAGCGAGGTGGGCTAACATGTCTTTCATGAGGGGGAGGGGGTACAAGTTGTGTACGCAAACAGCATTGATACTTCGAAAGTCAACCAACAGTCTCATGGAGCCATCTTTTTTCTCTTTAAACATGACCGGCGCCGCTACCCTTGGTTTTACTGGCTCAATAAATCCCCTTTGTAAGTTTTTGTCTATGTAGTCCCGCATTTCCTGCATTTCTCAGGGCGTCATGGCATACATTTTAGGTTTGGGTAGTTTCGCTCCCGGGATAATCTCGATGGCACAATCGGTCTCGCGGTGGGGGGGCAGAATGTCACAGTCGGTTCGCTGAATACTTCTGCAAGGTCTTGGTACTCCCCTGGGATCTGATCTGCATTACAAGCGGTGGCGGGTGCGGCTGCCAATTGCTTTACTGTACCTTCTGGGAGGGACCCTTGTGTTGGTGGTGTTTTGTTTTGTGGTGGAGGGCTGCTTTGGGGTCTCAGCGTGGGAGGGAATTCTTCTGGTCGGGGCGGCAGGGGTTGGGGGCCCTTTGCTATTCTCAGTCTGCAGGTCCCCTCTTGCCACCAAATGATTGGGCCCCATTTGTCCAGCCACGAGAGTCCCAATATGACTGGTTCTGTCATCTTGGGGGCTATTATGAAGCAGATCGTCTCCCAGTGATCTGCTAGTTCTAGTCTCACGGGTTCAGTCAAGTGTGTCGCGTATGCTCCCCCCACTAGGGACCCATCAACTTGCTCAAAACGAATTGGTTGTTTGAGCTGTTTCGCTCGGATTCCCAATTTCAGAACTGTGGGTAGGTTGATTAGGCACCGTGTGCTACCAGAGTCTATTAGGGCTTGGAAAGTCTCTTGGGCCCCTGTTTTGGGGGCTGTTAGGCATATGGGGAAAAGAAAAGGATGGTCAGGTCCACTCACCATTGGGTCGTCTTCGCCTTCGTCCTCCGTGTCGTAGGGTTCGGGGAACTGATCTCCCTCATCTGGGGTTCCTCTGGTTTCGATCAGGTGAGCGAAAAACTCCGGGATTTGGGGGGTTTCCTGCGGTACGTGGGTGGTGCGCTTGGGCCCTCATTCCGGTCGTGCTTTGGGCGGTGGAGCTGGTCCCAGTCTAGGTGTTCCACATCTTGCTGCTATGTGGCCACTCCCCCCACATCGGTAGCATTTCAGTGAGCTCCGTGGGGCAGTTGGTCTGTGGGAGGGCTGTGATGTTGGGGTTTCCCATCTGTTGAGTGGCTCCTGGTCTGGTCGGCCTCTCTCCTTTCCCTCTGGTGGTTTCGGTGTGTCGCTCGCCCGCAACTCTCTGTCGACTTTTATCGCTACCTGGAACCATTCAGAGAGTCGGTTTCGGATGTCACGATAAGCAGTCACTTGGGAAATTCTCTTATCTAGGCTTGTTCTAAAAAATACACCAGCAATAGCTCTGGTAGGGGAGGCAGTGTCCCAATGACTCTCCTGAATTCACGGATATGCTCTCTGATGGGCTTCCCCTTCTGCATTAGGTTTCTTAACTCGTCTTCCACATAGGGGTCCTCCTCCTCCTCCTCATAACCGGCTCTCAATAGTTGCAAGAACCCATCCGCATCTTGCAGCTGGGGGCCCCTGTTTTTATAGAGGGATGCTGACCACCTCTTTGCTTCTCCCTCCAGCCCTTCCGAAATGGCATTCACTAGGGCTCTGGGGAAAGGGTAAAGGTGTCCAAAACGCTCTATGTATATCTCAGCTGAATCGAGGAATTGGGCGAGGTTTTCTGGGTCACCATCAAACTTCCCTCTGAACTGGGGTGGCTCCTCCCTCTCTGCCCTCTCCTCTCTGTGCTGAGCTCTGTAGGGCCGGCCTTGGTGTTGATAGTCCTCTGCTTCGTCTCTCATCCTGGGGTAGGGAGGTGCTGCCTCATCTAGGCTTTGCTGCTTTCTGGGAGGGGGGGACCCATGGATGCATCGTTGGGCACCTTCTCCTCCTGCTGTGGAGGGAGGAAGGGCTGCGCCTTGGCCAACGGCTTCTCGGGTCAACAGCCCAGACTGGTTCTCTCTTTTCTTTGGGTCTGCAGGATGGCCCCTCCCCCTGAAGGGTGGCACGGTCAAATTTCTCTTTCAACTCATCTATGGGGCTTTCGAGTGGCTTCCTTAGAATTTCTTGGCGCTTAATTTGTTTTCTGGCTTGTTCCCATTCCCATAGCCAGGAGGCTCTGCCCAATTCACTTAGGGGTTTTCCCTTGTCTTTCACGTTTGGAAAGGGAAATTCCGCCTCTGAGGCTTTTGGCACAGTCCCCGGGTACTTATCTGGTTCAGGCTTCTTTGTTTGAAGTTTTGCCGAGGAGGAAGGCGGGGAGAGTTGAGCCTTCGTAGTTTCCAAACTGGCTGGGATCACGACCGCTTCTCCTCCACTCGTTGCTTGAAGCAGGCTTTCCTCCGAGAGCTTCGCTTCACCCATAATGTCGGGGGATAATCTCCAATCTGACCATACATCTGGGAGGGAACGGGATGATTTAAACTCAGCCAGCCTGGCTTTGAGGGAGTTTGGCTGTCTGTCAGGCTTCGGTGCTATCTTAAATAAACTTCATTCTCAAACGCAAAGTCTCTAATGAATCACTTTTATTTAAGAATAGAAAAAATCCAACATTCCTGATTCAAGTTGCA
Source organism: Arizona elegans (assembly GCA_022577455.1). Lineage (NCBI taxonomy): Eukaryota > Metazoa > Chordata > Lepidosauria > Squamata > Colubridae > Arizona > Arizona elegans. Next base: position 29,274,502 of record JAKOOJ010000007.1, on the reverse strand, counting down.
GCCAAACTGGCCCCTCCTTCCAACCCCCTCCTCTTCCGCTCTCCAACCCCAATGTCCCATTGGCCATCATGCAGATCCATCTCTACGTCCCGGCATGTTCTTCTCACAGGAATGTGCCCGCCACCCTCCATCACCCAGGTAACACTATCTGTTGCATTCAGAAAACTAGGCAAAAGTTCATCTCAGCAATAAATCAACGCTTCTGCTCTCTGCTTCATTTCGTTCATGTCAGCGCTGGAAGAGAGCCTAATTTGGAACGCTGACACCTTAATCCTTGTATATATTTTGTTTCCTCTTTCCCTTCTTTCCTTTTATCTAGGACCAACGTCCCTTCTGCAGAGGGGCCGAATGTCAGCCTCCGCTTTCACTGCTTCAGCTGCCATAAAAAATGGGAGGGGGGGGGGAACCAGTCAGGGGGGCGAGGTGGGGAAGAGCGCAGGAGGTGTCTTTCAAAGAAATGAAACCTATTCTCCAAAGGAGCCGTTAGACCAACCGTCACACATTCCTGATGGATGACGTTGCCAGACGTGATTCCACCTGACCTTTGGGAGACCTTTGGATTGGATGATGGATGATGAACACGGGGGGGTGGATGCTATCTAGATGCTATTTTGCACGTTTTGCTCACTTCCAGCTTTACCTGGGTTGCGATCATTTCAAATTCAGTAAAAGTACTAATCTCTATAAAATATGGACTTTGGGTCTTTCTTTCCTGGATTTTGAAGGAAGCATACCTGACATGGTCACTGGGGCTAGTGGGTCCCACGGATCCTGGGTTGGGATCTAATCCCATCCCTGATGTCACCCATGCTTTGTGCAAAATTGATTTAAAGATGGCAGGAGGGAAAAGGCCGGTGAAGGCCAGCACATCGGGTGTTAAACCCTCATCCTCCGACAATTCTCCTTCTCCTTGACTCCCCTCCTGCATTAGTGAGTCCTCTCCATCAGAGGAGCCATCGGGTGATTGGGACTCCTGCCAGTAGGACTGGTCCCTTGCTGATTGTATGCCCTGTGGAAGACTGGTAGAAGGTTTTGCGGGCAGGGCTGCTGGGGCAGGGATGTTCTGCAATCTATCTACAATGCCCTGAGAGATGGCCTGTGCTATCAGTGATTTAAGATCAGCAGGCAAATCAGAGGTATGATTTTCACCTTGCCACAAACCTGTGGCTGTAGGTGTAAATGTTTCAGAAATTTCTTTTCTGGTGGTGAAATGCTGTGATGCAGCAGTTGTTGCTGGGCAGAAAGGGGAATCTGTTGCAATTGCAATATCAGCATAAGGAGACAAATTAAAGGAATGCCTACTTGCTCCCTCTGGTTACCAGGCCTGTGTAATTGCAGGCTCTGGAGGCAGCAATGTCTCAGATAGAAAAGGGCGGGAACTTTCTGCAGCAGCCCGATTAAAGGCTTGCTGTGACTGTTCCTTCTCAGCTCTGTGAGTTTGCCTCTCTAGATCTTTGTGCCTTCTGTTGGCATCTTTTTCAGAAGCCTTAGAATGTTTCTGCTTACCCTGGACCCAGATTTAGATGTGGCCTTCTTTCTGGGAGCAGCTTCCCCTTCCAGGGGAGAACTGCTTGAGAACTGCTTCATCGATCTATGCCCAGAAGCTCTTCCCACCATTTTGTTTTTCAAACTCCATTGACATTTATTTATTTATTTATTTATTATTTATTTATAAAATTTGTATGCTGCCCTATCTCCGAGGACTCAGGGTGGCTCACAACGACAATTGACCAAGCGACTGTTAAAAAGAACAAATAGACACAAAAGAATAAAAAAGTTTTTTAAAAATTTAAAAAATACTACCCCATCAGTCCAGGCTGGGGGACATAAATAGCCAGGTTTTCAATTCATGGCAGAAGGTGCGAGGGTCAGGGGCCAACCGGAGCCCCAAGGGAAGTTGATTCCAGAAGGTGGGGGCACTCACAGAGAAGGCTCTACCCCTGGGGGTCGCCAGCCAACATTGTCTAGCCGACGGCACCCTGAGTAGGCCCTCTCTGTGAGAGCGCACCGGGCGATGGGAAGTTGACGCTGGTTGCAGGTGGTCCGACAAATAGCCTGGGCCTAAGCCATGAAGGGCTTTATAGGTTAACACCAACACCTTGAATCTCACCTGGAGGGCAACTGGCAACCAATGCAAGCCGTGCAGGAGTGGTGCAATATGGGAGTATCGGGTCCCTCCCACAACAACCCGCATGGCCGCATTCTGTACCAGCTGAAGCCTCCAGGTGGTCTTCACGGGCAGCCCCAGGTAGAGAGCATTGCAGTAGTCAATCCGGGAGATGACTAGTGCATGAGTGACTGTGTGTAGGGCATCTCGGTCCAAGTATGGGCGCAACTGGCGCACCAGGCGAACCTGGGCAAACGCCCCCCTGGTCACGGCCGTGATATGACCCTCAAAACTCAGCCGTGAATCCAAGAGGACACCCAAGTTGTGCACCCTGTCTACGGGGGGCAACACCTCGCCCCCAATAGACAGCATTGGAACTTCTTGCTCAGCCCGAGATGCCGGTATCCACAGCCACTCGGTCTTGGCCGGGTTGAGTCGAAGCCTGTTACTCCCTATCCAGATCCGTACCGCTTCCAGGCTCCGGGACATCACGTCGAGGGCATCACTGGACTGGTTCGAGGTGGATATAAAAAGCTGGGTATCATCAGCGTACTAATGATACCCCACCCCATACCCAAAACCACGGATGATCTCTCCCAGTGGCTTCATGTAAATGTTGAAGAGAAGGGGCAAGAGGACCGACCTCTGGGGCACCCAAGTGAGGGACCTTGTGATCGATAGGAAAACCCCATTACCGTTTTAAAGAGACAGAGACTAAAATAATCCTGGTACAGAGTTTATTCTTTGCAAAGGGCCTTTCTCTCTGGAGGAGAGGAAAGACGAAAAAACAACAGATTACATGAGTTTTCATAGTCTTCAGGAACATCAGAATACACGTCAATAAAGTCCCTTGGGAATCAGTTTCAGATCTTACATAACATCTTATATAACATATGTAGTACATGATCCACCCTGGAAATTCCCCAATTCCCAACAGAAATACCCCTCAAAAACATCAATTGCGTACTTCCTTTAATTAATGAGGGCAAGTTGACCCAAGAGCATATTTCCTGCAAGATAAACATATTCTCAAGAACACAGGAATTACACAGTTCCTTTCTCATGTTCTTAAATATCAGCTAAATTATATAATCAGGTTATACAAGGTAAAATAAAGCCTTAACATGATTTTAAAATGGCGTAACTCAGGTTATGCTTTTACAGGAATAATTCTTATATTTCTCACAGACCTCATGGCTGACCTCTGCCCCCCTGCCAACACCGCTTGCGTACGACCCGAGAGGTAGGAGGCGAACCACCATAAAACGGTGCCACCGACTCCCAACCCCTTGTGGCGTCGCAGCATGATACCTTGGTTGATGGTATCAAAAGCCGCTGAGAGATCTAATAGGGCCAGGACCAAGGAATGACCCCTGTCCCGAGCCTTCCAGAGAGCATCCACCAGCGCGACCAATGCCGTCTCCATGCTGTAACCGGGCCTGTAACCCAATTGGCATGGATCTAGGTAATCTACTTCATCCAGGGCCATCGGAAACTGATGTGCCACCACGCTCTCAACAATCTTCGCCAAAAAGCGAAGGTTGGAGACCAGACGAAAGTTGCCCAAAATGGTTGGATCCAAGGCAGGTTTCTTAAGGAGGGGTCTAAGCACCCCCTCCTTCAAGGCGGCGGGAAAACTCCCTCCATTCAAGGATGCTGTTATCGCTGTCTGGATCCAACTGTGTGTCACCTCCCAAGCTGCATAAACCAGCCAGGAGAGACACGGGTCCAGTATGCAAGTGGTCGCACTCAGCTTCCTCATGATCCTGTCCACTTCCTCCGGGGTAACAGGATCGAACTCTTCCCAGACAACAAGACCTGCCGCCTCCCCACCATCCGACCCTGCCCAGTCAGAGTCCAAGCCATTCCGAATCTGAGCGATCTTGTCCCGCAGATGTTGGCTAAACTCCTTGGCTTGCCCCCACAAAGGGTCCTCCCTTACCCTCTGATACAGGAGGGAGCAGGATACTCTAAACAGGGCAGCTGGGCGATTATCTGCGGACACGATGAGGACAGAGAAGTATGTATGCTTCACCGCCGCCATTGCCTCCAGGTAAGACCGTGTGAACGATCTTAGCTGGGCTCAGTCATATTCGGAACGACTAGTCCTCCAACAGCTCTCTGGGCCTCTCCTCCTGAGCTTCATTCCCCAGAGCTCCTCGGTATACAAGGAGCAAGCCAGGGTCTGCGCCAGGTCAGAGGCCTCAAAGGCATGACACGGTCAAGAGCCCCAGCAGCTGCCCTATCCCAGGCCTCCATCATGGTCTCGACCGGGGTGTGGGAGAGAGAGAGAGGGATCATCCCAAGCTCCGTCTGGAACCTCTCCGGGTCCATCAGGCACCTGGGGCGGAACCAGATGGTCGGTTCCGCATCCCAGCAAGGTGGGGCGGCATTCTGGAAGTCCAACCAGAGGAGATGATGGTTGGTCCATGACGGGGAAACGACAAATACTCCCTCACCGAGCATAACACGCTATTGCTCTGAGATAAAAACAAGATCCGGTGTGTGCCCTCCCTCATGAGTCGGTCCCTGAATAATCTGAGTCAGGTCCATGGATGCCATGAATTCCCGAGCCACCCCCGACCCCCTCGCCCAGGGAAGGCAGGTTGAAGTCCCCCAATACCATAAGTCTGGGGACCACCAACCCCGATAGAGCGTCGAGTAGGCCAGGCAGGGCCGCTGTCATGCAGCTGGGAGATAGGTACATGATCAGCAGGCCCAACTGACCCTGTGGACCCCATCTCATGAGGAGGGTTTCACATCCGTCTATCTGCAGAACAGTGACCTCCCGCAGACTAAGGGCTTCCCTGATAACAACCGCCACCCCACCTCCCCTTCCCTGGGCCCTCGGTTGGTGCAGCACCCGGAAACCTGGTGGGCAAAGTTCAGTCAGAGGGACACCTCCCTCTGAGCCCAACCAGGTTTCCATAATGCAAGCCAGGTCTGCGTTTTCCTCCTCAATCAAATCCCGAATGAGGGGAGCTTTGTGAACCACAGACCTGGCATTAAAATAGACCAACTGGAACCCAGTGTCCTCATCTCTCAAACCCCCAGGAAGTCGGATAGAACCAGGAGGGTCGGAGCACGCCACTGCTCAAAGACAGCGGGGGCGAGCTCCCGAGTTTTGATACGGCCCTCCGTTCATCCACTTGCCTCCATTCCCAATCTCCATTCCCATATTCCCAATCAGAAGAAGACCTGGAATTAAAAGATATTTGGAGAATACATAACCCAAAAGAATTGGACTATACTTTCTTTTCTGACAGACATAGATCCTTTTCCAGGATTGATTTTATTTTGTTGTCTGATGACTTACTTGTTAGGACAAAAAGAACAAAGATTCTGCCAAGAACTTTGACTGATCACAGTCCAGTATGGATAGAAATTGAGACATGTAAGAATGAGAGACGCTCTTGGAGATTAAATGAAAACTTGTTTAGATATGAGAAAAATATAATAGAACTTAAAAAGCATCTGAAAGAGTTTTTTGAAATGAACTTGAATAAAGGCACCCCAATGGAAATTGTGTGGGACGCAAGCAAAGCTTATATGAGAGGGGTGCTTATATATATGAACTCTAAACATAAGCGGATTCGACAAAAGAAAAGACTTGAATTGGAAGCAGAAATAAAGGATAAAGAACAGTTACTTATTAAAAACCCAACAGATGAAAGAATACTTAGTGTTATAAAACTTCTGAAGGACCAATTCCAAATGCTTATAGCGGAACAAGTTGCAACAAACTTACAATATGCGAAGCATAATACATTCTGCAATGCTAATAAACCAGGCAGGTGGTTGGCTTACACATTAAGGAAGAAACAAAGCATACGGACTATTGATAGTGTTGATACTGGGGGGAAAGAAGTTTTTCAACAGAATTTAATAAAAGAAGCCTTTCTTCAATATTACACTAAACTATATGCCAGAGAGGAGGTGCAGAATGGACTTATAGAAAAATATTTGGATAATAAAAGAGTTACAAAAATCACTGAACAACAAAAGGAAAGAATGGATTATCCCATAACAGAGGAGGAGATAATAGCAGCAATAAAACAATTAAAAACAGCCAAAGCTCCTGGAACAGATGGTCTGACAGCAGTGTATTATAAAATTTTACAGGCAGAAATGGTGGAACAACTTAGAGACTTATTTTGCAACATACAACAAGGGGGTAAAGTACCTCCATCTTGGACTACAGCTTATATTTCTTTGATACCAAAAGAGCAAGCAGGTCCCAAAAAACCAGAGAATTACAGACCAATATCTCTTTTGAATACGGATTATAAAATTTATGCAAAAGTATTAGCCAACAGACTGATGCCAGTAATTCAAAAGGTGATTCATGATGACCAAGCGGGATTTATTGAGGGTAGGCATATGAAGGACAATGTAAGGCAAGTAATAGATTTATTGGAATATCTTGAGAAGAATAAACAGATCCCTGCAGTGCTGGTCTTTCTGGATGCAGAGAAGGCCTTTGATAGAGTGGATTGGAATTTTCTACTAAAGACATTAAAAAAGATGGACTTTGGGGACCAATATATACAGGCGGTCTCAGCAATTTATCAAGAGCAAAAGGCACAGATTATTATCAATGGAAGTCTGACAACAGAGTTTAAAATTGAAAAAGGTACACGACAGGGATGTCCATTGTCCCCATTGTTGTTTATTTTAACACTAGAAGTCTTGTTAAATACAATAAGGGATTCTAACACATTGAAAGGTATAATGATAAGGCAAGAGGATTACAGAATAAAGGCATTTGCAGACGATCTGGTTGTTACCCTAACACAGCCAATGGAATCGATAATCCAGATGAAGGACATTATACAAGACTTTGGTAAAGTTTCAGGTTTCAGATTGAATCAGAGAAAAACTAAGATGGTAGTTAAAAATATGACACAAGATCGTAAACTGGAGTTAGAAAGGAGGGCAGGTTTTGAGATCGTACCAAAGGTAAAATATCTAGGAGTTCAGGTTGCAGAATCAAATATGAAATTGTTTCAAAATAACTATGAGGCGTTGTGGCGAGAGGTGCAAAAAGATATGGAGATTTGGAAAAAACTGCAGCTGTCTTTACTTGGAAGAATAGCAGCAGTTAAGATGAACATTTTGCCAAGATTTCTTTTTTTGTTTCAAATGATTCCGGTGCTCAAAAATGATAAACAACTAAAAGCATGGCAAACTGGTATCAACAAATTTGTTTGGAACGAGAAAAAACCAAGAGTAAAAATGAAAATTATGCAAGACATCCCAGAAAGGGGAGGTCTCAAACTTCCAAACCTACAATTATATTATGATGCAACAGCTTTGACTTTAGTAAGTGATTGGTTTGGAGGGAAAAAGACTGGAATATTGAATGCAGAAAGTTTTGATTTGGAATTTGGATGGCACGCTTACTTATTTTATGACAGCAAAGTGGATAAAGTATTTAAAAGCCATATACTTAGAGATTCTTTGCTGAGAGTTTGGAAGAAGCACCGAAACAACTGGAATTACAAAATACCGCTATGGTTGGATCTTGGTCATACCTTGTGGAATACAAATATAATGTCACTCGGGGGGTTTTTATATAAAGAGGTTCTTTTTGCAGATGCGGGCAGATGGCAGCTGAAGACATTACAGACATTGTTGGCTGAAGGGATTAATTTAACTTGGTTACAATATAATCAATTGCAATTGAGATGGAAAGAGGACCAAAAAACTGGTATTATGATGCATGAGGAAGAATTAGTTAGACATATAAAAGAGAAAGGCCCAATGCATATTAAAAGACTTTATAATGTTTTGTTAGAAAGGGATTCAGAAACTGAACTAGTTAAAGACTGTATGGTTAAGTGGGCACAAAATTTTGAGGAACCAGTGATGTTGGAAACATGGGAAAAAATTTGGGTTCAGAATGTTAAATTTACACAGTCGCAGAATCTGCGGGAAAATTTCTATAAAATGTTTTATAGATGGCATTTAGATCCAAAAAAATTGTCGTGTATGTACCCTAGTGCCCAGCCTAAATGTTGGAGATGTGATTGCTTAGATGCTACATATTATCATGTTTGGTGGACCTGTAAGAAAGTTAAGGCTTTTTGGATAAAAATTTGGTGGGTCATGCAGAATGTTTTGAAGAGAAAGATTCAATTTTCTCCACAACTGTTTTTATTGGGTATAGTTAAGGGTTTTACATTGGGGGAAACAAAAATGATATTGTACATGATAACTGCAGCAAGATTGTTGATAGGTAAATACTGGAAAAATGAAGCGCTGCCTTCGATTGAGGAATGGATTTTGAAGATGGCCAGTTTTGCGGAGATGGCGAAGATTTCAGCATATTTAAAAGACTGTTCTCAAGAGACTTATGAATGGGAATGGAAGAAGTGGATAGATTATGTTCAGAACAAATATCAAACTAGGAAGTATCAAATAGCTTTTATTTGAAAATGTTATATCAAGATAGAAATATTTTAAGGTTCAGGATGAAAATTTGTTAGAAAATGTTATATTAAGATAGAAATATTTTAAGGTTGAGGATGAAAATTTGTTAGAAAATGTTATATTAAGATAGAAATATCTTTAAGGTAATCAGGATGAAAAATTTATTTCAAAATGTTATATTAAGATAGAAATATTTTAAGGTTGAGGATGAAAATTTATTTGAAAATGTTATATTAAGATAGAAATATTTTTAAGGTAATCAGGATGAAAATTTATTTGAAACTGCTATATTAAGATAGAAATAGGTTAATGTAATGAAGATGAAAATTTGTAAGGGGAGGGCGGGGTTCAAGTTTTATACACAAAGGAGGGTTTTTCCTTTTATTTGACATGACTATATTGTGAGGAAGTCTGGGGGGAGGGGTGGGTTAGGGTGGGTTAGGGAGGTTGGGAAGTTTGGGGTGGGTTGAGGGGGGGAAAAAGGGGTGAAAATGTAATTGTAAAACTTTTGCAATAAAAAAAAAGAATATGAGCTCCCACCCTTTCCCTTAGGGCACCCAGGGGCCCCCATCCTGCCCCCCTCCACCATTCTCCCCCCAAAGCCTGGACTGCCACTGGCATGACGGAGCCCCCACAGTCACCTGCCGGCAATATCCCTCCCCTCTCCCCAGTCCCCTTAAAAAAATAGTTTAAAAAAATACAGTGTCCCCTTAAAAAACCCTTAAAGCCTGTATGCCACCTCTTGGGGTCCCAAGACCCATCATTAAGGTAGGCCTTTGCTAGGCCAACAGGCCACTTCCAGGAATGGGGGGCATTCCTCAAAGCCACTAAGTCCGCGCTGGAGTATGTAATAAGCATCCTCAAAGATGGAAGGGGTACGTCCACAAGTAAATGGGGAAACGGATGGTCCACCCCTGGAACAGGAGCCTCCAAGCCCAAGCGTCCTCCCATGATGAAGGGAATAAAGGCAGGTGCTGGTCCTTGCCACCCTCTCACCGCAGCAAGGTTCCTGAGTCCAGAGAGCGCTCTCCCAAGGTAGAACCATCAGCCAATGTTACCCTCTCACCGCCACATGGCCTGGTCCTGATGGGGAAAAAAAGGTCCATAGCTGCCCTCTCACGGCGGCGGGCAACAACCTCAGGATCGACCAATCCGGGACTGCCAGTAGGAATCCAAGGCATTAGATGACAGATCCAGACTGTGCAGGTGTAGCAAGCAATCCCAGAACACATGGGTATTGATCTCCAAATCCAGGGCCAGGTCAGGCCCAGAATCGCCCAGGTCCTCCTCCAGCCTGCCGCATTCAGCTCAGTCAATAGGGATCTCTGGAATCCCACCAGAAGTTAATTGCATGGGGGAGGGGGCAGAGGAAAGCTAGCCGCAAGAGCCCAAAACAAAAGGCCCAGCACCAGGCTTCCTCCCCACCCCACGGCCAGTCTAGCAGCCACGTTCACTGCAGGCTGGAGGGGGGGCAATAGTCTAAGAGGGGAAAGGGAAGCAACTGTGAAAACGCAGAAATGCAGCTCCCCCTGGTCCTCCCGACTTGGCATCTCTCCCACCAAGCTAAGCCGCCACAAGGGTGGACCCTGGGTCGCCACACTGCCCATAGTCTCCCGACCGCTCATCAAAAATTCAGACGAACCGCTGTCCACACACCCCCTTGGCGTTGCAGCCGTTGCAGCCGTTGCAGCCACAGAGTCGTCTTCCACTGCCACGTCCACTCGACCACACCTCTTCCTGGCTAATTCAACAGCCCAGCGGCCAAAACCGCGGCGAAAACGCTCAGCGTATCGAAGGATGCTGCCTCACGCGCTGGTCTATGGCGCCGGTCTATGGTGCCGAACTTCATCCCTTGCAAACCTTTGGAGGTCTACCCAGCGCCCCTAGACTCATTGGTACCTCCTACAGCAGTCCCGGCGGGGTCAAGGTAGAAAAAAACCCTAAATCCCCCATATTCCTCGCAGGACGCTACAGCCCCAAACGGAGCTCACCCCAGCGTGGCAGCTATGTTCTCCGGAAAACCAACATTGCTACAACTGCCGTCTGGTGCCTGCCTGCAATATCAGTAAACCTAGCCGAGACTAGGCAGGGACTTTAAGCCTTCCCAGGCTATCAGGGGCGAAATATGGGTAAGCCTAGCCGAAACTAGCCAGGGACTCCATTTAAATCCTAGCATCCACTGAGGCAGTGGCTAGCGGGCATACCTAGCCGCAACTAGGCAGGGACTCCACGCCTCTCCAGAGGCCTCCTGCCACCGAGTATGCCTAGCTGAAACTAGGCAGGGATTCTTTCTTGCTTTGGGCAAATGGCTAGTTGGAGCCATGAATGACTCGCGTGACCCAGCTGAGCAAGAATGAGGAGCCAACGATCCCACTGGCTCCATGGCAGGTGCTGCAATGTGCCACCACTAAATTGAGGCTCAAAGCTGCAAGGGAGAGAAGCCGATGATTCTGTCGGTTCCCAGAGCATGCTGCAATCAGCCGTGGCAACTGTGAGCCCGCAGTTGCCCCGATTTAAAATGGCAATCCCAATCGCCAAAACACGTGGTGGCAAGCTGCTGCTGTAAAGCGAGCCACCGCTTGAAATAATGTTTCAACTCATGATCTGATGCTGAAATCCTAGCAATGTCCAAGGAATGCATTGAAACCTCAAGCCGAAACTGGGGCAGAGAGGAATAGGACAGGGGTGTGGCCCAAAAGAAATTGACAGCTCGGTCTCAACAGGAACAGATAAATTAACCCATTCTTGGACCCTCCTGGGAGCTTTCAGGAGAAACTATGGACTTTGGTGAGAGATTTATTAACATGATAAAGGCAACATACCATAAACAAACGACAAAGGTGATGGTAAATGGAGATACGACAGAGAATTTTAATATAAAAAAAGGCACAAGACAAGGATGTCCACTATCTCCTTTACTATTTATATTGACATTGGAAGTGTTAAATAGAAATATTAGACAAGATATAGAAATTAAAGATATGGAAATAAAAAAGGAACAATACAAGATACAGGCATTTGCAGATGATTTGGTTTTTATTCTGGAAGACCCACAAGAAAATAGACTTAAATTAATTAGAAAAATAGAAAAACATGATGAAGTTGCAGGACTGAAAATAAATAAAGAAAAAACCAAAATAATAGTTAAGGCAGGGCTGCTGCTGCTGCCGGATCGTGTTTGCAGCAGCTCCTCTTGGTTTTATTTTATTTTATCAATTTTTAGTATACCCATTGGAGCCTTTTTATTTAAATAATATTTTTCAGAGACGATAACAGAGTAGACCACAACACAGACAAAGTTTTGGCTGATAAGGACTAATAAGGCATCCGGAAAAGAAAGAAGCGCCATGACACCAGCACAGGGTCTCTCCCACCAATGAAGAATGCAAAACAACCAGAAATTGACAAGCACTTTGCTGACAAGAGATTTGTAAGTAAAAATACCCCCCCCCGCTTCATTTCCAATAATCTGGAGAGGTTAGAACGGGACCGGCAAAGAGATTTGACAAAACAACAGATACTAGACTTTCCTGATTTGGGGGGAGGGGAGCAAAATGGCAGCCAGCTGTTTTCACAAACGAGTCCAGCTACAGCCTGTATGGAGACCAAGATAAAGTCTAAAAAGTTTAACAACAAACTAATACAGAGTGTGGAGAGTTTACCGTACAACAGAATTTATGGCATAGCAATGCCTTCTTACAGCACAAATGGTTGTTTCAATATTTGAGCAACTAATAACCATTTAACATGAAGTAGAGACACTGAAAAAAGATATAGCTGTTTTTCTGCAAGCACAAGATCGGGCTACAGGCACCCCCACTAAAGTCCGTACAGCAAACTTGGGTAAATCCCATACTCAGGATAAGGAAAAGGAAAAAGAGCAAAGACCCAGGGAAATAGTTAAGGAGCCTGCCAAAAAGTGGCAGCCCACTCGGAAAAACAGTCCTTCTCCACACAAGGCATCAAGAGGATGAGATATTAATAGAAGTATTAATAGAGAAGTTTCATTGGAAGACAGTAAAGCATCTCCCCTACAATTACAGCAATCACATCTCTCACTACAAACACATCAGGTTTGTATGAATCCATATGAACAGAATTAATCATGGATGCTGGATTACCAAGAGTGCTATACTAAATTTCCTAAACCAGCTTCTTCACTGCCAGATTGATCTCCGTGCTGCGGAGTGGCTTCCTGAGGCCCCAAATTGGAAGCAGATACTTCTGTCTTTCAAACAGCCGACCATACCACTGATGCTATTCAAGATGAAGACACATCTAGCTTCCTTTCAAATCTTTCCCGTCAGAGTTTTCTATGAGGAAAGAGTTAAACCCTTAATTGTTAACGTGCAAGCTCCCAAAGTTGCTGTCTCTTCTGCATTCTCAACCTTGGAAAAGAGAGAGGAAGAAAGTGGGAGTAAGCCAGCCTTGTCCAGCAAAGATATACTTAACAGTACAGAAACTGGTCTCATTAATAATTTTGGCACTCTCCCAAGGAAAGAACAAGATAACATACTATTCAAGTTAGAAAATTTAAAGAAATCCTTATTGGACATAATCGACACAGTTGAACCACTTATTGATCTGGTTTCCCCTATAATTGAGCCTCTTACTTCTCCCCCAGGGGGCAAGAATTTGCATGAATATGAGAGCATGGAAAATAGAAGCCAAGACACACAGGGGCCATTAGAGGCCCCAGTAGAGGAGATGTTAGCATCCTTATGTGATTATCCTATGATACCTTTAGCACCACATCAAGAAATCGAGAGAGGACCCATGTCAGTGCCATCAACTCAAAGCCGAATGGAGCACAACTGAATAACCCCCTGCTCTACAGAAGAGGCACCAGAATGGCAAGCCTTGTTAGCTGGTGCTAAATCCTCTTACCCTGAACAATTTTGACACAGAATTTAGATGGGGCATCCCTCCTTTTAGAGAAAAGACCAATTTCGTGCGTGATGACACCTCAAGCCATTGCAACAATCATACAACTTCCCTTTGTATAAATCAAATTTCCTGATGAGCTGCAAAAGAGGATCCCCTCTCCATCATAACCTGGAATATAGCGGGTTGGACTGTTCCATCAAAAGACCAACTTTTTTTTGACTATATATCAGAATTTGACATTCTCTTCTTACAGGAAACCTGGGCCTCCGCAGAGATACAATTAGATGGTTATTGGGTTAACTCTATCCCAACTATCCCAAGTAGTGCGGGGGGGGGAGAGCTAAAGGGGGTATTGTGACATTAGTGAATACATCTTTGCAAATTAAATGTGTATCACTGCCACCTTTGCAGCCATGGGTTGTGACTACCTTACTCTTATTTAAACAGGTGGAGATTTTGCTTTTTTGCTTTCCTCACAGTCACTCATTCCCTTGTCACCTCACGGTTGGATTATTGCAACACGCTCTACATGGGGCTACCCTTGAAAAGTGTTCAGAGACTATAGTTGGTCCAGAGTGCAGCCGCGTGAGTTAGAGTGGGTGTGCCTAGATACACCCACATTACACCAATTCTCCGCAAGCTGCACTGGCTCCCTATTGGTCTCTGGGTGCAATTCAAGTTGTTGGTCATTACCTTTAAAGCCCTATATGGCTCAGGGCCAGGCTATCTTTGAGACGGCCTTCTACCACATAGCTCCCAGCGACCGGTAAGATCCCACAGAGTTGGTCTCCTCTGGGTCCCATCAGCTAAACAATGTCGGCTGGCAGGCCCGTGGGGGAGGGCCTTCTCTATGGCTGCCCCGGCTCTCTGGAACCAATTACCTCCCAAGGTCCGGACTGCCCCCACCCTATTGGCCTTCCACAAAGCGGTGAAGACCTTCCGGCAGGCCTGGGACCGTTGATCTCGTTATAATGATCTTGCGAGACCTGGTCACAAATTGGAGTGCATGTGTTTTAATGTTTTTAAAGTTTTTAATGTTTTAATGTTTTTCTTTTTAACATTTTTTATGGGATTGTTCGCATTGTTTTATTCTTTGATGTAAGCCGCCCAGAGTCCCTTGGGAGTTGAGTGGCATAGAAATGAAACAAAATAAATAATAAAATAAAATAAATAAATCTACATTCCCCCACTCAATAAGAATAATTTGATCAATAAGATTTGGGACGGCATAGAAGATTTTATCCTGGGCTGCTTAAATAAATACCCTACAGGAACAATAATTATTTGGGGGAGGGACTTAAATGCTAGGATAGGCCCAAATGATCAAGCATTATTTAATCAATTTAAGATCCATTATGATGAGAATGTACCAGGAGAACCCCTGCATCCCAATTTAAAGACACTAAGGCAACTAGGGCAGGACTGTGTGTAAGACAGATGACTGCACTCTTGGACCTTTGTACCCTGAATGGTTACACTTGGGGTGACTACCCAGCAGACTATACTTATCGGGGAACAGGAAGAAAATCCACAGTTGATTACTGGATAATATCATATAACCTCCTGAAGTTCTTGCAAAAGATGGAGGTAGACTCGCATGTGGAAAGCGATCACGATTCACTTATCCTTACTCTTACATTACACCAGAAATTACTAAGGGTTGGCTCAATCTATCTATCCAGATTAGAGAGCCAAAATACCCAGATAAAAATTAAAAATTAATTAGATCGGGACTCCCTACACATGGTCACTCATGCCCTTGTCACCTCTCATCTGGACTATTGTAACGCTCTCTACATGGGGCTCCCCTTGAGGTGCACTCGGAGGCTCCAACTGGCGCAGTGTGCGGTCGCGCAGGTGGTTATGGGAGCATCGTGGAGCTCCCATGTAACACCTCTCCTGCGCGAGCTGCACTGGCTCCCGGTGGTCTTCCGGGTGCGTTTCAAGGTTCTGGTTACCACCTTTAAAACGCTCCATGGCTTAGGACCTGGTTATCTACAGGACCGCCTGCTACCACCAATAGCCTCCCACCGGCCAGTACGCTCCCATAGAGAGGGGCTCCTCCGGGTGCCGTCAGCCACACAATGTCGACTGGCGGCCCCTAGGGGTAGAGCCTTCTCTGTGGGGGCACCTACGATCTGGAACGAGCTCCCCCCGGAGATACGGAGGATCCCGGATCTGTGCACCTTCCACTGCGTTCTAATAACCTTCCAATAAACGTTTTTATTTCATCAAGCTGGCCTGGTCTAAATCTTCTCCCTTTTAAAATTTTTAAATTTAAATTTTAAACACTAATTTTAATTTGTTTAATTATGGGATATTTTTAAAATTTAGCCAAATTGTTTAATCTGTTTTAATCTATTTTAAATTTTGTATTTCTGTGTTTTATCTTTTGGCTGTTCACCGCCCTGAGTCCTTCGGGAGAAGGGCGGTATAGAAATTTAATAAAATAAAAAAATAAATAAAATAAATGGACCAAGAAAAATGCAAAGGAAGTTACTAAATGGATGTTAGTTCCAGAAACCATAGAATTACATACATCTCTACTATGAAATAAGTTTAAAGGACCATACTTAGAGGAGTTTGAAATGTTAATTAACTAACAGAATACTAGCTCACTCCAAAAAGCTGGTTTTAAAGAACAAAAAATGGTTTGATAGAGATTGCGTGCAATTAAAAAGGATATGTTATGTATGTAGATTTTGGGCAGGCAGTTTGAAATAACTGACCGTCAGCTGATTGGCTGACCACCACAGCTGCAAGGTATATAAAGGGAGCTGTTTCCCCTGGTCAGTCGCTGGGTTCTCACCCTACAATAAAGAGCTGTTGTCACTCACTGCCTGGCTTGCTGCGTCCTCATTCACCCAATTTAACATTGGCGATGAGGATGGGATTTTGAGGCCAGAAGCCACGGAAAGAGCTGAAGCCATGAGCCGACAAGAGACCTGAAAACCCGAATCCAGCCAGGCAAGCGAGCGGAGTACTTGGAGAATCTACTGATGATGTCTGCCTACGTACCGCCAGCGCCTTTCAACCCAACGGAGAAGTGGGGATCCTACATGTCCCGCTTCAAAGGTGCTTCCTGGTGGCCAGCGACCTACAGGGGCTACCCGATGTACGGAAGAAAGCCCTGTTCCTGAGCCATTGTGTACCCAAGGTGTTTGATATGGCAGTTCCTGTCGGAACTGAACTCAGTCCACACCATCTCGTGGCAAATGCTTCAGACACTGCTGAAGGACCAGTACGCCTCAATGCCATCGAAGTACGTGTAGCAGTTTGACTTCCGGCAACGCCTGCAGCATGAGGGAGAATCGATCAATGAGTACGTTGCTGCCCTGCGCAAGGCCGCAAACCAGTGCGAGTACTGAGACCTCGATGAGATGCTGCTAGAGCAACTAATCTGCGGAGTGAGAGATATTCACTTGCAGAGAAGGTTGCTCGCGAAGACAAATCTCATGCTACACATCGCACTGGACGAGGCGAGGGCTCACGAATCCTCCTCCAAGGCAGCCAAGAGACTACAGGGAACGACGCAGAGCAGAACGACACAGAAGCCAGCCCCGGTTCACCAGGAAACCATAGGCACAGGGAGCGAGGAAGAGTCGGATGAGGAAGTCTGCCTGACTGAACAGGACCAGCAGGACCGGCAAGGCCACCGAGATCCCTGTGCGAGTTGTGGGGGACCCCATCCGCGCCAGACCTGCAAGTTCCGAGATGCCATTCGCAGGCAATGCAAGCGGAAGGGGCATATCGCGAGGGTCTGCAGACCCAAGCAGAACCCCCATTACAAGCCGCGGAGCAACGCTAGCCAATCAGAGACGGTGCAGTGGACGAGAACCAATCCAAAAGACGGCTACAGGAAGAGTGCAAAATCCGAGAATCTCGAGGCCTGCACCATTTGAATTGGCCGGACCTGCACATCTCCTGGGGAGAAGACCTAACGATGGTCGACATTGAGGGGCATGAGTGCGTAATGGAGATCGACACCGGATCCCCAATTACCATCATGTCCTGGGACAAGCTAAAGAAGGCCGTCCCCAGCATCCAGAGACGGTAACTACGGCGCCAGCGGCTGGGACTGTGCGACTACCAGGGTAACCGCATCCCCGTGGAAGGAATCGGCGAGTCCCAGGTGGAATACGGCGAATTCCGGGAGAAGCTTCCCCTCACCATGGTCAGTGGAAAGCTCCCAAGCCTCCTGGGCATGGACTGGTTCAGAGCCCTGGGCATGGGATTCACCGGAGTCCGCAACGTGTGAAGCACCCTGAAGGACGACCTGATGCAGGAGTTCCAGGACGTGTTTGACGAGCGGCTCAGCAAGTATGTGGGGACCCCTATTTCATTCAACCTCGACCCCAATCTTGCCCCCATCCGGCTGAAACCCAGGAGGGTACCTTTCGCCCTAAAGCCCAAGATCGATGTGGAACTGGATAAATTAATCAAGCAGGGGGTGTTAGTGCCAGTCGATCATGCCCAATGGGAGACCCCAATTGTGACCCCGTTAAACCGGACGGGTCTGTGCACATCTGCGCAGACTATAAGTGTACGATCAATAAGGTCCTGCAACAGAGAGCTTACCTGGTTCCGATCGTACACCTTCTGCTGCATTCCCTAGGGCCAGGCAAGATCTTTGCTAAACTCGATCTTGCACAGGCGTATCAGCAGTTGCCGGTAGATGGCGCTACCGCAGAGGCACAGACTATAGTAACACATAGAGGTGCCTTCAAGTGTACCAGACTCCAATTCGGAGTCAGCATAGCTCCAGGACTGTTCCAGAGCACTATGGAGCGACTGTTACAGGGGATCCCCAGGGTAGTCTCGTATTTTGATGACGTGCTCGTCACCGCAGAAGACCAACAGCAACTAGGGGAGAGGCTGAGACACATACTAGAGAAGTTCAGAAGTGCAGGACTCAGGGTCAAACGCAACAAGTGCATGATCACAGTCCCTTCTGTGGAGTTCTTGGGGTATCGGGTAGACGGGACCAGCATACACCCTACCGAGAGCAAGATTAGGGCAATCCAAGAGCCCCACCCCCAAAGATAAGGCAGAACTACAAGCGTTCCTGGGACTATTGAACTTTTACGCAATTTTTCTAAGGGACAAGGCAACAGTAGCGGAGCCCCTGCACAGACTGTTGGCCAAGAAGTCCAAATGGATTTGGGGGAAGGCTGAGGCTACCGTGTTTGCTGCCATAAAGAAACTCCTGTTGGCCAAGAGTTTTCTAATTCAGTACAACTCTATGCTTCCCCTAGTGCTAGTCTGTGACGCATCCCCCTTCAGTGTGTGGGCCTTCCTGAGCCATAGACTACAAAACGATCTAGAGATGCCCTACTATTCCCTGACTCTTTTGAGTGCCGAACGGAACTACAGTCAACTTGACAAGGAGTCAAGCAGCTGTCTTAGGAGTCAAGAAGTTCCATGAATACCTGTTCGGCAGAGACTTCGAACTCATCACAGACCATCGCCCCCTCCTGGGTCTCATAGCAGGGGACCGACCCACCCCAGCAGCCCTATCTCCCAGGATGACATACTGGGCCATCTTCCTGGCAGCATACTCCTATCGCCTGGTACATCGACCAGGAGTGAGCATGGGCAATGCCGACGCCCTCAGCCGTTGCCCATTACTGGACAGGATAGAAGACCCCACACCCGGAGTTCCAGTCCTGCTGACATCTTGGACTCGGGACTCATCACTTCAGCAGAGGTGGTGAGGGCTTCAACCAGAGACCACGTGATTAGGACAGTCACAAGTTGGGTCACGAGGGGGTGGCCGGAAAAGACTGAGGGCAGGGAATTCAAACATTTCGCTAACAAAAAGGGCGAACTGACTATGCAAGGGGGTTGTCTATTGTGGGGCGATCGGGTCATTGTTCCCTTGTGCCTAAGGGAAAAAGTTTTGAATCTGTTGCATGAGGGGCACCCCGGGATCGTACAGATGAAGGGGTTAGCTAGGAGTTATGTTTGGTGGCCCTTAATGGATAAGGACATCACTGAGTGGGTGGGGAAATGCCAGCCCTGCCAGGAGTCTAGGCCAGACCCCCCCACAGCATCAGTCAGGGAATGGGAATGGCCCCAGGGTCCTTGGTCCAGGATACACATAGATTTCACGGGCCCATTCCATGGGCAGGTATTCATGGTTGTTGTGGACGCTTTCTCCAAGTGGTTGGAGATCAGACTCATGAAAACCACTACCACCAATGCCGTCATTAGGGAGCTAAGGCAGTTGTTCGCCACCCATGGCCTACCGGACACCTTAGTCTCAGACAACGGGCCCCAGTTCACGGCCACACAGTTTGAGGGGTACCTAGCAGAGTTGGGGATCAGACACGTACTCTCCGCTCTGTTTCATCCGGCTAGCAATGGATTGGCGGAGAGATTTGTGAGAACGGCTAAAGAAGCCATCTCATGCCTGAGCCCCGGGGACTGGCAAGAACGGATAGACAAATTCTTAATGGCCCAACACGCCACGCCATGCACCGCCATAGGCAGGAGCCCAGCGGAACTTCTAATGGAGAGAAAGCTCAGAGGAGTCCTAGACAGGCTACACCCCAGTTATTCCCATGACAATTTCAGAGGAGCAGAGAAAAAGCTTAGGGAGTTCACAATAGGGACGCCAGTGTTCGCTAGAAATTACAGGAACGGGCCCCTCTGGGAAACCGGGACAATCACGGAGGTCACTGGGCCCAAGTCTTATAGGGTAGACATGGGAGTTGGGAGGATTTGGCAGCGGCACATTGATCAACTACAAAAGCATTTAGCCGCCAACACAAAAGACAGTTTCGATGAACCGCTCCCTAACTACCAACCGAACTCTAGACCTAACTCAAGCCCAAGTCAAGAGGAGGACTTAGCTGTCGGCCCCGAGATCCAGTGCCGCCCCATCATGGAAGATCAATCAGCCAAAGAAGTCACTGCCCACAACGAATTCTCGGAGGTTCCATTGGCGGAGCAGGGAGAAACAGGGAGTTCCTCTGACCTGCTCGACGCCACACCTCCGACTGAACTGCGCAGGTCAACTAGGGTGCGGACACGCCCTGGTCACCTGAGAGACTATGTATGTTAATGTTCACCCCAAGTGACTTCTGGGAGGGGAGGAGTGTTATGTATGTAGATTTTGGGCAGGCAGTTTGAATTAACTGACCGTCAGCTGATTGGCTGACCACCACAGCTGCAAGGTATATAAAGGGAGCTGTTTCCCCTAGTCAGTCGCTGGGTTCTCACCCTACAATAAAGAGCTGTTGTCACTCACTGCCTGGCTTGCTGCGTCCTCATTCACCCAACTTAACAGGATATATAATAAGGAGTACAGAAGAAGTAAAAATTACCTTCTGAGGATCATACTCACTTCTTAAAACAGTTGAAGGCACAGTATAAGACTCTCCTAAAAGAAAAGAAAAGTGTGGCTTTGAAAGAGTCTTGGCAGAGATTAATTACATCAGTCAGGACAAAAAATAGATCCCTTTTTTGGTACATCACCAGAGAATTGGGGAAATCCCCCTACCCCCAACTAATCAGGTACCGATTCAGGCCTGGGAAGAATATTTTAGAGAATTATATACAGACCCTGACTATGTAAATAAGGAGAGCCAAATTAATTTGGACCAAACTGCTTACTGGCCCCGTTACACCAGAAGAGATATCCCATTTGATCAGAGCCCTCAAGGCTAATAAGGCACCTGGTGCTGATAATGTCCTCCCAGAAATAATCAAAAAGAATACCAGTTGGTGGGCCCCCCTTTTAGCATCGCTGTTTACATTTATAGATAAAATGGGCCGTATGCCAAGAGAATGGGGATTAGAAATTATTATACCAATCTATAAAGAGGGTAATAGAAATGATCCAGGAAATTATAGACCCATTAGTCTTCTGAGTGTTATTAGTAAATTGTATGCTAAACACCTAAACTATAAACTCCAGGAGTGGCTAATTTCAGGGGGGATAATCAGAAATGAACAAGCTGGCTTTAGAGAAGGAAGATTACGGTGGATCATATCCTGATATTTCACCATCTGGTGCAAAAATATACGTACAAAAAAAAAAAATCCTCTCTCTACGTGGCCTTCCTTGATTTTAAGCAGGCCTTTGATTCAATATCCAGGAACACCCTATGGGAGAAATTAAAATGCACAACAATCGATAAACCCCTCCTTTTCCTCATACAAAAATTGTATGCCAATTCCACCTTGAAAGTGAGGTGTAATCCTCAAGGGACTTTAACCGGCCCAGTAAGGATTCAAAAAGGGGTACCGGAGGGCTGCATCCTGTCCCCCTCCCTTTTTAACTTCTATATTAACCCCCTGATTGAGTTCTTACAGAACCCTGATCTACATCCTCCTAGCATAGCACAACGCAAAATCCCGATTCTCCTATATACCGACGATGCTGCTATTATTTCACAAACTCCCATAGGACTGAAGAGAGCAATTAGGACAACACTTGGCTTCTGTAGACAGAACAAGTTGGTCCTTAACTTTGATAAATCAAAAGTTTTAGTTTTTGCCAAAAGACCCAGACAATAATCCTGGAAAATTGAAGGGCACAAATTGGAACAGATTAGGACATTTAGATATCTTGGGGTGGTCTTCCACTTGCAAGGGACACGGAAGGCACATCTGGAGCAGGCATTGCAAGCAGCCAATAGGTCCTCAAATGCAATTAAACACTTCTTTTATACAAGCAGAGGTCAATTAGTACCTGCTGCCTTAAAACTTTTTGAGGCCAAAACATTGGCATAAAATCTTTATGGGGCACAAACCAGAATCCTTGCAAAGAAAAACTTGCTAGAAACTATACAAACCAAATTCCTGTGAGCCATCTTAGCTGCACCCAAAGGAACTCCAAATGCCCAGCTAAGAAATGAGACAAGTATGCCTCAAATTCAGGTAAGAGCCTGGAAGATGATGATCATTTATTGGCTAAAAATTTCTTTCCAGAGGACTGTCCCCGCTAGTGCGGACTGACAACTTCCCCTCCCCCTGGAAACAGGCGATAGTTCACAAGCTGGGCTCTTATGGGCTGTTATCAGTATTCTTAATGTTCCTCGGCTTTGACAAAGCAAAGCAAGTGGTAGTTGATAGAATGAAGGACATGGAGTTCCAAGAAGAACTAAATAGGTTGCTCTCCACAGTAGGGACAGAATCAAGCAGGGTGCGTGGGAATCAGCAAGATATCTAAATGATCTGATCTTCCCAAAACAGAGAATAGCTTTCTTCAGAGCCAGATTTAATATTCTCCCCTCAGCACTTCTCCAGGGTAGGTACAAGAGAACACCAATAGCAGAAGTGGTATGCATATGTGGAAAAGGAGAAGTCAAAGATATCTCACGTGTTTTATTGTACTGTGAGTTATACAGAGTATGTAGGTCAATATATACTGCTCAAAAAAATAAAGGGAACACAAGCAGAAGACATGCGAGATCTGAATGAATGAAATAGCCTTATTAAATACTGTAACTTGTTCGTTGTATGTAACGAACAAAGAATTTAATAAAGCTATTTCATTCATTCAGATCTCGGATGTCTTCTGCTTGTGTTCCCTTTATTTTTTTGAGCAGTGTATATTCTTCCCTTACTAGAGAGATTGCCAGGGAGTACAGACGACTTTTATGTAGGCTTTCTCCTCCAAGACTCAAACTGGCTACTATGCGGGCACTGGCAAAATTCTGTGTCACTGCAATGTCCACAAGAAAAAAACTGGTTACAGAATTATATATGTGAACTGCTGCCAATTTTTTGGAGATATCTATAACAATTATTGGAAAAATACATTTACTCACATACTTATTGGCTCTCCGCTCATGTAAATTAGGGAGTGACCCTAACGGTTTGAGATTATGTATTTTCATAACAGGGATGTTATTATTCATGATTAATGTCAGTATTATTTTTAATTTATTGTATGTTTATTGCTGGTTGATGACCGTAATAAAGTTTTTATTCATTCATTCATTCAAAATAATAAGTTAAAAATGTTGCAGATGAACAGAAAAAAGAACTAATGAGGAAAATAGGGATACAGATAGTCAAGAAAGTTAAATATTTAGGAATTCAACTACCGTATTTTCCGGCGTATAAGATGACTTTTTAACACAGGAAAATCTTCTTAAAAGTTGGGGGTCGTCTTATACGCCGGGTATAAGCCTACGATATCTACCGTGACAGACTGATGGAAGCAGTAAGAGCGGTGACTACCATCTCTAGTCATTGCTAGAGATTTCTAACCCGAATCTGAGTTGCCGTCGCTGACTGATGACGCTACGGGAGCGCCGACAACTTTGAGGGGAAGCTGTGCCGATCTGATCTGTCCCCGTCCCCACACACACACACAACACAGCCAGCCGAGGGTTAAGGAAACACTGTGGAACGCACCCAGTTCTTATCTCCCACTTGGCAGCGATAGACACACCGTCTGCCAAGTGATTTTATTTCCACAAACAGAAAGCAAAGATACGAACGTTCACAAAAGTCCAAGCAGAAATAATATTCCTCCCAGCAGTTCCGGACGAGGCTTTAGTGATTATCCAAGGTTTACTTTGTTCGTCACAAAGATCCTTGACCACCACCCTCTATTATATAGTCTCTGGGGTGTGGTCCAGTGACTCAGTTCTAATCCCTAGCACGCCTCCTAAGCTGCTGCAAACGTTTATCACGCCTTCGGAGGCGTGCATCCAGGAATGATGTTCCATTATCACTCTGATCCGAATCAGCTGTCTCCTCTCCCTCGGCCGGCACTTGAGACAATGCCAGAGGGGAGGGGCCTGGAGAGGGAGGCCTGGCTGACTCCTCTTCCTCATGCTCGGAGCTTTCTTCCTCCGATGGGAGAGGCTCAGAGGGCGGGGCCACAACACGATCTCGTCAAGGCTGCATGCCGCTGAATGCTTGACCCAGCTGGTTGCTGAGCGGAGCTTCTCCCAGGCATCCAGGTGGATATTACCAGTGCTCCGACTTCCCCACACAGCTGGAGCTCGCCATCACTGGGAGTCAGCTGGGGAAGTCAGAGTGTCGGTAATATCCACCTGGATGCCTGGGACGGTGGGGGAAGCTCCGCGCAGCAACCAGCTGGGTCCAGCATTCAGCTGCATGCAGCCTTGACGAGATCGGCACAGCTTCCCCTAAATGTGGTCGGCACTCCCATAGCGTCATCGGTTTGCCCGACACCTAGTTGCTAACTGTCTAGGTCGTCGTCCTGGAGTAGCAACTCCTGTCTGCCTTGGTGGGGAGCGACCGCCGCATCCCGCTGCCAGGCAAAGGCTGGAGAAGGAAAAAGCCCGCCAGGCTGTCCGCACTCACCTTCACTCCAAAAGCCCCTCCATCTCACCTGCCCCAGGGCGGAGGACTGCCTTTCGCAGAGCAGCTGCCTCCGCCTCCTCCTCCCTTCAGTCTGTCTCCTGCGCGCGGAGGCTGCGTCTGCTGCTCCCGGATCCTCCGCCCCCTCCCGTCCCTCCCCAGCTGCTGCCCGGCTGCAGCTAGTCTGGCTCTTCGTGACAGTAGGCAGCAGACCCGGAGCCGCGAGAAGAAAGGAGCGGGGCTGCGGGAGGGAGGGGGGAAGGGAGGACGAGCTTCCTGCCCAGCCCCTCGCGCACCTATTCGCAGCCTCTACTGAAACCTGCAGGGTCAGATGTGCAAAGGAGCCGGACCAGCCTCTGCCTGCCAACTGGCCCAGCGGCGAGGGAAGAAAAGTTATTCTCCCGCGGGGGCTTGCCTGGGTTTTTCATCAGTTGCAGGGCCTCTTCTTTGGTCACATTCCGGCGCAATTCCCTTTCGGCAAAGGGCAACTAAGCCGGTGCTCTGCCACTCTGGTGCAAACTTCTCTGCAGGCTTGTCGACGCTGCAGATCTGTTTTATTCAGGGAGCTGCTTCTTCCCACTCTCCCCGCCCCCCAGAAAAAAAATCCACTGTCAAAAGAGAAGGGCATGACTTGGCCGTAGTTCATTAAGCCTCTTTTAAGTTTGCCACGGCATCGGCCAATGCAGAAGCGAAGACGCAGGAGGGGATTCAGTTTCAAAGTCAATTTCCCCCCAACCTTCAGCTGGAGGCTGAGAATTTCTTGGGGAAATACATTGGGGAACAAAATCCGTTGAAGGAACCAGCTTCCAAACTTCCACGTTAGAAGCGGTTCTTAGCGCCTTCACAGAAAGCAGATAAATGCCTCGCTTCAGTTTCGACCTTCTTGCTGTGGGGCACTTTGGGGAGGCGATCGTGCATGCAAGTCCTCCTCGGCTCTTCCAGCCTACCTTGCTGTACTTTAAAAAAAGGACCGTATGGAGAACGTTATCCAATTGCTCATATAGCACATCGCCAAATAAGGCACTCCGTAAAACTTCGCCCATCCCGCAAGAGAAAAAAGGTATTGTAGCTCCAAAAGAAGCCGTTCAAATGCACATTTCTAGAGTTAGGGATGACCTTCACTGAGAGTAACTTTCTACAATTGCATGTTCCAAACTTGAATCCTCCAGGTGTGTTTTGATTTCAATTCATACAATCCCCAGCCAGCACAACATTAAACAGTACATGTTCAATCCAGCAAAATAATTTCACCTTCTTCATTGCAGTGAAATAAAACAACCTAGTTTAGGTAATAATAAACTATATTTAGAATGCTCTTTATTAGCCTTTGTTACCTATTAAATAAAACTAACCTTATTTCCACTGATCCTCTCATTTATAGGGAACTCAATTGCAAAAATCTATTATATGTACCCTAGACCAGAATGTTGGGTCTCTTCACAAGATAAAAGATCAACAATATGTAAACATACTACCAAAAAATGGACATAATTTCCAACCCAAAGCCGGTCCATCTAGTATCCTAATTTAAAGCCAGGGGGAAACAAGTTTTTTTAAAAAAATCACTCGGACTTCCGGTTTGCTTCCTGTCGCTGAAAGACGGTCCCGTTTTTGGACCGCCAGCCCCGCTGCCTGTTAGAGCCGCTTCGATCCAGAGGAGCGGCTCGGAAGTTCCCCAATCCAAAGGATTAGTGGAAGAGAGTGGGCGAGAAGCAGGTTGAGCCCCTGTGAGCCCCCAGACAGCTGTTTCTGGGGAGGAAACAGGCGCGGCTCCCTTCCAACTCACCAAGACTCCGGACAGCGTGGGACAAGTCTGCCTAGCGCAGAGCAAGGCGGCAGGAGCAACCTTTTCATCTAAAACAAACTAAACTCAAACAACCAGGGTGGAATAACAACTTGAACCTCCAAAACTGCAAGTATTGCTAGCCCTGTGATTAAGTTTAAAGCAGGAGAGTGAGTGTGCGAAAGTCGCTTGAAAATGGCGCCCGGCTTCAGCGTTAACGAGCTGAAAGCGAGAGTGGATTAGCAAGTTATTTCAACTAGCTACAAAGTTGCGCTGTCTGTAACAAGTGGAGGAAAAGAAAGGAAAAATCCTTTTTTTAAAAGAACAAGCCTGATCTTGCTTCAACTTTAATTTCACCCCTAATTTGACTAAACCTGGGGGAATTTTTCAGAGGATTTTGTGGTGGAGGAAAGGGAAAAAGGATTTCCTTTTTTGGAAAAGCTAGCCTATGTGGCAGGATGGCTTCTAAGCAGACTAAACAGGAAAGGAAGGCAGCGGGGAGGGGATCCCCCACACGTAAACCTGAACAGCAGCCTTCCAGCCAGCAGAGCCAGAAAAAAGAAATTGATCTTGAAAGCCTAAAGGATTTTATTACTCAGGCTCTGGATCAGAAATTTGAAAAGTCACAACAGGAAATTAAGCAGGAGATTAAAGAAATTAAAGAGGTGGTGCAAGAAAAGTATGATAAGGTGACTAAAAAATTAATGACAGTGGTGTCTGGATTGTCAGAGGCAATTATCAAAACGGATGCTAAGGTGGAAGAATTTAAATCAGAAATGGATGTCAAAATGAAGGAAACTGACTATAAAATTTTTGATGCTGATAATAAAATGCAGAGATTTGAAAATGAAATTACAATGATGCAGTTCAGGTCTATGGAATTCGCTATAAGGCTGAGAGGCATCAAAGAGAACGATAGACAAGATCTGAGACAGATTTGTGCTGATGCCCTAGCGGCGCTGTTAAAGATTAGCCCTGAAGAGATTTTTTGCAAAATGGATAAAATTTACAGAGTGAACTCGTGGGTGGCTAGACAAAGACAATTGCCTAGAGATATTGTGATATATTTCACAGATAGAAGAATGAGAAATGATATTCTGCAAAAGTCTTTTCTCTCTGATGTGCAAGTGGAGGGAACGCAGATTGGAGTTTATAAAGAGCTACCACCTAAGATGTTAAAAGATAGAAAAGATTTTGGATTTCTAGTGAATGAATTAAAAAGACAACAAATTCCATTCCGGTGGGATGCTCCAACTGGCATAATTTTGAGGTATAATGGAGAAAGATATCGATTAAACACTGTTGAGAAGGTGGAACAATTTTATTCTAATGTTTTTAAAGAGAATTCATCATCCCCACGTACATCTACAGTGTTGGAGATAAAGGAGAGTGACAAGGAAAAGCAACTTCAGCAAGAGATGGAAGAGCAGCTCAAGCAGGGGGAATCAGAGGCAATGGAAATGCAGGGAGCTACAGGAGGTTTTCTGGAGGAACCCCTGCTAGACCTTCCTTCGAAAATTGTGATTGACCCACCTAAGACTACAAGAGATGTGGCTTTGGACCTAGCCTGGATGGCTGAAGCTAAAGATCGGCGTGTAACTCGAGCAATTTCTAAGCAACTCAAAGAAAAACAACAACAGGAAAGGCCCAAGCCACAACAATATAAGAAAGGAGCCAAGAGCAATATACAAGAATGTGAAGCCATGGGGGGAGCAAAGCCGAAGACTACAGATTCAGGAGATATTTGGCAATTCTGCTCGTCGCTTCAAAAAAGTCTACATGACAATTAAGTTTTTATCTTGGAATGTGAATGGACTAAACTCACCACAGAAAAGGAAAAAATTATTTACATACTTGAGACAATTTAATAATGACATAATTTGCTTACAAGAAACTCATGTTAGAACACAAAATCAAAAATATTTGATAAATTCAAGATTAGGAACACATTTTATAGCCTCAAATTTGGAAAAAAAGAATGGTGTGGTTATTTATATAAATAAAAGACTGTCAGCTAAAATTATAGAAGCAGATGAAGGTGGTAGGTTTATAGCAATTGAACTGCACACAGCAAGTGGCTTAATTTTAGTGATTGGAATTTATGCTCCTAATCAACAACAGGATAATTTTTACAAAACTTTACATTCTAAAATATTGCAATGGGACTATAGATCCATTTTAATCATGGGAGATTGGAATGGAGTAATTGACTCTAAAATAGATAAAAAGAGTTCGGCAAAGTCAAGGATTAGACTACCACAGACTTTTTTTGACATGAAAGAAGATTTGGAACTAAAAGATATTTGGAGAATACATAACCCAAAAGAATTGGACTTTATTTTTTTTTCAGATAGACACAGATCTTTTTCTAGGATTGACTTTATTTTATTATCAGCTGATTTACTTGTAAAAACAAAAAAAACCAAAGATTTTTCCAAGGACTTTAACCGACCACAGCCCGGTATGAATAGAAATTGAGATGGGAAAGACTGAGAGAAGATCATGGAGATTAAATGAAAATCTGTTCAGATATGAAAAAAATATAACAGAACTTAAAAAACAGATGAAAGAATTCTTTGAAATGAATTTGAATAAGGGTACCCCTATTGAAATCATGTGCGATGCGAGTAAAGGATATATGAGAGGGGTACTCATTCATATGAACCTTAAACATAAATTGAATCGACAAAAGAAAAGTTCTGAAATGGAAGCAGAAATAAAGAATAAAGAACAGCTACTTACAAAAAAACCCAACAGATGAAAGAATACGAGGAGCTATAAAACTTTTGAAAGATCA
Source organism: Arizona elegans (assembly GCA_022577455.1). Lineage (NCBI taxonomy): Eukaryota > Metazoa > Chordata > Lepidosauria > Squamata > Colubridae > Arizona > Arizona elegans. Next base: position 29,245,207 of record JAKOOJ010000007.1, on the reverse strand, counting down.
ATTTCAAATGCTTATGGCGGAACAGCAACAAATTTACAATTTGCGAAACACAACACTTTTTGTAACGCTAATAAACCGGGCAGATGGTTGGCTTACACACTAAGGAAGAAGCAGAGTACACGGATTATTGATAGTATTGATACTGGAGGAAAGGAAATTTTCCAACAAAAATTAATTAAAGAAGTTTTTGTGGATTATTATACCAAACTATATGCCAAAGATGACACACAGAATGGATTTACAGAGAAATATCTAGAAAATAAAAGAGTTACAAAAATTACCAGTCAACAAAAGGAGAGAATGGATTATAACAGTTGAGGAGATTATGGCCGCAATTAAACAATTGAAAACAGCTAAAGCTCCAGGGACGGATGGTTTAACTGTGGTGTACTATAAAATTTTGCAAGCAGAAATGGTTGAACATCTTAAAGACTTATTTTGTAACATACAACAAGGGGGTAAAATACCCCCATCATGGAAAACAGCTTATATTTCATTGATACCGAAAGAGCAAACAGGTCCTAAAAAACCTGAGAATTTTAGACCAATATCTCTTCTGAATAATGATTATAAAATATTTGCAAAAGTATTAGCCAACAGGTTGATGCCAGTTATCCAAGATGTGATTCATTGTGACCAAGCGGGATTCATAGAAGGCAGATACATGAAGGACAATGTAAGGCAAGTTATAGATTTACTGGAATATCTTGACAAGAATAAACAGATTCCTGCAGTGCTGGTCTTTTTGGATGCAGAGAAGGCCTTTGATAGAGTGGACTGGAATTTTCTATTAAAGACTTAAAAAAATGGACTTTGGGGACCAATTTATACAGGCGGTTTCAGCAATTTATCAAGAACAAAAGGCACAGATTATTATTAATGGAAGTTTAACAACAGACTTTAATATTGAAAAAGGAACAAGACAGGGTTGTCCGTTATCCCCATTGTTATTTATTTTAACATTAGAAGTCTTGTTGAATACAATACGGGACTCGAGCACCTTGAAAGGAATAGTGATAAGGCAAGAGGATTACAGAATAAGGGCATTTGCAGATGATCTGGTAGTTACCCTAACACAGCCGATGGAATCAATAATCCTGATGAAAGACATTATAGAACAATATGGTACAGTATCAGGATTTAGATTGAACCAGAAAAAAACTAAGATGATAGTTAAAAATATGACACAAGATCGAAAACAGGAACTCGAAAGCAAGGCAGGTTTTGAGATAGTACCAAAGGCCAAATATCTAGGAGTTCAAGTTGCAGAATCAAATATGAAATTGTTCCAAAATAATTATGAGGTGTTGTGGCGAGATGGGCAGAAAGATATGGAGACTTGGAAAAAACTGCAACTGTCTTTACTTGGAAGAATAGCAGCAGTTAAGATGAACATTTTGCCAAGATTTCTTTTTTTGTTTCAAATGATTCCGGTGCTTAAAAGTGATAAACAATTGAAAGAATGGCAAAGAGGACTGAATAAATTTGTCTGGAATGAGAAAAAGCCGAGAGTGAAACTGAAAATTATGCAAGATGTTCCAGAAAGGGGAGGCCTTAAACTTCCAAACCTACAATTATATTATGAAGCAGCAGCGCTGACGCAAGCAAGTGATTGGTTTGGAAGGAAAAAGACTGGAATATTGAATATAGAAAGTTTTGATCTTGAACTTGGTTGGCATGCTTACTTATTTTATGAGAATAAAGTGGATAAAGTATTTAAAAACCACATAGAGACTCTTTGATGAGAGTTTGGAAGAAGCACCGACTCAAATGGGATTACAAAATACCGTTATGGCTGGATCTTGGTCATATCATGTGGAATATAAATATAATGTCACTCGGGGGGGGGTTATATAAAGAAGTTCTTTTTGCAGATGCGGGCAGATGGCAACTGAAGACTTTAGAAACGCTGTTGGAAGAAGGGATTAATTTAACTTGGCTACAGTATAATCAACTTCAATTGAGATGGAAAGAGGACCAAAAAACTGGTATAATGATGCATGAGGAAGAATTGGTTAGACATATAAAAGAGAAAGGTCCAATGCATATTAAAAGGGTTTATAATGTTTTGTTAGAAAGGGATTCAGAAACTGAATTGGTTAAAGATTGCATGATAAAGTGGGCACAAAATTTTGCAGAACCAGTGATGTTGGAAACATGGGAAAAAATATGGGTTCAGAATGTTAAATTTACACAGTCGCAGAATTTGAGGGAAAATTTTTATAAAATGTTTTTTATAGATGGCATTTACATCCTAAGAAATTGTCGTGCATGTACCCTAATGTTCAACCAAAATGCTGGAGATGTGATTGCCTAGATGCCACATATTATCATGTGTGGTGGACTTGCAAGAAAGTGAAGGCTTTTTGGATAAAAATCTGGTGGGTTATGCAGAATGTTTTGAAGAAAAAAATTCAGTTTTCTCCACAATTGCTTTTATTGGGTATAGTTAAGGGTTTTACATTGGGTGAAACAAAGTTGATATTGCATATGATAACAGCAGCGAGATTACTGATAGGTCAATATTGGAAAAATAAAGCTATGCCTACTATTGATGAATGGACTTTGAAGATGGCCAGCTTTGCAGAGATAGCGAAGATTTCAGCATATTTAAAAGATCGCTCACAAGAGATTTATGTATGGGAGTGGAAAAAGTGGATAGATTATGTGCAGAATAAATATCAAACTAGGAAATATCAGATAGCTTTTAACTGAAAGTATTATATAGAGATAGTATAATTGAATTTTGTGAAGATGTGGAAAGTATATAGGGGGTGGAGGGATTCAAGTTTTATAAAAAGTGGATTTTGATTTGGATTATATTTTGTGGAAGTCTGGGGGGGAGGGGTGGGTTGGGGGCTTAGGGGGGGTTAGGGAGGATTAGGGAGGTTAGGGAGGGTTGGGGGGAAATTGGGGAGAAAATGTAATTGTAAAACTTTTTCAATAAAAAAAATAATAAAAAAAATAAAAAATCACTCAAAGGTGGGCATTTCCCCAGACAGCTGGGGCTCGCCATCACTGGGGGTCAGCTGGGGAAGTCAGAGCGTCAGTAATATCCACCTGGATCCCTGGGGGAAGCTCCGCTCGGCAACCAGATGGGTCCAGCATTCAGCGGCATGCAGCCTTGCCGGTGCTGACCGATGACACTACGGGAGTGCCAACAACATTGAGGGGAAGCTGTGCCGATCTCATCAAGGCTGCACGGGTGACAGGACAGGGTGACAGGGAAAAAACCTGGTACGAAATACCATATTGAAATCAAATCTGATATTTTTTAATTTTTATTTGGTGTGCATTGGAAGAGGGGTAGTCTTATATGGCGAGTATAGCCCGAACCCTATATTTTAACAGGAAAAGTAGGGGGTCGTCTTATATGCCCAGTCGTCTTATACACCGGAAAATATGGTAATGGCAAGGTGTGTAATGATTAAAGAAGATAATTATTATAAATTGGTGCAACAAATTAAAACAGACCTGGAGAAGTGGAAAAATCTATAATTGTCATTGATGGGAAAAATAGCCACTATAAAAATGAATATTTTGCCAAGATTACTATATTTATTTTAAACAATACTGATAAAATTGGGGAAAAAATTACTTTGAAGCATTAAATAAAACAATATTAAAATATATTTGACAAGAGAAAAAAGCAAGGATAAGTTTGAAAATGTTGCAAGATTTTAAAACGGAGGTGGTTTTGGGCTACCAGATTGTACTACCAGGCTTTGATACTTACTTGAGTGAAAGAATGGATTGGTTTGAGGAATAAAAGACTATTTACCTTGGAGGGACATGATCTCCAAGTAGGTTGGCATGCTTTTTTATGATATGGAAAAAACAAAATACATAGCTGTTTCCAAAGACATTGTATTAGGAATGCACTATTATTAGTATGGGAGAAAATTAAAGAACAACACTATTTGAAAATACCGGTCTGGCTCTCCACAATGGAAGCATGATTTATCCAAATGTTATTGATATAGAGAATGTTACCAGATATAAAGATATTTTAAATAAAAGGCGGAACTTAAAACTAAGCAGGAATTGAGTGATCAAGGGATTGAGATAACATGGTGGTCATATGTGCAGATACAATCTAGATATGAGAAGGATGTTAAAATGTATGATTTCTATAAAGAATTAACAGAATTAATCCGATATTAACAGGGACAGATGAAATGTTAATAAATAAAACATATAGCTATTTGTTAAGTATTAAGATGGAAGATGAACAAATAAAAGAGACAATGATAGTATGGACTAAAATTTTTGGTTATGTGATTGAGTTAGATAAATGGCAGAAACTATGGGATAGAAATTATAAATTAACAATGTCTACTGCATATAAAGAAAATCTTTATAAAATGTTTTATAGATGGCATTTTCCACCCTCAAGGTTAGCAAAGATGTTTAAGGATAAGTCTGCAAAATGTTGAAAATGCCATCAGACATCTGGTTCATACTATCATATGTGGTAGACATGTCAAAAAGCAAAAAATATTGGATAAAAATACATACATGGATTGAAAAATGATAAAACAGCATACTGATTTGAAACCAAAGACATTTTTATTGGGCGTTTTACCAGGTAAGTACAATAAAGGGAATATATTTGATTTACATGTACTGACTGCACCTAGAATTGCATTTGCACAACAATGGAAAGGTGAAAAGATCCCAACAGATGAAAATGTGTTTAAAAAAATACTAGAATGTGAAGAAATGGATAGACTAACACTTATAATTAATTATAATTAAGGAAAAGAAAGAAACTGAATATTTTTTGACTTGGGACTTATTTTATCAATGGTTAGCTGACAAAAACAGGTGCTAGAAACAGGGAAATATATGGAAGTTTCTCCGTTTCTTATGGCAGCTGAAGCAGGCAAAGCTGAGGCTGACATTCGGCCCCTCTTGCAGAAGAGACGTTATTCCTAGATAAGAGGAAGGAAAGGAGAGAGAGAAACAGAATATATACAAGAATTATGGTTTATCTGGGTATTTGGTATAGAATTGCTGTACTTTCTTGGGAGCTTGGACATCCCGTTTATTTACCCATTCAACCTGAGACAAAGGGAAATGTTTCCAGGCTATCAGATATTGGACTTTACCATGGTGTTTCCTAGAGTCCAAGATTTCCTTAATTTCAAAATGTTGCTCCCCCTCTATGAGAATGGGAACTGGAGGGGTGCTTTGGTCAGCCCCTAGGGGAGACGAGTGTTCAGGTTTTAATAAACTAACATGAAATACAGGATGTATCCATCTCAACGTTTTTGGTAAATCCAACTCAACTGTTACTGGATTAATCAGACTAATCACACGAAATGGTCCCACATACTTAGGGCCCAGCTTTTTTGACTTCTGGGTAGTCTGTAAGTATTTAGTAGACAAATAGACTTTATCACCCACTTTATAAATGTGAGCTGGGGACCTTTTCTTATCGGCTTGTGCCTTATGGGCCCGGTGTGCCTCATCTAATGCCTTCCGAGTTACTGCCCATGTGCTCTTTAATTGTTCAAACCAATCCATCAAGGAGGGATTCTGGGGATCATCTTGTGGTAGCTCGGGAATGGGTACGAAATCTTGGCCCGATGCGACCTTAAAAGGAGTGAAACCGATGCTACTGTGTATGGAATTATTATATGCCACTTCTGCAAATGGCAACAAGTCTACCCAATTGTCTTGCTGGTAATTTACGTAACACCTCAGGTATTGTTCTAGAACCTCATTGGTTCTTTCACAGGCACCATTTGTTTGAGGGTGGTGACTGGAACTCAGCCTCTGGGCAGAGCCTATCAACTTCAAAAACTCCCTCCAGAAACTGGAAGTAAACTGCACACCCCTGTCAGAAATTATTCTTTTTGGAGCTCCATGTAGTCGGTAAATCTGCCGAATAAATAGTTTTGCAAGGGTTTTTGCTGAAGGGATCTTTGAGCAAGGGATGAAATGTACTTGTTTGGAAAACAAATCTGTTACTACCCAAATGACAGTGCAGCCTTCACTCTCTGGTAAGTCCACAATAAAATCCATAGATATTTCTTTCCATGAGGCATTCGGTCTAGCCACACTTTGCAGTAATCCAGGGGGTTTTCCTGGAGGTCTCTTAGCCGAGGCACATACTGGACAGCTATCCACATATGCCTCTATGTCCTTTTTGAGTGCAGGCCACCAAAATTGCCTCTTAACAAGATGTAGAGTCTTAACAAATGCAAAGTGTCCTGCGGCCCTGGCATCATGGGCATAATTCAATACGGTTATTATTATTTTTTTTATTGAAAAAGTTTTTCAAATACAAATTTTCCCCCCTTTTTTCTCCCCCCTCCTCCCTAACCCCCCCTCACCACCCTTCCCCCTGTGACTTCTACAAAGTAAGATCCATATTCATAACAGATTATATAATACTTTACCACCTCTTTACTCCATCCCCCTAATACTGACCCTTTCTTTCTAATAATATTATTACATCCCCCTTTTACTATACATTTCAAAATAACATTCTACTATAACATTGTATAATAACTTCTAATTTAGCATAGTAATATTATTATAACTCCCAATTTAGCAATAATCTGCCCTTTTTCTCCTCCCCCATACATATATCTGTATATTAATATAACATTTCAAAACAACCTTCCACTTTAAGACTATATAATAAATCCTAATTTAACATTTAATCTTTTGTGTATATTAATATAACATTTCAAAACAGCCTTCCACTATAAAACTAAATAATAAATCCTAATTTAACATTTATTCAACTCATAGTCTATCCCATAAATATATCTCTTAAACATCCCTTTTCTTAAACTAAACAGTCAATAAACTAGCCTGTCTCCACCTTCTTTCCTACAAAATTACAATACATAACAATTCTTAATATCTTTGTTCTTCTGCCCATCCTACTAAGAAAATATTCCCTTATATAGATAAAATCAATAACTTTAAATTTATAATCCATATAATGTCTTCTTGATGTCTTTCCACTGTATTATTAACTCCATCACCCATATTAGGGTAACGTAGCATCCTGATTACAACAGAATGTTCAAAATCCTCGGTTATCATCTGCCCCACCAGTAGTAAATATCTTCATGTATATAAAAAAAGAAAATAACCACCCGAGTGACATTATAATTGTATTCCATATAATATCTGTAGTAGTGGATTTCTTCAGGATTATTAATTCCCACCATCCTAATGAGGTAACAACCAGATCTTCTGCATGCCCCAGCATAGCTCTCTTGACATATAGCTCAGCATAAACATGATATATTTATAAAAAAAAAAATCCAAAATAGATAATTCCAATCCAACAATTTAAGGCCCTTTTCACATCCCAAAATTACAGCATTGCAGAGGTCTGTCACTCTTCTCAGGATAATATTAACCAATACTTCGCCTCAACTATCTTTTCATGTATTCAGTCCTCTTTAAAATAACTGGCTTCACTGTTGCGTAATTTAGGAATTTTTGTTTTTGCGAGATCTATTTCTTTTTTTCTTGACTTTTTGTGGATTTGATCTCCATCCTAATCTCCTTTCTACAAGTTGTATATCGACTGATCGGTTTTCATTCTGATTTATAACTTGATCTTGTTGGTTTTGCTTTTGTGACTCATATTTCTTTTCTATAAGTTGTGTATCAACTAATTGATTTCCATGCTTGCCTGTGACTTGATGAATCATCACGTTAGAATCCGATACCACATCTCTCTTATTTATAGATAATCCAGCTGAGGTGTCTAAAGAGTCCAAAGACGATTCATCTACAAAGGCCTCTGTGGCTCGATATTTTTCCTTTATTTCCAACTCCTTCTGCTTATCTTGTATTGTGCATAAAGATGTTGAGTTCATTTTCAAGATTTTTTGATGAAATTCTTCCGCTTTTTCAACAGTATTTAATTGGTATCTTTCTCCTTGATATCTCAATATTATACCAACTGGCGCATCCCACCTGAATAATATATTTCATTTCTTAAGTTCATTCACCAGAAAACCAAATTTCTTTCTCTCCAATAACATCTTAGGCGGTAACTCTTTATATATCCAAATCTTTCTTCCAGACAATTGCAAAGTAGAATTAAAAGATTTTTGCACAATATTATTTCTTATTTCTTTATCTGTAAAATAAATCACCACATCTCTAGGCAGTTGCCTTTGCTTTGCAATCCAGGAATTTATTTTATAAACTCTGTCAATCCTACAAAATACTTCCTCAGGATGAACCTTTAAGACCCCAGCCAGAATTTCAGAAGATATTTTCCTTAAGTCATCTCTGTTATTTTCCTGTAATCCTCTCTGTCTAATTGCATATTCTGTGAGATTATATTGCATCATTAAAACTTCTTTTTCAATCCGTTGTTGCATATTTTCTGCATTACAAGTCTTGTGATCAGCTTCCATTTTAAGTTTTTCTTCTAAGCTATTATCTTGAATGTTTATCAAATCATTTTCAGTTCTTTGTATTTTATTGTCCAAATTATCCTCAATTTCCTCCATTTTAGACTCTAATAAATCAATATTTGTACCCAACTTCATAGCAATTTCTGTAAAACCATTAGTCACTTTTACAATCTTTCGTTGCAAAGTATCAAACTTTAATTGCACCATTTCTTTAATTTCCTGCTTAAATTTTTCAAAGTTCTGATTCACAATCTCATCCCTTCTTACAATCTCCTCCAAGAGAAATTCAATTATATTAAAATCAGTTTTCTGAGTCTGTAAGTTTAAAACTTGTTCATGTAGTTTATAGATGGGGGAATCCCCCCCCCGCTGTTTGTTTGTCTAGCTTTGTAGGTCTAAATGCCATATTTCCGCACAGGCAAACTTTTTTAGAAAAGAAAAGAAAAGAAAAGTAAAGAGAAAAAAGCTTCTTTCCACACAAGATCAATATCAAATCTCCAGGAAAGAGAAAACACAAAAGTGGAGCTTTTTCTTCAATTGTAGCCAGGAGTATTTATTCCGCTACTTTGTGGCTTAATAAGAAACAGAAGGACTTTCCCTTTTCAGCTTCCCTGCTCAAACTTCGGCAGTTGCCATTTTAAAAGTTCTTTTTTACTTGTTCGATATCCTTTGCAAAATATGTATAAATACTTGCGATTTAGGGTCACAGGTCCAGATACAGATCTCATCCTCTTTACTTAATCTGTTAGTTTTCTTGAAAAGCTTGTTTTCGTCGCCTTGCTCTGCAAAAAGCAGAGGTCTCCCAACGCCCAGAGCGAACGGCGAGTGATATAGGGAGCCTCATCCGCTCGCCCCCAAGAGTAAAAAAAAAACTCTGGGGGCTTCGCGGAAAGCTCTATCTACACTCATCTGCTCTATCTCACATTTCCTCCTGGAAATGGAGTTTTTCGAGCCGCCTTTCCGTTGTAAAGGCGGCTCTTTACAGGCGATGGGGCTGGCGGTCCCGAGGGACTGTCTGGCAGCGCCGAAAAGCAAGCCGGAAGTCTCAATACGGTTATTCTTAATGTGGTCGGAACATACAATTTCGATCGAATCCAAGGTAGTCCATCACGAAGTGTGCATTCATTCGAGTGGTTCTTAAACCACTCGTCAGTTTCTAGCGCTTCTCGCATTTTTTTTGAGTAAATCCCCCGAGAGTTCTGGCTCGGTTTTTGCCTACGCTCTGGTAGTAGCAAGTGTTGCCAATTGTGTCGAGGGGATCATAGGTTGAACCACCTCCTTCTTGATGCTGTTGTACTGAGGCAATCTGGAAAGTGCATCCGCCATGAAGTTCTTTCCACCAGGAAGGTAACATAGGGTGAAATTGAAACGATTGAAATGTTGGGCCCAACGAACCTGTTTTGGTGACAGTTTGTGTGGTGTTTTTAACGCCTCTAAATTCTTGTGATCAGTCCAAACTTCGAAAGGGTGCTTCGCTCCTTCTAAAAATTGTCTCCATGTTAACAGCGCCCATCTAACTGCAAAAGCCTCCTTCTCCCATATGGCCCATCTCCTTTCCGTTTCTGATAGTTTACGGGACGTGTAGGCACAGGGTTGTAATACCCCATTTTCATTCTTTTGCAAGAGTATTGCTCCTACAGCTACGTCACTGGCGTCAGCTTGTACTACAAAAGGTTGTTCCATGTCTGGGTGTTTGAGCACTGGTTCAGCCGCAAACAGCCGTTTCAATTTTTCGAAAGCGGCTTGACAGTCCATAGTCCATTTTAGTGGTTTCGAGGGTTTAGGCTTTACTTCCCCTTTCGTTTTTAGTAAGTCTGTAATTGGTAGTGTGATTTTCGCGAACAAGGGGATAAATTGTCTATAAAAGTTAGCAAACCCCAAGAAGCTCTGTAACTGTTTACGGTGCGTGGTGCGGCCCATTCCAACACTGCCCGAACCTTTTCAGGGTCCATCTCTATTCCCTCATGCGATATACGATATCCAAGATAGTCGATTTTGTCTTGGTGGAATTCACATTTAGAAAGTTTGGCATAGAGTTCAGCAGCTCTGACTTTCTTCAAGACCGTCCGCACCAATTTTACATGGTCGGCCATGTTGTCAGAATAGATCAAAATGTCATCCAAGTAGACCAACATCCCCTTATACAGGTGCTCATGCAATACTTTGTTGATCAACTGCATGAATACAGCAGGGACTCCCTGTAGTCCAAAAGGGATCACTCTGAACTGGAAGCATCCCAGTGGGCAATTAAATGCTGTTTTCCATTCATTCCCCTCTTTTATTCTCACTCGGTAGTATGCCTCTCTTAAATCAAGTTTGGTGAAAATTTTCCCCTTCCCTAAATGGGCTAACATGTCCTTCATAAGTGGGAGGGGTAGACATTTTCTACGCAAATTGCATTGATATTTCTATAATCGACCACCAAACGAAAGGATCCATCTTTCTTTTCGCGGAACATTACTGGCGCCGCCACCTTCGGTTTGGCTCGTTTGATGAATCCCCGTTCTAGGTTCTTGTCAATAAAATTTCGCAATTCCCCCAATTCTCGAGGTGTCACGGGGTAAATTTTTGGTTTGGGCAGCTTCACCCCAGGGAGTATTTCAATGGTGCAGTCGGTAGCCCTGTGGGGAGGCAGAGCATCCAATGCCTTTTTGCTAAAGACTTCCTTGAGATACCAATATTCCTTTGGAATCTTCTCTTCTCCCTCAATATAGTCAATGGCTACTGCCGCCCTTTTAAGGTTTTTAGTCTTAGACCCATTTCCTCCACCACCTTGGGGCTAATTATGCACCTGGTGCACCCCGAGTCCAATAGGGCTAACATTTGCGCATGGGCCCCTGTGGATGGCACCCTTACTTCTACGGGGATGAGCAAGGGTTCTTCCATGTGACTCACCCGATCGTCGGTGTCGGAGTCGGAGTCCATCTCGCTGTCGTCATCGTGGGTCGGAGTTCCCAACTCACCCTGATGTCGGGGAGTGAACTCAATGACTTCTCCTTTCAGGGCGGTGCCGCGGGTCTTGGCGGGTATTTTGTCGCCTTTCTTGGGCCCGGGCCCGGCAGCTTTTGGCAGTGGCTTGGAGAAGCATTCGGCAGCCTGGTGTCCTTCCTTCCCACATTTGAAACAGGTGAAGGGCTTTGACTTGGGTTTGAATTCGGCCTTCCCCCCCAACCATCTTTGGTGCCCCCTTACGGTGGAAGGAAGATGACTGGTCCCCCATACGCCCTCCTCAGAGTTGGCTCCATCTCAGTTCGATCTCCACATCCTCAGCTACTATGTACCATCTCTGCAAATCTTCGGGGATCCCCATACTTCTACAATCTCGATATAGCTCTTCATTCAACCCATCTTTGAAACTCTCCAACAGAGCCATTTCTGACCAGCCTGTCATATAGGGTGCCAGTTCATGAAACTCTTGGATATACTCTGCCACCGCTTTCCGGCCCTGCTGGATGCTCTTCATCCTGAGTCTCGCCTTTCGTTCAGCTAAGCGGTCTTCAAAACGTCTCCTAAAGGCCCCCATGAACTGGTTGTAATTTCTCAGCAAGAGGGAGTTGTTATTGTGGAGAACCACCATCCACTCAGTGGCTACTCCCTCTAAGGCGTTTGTGACACTTCTCACTCTGGCAGCATCTGATACGTAGTCCTCCCCCCAATCCTGCATGTGTTCCACACTTGGGTCAGGAAAAATCCCAAGGTTTTTGGATTTCCATCATACTTCCCAGGTAGGGGGGGGGGATTTTTGGCTTTTTACGTCTGTGAGGGGGAGCCTGCAAGGCTGGGGTTCTCTGGCCGGCTGCATCTCTCCCTTGAGCTGCTGAAGCCTGGGATGTTTCTTCCTCAAAATCTTCCTCTCCCCCACAGGCTGTCTCTTCTGGCTCCCCCCTGGGGCCTTCTCCCCCCTTCTCCACAGGAATCCCAAAAGACTCACGGTTTTTTCTGCTTTCTTCCACATCACAGATAAGCTGCAAGGCTTGTTCCATCATGAGACGTTCCTTTTGCTCCTGCATCCACACTGCCTCTTTCTTACGGGGTCTGGAAGTAGTCACTCCCCGGGGGTTCTCCCCCCAGTCCGGTAGCCTCCCCACTCCTTTCGACCATCTGGCTTCCTCCGGCTCTAATCGGAGTTTTTCCAACCATTCCGCATTCTCTTTCTCTGCTTGGAGGGCGGCTGCAGTTGAACTCGCTGCCCCCATTTGTTCTCCGTCACTCTCTCGATCTGACATAATTTGGATTTACAGTCCCCGTGGTTTTTGTCCGGGATGACTGGATGTCACTTCCAGCTTAATGTCAGGTGTGCTTCCTTCAATATCCAGGAAAGAAAAACCCAAACTCAATATTTTAAAAGAGATTAGTACGTTTACTGAATATGAAATGATCGCAACCCAGGTAATGCTGGAAGTGAGCAAAACACGCGAAATAGCATCTAGTAAGCTTCTCCCTCCCCCCACCGTGTCCATTGACCATCATCCAATCCAAAGGTCTCCCAAAGGTCAGGTGGCATCACATCTGGCAACGTCATTCATCAGGAATGTAGGGCAGTTGGTCAGCCGGCCCCTTTGGAGATTCAGTTTCGTTTCTTGGAAAGACACCTCCTACATTGGAAAGACACCTCCTGCAATCTTCCCCCCTTCGCCCCCTTAACTGGTCCCTCCCCCCGTTCTTATGGCAGCTGAAGTAGGCAAAGCTGAGGCTGACAGTATCAGTGATATAAGGAAAGTACCCTGTTTCCCCTAAAATAAGACATCCCCTGATAATAAGCACAATTTGGCTTTTGAGCGCATGGCAATAAGGTCAAGCGCTTATTTCAGGGTTCAAAAAAATATAAGACAGGGTCTTATTTTTGGGGAAACATGGTATGTTAAATTGGTTAAACAAATTTCACTGTTGTTGTTGTTGTTATTATTATTATTATTATTATTATTATTAATACTAATGTAATGAATTTGTATTGACTAAACACTTTGACTATTATTTCCTACAATGACTTGTACCCAGACAACACACTGTTCAATTGAAATTGGAATTTTTATGTTATAAAATAAAAAATAAAAAACTTTAAAAAAAATACAAATACAGCATTATGTTGTAGGTGCCATTCTTACAAAGGCTTTGATGGATGGCAGCAGACCTATCTGTAATGTTAACCATTAATTCAGATTTTTTATCATTAATCCTGGTTGGTTGGTGTATATGCCTGAAAAATATATATCTGTATTTTAGTTCTTCAAATGTAGAATATTTTTATGCTCTTCAAGCATAAAGTTTCTGTGAAACTTTAAAGCTAAAAGGCACAGTTCTTTAAACTTAATCCTTTACCCAGAAAAATGCTTAGTTTAAATGAAGGAATGAAGAGAGAAAATTGCTAGTGTTTGTCTTTCTCTCCACTGTTGCAAGAATGGCAACTTACTAAGAGTCACAAGTAATTGGGTAATCTCCTATGAGTCAAGCTCATAGGACACTCAGGGCACAACAATAAATTGCTCTCTAGAAACTCAAGCAGCACTCTAGAGCTAGTAGTAGAGGAATCGAAGTTAAGGCTTGGATAGAAAGTGTCTTTTATTACTAACACTAGACATTCTTAGTAGAAAGATAATCAGCTATTGCAGAACCTAGCAATCCATGTTGGGGTTCAAATCTTGACTCTCTTTCTTCCATTTTTACATAATAATGAAATTCTTGCTGTTTTTTGACTTCCGGTTGGTGAATCCCAGCGATATGGCACTGTGACAGCGATTGCTGCTTGCAGCGCCACTTTTTCGTCGTGTTTTGGAGTCCCTTCGAGGCGTGGGAGCTCGGAGAGCTCCGCGGACGATAGCGGGGTGTCAGCAGGCAGAGCACTGAGGAGCAAGCACTCTCTGCTGGACTGACTGCCGCTGTCAAACTAACGCGGCGCGTCTGCCTTAAATGGCAGACTTGAAGCTGTGATAGCCAACAAAAGACAGGAAGCAAGAAGATTTCGGTGAAGTTGGTGCCTATTATCATTCGTACCTACTCTCCCTTGAACACGCTCGGAGTGAGTTTAATCGGATTGTGCTGGCTGCGTCGGATAAGAAGGATCCTGGAAGGAATTGGTGGTGATTGTGAGGCTGGAGGAGATCGGTGGGAGGCGAGATCACAGACGAGCCGGTGAGACTGAGGATACTTTTAGAACAGGAGACAGCGCTTCCAGGGGATTGGATTGATATTTTGTTTTGAGCAAATATACTTCGAAAGCTGAGAGTGTGGAATAGACTATTTGAATAAAGGAAACTGGACTTCGGAAGTGCAGCAATTGTCAGGACTAACAATAAGACTGTCTTGAGCTGAGAGAGTGAGAAGGAGCCCTTGGGGAAGACAACGTGGCTGATGAAATCTGAATGACAATGCAAATGGAGAGTGATTGAATTTAAGAGCAACGCAAAGCGGATTATACAGCAAAGCGTGCCTACTGCACCATTGTAAAAGAACTTTTTTATATTTTTGGTTGCTTCTCCCTTTTGCTCTTTTATGATTGAAAGAAGTTATTGAGCAATCAATTAATTAACGAGTTGGGCAAATAACAACAAAAAAACATTAGAAAATTTATATATTTACAATTATATATCTATATCAATATTATATATATTACATATTCCATTTCAGATAATTTAAATTAATTGTGAACTTATTTAGAATTTATTAAGTGCTTTTTAGATTTTTTTTATTGAATTTTACACTCTATAAGCTTATATATTCTATAATTGGATTTTTTCTTTTCTTCTCCTTTCTTCTTCTTTCAATTATTGATTCTTAATTTTGATTAGCTTTTTATAACTTGAAATATTTAATATTTAGATTGCATAATTAATTAATTATTTATATGTATACTTAGATTGCTTAAGATATATTAGAAAGTCATCAGTGCTTAAGTGTTAAATAAGGATAGGTAAAGCTCATTTGCTTAAGTAGTGATAGCAGGTGAGAAAGTTATCTTAGTTCAAATTAGTTTAAATATTAATTGATTAATAAGTGACATTACAAGATAGATTTGTGCAACGGATAAAAATTTGAATTATTGTATTACTAAACAATATTGAATATTGGAACGGGGGAATGATTTAATATAAATATATTTGATAGAGGCACTTAATTATTGGTGGTTGACAATCTGGAAAAACATTGAAAAGATAATAAGAAAACAGAAAAAGGTATTAAAGGAGATGACGAGCCTTTCATCCATGGTGACAAAAACAGGAAAGAAAACACCCTAAAATCCCACAATCACAACAACATCACCTGCTATACAGAAATCGACTGAAAGTCTCTCTAAAATGGAGAAATCAGGAATGATACCCACAATGCAAGCAATGCAATCAACACTGACAGCAATACAGGACACGATAATTATGATGCAAGAAAAAATGTCTAGTAATCACACTGAACTGAAGACAGATATTAGGGCATTAGATCAAAAAATGATTGGTATACAGGAATCGATACAAACCAATACACAGAAGATTAAAAAAAATGGAAGTTAAAATGGAACAACAGGAAAAAAATTTAGATACGGTTGACCAAAAACTGAGGCACAGAATAGGGAATTGGCAGACTCAATTACCCAATTGGAAATGGATCGAGCCTCCTTCTATCTCCCTTTTCCAAAACATTGCGGAAGATAAGGAAGAAGATCTGGGCCAGGTGATGGTGGAATTAATTGCTGAGGTGCTGCAACAAGATAAATTGGATATTATAAAGGAAATTGATGAGGCATATAGGGTCCAGACAAATTATGCACGAAGAAATAAATTACCAAGGGAGGTGCATATAAGATTCACAAGGAAGAAGGTAAAGGATATCTTCTATAGTATGGCAAGAGATGAACCAGTCATGTACAAGGGAAAGGAGGTGATTATATTGAAACAAATTCCAAGGAGGGTAAGGGAGACAAGGAGAGATTATAGGTTTTTGGCTACTCAATTAAACAAAAGGAATATCCTCTTTAGGTGGATTTTACCGGAAGGCATGTGGATCATGTGGCAAGGGGATAAAATTAAGATAGATAGCTTAGTAGCAGCTCAAGAGTTCTTGGATCAATTACGAGCATCTGAAGAGGACCAAAGCAGTAAAGAGGAGTTAGAGGCAATAACATCTGAAGAAGAAGCAACCCAGCAGAAAAGAGAGAAAGAAGGGACATCGAAGGAGAAGGAGGAGAAAGATAAGAATAGTAAAGAGACAAAGAAAGACCGAAGACCACAAAGAGTTACACGCGTCAAGAAGTATTAGGTTAGTATACAAGAATTAAGAGATGGATGATTGGAAATTGATATCGATCAACGTAAATGGCCTGAATGATAACAAAAAGAGAATTTTTTTTTTTACAAAATTAGCTAAACAAAATATGGATATTTTATATTAAAAAGAAAAGAGGTTCATATTAAAAAAGAAAATCAAAAATATTTGGAATAAGCCCTGTTCCGGTCTGGCTTCCGCTGCCGCCAGACGGTTCTTTGGGACCGCCAGCCCCGATGCCTGTAAAGAGCTGCCTTTACACCTGAAAGGCGGCTCGAAACACTCCATTTCCTAACGGAAATGTGAGTTAGAGCAGACGAGGGCAGGTAGAGCCCTCTGCGAAGTCTCCAGAGTTTTTTTTAACTCTTGGGGACGAGCAGGTTGTGGCTCCCTATTCCCGCTCGCCGCTGCTCCGGGCTTCGGGAGAACTCTGCCTTTTTTGCAGAGCAAGGCGCTGGAACCTAACAGATGGATTAATTAAAAAAGATGAGACTTGGACTTGGGACCCTAAATTGCAAGTATCCTTAATGAATTTATAAGCATTTTAGAGTGAAAGAGAAAAAAACTTTAAAATGGCGACCGCTGAGCCTTGGGAAGTAGAAGAAAGCCGAAAGTGAGAGTCCTTCCGTAACAGCTACAAAGTAGCAGAATATATAGTGCTGGCAACAATTTGGAAGAAAAATAGTTATTTTAAGTTCCTTTCTTCTTGGAGATTTGTACTTGATCTTGTTTGGGGAAAAGTTTTCCTTTTTTTTAAAAAAAAAGAGTTTGTTGGCAGGATGGCGTTAAAACTTATAAAGCCTGATAGAAAGCAGTGGGGGGGGTGCTCCCCCATTCACAATTGTCAGTTACTTGTTCAGCTTTGAGCCTACAGACTCTGCAGAATGGTTTTAACTTAAAAGAATTTCTTCAGGAGGAAATGGCAAAATATTATGAGACTGTGAACCAGAAATTTGAAAAATTAAGGCAGGAAATTAAAGAAATGATACAACTAAAGTATGATAATCTGCAACGAAAGATTGTAACAGTGACTAATGGTTTTTCAGAAGTTGTTATAAAGTTGGATACAAATATCAAATTACTAGAGTCTAAAATAGAGGAAGTTGATGATAAGATTTATAATTTGGACAATAAAATACAAAGAATTGAAAATGATTTAATAAATATTCAAGACAATAGTTTAGAAGTAAAGTCTAAAAAGGAAGCTGGTCACGAGACTTATAATGCAGAAGATATAAAGCAAGGGATTGAAAGAGAAGTTGTAATGATGCAAGACAGGCTTACAGAATTTGCGATCAGAATGAGAGGCTTACAGGAAAATAACAGTGATGATCTAAGAAAAATATCTGCTCAAGTTCTGGCTGGGATCTTAAAGGTTCATCCTGAGGAGGTATCTTGTAAAATTGACAAGGCCTATAGAGTAAATTCTTGGATTGCAAAGCAAAGGCAATTGCCTAGAGATGTGGTGATTTACTTTACAGATAAATAAATAAGAAACGATATTGTGCAAAAATCCTTCAATTCTACTCCACAACTGTATGGGAGAAAAATTTGGATATATAAAGAATTGCCGCCTAAGATGTTAAGAGATAGAAAAAAATTTGGACTTTTGGTGACTGAGCTAAGAAAACAAAATATTTTATTCAGGTGGGATGTTCCAGTGGGTATAATATTGAGATATCAAGGAGAAAGATATCAGTTAAATACTGTTGAAAAGGTGGAAGAATTTTACTACAAGGTCCTTAAAAAGCAAAATCAACAAGAGATAGAAACTCAAGAAAAGCAGAAGGAGATGGAAGTAATGAAGAAACAACAAGTTACAGAGGTCTCCACAGATGAGCCACTTTTGGATTCTCTCTCAGAGGTCTCAGCTGGACTATTTAATATAAGAGAGGCGGTTCCGGATTCTAATGTAATGACTTATCAAGCCACAACCCAGCATGGAAATCAATCAGTTGATATACAATTTATAGAACCAGAAAGATTTAAGCCACAAAAGCAAAACCAACAAGATCAAGTTATAGATCAGCATGAAAACCAAATAGTCGATACACAATCTACAGAAAGGAATTCAGGACGGAGATCTAACCCACAAAAAGTCAAGAAAAGAAGAAGCAGGTCTCACAAAAACAAAAACTTTTAAACTAAACAACAGTGTAATGCCAGTTATTTAAGAGATGATTGAATATATGAAAAGATAATGGGCAAAGTATTGGTTTATTTTATCCTGAGGAGAGTGACAGACTCTGCAGTGCTGAACTTTTGGGATGTGAAAAGGGCCTTAAATTGAATGGATTGGAAATATCTTTTTTTGTTTTTTGGATTTTTTGATAAATATATTACGTTTATGCTGAGTTACATGGCAAGAGAGTTACTGGATTGGGGCACGCAGAAGATCTGGTTGTTACCCTATTATGGTGGTTGGAATTAATAATCTGGATAAAAGACACCTCTATAGACATTATATGGAATATAAATATAAAGTCACTCGGGTGGTTGTTGCTTTTTTTTTTTTTTATATGAAGATATTTGTTACTGATGGGGGCAGATGGTAATTGAAGATACCGAAAATACTGTTGGAATTAGGATGCGATGTTACCCTAATATGGGTGATGGAGTTTATTATCCAGCTGAAAGACATAACAGAAGATATTATATGGATTACAAGCTTAAAGTCTTTTTAGGATTTTATTTACATAAGGGAATATTTTTCTAGTGGAGTGGGCAGAAGAATAAAGATATTAAGAACAATTAAGTATGGTAGTCTTGTAGGAAAGTGGGTGGAGACAGGTTAGGTTATTGATTATTTAGTTTAAAGAAAAGGGATATTATGTTTAGATGTGAATATATGTAAAGATTTGAGTTAAGAGATATAACGATGGGGGGGAAGGAAATGGGTAGACTATGAACTGAATAAATGTTAAATTAGGATTTATTATATAGTTTTATAGTGGAAGGTTGCTTTGAAATGTTATATTAATATACATAAAAGATTTGACTTAAGAGATATATGTATGGGGGGTAGTAAAAGGGTAGATTATGAGCAGAAATCGCTAAATTGGGAGGTATAATAATATTATGTTAAATTAGGAGTTATTAGATAATGTTATAATAGAATGTCACTTTGAAATGTATAGTATAGTACAGTACAAGGGGGATATGATAATTTTATTAAAAAGAAAGGGTCAGCATATGGGGATGGAGTAAGTGGATGGTAAAGTATTATATAATCTGTTATGAATTTGGGTTTTATTATGAAGAAGTCACAGGGGGAGGGGAGGGGGAGGGGGGTTAGGGAGGAGGGGGGAAAAGGGGGAAAATCTGTATTTGAAAAACTTTTTCAAATATATTCAAATTGGAATATAAAAAATTGGGGAATCTTTATACATCTCTAGCTGACAAAAAGAAGAGGGGAGTAGCATTGTACATCAAGAAGGAAATAAAAGCCGAACTAAAATATGCAGACCCGAAGGGAAGGATATTAATGGTGGAAGTTAAAAGAGGCAATTATCCAATTTTATTAACAGCAATTTATGCTCCAAATGAAAATTTAGGAGACTTCTATAAAAAATTAGGAGAGAGATTAAGCATGATGGATAAGAGTAAGATTTGCATAATTGGGGATTTTAATGGGGTAATAGATTCAAATAGAGACTATAAGGGGACCAAAGGTAAAAAGAAAAAGAGGAAAAATTTACCAAAACCATTCTTTGAATGGTAGAAGAACTTAATCTAGTGGATATTTGGCGGGTTCTGCACCCACATCAGAGGCAGTATACATATTATTCTAATCCTAAAAAATCTTGGTCCAGGATTGATATGATGTGGGTAAGCAGAGATATAGGGTTAGATATCAAGTCAACAGAAATTATGCCCAACATTTGGGCAGACCATAATCCATTAGAGGTTAAATGGGAATGTACGCACAAGAGAAGAAATACAAGATGGAGATTAAATAATCAATTTCTAAAGGACAAGCAAAATGTTGAGAAAGTAAAAAAAGAATTAAATCTATTTTTTGAAGTAAATGAAAAGGAAGAAACATCTCGAGGTATCATATGGGATACAATGAAAGCGTACAGAAGAGGACTAGCAATATCGTATAGTGCACATAGAAATAAGGAAAGAAGAGAGAGGCAGAAGGCACTGATAGAAGAATTAGGGAAAGCTGAGAGGGAACTATAACAAAAACCAGATAATAAGGTTGTTAAAGAAAATTGGATGGCTATACGGCACAAATTAAATATTATCGATCAAGAGGAATTTGCGTACAAAATGAAACGAACCAAACAATATTATTTTGAAAATACAAACAAACCGGGCAGGTGGCTGTCCTACAGGTTAAAAAAGGAAAAAGAGAAAGGCATAATTCATAAATTGGAAGACCCGGAAGGCCAACTTAACAATAAACAGGAAGATAAATTGGAGATTGCCCGAGAGTGTTATGCGGCTCTGTATGCGGAAGAACAAATTCCCAACGAAAAGGTGGTCCAATACTTGTCAAAAGAAAGTCTCCCAAAGATTGGGGAAGAGGATAAAGAAATACTTAATAAAGAAATAACGATGACAGAATTAAGGACGGTAATATCAAAACTTAAAAAGAATAAATCCCCAGGCCCAGATGGACTTCCAGGGGAATTCTATAAAAATTCGGATTTGGAGGAAATTTTATTACCAAAGCTGTTAGAAATTTATAATGAGGCCCTAACAGAATCCAAAATTCCAGAATCATGGAGAGAGGCGTATATTACTCTCCTCCAAAAAGAAGGAGAGGATCCAAAATTAATTAAAAATTATAGACCAATCTCTCTCCTGAATACGGACTACAAAATTTATATGGGCATCTTAGCAGGAAAGCTAAAAATAATTCTGAATAAATTAATACACAGTGATCAAAATGGATTCCTCCCTGGAAGGCAAATCAGGAATAATACAAGGATGATAATAGACATATTGGAATACTATGAGGAACACCCAAACAAAGAAATGGCATTGGTCTTTGTCGACGCCCAAAAGGCATTCGACAATCTTAATTGGCAATTTATGAAACAACAAATTATCCAAATGGAATTCGGATCAAATTTTGTCAATACGATATCCACAATCTATCAAAAACAAAAGGCTAACATATTACTGAATGGAGAATTAACTAAGGCTTTTCAAATTAGAAAAGGGGTCCGACAAGGGTGCCCTCTATCCCCACTTTTATTTATTTTAGCACTAGAAGTACTTTTGAGAAAGTTTAGGAACAATAATGAAATAAAGGGTTTAACAATCAGAAAAGAGATATATAAGACACAGGCATTTGCAGATGATGTGGTATTAATTATGGAAGAACCATTAGAATCAGGCACTAAATTTTTGGAAGAATTGGGCAATTACGGAGAGGTAGCAGGACTTAAATTAAATAAATCCAAAACTAAATTATTAACAAAAAATATGACGGAGGTAAGAAAAAAAGCACTGGAAGAATCAATGGAGATCCAAACCGCCAAGAAGGTAAAATACCTGGGGGTGTGGATCTCATCAAGATGTTCGGCCCTCAGAGAGGATAATTATTTACCATTGATTAGAAATATTAAACAGGATCTAGAAAAGTGGGGAAGACTACAGATATCATTATTAGGTAGAATTGCGGCAATAAAAATGAGCATATTACCCAAGTTATTGTATCTATTCCAAACGGTCCCTGTTAAATTAGATAAAAAAAAATTTTTGGAGCTCAATAGCCTCATTAGAAAATTTATTTGGGAGGGAAAGAAACCAAGAATAGAAATTAGGAATTTTCTAGTATGGCTGAAAGATTGGGCAACCCTGAGAAATAAAAGATTGTTAACTTTAGAAGGGCATGATCTCCAGAAGGGTTGGCATGTATATCTCTGGGATACTGGGAAGAAAACGAAAACTTATTTTCATAGGCATAAAATAAGGGAGATCTTGATACAAATATGGGGAGAGATGAGACAGAAGCACTATAGGAAAATTCCGAGATGGCTTTCCACCATGGAGGCTATAATATATCCAAATGTATTAGAAATGGGTAAAACGGTCAGATACAATGAATTATTAGATGGGGGAGGGAATCTTAAAACAAGGGAAGAATTGATGGAACAAGGTACTTCTATAGACTGGTGGCCATATAACCAAATTAAATCCAGATATAAAAAAGATAAGGAGGAATTTGACATTGAGACGAGAATAAATGGATTTGGGTACGGATGACAAAATTCTAGCTAAATTATATAATTACTTATTGGAGTACGATATGGCAGAGGAAGTAGTTAAAGAACCGATGTTAGCATGGGCCAAAAATATAGGACAGAATATAAATCTGAACGAATGGGATTCAATATGGAATAATAATCTTAAAATGACAAAGGCGACGGCTTACAAGGAAAACCTATACAAGCTGTTTTACAGATGGCATATGGCCCCAGCTAGGATAGCGAAGATCTATCCCAATTCGAGCCCTAAATGTTGGAAATGTGACCATCAGCAGGGTATTTTCTATCACTGCTGGTGGATTTGCAATCAGGCATAAAAATTCTGGAGGATGATATGGATGTGGATTAGAGAAATAATAAAAGAAAATTTTGATTTCGAACCAAAAGCCTTTCTCCTGGGAATTTTGAAAATTGAATATGCAAAAAAGAAAAAGTATTTAATTATACATATTCTGACAGCTGCTAGAATTTCCTTTGCTCAGTATTGGAAAGAAAAACAAATACCACCTCAAGAACATGTTATTGGGAAAATACTGGAGTGCGCCGAAATGAATAAACTGACTTCAGAAATTAATGACAGAGAGGATTCGGAATTTTATAGCGTGTGGGACATGTGGTACGAATGGATGGGTAAAAGAAATAAAGAAGGAAATAGAGTACAGAAATTAAGTATTAATTAAGAAACAAAATCCATGGAGAAATGAACAGTATTACATCTAGTCTTAGAGATTTGAGCACTATTATCTTTAGCTTTAAGAAACAATATCAAATAAAAGACAAGTAATAATGTATGTAGATGTATATATGTATATTTGCACCAATGAACCGAAAATGTATTGAATGTATCACTATATGTTATAATAAAAATCAAATTAAAAAAAAAAAAGAAAAGAAATTCTTGCTGTTTTTTTTTTAATCTGGATATGGAGGGGAGCTGCATCCTGTTTTGATCATGTTCTGGTCTGGTCTCCAATTCTTAGTTTCCACCCTTGGCAGTTTCAATTCTCCCTTCTTCATGGACATATCTATGAAACTTTCATTACCTTCTTCTAGAGAACAAATGTTTTTTTTTCAACTTCCCCATTTAGCTTACAATCATAGTTTTCTCCACTGGCCTCCCATTCAAATACTAACCAGCCCTGTCCCTACTGAAGTGCTGTCATTTGCTGAGCCCAGCAAATGACAAACATAAGGAGTTCCATGTGCTATGGAACCAGAATGACTGGTTACACTACACAGAACTCTGCTTTACACTGTCAAAAAGCTTGTTTGCTTGCAAAAAGCTGCCCTAAATACCAATCATTAGATTAGAAATGGGGGAATACACACTGAAGATCAATGACATTCACAGCAATCATGGAAAACTAAACCATTCTGTCTGAATACCTTCCTTTTCATCAGCAATACCTGCAACCCAGAGTTACAAATCAGGCAGAGTGCCATAGCACCTTGAGGAATTAAAATAGTTAAAATGCAACAATAACTATCAGCAGCCAACTCTTGCTCATAAGGTGAAACCCTTTAGAAGAGAGTTCATTTAAGCTCTCCAGAAAGAGGATGGGCACACTTGGGCTACAAAATGCTGAGCTAAAGAGACAAATTAACGAAATCTCTGCCTTCCCAAGCTTGTCAAGATCACAATAAAATTAGTATATGCCACAGATACCTAAATAAACTTCAAGCCTGGTGCCTTGCTTTTATTATCATGAGAGAAAACTAAAACCAATTGGAGGGAGGATCCACACTTCTATTTTTTAAAATCTTACTATCACTGAGCAATCATGTGCCTTGGCGACTCCGAAGCAATGCAAGAGACACTTGTCCCAAAGGTGCTTTTTCAAGAGGCAACTGTTGCCTCTTGAAAAAAGCACCTTTGGGACAACCATGACCTGGATCACTGAAGAATCCCCATAGACAAGAGACTTCTGTGCTCAGTGAACTGACAAAGCACCCTTTCCCACCAGGAGAAGCAATCCTTAGATCCATTTGCACCACTTAAAGATACTGTCTGGTCTCAATCACCGTCCAAGATATCCTAAGGAAATTATCCAGCTTTAAGGAAAGATCACATGCCCCCAGAAAGGCAGTAAAAAAAATCAGACAGAGTGCCAAGCTTGCATCCTGCCTTTCAGCCATTGCTTAACGCAGCGGTTCTCAACCTGGGGGTCGCGACCCCTTTGGGGGCCGAACGGCCATTTCACAGGGGTCGCCAAAGCCCTCTCATGCCCCCCCCACACCTTCACTCACCCTCACCCCCTGCCTCTGTTGGATCGCCCGTTCGCCGTTCGCTTACCCCGCCCACTCCCAATCTATTGCTGCCTCCGGAGTCCCAGCTGATGGCTAGAGGGAAAAAAAACTTTAAATTCTTGCTGTGGGGCTTCAAAGAGCTAGCTGCAAAGAGGTAAATTCCTGGAGCAAATTTTTTTTCCCCTAGCTATGCTGAAAAGCGAAAGCGAAAGCAGGGTCTTTGCTGCAATGTGACAAAATGAGGCAGAGAGATTTCTTTTTCTTTTTCCTCACCAAAAAAGGTAGGTACAAAACTGCAAACAATGGGAAATTTAGGGCAAGAGGAAGTTCAAGATTTTAAAACACAAAAGAAAAAAAGCTCTATTTAACTAGGGAATTGTAATAATTGAGATACTATTAATTGTATATTGTGTTGAAAGCAGAAATGGTTAAGTTGTGGTTTGGAGGAATATATGGGGGAAATTATTTGGTTTATTATTATTGGTAAATATAATTAATTGATTTGTAAGAAATTGGATTGCATGGAAATAATTGGAATATTCATGTTCATATTGATTAATATACAAAAAAGATAGTTATATAACTAATTGATTTATATTAAAATGTTGAATTTGTATTAAACTGTATTACATAATTAACCAATGTGAGGATGGATATAAAAATAGATGACAATGGGAAGGGGTATAATATAGAATAGAAGGGAAAAATTGAATTTGATTAAGATTAGAGATGAGGATGAAGGGTAATATTGGTTTTTTTAAAAAATAGATGAGGAATAAATATGGTAAAAAGGAAATATAGAAATTGTGAATTTAATTGAAATGACTAAATACTGTGTTGGAAGAAATAGCCTTCTGGGTTCTGCTCCAAGTGGGGAAAAAGACACTGGAAACATGGAGACTGCTTGGAAAGATGTTTTAATGGTGGACAGGATCACATGGCTTGATGGGGTCCATTGTGTTAGTTTCTGTTGCTATTGTGTTGCAAATGTCCTTTGACAAAGGATTGACTTTCTGCCTCTGGCCCATTAACAAAGGGTGGGGGGCAGGAAGGTGGGAGCTGTTTTGTTTGTAAAATATGCTTCTCCATTTCTCATCCAGGGAAATATAATATTCTGCCTTTTTAATATTTCCCAAAATATTTCATTCTTCTAGGAAAGGGGTAGGTGCTAACCTCCTACAACTGTTTAAATTTGTGGACCGGCCAAATACTCTGTTCAAAGAAAATACGTTGTATGTTTGTATGTGTGTTTCTAATTATTGCTATTTATTCCTATTTGTTCTCTTTTAATGTAATGAAGCGGGCTCTGATAGATGACCACTGGATAACTTTCTATTCACCCTATTCTAAAAAGCAATGCATCCGGTTGGAAAAAGTACAAACTCAGCCAAAATCCTTTTGGTTCCTCTAGGAGGCCTCTAAGTTGTCAGAAGAAAGGAACATTCTAATGACATACAGCTTAAAGGTTGGTTAGGTCAAGGGGATCCACATGAGTTAAAAGTTGTCTATCGTCAGAAGATGATTTGAATCTATGCTTCAGTAATCTACAAAAAGAATTATAACTGTTTTGCAAAGAAACTCTGTAATTAGGAAATGTCAATTAAAAATGACAAATGTATATGACCATATGAATTGCTGAGTTAACAGAATCCTTTGTCTAGAAGGGTATAAAACCATTGTACCTGATTTCTGTCTCTGTTCAACGCTTCATGTACAGAGCTTTGAACCTATTGCGCAATATATAAAATTTGTCTCTGATTAATCTAAAAGTTGTGTTTGTCTTATTAAATCCACAACATCCAGATGGGACTACAAGGCAGAGAACTTTTGTTCTACCAGACAGCCTGCCTCAGCGGGAATCGATGCCTCCCCAAGGAAAATCCACTGGCCGGCCATTAGGACTCCTTTGAAGTCCACGGAGATTCAGTGAGGAGGTGCCGTAAACCCGCTGACGAAAAGAGGCCAGTCAAGAATCCTTGAAGGTTAATCAGACACAGAGACTCAACATAAATACATAAAAAAAGAAAGAAAGAAAGGAAGGAAGGAAGGAAGAAAGAAAGAAAGAAAGAGGAAAAGAAAATAGGTAAGTATAAATCAGAGAGTTAAAGTCTCTCTGTTTAGAGGTGCCTACCCTTTAAAGGGGTGGAAGAGTGGGGATTGATCACCCCCCTTAGGGACCAGGTGGCATCCTGAAGTCTCTGGAATTAAGTATTTAAGTATTGGAATTAAGGAACTAAGTATTTTGTGTAATCTTATGTGTGGTAAGAGAAGAACTAATTGCAGTGTTATAAATTTTCTGATAAACTGACATTCTTAAACAGCCAGAGAACTCTGAAAGAACTAAGAATACATTGTTTACTGTTCTTCCCTCCCGGGGTTTAGCAGGCAGTAAAAAGGTAGAGCCTGTTTAAATGGGAAAACAGATAATATGACTTGATCAATTTGGTGTGATTTCTGTTAAATATATATGTATATATATAATGATAGTGTGTAAATTTGAATGGAATTGAATTGATTGTGATATGTGTGGCTGCCAGCAAAGTGAGTAGATTTGTGCTTGAGGCTGTGGGAGATGTTTGAGATGATTGTAATGGTTGGTTTGCATGAAGTGGGATTTTTTGTATGTGAAATTGGTTTAAACAAGGTCTGATTGCAGTACAAATATGAAAGCCTGTGTGTTGATAATGTGAGAAATTAGAAAGAAATGCAGAGGGTTGTGTTGTTGAAAGGAGAGGCGAAAGGAAGATGACAATTCTATGTACTTTAAATATTTTTTTCCCTGTATCCCGCCCCTTCCTTTGGAAGAAAGAAGCAGGAAAAGGGTGGGCTGCGGACAGCATGTCTCTCTGCTGAGCAGAGAAAGGAGGGGGAAGTGGGTGGTCGGCTAATGCTGTTTGTTGCTGGTCTCTTTAATTTGCATGTGAAAGCTTTTCTGCTCTGAATACAATTTTGATTTTATTTTTTTTGGAAATTTTTGAGGTTTAAAACACTTACTTAAACCTATATAAAAGAAATGATTTTGAAAGATTTTTTTAATCTGACTTGCATTTTACTAAAGGCAGAGAATTGAGGCTAAAGTTTGATCCAAATATATTTCAGAGCATTGATCTAAAATACCTCATTTAGATTGTTTGTTTTATTTTTGAAGCTGTTTTTCTTACTCTTTAATGTTTTTATGTCTGCGTGCATTCTGTATACTTAACAGATGGCACGTTTGTTCGTTTGTATGTTTGTTTGTTATTTATTTGTTTGTCAGCAGCATAAGCTGCTGCCTTTTTAGGAATTGTCACAGAGATGAGTTAGAAATTACAATATGTAGTAAGAGAGATTCAGTGGCATTTTTGTCTAAAATGTTAGATTCTGCCTCGAGAGTATGCTTGTTTTTGTCCACTTCAGTTTACAAGGAGATTAGATATTGGTTTATAAAGGGATATACGGTAGTTGAAGGGTGAGAGGAAGTTTTAAGGGAAGTCCGAAAGTTGCCTTTAAGTTTGTCTACACAGACTTGTGCTGACAGCAGTAGGAGAATTGTATAAGAAGGAGTTGGAGAAAGTAGAATTGATGGAAAGGAGAAGGTGTATGATTTGTTTTTGGAAAGTTATGGAAGTTGACAGATTGAAATGTGGAAGTGCTAAGAAGTAGAAGAGAAGTGGTGATATGGGCAGGGAAGACAGCGTTAAAGATTGCCTGATCCAAAGAAGAGGAAGTGGTGTTTTTTGTTGACAGAGATCAGATTAAGTGAACAAAGCATTTGAGTACACTTAATCAGTGAAGGGAGTGTTGGAAGATTTGAGAAGCTCAATATTAAAAAAGCACATGAAAATTCCCCTAAAGAAAATAAGCAGAAACTCAGGCAGAGTTCAGCCCCCACCTTTACCAATGGGCCATTAAGAAACTGAGACGCCACCTTATTTTCCACATCAAAGGAAGAATAAAAGATGTGTTTGTTTCTTGCTTGCCTTACTAGGAACAATAAACTGATTCCAGGAGTTTTGAATTCAGGAAGAGAAAGCTCTGCCTTTCAGCAATCTTTAAAGGGAAAGACTCCCCCCCCCCCACGAGTAGTAAAAAAAAAAATCACTCCTGATAGAAAGGAGGGGTGGTGTCTCCACCTCCATCTATAAACAAGCAAGAATTAAGATAATTCTATGCAAAATTAATTGAATCTGGACCTTGGAGTTTGAAATGGGAGGGACATGAAAGAGGAAGCCTTGAACATTTGAAACAGGCTTTAACCAGGGCTCCTGTATTGGGTTTGCCAAATTTGGAAAAGCCATTCGGTCTCTTTGTAGACACACGCACACAAATTGAATTGCACGAGGGGTGTTAGCTCAGAAAGTAGGAAATTGACCTTTGAGGGAGCCCTCATTGTAAGCACCCCACATCAAGTCAGAACTATCCTTCAGTGGTGGTTATCTGATTCAAAATTCTAAACAAAAATAAAACAATTTTAATGCAGCAGACAGATTTGATTTTACCTATAGATCACAATTTGAATCAAGCAGTTCTTAACCAACACCAGATCAATGGATCACCTTGGATGAGAACATTATGGTGTTGAAATAATTGGTTTACATACAAAAACAAGACCTGATTTGGAGGGACACCCCCTGGAGACAAATTGCCTCGAAATTGGTCTGCTCAAACCTTTGAATTGTATTCATTAAATTAAGCTCTATGGACAGGGAGCCTGGATAGCTCAGTAGACAAATGCATTGTAATTTAACACCAGCTGTCTGCAATTACTGTAAATTCGAATCTCACCAGGCTCAAGGTTGACTCAGCCTTCCATCCTTTCTAAGGTAGGTGAATTGAGGACCCAGTTTGTGGGGGGCAATAAGCTGACTTTATGACAGCTATTGCTTAATGCATTGTAACCCTTAGTCTCTGGACATCGTTTGGCAAAATATGGGTGGAGTCATTGGGGACTTCAAGCTATTGTAGATGAACTTTTAAACTAAGCTATGGTTGTATTGGGATATATCCTTTAGTAACATCAATTATAAACAAATGTTTGGTTTGTAGAAAGATGAATGAACATGCTGTCAGAAAACAACAGATGGGTAAGAGGTACCACCAGCTTTAAGACCATTTCAATGTATTCATGTGGATTTTACAGAATTACCAAAAGTGGGGAGTGTAAAATATTTATTAGTCGTAGTGAACCACCTCATAGGGTGGGTTGCAGCTTTTATCTGCAGTAATGCTACAGCAACAGTGGTGTCAAGAGTTTTACCCAACCTAGACAGAGTATCATCATATGAACTGTTGTTTGGAGTAGTTTTCACTACAGGAAGCATATGCATTACTTCCTTGGAAACCAGAGACAAAGTATTGAAACAATATGTGTATAACCTGTCCAGATATTTTGAAGTTTTTAGGAAATGAGGACTATTAGCCCAAACACCACCTTTGAAGTTTCCAGTCCACAAATTCCACCACGATGATTGGATGTTAATCCAAACTGGACGGAAGTTAGACCCCAAGTGAACGGGCCCAATCTCATCAAGGAAATCCATTGAAGTTGATGATCCAAAAGACCCAAGGGACTGGTAGGCAGCCACCAGTGGGAATAGCGTTCTTCATCATCTGGACTATTTTTGTCTTTTTCTTTCTTAGGATTCAGTGGTTGCCTATGCTGTTTCCCAACTGAAAAGGATTACAACTGCTCAGATTCCTTTGCGCACTCGCCCAGATGTATTGGTTTTGTAATTGTGTTTTTAAGATCTTAGAAGGACAATCCTGGATCCACTGGATGAGACTGATACCAGGTAACAAAAAACTGACAGGCCATTGGCGCGGAAGTTTAAGAATACACCCTGCTGAGTCCTACCGGCAATGGGCTCTCTACGCACGGTGGTGATCATCAGCCCTGCTGAATCACTCCGGAAGCTGATTCTCAACGCATGGCGGAAGATTTGTAAAGAGGACAACTGCCTTCACATTGTGCATATACATATTATTAGCTGTAATATAACACTTTCTTGCACATACTAATGTTAAAGGGAGTTTGGGTGTGGGTCTGTGGGTAGTTGCTTTTCTAGCCTTACTAATACTCTTGTTTTACATATATAAGGAACGTTTTTGTTGTAAACCTAGGATTTTTCTTGCTACTGCTATATCCCAAACCACACACACCACTAACCCTTTCCCTGACGTAGTGAGCTTCACACCATAGTTGATTATGATTTGTTTATGGCTTTGGACATTATTCGCACTAGGACTCTCAAGTGAACATAAGATGAACATTGATTCCCCAAGTAGAGACACTTTAGGTCAAGTTCGCTCCCGCCAAAAATGCATTGTCTATGCACGGGGTTCTTACTTTAGACCTAAGTCAACTCCACCACCTAAGGTTGCACTATTGACATTCCCAGCTGAGGGGGGAATAGATAAGGAAAATGGGCCTCTACAACAATTGCATAGAGGAGACTATATATCACGGATTTTGGAATAAAGTCAAGATCTTGTTAAACAGTATGACCCTACCCTAGGTCAGAAATGCTGCTTATGTTTTATCTGCTAGCCCTACATCTTATCATGCTGTTCCTGTCAAACCACAACTCTGGGTTAGAACAAAGGCTACCAGAAATAAACTTTAAGAAGGGAAAGTGGGGTGGATGGAATCTGTCCAAGACCATTTCAACCTTCAGAATTTCCGCTCTGGTTCAACTTAAAGTCCAAATCAGGTTTGTGTATCCTTTTTCCACCTGGAAATACTACCTCTCGATATGTTTTTGAAGGACCAGTTCTCAGAGATAAACAGAAGGACCCCTCACTGGAAGTCCCATTGCAACCACTGGCAGGAATGTTTGTGGCAGGGACTTAGGGGTCTGGACTAATACAAGAAACTACTGAGTGCATGCCTTTTCCATAAATCTTCTTATGTGGAAAGGATGCATATTTGTGTTTACCAACAAACTGGACAGGAACATGTAACGAATCAGGTGTGGTCAGAGAAATTGCCAAGGAATTGCAGGATAGGGCTTCCAAGATAGGTCAGAGGTTATAAACAACTGACATGTGGTTTTCTTGGTTGCCTGGATCCGGGTGGATTAATATGGCTGTGGCAGGCCTAGCTTTTATTCCTTGTGCAATCCCTATGCTGAAACATCTATCAATAAGAGCAGTAAAGGAGATTCAAGTTGAAAAGGAACTAGCTTTGATAGAACATTTTCTTAATCAACTTGGTCCCTATCCTGTGGAAGAACATAAAGATTCTGAGGCAGACCCATATGAGGAAATGGAATCTGTAGAAAGAGGTAGAGAATCTCCCCAAGAATCAAGAGAGTAAAAAAACAATCAAGAACTACCTTTCCTTTACTTTTATTAATTATCTTTTGTTAGACTCTATATATGGTAGATTTGTTTATTAGAACTTTGTATATTCAGAAGTTAAACTTATATGAGAATAGTGAAAGTTTCTGCATTGAAAAACTTTCAGAGGGGGGAATAATGTAATGAAGCGGGCTCTGATAGATGACCATTGGATAACTTTCTATTCACTCTATTCTAAAAAGCAATGCATCCGGTTGGAAAAAGTACAAACTCAGCCAAAATCCTTTTGGTTCCTCTAGGAGGTCTCTAAGTTGTCAGAAGAAAGGAACATTCTAATGACATACAGCTTAAAGGTTGGTTAGGTCAAGGGGATCCACATGAGTTAAAAGTTGTCTATCGTCAGAAGATGATTTGAATCTATGCTTCAGTAATCTACAAAAAGAATTATAACTGTTTTGCAAAGAAACTCTGTAATTAGGAAATGTCAATTAAAAATGACAAATGTATATGACCATATGAATTGCTGAGTTAACAGAATCCTTTGTCTAGAAGGGTATAAAACCATTGTACCTAATTTCTGTCTTTGTTCAACGCTTCATGTACAGAGCTTTGAACCTATTGCGCAATATATAAAATTTGTCTCTGATTAATCTAAAAGTTGTGTTTGTCTTATTAAATCCACAACACTTTTATACTTTAAAGTTTAACAATTCATTCTTTATCTTAATATCTTTATATTTGTTTGGGGTTGGCTTTCTTCCCTTTCATCTTTTTTTATTGTACAGCAATCTTTCTCCTCAAACCTACCACCTCTGTCTTTTCTTTCTTACTTACTTTCTCTTCCCCCCCTCTTCTTCTTCTCCCTATTTCCTCTTTCTCCTTCTCCTCCTCTCTTCCTCCCTCTCTTACCTTCACTCCTATTCTAATTTCCCTTCCCTTCCTTCATCCCTCTCTATTGCTGTATCCTTTTATGCATATGGACTACTCAGAGGGCTGAAAAAGTTATTTTTGACTGGTCCTCGCACTTTTGACCAGTCCTTGAATTTACGACTGTCCTCACATTTTACGTTTTTTGCCCTATCTTATACCATGTTGAAGAGAAGCAGTTGTGAAATGAGTGACATGGTTGTTAAGAATGCTGTGCAGTCATAAATGTGAGGATGGTCATAAGTGTGAGGACCA
The DNA here is from genome assembly GCA_022577455.1 of Arizona elegans. Lineage (NCBI taxonomy): Eukaryota > Metazoa > Chordata > Lepidosauria > Squamata > Colubridae > Arizona > Arizona elegans. The sequence continues at coordinate 29,211,624 of JAKOOJ010000007.1, read as the reverse complement.
GTCAAAAGTGCGAGGACCTGTCAGAAATGACTTTTTTCAGCCCTCTGAGTAGTCCCTATACACATAGCCATGGCCACCCGGTCACATGACCAGCTAGCCACGCCCACCCAGTCACATGACCGCCAAGCCATGCCCACAAAATAAGCCACACCCACAGAACCGGTAGTAAAAAAAATTTAGAACCCACCCCTGGTTGGGGGTCACCACAACATGAGGAACTGTATTAAAGGGTCGCGGCATTAGGAAGGTTGAGAACCACTGGCTTAACGCAATCAGGCAGACAGCAGTGGACTGAAAAGATTACCTCATTGCTTTCTCATGGGGGGGGAGAAGACCTCCTGAAGCCCTTTTTCTTGTAACAAACAAAGAAGCCAAAGACTAGCCAGATCACTCCATTTAGAGAAGATTACAGATCCAGGGAAGAAAGAGGCCTCTCTGTGGGCACGTGTGCTGGAGCGCCAGAAACCTGAAGCACCGGAAACCCGCATGCATGCGCTGGCCAGCTGGTCTTTGAATTTCCAGCTCTCTGGCGTGCATACTGGCCAGCTGCTCTTTTGGTTTCTAGTGCTCTGGCACACGCTCATGTGCACACGAGTTCTGGTTAAGGCACTCAGTGCCAAAAAAGTTCAAAATCCCTGACTGAGAATATAATCATAGATGCAAATTTATAAACACTGCTATCTACTGTTGTAGTTATTGCACAAATTATATATCCCAATATCCCCACTCAACAACTACTTCCTTATATTACTCCCATTTTCAGATTGCAGTTCTACAAATCTGTTTCTTATGCTTCTTGTCCTTCTTGCTGTTCTGAATGTCCACAGAGCTGCTACTGCAGCTCTGGCCTTGGTTCTCTGAAGGGCTAGCACTGGAGCTGCTGGGACTCTGGCTGGGATGAGGAACTAGGGCAGCGGCTGCAGCCTCTTTTGGCTTCTATTTTCTGTCTCTGGGTTTAATGCTATGCGAGCAACAACGGCAAATATTTGGCTGGGATGCCTTTATTGCTTCTGGTATATCTCCTGAGTGAAATCTCTTGTAGCCTGGTTTATTCTTTTATAGCACTTGGATAATCTTCCTTGTTATTTTTCCTTTTATACAGCTGCTACATTTCATTAATTGATCACATGGACTGATTTTTATTCCACTTGCATAGTCATTCCCAGTTAATTTCTTTATTATGTCAGGATTTCTGTGTCCAAGTCATCTGTGTCATGTGTGAATGCAGTTAGAATCCTTGGCAGAATTAACCACCTGATTGTAGTTCAGCTCATACAGTTCATCTGTAATTTTAGCCCTTGCAAGTAACATATTCCCTTTTGTGATGAGACAACCGTCCCCTTTGACATTGCCTTGTTATGTGAGCTTTTTCACTGACAAAATATTACTATCAAGAGCAGGGACACACAGTACATTTTTCACAAGTATCTTTCTGATGACACTCTGAGAAATAGGACAGTAAAGAAAACTTTCTATTCCTTCTGATTCTGTTATTTGCCCGCTAGCTCTGGTGATTTTTTCTGTTTTATTCTGGTCAAGATGAAGAAAGTGTTATGTCCTTATAAGGACACCTGCCGGGGATTGGCTAATCCACCGGGGGAGATTCAAACAACTGTCATTGGACGGCTGAGTCTGCTGAAGCGTATAAAAGAGCTACGGCAGCACAGCCATCCGTCTTCATTCAGAGCTGAAATAAAGGTACTGAATGGACCAGAGCTGGTCACGTCTTCTTTTCCCTGCACCGATCTAACACTGGCGACGAAGGTACCTAGGACCAAAGCGACGAAACTCGTGGCACCCTACCAACACCACAAAAGAGTTAGTCACTGAGCTGAAGTCACCGACTGAAGTAACCCGAAGCTATGGTGGCACCAGAAACCGCATTGCTGACACTAGCCCCTTTCCGACCAGGAAAAGAGAAATGGACATTCTATATGATCCGGTTTCGCCAGTTCCTGAGGGGCAACAACATCCGAGATGTGGACGACGACCGCAGATGAGCCCTGTTCCTGGCCCACTGCGGCACTGAAGTCCTGGAGATGGCCGTTGACCTTGTGGCACCGAGGGACATCAAAGAGATGTCATGGACGGATCTGCAGCAAGTGCTCCAAGACCACTACGCACCGACGGGAACCCCGGTTGCCAACCGATTCACCTTCCACCAGAGGGACCAACGTGAAGGTGAATCCATCAAAGAATTCGTGGCCGTCCTGCGCCAAATCGCAGCCAACTGCGAATTCGACAATGTGGACAATGCCATCAGTGACCGCATTGTGTTTGCTATGAGGGACAGGGCCCTCCAGAAAAAAATCTTGAGCAGAAAGAAGTTAGTGCTCAAGGATGTTGTGGAAGAAGCCACAGCTGCCGAAACATCCAAAAAAGTGGCAGCCACGATGCTAAGAGCCAAAGGGATCCACAAGATCCAGAGGGCACCCCAGTCTTCCACAGAGTAGTCAGCTGCCGGATCGGATTCGGAGGAAGAGATGGCCGTGCATAAGGCCTCCAGACCCCCGAGGCGGGAAACCGCTCAAAATGGCGATCGGGGAGAGCATTGTGCCAGCTGCAGAGGAGACCATGCCAGGGCCAAGTGCAGGTGGAGAGATGCGACTTGCAGACGCTGCAACAAGAGGGGTCACATCGCCGAAGCCTGCAGAGCCGAGAATCCAGCCCCAGAACCTTCCAGCCACCGGCCGTGCGAAAATCGCAACAACTACATGAGATCATCTACACGGTCCTACTACCAGCCCAGATAGGGAGAAAGTGACGGCGGCCGGAGGAAAGCAGTCCATCAGACAACCATAGACCAATCAGATGACGACAGCACCACCAAGTGCCACGTGACGGTGCACATGGAAGGAACCCCATGTTCCATGGAAGTAGACTCGGGATCGATCTACTCCATCATGGACTGGCAGCAGCTGAAGCGCCTCAAGCCTGGAGTCTCCAAGAGAGATCTGAAGCTCTTACGGTCAAGGCTGGTCGATTTTGGAGGAAACCCGATCGGAGTCCTGGGAAGAACATCACTGCAGATTTCCTACCACAACTTCCAGGGCGACCTCCCCATCACCATCATCCAGAACAGCCGCCCGAACCTACTAGGCATGGAATGGTTCAAGCCACTAGGGCTCGAGATCAGAGGGGTTCACCAAATCTGACAGGACGAACTCGACACCCTCCTTGAAAAGTTCAAGGAAGTCTTCGATGGTAAGCTGGGGAAATTTGTGGGGAAGCCCATTTCCTTCAATTTAGATAAGGCAATTACACCAATTAGGCTTAAGCCCCGCAGAGTTCCGTTTGCCTTGAGGCCCAAAGTAGATGCTCAGCTAGATAAGCTGATTGCCCAAGGCGTATTGGAGCCAATCGATCATGCAGCATGGGAGACCCCCATTGTGACCCCCATGAAGCATGATGGATCTGTGCGCATCTGTGCCGACTATAAATGTTCAATCAACAAGGCTTTGCAACAGAGTACATACCCAGTTCCAGTGGTGCAACATCTGCTGCATTCACTAGGGAGTGGGTCAATATTTGCCAAACTGGACCTGGCCCAGGTTTACCAGCAACTGCCAGTAGATGAAAAAACAGTGGAGGCACAAACAATTGTCACCCACCAGGGCGCATTTAAATGTAACCATCTCTAATTTGGAGTCAGCGCAGCCCCAGGAATTTTTCAATCTATGATGGAACGCCTTCTTCAAGGCATTCCAGGGGTGGTGCCGTACTTCGATGATGTCTTAATCTCCGGCCATGCGAAAACCCAGCTACTTGAGCGACTGAAGTTAGTTCTGCAGCACTTTAAGGAGAAGGGTTTGAGAGTCAGGAGAGATAAGTGCATCATTGGGGTCCAGGAGGTCGAGTTCCTGGGCTATCTCATTGATAGAACTGGCATCCGCCCCACGAAATCTAAAGTTAAGGCTATCCACGAAACTCCAGCCCCCAAAAACAAAGCAGAGCTTCAGGCTTTCTTGGGACTACTGAATTTTTAGTGTCTTTTTAAAACAAAAAGCCACAGCTGCTGAACCACTCCATCGCCTGTTGGGGAAAGTGGTTCCGTGGAAATGGGGGACAGAGGAGGAAACAGCCTTCAAAAACATCAAAGGACTGCTCTCTTCAGACAGCATCTTAATGCAATATCACGAGACGCTGCCCCTCCTGCTGACCTGCGACACGTCACCATATGGGATTGGAGCAGTCCTCAGTCACCAACTCCCAAATGGAACAGAGGCACCCATCGCCTACTTCTCAAAAACAATGTCCAGCACCAAAAGGACCTATAGTCAGCTGGACAAGGAAGCCTTTGCCATCGTCGCGGGCATCAAGCGCTTCCATGAGTACCTGTATGATTGGAACTTTACAGTTATCACAGACCATAAGCCACTGTTGGGACTATTCGCGGGCGACAAACCCACACCAAGCTACATGTCGCCCAGGATGACATGCTGGGCAATCTTCCTTGCCTGGTACTCATATACGCTAACCCACAGACCCGGCAAGACCATTGGAAACGTTGATGCCCTGAGTAGATGCCCATCCCAGGAGCCAGTGGAAGACCCAGCCCCCACACTCGGACTATTCCACATTGACAATGACCTCACTTGCCCAGTCACCTCCGCTGATGTGGCATCACAGACCCAGAAGGACCGAACACTCAAGCAGGTACTATCTTGGGTTCTGCGTGGGTGGCCCACGGGGAAGATGGCAGAAGAATTCGCCCCATTTGCCAGAAAGCAGCAAGAACTAGCCACTATGAAAGGCTGCCTCCTGTGGGACGACAGGGTCGTGATTCCCGGATCACTCCAACATAAGACTCTAGAGACTCTGCATAGGGGACACCCAGGCATCGTTCGCATGAAGGGGCTGGCACAAGCTACGTGTGATGGCCAACCCTGGACAAGGATATAGAGACCTGGGTGGCCAGATGTGACCCATGCCAGGAAGTCCGCCCAGCGTCACCCCATGCCCAGTCCACAGAGTGGGAGGCTCCCAGCAATCCATGGTCGAGAATCCACCTAGACTTCGCGGGTCCGATGAGCGGAAAATACCTCCCCATCGTCGTGGATGCCTTCTCGAAGTGGCTGGAGGTCGTGCCCATGGCATCCACAACAGAAGCCACCACCAAGGCACTCCAGAGACTATTCGCCACGCACGGGCTACCGGATGTCCTCGTTTCCGATAATGGGCCGCAGGTCACATCCAAGCCCATGGAAACGTTCCTGGAAGGACTGGGCAAGTTGAAAGGATGGTGAGGCTCACCAAAGAAGCCCTCACCAAGATGGGCACCGGCGACTGGCAAGAGAGGATCGACCAGTTCCTCCTCACTCAACACATCATGCCGCACTCAACAACGCACAAGAGCCTGGCCGAACTGTTGATGGGCGGAAGACTGAGGTCACATCTGGACCGGCTGCACCCCCTGTACAACCCGGAGGTGCCATCGGATGCCAGCCGCCCCCCCCCCCGCGCCTTTGACATAGGAGACCCAGTCTTTGCGCTCAATTTCCACGGGTTTCTGAAATGGCTGAAAGGAAGAATTGAGAGCACAACCGGCCCGAAGTCTTATAGAGTGGAGCTTGAAGATGGACAGGTCTGTAGACATCACATTGACCAGCTCCGGAAAAGGTGGAGGGAAGCGGAAGGAAACCAGCCTGACGAGGTAGGCCTACCACACCCCAAGGAGGCAGGCCTACAACACCCCGATGAGGTAGGCCTGCCGCACCCCAGCGAGGAAGGACGGCGACACTCCGGCGAGGTAGACTCGCACCACCTCAGCAAGACAAGCCATCGCCGATCCAAGAGAGTAGACCGGTACCCGCAGCCTGAGGGGAGTCAGCACCACGCCGACGAGGAGGCCATTCGCCGCCCCAGCGAGGGAGACCTCCACCTCCACGACGAAGTAGACCGGGGACAACGCACAGAGGGAGACCCGCAACCCCCCGGCGAGGGCGACCTGCCACACCCCGGTGAGGGATGTGGTAAGGTAGTAGACCGGGGACAACCCAGGGAGGGAGACCCACAACGCCCCCGCAGAGCCAGCCAACGACTCCCCTGTGAGGGAGACCACCATCACCACGCCGGCAGGGTCGACCAACACCACCCCAGCGAGGTCGACCTGCACCAGCCCAACACGGTAGACGGGTGACCCCCCCAGCGGGGTTAGCCACTTGCCACAAGCCGACACGCAAGAGCAACAACAACAACAACAGCAACAACAACTGAGACAACAGAGCCACCAACAGAAGCCGCAAGGGGCAAAGGACAATAAAATGGACTTACCGGACATCAGTCGTCACCCCTGGGTCAACAGCAATGCCCAGCCGCGAGGTTCCAGGGATCCCGGTCAGGGGAAGGACCAGTGCCACCAGCAGGTAAATCCAGACGATGCGGCTGGAAATGCTGGGACAGGGCCCGCACACTCAACGGCCGGACCCCAGAACCTTCCGGGTCGAGAGCCGGAGGGGACAGGAGCTCCGCCTGCTCCAGCCGGCGGTGAAACCCAAATGGAACTGCACAGGTCAGCCAGGACCATTAAGCATCCCGCCTACCTGCATGACTACGTGACTTTCATTAGCGCTGATAGACAGACTTCAAACTAGGAGGGGAGGGGTGTTATGTCCTTATAAGGACATCCGCCAGGGATTGGCTAATCCACCGGCGGGACATTCAAACAACTGTCATTGGACGGCTGAGTCTGCTGAAGCGTATAAAAGAGCTCCGGCAGCACAGCCGTCCGTCTTCATTCAGAGCTGAAATAAAGGTACTGAATGGACCAGAGCTGGTCGCGTATTCCTTTCTCTGCGCTGATCTAACAGTAAGGTCTGTCATTTGTCATGTGACTTGTAGCTCCTGAAACAACACATCATGCCTGCAAAGATAAGATGCAACCTTTGGATTGAAGAACACATTTATTATCTGAAGTGAAATCAGTTTCTTCCTTCACACTTTTGGTTTTTTGTAGTTTATGCATGTAGTAAGCCCCCCTCCCTAGATTAAAATAGTCTTTATTCTTAATATTAAAAAGGATAGAATATTTCCCCTAAAAGAGAAAAATTGTAAGAAAGGTAGAAAACAGCCCCAATCTTTCTGCTATAGGAAAAGAGCCTCAAGCAGAAGCTTGAAGATGTTGATCTTTAGGAATGGAGATTTTGTACCTATTCAGAAAGACTGGGCCAATCTTTCATAAGCAGACTCCAAATAAGCAACACAATAGGCAAGCCAAAGATAACAAGATTCGTTCAGAGAAACACCTAGGATTTGCATTTCCTCTTTTGCTTGTAGAGTCAGCCATGACCCCTACATGACCCCATAGGAATCTGGCAACAGCCATTAAAATATTGAAGGACGTACTCTTGCACAGTGTAGGAAGAAAAATCCATCTGGTTCAGTTCCAAACTGGGAGAAATGTGCTGAAAATAAAATGGAGGGTGATTGGAAAGAAAGTTTATTGATGAGCAGAACCAGCAACAACATGTGGTTCTGGGGCAGCTGACAAATTAGTTTGATGAGTGCAAGGAGTTTTATAGTTTCTAAAATGCTGCAGGAATTGTGCAATGTGGTGAGCCTGGTGTCTTGCTATTCTAAGGGTGGTGCAATAATCCTATTATGTCCTAAAAATTCACATCCTGTCCTTAGAATATGGGTGGGGGAAGGATGTAAATTTTAATCCCATCACTGGAGGTGAATAGGCTGGCCCAAGGATTTCTTATTGGGCCCAAAATCTCCATCGCTAAAGATTTCTGCTGGAGGCTGTTTTAACTATGCAGGAAATTGGGGCTGCCTTCTGCCTCTAAGAGCAAGTTTAATATAATATTCTGCCTCTTTTAATATTCCCCAAAATATTTCATTCTTCTGGGGGGAGGAAGGGGGCTTCCCACAACAGGAACAAGCATCTCAACCACAAAACCCCAAAGAACGTTTAAAAGCCCACCTACTCTCAATCCCATTTTGTCAGCCACCCCAAAAACATGCTGCTGTCACTAGTTTCTTGCTACCAAATAAACAGAGACTTGCTTTCCTGCAGCCTGCCTCCATTTATTTCCAGCACCTTTCTCCCAACTTGGAGTTGGACCGGATTTTATTCTTCCAACATGCATTCTAGCTTTCCAGATTCTGCAATCTTTTCACAAGTATAATAAAACAAGGCCTCAAAATTTTAGTCTTCTGGAAGAAGAAGCCATGTGGCCAGGAAGGCAGGGCAGAGAAGTTGGCTGTTCTACTACCGAAAATAAAATGCCATACATTTTTGTGTTAAAGGCGCCAAACTATCCCTTTACAGAAACTGTCCTCAGCTGCAGAACCGCAGCAACAACCTCGACCTGCCTGCTAGCCACGCCTCTTTTCCCTACGCAACAATCAGAAGTAGACCCAGCGACGCAGCGTCCAGAGTTTACAGTTGACAAGCGGCGCTTCGTGATTTCTCCATTTGACTCCTGTCACTAGCCAATCCTGGGTATTTCCGGACGCGTTTTCTACCTTGCTGAGCGGAGCGCGGCGGGGAGGCGAAAAGGACGTGGTCGGGGATTTCGGCCGTTTGCATTTAACGTGTCTGAAAGGCAAGAGGTTGGGACTGAGTGTTTTATTTGTTTTTCCAGTGTGAGCCACCCAACCCGAGCAAGCAAGAAGGCAAAAGCTATAGTTGCTGACTCGTACGAATGAAAACTTTTAAATAATATTTTAAACTATGCTGGCTGGATTTCCTTATTATGCAAACCTGTGAGGAGATAGGTGCTTCTGGTTTAGTAAACGCCTGATAATGGAGAAAAAAGTTCTTCAGCATGCATAGAACACATTTCTTAAACCATGGAATGTCTGCAGTTTCCTTCACATTTTGAATAAAGGAGCAAGACTAAATTTTCAGAACAAATAATAAGAATTTTCGTTCCCTCTTTTTGCGGATAAAGGTATAGTAGTGTTACGTTCTGATTTCTATTTTGGAGGGTTAAACTTTCAAACTTGCAAAAATAGGTTAAAAAGACTTACACTTTCCATACTTACCATAAAATAAACAAACCTTTGAAATTATTGAAGAAAATGGTGATTTCATTCATATATTTCAGTCATACACATATTTGTAATTTTTGAATTACACTACAAAATGCCTTGGACTATCTTCCAGTTGGGTGGTATTTAAATACACAAAAGCATAAGCATGCTATTTTGTAGTTGTTAAATCCAATACTTCCGGACTGTAACCCCTTCGTGTTTAGGTTACACAAGTATTTTGTATTTTTTGCCTTCAGCGGCATTTTTTGTTTTTGTGCAAAAGCATGATAGATGCTTTTTTTCCCCTGTGATGCACCATTCCATCCACATCCTCTAATTGTTTTATTAATTTCTTTTCCTTTTCTTTTTTTAATTTATAAGCCAACCATCTTTCGGGCTTATTGGCATTTTCAAAGTAATTTTGTTTATTTGCTCTAATTTTTTGTGCTACTTCTTCTTGGGTTATTAATTGTAATTTGTGTTTAATTAATTCTTTTTGTACTTTGATTTCTTGGTTTTGGGGTTCTTTCTGTAATTTAGATTCTGCTTTTTCTAATTTTCCTTGGAGTTCTGCCAGTTGTTTCTTTTTATTTCTATTTCTATGCTATCGATAAACCTCTTATATAAGCTTTTGTTGTATCCCATAAGTTTTGAGTTCTAGTTTCTTCATTCCAATTTTCTTTTAAAAACAGGCCTAATTCTTTTTTTGAGTATTGAATAAAATTCTTCTCTTTCACTATCCTTTGGTTCATGGTCCATCTCCCTCTCCTCCTGACTTCTCCTTTCCAACTAATTTTTAATGGATTGTGGTTTGCCCAGGAATTGGCTTCAATTTCTATTTCTGCAATGTCTTTCCCTGTTTCTGGGTCCATCCACGCCATATCTATCCTTGACCATGATTTTTGGGGGTTAGAGAAGAAGGTATATTGCTTTTTTTATGGGTTAATTTCTCTCCATGTATCTTTTAAGTTAAATTCTTGGGCCAATTCAAAAAATGCGGGTGGTAATATTTTCCTTTCATGATTTTTCTTTTTTCCAGTTTTGTAGTCTTTTTTAGGGTCTGCCACCGCATTGAAGTCACCTAATATGTATAGGTTATCTACTTCTAATTCTATTAGTTTTCTGTGTAACTTATTATAGTATTCTCTCTGATGTATGTTGGGTGCATACCCAACAATGACATAAATGACTACAAGTAATGTTCTTTTTTGTTTTATTGAGATTTCAATAATTAATGTCCTTCCCTCATTATCTGCATACATTTGTTTGGGATTTAACCTTTCCTTTATATAAACTGCTATCCCTCTTTTTTTTGTTTCTGCCAATCCTACAAATAATTTCCCTAGTTTGGGGTCTTCCCAAAAACCACTTTTCCCTTTTGGAATGTGCACTTCTTGTAGGCATACTATTTCTATGTTCAATTTTTGGAGTTTAGTAATTGTTTGTCTTCGTTTTATTGGTGCATTCAATCCATTTATGTTGATTGATATTAAATTCACCACCTCCTCCATTAAATTACTTATTTGTCCTTCCTGCTTCCCGTTTTTGTGTTACTCCCCTCTGCTGTCTTGTTCTTACACCCTCTCTGTATTGGTTTCCAGTCTCTAACTGTTCTTCCGATCCTCGATTTGATTCATTTTCTTCTTGACTTTTGGATTCTAATTCCTCTCTACTTTCCAATTCCTCTCCAAAGTTTTGTTCACTGAATTCCTGAGCCTTTTCTACCGTATCTATTCTTATTTTTTTGTCTTCCCAGGTTATTAACATGCCCTCTGGTATTAACCATCAGAACATGATTCTATGATTGGTCAATGTAGCAGAGAGGAATTGATAATTCCTCCGTTGCTCACAAATTCTTTGGGTAATTGTTTTAATATTATGATCTCCTTCCCTTTAAACATCAGTTTGTCTTCCCTTGTCTTTCTATAAATTTTGTCATGAATTTCTTTGTTAATCTGACATGAATTTCACGTGATAGTCTATGTCGTTTCGCATAATTTGTATAAATTTGGTAAGCCTCATCAATACTGTTCCCTAATTCCTGTCTATCTATATGTAGGGCTTCTGCTAGTACTTCCGCTATGAATTTATATAGATCCTCTTCTCTGTTTTCTACCACATTTTGAAATCTTAAGTAATAGGAGGATCTCTTTAGCTCAAGGCGGGTCACTGTCTCCTCCAACTCCTTTTTCTCCATTTCCCATCTCTCTTCTGCAGCTTCCAGTTTCTTTTTGGTTCTCTCTACCTTAGCCTCTATTATGTTCATTTTTTGTTCATTGTTTGCTATTGATTCCTGAATCTTTTCCATTTTGTCATCCAATTTTCTTATGTCTCCCTTCACCTCACCCATATCCCCTTTCATTTCTTCATGATTGTTTTGCATTTCTTCATGATTTTTTTGCATTGTTTCCTGCATTTTCATCATGACCTCTTGAATCATATTCAAAGACGTCTGCATGTTCTGCACAGCTGCTGCTGTTCCTAATTTTTCAGTAGATGGCATATCTGTTATTAATTTTTGCTGTGCAGGTGAAGCTGTCACGGGTTGTCTTTTTTACTGTTTTTGTAATTGTAGCTGTATTTGACATTTTAATTTTTTGTAGAAGGGTTTTCCACAACACTATATATATATAAGTTTTTACCCCAAGTTGTATCTATAGTTCTTTCTATTTCTAATCTTTCTTCTTAATCTTAAATTAATATAGAATACAAGATTTTCAATATCAATATCAATTATCAATAATATCAGACAATTAGCACCATTTTTACTTCATTGTCAATTTCTACTGTTAAAGCTTCTATTTCTTTTTTTTTTCCTTTTTTTTTTTTAAACTTCCACAAGCAAAGTTTCAAATACCTGGCTTAGCTAGTTCATAAATTATCATAAATCCTAAGGAAATGTGTTTCTTGTTTGTTTATTAACACACTATTCAAATATACTGCCTACAGCAGTTTGCAAAAAAGAAAAACAACCTTATAACCTGCAATGTGCAAAGAAGAATAGTAGGTTGAAAAGGAAATTACACCAGTGGAAAACCAAAGAAACCATAATTAGGTTCCATAAATTTGCAAATTGGATTTTTTTTTTTTAGAATTAGAAGTGAGATTGCTGTTTCAAGAATGAAGTCATTGCCATTCAATACTTCAAATGAGCATAATGTGAAATAAAAGGTAGAGTAGATGAGACACGTGGAAAAACTTTCCATAAATCTCGTATGAAATATAAATTATTGAGCTGATTCGATAGTTGTTTACAGTTCATATATGAATCTTTTGTGGTAATCTTAAGATCTGGGAATCAGATAATTCATGTAAATGGCAGATTTAATTTTTTTGCTTTTTCTTCTCTTTTGGCTTGAAGCACAAACTGCAGTGATGCCACACAACTGGAATCTAAGTAATATAGCTGGTCTTTTTGATTACTGAGCAGCCTGATTCCAAAGTGTTCTTTTCAAATTAATAATGCCTTCTCCTTTTTTTCTATCTCATGATGCAAGTTTCTTTTATAAATATATAAATTTGCTATTTGGTATATATCACAAAAACTTCCTATTTGGTAGTCCAGATGCTGCCATAGATATAAGTACTTGTCATAAGCTCACCCATCTAAGTGATAATAACCATGTGAATGAGCATGGATTTAAAAATTGCAATGCTACAGAAAATCAATAATTTAAAAAACAGCTTGATTTTGCCAAGCTATGCCTGAATGTTGTAAAATGATTAATAGAAATATTTGTTAAAGAGAATACATCCAACATTTGATGACCAACTTGAGAGTGGATTTCATAGCAGAGGAACCTCCTGTCGTTAGCCAATAATCTGAAAGGTCAGGCCTCAATAGTCTTTTTTGAGCACTGTGCTGAAATTTCCTATAATCTCTATTATTTCTGTCTGGTTGAAGTATTGTAATATCATGTCACTTAAATTCTTGAGATTGTCAATGCTCCTCCTTTGTAGTATTATTTTTCTTGAAACTTCATCCATCTTCTCTCCAGTGTGTACTGTTACAAAAAGAAGAAAAAAAGAGAAAGAGAAGAAAGAAAGAAATGATTAAGTTTAAACGAATCTTACCATGTCAAACTCCATGATTATTGTTACCAAGCTATTAAATAGCCTATTTTAAACACCAATCTAAGTGTGATCGAAATGCAATATGTGATATTTTATGACAAGTTGCTCCGTCCTAGCATAGCATAGTGAACACAACAAATCCTGCCACTTTATCAAAATCCTAACTAAAGTCTTATATACATTGCAAATGGTCCAACATTCACTCCTTTCCATCAGTCCATAGTAAAAAATAAAGGACAGATTGAGACCATTTGGCTTCTCAACTCAATATCTGAAGATCTGGTAACTGCAATGGCATAGATTTTTTTCAGCTTTTCTAGTTATTAACACAAGACATATGCAAATGTAGTCCAGAAACCATTATAATTTCTCAGCTACTTTACAGTAAAATCTGTGCTGAAGGCTGCCATTGAAGACCCTTCACAAGTTGGAATTAGTCCTAAATTAGTCCAACTGTTAGAACTCTAGTTGGAATTAGGAAAATCAGAAGCATCATACCATTTTATTTCAATTATATATGAATTTTTTTCCAGGTGCAATTCAAGATAATTCATATGACTGAAACCTGTAAGCAGCTTGGGATAAAGAACCAAACTGACTATCTCCTTCATCATAAATGTTCCCATTTCTTAAGATATGTTACAGAGTTAGGATTGCTGCTTCTTTCTTTTAGAGAAGTGATGCTTTTCCCTGAAACAAAACCAGCATCTACACAGATCTGGGATTCTCCCATGTTATAGAATTCTTTACTGTCCAACATTTGGTCAATAGTTCATTTATAGCTTTCAAATATAATGATAAGCAAATTTAACAATAATCTTCCATGTTTTTTAAATTGTTTTAAATTATTCCAAATGCTTGAATATTTTTTTACTTTAAATGACTTGCGGTAGAAAATCAGGATTTTTTAAAAAAAACATAAACAAAATTTAATAAATTAAAAAAATCAAACAATATTACTAGAAGGAAGGTTAATAAAGTTTTTGTATATTACCAAAATTCTATCACTCCAGCTGTAAAACAAGTCAATGCTGAGTCAGTAAAAGATTTTTTAAATTTCTGTTGGTCTAAAGTTCCTGAATATACACACTCCTGTTAAAGGAATTTCAATCAGTATGCAATATGCATTCATTTATTCATATTTTGTTTATGAAGAGAACATGCTATAAGCATAAAACATGCCATTAACTTCTAGCTTAGTCATCCATTACCATATCCAAAAATTAAAGTGTATTTACTTACCTATTAAGATTACTACAAAGGAAACAAGTGCCAGGCTGACAATTAAAATGATGATTAATGTGACAAAGTACCAGCTTTGACATCTTATGCCCCTTTGCATTATTGGACACCCATTACTATCTATGTCGTCTTCGCAGACCACTATGAAACAAAAATGAAATTCTAAGATAACGTCTTATAATGGACATTAAGAATAACTACTATAAATTGTTCTAATTCCATGGAATAAATAAGTCATAATTGTTGAACTTAATCCAATGATTCCTCTTAGAAAAATGTCAGCCAAATAAACTAAATTACATCTTGTAACATTTTATAAATATTTAAATTCTACATCTGAAGAACTTGTTTATTTCACAGTTAATTATATAAAGTACATAGAGATAGAAAATGTGATAGAAAATATGGGATATATGCACACTATCACATGAAAAATATTCTGTACTACACCCTATTCACTGAAACGGTTTATCAAAAAGTTTGAAAGGAATTGGTAAATCTGTATTGAGAAGAACACAGGCTATCTACCAGTCAGTGTTTATGAAAATTACTCTTAACCACTACTGCAAATTGGATCCATGAATAACAGTATATCTAGTGATCACAATAAGAAAGTGAGTCTCATCAAGAATATGAATTCCAGTGTTTAGTTTATCCTTTCAACCCTTAGTTTATCTTTGATTTCTAAATCTCATCTTCCAACGACAGACCTTTGTACTCATATGATTAGATCATTGGATTCATACATCTTGCTGCTCATACTCCCTGACCCTTCTGCTAGTGTCGAAGCAGACCAGGATTTAGTCTTCAGGTTGTTTGGCCTATGAAGTTGGCTTTGCTATACATTATTGGGCTCTTTATTATAGACAAAACCAAACCAAACACAATAATTGATTAACTGCTAGGGAAAAGTGTATGAATGTATGCACTCAAGGAATTACACTCAAAATTTCTTTTTCTTCTAAATGAATGCATACTTTGTACAGAGTTGGTGTCACCAAAGCTAAGTGATTGTTATATGTTTACATAATAGTCCTTCTGACTTGAACCCCATTTGGTTCCTGCCTCAGGCCTTATACACCCTACCTGCTGGAATATTTTTCACAAATTCCAAACATTTTTACGTTTTCCAAGGCAACTGTTCAACTGTTCCAAGGCAACTATTGCATTCCAGAGCAAATTATAAGGACCAGAGTTTTGCAGCAGATTTTGAAATTTGGGCAGGGTGGGTTGGTGTTATCAATAATTTTGGAACTATTCAAAACATACCTAGGTTAAGTAACTAAAAATGAGTTTTGAATTGTTGTAACTGAAATAGCTCTTGGATCCCTTACGAATACATTATCAGAAAGCCTTCCTTTAATTTCCCTCAGTGCTCAAGGTTAATACTAAATAAACTGCATTCTAGAGAATGCCAGGCTTTCTCATAGCTTCAGATTTAATCAGGCAAGTTCTATCTGTTGAGGCTCATAATAAAATAATACAGGTAGTCCTCAGCGTATAACAGTTCATTTAGTGACTTACAATGGCACTGAAAAAATGACTTATGACCATTTTTCACACTTACAACTGTTCAGCATCCCCATTTCACATGATCAAAATTCAGATGCTTGTCAACTGATATTTATGAGGGTTGCAGTTTTCTGGAGTCAGGTGATCACCTTTTGACAAGCAAAGTCAATGGGGAAGCCAAATTCACTTAACACTTACTAAAGTAACAACTTTTGCCATAATTCGAGGATCAGACTCAATAATAGCTTCAGACTTTTTATATTCAAACAGAAGGTAGTTTATTTACAGAAGGCATTCTTTATTCACAGAGTGATTGCAGAAAGAAGCAAGAAGGAGGAGAGTGTATCTCCTTTTATATCATTAAGGCGGGGTTAAGAAGTAGGAGTGGTTACATATGAATACATTAGGAAGGAAAGAATAAATTAACCCTTGATACCCTATGAGCATATATATCCTCCATTCAAGAATAAGGCATTTGCTTGTGACAAATCCCCCTCTAAATGCCGATTCGACATACAACAGTAATTACATTCAGGTTCAGAACAATATAAAACCTGTAACTTTGAAGTTAAATATTTATGTTGTTTAGATGGTAAAGGCTTAGTCAATATATCAGCTATTTGTTCTGTGGTTTCGCAATGAATAGCTTTAATAAAACCATTTTGAGATAATTGTCTTACATGCTTGTATTTGATATCTATATGTCTAGATCTTTGACCAATAGCATCCACTCTAGATATCTCTATTGCAGCTTTGTTATCTTCATGCATAATGAAAGGTAATGAAGGACTCTTCCAAACATCTGATAATAGATCATTGAACCATATGAGGTTATTAGAAGCTTTAGACAAACAAATATACTCTGCCTCAGTCGTTGATGTGGCTACTAAATCTTGTTTTCCAGTATACCAGCAGACTGGACAATCGTTAAGAAAGAATACATAGCCGGAAGTACTTTTCCTGCACTTAGTGTCACCTGCCCAATCTGCATCAGCGTAACAAGTGAGAATGGGCTCTTTATCATTGTTGGGCTCTAACAATAAACAATAGTCTAAGCTGTGTTTCAAATACCTTAGTATTGTCTTAATGGCTTCCCAATGATAAATTAAGGGTTTACTTACATATCTGGATAATAAATTAAGGGGTAGGGCAATATCCAGTCTGGTCCAATTGGAAATATACAGAAGGGAACCAATAACTGATCTGTAAAGTGTATTATCATTAAACTCAGGAGATGATTCATTCATATTTTTTAAAAAGTCAGCTTGCATTGGTGTATCACAAGGCTTTGCATCATTCATATTGCATTTGTTTAAGAGTTCAATAATCTTATCTTTCTGAGATAATCTAAATCCCTTTTTAGTTTTGCTGATTTGAACTCCAAGATATTTGTTTACTTTACCCAATGATTTTAAAGAAAAATGTTCACTTAGTTTGGTTACGAATGTATCTCTTTTCTCTTTATGTTTACCAATATACAAAATGTCATCCACATAGATTAATGCAAATTCTATTGAATCACCATCTCTTCTAACAAAGAAACAATTGTCTGCAGTTGTGGCGTTGAAGTTCATAGTTTTGAGTACGTTGACCAAACATTCATACCAACGTTTGCCGGATTGCTTTAATCCATACAAACTTTTGTTTAGTAACCAAGTTTCGTTTCTATTTGTGTCTTGGCTGTGAGGGGCTCTCACGTATATTTCTTTATCTAGTTTTGCATGTAGGTATGCAGTCTGTATGTCATATTGAAAAACTTCAAGATTAAGGGCTGATGCTATTACTAAAGCTGTCTTAACACTTTCAGTCCTTACAGTGGGGGAATATGTATCGGTATAGTCCTCAGGATGCTTTTGAGCTTAGCCCTGTGCAACTAGTCTTGCTTTATATAATGTATTTCCTTCTTCCAGATTTTTAATTTTGAATAGCCACCTAGTGCCAATAACTGTTTTGTCTTTTGGTGCTGGAGCTGGGGTGAATACCTTTAGTTCTCGTAAACTGTCCATTTCTTTGGCCATGGCTAATTCCCACTTTTTTCTTTCTTCTGTGGGAAGTTTTAATACTTCTTCATATGTATTGGGTGTTGATGTATTGTCATTTATGTGCATTATGTAATCTTTGTATCTATTTGGTACCTGGTTCCTGCTACTTCTAATTGTTCTTTCTAGCCTGCTATCGTTATCGTGTAAATATCTTGCTTCTTTTTGTGTTAATGAATCTGTTTTGATATTTGGAAAGTTTCCCATCCATGTTTTTTTGTTGCCCTTTTGTGTACTGTGATTATGTTCTTCTCTTTCTGTCTTATCTTGATTTTTAATGTCTGGTCTTGTTGTTGGGAGTATCTCATTAAGATGTATCTTAGACCAATTGGCCTGTTCATGAAATACAGCTGTCCTAGAAATTATGAACTTGTTATTATTGTCAATAAATCTGTATCGTTTTGTGCCTGTTTCATAGCCCATGAATCTGAGCCTTCTAGATACATTATCTCCCTTACGTCTCAATTGTTTTGGTATATGTACATCTGTCGTTACTCCAAATACATGCATGTGGGCTATTTTGGGTTTTTTACTATACATCAATTCATATGGTGTTTTGTTTATGACACTAGACCAAATTCTGTTTAGGGTATAATTGGAGTATAAAAGTGCTTCTGACCAGAAATGTTTGCCTAAACCAGCATCTTCTAATGTACATCTAATCATGGTTTGTAGTGTCGAGTTTTTTCGTTCTGCTACTCCATTTTGAAATGCAGAGAAAGGGCTAGAAGTAAAGTGTAACATTCCTTTTTCCTTTAGCCATTGGGAGAATTCCTTTGACATGAATTCAGATCCCCTGTCTGTCATGATCTGCTTTATTTTTACATTGTGTTGTGTTTCTACATGTTTGTAAAATTCTTTAAACTTTTGAAATGTTTCATCTTTGTGCCTTAAAGTGTAGACAAAGCCATAACGACTATAGTCGTCTACAATAGTAAGAAAGTATCGTTTCTTGTATGTGATTGATGGGGTTAATGGACCAACTAGATCCATATGTATTAGATCAAATATGTGATTTGATGATCTTGTTGCCTTTTTTGGTCTGGGTTTGGTTCTGAGTTTTGAGGACTTACATACTGAACATTCCAAGTAATTTTTACAATCTTTTATTTTGACATGATATTTTGATATTTTCAACATGTTCAATCATTTTTTGTATTACAGGAAAACTAGCATGTCCTAATTTTCTATGTAATATATGTGCACATTCATCATGAATTGGTTTTCCAATAGTTGGTCTTTTGTTATTATGTGTATCGTTTACAGATGTGGTTTCATTGTTATGTTCTGTTTCGTGTTCCTCATTGTCACTGTTACTGTTATTTTCATTTTCTATGCTAGTGTCATCTTCCATGTTTGAATCAATGTTGTGAAGCCATTTTTCCTCTGTGACCAGATATGGTAAATCTCCTTTGATAATCACATTACCTAAGTTTGTTTTGTTTTTCTCTAAAATTGCCTTTCCCTTTGAGAATATGACATTTATGTTGAAGTCTCTGCTTAACTTTATTGCACTAAGAATGTTATGAAGTATTTCGGGTATTAATAAAACCCCTTCTATTTTCCCTAAACCGGGTAAATCTACATTTCCTCTTCCAATGACTTGGACTTCCTCTTGATTAGCTACTTTGATTACAAATTTATCTTCTATGAAGGAAGATAATATTTTCTTATTATGTGTTGTGTGATTTGTTGCCTCAGAATCAATGAGCCAGTCATTATCCTTTGAATTTTGGTTTTTGGTTATGGTGTGTTTATCTAATCCATTTAATGATCCAGACTTTCTATCTCTTGAGTTATCTCTGCCCCCTCTACGTTCTCTAAAGTTTGGTGAGTTTCTATATCTGTATCTATCAATAGATGATTGTCTGTTATTGTATCTATTTCTAGTGTCGTGGTCTTGTCTTTCTTTAAGATGTTTTGGACAATCTCTTCTATAATGTTCTTTGGATCTACCATTATAACACTCAATTGGTTCTGAGTATCTGTCTTGAAATACTACCCTTTTGGTCTGTCTGTGTTCTTTGTATGCGCTGTAGCGGCTTCTTCTCAGATTATCTTCAGCTATTAATCTATTTGATAAACTCTCTATAGATAGGTGTCCTAAATTAATTGTGTCCAAGTGAGTTATGTAGTTATCCCATGATGAGTCTAATGAATTAAGGATAACACTTTTCATTGTCTGATCTGATATTATTTCTCCCCTTAAATGAAGTTCTGCTCTAGTTGTGTTTAGAGATAGCAAATGTTCACTTACAGTAGTTCCAGGTTTTATCCTGGCTGAGAAGAAATTTTTAGACATTCTTGTTGTGGTTGCCATACTTTCACTATGAAACAATTTAAACATGCAATGAATTATTTCTGATACAGTCAGATTATGCTTAATACTATGATAGATAGCAGGAGATATACTAGATATTAGTAAATAGAATGCTCTGTGGTGTAGGCAGTCCAATTTTAGAGTCCATGGTTTTTGGGGAGGGTTAGTTATGAAAAACAATAAATTCTCTTTTAAAAAAACAACCTGGAGCTGCTGACTCCATTCCTGTAAATTAATACCGTCTATTCTCAATTTTGGAAAATCATTAGGACGGTATCTAATGTTATTTGCTGCATTACTTACAACTGGAGGCTGTCCATGGTCTTGTAGATGCTGGTAACTGCAGAATGGTGTAGGTACGCTTGCGACTAGTCTGAATGGTTCACTCTGTTCTTCAAAGTCTCTGTGTTCGTTTGTGTGTGTTTGCGCATGCGCGCTGTTCATTTCATTCCAGGAGCTGTCGGGAGAGGTTCTCGTTGCTGCAGCTCCCTTGTATTGCTCTTCCTCAGATGATTCGCTCTCCGGTTCGACTTTAGGCGTCCAGGTGTGGATCGGTGCTTGCTTCTTTTTATTGTGGTCGTCTCGGTTGAGGCCTCTGGCTCCCGGGATTGTTTGCGGTGTGGGCGAGTACTTGCAAGGCTCTCTGGGTTCGGGCATTAGCACTCTCGTTGATCGATTTGGAGTGGATGGAAGCAGGAACGCTTGTTCGTTTGTTTCTGTATCTTTGTCTTTGGATTGTGCAGTCTGTCTTTTCTTTGTTATTTGATTTACAGTCTTTGGTACTTTCACTGATTTCCTTGAGATTTTTAGATTCGGGCCGAAGGCTGCGAAGAGTGTTTTCATAGCCACTTCGATTTGTAGTTCGGTTGATGTTTCTTCGGTGTCTGTATCGGATTCTTCTGATGAATTGAATTTTTCTTTTTTATTTCTTATGTTGTGTAGAGCTTTTCGCGCCAGCCATTTTGAACTCTGCTCTCTGATTGGTTGTGAGTCATTCATTTTGGTGGGCTGACAAAACCAAGATCGCTGCCATTCAAAATTTTGCGCAGGATCGCTGGTCTTTTCTTCAGTTACATTTTCTTCTGTGGGCAATCTGCTTACCATTTTGCGATCTTTTGGTTCTGACGCATTGAAGTAGTTTTCTCTCGCTGCTCCGTTGGCTTTTATGATGTCTTGGAGGTTCGCGATGAGATTTTTGTCGTCTTTTTGACATTTCAGTAACTTCAGTATTTCTAATCTGAGTGTATTGTTTTCCGTTTCGCTTGCTTCTTGGTTGCTGGGTTCTTCGATTACCTCTTCGTCGTCTGTAGTGAGATTTTCGAATTCTTTTGTCATTTTTATTGTCGATTCATCGATCATTTCTTGATCTGTTTCCATATCTTTGTTGTGTGCCCTGGTGTTGGGTCTTTCTCTTTTGTTTCTGGAGTTTTCTTTCTTTGGCATGTCTGTTTCTCATTGAGTCAGCCAACCATCCTTTGCTACCAGCTTTTTGCCATAATTCGAGGATCAGACTCAATAATAGGTTCAGACTTTTTATATTCAAACAGAAGGTAGTTTATTTACAGAAGGCATTCTTTATTCACAGAGTGATTGCAGAAAGAAGCGAGAAGGAGGAGAGTGTATCTCCTTTTATATCATTAAGGTGGGGTTAAGAAGTAGGAGTGGTTACATATGAATACATTAGGAAGGAAAGAATAAATTAACCCTTGATACCCCATGAGCATATATATCCTCCATTCAAGAATAAGGCATTTACTTGTGACAACTACTACAGTAATTCACTTAACAACTGTGGCAAGAAAATCATAAAATGGGGCAAAAATCTCTTAATAATTTTCTCATTTAGCACAAAACTTTTGGGCTCAATTGTAGTCGTATATCAAGGACTACCTGTACAGAGTCATCTTTTAAACTTAAAATCTTAGATTAAATAGCCTTCCTGACTACTGCTTTTATACCCTGCTAAATCACTACACTGGACAACAACCATTTTGCTTCCTGAACACTCTTGGATGTATTTTAGGTATCTTGATTGCCAATCATGAAAATAATCTGTAATTTAACCTATCGCATACAATTTTATATAAATATTCTATTTTTACACAATGGCAACGTACACCCTTCAATACATTTTGGCTATGTTGTACACATGAAAAAAACAAATGAAACTATGCAACTGTTGTTGTAGCACATCCAGTACACCAAGTACAAGTGAAATATCCTTATAGATCTAAAAGTCATGGTTCTGCTGCCTGCACTTCAACTTGGATATACCAAGTACTGTTGTTACATATGCAAATAGGACAGCCATGCAAGAGATAAATATACAAATTAAAGGTTATTTGACTATAGTAAAAAAAAAAAGAATATTTAATAGATTCCAAACAGGATCAGAAACACATGTATAGTATAAATACCAACCAATCTTTTAAAATAGGTTTATACACTTATACTCTTTACACCGTTAGCTAACATTTGTTTAAAAATTATAATCTTTATTTCTGTAGCCTAAAATATTTAGCCATAGATTACTATAAACTTTGAATTAAATACTTTTTTTAATAAAAAAAATTATTCGAAAATACAAACTAAACAAAACAAATCACGACAAAACATACAAAACATGTAAACATATAAACAAAAGTTCAAATATATATCAAGTTTATCGTAACTGTATTGTATTTTGGATATTTTTGTGCTTTTGACTCCTCATTATTATTAGTCTATCTCTTATGTCTATCTTGGTGGTTCATTGTTAACCTGTGTTCATAGTTTATATTCCTATTACTATATTAGGTCACTCCACTTACTTCCTAATTTTTCCTTTTCTGCCTTCCAACCAGGTGTACCACTTTTCCCATACTAGGTAGTAATCGTGTTCTTCTCTATTTTGTAATTTTAAATTAAATACTTTTAAACTGAAAAATTCATATTGGACTTCTGGCAGTGACATCAGAGTGAATGGAGCGAGGGGACGGGACTCCATTCCTGAAGCCTGAATTTCCAGCCAAGAAGCCTAAAATAGGCACTAACAATCCCGGAGAGATTGGTAGAAAAAAGGGGGATCTTTGAGGACCTCGGGGAGAAAGGCAATTCCCCCGAAAGTTCAGGAGAAAACTCTTGATTCCAGCAGGGAAGAAAGCAGCCATTTTGGCTGGCCTGAAGCACTTACAGCCACGGAGAAGGAAGCGAAGATCGAGAAAACAACATAACTGCAATCGGTAGGAGAGAAAACCGAAAAAAGGAGGTACAACTATATTGTTGAATGGTGGAACTGAAATATTGAGACTCTAAAACTAGAGGCAGGAATACTGCCAAATAAATGTGGCGATTAGGAGGACAGAGAGGAGCGAAGAAAATAAACTGACAAGCAGTGACAGCGCAAAAAGGCGAAGTAACAAATGAAAAGAGGAAAGAACTCCGGCTGGATACAACTTTGTGACTGAGTGAATTGGTGATTATAAACTCTATATATCTATCTCTTTATTGTTAATAGTACTGTGAAACTTACAGAAGACTTTAAGGGTGGAAATTTTTGATATAGTTAACAGTGGAATTTGAATGGCAATTCTGGACATGGTGGATTTAATGGCTGTCTAGAAAGAATAGAGGTAGAAAACGAGGCTTAGTTATTGTTAACTAAGACTGTCAAAATTGGATATTTTGGATATTTTTGGAGACTGATAAAAAATTTACAAGTGGAGAGAACTGAAGAGGAGGCTAAAGGACAGAAAGGATAAAAAAAAGAGGGACCTACAGAGAATGATGCAAGACTGAGAGAAGATTACACAGACTTAATAAAAATATATATGTAAGAGACTTCACTTTGTGGAATACAAAACCTTCAAGAAACAAGTTCAATTCTGAGAGATGAAATAAATGTTCAACTGAAAGTAATCAAGATAAAATTGTGGCATATATAAACTAATAAGCCTACAAAGTTTTGTATGGTTAAGTAATTATTGATATATATTTGAATGTTGATATGTGAAAATTAACTCTGAGTAATCTAGATTAGCTATAAGCAATAAAAGATAAATATAAATCTGTGTTTTATATTATATCCACATATTATATTATATTATATTTATATTACATCCACAGTAATATATGTGTGTGTGTGTTTTCTGAGGTTTTCACGGGTTTTTGTATGTAGGTCTTTGCTTATTCGGGTTTTCTCCTGCATAAAATTGGAAGTGTCTTGGTGACGTTTCAACGAAGTCTCATTCGTCATCTTCAGGCTGGTGTTTTTGGCTTCGTGCTTCTAGGAGCAATGTGTGATCGCAGCTGTTTCTTCCTTTTAACTGCCAGTGGGGGTGTGAACTGATTGGGTGGGAGCTTGGCTGTGTTCTGATTGGGTGGAGGTGTGTTCTGTTTGGGTGGGGGCTTGGTTGGGCTTGGGTTAGTCTGAGTTGCAGGGGGATTTGAGCTGGTGAGCTGTGTTGCTGTTGTTTGGCTTCACGTTCGTGGTCATGCCACATCATGGTGGGTGTCAGTTTGCTTCATGTATGGATTGGAGGGGTTTAAAGTGGCTAATGATGCAGCTCTGGTCTGGCTTCTGGTTTGTAGTCGTGCCTCATCATCAGTGTGGGTTTGAGTTTGCTTTTTGTGTGGATGTTTGGTGGTGACATCCTGTGTACTTTTCATGAGTATGGGTCTGGTGTCATTCTTTGTGTTAGGGACTCATTTGTCAATAAGGGCGGGTGTCCAAATGGCTGGTAGGCGGGAGGTATCATCTTGTTTATTCATGCTGTGTGGGCGTTTTTCTATCTCGATGGCTTCTCTGATTATTCTGTTGTTAAAGTGTTCAGTTTTGGTGATAGTTCTGGTCTTTTTAAAG
The DNA here is from genome assembly GCA_022577455.1 of Arizona elegans. Classification (NCBI taxonomy): domain Eukaryota; kingdom Metazoa; phylum Chordata; class Lepidosauria; order Squamata; family Colubridae; genus Arizona; species Arizona elegans. Next base: position 29,186,618 of record JAKOOJ010000007.1, on the reverse strand, counting down.
TCAATTTCATGTCCTGTGGCTTTGAGGTGTTGGACCAGGGAAGAAGTTGGTTCCTCTTTTCTGACTGAGTTCTTGTGTTTTTCAATGTGTGCACTTATTCTTCTGTTGGTTTGTCCAATGTATGTGGTGGGGCAGGTGGGGCATGGGATTTCATATACTCCTTGATTTTCTAACTCAATTTTGTCTTTGGGGTTTCTTAGGATGGTGGATATTTTTCTAATGCTGTCTTGAAGTTGTGTTTGTGGAGGATCTTGCTGATTCTGTCTGTGGTGCCTTTTATGTATGGGAGGAGGGCTTTGCCGTTTTCTTGTTCTCTGTCTTGGATTTTAGTGGGGGTTTCTTTTTGGATTAGGTTGGTAAACTTATTTCTTTGGAATTAGATGTTAGTACATTAGTTAGAGTGTTCCATCTACGGAGCCAAGACAGTCCAAGCATTAGGGGTCGTTCCATGCCAGGGGCCACAATAAATCTGAGGCTTTCTACGTGATCTCCCAATTGCATTTCAATAGATTCGGTCACAAAGCTGGCCGGGCCCCCTCCTGCAATCGATCCGTCCAACTGACAGAACGCAATGGGCCTTTTTAACGTTTTTAGCCTCAGGCCCAATTTCTCCACCACTTTCGGGCTGACTATGCACCTGATGCACCCAGAGTCTAATAGAGCTAACATCTGCGCATGTTTCCCTGTGGATGGCACCCTTATTTCTATGGGGACGAGCATGGGGTCCTCTGTTTGACTCACCAAATCATCGGAGTCGGAATCCATCCCGCTGTCGTCTGCGGTGGTCGGAGTTCCCAACGCACCCTGGTTTCGGGGAGCGAACTCAACGATTTCTCCTTTCAGGGTGGTGTCGCGGCCTTTTGCTGGCGCTTTGTCGGGCTTCTTGGGGCCCGAGCTGGTAGATTTTGGCACTGGCTTGGAGAAACATTTTCCAGAGTACTGCTCCTGCAGTCCATAGCTGGGTTTCTTCATCATCAGTTCCTTTTGACTGGGTGAACTTAAAGAATATCTCTCTCTTCGTCCTGTGGCCATGCCCCCTGCTCCCATAATGCACCAGTCTTTTCACTCAGTCACTGAAGACTGGTGTGTTTTTCTCTCTTCGTGATCAACATTGCTTCTTTATTAGCTTTCTAGCGTTAGGTTTTTTATTTATTTTTGTTACTTCTTTTCTTCGGTGAGAGCCTATAGAGGGGAAAGCTGCAAGGGCTAGAAATCGGCGCTGGGGCTCCAGTCCGTTTCTGACGGCCGTCAGACCGCAGCTGGGGTTTCCGACCCTTCGGGGCAGTCCCCTGGCCTCTATTTCAGCCGCCGGGGTGAGTGCAGGTGTGGCGGATCGCCGTAGGCACCCCCCACACCTTCAATTTGGATTTCTGGCATTGGCTGTCGTAGGGGCGGCTCCGGAGCTTTGCAAGGTTTGCCCTGCAGGCTCTGATGTGTGTGTGCGGCCTCGTCTGCTGGAGCGAGGCCTAATTAGCTCAGCCGGCTTGCCTTTCCTTTACTGACGGCGCTTTTGATCGGCAGGAGATCGCGGAGGTTCGCAAGCCCCGAGCGGCCAGCGGTGAGAGTGTTGGGCGTCCGACCTTCGGGCGGCGCCCTTGGGGCGTGTAGCTGGGCTAAGGACGATCTCTTGGGTGGCCTCAATCTGTATCCCGGCTCGCCTTAATTTCATAGCTGCTGCCCCATGTGTGTCGGAGCGCTGCAGGCGCCATTTTGAGTCCGTCTTCTTTGTGTCGGCCATTTTGCCTCGATTCTCCGGATGGTTAATTTCTCCCCTTTTGGGGGGTTTTTCGAGCACGTCTAGTCTCTGGACTGCCTCACTGCTATCCCTGTGTGCTGGGATCAGAGGCTGAGTTTGCCTGGTCATAAGTCTGGTCTGTTGGGGGCTCCTAAGTTTCCTTCCATGCCTCCCTGTGTCTGCTGCCCCCCCCCATCATACAAGGCGGCCTGTGACTCTTGTATATAGTTCCCATTGTTGTTTTCTTTTTACAAAAAAAATAATAATAATAAAAAAAGAAAGAAGGAAAAAAAGAGGTTCAAAGACATTTGCATATATAGTGGCTTACCTTCTGTTATGGCGGATTCCTATTTGTCTTCTGACTCGGAGCGGGAGCCCAGTCCACCCAGGGCCCCGTCCAAGCACAAATCAAAGTCACGGGGGCGCTCTGCTGCAGTTTCTACTGAGTCTCACCAGCACAGACTCTCATCAGCGGCAGAGAAAGACGCTCAGCGCCGGCATAGAGCACTTGAGAGGCAATATGATAGGGCCAGGCAGGCCACTTCTGCTTCTGTTTTCGCATCCAGCCAGCAGCTACCTCCTCAAGGTCACTCATCTTTGGCCCCTGCAGCTGCTCCTGATCTGGATACAGCGCTCGCTCCGGACCGTGACGTATCCATTTCTCAGGCACCACCTGGACTTTCTCGCGGCCTATCTAAGAGGACCTCTATGTCCTTGCCAGATGTTTCGGCTGTGGGACTTGCTGAACCCCTTGCTCAGTCCTCTTGTCGGGCTGAGGCAACGTTTACCCCTACTGCTGCCGGGCTTCGAGGTCCAGACGGGCAGATGTTGACTCCCCAGGTGGACCTCCAGGCAGCGTTGTCCACTGCTCTCTCCTCCATTTTGGCCGTCGGTCTTCAGCAGTCTGTCCTCCAGCAACCCCTTCCAGCTCCGCCCAATACTTCTCACTCAGCTGCTCCTGGTCGTTCCAAGTCTCCATCCCGGATGGCTCACATCTCTTCTGAGGACTCTGAGCAGGAGGAGGAGCTTCCTGAGGAATTAGAATTCTCGGAGGATGAAGGCCTGGCTCCGGACACCCCGGCCTTTTCTGGCTTGTTTTGGCCCTCGCTGTTTAAATCACTGCTGCATAAAGCTAGACAGATCACTAACATGGGTGTCTCGTCTGCTGAACCTTCTACTTCCTCAGTGCCTCATGAGGCCTTATTCTCGTCATCCAAGCCGGGGAAAGACTTTATTCCATGCCCACAACTTTTTGTGGATGTTCTACAGTCCCCCTGGTCTCAACCAGCTCTCTGATGGGTCCTACCAGCCTAGACAAAAAGCTATATTGTGGGGCTCCGGAATTGGACTCTTTATTATCCTTACCTGTGGTTCGCCCTCCGATTGCAAGCCTTTCCTCTTCTTCCCTCTTGTCTTCGGACGCTTTAGACATTCTTAAATCAGAGGACAGAAAGACTGAACTCTCCTTTCATAAGGAGCATCAATCCCTTGCTTGGACAATTAGGACGGCGACTGCTACGTCGTTCTTTAATAGAGCCACGTTGCTTTGGTTGAGGCAACTTCAAGAGAGACTACCGCCGGAAGACACACGTCTTCACCAAGATATAAATAAGATTGTGGCTGCCACCGAATATTCGGCGGATGCCTCGTTAAACTCTGTGAAGTTCGCCTCGAGGGCCTTGGCCTCGTCTGTCACATCTCGCAGACTGTTTTGGCTCAGAAATTGGAGAGCTGATGCCAAAGCAAAGTGGAAGTTGGCGGCGGCCCCTTTCAAGGCCCCGAACCTCTTTGGGCCGGCCCTGGATCCTGTCTTGGTCGAGGACAAGGATAAAAGAAAAGTGATGCCCACGTCTTCGTACCGCAGACCGGAAAGGCGCTACGCACCCTATTCTCAACGTCAGCCCTTTCGGGCCTCGTCGGGGTCGGGGGGCCCCTACTCACAACGAAGTTTTTTCCCCAGGGCCGACCGATCATCAGACAGACAACGTTTTCAGGACAGGTCCAGAGCCAGCAGCTCCAGACGCCTCTTCCGTGGAGCCGGCTTCCGCCAGTCCCGGCGAGGCAAATGACTACAGCCTGCAGGATCCCATTGGCGGACGGCTTCAATTATTCAGCCGCCAATGGGAACGCTCAACCAAGGACGCCTGGATTCTTCGGACAGTATCTCAAGGCCTGGCCATCGAGTTTCTGGGATGCCCTCCGGTTCGCTACATCCGTTGTCTGACCCACCTGTCCCCCGACAAGGCGGCTCTCTTGCGGAAGGAGGTTCTCCACCTACTCCTTATCCGAGCAGTAGAACCTGTTCCACTGGATCAGCGGGGCAAGGGCTTCTATTCAACTCTCTTTTTGGTCCCCAAACATTCCGGGGGTTGGAGAGCCATTTTAAATTTGAAGCAGCTGAATCTGTCGGTCTGCTACCGCAGGTTCAAGATGCACTCCCTGGGATCCATCCTCGCTGGAGTGCGACGGGGCGACTTTCTCCAATCTGTCGATCTCAGGGAGGCGTAGCTGCACGTTCCGTTTCTCCCGGCCCATCGCCAGTACCTGCGTTTTCAACTTGGAGTGGACCATTATCAATACTGCGGTACGAAGACGTGGGCATCACTTTTCTTTTATCCTTGTCCTCGACCAAGACAGGATCCAGGGCCGGCCCAAAGAGGTTCGGGGCCTTGAAAGGGGCCGCCGCCAATACCAAGAGCCTTGATAGTACAGTGGTTTGGTGCACCCTGTCATTAACACAGCTGCCTGCAATTTCTGCTGGTTCGAATCTCTCCAAGGCTCAAGGTTGACTCAGCCTTCCATCCTTTCTAAGGTAGGTGAAATGAGGACCCAGTTTGTGGGGGCAATAAGCTGACTTTGTATAAAATATACAAAAGAATGAAGGCTATTGCTTAACGCATTGTAAGCCGCCCTGAGTCTCCGGAGAAGGGCGGCATATAAATCAAATTAAAAAAAAAACAAAACTGTGCAATGCCCTTTGGCTTGTCATCTGCTCCAAGGACTTTCACAAAGCTCGTGGCCATGGTGGCGGCTGCTCTCCGGATGTTGCCTGTACGGGTCTTGTGCTATCTGGACGACGTTCTGGTCCTGTCCTCCTCCAGAAGCCAAGCATCTCAGGACCTGGCCCATGTCATCGGCTCCTTTCAGGACCACGGGTTTTCGATCAATTTCCCAAAGAGCCATCTGCACCCGACCACTGTTCTCCAACACTTGGGGGCGGTAATCGACTCCGTTCGGGGCGAGGTCTCCCTATCCCCGGACAGGGCGGAAAGCATTCGCAGTCTGATTCGGCTCATTCTGTCCAAGTGGACTGTTCCTCTACTACATCTATCCCAGTTGTTGGGGAAAATGGTCTCGTGTTTCTCGATAGTGCCTTGGGTGCGCAGACACACGAGGCCGTTGCAGTGGTTCCTGCTGCCCTTTCAACGTACGGGTCGCAGCGACTCTCTCCACAAGGTCTCTCTCCCCCCTCAGATTTCCATGTCCCTCAACTGGTGGACGGGTCCCAACCTTCTCTTCGGAACACAGTTCCTGCTCCCTGATCGGATAACATTGACCTCGGATGCCAGTCTCCTGGGCTGGGGAGCCCATCTCAACGATCAGATGGTACAGGGCCGCTGGTCATCTTCGGAACAAACGTTGAGCATCAATATCTTAGAGTTGAGAGTGATTCGCCTAGCTCTCTGTCACTTTCAGCTCCTGTTGCAAGGCCAGCACGTTCTCGTCCTCACGGACAATATCTCCGCCAAGGCCCATATAAACAAGGAAGGGGGCACGAGGTCGAGGGACCTGATGCTGGAAGCAGAGAAGCTGTTCTCTTGGGCCGAGGGTCACGTTCTGTCTCTGAAGGCCGATCACATCTTCGGCGTGGACAATGTCAGAGCAGACTGGCTCAGCAGGCAACTAGATCAGTCAGAATGGCAACTGGATCCCGAGATTTTCCAGGAGGCTGTCACCATCTTCGGCCGGCCTGTGGTGGACCTCTTCGCCAGTCCGGCGAACGCCCAACTTCCCAGGTTTGTGACGCACTATCCAACTCAGATGGCAGAGGACCACAACGCTCTACGGTGCTGCTGGCCTCCCGGCCTCCTGTACGCTTTTCCTCCGCTTCCGTTGATTCCTCAAGTCATTCGAAAGTTGTTGGAAGAACGTGCAGAAATTCTGCTGGTGGCTCCCAATTGGCCTCGTCGGCCGTGGTATGCCGACCTGGTGGCTCTGTCCATACTTCCACCGTGGGAGATTCCACTGAACCGCCTCTCTCTACGCCAAGGAGCGGTGTTCCACCCAGATCCAGGATGGCTCCAATTGGCCGTTTGGCATTTGAGCGGGTCATCCTGCGCAAGGACCGTCTACCCGACTCTGTCATAACCACTATACAGGCGTCTCGCAGACCTTCGACATCGCGCATATATGAGGCCTCGTGGCGGGCTTTCTGCGTCTGGTGTGCTGACAATTTGGTGGACCCTACATCAGCTAAGGTCGTTGACATCCTCTGCTTCTTACAGTCTGGCCTGGACAAGGGCTTGTCACCGTCTACCCTTCGTCGACAGACTGCTGCCTTGTCCACTGTCGTTCGCTGTCCACCTTACTCGTCTCTGTCTCAGCACCCCCAACTCAGATAATTCTTGCATGGGGCTGTGAACTTACGTCCGCCTCCAGTTCGTCGATATCCGACTTGGGACCTTTCCCTGGTTCTTCAAGCGCTTATGAGTCCCCCTTTCGAACCATTGGGCTCTGTGTCTCTTAAGTACTTGTCCTATAAGGTCGCCTTCCTCTTAGCGATAACATCCGCCAGGCGGATATCCGAACTATCAGCTCTGTCAGTCCGGAACGATTTGTGTATCTTCCACACTAATTCTGTTGTCCTTCGCCTGGACCCGGCCTTTTTGCCGAAAGTGAACTCATATTTTCATCGCGCTCAGGAATTGATCCTTCCTGATTTCTGCCCGTCGCCCAGGCACCAACGTGAGAGGGATTGGCACACCCTTGACGTGCGCAGGGCCCTCCGGCGTTATATCCGCAGGACTGAGTCGTTCCGGAAAACGGAGGCCCTTTTGATATCTTTCCATCCAAGATCCTTGGGCCAAAAAATTTCTCCATCGACCGTGGGCAGGTGGATTAAGGCGTGCATCTCCACTGCTTATGAACGCCAGGCCAGGCAGGTCCCTGCTGGGATCTTGCCTCACTCTACTCACAGTGCGGCAACGTCGGCTGCTTGGGCCACTCAGGCATCTGTTTCGGACATCTGCCGGGCTGCCACCTGGTCCTCGGTGACACCTTTTATCAGACATTATAGGGTGGATTCTTTTGCCTCGGGTGAGGCTTCCTTTGGCCGTCGTGTCCTGCAGAGTGTTCTGGTGACGCAGGACTCCGGGGGCCTTTAGTTTCCCACCCTTGTTTTTCTGAGCTTGGGTATATTCCAGCTATGGACTGCAGGAGCAGTACTCTGGAAAACGAACATTGTCTTACCTGAATGTTCCTTTTCGGAGTACTGCGACTGCAGTCCATCCCCTCCCTTGGTTTTCTTGTTTTCCTGATATTATGGGACTTGTGCTGTTACAGATAGTGAGTTGCGGTAAGTAGTTACCCTAAGAATTAAGAGCTGTCTCCTTAAGAGATTGCATTGTGGGAGATGTAGTGAGAGATCGCATTATGGGAAATGTAGTCCATGACATGTGATCTTATCTGTGTGTCTGATTGGCCACTGAGGCTCTCTGCTGGGATTTTAGAACAAAGACCTGGCCACATGTTGAATTACCTCAGAAGAGAGAACATGCTTTCTGAACAGGGAGTCAGAACTACCATCCTTTTACACTAGGAAATGGGACAGATTATGAAATATGGATGCACCTCAGCTGGACTCACTATGATTGTAAGTCTTATATGTTCAAGGATTCCCAAATAAATATAATCTGCATGAAAACCTGTTTGCTAGAGTTTATCTGCCTGTTCCCAGTGGAGCCAGATGCCTGGGGAACAGAACAGTAAAAGGATGTAGATGCCTGAACCCCTCCCTCTCTTTCGGAGCATTGATGGACATTCTGTTTGAGTGAAAATGCATCTCTTCTCTGTGCACAACTTATAAAAGGACTTTGTTTGCATCTAATTGAGACCTTTGCTTAGCCATGAAAGTGACAAAACTTGCTTTCCTTCTCTTTGCCTGAGTGAAGTGTTCTGCTCAGCGGTAAAAGACAGAAAGAGAAAGACAGTTCTTGTGCTAGCTAAGAAGATTGCCCTGCCATAAAGAGGCCCAGGGGCTGCATGTTTGAATCACCTTTGGCAGTAAAAGGACAGAAAGAGAAAGACAATTCTTGGGCTAGCTAAGAAGATTGCCCTGCCATAAAGGGGCCCAGGGCTGCATGTTTCAATCACCTTTGCAAAGTTTGTGTGTATGTTGTTTAGAAGTTTACTTTGCCAGTAAAACGAAAGGCCTTATTTTAACACAAAGTAATCCGAGCCACCTAGGCTCTTTGGAGATTGAATTTGCATGATACAAGTTGCTTCCCAGCCTGACCACTCAATGTGCATTTGAAAAGAAACAATCCAGCCATAGTGCATGCTGTTGCTTTGAATCTTGCTTGAATAAAATACTGGAAAGCTAAATCCCCTTTACAGGACAAGCAACTAAAGCCCAAAGGAACCCAAGTCGAGGAAAGCCTCTTAGGGTCTCCAAATAGGACAGTTGCTTTGCAGCTCTATACAAAGGAACACGCTGAAACCAGTTTAACCCAAGCATTAGTTAGGTAACAGCACCCTAGTGGCCAAAGGTGTACTGCACCAACCACCCCCAATGGTCAGAAGGCAAACTGCAACAACGTCTCCTAGAGTTTGCAACGCACCCCAGCAGTCAACAGGTGAACTGCATCAACATCCCCTAGAGTTTGCAGCGCATCCCAGTGGTCAACAGGCGAACTGCAACAACGTCTCCTAAAGTTTGCAACGCACCCCAGCGGTCAAGAGGCAAACTGCAACAACGTCTCCTAGAGTTTGCAACGCACCCCAGCGGTCAAGAGGCAAACTGCAACAACGTCTCCTAGAGTTTGCAGCACACCCCAACAGTCAACAGGCGAACTGCATCGACATCCCCTAGAGTTTGCAACGCATCCCAGTAGTCAACAGGCGAACTGCATCGACATCCCCTAGAGTTTGCAACGCATCCCAGTGGTCAACAGGCGAACTGCAAAAACATCTCCTAAAGTTTGCAGGAAGTTCCCCAAGTTTCCCAGTCATGGCTGAGACCTCTAATGAGTCAGCAGAGTTGAACCTCCCAGCTAATCTTGACACACCTGAAGCATCGGATGCCCTGGAGTCTTACCCAATCATGGCAGAAGCATATGATTCATCAGGAATGATGACCCTTCCATCACCCAACCTCGACACAATTCCAGAAGTGAATGTCCAAAATTCCAAAGAGGCTGAAGCTCATCAGAAAACCTATGACCTCAGGCAGCACAGGAAGCTCACTGGTATTATGCAGTCAAGCCTGAAGGAAGATTGGGACAAGCATTATCGTCGCAACAAAAGGTATTGGGAGAAGTTGCAACAGATCTGCAACAGGCCTGTGGATGAGCTTTCACACGGCTGCATCCGTACGTTGGTGAATGAAATGGATGAACTTTATGAGCAATGGAAGACTTCTGAAAGCCATCTTGTCAACATCCAGCAGCAGCTAGAAGACCCAGAACTTGTGGGGGACATGCAACGCTTAGAGATGTTGAGTGCAGAACGTGGGAAAATATTTCAAAGTTGTAAGGACTCCTTCCACAGGGCGCTCCAGACGAAAGGCACATCAAGGGAGAAAGCCTCCTCACCCCAACGCTCACATGCATCTATCGCTCATTCTTCCAAGAAAGCTGCGAGTGAGAAGGCCCAATCCAAAGCAACCCATCGCTCACACGCATCATCTCATCGGTCACAAGCAGTCCCCTCTTACAAGTCATCCCGGTCTCGGCAGGGTAGCAGTGTCTCACAACAATCTTCTGCCTCAGGTTCCTTCCATCCTTCCAAAGCATCTTCCCATCACAGCCAGTCATCCAGAGCCTCCACAGCGAGGAGTTTCGCTGCCCGGGCAGCAGAGGCACGAGCCGAAGCTGCAGTGGCCAAAGCAACCTTGAGAGTGGCAAAGGAAGAACAATTGCTGAAGGAAGAATTGGCCAAAGTTCAGGCCAGACAACAGGAAGAAATGGCCAAAGTTCAGGCCAGAAAACAGGAAGAAATGGCCAGAAAACAGGAAGAAATGGCCAAAGTTCAGGCCAGACAACAGGAAGAAATGGCCAGAAAACAGGAAGAAATGGCCAAAGTTCAGGCCAGAAAACAGGAAGAAATGGCCAAAGTTCAGGCCAGACTAGACTATTTGAAGTATGAAAAAGAGACACTGGGAAAAGTAACACTGGCCGAAGCTTTAGAGGCGGCGGCTGAACACGCTTCATTCAACTTCAATCCTCGACAGTTAGAGGAGGAGGACTCGGATGAGCGTGTCAAAGCCTATGTTGAGGACCAGAACTCCCCACAGCAGGGACAAAGAGGAGAACCTCACCCACCAGCTCTACGAATTACTCAGACAGCAGATATCGTAAGATCTAGACCACGAGACTCCTCCTTTGAAAATGCACGACCTACCCCGGCAAATGAAGACATTCGGGGCAACCAGAGTACTCCTTCAGCAGCAATGAAGGCATCTCTGGAGCCAAGCACGCAAACAACCATGAGACACCACCTCAGAGTGGAGGCTAAGGAGTTCCAGCCAAACCTGCCAGGCGTTCCGAGTGCCGACGTCCAGCCCAATGGAGGTACTCCACTTGCCTGCCAGGAAAAGGACCTATCATCACCTGTGGCATGGAAAGACGAAATTGTCTGTAAACATTCTGTAGGGAACTACCAGCCAGCGTTGGCACTTAATCCTGCCCTAGCCAACGCAGTAGGGCGAACCTTGCCACCAACCCCATCGTATAACTCTCCTGAAGTCCAAAAGGATACTGCAACATCCTGGAGAAGGATGGACCTGGCACATAGGGGAGTACACAAGTTCTCCGACAAATCAGGCATAGATTACATGCTATGGAAGCTTCTGTTTGTAAATGCCATTAAAGGCGAACAACTGGAGCCAGCCGAGGAACTCGGTCATATGTTCACATGGCTAAGCCCACAATCAGTACAAGCAGTAAAGGGGGTCTACGCAGCAAAAATGTACGAGCCAGTCGAAGCCCTCAAGCTATCATGGGAAATACTTGATGAGCGGTATGGGGCAGCTACGATGACAGAATCCTCATTCCTAGAGCGGGTCGACAACTTCCCTGCCATGGATCTCAGTAACCCTGAAGAACTATGGAACTTCTCCGAACTACTTACACAGCTACGATCAGCACAAATGGATCCCACCTTGCCAGGACTTAGCTGTCTCGACCTGTATAAGACACAAAGGTCTATCGTTGAAAAACTGCCAATGAAACTGATTGATGCATGGATCGAGCTAGCTGATAATTACAGGGCAAAGAACCTTGGCAGAGAACCACCCTTCGCCGCCCTTCAAGAATTTGTTGCCCACATGTCGAAGAGGTACAATGATCCACGAAATAAAGGTTTTACAATACGAAGAACCTATGCCAGCAGAAAAACCAATCAAAGCCTTGGTCCGATCAAGGGCCCAGTGCAGGCCGCAAGAGGAACAGCCTCTGTGTCAGTGCATAGCACAGAGGTCGTTCCCCTGTCAACAAGGAACTCCGATGTAAAGCCGTCTAAGAGTGCTCTACATCGACCTCAGAAAGCGAAGGAAGAACCCGTTTGTCCACTGCACAAGACCTCGCATTCTTTGAATAAGTGCAGAGAATTCCGAAAGAAGCCCCTGGGCGAAAGAAAGGCACTGATCAGGGAGTACAAAGTCTGCTTCAAATGCTGTGAGTCTGCAGACCACCTGGCCAAAACTTGCACAGTTAAGGTGCTATGTTATCTATGCAAAAGTGACCAGCACCCAACCGCCTTGCATCTAGACCGCGAGTTGACGCCACAACCAGTTCCTGCTCCACGTTCGGCTCTTACTCTACGGCGGACTCCTAACCCCACTCCGACTAAGGAGCCTCAGCACGACAACAAAGCGCGCCCAGATACAGCAACAAATGTCAACTGCACCTCAGTATGCGGAGACTCACCATCACCTCGTTCATGCCATCTGATCTGCCTAGCTAAAGCCTACCCAACCGGACACCCGGAAGAAGCTGTGAAAATGTATGTGATAATGGACACACAGAGCAATCAATCATTAGCCAGATCAGCATTCTTCGACTACTTTGATGCCTATACCGAGAACACGCAGTTCACAATTACAACATGCACTGGGGCACAGCGCACAGCAGGGAGAAAGGCCATGGGACTCTGCATAGAATCGTTAGATGGAAGTGCGAAATTCGCATTGCCGCCACTGCTAGAATGGGATGCTTTACCAGACAACCGCAGTCAAATCGCGACACCAGAAGTAGTAAACAACATACCTCACCTGAGACACATGACTAATCTCTTCCCTGCCCTAGATCCTGAAGCCGAAATCCTGCTCTTGTTGGGCATGGACGCCCCTGCAGCCTTTTCTCCCCAGGCAGTGGTCAATGGCCCAGCAGGCTCTCCATTTGCCCTCAAGACAGGACTCGGGTGGGCCATCTTGGGAACAGTCTGTGTCGACCGGCTGCAGGCCCCGAATCAGGTGAATATCTTCACAACCTCCATTCTAAGCAACGGGAGAACATCACACTTGAAACCATGTCAAGAACACTTCACGATTTCGACAAATAACCCTGACTTAGGTACGACAGTGTTCCAGACCAGCAAAGAGGACAATGACCTAGCCTTGTCAATAGAAGACAAAGAATTTCTGCAGCTCATGGGAAAGGAATTTCAGGAAGATGTTAGCGGAAGCTGGATAGCCCCACTGCCCTTTCGTACGCCCAGACAGCGCCTGCCGAACAATCGTGAGCAGGCCCTCTCTCGCCTCTTCAGCTTGAGACGACTCATGAACAGGAAGCCCGCTTTGAAAGCCCACCTGGTGGAATTCATGGACAAGATGATCCAGAACGGGCATGCTGAGCTTGCCCCTGCCCTGGAGAAGGAGGAGGAATGCTGGTACCTACCATTCTTTGGAGTATACCACCCACAAAAACCAGGTCAAATAAGAGTGGTTTTCGATGCCAGTGCACAGTTCCACAACCTCTCCCTGAACAAAGTCCTTCTCACAGGACCTGACCTTACCAACAGCTTGTTAGGCGTGCTCATCCGTTTCAGAAAGGAAGCTGTAGCCATCATGGCTGACATTCAGCAGATGTTTTACTCATTCCTCGTCAGGGAAGATCATCGCAACTATCTGCGCTTCCTGTGGTTCAGCGACGAACAGCACAACCAACAGGTCACAGAATACAGAATGCGAGTGCACGTCTTTGGGAATGGTTCTTCCCCTGCTATCGCCAACTATGGTCTGCAACACACCGCTCGCATAGGAGAGACCAGGTATGGTTCAGATGCCAGGCGCTTTGTGGAGCGAGACTTCTACGTTGATGACGGCTTGAAATCTGTACCCACTCCAGCAGTAGCCATAGACTTGCTAGGCAGAACACGTCAGATGCTAGGTGCACACCACCTCAAGCTGCACAAGATTGCATCCAACAGCGAAGAAGTGCTAGCAGCTAGCACGCCAAGGGATTGCAGGACCTCGATTTTAGCACCGACACTCCCCTTATCCAACGGAGCCTCGGTCTGTGTTGGGACTTGAAGAAAGACGTTTTCACCTTTAGAGTCCCAGCCCAGAAAACCGCCTTCACAAGGAGAGGAGTTCTGTCAACAGTGAACAGTCTGTTCGACCCTCTAGGATTTGCTGCACCGATAACAATTCAAGGGAGGCTCCTTCTACGTACGCTGTCCGAAAGCACCAATGACTGGGACGAACCGCTTCCACAAGAACAGAAAGACAATTGGGAAATATGGCGTACCTCCCTGAGCTGCCTCCAGAATGTCCACATACAGCGCATGTATGTTACCCGCTCACCAACCACCGCACCGAAAAGGGAACTGCACATCTTCTCAGATGCATCAGTGACAACTATAGCAGCCGTGACATACATCAGGGTCTACGGCGGGGAGAGCAACATTCATGTAGGCTTCGTCATGGGAAAAGTGAAACTAGCCCCACGACAAGGTCACACCATACCAAGACTGGAACTCTGCGGTGCCGTACTAGCTGTGGAGCTTGCAGACTTAATAAAGAAGTCTATGGACCTTGAATTCCAATCCACCACCTTCTACACTGACAGCAAAGTAGTGTTGGGTTACATTCACAACCAAAGCAGACGTTTCTATGTCTATGTCAGTAATAGAGTAGACAGAATCAGAAAATCTTCAAGCCCGGAGCAATGGCGTTATGTGCCAACAGACCTGAACCCAGCAGACCAACCCACACGGCCCTTCCTTGCATCCCAATTAGCAGAATCGACCTGGCTAAAAGGTCCCGAGTTCTTGGCCCATCCAAACAGTTCGATATCGCTAGAACCAGGACAATATGAGCTTCTAGACCCAGATCGAGATGCGGACGTTCGACCTCAAGAGCTCAGCAAACCTTCCATGCGGATCAAGGAAGCAACCGTACAGGCCACCTGCTTGTCAACCACAGTCAATGAGGAAACAAAATGGCCCCCTAGACGTCCACTGGAATCAGCTCGTTTCGAACGCTTCTCCAGATGGAAGTCCCTGGTACAGGGAACAACCACACTCGTACGTATAGTGTATCGCGACATAACCTTCGCAGATTGTCAGCTCATAGCAGAGAGTGTAATTCTACAAAGTGTGCAGCGAGAAGCATACCCGGCATTGGTGAAGTGTCTAAAAGCCGAGAAGCCTGTGCCGAAATCTAGCCAATTGCTGAAACTGAACCCATTCCTAGACAGCAACAACGTACTTAGAGTTGGAGGGCGCCTAGACAAGGCAAAATTAGACTCGAATGTAAAACACCCTATCATCCTTCCCGCGCGCCAACATGTGACGAATCTGATAGTCCTACACTACCATGAAACTGTCCACCATCAAGGCCGCCACTTCACAGAAGGAGCTGTCAGAGCTGCAGGATTTTGGATTGTGGGAGCCAAAAGGACCATTGTGTCTGTCCTGCACAGGTGCATGCATTGTCGGAGACAACGAAGTGTGACACAACACCAGAGGATGGCTGACCTACCTCCTGAACGTTTCAGCACAGGACCGCCATTTACCAACGTGGGCGTAGACGTTTTTGGCCCTTGGTCAGTGTCGGCCCGCAGGACGAGAGGTGGCCAAGTTAACAGCAAACGTTGGGCTGTTCTCTTCACGTGCCTTAGCATTCGAGCTGTTCACATTGAAGTCATTGAATCTATGGACACCTCCAGCTTTATCAATGCTCTACGAAGGTTCCAAGCCCACAGAGGCCCAGTCGCGATGTTTAAATCAGACCGTGGAACAAACTTTGTAGGAGCCTGCAAGGAGTTACGAATCAATGAGGGCACTCACCTTGATTCGCCAATTGATGACTACCTGAAGGCCAAAAACTCTGTGTGGACTTTCAATCCTCCCCATGCCTCCCATATGGGAGGAGTATGGGAACGAATGATTGGAATAGCCCGTAGAATTCTAGACTCCATGTTGATGAAGACATCCGTGTTAACCCATGAAGTCCTCACCACCCTCATGGCAGAGGTAGCAGCTATCATCAACGCCAGACCCTTGGGCCCGGTTCACTCGGATCCCGAGAATCCGACTATCCTCACCCCAGCCACTTTGCTGACCCAGAAGATGGGTGAATGGCCAGCGCCAGCAGGGCGCTTCGTCCCAAAGGACATGTATGCAGAACAATGGAGACAAGTTCAATTGCTGGCCAACACCTTTTGGAAGCGCTGGAAACAAGAATACTTATCTACTCTACAGGAGCGCCGCAAGTGGAAGACTAAGGAACCTAACCTTGAGGAAGGGGACCTTGTCCTGTTGAAGGACAGGGACGCGCATCGGAACTCATGGCCCATGGGACTTGTACACCAAGTTGTGCCCAGTTCTGATGGACTAGTCCGCCAAGTCAAAGTTCTGATTGCGAAACCAGAGCAGTTACCCACCGGTCAGCTTAAATCTACCAGAAAGATTTACATCAGGCCAATCACCGACCTGGTACTGCTACAAAGGAAGTCTGAACTTATAGTACTAGAAGACCTTCAAGATTGAACCTCGAGCTTTGCATGAATCGTGTCCACTTCACTGTTTGCATTGTTTGATGCTATTACCTTGTTTACTTTAGTTACGTAGATAGTTACATTGCATTATTTTCTGCTATGCCTATGTTTATCTCAATTAAGTAGTTAGTTAGTAGTGGAATTTATAATTCTAGGCGGGGAGTGTGCTGTTACAGATAGTGAGTTGCGGTAAGTAGTTACCCTAAGAATTAAGAGCTGTCTCCTTAAGAGATTGCATTGTGGGAGATGTAGTGAGAGATCGCATTATGGGAAATGTAGTCCATGACATGTGATCTTATCTGTGTGTCTGATTGGCCACTGAGGCTCTCTGCTGGGATTTTAGAACAAAGACCTGGCCACATGTTGAATTACCTCAGAAGAGAGAACATGCTTTCTGAACAGGGAGTCAGAACTACCATCCTTTTACACTAGGAAATGGGACAGATTATGAAATATGGATGCACCTCAGCTGGACTCACTATGATTGTAAGTCTTATATGTTCAAGGATTCCCAAATAAATATAATCTGCATGAAAACCTGTTTGCTAGAGTTTATCTGCCTGTTCCCAGTGGAGCCAGATGCCTGGGGAACAGAACAGGACTACTGGTTTTAGGCCGGTCTGAACTTGTTGATGTTACCGACCTGTTGGGTTTTTTCTTGGACTGTCTTAGGTGGTCGCGCCTTCGTTCAAAGACTGGTGCATTATGGGAGCAGAGGGCGTGGCCACAGGACGAAGAGAGAGATATTCTTTAAGTTCACCCAGTCAAAAGGAACTGATGATGAAGAAACCCAGCTATGGACTGCAGTCGCAGTACTCCGAAAAGGAACATTCAGGTAAGACAATGTTCGTTCTGCATGTTTCTCCAAGCCCGATGGCCTTCCCTTCCACATTTGTAGCAAGTGAAAGGCTTCGATTTGGGTTTGAATTCCGCTCTCCCCGCAACCGCTTTTGGTGCTCCTTTGCGGTAGAAGGAGGATGACGGGTCTCCTGCACGGCCTGCTCGGAGTCGGCTTCAGGCCAGCTTGATCTCCACATCCTCAGCTACTACGTACCAACTCTGCAAGTCTTCGGGGACCCCCCACCCTCTACAGTCCTTGTATATTTCTTCATTCAGCCCATCTTTGAAACTCCAGTAGGGCCGCTTCTGACCACCCTGTCATGTAAGGTGCCAGCTCACGAAATTCTTGTGTGTATTTTGCCACTGATCTTCGGCCCTGCTGGATGCCCTTCATTCTGAGTCTCACCTTCCATTCAGCTAGGTGGTCTTCAAACCGCCTCCTAAGAGCCCCCATGAACTGGTGGTAGTTCCTCAGCAAGGGGGAGTTATTATTGTGGAGGACCACCATCCATTCAGCGGCTACTCCCTCTAGGATGTTCGTGATGCATCTCACTCGAGCCGCATCTGATAAGTAGTCCTCCCTCCAGTCCTGCATGTGGTTCCACACTTGGGTCAAGAAAAGCCCCAATGTCTTCATATTCCCATCATATTTTCCGGTTGGGGGGGATTTTTGGTTTTTTATGCCTGCGGTGTGGGGCCTGCAAGGCTGGGGGTCCCTGGGCTGCTGCATCCCCCACTTGAGCTCCCGAAGCCTGAGATGTTCCTTCCCCAGCTTCCTCTTCTTCTCCCCACAGGCTGTCTCTTCTGGATCCCCCCTGGGGCAGTCTCCTCCCTTCTCCACAGGGAACCCCTAAGACTCACGGCTTTTTCGGCTTTCTTCAACATCACGGAGGAGTTGTAATGCATGCGCCATCATGAGGCTTTCCTTTTGCTCTTGCAGCCACACTGCCTCTCTCTTGCGGGGTCTGGAGCTGGTTACTCCCTGGGGGGTCCTCCCCAGGTCCGGCAATCTTCCTACTCCTCTCGACCATCTAGCTTCCTCAGGCTCCTCTCTCAGCCAGAGTTTTTCCATCCATTCTGCAGCCTCTTTCTCTGCTTGAAGTGTAGTTATCGTAGAACCAGATGCTCCCATCTGGTCTTCACTCTCCTGGTCTGACATAATTTGTTGTCAGCCTCCTCAGTGGTTATCCGGGATGGCTGGAGATGAATTTCAGCTTATTGTCAGGTGTGCTTCCTTCAAAGTCCAGGAAAGAATGACCCAAACTCCATGTTTTATAGAGGAAGGTACTTTTACTAGAAATGAAGTGAACACAACCACGGCTAAACTGAAATTAAAGCAATAAGTGCGAAAAGTGCATATAGAAAGCATCCCCTCCCACTGTCCATCATAAATGATGCAATGGCAGCCACGGATCATCCGGCTGAGGAAAGAGCTTGCACCAGGTGGCTGGGGGAATACGGACAGCCTTGCCCTCAGGATTACCATCTGCTCTTTTTGGAGCCTTGACCCCTATTATCCGGGGTTTGTTTTGTCATCAGAGCTGAGACTGGGGATTTGGGGAGATTTGGGGCAGAAGAGGCGGGAGGTTGACCAGGGCTCTATTGGTTGCCTCGGGTGGCTTCTCCCCCCACCCTTCTTCCCCCAGGTAAGGGTGGGTGTTGGCCTTTGATGGCCACCCACCCTTGGACTTGGACTGGGTTTCTTGTCTGCTATCCCTACTCTCGCCCCAGGGAAGAACTTGTGCCTGTGGGATTATCATCATTGTCTTTAATAACCTTACAAGTTGCTGGCTTCTTGTGCGACCCCAAACTGGAGGAGAACTGGGCAAAATGGTGTGCAGGTGCTGAGGGGGCTGTTTGTCATCCACCAGATGAAAGGATGGACTATTGTGACTTTATTGTCTGTGTCATCTGCCCCAGTCACTGTGAGAGGGTGATTGGGATAATTATCCTCCAGACAGGGGATGTCACTGGCCCCTTTCACTGTCGTGAGAGGGCAGCGAACCAGCTCCTGATATGAAGATCTACTTTGACCCAGTATTATTGGACGATCTGGTGAAGCCCTGTCCAGTTGACTCTCCATCTCTGTTTTGTGCGATGTTTACGGCTGCTGATCTGCTTGCGCTGCGAGACTCCCCCCTCTCGCAGGTTTGGCCCTCCTCACTTTCGAGGGCCTACCTTGATGACGGATTTTGGAATCCCGAGAGGTGGCATGCGGCGAGGAGGGGGTTGTGGGTTTTTTTGGGGAAATTTTTAGATAAGGTTTTAAAGGTTTCTGGGAGGGGGGGTTCGGTGGGTTTGGGGGAGAACCTGTCGGGGAGGAGGCCAGAGCCGGCTGAAGAGCACGGCACTAGAGGTGCGGGAACCGGGGTCAAGGAGGGGGCTAGAGCTTGTGTTGTGGATGGACATTACATCAGTACTGTGGGTGGGAGGGGCAGATATGGCGGGAGCAGGGGGCCACATCAGGTTGTGGGAGCGCGCGCCCGCTGGCTCCAAGCAGTGGTGCGCTCCGGCCTCCAATGCTCCCCTCATTCCCCAGGTTGCACAGACCCTCAGGCCCTGGGCCTTCGGCTGATGCTGTGCAATGCCTGGTCCATGGTAAATAAAGCCCCCTTCATTTGTGATCTTGTTCAGGAGGGGGGAGCAGACCTGGCGGGTATTACGGAGACCTGGTTGGGCCAGGAGGGGGGGTCCCCCTCATTGAGATGTGCCCACCCAGTTTCCGTGCATTCCATCAGCCGAGGACACAGGGGAGGGGAGGGGGTGGCAGTTGTCATTAGAGAAGGTCTTGGTCTGAGGGAGGCCACTGTTCCTCAGACGGCTGGTTGTGAGTCCCTCCTTGTGAAGTGGGGTCATGGGGTGCAGATGGGCGTGCTGGTTACGTACCTGGCTCCCTGCCATGTGACGGCAGCCCTGCCCGAGCTGCTCAACGTTATAGCCGCGGTGGCGGTTGACACCGCCAGGCTTATGGTCATGGGGGATTTTAACCTGCCATTCGTCGGCGAGGCGTCTGAGGTGGCTCGGGAGTTCATGGCTTCCATGACGGCCATGGACCTGACCCAGTTAGTTCATGGCCCTACTCACACGGGGGGAAATACGCTAGACCTGGTTTTTGTCTCTGGTCAGTGGTTGAGTGATCTTGAGATAGGGGATATAGTGATCGAGCCTTTGTCATAGTCAGATCACTCCCTCCTTCGCTTTGACCTTCGAACCACCGCACCCCGCCGCAGGGAGGCAGAACCATTGAGGTGGTACCGCCCCAGGCGCCTGATGGATCCTGATAGGTTCCAGACGGAGCTTGGGCCATTTCCTGAGGCTCTGGCACATGGCTCGACTGAGGAGCTGGTGGCCGCCTGGGATAGGGCAGCCGCTGGAGCTTTGGATCAGGTCGTGCCTTTGTGGCTTCTGACCCGGCGTCGATCTCACCTGGCTCCTTGGTTCACCGAGGAGCTGAGGGAGATGAAGCGCCGGAAAAGACGCCTGGAGAGTGGTTGGAGGGCCAGCCATTCTGAATCTGACCAAACACTGGTAAGGTCTCATATTAAGACCTACCTGGTGGCGATAAAAGTGGCGAAGTATAACTATTTTGCCACTCTTATTGCGTCATCAGATAATCACCCGGCCGCCCTGTTTAGGGTGACCCGCTCCCTGCTCCACCAGGAAACGCGGGAGGACCCCTTGGAAGGTAGAGCCGAGGATTTTGTACAGTATCTGTATGACAAAATCGCTCAGATTCGGGAACACCTGGACTCTGACTGGGTAGATTCAGTGGGGAGGACAGAGGCAGGTCTTGTGAGTATTATCTGGGAAGAGTTTGATTCTGTGACGCCGGAAGACGTGGACAGGATACTGGGCAGACTGAGCGCAGCCACATGTTTACTGGACCCGTGTCCCTCCTGGTTGGTGCTGGCCTCTCGGGAGGTTACACGAGGCTGGCTCCAGGGGATTATAAATGCTTCCTTGAGTGAGGGTGTCTTCCCTGCCACCTTGAAAGAGGCGGTGGTCTGAGTGACTGTGTGTAGGGAGTCCTGATCTAGAAAGGGGCGCAACTGGCGTATCAGGCGAACCTGATAAAAAGCCCCCCTGACCACGGCCGTCAAATGATCTTCTAAAGACAGCCGTGCGTCCAGGAGGATGCCCAAGTTACGAGCCCTCTCCGTGGGGGCGAGTGATTCACCCCCAATACCTGGCTATATCGGGATGCCGGAAGCCACAGCCACTCGGTCTTGGAGGTGTTGAGTCGGTGCCTGTTTCTCCCCATCCAGGCCCGCACGGCCTCCAGGCACTGGGACATCACTTCAAGGGCATCATTGGGGTGGCCTGGGGTGGAGATGTATGGCTGGGTGTCATCAGCGTACTGGTGGAACTCCACCCCGAAGCCACAGATGATCTCACCCAGCGGCTTTACATAAATGTTGAACAGAAGGGGCGAGAGGACCGACCCTTGTGGCACCCCACAAGCAAGGTGCCTCGGGGTCGACCGCTGCCCCCCTGTCAACACAGATTGCGATCGGTCAGAGAGGTAGGAGGAGAACCACCGCAGAACGGTGCCTCCCACCCCCGACCCCACCAACCGGTGCAACATGATACCATGGTCGACGGTATCAAAAGCCGCTGAGAGGTCTAACAGGACCAGGATAGAGGAGCAACCCCTATCCCAGGCCCTCCAGAGATCATCCACCAATGCGACCAATGCCGTTTCCGTGCTGTGCCCAGGCCGGAAGCCAGACTGGAGCAGGTCTAGATAGACAGCTTCATCCAGGTACCGGGGAAGCTGTTGCACCACCACACTCTCAACAACCTTCGCAACGAAGCAAAGGTTGGAGACTGGACGATAGTTAGCCAAAACAGCCAGATCCAGAGAGGGCTTCTTGAGGAGGGGCCTCACAACTGCTTCTTTCAAAGCGGCCGGCAGGACCCCCTCACTCAAAGAAGCGTTAACGATCTTCTGGAGCCAGCCTCGTGTCACCTCCCGGGAAGCCAGTACCAACCAGGAGGGACACGGGTCCAATAAACATGTGGTCGCGTTCAGCCGTCCCAGGACCTTGTCCATGTCCTCGGGAGCCACAGGATCGAACTCCCCCAGATAACACTCTCAAGACCTGCCTCAGTCATCCCGTCCGGACATACCCAGTCAGAGGCCAGCCCTTTCCGAATCTGAGAGATTTTGTCATACAGATACTGCACAAAATCCTCAGCTTGGCCCTGCAAGGGGTCATCCCGCACTTCCAGATGGAGGAGGGAGCGGGTCACCCTAAACAGGGCGGCCGGGCGATTATCTGATGACGCGATAAGAGCGGAAAAATAGCTAGTTTTCGCCGCTTTTATTGCCACTAGGTAGGTCTTAATATGAGACCTCACCAGTGTTCGGTCAGATTCGGAGTGGCTGGTCCTCCAACTACTCTCCAGGCGTCTTTTCCGGCTCTTCATCTCCCTAAGCTCCTCGGAAAACCAAGGAGCTAGGTGAGTTCGGTGCCGGGTCAGAGGCCGCAAAGGCACGACTCAGTCCAAGGCCTCGGCAGCCGCACTATCCCAGGCGGCCACCAGGTCTTCAGCCGAGTCATGAGCCAGAATCTTAGGAAATGGCCCAAGCTCCATCTGGAACCTATCAGGGTCCATCAGGCCCCTGGGGCGGAACCACCTGGTCGGTCCCGCCTCCCTGCGGCGGGGTGCAGCGGTTAGAAAGTCCAGTCGAAGGAGCGAGTGGTCAGATCATGACAAGGGTTCGATGGCTATATCCCCTATATCAGTGGTTCTCAACCTTCCTAATGTCGCGACCCTTTAATACAGTTCCTCATGTTGTGGTGACCCCCAACTAGGGGTGGGTTTTAAATTTTTTTACTACCGGTTCTGTGGACGTGGCTTATTTTGTGAGTGTGGCTTGGAGGTCATGTGACTGGGTGGGCGTGGCTAGCTGGTCATGTGACCGGATGGCCATGGCTATGTGTACAGGGACTACTCAGAGGGCTGAAAAAAGTCATTTCTGACAGGTTCTCTCACTTTTGACCGGTCTTCGCACTTATGACTGGTCATCATTTATGCCCATTGTAGCATTCTTAACAACCATGTCACTCATTTCACAACTGCTTCTCTTCACCATGGTGACAAGATAGGGCAAAAACGTAAAATGTGAGGACAGTCGTAAGTTCGAGGACTGGTCAAAAGTGCGAGGACCAGTCAGAAATAACTTTTTCAGCCCTCTGAGTAGTCCATATGCATAAAAGGATACAGCAATAGAGAGGGATGAAGGAAGGGAAGGGAAATTAGAGTAGGAGGGAGCGTAAGAGAGGGAGGAAGAGAGGAGGAGGAGAAAGGAAGAGGAAGTAGGGAGGAGAAGAAGAGGGGGAGGAAGAGAAAGTAAGAAAGAAAGAAAAGAGAGAGGTGGTAGGTAAGAGAGAGGAGAAAGATTGCTGTACAATAAAAAAGATGAAAGGGAAGAAAGCCAACCCCAAACAAATATAAAGATATTAAGATAAAGAATGAATTGTTAAACTTTAAAGAATAAAAGAGAACAAATATGAATAAATAGCAATAATTAGAAACACACAAACATACAACATATTTTCTTTGAACAGAGTATTTGGCCGCTCCACAAATTTAAACAGTTGTAGGAGGTTAGCACCCACCCCTTTCCTAGAAGAATGAAATATTTTGGGAAATATTAAAAAGGCAGAATATTATATTTCCCTGGATGAGAAATGGAGAAGCATATTTTACAGACAAATCAGTTCCCACCTTCCTGCCCCACACCCTTTGTTAATGGGCCAGAGGCAGAAAGTCAATCCTTTGTCAAAGGACATTTGCAACACAATAGCAACAGAAACTAACACAATGGGCCCCATCAAGCCACATGATCCTGTCCACCATTAAAACATGTTTCCAAATAGTCTCCATGTTTCCAGTGTCTTTTTCCCCACTTGGAACAGAACCCAGAAGGATATTTCTTCCAACACAGTATTTAGTCATTTCAATTAAATTTACAATTTCTATATTTCCTTTTTACCATATTTATTCCTCATCTGTTTTTTTAAAAAAACCAATATTACCCTTCATCCTCATCTCTAATCTTAATCAAATTCAATTTTTCCCTTCTATTCTATATTATACCCCTTCGCATTGTCATCTATTTTTATATCCATCCTCACGTTGGTTAATTATGTAATACAGTTGTTTAATACAAATTCAACATTTTAATATAAATCAATTAGTTATATAACTATCTTTTTTGTATATTAATCAATATGAACATGAATATTCCAATTATTTCCATGCAATCCAATTTCTTACAAATCAATTAATTATATTTACCAATAATAATAAACCAAATAATTTCCCCCATATATTCCTCCAAACCACAACTTAACCATTTCTGCTTTCAACACAATATGCAATTAATAGTATCTCAATTATTACAATTCCCTAGTTAAATAGAGCTTTTTTTCTTTTGTGTTTTAAAATCTTGAACCTCCTCTTGCCCTAAATTTCCCATTGTTTGCAGTTTTGTACCTACCTTTTTTGGTGAGGAAAAAGAAAAAGAAATCTCTCTGCCTCATTTTGTCACGTTGCAGCTAAGACCCTCCTTTCGCTTTCTCTTTTCAGCATAGGTAGGGGGAAAAAAACTTGCTCCAGGAATTTACCTCTTTGCAGCTAGCTCTTTGAAGCCTCACGGCAAGAATTTAAAGTTTTTTTCCCCTCTAGCCATCAACTGGGACTCCGGAGGCAGCAATAGATTGGGAGTGGGCGGGGTAAGCAACCGGCGACCGGGCGATCCAACAGAGGCAGAGGGTGAGGGTGAATGAAGGCGTGGGGGGAGGGGGGCGAGAGAGGGCTTTGGCGACCCCTGTGAAAGGGCCGTTCGACCCCCAAAGGGGTCGCGACCCCCAGGTTGAGAACCGCTGCCCTATATCAAGGCCACTCAACCACTGACCAGAGACAAAAACTAAGTCCAGAGTGTGTCCCCTTGTGTGAGTGGGGATCATATCTATTCTTGACCACGACATGTTTCTGTTTGAATAAAATGTGTACTGCTTTTCTTTTGGATACTTCTTCTCCAAGCATCCTGCAAGCTCAATTAATCTGTCATTGTAAAAAAAATGCTCTAGGAAGAGTCTTTCTTAACTTCTTATTCATTTTTGTAGATTTGTGATCTAATTCATTATTTACAATCACATTAAAATCTCCTATTATACATATATATTCATATTCATATTCTATTATGTTTCTATGTAATTTCGCATAAAATTCTTCTTGATTTTCATTTGGAGGATATATTGCTATTAACAATATTTTTTATGCTTCATTACTATTTCTACCATTAATACTCTTCCTTCCTCATCCTCAAAAATTTATTTGGATTGAATTGTCCTTTTAATATATAGTGCTACTCCTCTTTTACTCTGACAAGCAAGTGTTGTAAATAATGTCCCCAATTTAATCTGATCCAAAAACTTCTTTGTTGTTTTCTAATATGGACTTCTTGTAAGCATATTATCTCTAATTTTAACTTCTCTAATTTATTAAATATTCTTCTTTTTATTGCCGAATTTAGTCCATTTATGTTTATTGATATCATTTTTATTTCTTCTTCCATATCTTATATTTATTTGCTTAGTAGATCTAATCATTCTTATCTTCCTTTGTTCTTTTGCTTCTTTCACTCTTGCTCCTTCTCTTATTGCTCTTTCTTCTTGTTCTTTAGATGTCTCTTTTGGTTGTTCCTTTTTCTCTTCCTGATATCCAGCCCCTCATTCTTCTCTCAATCTCTCTTCTTCTTGGAATCCTATATATTGTTCATAAAATAGTTCCGCCTTCTCTATTGTATCCAATTTATGTCTTTGTTCCTGCCAGTTCACCAAGATTCCTTCTGGAACCAACCATTTTAGAACTCACTCCTCTTTTAATCAAACATTTTGTCAGGAACTGGTATTCTTTTCTTAAGTCTCTAACCCTTCTTGGAACTTGTTTCAATGCCACTATCTCTCTACCCTTATGTTTTATCATCGTATTTCTTATTAACTGCAAAATCTCTGCTCTCAATGTTTTCTTGATATATCTGACATGTATCTCTCTAGGCAAATTATTTCTCATTGCATATCTTGTATGTACTCTGAAAATCTAATCAATCCCATTTAATATCTTTTCTGTACTCTCTTCCATTGCTTCTGCTAATATCTCTGCAATTTTTTGGGGTAGATTCTCTCTTTTTTCTTCTTCAATATTTTGGAATCTTAGATAATAATCAGCCTTGTCTATTTCCAATGATATAATTGTCTTTTCCTGATTTTTGTGCGTTGTAGTAAGTCTATAATCCATCTCTTCCACTTTTTTCTCTGTTGATTCTGCTTTGTCTTCCACTACCTTGGTTGTTGTTCATTTTCCCCATCTCTTTTACTTCTTTTACTTCTTATTCTACTTTGTTTATTCGTTCCTTAAGATCTGGTTGCAGAAACAACAGCGAGCATACAGTCACAGCTTGATAAAATAATAAGTACTTTAGACTGCCTAGTTTCCTGGGTTACCATTGGTTGCCCTGGACTGACTGCTCGGCAACCTGATGCAGTGACAGGGCCCTCCCTGTCGGGCCCCAGCGAGAGTACTGGTCAGTGCGGCCCTGCCAGGGAGTTGAATTCCACACCTCTGGATGCAGGCAGCCACTTGGTTTTACAGCCAAAACAGGTGGCCCGTAATTAATCCCATTAATGGCAATTTGCCTCAATGGGGTTCAATACAGCTGTCAAGGAGTCAAATTTTAAATTGATTTTAAATTGGAATTGTTTTAATTACAGCCAAAATATTTAATTATTTTAAACAGTTTTTAGATTTTGTATGTCTTGTTTTTACTTTGGCTGTTCACCGCCCTGAGTCCTATATTGGAGAAGGGCGGTATAGAAATTTAAAACAAATAAATAATGATGTGGATGTCAGCAGAATTAATATAAAATACACAAGATTGATATAGAAATGGGCATGGGCAGACCACAACCCAATAATAATGACATGGAAGGGGCAGAGGAAAAGAATAAGATGGGCATTGAATCAAAAACTATTAAATGAAAAGAATTTTCAGCAGTATATGGAAAAAGAATTGATGTCAACTTGCAAAACGTTCAAGTTACCATGAGCAGGAGAGAGGGAGAACTGATGGAGCTGATTGATTTCCCTAACTGAAACTACATTCCACAGATGCTTTCTTACTGCAATCAGTAGGAGAGTGTTGGGTTTCACTGCCAGCCAAAGTGGTTAATTGGAGAATGTGATTTATGACATGGCCAGGGAGGAGGGGAGAGACAGGGTCATAGGGGAACATAAATCTATGTGGGATTAGTTATAACTGCATCCGAATATTGCCGAAATGGTGCTTCTAATAAATGACTGTATTTCTTTAGATGTGTGACTGGTGGCTCATGAATTAATTAGGGCATCTTTTGGAAACTTCACAGACAGTTAGAACTACTTTTAAAATCTATCAAGATCACCAGGTTTCCTGAATCCTGGACTCTCCAATCGCTCCCCGATATCTGGGGTGCAGGGAGGGAAAATCAGGCAACCATGGCCAAAGACGGGCTATCTGAAGAGAGTCTGATTTCAGCCAGAGTGCAGCCTCCCTCAGACATCAAAGCTGAGATGCCTGCTCCAGCACCAGAAGCAAGAAGAGATAAGTATTGGTGGGAGTTAATCCCTAAAGCAGCTGAGGTTGAGTTCCCCCACCCCAATGCCCAGAGAAAGGGGAAGCCCCTGAGCGATCTGGGAAGACTGGAGTGGAGACTGGACTGGAAACAAGCCAGGCTCCCAAAGCCTCTGGGGAGTTCCAGAGAGCAGCCGAGGGAGGAATTTGACTGGGCCACCCTTCCCAATGAGGGGCCATCATGCAGGCCAAAGGAGGGGGGAGGAGCAGTGGATCCCTGTGAAGTGACAAGAAGTAGACAGGAACAGAGCCCCCCTTCTCCACCCATCAGAAGGAGGCTGCAACCAGTGTCTTGTCCGTGCAGCAGGCAAGCTGCCCAGGGCAGACAAACCGCTCTCTCCCTCCAAACTAGAGCTGGGGAAGAGGGCCAGCCACATCAAATGCAAGCAGACAGAGGCCAACGGGGGAGAGAAGAACAGTTTTGAATGAACCACCCCAGTTCAGAGGAAAGTTTGATGGGGACTCAGACCAGCTAGCTCTATTCCTTGACTCAGCTGAGATCTACCTAGAATGTTATGGACACCTCTACCCATCCCCCAGAGCCATGATGAATACCATTGCAGAGGGGCTAGAGGGGGAAGTAAGGGAATGGCTAGCAGCCCTCCACAAGAGGAGAGCCCCCCCCCCAACTGCAAGACGCAGATGACTTTCTATGACTGCTAGAGGCCAGATTCGAGAAGGGCCGCCCCATTAAAGAGCACATCTGCAAATGTAGGAGAGTCATTGGGAGGCTACCCCCTTTACCAGAGTGGTTGCTAGTGCACTTTTTCATAACAAGCCTGGACAAGCAAACTGGCCAGGTAACCGCTTACTGGGGCATCCCGAACCAGCTCTCTGAGTGATTCCGAGTAGCAATAAAAGTCGACAGTGGATTGCACGCCAACAACATGAGAAAGCAACCAGACACAAAAGAGAAGGGGCAACCCGACCTGAAACCTCCCAGCCAATGGGGAACCACAGCACCACGGCAGAACCCGGAACCAGCCCTCCTTCAAAGTCTGCTGAAGTGCTACAGATGTGGGGGGAGGGGCCACATGGCATTTGCATGCATGACTCCAGCCCCAAGGCCTAGGCCAGGGCACAACTGGAACGAGGCCCCAAACGGCCCACCAACACATCCCGGAAGGGCCTCCAAGCTGAAGAGGTACCTCCCACCCAGCCGAGGGGGGGAACCCCAGGCAACGATGACCAGTTGCCAGAATCCTATGACAGCGAGGACGAAGGTGAAAACGACCCAATGGTGAGGGGACCAGTTCACCCTTTCATTTTCCCAATATGCCTCACAGCCCCAAAAATGGGAACCCAGGGGGCTTTTCAAGCCCTGATAGACTCAGGCTGCACTAGATGCTTGATCAAGCTAACCACAGTCCTTAAACTGGGGATCAGAGCAAAAAGACTGACCCACCCAATCCAGTTCAAACAGGTTGATGGGTCCCTAATGGGAGGCGTCTATGCCACTCACCTGATCGAACCAGTGAGGCTAGAGCTAGCAGATCACTGGGAAGTAATTCAATTCATAATAGCCCCCAAAATGACAGATCCAGTCATACTGGGACTCTCCTGGCTACACAAGTGGGGACCAACCAACTTTCATACTTTACACACACAAAATTCCACATACAGCTTTGTGAGATTTTGTGTGTTTGTGTAGTTAGAGTGAAACACTACAGAAACACACAAAATCTCAGAAAGCTGCAGAAATATTATTTTTATTTTTATATAAAAGCAGCTAAAATTAAAACTTCCTAAACTTTAAATGGCTAGGTCTAAAAAAAGAACAACTAAAAAAACCCCAATTAACTATTTTTTTAAAGCTCCCAAAGAGGGAAAAAACTTACCCAATTGAAGGGATAAGGCAGGCAGGGCTATAGAGCTGCTCACCGATGAGTTTGATTGCAGGCAGGGAGATTCAGTTGCTTGCTGATGCAATGGATTGCAGGGATTACAGCAGGCGAAGCAAGGCAGGCGTTGCAACCAGCAGCTCAGGATTTGAAGAGCAAAGGTAAGCAAGCTGGAGGCTGGGAGGGGAAGGGATTTTTGCTACCGGTTCTCTGAACTGCCCACCGCCATCACTACCTACTCACCCGAGCTGGTCCTAACCGGGAGTATTTCACCCCTGCTATACCCCCTCCCCCTCATGAAGGACATACTATCTCACCTGGCCAAAGGAAAAGTCTTCACCAAACTAGGTGTCAGGTTTCGAGGTCGTCTCAAATAAATTGCATTTCAAACAAAGTCTTTGAAGAAAAAGTTCTATTTATTAAGCACAGCATTTTAAACCCAACTACAATTGAAGCCAACACTGACTTCCAGCCCCAAAACTCTCCCTTTCCATTCCCCACTCCCCTGCACTCATTGGCCATCTTCCAAGTCATTCTACCCCTAATCTACTCCAGCTCAAAGGAATTTCCCCCCTCCCATGCCATCTCCTAGGGGATATTATCTCCAGGGAAAATAAGTAGGTGAAAAGTCAAACGTCCCTTTCCAGATGCCTTCGCTTCTCCTCCTTATGTCAGCACTAGAGTAAATGCAGGTTGAAGTGCTGACACTAGGCCTCAGAGAAGCATACTACCGAGTACGCATCAGGAAGGGAGACAAGTGGAAAACAGCATTCAACTACCCCCTAGGGAGCTTCCAATTCAAAGTGATGCCTTTTGGACTGCAGGGAGCCCCAGCGGTGTTCATGCAATTAATAAATGAGGTGCTCCATAAGCACCTCTACAAGGGGATTCTTGTCTACCTAAATGATATCCTCATTTCCACTGAGACCATGGACGCGAGGTACTGTAAAAACCTCTGGCAGCCAACCTGTATGTCAAGCTGTCCAAATGCGAATTCCACTGTGCACGGCTAGACTACCTGGGTTATCGAGTGTCAAATGAGGGAATAGAGATGGATCCAGCCAAAGTGCAAGCCGTCCTAGGCTGGCAACTCCCTCACACCCGTAGACAGCTACAAAGATTCCTAGGGTTTGCGAACCTCTACAGGAAATTCATCCCCTCCTTTGTGAAGATTGCCAAACCCATGACGGGCCTCCTAAGACAGGGAGCCCAGGAACAAAATGAAGCAACCGGTGTTGAAGCATCCTGACCCTAAACAACCCTTTGTCATCCAAGCAGACGCCAGTGACATGGTAGTTGGAGCAGTACTCCAAAGAAATAGTCAAGGAAATCTACAGCCCTGCACCTACACCTCCCGCAAGCTCACGGACACAGAGAGATGATGGGCAGCATAGGAAAAGGAGGCGTTTGCAGTGAGATGCACACTGCTAACCTGGTGACACCTGCTGGAAGGGGGCCAGAAACCATTCGAAGTCTGGGCTGACCAAAAAAACCTGGAGGCCCTCAGGACCCTGCAAAAACTATTGCCCAAACAAGTCCATTGGGCTCAATACTTCAACCGTTTCAACTTCATACTTAAGCACATTCCAGGGGGGAGGAACTTTCTAGCCGACGCACTCCCACATGTCCCAGTACAAATGCAAGCGGGAGCAGATAGTGGACGCCATTGTTCCCCCTGCCCAAATAGCAGTCCAAGTATCCACCAGACGACAATGCCGTGACTGGAATGACCAGACAACATGCGATCTAATTGCAAAATTCAAAAATGAAATGCTGGCAGACCCCTGGTTCTGAGACAATCAACACATCCTGACAAAAAGGGATGACCTCACATGGAAGGGGACAAAGCTCTACGTCTCGGAATCCCTAAAAGTCAGATCCCTAAAAGTGATAGTGGAGGAAGGGGGAACTTGGATTCGATTTACTAGCATGGCCTGTGTCATCAGATATTTTACAACCTATATCCTGGCGCCAAGGAAGCCTGAGATTCCTTTTACCTGCAGGAATTTATATGATAGCCATGTGGGTTGTCTCACTTTAAAGGGTAGTGGTAGGAATGCATGTTTGTTCGGGTTCTCAAAGGAAATAGTAAAGAAAACATCTTCACACTTGTGTATTAGCTAAAATCTGCATTCAGACTTAAAGGGAGGGGTCTCTACCACTTTAATCCTACTGCTTTGCCTAAGGGCATTCAGATTGTGCTTTAACTGGATGGCTGTCAGTTCTGCTTAATAAAAGAAATCCTTTTGAACAACCACGTTTCAAGAGTTCTCACTTTATTAAGTTGGAATCCTTATATACGCATCCTGATCCTCCAGAGGAGCCACGACGTTAAACCGGCAGGCCACTTTGGATTCCTAAAGACTTTACACTTAGCACGGAGGCAGTTCTGGTGGCCCAGCATAAAGAAAGACAGTTATGTGAAAAGTTGCCCCATCTGCGCCACAATGAAGAAACCACCAGGAAAACCCCCTGGACTGCTACAGTCAGTAGCAGAGCCAACAAGACCATGGGAGGAGATCACAATGAACTTTATAGTGGAGTTGCTGGAAAGTGGGGGAAACACAGTGATCTGGACTGTAATAGATCTATTTTCCAAACAGGTGCACTTCATACCCTACAGCGGACTACCCTCAGCCCACCATTTGGCCAAACTGTTCCTGAAACACATGTACCACCTGCATGGAGTACCAAGAAGAATTATCTCAGACAGAGGAGTCCAGTTCACGGCTAAGTTCTGGAGGGAGTTCCTATGGTCCATTGGGTCATCCCAGGGCCTTAGCTCGCTTTTCATCTGAGCACCAATGGGGGGCGCAGAGAGGCTGAATGCCATGGTAGAGCAGTACCTGAGGTGCTACATGAACTATCCAATTGGGCGGACCTCCTGTCTTTCGCTGAGGTTGTGTATAATAATGCAGTTCACAGTAGCACGGGACTAACTGTTCTGTCCCCCTTCCTCACACAGACAAACATAATACCAAGCACGCCTCCCAGTATTTTATTAGGTAAACAGATTAGAATTCTTGGCAGACCAAGGTTTTGGCAGCAAAGTGCCGAATGCCTGCCAAAACCGTTTTCACTCCCATAAAGCAGAAGAGGACTTATCCTCAGTTCATTCCAGGAACAACAAATTATCCACGAGACAAGAGTTTAGTCAATGTTCAGTCCAAAATATATCCAAGCCGAATTTCAGAGATCACGATGTGACTTTCAGGGTTTAACTTTGTCCATCACAAAGCCTGAAAAGCAGTCCCACCCACTTTTATTCCTGGTGGGGCATGGCTCTGTGATTCAACTCAATCTCTGACCCTCCCACGCCTCTTCCATTGCTGCGCATGCTTCTCCCTCTGACGCTGCCTGGGATCAAGCCAGGATTCATTATCCTCGTTCCCTATCAATTGGTGCTCCGATATGCCTTCCTCCTGGCACATCCCAGGCTGTTCCTCCTGGCCTTTGGATGGAACCTGAGGCATTGCCAGAAAGGAGGGTCCTGGAGAGGGAGGCCTTGTCAGTTCCTCCCCATCACCTTCTGAGTCCTCTTCCTCTGTTAGGAGAGGCTCGGGAATCAGGGTCACAACACTAACCCCATTCAAGGTAGTGAGCGGCATGGACTTTGTCCCAATGCCTGAGTACCCAAGGGAGCCCCCCTCCTCAGTCAGCTTGAACAATTGGATGGCGATGCTGAAAGCAACCTGGGAGAATGTCAAGAAAGCACTAGCTAAAGCAGCACAAACCTATAAGAAACAGGCAGACAAACACATAGCTCCCCAATGTACATTTCAATTGGGGGAGAAAGTTTACCTCTCCACAAAATATTTGAGGTTAAAACTCCCTAGCAAGAAACTGGGCCCAAAGTTTATGGGACCATTCCCCATAGTAAAGATAATCAACCCGGTCATGGTGCAATTGAAATTGTCCCAACTGCTAGGGAAGATACACCCAGTATTCCATAGTAGCCTCTTAAAACCCATGGTCGGATCGACCCTGAGGCTACTACCCCATGATCCCCCAGATCCCGTAGTCATAGAGGGCCAGACCCATTATGAGGTGCAGCAAATCCTCAATTCGAGGTGGCACAGGAGACAACTCCAATATTTAATCAAGTGGAAGGGTTACCCCTTATCAGAGGCATCTTTGGTAAAGAGTCGAAACATCCAGGCTTATCGTCTTATAAGCCAAATTTCACATGGAAAATCCAAACAAGCCAGGTGGGGGGTTGCATCCCTAAACTCTACATCTGTATTCAAATTGTTTTGCTTTCCGCAGGTCACCCTCGGGAAGTCAGGGGAGCCAAACGTCAACTTGTAAAGCTTTCAAGTTGCCATAAGCAGGAGGGAGGGAGAACTGATGGAGCTGATTGATTTCCCTAACTGAACCTACATTCCACAGATGCTTTCTTACCACAATCAGTAGGAGAGTGTTGGGTTTCACAACCATCCATAGTGGTTATTTGGAGAATGTGATTTATGACATGGCCAGGGAGGAGGGGAGAGACAGGGTCGTAGGGGAATGTAAATCTACATGGGATTAGTTCTAACTGTATCTGAATATTGCCGAAATGGTGCTCCTAATAAATGACTGTATTTCTTTTGAAGTTTGGCTCATGGCTGATGAATTAATTAGGGCATTTTTCGGAAACTTCACAATTGACCTATTTCTTTAATGAAAATAAAAAAGAGGATATGTCATTACAAAATGTGTGGGATACTAACAAAGCAGGGGTGAAATGCTCCCGGTTCGGACGGGATCACCCAATCCGGTAGCTATGGCGATGGGTGGTTCGGAGAACCGGTAGCAAAAATCTCTGTGCCCCACCCTCCCACCCACCATGCCCAGCTGAGCCTTCTGGTCATCAGAGGCTTTTTTTTGTTACTTTTAAAAGCATTTTTTCTATAACTTCTTCCGCTGAAAAAATGCTTTTAAAAGTAAAAAAAAAAAAGCCTCTGATGATCGCGTGGCTCAGCTTGGATCTCAGAGGCTTTTCAAAGCATTTTTTTCTGCAATCTCTTCCAGGGAAGAGGTGGTTAAAAAAATACTTTGAAAAGGCTCTGACGATCAGATAACACAGCTGAGATCGTCAGAGAGACTTTTAAAGCATTTTTTTCTGCAACCTCTTCAGCGGAAGAGGTGGTTAAAAAATGCTTTGAAAAGTTTTTTTTAAAAAAAAAGTTGGCCATGCTCACCTAGTCATATTACCACCACCACCACCAAGCCACGCCCACAGAACCAGTAATAACAAATTTTATATTTCACTCCTGTAGCAAAGCATATATTAGAGGACTGACAATGACTTCTTTACGAAAACAGAACAAACAGAATAGACAAACACAAAAGAAACTGGAGGAAGAGTATAAGAACTTAGGGATGGAACTACAGAAAAATCCACTTGATAAAAAGATTAAGAATTTGATGGACCTGCAAAAAACTAATTGTGAATTTAATGGAAAATGAGGATTTGGCAAATAAAATAAAATCAACAAAGCAAAACTTTTTTGAAAATGCAAATAAACCAGGATGATGGTTGACATATAAAATGAAAAAAGAGAAAGAAAAGAAGTTAATAAACCGACTAGTAGATCAAGATGGAAATATATGCTACCAAAATGAGGAAAAGAAAAAAGTAATTGAGAAATATTACAAACGACTATACCAGCAAGAGACAGTTGCAAAGGGAAAGATAGAACAATATCTAGAAAATGGTGGAATACCCAAGATTCCAGAAAAATTTAAAAAATTATTTGAAGAAAGAATATCAATGATGGAATTAATAGAGGGAATTAAGAGACAAAAGAATGGTAAACCAGCAGGATGGATTTCCAGCAGAGTTATACAAAATGTTGCAAGTTGTATTAAGTAATGTAATGTTGCAGGTATTTAATGACTTATTATTAGAAGCTAAGATCCTGGACTCGTGGATGGAGGCATACATAACTCTTATACCGAAAGAAGAATCAGTTCTTCAACAAATAAAGAATTATGGACCTATTAAATGCGGATTACAAAATTTTTGCA
Source organism: Arizona elegans (assembly GCA_022577455.1). NCBI lineage: Eukaryota > Metazoa > Chordata > Lepidosauria > Squamata > Colubridae > Arizona > Arizona elegans. The sequence continues at coordinate 29,151,287 of JAKOOJ010000007.1, read as the reverse complement.
TCAATCATGGCTGAAAGACTGAAGAGACTGCTAAATGAATTTATACACACAGATCAGAATGGTTTTTTTACGTAAAAGGCAGATTAGAGACAATATGCGAATTATATTGAATACATTGGAATACTATGAAGCACATCCAGAGAAGCAAATGGCATTGTTATTTTTGGATGCACAGAAAGCGTTTGACAATGTTAATTGGCAATTTATGATAACACAATTGTAAATGATGGACTTTGGGGCTAGGTTTATAAATATGGTCAAAATTATATACAAAGGACAATCGGCAAAGGTAATTGTAAATGATGAAATGAAAAGTGGGTATTAGAAAAGGAACCAGACAAGGATGTCTGTTATCTCCATTATTATTTATATTGACATTAGAGATTTTAAACAGAAGGGTAAAACAAGATAAAGAAATAAAAGGAATGAAAATTTAAAAAGAAGAATATAAATTGCAAGCATTTGCAGATGATTTAGTGTTTATTATGGAAGATCCTATAGAAAAAGGCCCAAAGTTACTGGAACAAATAGAGGAATATGGAGCAGTAGTGGGACTGAAAATTAATAAAGATAAGACAAAAATTTTAGTTAAAAATATTAAAGAAAAACAAAAAAAGGAAATTTTATTTATTTATTTATTTATTTTAATTTGATTTATATGCCGCCCTTCTCTGGAGACTCAGGGCGGCTTACAATGCGTTAAGCAATAGCCTTCATACTTTTGTATATTTATACAAAGTCAGCTTATTGCTCCCACAATTTACCTACCTTAGAAAGGATGGAAGGCTGAGTCAACCTTGAGCCTGGTGAGATTAGAACTTACTGTAATTGCAGACAGCTGGTGTTAATCACAATGCTATCAGTCTGCTGAGCCACCAGGCCCTCCAAATAATGGAGAAATTAAATATTCAAATAGTGAAGAAAGTGAAATATTTGGTTATTCAGCTAACTTCAAGATGCGTAACCATCAAAGAAGATAACTACTATAAATTGAGAAATCAAATTGAAAAATACTTGGAGAAATGGAGAAATATGCAATTATCATTAATGGGAAGGATAGCATTAATTAAGATGAACATATTACCCAGAATCTTTTTTGCAAAATTTTTTTGTTTTTTAAACAGAAACAACATAAAAACATCAACCTTCCAAATACTTACAGACAGTATTTCGATCGGTGAAAATCTTTCGTGCTCTCAAAATTTTCAATCTCTCATTATATGACAAATATTCTTACCTCTAACAAAAAAACAAACAAACAAGTGCTTAAACATTTTATCCAAATTTCATTTCATATATAATATTTCATCTCCATACTTTATTATCTATCCATTGATAAAATAGCTCCCATATCAAATAATATTGTTTATCCTGCTCTCTTATTTCAAATGTCAATCTACTCATTTCGGCACAATCCATTTTCTTAATAATTTCTTCATCAGTAATCATCTCTCCTTTCCAGTTTTTTGCAAATACAATTCTAGCCGCTGTTAATATATTCACAATTAAATATTGTAATTCTTTGTTAAATGTCTATGGTAAGATCCCTAATAAAAATATCCCTGGTTTAAGGTCAATATGTCTCTTTGTCATTTTTTCCAACCATGTGTGTATCTTAGTCCAAAATCTCCTTGCTTCTACACATGTCCACCACATATGGTAATAAGATCCTGGGGTCTGATGCCACTTCCAGCACTTCTCCGATTTGTTCTTGAACATTCTGGCTATCCTCATTGAGGGTAAATGCCACCTGTAAAACATCTTATACAAATTCTCTTTATATGCTGTAGACATTGTCATTTTATAATTATGTGACCACAATTTTTGCCATTTCTCTAAATCAATACCACAACCAAAATTTTTCTCCCATGCTATCATTGACTCTTTAACTTGTTCTTCTTCCAATTTTGCCTCTAGCAAGTGTCCATATAACTTTTTAATTACATGGTCATCAGAACTCATCAATATCTTATCTAAGATAATCAAAACATTATAAAAGCCTTCTTGTTTGAGATCTTCTCGATATCTGGAAAGTATTTGCATGTATGAAAACCAATCCATCTTAAATCCTTGATCTTCTAAGTCTTGCTTTAATTTAAGTTCACACTTTTCATCCAATAATTCACTGTATCTAACAATTTTTTCCGTTTTGAATATCACTGGATACGAAAAAGCTTCAATTGTAGACACCCAAGACTGGAATCTTCAAATAATGATATTTTTTAATCCTCTCCCAATTCAAAAGCAAAGCTTCACGTATCTGATTTCTTCTAAAATACCCCTGTATTTTAGTTCCTTTGTACCATAAAAAGGCATGCCACCCCATCAACAAATCATGTCCCTCCAAATTCAATAGTCTGGTATTTTTCAATGTTACCCATTCTTTAATTCACATTAAACTAGCTGCTTGATAATATAATTCAAAGTTAGGTAAACCAAAACCACCCCTCACTTTAGCATCTTGTAACAACTTAATTTTTATTCTTGCCTTTTTCCCTTGCCAAATATATTTCAATATCATTTTATTCAAATCTGTAAAAAAAATCCTTGTCCAACTTTATCAGAATTGTCTGAAACAAATACAACATTCTAAGCAAAATATTCATCTTAATGGTTGCAATTCTCCCAATTAAAGATAGTTGCAAGTTTCCCCATTTTTCCAAATCTTATCCTATCTGTCGTTTAACCTTATAATTATTTTCCTTAAGAGAACTGCACCTTGCTGTCAATTGTATCCCCAAATATTTTACCTTATTCGTAACCTGTATATTTGAAATCTCCATCATTTTTTCTCTTTACTTTTTCAACATATTTTAGTCATTATCTTTGTCTTTTCTTTATTAATTTTTAGACCAGCCACTTCTCCGAACTCTCCAATTCTTTCTAGCAATTTATTTATTGATGTTAAAGGTCTTCCATAATAAAAACCAAATCGTCTGCAAAAGCTTGTAAGTTATATTCCTCTTTCCGAATTTTCATACCTTTTATCTCCTTTTTTTCTCTAATATTTGTTTAACACTTCCAGTGTCAATATAAACAACAATGGGGACAATGGGCATCCTTGTCTAGTGCCTTTCTCTGTTTCAATATATTCAGACAATTCTCCATTTATCATTACCTTAGCCTTTTGTTTTGAGTATATAGCTTCAATTGCTTGAAGAAATTTTTTCCCAAAACCCATCTCCTCCATCTGTAACATCATAAATCGCCAATTGACATTGTTGAAGGCTTTTGTGCATCTAAAAATATCAGAGCCATCTGCTTTTCAGGGTGCACTTTGTAGTATTCTAAAGTGTCCAAGATTATTCTTATATTGTCTCGGATTTGTCTTTTAGGTAAGAATCCATTTTGGTCGGAATGTATAAAAATATTCAAATATCTCTTAAATCTTTCTGCCAATATCATAGCAAAGATTTTATAATCTGCGTTTAGCAGGGATATTGGCCTATGGTTTTTTATTTGTTGTGGGTCTGTCTCTTCCTTACGAATCAAAGTGATGTATGCCTCAGTCCATGTCTTGGGTATTTCTTTTTTTATCAATACTTCATTCATAACCTCCAGCATTGGGATTACCAAGAATCTTATATTTCTTCCAAACGATACCAATAAAGATTGAGAGTACTTTGAGAATTTGAATAGGTCAATATGGAAATATATATGGCAAGAGAAAAAAGCAAGAATTAATATAAAAATGTTACAAGATTCTAGAATTAGAGGCGGGTTTGGACTTCCAAATTGGGAACTGTATTACCAAGCAGCAATTCTAACATGGATTAAAGAATGGATCTTATTGAGAAATACAAGATTATTGACTTTGGAGGGACATGATTTACAATTAGGTTGGCACGCCTTCTTATGGTATGGGAAAAACAGGATACATGGATACTTCCAGAGATATTATTTAAGAAATGGTTTATTAACAGTGTGTGAAAGAAAAACATTACATGGAAATACCAATGTGGCTTTTGACAATGGAAGCTTTGACACATCCAAATATTGTTGATATGACAAATATTGTTAGATATAAGGATATTTTAAAAGAAAATGGAGAACTAAAACAAAAACAAGTTGGAAAAGCGACCGGAAGTTGACGCCGCAGCGAAACGGACGTGCAATTTTGGGGCTCCAGAATCGCCACCGATAGCCCCACTGCCAGACGGTCCAGTTAGGACCCCACAGTCTAGGTTTGACTGTGGTAGTGGAGGGCACCTCCTGTCTATCTCAGGGACATCGCAACTCCCTGATTGATCCAGGAAAGCCCTTTTTCCAGCAGCGGGGAAGCAGCCATTGCGGCTGCCAAAGCTGGGGCAGCTTCGGAGGAAGAAAGAGGAATGACAGCTATCCGATCTGGTGGGAGAGCTTTATTTTGACTGACAAGTTCACCTTAAGGGATGAATGAGTGGATGATTATCTAAAGGAAGTTAAGCAGCGAATTTATTTTGAAATAGACTATTTGAAACCCGATTGCTGATTGGAACTGCTTTTAAACTAATTGTTTTTTTAAGACCGAGGCTGGACTGAATGAGAAGAGAAGGGAAGGCATTGATTTTTGGGACTGTGCTTTGTTTAAAAAAAAAAAAGAAAGAATCTTGTCTGAATTTTGATTGATCCATTGTGAAGCCTTTTTTTTTCTCCTTTCTTCTGATTTTTTTTCTCTTTTATAACTTTTCCTTTTTTTAAAAAAATAACTTTCAATAAAGATGATTTGAATTTTTAAAGTAGGAAAGCTAAAAGAGTGAAAGTGCTGCCATCTACTGGGGAAAAGAAAAGAGAAGAAATTCAGTTGCAATGTATCCAGGCAGAAAGATCAAAGATATATTGTAGCCAAAATAATAACAAAGTGGCTCTGAGCTCCAGCTTGTTTAGCATAAGTGAAAAGAACATCCGAGACAGTATCTATCTGCATTGTTGATTCAGGTGTTCTTGGTGACTTTAAAGTAGGAGCCTTGGAAAAGTGTGAAGGGGAATTTTCCTCTCTATTATCATCACTCTTTGGGGCAGCTACTATTATTCTCTCTTTTTGAGGCTTGTATGAGAGAGAACTCTCTGTACACTTTCCGGATAAATATAAAGAAAGATCTTTTTTCATTTTAACGCTTTTTAAGGATTGAATCAAATTGGATTTAAGCATTCAAGAGCCTGAAGCTCTTTTCTTTTTCTTTTTCTTTTTTCCTTTTTCCTTTTTTTTCCTTTTTTCTATTTCCTATGGTTTTTTTACTCCTTCCCATATTGTTTCCTATTGTGGATTTTTGATTTTGGACCTCTATATTTTTGTAATTCATCATTTTTTTTCCTATCTCCTTGATATTTTGTTTATACAAGATTTTTTTTTTCTCTCCTTCTCTTTTTTTCCCCTTTTTTCCCCCTTTTTAATGAAATCTTAGTTTGGAAGAACCTGAAGAGTTGGCTTTTTTTCTTTTTTCCTTTTCCATATTTTTTTTCCGCTTTTTGCCTCTCCTTTTCCTTATTCCCTTTTTGGTTTCCTTTTTGCTTTTTGTTTTTTAATTTTTTATCTCCTCTTTTGGTCTCTACACCAGTGGATTATAATAAAATGAGTAAAAAAAACAGTAACAGTGGGAGCTGCAACCACATCTTCTGCATCTCCAGCTGGAGGACAACGTCCGGCCCAGACCATGACACAACAAGAGAAAGAGAAAGAAGCGTCACTACAAGCAATTTTGAGTGCAGTTCAGAGGATGGAACAGCAATTACTTAAGACAGATGAGAATGTCCAACGGATGGAACAACAATTAATAAAGACAGATGAAAAAGTGGTTAGCATACAACAGGCAATGTCAAAATTTGAAGGAAGACTACAAGAGCTTGAGAAGAAGGATGACCAAAAGGGGGGAAAAATGAAAGATTTTGACAATAGACTAAGAGAGGTGGAAAGCGAAAGAAGTGCAGTAGTGGAATTGGAAATGGATAGAGCAGAATTCTATCTTAGATTTCAAAATGTGGAGGAAGAGAAAGGAGAAAACCTTGCGAATGTCATGATTTCTATGCTTGCTGATGCTTTGGAGATACCTAGAGAGGAGATGGCATACAGTGTGGACGAGATTTATCGAGTTCACACTAGATATGCTATGCGCAATAAATTACCAAGAGAAGTCCATATAAGATTTACTAAGAAATCGATCAAAGCACAAATTCTTCAAGTGGCAAGAGAAAAAACATTGAAATTCAAGGAGAAGGAAGTGGTAGTCTTGAAACAAATACCAAGGAAAGTGAGAGATGCGAGAAAAGAATATAAATTTTTGACTAAGATACTAATTCAAAAGGGTGTTAATTTTAGATGGCTGATACCAGAAGGATTGATCTTAACATGGCAACTGCAAAGATACAGGCTAGATACAATTGATAAAGCGAGAGCTTTTTATGAAGATTTTTTAAAGAAAAAGGAAGTGGCAATGGAAACAGAAACACAAGCTACATTGATGTCGACAAAACTTACAGAAGAGGAAATGGTAATGATTGAATCAACAGAAGGCGCTGTTGGCGAGACTGTGGAATTCAAAGAACAATGGGAAGTAAGATCAACTAGAGCAATAAAACCTACATATAAAATATGAATATGGATACAATGAAATTAATTTCAATAAATATAAATGGACTTAATTCGGCTGTGAAAAGAAGAAAGGTTTTTCATAAATTAGAGAAGCTAAATTTTGATATAATTTGTTTGCAAGAAGTTCACATTAAAAAGCAACATAAAAAATTATTGGCACAAACCAAACTTGCGAAAAAATTTTCATCATTATCGCAACACAAAAAGAGAGGCATTGTTCTATATATTAAAAATTCAATAAAAGCGGAACAAATATATGCAGATTCAGAGGGTAGAGTTTTGATAGTGGAGATAATTGATAATAACATGGAGATACTTCTAGTTGCAATATATGCACCAAATAACAGAGTGATTTCTATCAAAATTTACATATGAAAATAATCGAAATGGACTATGATAATATATGCATGATGGGAGATTTTAATGGAATAGCAGATGAAAAATTGGACTATAAAACAACAAAAACAGGAAAGCATAATAGAAAGACACTGCCAACCTCTTTCTTTAAAATGACAGAGGAAATAAATTTGAAAGATATATGGAGAATTAGAAATGGGAAGAATAGACAATACACTTTCTATTCAAACAGGCACTTATCTTGGTCCAGGTTAGATATGATATGGACAACAATGGACTTAATTCCGAAAATTGAACAGGTGGAAATAGACACTAATTTATGGGCTGACCATAATCCAGTGATAGTAACTTGGAAAGGTCAAAAAAGGAAAGCTAGATGGACTTTGAATAATACAATTCTAAAAGAAAAAGAATTCGTACAGAAAATGCAAAGAGAGCTGGAGTTATTCTTTAAGGAGAATAAAAAAGAAGATACATCGATACAAAACCATTGGGATACAATGAAGGCCTACGCTAGAGGTATAATAATAGATTATATAAAGAAAAGAAATGTGAAAAAAAGACAAACTTTTACAATATTAAAGAATGAACATAAGAGATTTGAAAAGGAACTCCAGAAAGATCCACATAAGAAAGATGTAAAAATAAAAATGGATATGTTAAAACATAAAATGGACTTACTGGAGAAGGAAGAGCTAGCCCAAAAAATAAGAAGTGCTAAACAGAATTATTTTGAAAATGCAAATAAACCGGGAAGGTGGTTAGCATATAAATTGAAAAAAGAAAGGGAATAAAAAAAAATAATGCAACTGATTGCGCAACCAAGGACAAAGTAAATTTGGAAATAAAGAGATGGGAAAAATAATATAAGAATACTATAGGCAACTTTATAAAAGAGAGCAGGTTGAAGAGGGGAAAGTTAAAAAATACTTACAGAACGCAAAACTACCTGTGATCCCTAAGAACATTGAAGAAATGCTAAATGGGCATATAACAATGATGGAACTAACAGAAGCAATTAAGAAACAAAAAAATGGAAAGACACCAGGACCAGATGGTTTGCCTGTTGAATATTATAAGACATTACAAGAATCCTTATGCCTCCCACTTTTGGACGTCATGACAAATAAAACAATACCCCAATCATGGACTGAGGCTTATATCACACTGATTCATAAAGAAGACACAGACTCATAGCAAGTTAAAAACTATAGGCCTATATCCCTGCTAAATTCGGATTATAAAATCTTTGCTTCAATACTGGCAGAAAGACTTAAGAGATACTTGAATAACTTTATTCATTCAGATCAAAATGGATTTCTTCCAAAAAGACAAATCAGAGACAATATAAGAATAATTCTGAATACTCTAGAATATTATGAAGTGCACCCTGAAAAACAAATGGCTTTGGTATTCTTAGACGCACAAAAAGCATTTGATAATGTGAACTGGCAATTTATGATGTTACAAATGGAAGAGATGGGCTTTGGAAGGAAATTTATTCAGGCAATTGAAGCTATATATACGAAACAGACAGCAAAGGTAATGATTAATGGAGAATTGACTGATGCTATTGAAATAGAAAAAGGTACTCGACAAGGATGTCCCTTATCCCCAGTGTTATTTATATTGACGTTGGAAGTGTTGAATAGAAAGGTTAGAGAAGAAAAAGAGATAAAAGAAATGAAAATTAGAAAAGAAGAATATAAATTACAAGCCTTTGCTAATGACCTGGTTTTTATTGTTGAAGAACCATTAATATCAATAATAAATTGATAGAAAAAATAGGTGAATTTGGGGAGGTTGCTGGTTTGAAAATTAATAGAGAGAAGACGAAGATAATGACTAAAAATATGTTAAAAAAACAAAAAGAAGAACTCATGGAGATCTCTAAGATGCAGGTCACAAATAAGGTAAAATACTTGGGGATTCAATTAACAGCAAGATGTAGTTCTCTCAAAGAAAATAATTATAATAAGCTTAAGCAACAGATAGGACAGGATTTGGTGAAATCCTGGGGAAACTTGCAGTTATCTTTGATTGGTAGAATTGCAACTATTAAGATGAATATTTTACCTAGAATCTTGTATCTTTTTCAGACAATTCCTGTAAAGCTGGGTAAGGAATTTTTTGGAGATTTAAATAAAATGGTTTTGAAATATGTTTGGCAGGGAAAGAAGGCAAGGATAAAACTTAAATTGTTACAAGATGCTAATATGAGGGGTGGTTTTGGATTACCGGATTTTGAATTATACTATCAAGCGGTTTGTTTAATGTGGATTAAAGAATAGGTGACATTGAAAAATACTAGATTATTAAATTTGGAGGGACATGATTTGCTGATGGGATGGCATGCTTTCTTATGGTATAAAGGAACTAAAATTCAGGGGTATTTTAGAAGGCACCAGATACGTGAAGCTTTGTTTTTAACATGGGAAAAGATCAAAAAATACCATTATCTGAAGATTCCAGTCTGGGTATCTACAATTGAAGCTTTTTCTTATCCAGTGGTATTTGAAGGGGAACAAATTGTTAGATATAATGAACTTAAATTGAAACAAAACTTAGAAGATCAGGGAATTAAGATAGATTGGTTTTCATACATGCAAATACTTTCCAGATATCGAGAAGACTTTAAACAAGAATGTATTTATAGTGTTTCGACTGGTTTAGACAAGATATTAATGGGTTCAGATGACCATATAATTAAAAAGCTATACAGATATTTACTTGAAGCAAAACTGGAAGAAGAACAAGTTAAAGAATCAATGATAGCATGGGGAAAAATTTTGGTTATTGTATTGATTTAGAGAAATGGCAAAAATTGTGGTCACATAATTATAAAATGACAATGTCAACAGCACATAAAGAGAATTTGTATAAGATGTTTTACAGGTGGCATCTACCCCCAACAAGAATAGCCAGGATGTTTAAGAATAAATCGGAGAAATGTTGGAAGTGTCATCAAACTCCAGGATCGTACTACCATATGTGGTGGACATGCGTGGAAGCAAGGAGATTTTGGACTAAAATACATACGTGGTTAGAAAAAATGACAAAGAGACATATTGACTTTAAACCAGAAATATTTTTATTAGGAATTTTACCAGAGACATTTAATAAAGAATTACAATACTTAATTGTGAACATTTTAACAGTGGCCAGAATTGTATTTGCCAAAAACTGGAAAGGAGAGAAGATAATTACCGATGAAGAAATTATTATGAAAATGTTGGACTGTGCTGAAATGAGTAGATTGACATTTGAAATAAGAGAACAGGAAGATAAACAATACTATTTGATATGGGAGATATTTTATCAATGGTTTGACAAAAAAGTATGGAGATGAGATAGCATATATGAAGTGTTTAAATATTTATCTTCAGTTTAAGTAAAGAATAATTGCTATATGAGGAGATCTGGAGAATTGTAAGCACGAAATGATTTCAACCGATTGAGATGCTGTCTATAATTGTTTGTAAGGATGATATTTTTATGTAGTAGTGTTTTTGTTTTTTTTTTAATCTAAAATAATTTTTTTTCAAAAAAAAACAAGTTGGAAAAGCAAGGGATTGAGATAGATTGGTTTACACAATTGCAAATACAATCAAGATACGAAAAAGATCTTAAACAGTATGGTTTTAATATGGGAAAATCAGAATTGGGTGAGATACTGATGGGAACAGATGAAAAAATGATTAAGAAATTATATAATTACTGCAAATTAGATTAGAAGATGAAGAGGTAAAAGAAATAATGATAGCGTAGGCAAAAAACTTTGGTTATACGATTGAATTAGAGAAATGGCAACAACTATGGGAAAGGAATTATAAATTAACAATGGCAACAGCATATAAAGAATATCTATATAAAATGTTTTACAGATGGCATCTGCCACCAGAAACGTTAGCAAAAATGTTTAAAGACAAATCAGCTAAATGTTGGAAATGTCATCAGTCGCCGGGATCATATTACCATATGTGGTGGTCATGTAAGGAAACAAAGAATTATTGGGTTAAAATACAAACATGGTTAGAAGGAATGCTACACAAGCGTATAGAGTTAAGAGCAGAGACATTTTTATTGGGAATTTTACCAGAGAAATATGGCAAAGAAGATACATATTAGATTATACATATAATAACAGTGGCTAGAGTAGTATTTGCACAAAACTGGAAAGCAGAAAAAAACCTGTTAGAAGGAGAGATAATAAAGAAAATGTTAGAATGTACAGAAATGAACAGATTAACATTAAGAATAAAAGATAAAGAGGAATCAGTATATTTCAAGACATGGGGACGTTTTTATGATTGGCTAGAAAAGGAATATGAATAAAAATAAATGAGAGAAAAGACCCCAAAAAATAGAAATCCAGATGATACCTGAGTAAATGAAAAAGGGGGAAGGTGGGGGAAAATGAAAAAAAGGGTACTATATAAATGTATGTTAAGGATCATATATGTGTAACCAGCAAAATAGAAAAGAAATGGAAAGGAAAATGTGGGTAAATATAAGTCGAGGTTGCTCGAATACCATCTTGATAAAATATTGAATTGAAAATGGACACAACAACGTAGAGGGAAGGGAGAGAAGAGTAGAAGGACAAGTAGGAAGGAGAGAGGAGAAGGGAGGAAAAGAGAGCGAGAAGAAAGGGAAAATGAGAGGAGGAAAGGGAGGGGAAATAAGAGTAGGAGAGAGGGTGAGGAAGAGAGGAAGGGTGGGGGAAAGGAAGGGGAAGGAGAGGAGGAAAGAAGAAAGTTGAAAAGAATAGAAGGAAGGGAAGGGTAAGAGGGGAGAAGGTGAGGAATGGTTGTTGTGGAAGAAGGGAAATATGGAATGGTAGAAGAGCAACTCCAAATGTATTTTAAAGTTTTAGGATGAAGAATGAATATGGAAACCAAAAGATAATATGTGTGATAAGAATGGTTAAAGAGATTGTACATATATGATTAAAGCTGCAATACACACATCATACCCTCTACTCTATGAAGAAGCTAGTTTGTTTTAATTCAATAAACCCAAATGTGTTTTACTCTTCAAACGATGGCAAATGGTTCCAGAAATTATTAACCCACAATTTCCAGCAACTCTGACCTGCATGATCAATGGTGCTATTGGAAATTAATTCAGCATCATCCAGAGGACCAGGAGTTTCTTGCTCCTGTTTAATTATTTATTCTATTCATTTTTCTAAATTTAAATCATTCAGAAAACATATTTATTCATATTTATTCATCAAGTGAACAGCATACATAAATCTGAAAAGCTGTTAACAAAATATTGTGTAGCATACATACTTGGGGGCTGAGTTTGAGCTGCAGAAACATGTTCATTTAAATTATTCAATGAATCAACAGTATAAAGTTTCCCTTCTTCGTGTAAATTTTTAAACACACTTTCAGAAGAACTCTCCATGATACCTATGAGATGACAACAGACTTTATTTAAAATAAAAAAAGGATTGTTCAATTTTTTAGGAATTTTAGTCAAGCATGCTCAAGTTAAGGGAAAGAAACATGTCCTAGTTATGCAGCATAGGCTATATGTAAATATGCATATTTGAATGATCATATATAAACTCTCCAAATGGCCTAGATTCCTTAAATCTTATCTTCCCCTTGTCTACATGCTCACATGCAAAATTGCGTTCAGTTACACTGCTTATTCAGCCTATACTACACAAATACTATATATGAATTTGGTTTACTGCTACTTCTTGATTCATGTATTGCTTATTTCAGCGGTTCTCAACCTGGGGATCGCGACCCCTTTGGGGGTCGCACGGCCATTTCACAGGGGTCGCCAAAGCCCTCTCTCGCCCCCCTCCCCCCACGCCTTCACTCACCCTCACCCTCTGCCGGATCGCCCGGTCGCCGTTCGCTTACCCCGCCCACTCCCAATCTATTGCTGCCTCCGGAGTCCCAGCTGATGGCTAGAGGGGAAAAAAACTTTAAATTCTTGCCGCGAGGCTTCAAAGAGTTAGCTGCAAAGAGGTAAATTCCTGGAGCAAGTTTTTTCCCCCTACCTATGCTGAAAAGAGAAAGCGAAAGGAGGGTCTTAGCTGCAATGTGACAAAATGAGGCAGAGAGATTTCTTTTTCTTTTTCCTCACCAAAAAAGGTAGGTACAAAACTAAATACTGTGTTGGAAGAAATATCCTGGGTTCTGCTCCAAGTGGGGAAAAAGACACTGGAAACATGGAGACTATTTGGAAAGATGTTTTAATGGTGGACAGGATCACATGGCTTGATGGGGCCCATTGTGTTAGTTTCTGTTGCTATTGTGTTACAAATGTCCTTTGACAAAGGATTGACTTTCTGTCTCTGGCCCATTAACAAAGGGTGTGGGGCAGGAAGGTGGGAACTGATTTGTCTGTAAAATATGCTTCTCCGTTTCTCATCCAGGGAAATATAATATTCTGCCTTTTTAATATTTCCCAAAATATTTCATTCTTCTAGGAAAGGGGTGGGTGCTAACCTCCTACAACTGTTTAAATTTGTGGAGCGGCCAAATACTCTGTTCAAAGAAAATACGTTGTATGTTTGTATGTGTGTTTCTAATTATTGCTATTTATTCCTATTTGTTCTCTTTTATTCTTTAAAGTTTAACAATTCATTCTTTATCTTAATATCTTTATATTTGTTTGGGGTTGGCTTTCTTCCCTTTCATCTTTTTTATTGTACAGCAATCTTTCTCCTCAAACCTACCACCTCTCTCTTTTCTTTCCTTCTTACTTTCTCTCCCCCCTTCTTCCTACTTCCTCTTCCTTTCTCCTTCCCCTCCTCTCTTCCTCCCTCTCTTACCCTCACTCCCACTCTAATTTCCCTTCCCTTCCTTCATCCCTCTCTATTGCTGTATCCTTTTATGCATATGGACTACTCAGAGGGCTGAAAAAGTTATTTTTGACTGGTCCTCGCACTTTTGACCAGTCCTCGAACTTACTACTGTCCTCACATTTTACATTTTTTGCCCTATCTTATACCATGTTGAAGAGAAGCAGTTGTGAAATGAGTGACATGGTTATTAAGAATGCTGCACAGGCATAAATGTGAGGATGGTCATAAGTGTGAGGACCAGTCAAAAGTGCGAGGACCTGTCAGAAATGACTTTTTTCAGCCCTCTGAGTAGTCCCTATACACATAGCCATGGCCACCTGTCACATGACCAGCTAGCCTTGCCCACCCAGTCACATGACCGCCAAGCCACGCCCACAAAATAAGCCACGCCCACAGAACCGGTAGTAAAAAAAATTTAGAACCCACCCCTGGTTGGGGGTCACCACAACATGAGGAACTGTATTAAAGGGTCGCGGCATTTGGAAGGTTGAGAACCACTGGCTTATTTGCTGTCAATCTTAGAACTTAAGCACAGACCACTTTTAAGTTCAATTAAATATTCAATTCTTTAGGGAAAACTGTGAAACAGGATTCTTTCAAACAGAATGACATCATAAAACCCAGAAAACTTCATTCTGCTCCAACTATTTAGGGCTGTAATGAGAGGTTCCAATTATAAAAAATGCACCATGTTGATTAGAAAATTATATATGCAACATTGGTTGAATTCAGAACAGATGAGTTATTGTTCCTTTGGCAAAATATGTGTTGGAAAGGAATAACATTCAATAGCCACATCATTGTTGCTATTTTGGGATAGTCCCTTTGGAAGCCATTCAGGATAAGCTCAACATCTAGGTCAGACTGCATTTGAAAACATGTTCTGCAATCCTCTGAATCTATACCACGAGTATTGAGGTTATTTGATATTTTGAAGGTGGGTGCTCTATTTTTCCCTAAACTCAAGAAGCAAAAATTAAGAAACAGGATGATACTTAAATCTAACTCATATATTTATCTAATATAAATATATGGTGATTGATTTTAAATATCATCTGAAATAACTAAAGCTTGCTATCCCATTATACATTTATGATTCTTGAACAATTAAAAACATAATGCTATATCCATTCTTTACTTTCAGACAACTAGAGGTAGAAAATGAAAAGTTTCTTACAGAGGACTCAGGACTAATTCTTTAAGTTACCACTATCAGATGTCTTATGAATAACTTTAATATGCAAAGGCTACCAATAAATACATCAATATATACTTCAGTTCATGAAGGAATAAATTCTTAACATATTTAAAGGCTTAGAGAACTGAATATTACTCACATCTAAACCATCCTCAATTAATCTTCTATTTTTTTCACAATAAAATGCTGGAAAAAATGCATATATCAACAGTGTTGTTCCTTTGTCTTCTCCAAATCCACTTGAATGTGTTAATGAGAGCCACAAGCTCAGCCCTGAAGCAGAATGTTGTTGCCATCTATATTTAGCATTCATTTTTGCAAAGTGTCAGGTTTCAAATACTTGATTGGACATAGTAAATTAAAAGCCAACATGTAGAAAACACTGTTAATTTTACCACATTTACAAATGTGCTGATGATCTTCACTTTATATTATCCTCTTCTTAATTATAATCAGGTTTCTGAAAACCAGCAGAACATTATCAGGGTGGGAACTAAATGGTTCTCTAGGGAGAAATCTTTTTAGAGGGCAGGTATGCAACACAGAAAGAGGTCTCCTAAGTCCCAATAGACTGCATTATTTCATCAAATGCACTTGAAACATGCTAACTCTTCCTGAGCTTGCTAAATAGTCGCGTTGTGGGAGATAGGTTATCCCTTTAATAACTTATGCCATAAAGAGCATCCCAAAATAATTATTCCCCTTAAAATAGTTCTGTATTTTTTATTATTATTATTATTATAAAATTTCATTATAAATTAGAAACAAAAAACAGAATAAAGACTATAACGAAACACAATCACATACATACGACTGAGGTTGATTCAACCCCCATATATATACAGTTTCTAAATAACATTACATATCATCATACTACAGCTTCAATTTGGTTTATCATACTGCATCTTGCATTTGTTAAACTTCTTATATCTAATATTCCCTTATTTATATTTTGCTTGCTATTTACATATCTATGCTACATGCTTCCCTAACATCTATCTCATGACATTTTTACTTCTATCCATTAGTACCATTTATCCCAGCTTTGATTGAAAATTGATTCTTGTCTATCTTTAAGTATATCTGTTAATCTATCACTTTCTGCACACCACAAAATTTTGTTTATTTATTTATTTATTTATTTTATTGCAAAAGTTTTACAATTACATTTTCACCCCTTTTTTTCCCCCCTCATCCCACCCCAAACTTCCCAACCTCCCTAACCCACCCTAACCCTCCCCTCTCCCCCAGACTTCCACACAGTATACTCATATCAAGTAAAAGGAAAAACCCTCATTTGTATATAAAACTTGAGCCCCTCATCTTCATTACATTAACCTATTTCTATCCTAATATAACATTTTCAAATAAATTTTCATCCTCATTACCTTAAAATATTTCTATCTTAATATAACATTTTCAACCACAAAATTTTGTTGATGATCATCTGATCCGATGGTATTTCCTTCCTTTTCGAAAGTTGCGCATATGCAATTCTAGCTGCGGTGATAATGTGTATGAAAAGGTACCAGTCTGCTTTCCTTATGCCCCCAGGGTTTATTCCTAGCAAGTAGACCTCTGGTCTCAGTTGAAAGCTGACTCCTGTAATCTCCATGAGCCAAACTTTTATCTTACTCCAATAAATTTGGGCTTGTAGACATGTCCACCATTGGTGGTAAAATGTACCCCTGGCTGACCCACATTTCCAACATTCTGCTGAGGTTCCAGGGAACATCTTTGCAATTCTTGCTGGTGGTATATGCCATCTATATAACATTTTAAATATATTTTCTTTGAAAGATACTGCCATTGTCATTTTCGCATTTCTATTCCATATTTGTTGCCATTTTTCCAGATCTAATGAATATCCGAAATTCCTTCCCCAGGCTATCATCGAGACTTTAACTATTTCCTCAGCTACAAATCGGGACAGGAGGAGGTTATATACCTTAGTGATACATTTCTTATCACCTTCCAGGAGGGCCTTATCGAACTCTTGTGGTGAAGTGAAAACCCCCTCCATTGGCTTTATCTTTTTGATATCTTTTTTTTTTTTAAATTTGATTTATATGCCGCCCTTCTCCGGAGACTCAGGGCGGCTTACAATGCGTTAAGCAATAGCCTTCATACTTTTGTATATTTATACAAAGTCAGCTTATTGCCCCCACAAACTGGGTCCTCATTTAACCTACCTTAGAAAGGATGGAAGGCTGAGTCAACCTTGAGCCTGGTAAGATTTGAACCTGCAGAAATTGCAGGCAGCTGTGTTAATAACAGGGTGCATTAAACCACTGTACTACCAAGGCTCTCTTGCTTGAATTTGTGCATATGCCCACCAGTCCAAATTGATTCCCCGTATTTGTAGTTCCACTTTAGATCTAAGATTTCCCCACTGTCCCAACAATTCCCTGTATATCACAGATTTATCCAAGTTGTATAGAGGTGGGTATATAGTCGCTTCAAGGGTCACAAACAGTGGTGGGATTCAATTTTTTTAACAACAGGTTCTGTGGGTGTGGCTTAGTTGGGGGTGTGGCTTGGCAATCGTGTGACTGGGTGGGCGTGGCTAGCTGGTCATGTGACTGTGTAGGCGTGGCTAGCTGGTCATGTGACTGGGTGGGCATGGCTATGTGCATAGGGACTACTCAGAGGGCTGAAAAAAGTCATTTCTGACTGGTCCTTGCACTTTTGACCGGTCCTCACACTTATGACCATCCTCACATTTATTCCCATTGTGCATTCTTAACAACCGTGTCAGTCATTTCACCACTACTTCTCTTCACCACGGTGACAAGATAGGGCGCAAAACGTAAAATGTGAGGACAGTCGTAAGTTCAAGGACTGGTCAAAAGTGCGAGGACCAGTCAAAAATAACTTTTTCAGCCCTCTGAGTAGTCCATTTACTACTGGTTCTGTGGGTAATGTGACTGGGTGGGCATGGCCAATTTTTTTTTTAACTTTTACTTTTAAAAGCATTTTTTCTACAACCTTAAGAGGTTGCAGAAAACAATGCTTTTAGAAGCTTCTGACAATCAGGCAAATCTGCTGGGATTGCCAGAAGCTTTTAAGGCAATTTTTTTTCCTACAACCTCTTCAAAAAATCCCTTTAAAAATCTCTGATGATCTAAACTGAGTTGCCTGATCCTCAGAAGCTTCTAAGAGCAATTTTTTTCTGCAACCTCTTCAAGCTTCTGCCTTTTCAAGGCAAAAAAGGGCGATGTGGGGGGACACACATGTGTGGCAGTGAGATATTCCACAGCTCAAACCTCCCCCCACCAGAAACCTTGGAAGGTTTCCTGTCTCTAAACAAACAACTCCTGAAAATTGAGTGGCAGGGGCAGGAAAGTCTCCCCCAGTGAGGAAACAGACTGGATTTCGGAGGAAACGCAGCTCGGTTTAAGGTTAAGGCAGGGCAGAAGGGCTGAGATGGCGATGAGAGGTGGGGGGGGAAGCCTTTCCAACAAGCAAAGTCAATGGGGGGGGGAGCCGGATTCACTTAAGTTAACAACCATGTGAATCACACCTCCCTGCCTAGCCTAACACAACACACACATACATATCCAAGAGACCTTCTCCCCAGGCGAGAGAGACCCAACCCTGACAGAGCCAAGACAGGCAGGGAAGCCAGCAGCACAAAAGTTTGGGCAACCCATCCTTTTTTTGGGAGGGGGGATCTTTGCAAAGAAAAGGGATGCAGATAAGGCAGGTTTAAAGACCCCTCCGCTGCAAAGCCAGGAGCATCCCCTAGAAGTCCCAGTCATCAGAGATCCTGGCCCCCCACCCCAAACAAGCCAATCCACAGGCTCAGATTCCCACCCACCACCCCTCTCCCCGCGAGCCACACAAAACACGCGTCGAGCATCAGAATCCCTAACTCGCGCCTGTTTTGCAAAAGCCCAGTTGGATAGGACCCCCCCCCACGCCCACCCTTCCCATTCCCTCCGCCGGTTCCCTGGCGGCGTAGGTGCAGCAGCCCCAGCTGGGGAAAGGAGGTGCCGGCCGTGAGGCTGCTTTGCAAAGACACACCTGCGCTGTGCGGTGCCTCCTGCGCTCTCACCTTTGGATCTGCCTGGATGCCATCGTCACTGTCGCCGCTGCAGCCACCGGAGCCCGTCCGGCGCCAGTGGGGAACCACGTGGCAGCCCACGTGGATCCCAGGCAGCGGAACTCAGGCTAGGGAAGTGGTGGGCAATTGTGGCTCTTTTACAACCTGTGGCCTTCAACTCCCAGAATTCCTGAGACAGCTTGGCTGTCTCAGGAATTCTGGGAGTTGAAGGCCACAGGTTGTAAAAGAGCCACAATTGCCTACCCCTGGCTAGGGTAGGCTGGCGCCGCGCGTGTGGGAGGTGGGGAGGGACAAGGGGCGGGCAAGCCAGCAATTTAACAAACGGTTCGGTGTGCTGCCTGGCCAATAAATAGTGGTGGGGCGGGGTGAGGAGCGGGTGAGCCAGCAATTTAAAAAACGGTTCGGTGTGCTGCGGGGCCAATAAATTACAAAAAAACACCAAACCGTTTGTTAAATTGCTGGCTCGCTCGCCCCATTTATTGGCAATAAATAGTAGTGTGGAGGGGCAGGGCAAGCCAGCAATTTAACAAAGGGTTCGGCCTAATCCCCTAGAACTGGCAGAATCCCACCACTGGTCATAAACCAATATGGAATCTTACTATACATCATTCCTTTGATCTTATTCCATACCTTAATCAGACATCCCCTTACATAGTGATTTGTAAAATATTTATCCTGTCCTGCTTTGATTGGCCAGAGAAAATAATGCCACCCCTGCTATAAATTATACCCTTCAATTTTTAATATACGCTTCCTCTTTAGTATTATCCAATCTTTTACCCAAACCAGGCAAGAAGCTTGATAGTACCGCTCCCAGTTGTTTTATGCCTCCCCTTGTTTTATGCTCCTGCATCATTTTCCTTTTAATACGTGGCTTTTTCCCTTGCTATATGAATTTTCCAATTATCTGATTCATTTTCCTAAAGAAACTTTAGGAATCTGATTCATTTTCCTAAAGAAACTTTTCTCTAATCTTGCCGGGGCCGTTTGGAAAAGATGTACCATTTTGGTAGCACGTGTGCCTTTATCACTGCCACTCTTCCTAACAAGGATAGCTGTACTTTCCTCCACCAATCTAAATCCTGTTCCATTTGCAAAATGAGTTTATCATAATTATTCTTTTTTATTGAGGAGCATTTTGGGGTCAACCATATGCCCAAGTATTTTACCTTTTTAGCTATTTGTATTCTCATCACATTCTCTATCTCCAATTCCGTGTGCCCTTAAGATTTTTAACAAGTAATTTGGTTTTGTCCCTGTTAATTTGTAGACCCGCTACTGCGCCAAATTCCTCAATACTTCTTAACAAATTTGGCCCCGAGGTCATTGGCTCCTCCAATATAAAGACGTGATTGTCTGCAAACGCTTGTATTTTAAACTCCTCTTTCCTAACATTAAATCCTTTTATTTCTTTGTTTTGTCTGATTTGATTTAGTAAAGTTCCAGAGTCAAAATAAATAATAGCGGGGATAGTGGGCATCCTTGCCTAGTTCCCCTACGTATTTGTGTCTCCTCTGTTGCTTCACCTTCAATTAACACTCTTGCATATTGCACCGTATAAAGTGCCCAGATAACTTGTGTAAAACAATCCAAAATCCATCTCCTCAATTTGTAATAAAATAAAGTCCCAATTAACCCTATCAAATGCCTTTTGTGCGTCAAGGAACATTAGAACCATTTCTTTGTATGTGTTTCATAATATTCCAGTGTTTCCATGATGGTTCTAATGTTGTCTCGTAAGTATCTATATGGCAAAAAGCCGTTTTGATCTTGGTGGATGTATTCATTTAAAAAAACCTTTAATCTTTCCACTAATATTGATGTAAATATTTTGTAGTCCGAATTTAGTAGGGAGATGGGTCTATAGTTTTTAATCTATGTTCGATCAGAATCAGGCTTGGGGAGCAATGTGATGTAAGCTTCCATCCATGACCTGGGAACTATACCTTTAGTTAGAACTTCATTAAATAGGTCTTTTACATTTGGCAATAGTATATAGTATATCTCTTTATATAATTCAACTGGCAAACCATCCAGTCCCGGTGATTTGCCACATTTCTGCTTCTTAATAATAGTTTCAATTTCTCCTTCCCTAATCTCTGAATTAAGAATATCCTTCATATTTTGTGGGGTTTTAGCTAATTTTAAGTTTTCAAGGTATGCCCTTACTTGCATCTCATGTATTCCTTCTTTTTGATATAATTTGTCAAAACATTTTGTAATCACCCTCTTTTTCCCTTCCACATTCCCCACGAGATTTCCCTCACCATCTTGTAAGGCATCAATTCTCTTTGCTTCTGTTTCTTTTCTTGTTTATGTATTTTTTTTTATTGCAAAAGTTTTACAATTACATTTTTCCCCCGTTTCCCCCCCCCTCAACCCACCCACACTTCCCAACCTCATCCTCCCTAACCCTCCCCTCCCCCCGGACTTCCATACAACATACTCAGATCAAGAGAAAAACCCCCCTTTGTATAAAACTTGAACCACACCCTCCCCCTTATAATTTTTCATCTTCACTACATTAAAATATTTCTATCTTAATATAACATTTTCAAATAAAAACTATTTGATACTTCCTGGTTTGATATTTGTTCTGAACATAATCTATCCATTTTTTCCATTCCCATTCATAAGTCTCTTGTGAACAATCTTTTAAATATGCCGAAATCTTCACCATCTCTGCAAAACTGGCCATCTTCAAAGTCCATTCCTCGATCGTGGGCAAAACTTCATTTTTCCAATATTTACCTGTCAATAATCTCGCAGCTGTAAAAAGAACCTCTTTATATAACCCCCCCCCGAGTGACATTATATTTGTATTCCACATAATATGACCAAGATCCAACCATAACGGTATTTTGTAATCCCATTTTAGTCGGTGCTTCTTCCAAACCCTCATCAAAGAGTCTCTAAGTATATGGCTTTTAAATACTTTATCCACTTTGTTCTCGTAGAATAAATAAGCATGCCATCCAAATTCAAGATCAAAACTTTCTATATTCAATATTCCAGTCTTTTTCCTTCCAAACCAATCGCTTGCTTGAGTCAAAGCTGCTGCTTCATAATATAATTGTAGGTTTGGAAGTTTAAGACCTCCCCTTTCTGGAACATCTTGCATAATTTTCAATTTCACTCTCGGTTTTTTCTCGTTCCAGACAAATCTATTCACTCCACTTTGCCACACTTTCAGTTGTTTATCACTTTTAAGCACCGGAATCATTTGGAACAAAAAAAGAAACCTTGGCAAAATGTTCATCTTAACTGCTGCTATTCTTCCAAGTAAAGACAGCTGCAGTTTTTTCCAAATCTCCATATCTTTCTGAACCTCTCGCCACAACGCCTCATAATTATTTTGAAACAGTTTCATATTTGATTCTGCAACCTGAACACCTAGATATTTTACCTTTGGTACAATCTCAAAACCTGCCCTCCTTTCAAGCTCGTATTTACGATCTTGTGTCATATTTTTAACTATCATCTTGGTTTTTTTCTGGTTCAATCTAAAACCTGAAACTTTACCATAGTCTTGTATAATGTCTTTCATCTGGATTATTGATTCCATTGGCTGTGTTAGGGTAACAACCAGATCATCTGCAAATGCCTTTATTCTGTAATCCTCTTGCCTAATCATTATACCTTTCAGGATATTAGAGTCCCGAATTGTGTTTAGCAAGACTTCTAATGTTAAAATAAATAACAATGGGGATAATGGACATCCCTGTCTTGTTCCTTTTTCAATTTTAAACTCTGTTGTCAAGCTTCCATTAATAATAATCTGTGCCTTTTGTTCTTGGTAAATTGCTGAAACCGCCTGTATAAATTGATCCCCAAAGTCTGTCTTTAATAGAAAATTCCAATCCACTCTATCAAAGGCCTTTTCCGCATCCAAAAAAACCAGCACTGCAGGTACCTGTTTATTCCTCTCAAGATATTCCAATAAGTCTATTACTTGCCTTACATTATCCTTCATGTATCTACCCTCAATAAATCCTGCTTGATCCTCATGAATCACCTTTTGAATTACTGGCATCAACCTGTTGGCTAGTACTTTTGCATAAATTTTATAATCAGTATTCAGAAAAGCTATTGGTCGATAATTCTCCGGTTTTTTAGGACCTTTGCTCTTTTGGTATCAAAGAAATATAAGCTGTTGTCCATGATGGGGGTATTTTATCCCCTTGTTGAATATTGCAAAATAGATCTCTGAGTTGTTGCACCATTTCTGCTTGCAAAGTTTTATAATACACTGCAGTCAAACCATCCGTTCCAGGAGCTTTAGCTGTTTTTAATTGTTTAATTGCTACTACTATCTCCTCCTCTGTTATAGGATAATTCATTCTTTCCTTTTGTTGGTTAGTAATTTTTATAACTCTCTTATTATCTAAGTATTTTTCTATAAATCCATTCTGCATATCATCTTTAGCATATAGTTTAGTATAATAGTCCACAAAAGCTTCTTTAATTAATTTTTGTTGAAAGATTTCTTTTCCTCCAATATCAATACTATCAATAGTCCGTATACTCTGCTTCTTCCTTAATGTATCGGCCAATCATCTGCCCGGTTTATTGGCATTACAAAATGTGTTGTGCCTTGCATATTGTAGATTTGTTGCAACTTGTTCTGCCATAAGCATTTGAAATTGATCTTTCAGAAGTTTTATAACACCACATGTTCTTTCATCTGTTGGGTTTTTAATAAGTAGCTGTTCTTTATTCTTTATTTCTGCTTCCAGTTCAGATCTTTTTTTTTTGTCGATTCAGTCTGTGTTTAGAATTCATATAAATGAGTACCCCTCTCATATAGGCTTTGCTCGCATCCCACACAATTTCAACTGGGGTACCCTTATTCAAGTTCATTTCAAAAAATTCTTTCAACTGCTTCTTAAGTTCTGTTATATTTTTTTCATATCTAAACAAGTTTTCATTTAATCTCCATGATCGTCTCTCGATTTTACCCATCTCAATTTCTATCCATACTGGGCTATGGTCGGTCAAAGTTCTTGGAAAAATCTTTGTTCTTTTTGTCTTAACAAGTAGATCATCTGACAACAAAATAAAGTCAATCCTGGAGAAGGATCTATGTCTATCAGAAAAAAAAGTATAGTCCAATTCTTTTGGGTTGTGTATTCTCCAAATATCTTTTAATTCCAAATCTTCTTTCATATCAAAAAAAGTCTGTGGTAGTCTAATCCTAGATTTTGCCAAACTCTTTTTATCTAATTTAGAATCAATTACACCATTCCAGTCTCCCATAATTAAAATAGATCTATAGTCCCATTGCAGTATTTTAGTGTGTAACATTTTGTAAAAATGATCCTGTTGTTGGTTGGGAGCATAAATTCCAATCAAAAGAATTTGGCCATTTGCTGTAAGCAATTCAATTGCTATAAACCTACCATCTTTGTCTGCTTCTATAATTTTAGCTGTCAATCTTTTGTTTACATAAATAACCACACCATTCTTTTTTTGCAAAGTTGAAGCTATGAAATGGGTTCCTAGTTTAGAATTTATCAAGTATTTTTGATCTTGAGTTCTAATATGAGTTTCTTGTAGACAGATTATATCATTATTAAATTGTCTCAAATACGCAAATAACTTCTTCCTTTTCTGTAATGAATTCAACCCATTCACATTCCAAGATAAGCACTTAATTGTCATCTTTATCTTTTTGAAGCGACGAGCAGAATAACCAAAGACCCTCCAAAATCTTCGGTTTTGCTCACCCCATGGCTTCAGACTCTTGTGTAGTACTCTTAGCTCCCTTTTTGTATTGTCTTTCCTGTTGTTGCTTTTCTTTAAGTTGCTTAGATTTTGCACGAGTTATACGCTGGTCTTTGACTTCAACCATCCGGACCGGGTCCAGGATTGGAGAAGATTCTAACAGGTGCTCCTCCAGAAAGCCTCCTGCAGCACCCTGCACTTCCTCTGGCTCCACCTGCTTAGACTGTTCTTGCAGCTCTTGCTGGAGTTGCTTCTTATCACTCTCCTTAATCTCCAGCACTGTAGATGTACATGGAGATGGTGTGTGTGGGGGATCCCCCCCTGCTGCTTTTCCTTCCTGCTTCTTTGAAGCCATCCTGCCACGTAAGTTAGTTTTTCTGAAGAGGGAAATCCTTTTTTCTTTTCCACCTCCACAAAGACTTCTAAAAAAGTCCCCCAGGTTTAATCAAATAGAAGCTAGACTGAAGCAGACTCAGATTTTAAAGAAAGAGTTTTTTCCTCTTCTCCTGTTCCTCTATATTACAGGCACAGCAACTTTGTAACAGATCAAAGTAGCTTCACAGAATTACTTTCACTAGTTTGTTAACTCTGCTGCTGGGTGCCATTTTTTTTCAAGTCAGTTTCACTCGATCATATTTTCTCTTAAGTTAAAAAGTCACCAAAGCATTTATACTTGCGATTTCCAAGTTTGGGGGTTCAAGTTGATTTTTCCACTGTTTGTTAAGGTTGGTTTCATTCAGTTAAAACCTTTGCAGCAGCCGGCTTGTTCTGCAGGAAGCAGAATCGTCCCACGCCGTCCAGAGTCTGGCAAGTTGAAAGGGAGCCGCACCTGTTTCCTCCCCAGCAGCGATTCTCTGGGGGCTCACAGGGGCTCAACCAGTGCCTTGCCTTTCTCTCCTCCTGCAATCCTTCGGATTTTGGAGTTTTCAAGCCGCTTCACGATGTTGAAGCGGCTCTACAGACGGCGGGGCTGGTGGTCCTGAAGAAGAGACCGTCTTCACCGGCGGCCAGCCTGTTTCTTTTCTTAACCTACATGAGAGCCATTTATCTGCTTTATTAGCATGTTCAAAAAAATGTTGCCTCCCCCGCTTAAGTTTGTTTGCCAATTCCTCTTGATCCAATAATGATAATTTATTTTTAAGAAGCTCTTTTCTCTCTTTTCTCTACTTGTAATGCTT
The DNA here is from genome assembly GCA_022577455.1 of Arizona elegans. Classification (NCBI taxonomy): domain Eukaryota; kingdom Metazoa; phylum Chordata; class Lepidosauria; order Squamata; family Colubridae; genus Arizona; species Arizona elegans. The sequence continues at coordinate 29,125,361 of JAKOOJ010000007.1, read as the reverse complement.
TCTCTTCCTTTTCCGTTTCTTCTAAAATTTTGCCCCTCTTCTCTCTTTCTAATTTCCATTTATGCACCGAAATTTTTATCGAATATTCCTCTTATAACTGCTTTCATAGTATCCCAGGTATTTTGTAGCGAGGTATCCTTTCATCTATTTTCCTCATAAAAAAGCTTTAGTTCTTTTTTCAATCCCATGACAAAGTCCTCCTCCATTACCAGATCTGTCCTCATTGTCCATCTTCCCCTACACTTTTTTTTTGTTCCAATTTACTGTCACTGGATTGTGGTCCGCCCATTTGTTTGGTCCAATTTCTATTTCTACAGTCAATCTTAATATTTCTGGAGCAGCCCAAATCATATCTATCCTGGACCATGTCTTATGTCTAGGGGAGAAATACATGAATTGGGCCTCTCTTGGATGTGCAACTCTCCAAACATCTTCCAGTCCTAATTCATCCCGAATTTGGTCACATATCAATGGCAGTGTCTTCCTTACCTCTTTCCTATTTCCCATATCCACCCCCCTGGCATAATCTTTAGTGGCATCCATAACCGCATTGAAGTCGCCCATTAAGCAAACATGTTCATACTCCATTTTGTTTAGTTTGCTATAAATCATGTTATAAAAAATTTTCTGGTTACAGTTAGGGGCATATATATTTCCTAGTAAAACCTTCCTTTGGCGTATTTTAATTTCCACCAGCAAGAATCTTCCCTCTTCATCAGCAAAGATTTTTTTGGGTTCCAAATGTTTCTGTATATATATTGCAACTCCTCTTTCTTTTGGATCAGCCAAGGATACAAATAAATCACCTAATTTGGGACATAAGAGTAAATTCTGGTGAGTTTCCGGCATGACATCAAGCGGTGTGGGTGAGGGAGAATTTAACAGCTCCTGTAAACCCAGCTAATCCTTGTATAGGAGCCCCAAAAGGGCAGTTCCAGACCCGGAGAGTCCGGAATATTAAAGAGGAAGGTTTCAAGCTTTGGACTAGGCGCTAGTGTCCTGGAGTGTGAAGCCGGACCCCTTAAATCTAGCAGGGAAAAATCTGCATTCTTTGGCAGATCGAAAGCGATGGTGGCCGCCTTTAAGAGGAAGTAAAGAGTGATTCCAGCTACAGCTACAGCGATCGAAGGGGGAGGAAAGAAGAAGAGAGAATTAGTGGGATGGCAGAATAACAAAGGTGGCATTGAAAAGAGAGTCGCAGAGAATATTTAAAGAGAAAGGCGCTCAGCGGGAGACGATCAAAAGAAGTTAACAACGTAGCGGAAACAGTAAGCAGAATCAACAAAAGAAGGTACAAAGTAATTACCCTGGACTTTCTGGATTGATACAGAGGAGACGGTGGAGAACAATTGTAAAATGGTGACTTTGCTTTAACAGATACTCTTGGTGGGTGATTTTGGAACGAGCTCTCTGATTTGGTTTTGGAAAGGAGATTTTGGACAGAGCCAGAGAAGTAAGTAAAACAATTCGATACTGTGGATTTATAAATAACAAGAACAACAACAAAATTTGAGACTGTGTAGGACTGGAAATAAGGAAGAATTGGAGGGGGTGAGAAGAGTGGAGGGGAAAAAAATCTGAACTGGACAATCTGATGCAATAAGGAACGGAAGGAGTGGAGGAAGGCGTCTTGGGGGGAAAAAAACCCTGGCTTCGATTTTAAGTAACCCTAAGTAACTATTAAGTAATTACTATTAAGTAATATTTTTAAAATATTTTTGTAATTGGAAAAAAGGGGGAATCTGTTTTGCTGATCGTATGAGCAAAAGTTATATGCTTTATAGAAAGGAGTAAGAATTAAAGGAGATCAGACAGTGGTGAAAAAGGGATTGGTGTAAAAAAATACAGTGAAAAGAGAGGGGAGAAGAGGCATAACAATTGATAATTGTTGTTTGTAAGGTACATTTGAGAGAGGTAGCGATTTTCTAACTGAGTACTAATATTGCAAAGTAAAGTAATACCTAAAAATTTATGATATTGTGGAGGAATTGGACTAAAAATATAATAATGTCAACAACAACAATAACGAAAACGGGGGGAACCTATAGTAAACACAACTGCAACACCCTCACCTACAGTGCAGCGATCGATTGAATCCATGCTGGGAAAAGAAAAGGATAAGATGGAACCAACTATGAGCAGCATGCAAAATATGCTACAAACAATTCAAGAAACTTTATTGAAATCGCAAGAAAAAATGGCAGATCACCAGGAGGAAGCCAGAAGAAATCACCAAGAAATTAAAGATGAACTAGGAGAGCTTTTCTTTCCTTCTTACTTTCTCTTCCTCCCCTTCTTCTCCTCCTCCCTACTTCCTCTTCCTTTCTCCTCCTCCTCTCTTCCTCCCTCTCTTACGCTCCCTCCTACTCTAATTTCCCTTCCCTTCCTTCATCCCTCTCTATTGCTGTATCCTTTTATGCATATGGACTACTCAGAGGGCTGAAAAAGTTATTTCTGACTGGTCCTCGCACTTTTGACCAGTCCTCGAACTTACGACTGTCCTCACATTTTACGTTTTTGCCCTATCTTGTCACCATGGTGAAGAGAAGCAGTTGTGAAATGAGTGACATGGTTGTTAAGAATGCTACAATGGGCATAAATGATGACCAGTCATAAGTGTGAAGACCGGTCAAAAGTGCGAGGACCTGTCAGAAATCACTTTTTTCAGCCCTCTGGGTAGTTCTTTTGTGCATATGGACTACTCAGAGGGCTGAAAAAGTTATTTTTGACTGGTCCTTGCACTTTTGACCAGTCCTCGAACTTACGACTATCCTCACATTTTACGTTTTTGCCCTATCTTGTCACCATGGTGAAGAGAAGCAATTGTGAAATGAGTGACACAGTTGTTAAGAATGCTGCATGGGCATAAATGTGAGGATGGTCATAAGTGTGAGGACCAGTCAAAAGTGCGAGGACCTGTCAGAAATGACTTTTTTCAGCCCTCTGAGTAGTCCCTGTACACATAGCCATGGCCATCCGGTCACATGACCAGCTAGCCACGCCCACCCAGTCACATGACCTCCAAGTCACACTCACAAAATAAGCCACGCCCACAGAACCGGTAGTAAAAAAATTTAAAACCCACCCCTAGTTGGGGGTCACCACAACATGAGGAACTGTATTAAAGGGTCACGGCATTAGGAAGGTTGAGAACCACTGTTTTATACGTATCCGCTTATCTTGCCAGCTTATAATCATCCCATCTGGTAATAGCCATTTATAACGAATCCCAGTCTTCTGAAGCCTCCTCATAAGAAATTCATAATTTTTCCTTATTTCTCTTACCCGTTTTGGTAATTGACATAATATAATTATTTCTCGTCCTTTATACGTTATTACTTTTTGAATTTTTTTGAATTTATTTTAGACATAAAACATATCTTTTTAGAACAAAAGTTTGATCCGGTATAAAATAAGCATAGGTTCCAAATTTCATCCATTACCATCTTAAAGAAGAAAAAAGAAGAAAAAGTTCTAAACCCAATTTTCCATTCAATCTAACATTTTGTTCTAACATTTAACATTCTATTAAGTATCATCCTTAATCTTAAATTCCAAATCTAGACAGCTTTTTATAATATTCATTTATCACTTTAACAATCAGTATTTCATATATTTCCCTTACTTCAAAGACCCAAATTCAATCAGTATTTCATCAAAATTGCATCTAAAAACCAACACAAAGTATTTTATTCCTCTCTTACAAACATTTCAAAATCAATTCACTTTAAAATTAACTTTTACGATATCTCCTTCACTCCTCCTAGGTTTATTTTTAACTTGGTTAGCTGATTTCCAGGGATGCTTCCCTCCACTCCTGACCTTGTTTAAGGACTGGATCACAGTTTGGTTTTAAATGCTCTCCAACATTTTCTCCTCCACTCCTCCTAAATTTATTTTTGGCTGGTTCACAGCTTAATCAGCTGTTTCCCAGGGATGCTTACCTCCACTCCTTACCTTATATTTAACTAGTTCACAGTTTTCGCTCTAACTGCTCTCCAGTATTTTCTCTTCTACTCCTCCTAGGTTTATTTTTAGCTGGTTCACAACTTAATCAGCTGTTCTCCAGGAATGCTTCCCTCCACTCCTAATCTTATATTTGACTAGTTCACAGTTTAATTTTAATCATCTAATCACCCAGATTGTACTTCTTTTCACTCCTAATTTCCATTTAATTAACTGATTCATAATATTTTATTTTAACTTACCAATTAAACATAATAATACATTTTAATATCTGTCTTCTCTCCTATTCTCTCCTAAACTATTAGTTTTCTTTAAATTTATTCAAAAATTCATTCCCATTCTCTTATTTACTATACAAAGAACAAACAGCATTTTAATCCATTTTGGAATCAATTTTCTGTAACCATTAAGACTCTTATTAATATTTAAAATATTTTTTTTTCATAGTCTTCACATTTCTTATGGTTTTTCTATGGTAACATTTCTCGCTTTAAAAAATAATCATAAACTCTATAAACAATTCTTGTTAATATCCAAAGCTTCATTTCACAAACCTTTTTTAAAAAAACAATTTTCTGTAGTTATTAAATCTATCAGCAATTCTTGTTAACAATCAAAAATTCGTTCATCATTTTCATATTTATTATAATTTTTCTATCATCACATTTTTCCCACCTTAAAAACACTTCTCTCAGTGATAATAATGAAAAATAAAAAAGGAAAGAAAAAGGGAGAAGAAAAAGAAGAGTATGGCAAGAAAAAATTAAAAAGAAAGTTTCAAAAAAAGAAGAGAAAAAGAAGAAAAGAAAAGAAAAAAGAGGCATAAGATAAAAAAGATAATAGGAAAAATGAAAGAAAAGAAAGATAAAAAAGAGAGAAAAAGAAGAAGATATCTCCTCCTTACATTATTTAAACATCAATTACCTAAAAAGCATTTACATCCATCTTAATCAGACTATAACGCTTTTTTCAACTTGCTACCCAATATATTCCAGTTTTTCCCTTTCTGTATTCTGTCCAAGCTCTTTTTTTCCTTTTCGATTCCAATATCAGTAAGCTTGTAAAGACTAAAAGACTTAGTTCTTTTGTGTTCCATATATGGTATCATCTTGTCTTCTTCCGCTGCTACATCCTTCCCTTTTATTAGCATGCTATTAATCAGCAGTTTTAATTATTCCAAATAATTCCTTCTTTCCAACCATCCATACGTAATCCAAAGTCAAATTAAGTGCATCTAAAGTCAAACCTCTTTAGTTTTTCTTCAAGGTAATCCAATTTAGGAAGCAAGAGTCAAATATATGTTATTTTTTGATCTCTCGCTTTTTGTAGTACTTCATCACATAAAGTCTTCTTGGTGCATCGTACATGGACTTTTGGTAAATTATGACGTCTAGCATAACTGGTATATACTCGGAAAGTTTCATCTATATATCGATATACTTCTTCTCTGTCTCTCCCTGTAATCTCTGCCACCATATCCGTCATAATTTGGTCCAAGTTCTCATCTTTGTCCTCCGAGATATTCTGAAACCATACATAAAAGGCTGCCCTATCCATTTAGATAAATATTAATTCGTCTTCCAACTTCCTATTTACTCTAGATTGTTTTGTTTTAGTCGCATCACCTTCTCCTCCACTTTCTCTACTTTAGTCTCCATTTCCACAATCCGCTCCCCATGTGACACCATTGTCGAGTTCATCTCTTCCATTTTGACATTCATTTGCCTTAACTCGTCCCTCACCACTGTTACATCTGATTTCAATTCATCTATTCCTTTAGTTGTTGATTCTTGGTTTTTTACCATTGTCGTCATTGTATCTTGTAGTGTTTTGAGAATGTCATGGGGGCTTCCGGCATGATGTCATAGCAATAAGGAGCAGGGTAAGGAGCTCTCCTAGATACCCATTCCCTTTTTGGCGGCTTAATTTGGCCATTGCTGTTCGTGTTTAGATCGGCAAAAGAAGAGGGGATCGCAGGGCGACTGCGGGGTGGTGCGGACCCCTCAGGAAACCCTGAAATTTCCCGAGGTGCCGACGTTGAAAGAAGACATCCATTATGGTGCCCCTAAGCTATGGGTCTGCCACTATCTGAAGTCTATTATCATCATACTATAACCAATAAGTGGCTGGTAGCTGATATTGAAGATCAAACTTTATTGTATTACTTCTATCTATATAGGATCGGATATTTGACCTATCAAGCCAGTGATCGGGAAGCGGCAAGGAGGAGGCTGAAAACAAACACAGAAAAACTAACCAATGATCGCCAAAGGCTGCTGGTTCGGGTGAGATTGCTGCTGGAGCGAGACAGTCTGAAGGTGATCGTGGAGCTGCTGTCGGATTTATTGGATTTATTGGATTTTTCTATTTGCTACTTGCCTATTCGAATTGTCCCAGATCGAGTTGAGTTGAGTGATGGAAGAGGGAAAAGGAAAGAGGAAGTTGATAGACTGAGCATTCCTATTATGTATTCCTACATAATATATAAAAGACTTGAACACCATCTTGTGGCTGGTATTGGAACTGCACTTTGACTTTTTCTTTTTTCTCCTTTTCCTGACTCTTCCTCTCCCTCCCAACTTTTTTTTATTGAAAAAGTTTTATTGGTGAAACAAACACAATTTCCCCACAACCCTCCCACCCAACCCCCCTCCCCCTCCCCGACTTCCCAGAGCAGAACACAAGGTATTTCTATTAACTTTTAACAATAAACTAAATTGCTTAACCAACCATTAAACTAACACCCCCTTAAAAAAAATTCTTAACCCCCCATAGATAAAATCCTACTTCTTAGACATAATCCTTCTAATATCACTTATATAGCGCTTATACAGTTAAAAAAAATCATTCATAAGCTATTTGATATTTTTTAGTCTGATACTTATTTTGAATGTAATCAATCCATCTTCTCCAGTCCTGTATATACCTTTCTTGTGTGTGATCCTTCAAATATGCTGAAATTTTAGCTATTTCAGCTAAATTACTTTCAATATCCAGTCATCAATAGTAGGCAAAAAGTCCTTCTTCCAATGTTGTGCTATCAACAATCTTGCTGCTGTTATCAAGTTCAAAATCAGTTTAGTCTCTGCAACTGTACAGTCCGTAGTTATACCCAATAAAAACAACTGTGGAGTAAATTTCAGTCTTTTTTAAAAAATATTCTGCGTCACCCACCAAATCTTTATCCAAAATGCTTTGATTTTTTTACAAGTCCACCATATAGGATAATAAGTTGCATCATCACAATCACATCTCCAACATTTAGCTTGCACATTAGGATACATACATGATAATTTTTTTGGATCTAAATGCCATCTATAAAACATTTTATAAAAGTTTTCCCTTAAATTTTGTGCTTGTGTAAATTTCACATTTCTAATCCAAATCTTTTCCCAAGTCTCCATCATCACTGGCTCTTGAAAATTTTGCGCCCATTTAATCATGCAATCTTTAACCAGTTCCGTCTCAGAGTCTATTTCCAATAAAGCATTATACAGCCTTTTAATATGCATTTGTTTTTGATCTCTAATTTGTTTTACCAAATTCTCCTCATTTTGCACAAAGCCAGTTTTTTGATCTTCTTTCCATCTAGCTTGAAGCTGACCATACTGAAACCATGTATAAATTATACCTTCTTCTCTCAATGTATCTAAAGATTTCAAATACATTACCCCCCTTTCCACAATAAGAAGCTCTTTATAAGTAATCACCTCCTGTTTTTGTTCTATACTTATATTTTCTATAGCATGTCTAGGATTTGCCCATACAGGTATCTTATAATTCAACTTATATTGATATTTTTTCCAAACCCTCAACAAAGCATTTCTAAGTGTACGGGCCTTAAATACTTTATCCACTTTTTTGTCATATGACAAATAGGCATGCCATCCATATAATAAATCATAACCTTCTAGATTCAAAATTCTCCCCTCAGTTAAGTTAAACCAATCACTAATTTGTGATAAGACCGCTGCTTCGTAATATAATCTTAAATTAGGCATTTTGAGACCCCCCCTTTCACGTGTATCTTGTATAATTTTCATCTTTATTCTGGGTTTTTTCCCAGCCCAGATAAAAGTATTAACACCTTTCTGCCATTCTCTCAAATTTTCATCTTTCTTAAGCACAGGTATCATTTGGAACAAGAATAAGAATCTAGGTAACACATTCATTTTAATTGCTGCAATTCTTCCCAATAAAGACAACTGTAATTTTTTCCAGTTCTCCATATCCTTCTGTACCTTCTGCTGGAGGTCCTCATAGTTATTTTTGTATAATTTTGTATTTGAAGCTGCTATATACACTCCTAGATATTTAACCTTTTTCGTTATTTCAAACCCTGTTATTCTTACTAGATCATCTCTTTCAAATATAGACATATTTTTAATTATCATCTTTGTCTTATGTGAATTAACTTTAAATCCTGATACTTTCCCGTATTGATCAATTATATCCAATATATATGGAGCCGACTCTAAAGGTTGGGATAAGGTAACAACCAAATCATCTCAAATGCTCTTAATCTATAATCTTGATGTCTAATTACAATACCCTTCAATTTTTCTGAGTCACGTATCTTATTCAATAGCACTTCCAAAGTCAAGATAAACAACAATGGGGACAGAGGACTCCCCTGCCTTGTTCCTTTCTCAATTCTAAAAACCTCTGTTAAACCTCCATTAACTATTATTTGTGCTGTTTGTTGCTGGTATATCGCTCTAATTGATTGTGTAAAATATTCCCCAAAATGCATTTTCTCTATTATTTTAAACAAAAATTGCCAGTTCAAGCGATCAAATGCCTTCTCTGCATCCACAAATATAAACGCTGCAGGGACTTGGTTATTTTTTTCCAAATATTCCAGTAGGTTTACAATTTGTCTAACATTATATTTCATTTGTCTCCCTTTTATGAACCCTGATTGGTCATTATGAATTATTTGTTGCATAACTGGCATTAATTTATTAGCTAGTATTTTAGCAAAAATCTTATAATCGGTATTCAAAAGTGAAATTGGCCTAAAATTCTCAGGTTTGATGGAATTTTGATCCTCCTCTGGAATTAGTGAGACAAAAGCTGTTTTCCAAGAAGGTGGTACTCCTCCTCCTACCTGTATTTTATTAAATAAGATTTTAAGTGGTTCTAGTATTTCGGATTGTAAATGTTTATAATAAACAGCTGTTAGTCCATCTGTTCCTGGAGCCTTACCTATTTTTAATTGTTTAATTACCCCAACAATTTCCTCGAAAGTTATTGGCTGATTCAATCTTTCTCTCTGTTCCAGCGTTAATTCAGGAATATCCATCTTTAAATATCTATCAATATCAACATCTTGAATTGAATCTTTAGCATATAGCTTTGTATAGAACTCCAAAAAAGCCTTTTTTATTAAATTCTGTTGGTAAATCTCCTTACTTCTAAATTCTATCTTGTCTATAACACGTGATTTTCGTTTTTTTTCTCATCATGTAAGCCAACCATCTCCCAGGTTTATTGGCATTACAGAATGTATTATGTCTGGCATATTGTATGCTGGTTGCTACTTGCCCAGCCATTAACATATTAAATTGCTCTCTTAAAATATTTATCATATTTTTTGCCTTTTTGTCTCCCGGATTAATTATAAGCAATTGTTCTTTCTTTTTAATTTCCTCCTCTATCTCTTTCCGTCTGTTTTGTTGTTTTAATCTATATTTATTGTTCAGAAAAATTAATGTTCCCCTCATATATGCCTTACTAGCATCCCATACCATTTCCATCGAGGTACCTTTATTCATATGGTTAACAAAAAATTCTTTCATTTGTTTTTTAAGTTCATTCAAGTTATCTTCATATCTAAATAAATTCTCATTTAACCTCCAAGACCTCCTTTCCCCTCTTTCCTGTTCTAGTTCCACCCAAACCGGGCTATGATCAGTTAAAGTTCTTGGACATATCTTCGTCTTATTCACCCTAGAAAAAAGATCATTTGTGGTTAATATAAAATCAATCCTAGAGAAAGATTGATGCCTATCTGAAAAAAAAGTAAAATCACTTTCCAATACGTTCCTTTCTCTCCAAATGTCTCTCAGCTCCATATCCTCCAAAATATCGAAAAAAGATTTAGGCAACTTAGCACGCATGGATATCTTGGAAAGACTTTTTTTATCTTTCTGGGTATTTATTACCCCATTCCAATCACCCATTAAAAGTAAAGATCTGTAATCCCATTGTAGTATTTTAGTATGTAAAAATTTATAAAATTTGTCTTGCTGTTGATTAGGTGCATATACTCCAATTACAAGCAGCTTCCCGTTCTGTGTTGTTAATTCAATTGCAATATATCTACCTTGAGTGTCAGCCTCAATTAAATTGGCCAATAAGCCTCTTTTAACATATATAACTAGGCCATTTTTCTTCTCTGGTGCTGATGCCACAAAATGTGTACCTAATTTCGAATTTATCAAATACTTTTGATCTGAGGATTTAATATGCATTTCTTGCAAACAAATAACATCATTCTGAAATTGCTTCAAGTAGTGAAATATTTTCTTTCTTTTTTGTGGAGAATTTAAACCATTGACATTCCAAGATAAAAATTTATTTGCCATCTCTAGGCCCTCCAAGCTTTGAGAGCATCAGCTGAACCTCCTCCACCATTTTGGACTTCGGCCTAGCTCCTCCCACTGCTTGTGTTTTTTGGACTTGTTGGATTGAATCTTGAGGCTGTCGTGCCAGATGCTGTTTATAAGTGGCTCTTGTCAATCGTTGATCTTTTGGCATCTCTATCATCTTTAATGGCTCAAGGGTTGGTGGTGGACCCCCACTCAACAATAAGTCTTCTTCCAAATTAGCTCCTCCAGCTAAAGCTTGAGCATAGGTTTGTGCTTGCCCTCCATCTTTCTCCTGTTGTATCATTTCCAATTGCTTTCTAGCACCCCCTGGTGAGGGTGGCCGTCCAGCCTTTAAGACATTGGTGTAAAAATCTTTTGCCTTTCCAACTGTGTTTAAGCGATGTCTTTGCCCAGGGTATGTCACTATTATCCCAAATGGGACATCCCATCTGTACTGGAGCTGTTGGTTTCTTAATTCATTCACCAAAAAAACAAACTGCTTTCTATCTCTTAACATTTTAGGAGGAAGCTTCTTCAAGACCACCAGCTCTTGTCCATCCACTTGAATCTTGATTCTGTAAGAAGCTTGCAGAATGTCATTTCTAATTCTCCTTGTTGTGAAATAGATCACAAGATCTCTTGGTAGCTGCTTTTGTTTTGCCAGCCAAGAGTTATAGATTTTGTCCATTTGAATTGCCACATCTTCTGGCCTTTCTGAAATCAGCTCTGCTAAAGCATTGGAGCAAATATCTTTTAAATTTTCACCACTCTTTTCTTTCAAACCTCTCAGTCTCAGGGCAAATTCCATTGATCTGTATTGTAGCATGACCATTTCATCATCCACTTTCTCTGTTTGTATCATAACCTCTCCTAATTTAGTTGCTAGCTCCAAATTAGCTTCATCAACTTCCCGTACTCTCTCCTCAATCTTTAACATATGATTAGCCAGTCCTGAAACTGCAAAAACAATGTCATCTCTTATTGCATCATGTTTTTCCTCCACCACATCTTTAATTTTCTTTAACTCCTCTGAAAATTCTTTCATCATTTCTGCCTGATTGTTCAGGGCACCCATTATAAATTCTTTAAGGTCTTGTGACTGTGTATCAGCCAGAAGTTGTTGCTTTTGAGTCACTACAGGGGAACCTCCTCCCCCTTTAGAAGTTGGTGGCTTTAGTTGTTTAGCAGCCATTTTATTTTAAAATGAGGTTTTTTTCCTTTTACAGCCACAAAGTCTTATAAACAGTCTTACAATGTTTATTTCAGAGTTTTTTCAGAATAAACAATCCTCTCTCCAGTCTGTTCTCAGTCCCCATCAATTTTCTCTTCAAGCAGAAGACTCTTAAAAAGCAATTTCCCTTTAACTTTCACTTTCCCTTCCGCCCATAACAAAGGCTTCCTCTCCAGCCTCCAGCTTAGGAAAGTTCCATTTGCAACAATGTATTCACGGAGTTAAGGTCTGTTTCTTTTAAAAGGCTTGCACTCTTGCTTCCGCTCTGTCTGCCTTGTTAGAAATCATTAAAACTCACTGTTTGCCAGCAGAATTGGACGTGACGTCTGGCTCTGGCTAGCGGATGCACCAGCGATCCGGAGCAATGGGAGGGCTGAACTGGGGAACTCTCACCCTACGAGTCCCTGGGATTAATCCAAGGACTTTCGGGGAGCTCTACCCACCCCCTCCGACTCTCCTCTCCTTCTTTGCCCGAAGGAGAGTTTTTTCAAACCGCCGGACAGCAGTTTAGCGCTGTCAGGGCGGTTTTTACAGATCGGGTGGCTGGCGGTCAATGAGACCGTCCTCGACGTCCACGGAGCCACCGGAAGTATCCCCTCTCCCTCCCAACTTGTCTCCTTTCTCAAGCCTTAAATATTGAAGTTGAATAAGTTTCAAGATTATTAGCTATAAATTATTTAAATTGTTTTTTTGCTAAATAGCCTAATTGATATTAAATCAAAACCTCTAGATTCATCAAGTGTTCTAAATTAATCAGTTGACAGTTGATTGATATATTTATACATAATTAAGATTGGACTTGATTATTTGTTTATCTTATTCTTACATGTCTCGATTTCTATCCAGACTGGGCTATGATCAGTCAAAGTTCTTGGCAAAATCTTTGTTCTTTTTGTCCTAACAAGTAAATCATCAGACAACAAAATAAAATCAATCCTGGAAAAGGATCTATGTCTGTCAGAGAAGAAAGTATAGTCCAGTTCTTTTGGGTTATATATTCTCCAAATATCTTTTAATTCCAGGTCTTCTTTCATATCAAAAAAAGTCTGTGGTAATCTAATTCTTGATTTTGCCAAAGTCTTTTTATCTAATTTAGAGTCAATTACTCCATTCCAGTCTCCCATAATTAAAATAGATCTATAATCCCATTGAAGTATTTTGGTGTGCAGCATTTTATAAAAATAGTCCTGTTGTTGATTAGGAGCATAAATTCCTATCAAAAGAATTTGATTATTAGCAGAAAATAATTCAGTTGCTACAAACCTACCATCTTGATCAGCTTCTATAAGTTTGGCTGTTAATTTTTTGTTTACATAAATAACCACACCATTCTTTTTTTGGTTAGTTGAAGATATAAAATGTGTTCCTAATTTGGAATTTTTCAAATAGTTTTGATCTTGAGCTGTAATATGCGTTTCTTGTAAACAAATTATATCATTATTATGTTGTTTTAAATATGCAAATACTTTCTTCCTTTTTTGTGTTACGTTCAACCCATTCACATTCCAAGATAAACATTTAATCATCATTATTCTCCTTCTGGAGCGAAGCGCAGAACCTTAGGATTTCATCTGAGATCCTCTGTCCTGCATTCCCCACAGCCCCAGCCTTGTCTTGTCTCTCCTGCTGTAACTTTTCTTTAAGTTCCTTGGCTTTAGCTCGAGTTATGCGCTGATCCTTAACTTCAGCCGCCCAAGCCAGCTCCAAGATTGGAGAAGGTTCCAGCAAAGGCTCATCCAGAAAACCTCCTTCAGCACCCTTCAACTCTGCTAATTCCTGCTTAGATTGTTGTTGCCATTCTTAAGGTTGCTTCTTGTCACTCTCTTTAATCTCCAAAACTGTAGATGTGCGTGGGGATGGAGTTCTTTCTTTAAAGATGTCATAAAATTGCTCCGCCTTCTCCACAGTATTCAGACGGTGTTTCTCTCCCTTATATCTCAAAATTATGCCAGTTGGGGCGTCCCAACGAAATGGGATTTGATTACTCTGCAATTCTTTAACAAGAAAACCATACTCTTTTCTAGATTTCAACATCTTAGGTGGGAGCTCCTTGTAGACTGTAATCTTGGATCCGCTCACTTGCACAGAAGTGAGAAAAGATTTTTGCAAAATGTCATTTCTTATTGCTCTGTCTGTAAAATATATGACCACATCTCTAGGCAGTTGTCTTTGTCTGGCCACCCACGAGTTAACTCTATAGATTTTATCTATTTTGCAAAAAACCATCTCAGGTTCAACTTTTAAAATCACAGCTAGGGCTTCGGCACAGATCTGTCTCAAATCTTGTCTCTCCTCTTCTCTAATTCCTCGAAGCCGTATAGCAAATTCCATTGCACGAAATTGCATCATAACAATATCATTCTCAACTCTCTGCATCTTGTCATCAACATCAAGAAATTTATGATCATTATTTTTCATCTTAGCATTAACTTCTAATTTAAATTCATCCACTTTTGTCTCAACTTTCATAATAAATCCTGCCAGACCAGACGCCACATCCGTTATTTTTTTGGTCACCATCTTTTGGCTCTGCTGCATTTCCTGCATAATTTCCTGTTGTGACTTTTGAATTTTTTCATCTATTTTATTTATTTTATCATCCATGTCTTGAAATTTCTCATCCAAAATATTTGAGATGAATTCTTTTAATTCTCCCATATCCAAATCTTTTTTTTGGGCTTGTGACTGCGTATCCTGCTTACGTGGGGGGGATCCCCCCCCTGTTTTACCTTCCTGCTTTTTTGAAGCCATCCTGCCGCGTAAGCTAGCTTTCTTAAAAAGGGAGGGTCCGCCTCTTCTGCCACCTCCACAGTACCTTCTAAGAAAGTCCCCCAGAATTACTCAAGGCAAAGCTATAATACAGCAAAGACAAGTAAAAGGGAGAGATTTTCCTCTTATTTCTGTTGCAGCCGGAGCAACTCTGTAACAACTTTTTAACTTTGTAGCAAGACAAGATAACTTCACCAATCCACACCCACTAATTCATTTGCTGAGCGCCATATTTTTTCAATCACTTTCACTCATTCCGAAACTTTCACTTCAGTAAAAAAGTTCAGCAAAGGACTAATACTTGCAGTTCAAAATTTCAGGGTTCAGGTGAATTGCGGATGTTTATTTGAGTTATTTCCTCGCTCTTTAAAGGTTTCCTGAGGTCGGCTTGTTCTGCAAAAGCAGAAGACGTCCCACGCCGCCCGGAGTCTCAGCAGGTTGTAAGGGAGCCGCGCCTGCTTCCTCCCCAGAAACAGTTCCCTGGGGGGGTTGCGGGGGCTCTACCTGTGCCCTGCTGCCTCTTCTTCTTTAATCCTGAGGATTTTGAAGATTTCAAGCCGCTTCGCAATCAGGAAGCGGCTCTACAAGCGGCGGGGGTGGCGGTGCTAAAAGAAAGCACCGTCGCCGCCGAAGACGAGGAAACCGGAAGTCCGATTATTTGTTTATCTTGTTGAACTCCTCTAATTGAGATATTTACTTGTGAAGACTAGTGTAAAGATATACGCTGTATGTTAGAGTGGAGCAACCTTTTCTGTCCAACAAAGATGGACAGAACCACAACCACAATTACTACCAAGAAGAAGACTCTCACAGTACCATCAATATCATCTCCAGTTATGACCTCCCCAAAGGCACATAAATCATTGGAAGATATGACATCAATGGCATCAGTAGGGAAAGCTTTAAGTACAACTGGAATACCCTCAAATCTTCATGACATTCTCAAAACACTACAATAGTTCTGTATTTTTGGTGTGCCTGTAAAGATCTGCTTCAACTCCTTTCCCAAGAAAGTAAAACTCTTGAAACCAGTCACATTTCAAAAGGAACTTTTACTGAGAGATATTGATTGGAGAAAAGTCAGGTGGAGTCTGAGAATCAGGTGCAAAGTGTAAAGCTAATTTTCCCCTTCAGCCCCCATCTCAATACCCAGTGTCCATCATTAGCCAATCATTTGCTGCAAATATGTTTTGACTTCACCAAGGTGGCATGGTGGAGAAGATGCCATTCTTAGAGCATGGCGGCCTTGAACACCTGGCATGAACCGGTCAGAAGGGGTTGATGGAAATGGTATGAACCTCTCCACCCTCAGGCTCCCAAGCAGTTACAGCTAAGTGAAAGCATGTAAACTATTTCTAATGCCTTCCTGCTCCCTTCCAGAATGGCAGCGGTCTGACAGGAACCTGACATGCTGCCCCCCTAGAAGAAGGAGATCCGCATCTGCAAGAGAACAGGACAAGATAAACAAGGAAAATGGGTAAACTGGTTTGTTAGGATATTGGGCATGGAAGTGTTTGAGCAATGTAGAGGCTCTGACATGCAATTTATCCACCCACTCACTCTCAGAACCTGAGAAATCCTTCCATGGCACCAGATATTGAATCCTTCCCTCTATGAGCCTGAGAGTCAAGAATCTGTTTAATCTCAAAATGCTGTTCACCTTCAATCATAAAAGGTTCAGGGGCAGGAGGAGGTGTTGGCCATAAAGGCGAGGTTGACTTGGGTTTTAACAAACTGCAATGAAAGATAGATTGGACCTTCCCCAGTGATTTAGGCAATTCTAGTTCCACGGTGGCTGGATTGATAATGCATTTGATGGGAAAGGGGCCTATGAATTTAGGGCCCAGTTTTTTTAGAGGGTTGTAAGGATTGAAGGAACTGTGTGGACAAATAAACACAATTCTCAACTTTAAAGTCCTTGGGCTAAGTTCTTTTTTTGTCTGCTTGGATTCTGTAAGCAGCCCTAGTGTTGTCCAGGGCCCTGCGAACAACTTGCCAAGTATTTTGCAACTGTGAGATCCATTCCTTTAATGAAGGGACTAATGCAGGGCTGCCAAACTCCCAGCCCATGGGCTGGATGCATCACGCGCTGGCTATGCCCATGCCTGGTTTAGCGAAGGAGAAAAAAGTTCCGATATGTCACAGGTTGTCGCCGTGTTGACGTGAGTTTGACACTCCTGGACTAGTGGATCCTTTACTGGCAGTTCAGGCATAGACTTAAATTGTTGGCCAGTAGCTACTTGGAATGGAATGAAACCAGTGCTACTGTGTACTGTGTTGTAAGCCAGCACAGCAAATGGCAACAAGTCAGTCCAATTATCTTGCTGATAGTTGATAAAACATCACAGATACTGTTCTAGGATTGAGTTCATTCTGTCCGAGCTCCCATTAGTTTCAGGATGGTGCAATGAACTCAGTCTTTGTTTGGTACCAAATAGGTCCAAAAAGGCCTTCCAAAATTTTGAAGCACTTTAGCTATAGGGATTTTTTGGCAAGGAATAAAATGGACCTGTTCAGAGAACAGGTCGGTCATGATACAAACAACTGTGTCC
Source organism: Arizona elegans (assembly GCA_022577455.1). NCBI lineage: Eukaryota > Metazoa > Chordata > Lepidosauria > Squamata > Colubridae > Arizona > Arizona elegans. The sequence goes on along the minus strand of JAKOOJ010000007.1, from coordinate 29,108,250 downwards.
CTGACCTTTCAGGGAGCTCTACAACAAAGTCCATAGAGATCTCTATTCAGGGTGCTGAAGGCTCGACCTTTTGGGGGAACCCTGGTGCCTTTCCTTGCCTGCATTTAGCCGAGGCATAGATAAGGCAGCTGGCTTTCAATGTCCTTGTGGGAAGGCCACCAGAATTGCCTCTTTATTAGGTGTAGTGTCTTTACAAATCCAAAGGGTCCTGCCTGCTAGTGTTTGACTGGCAGGCACATACAGCTTGGTTCCTACCCATGCTAGTCCATCCTGAATGGAACATATTTTTATGGGCATTAAACCAGGCATCATCATTCAAAGCAACCTTAAATGCATCTGCTATGACTCCATCTAAGGATGATTTCCCTATCACTTGTGCTCTTGTAGTTACTTGAACGGCTAACTGGTGTGAAGGAAGCATCGGTTTGACCACCTTCACCTTGGAGCTATTGTATTGAGGCATTCTTGACAATGCATCAGTGAGGAAATTCTTTCCTCCTGGCAAGCAGTGTAAAGTGATGTTAAAATGGCGGAAATATTGGGTTCACAATGCCTGTTTGGGAAAAAGCTTTTTTTTGGGTGGGGGGTGGTGGGGGGTGTCTTTAAGGCTTCTAGGTTTTTGTAATCTGTCCAGACCTGGAAAGGGATTTTATTTCCCTTGAAAAAGTGCCTCCAGGAAAGGGGTGCCCATCGGACCACATAGGCTTCCTTTTCCCAGACAGCCCAGTGTTGTTCAGTCTCGGTTAATTTTTTGGATGTGTATGCACAGAGTTTTAACAGCCCATGTTCATTTTCTTGCAACACTATGACCCCCACAGCCACATCACTGGCATCCATTTGGATGACAAATGGATTGTTTGTGTCTGGGTGTTTTAGCACTGGCTCGGCCACAAAAAGCCATTTAAGTTTTTCGAATGCCACTTGGCATTCCAGTCCATTTCAATGGTTGGCCAAGCTTAGATTTTCCTCCCCCTTTGCTTTTCAGCAAGTTCGTGATGGGGAGGGCAATCTGAGCAAAAGAAAGAATAAACTGCCTGTAAAAGTTGGCAAATCCTAGGAAACTCTGTAGTTGCTTCTTAGTTTGGGGTGGTGCCCGCTCTAGAACAGCCTGCCCTTTCTCTGGGTCCATTTCAAACCTCTCTTGGGATATTCAGTAGCCCAGAAAGTAAATTTTGTCTTTATGGAATTCACATTTGGACAGCTTAGCATATAGCCCAGCAGCCCAGAGTTTCTGTAGGACAACTCTAACTAACTTCATGTACTTAGCTTTCATTTCAGAATAGATTAAAATGTCACACAGGTAGACCAGGATGCCTTTTTATAGGTGCTCATGTAGAACCTCGTTTATCAGTTGCATGAATACCGCAGGTGCCCCCTTTAGGCCAAATGGGAACACTCAGAAATGAAAACAGCCAAAAGGGCAATTAAAAGCAGTCTTCCACTCATCTCCCTCCCAAATTCTGATGCAGTAGTATGCCTCCCGCAAGTCCAGTTTGGTAAAGATTCTCCCCTTCACCAAGTGAGCCAACATTTCCTTCATGGAAGAGACGGGGATACATATTTTCCATGTAAACAGCATTCAGATCAGAGACATAAAGACCCATCTTTCCTCTAAATAACACTGGGGCAGCCACCCATTTATCAGTTTCAATTGGTAAGCCTCTCCTTTCACTGAGCAACAGTGTTGTAAAGGATCTCTCTACTAATCAAGCATATGGAACCAAGATTCAGCGTATGGAACATTGATCAAGTCAGGAACCAAGTCAAAGCCAAGCCAATTTCAACGCAACACAATGCTTTTGCATTATGTATTCTTCCAGTGCTTCGAAAATGACATGAGGAAATGGCAGTTTTCCAAAAACTATTTCAGGAAAGTTGTTGTAAACAATAAGGTGCAAAGTAGCAAAAAGGTTTTTACTTATGTCTCAGATTCATGGATTCAAGATAGATGTTTTTGAATGAATGAATTGCATGGTGTGTGTAGACAATGTAGTGTATACAATATATTGTAAGCTCCTGCACATCAGAAGCATTTTAAAACTGACCAATTATTTTCAAAATTTTATAATAACCATACCTTATGCCCGTGATGGTGAACCTATGGCATGGGTGCCAAAGGTGGCACATGGAGCCATATCAGTGGGCACGTGAGCACTGCTGTAGCTCAACTCCAGCGCGCATGTGTGCACCGGCCAGCTGATTTTTGGGCCTTCCAGTCCCACCGGAAATTGGGAAATGGGCTGTTTCTGGCCTCCGGAGGGCCTCCGGTGGGGTGGGGAAGGCCATTTTCACTCTCCCCAGCATCCTAGAAATCCTCTGGATCCTGGAGAGGGTGAAAATGGGCCTACCGGGCCCACTGTGCTATCGCGTGCTAAAAGCAGGGGGGATGCCGGGGGGGTCGCGTGCGTGGGGGCGGGGTGCATTGAATTATGGGTGTGGGCACGCATGTGGGCGACGTCCCCACGCTCCCCACGCTTTTGGCATGGGATGGCAAGAAGATTAGCCATCACTGCCTTATACTGATAATTATCTACAAACATTAATAGGATATACTACATAAATCAATCTTAGCCCATGTGTAGCATTTATCTAAAAGCAGAACAAGGCTCAAAGTGATGGGTGAGCCAACATTTAGGAAGCAGTTGAAAACAATGCTTAGGTTATTAATGTGCTTTTTATTCTCTTGAAACAGGTAACTGTTAATATAGTTTCACCTGCCTTTGCTTCCCTTTGGTTAGAATTGGCAAACTATTTACATTTAAGAGGCCACTGCACTGTTCTATTACAAATATTCCCACTTATCTTTTTTTACATTGCAGGTTTTCTACATTTACTTTCATTTCTCTTACTCATTAAGACTGCAAACTACTTGGTATTTAATGAGGGATGCTGTCGGGGCAAATCCAAAGAAAACACAGCAAAATCAAATCAAGTCCGATTCTTTATTTGCTTACATCTAATGGAAAGAATCTTACCATTCTAAAGGTATACCTTTCTAACTTAACTAGATATATCTTGAGAGATTATAGGGTGTGGCTACCCTGAACTACTTCCATCCCCCATCCAACTCTGCACTACAGTATCTTAATATGGGCCTCTTTGGGAAAGATGTGTTGCCAAAACTCCTATCCACTGATTCTTCCAGGTACACATTCCATCACAATTGCACAATGGAGCAAAAATATATATTTCAACTTTTGTTTCAGGGTCAGGTCAATACAAGAGTTTCTAGCACTATTGTTTGATGTATTTCTCATTCAATGATTAGTTTGGTTTTTCCCATTTTTCCAATAAAGTTAGAGATGCAACATTCATTTTAACTCCTGCTACCGTTAAAACAGGGTAGTTGGAACTGGGGTAGGAAATCATATTAAATATATGCTCAGAGGCAGCTGCTGCTGAATGTGCTGAAGTGGGACGTTGTATGCACAATTCGGATAATAAAGACTGGGCAAGGAAAATATTTTGCTTTAGTACTTTTTTTCAAAGTGCACCATTTGTATTTAGGCAGCAGTTGCAAATGATTCTTTCAGCTACTTTCCAATTATCCCTCCCAAATAAGACACACAAAAAAGCCTTCACAAACCTAATACAAAGCACATATATAAGATAGCATTTTATCATTTTGAAGTTTTAAAAAAATCCCTTTTTTGCTAATGCAACTTTTTTGTGGCAGACCAAACAAGTGCAAAAGCCAAGCCAACACCAATTAAGACCCAAATCTGCCTGTTACCCAAATTATAATAAGCTTTTCTAAAACTATTACGGTTTTGTTTTAATTTTGCCCAAGGCAATTTTTCTGCAGGTTAAGAAGCAGATTAAACATTTGTGTGCTACTTCATTAACAATGTATCAATTGAATTTGATAATATTGCCCTACTATGCTGATGTCACTATAATAAATTGGATATTTATTTTTAAAATGTTTAACTGATTGTCAAATAGCAGTTCTTACCAAGGGACAATCATCTCCAAATAATGTATTTAAGATTTCATTAGATTAAAAAAACTGAATCAGGAGTTGAATATTAAGAATTTTTCCAAGTAAAAAGTTGATTTTTACCCAATATATTTATCAGGAAATTCTCTCCTACCATCCTAGCTCATTTATACTATATAAACGAGTTTAACATACATCAAGTGGTGTACAAAATGTGGAACTGCCAGAATTAAAACGATGATTTAATTCTGTACAGTGCAATTAATTGTACCCAAACAAGAACTAGATTTAACAACAACAAAAAAAAAAAAACATGTTAAAGGGCTTTGAAGACTTGTCCTAGAACACTTCATCCACATCTGTTCTTTTATCACGGCATTTGCTTTGAGCCTTAGTCCAAGCTTTGAATGCTGCAGAGTTGTACAGATGCTATGAAAACAGGAGAGAAAATGCAATCATATATCATAATAATCTTAGCCAACATTAAACATTTTTCTGACAACTTTGAGGTTTATTCAACAGATCCATTTTAACGTATTTTCCATTAATGCGTATAAATTAGAATGTTTTATTTTGAACTAGAATTACATTCCACTCCCAATTTTAAATTGGCTTTATTTTCTGTACTAAATTCTAACATACGTTTTCATTCAGTAATCCTAAATTAAAGCAAAATCATTAGAATATTTATTATCAAGACACCTCCGTTTACAAAATTTCTATATGCAAAAGAAGTACTTGGAAACATGCAGGGGCAGAGTTAACAGAAATTTTAGGGAGCTTTTCCAAGTTAATCTGCAATCTCCTTGGTAGCCATTTTCTCTTATTTCTAGAATGTTTTTATTTTTTAAAATCCTATATAGTCTACACCAGTGATGGCTAACCTTTTTGCCATCGCGTGCCAGGAGAGGGGGGGCAGGGGAGGTTCGCACGCATGAGTGCCCACACTCATAATTCTATGCGCCCTGCCCTGCGTGCGCAACCCGCCTCCCTCCCCCGCTCCTGGCACGCGATGGCCCAGTAGGCCCATTTCTCTTTCTTACCTGGCTCCAGATCCTCTCTGTGTATTTGCAGAGGGTGAAAACAGCCTTTCCCACTCCCTTGGAGGCTCTCCAGAGCCCTGAAAGGGCCCATTTCCCAACTTCTGATGAGACAGGAAGTGACGTTTTTTTGCTGTCCCCCGCCTCCAGAGCCTCTCTAGAACGGGCCTTCCCCACCCCACCCTCCCAGGCCCTCCGGAGGCAGGAAACAGCCTGTTTCTCTACTTCTGGTGGGCCCAGAAGGCCTGAAAATCAGCTGTCCAGTGCGCGCATGCACGCCAGAGCTGAACTGGCGTGCCCACTGATATGGCTACACGTGCCACCTATGGTACGTTCGCCATCACGGGTCTACACCCTGAATTTCCTAATTATTTCAAATCCAGGTACTAACCAATTCCAACTGCATTCAAGATGAACTTATGAGACAGTAATACCAGACTTTGAATCATTCAAAATGCATACTGGAAATATAGTTCAACCTTTCCATTGGAATCTGAAATTTTACCAAATGTTACCCATTTTAGCATTTAATAGTTGTTGTATTAAGTTGGCTTTTAATGATCAGTCACATGAGATGGGCAGCCATGTTAAATCTTTTAAATAAACAAACAGTATTAAACATTAATACAATCACACACTTCTTTCTTCATAGTACAGAAGTTAAAATTTAGCTGTTAATGATGACAGCCTTGAAAGTTCATATTCTGACATCCATCACATTTCCCAAATGTCAGATACAAGACACTACCACTTCAGTCATAACACAGGCAATGGAATATTTTATAAAAAGAACATAGGATAGAATAATAAAGGAATGATGCTGGATCATTCCCTGGGTTATTTTAGCATTCTTTTAACTGGAACCAAACTTTTAAGTCAAAATAAGTCTGTGCAGGGGACAGTGATGTGATACTGTATAAGTGCAAATCTGCAATTTAGGAGGTCTCACAAACCCTTGTCATTCCTTCTATTCCCATTGCTCCCTCTCGCCCTTCTCACAACATAAATATTACCATGTCATTATGCTTTTGAATTCTGTGAGTGAATTGCATTTAAGATAATTTAACCCAACACAGTGATAACATACCCTTTCAAAACGGGTTATCTTCATGGTCTTAAGGGTTGCCTCATCAAGCATTAGTAGTGGACCAAGTTCAAAGATATTCCGGAGGAGCTCATTGGACTGCATAAAACATGTTGTCATTACAATTGTGTAAATGTTTGATCAAAGTTTTAAATAACTCCCTTTTAATATGCAAAATTTGCGAAGTAATCAGAGAGCTGCAATTCCTATTGCTAAAAATTTACTGCAATACATGCAGACATGTATTGTCTAATTTAAAAACTGTTTTAGAGATTTTGCATTGTGCTATTTACAGAGTAGACTCAAGAGGGTGCCAAAATAGTTTCATTTCAATGTATACCTGTAAATGATACTGCATTCCTGATCCTAAAATTTCCTTGAAAGTATCGTATGTTTGTTTTTTAACCCAACAGTCAATGTACATACGCTCTGGTCCAAACTTGACTGTCTCTGTGGGAAAGTCATGTTTCTGTTAAAGAAAAACCACCTGTGTCAAATTTACTGTTTTTAAATTCTATGCCATCCTTCCTTGAACATTCTTCTAATATTTTGGGCTACAACAGGTATTTCTCCAGCAGACTTCTTTACCAATACAGAAATGCACAAAACTTTCTAAATACTGTTGAAAATCTTGCACTCTTCTTGTTCATCTTAAACATCGGTACTGTCACATTTTAAACTAAAACTTACTTCAAAAAGGTTAATATGGTACTATAGATATTCTAAAGTTCAGTGTTTAAAACAAGAATCCAAGATTTGAAAAGTTTTTGTTTTTGCCAACTTAACTAAACAGCTGTTTTCATTATCATCTCTCACAAAAGACACACCATATTACAAGTTTTTCCTACATAATACAACTACTTAGCATTCAACAAATATGGATGGATGCTACCAGTAATATGAATTGAAAATAGGACATGTTACAAAATGCATATCTTGGTTCAGTAAAGCATTTTTTGCATACAATGGCCTGAAAAAAATAGGCAATGAACAGAAGCTTCATTCTTCCTGAGGTGAGTAAACCATTAAAAAAGCTCTAAATGCTTCTGGCTAGCAGATAGAATTGTTAAGAAACACTATTCAGAAACACAAGTTCCACAGAACCATTGATGTCACGGAAAGTCCAGGAAAACTCACTTCTAAAACTGCCCCCAATCTGTTGTATCTTTAAAACAGTACCCATAAATTCAATGAGGTGTAATTCAAGGTGTTATCACCTTTAAAGCTCTTCATGGCAAGGGTCCAGGCTACTTGAGGATCTCATCCCACTGGGATTGGCCCAGTGCCGTGCCTGCTCAAGTAGAACCTATAACATTTCAGATAAGTAACTGTCTAGTCTCTTCTTAAAAACATCCAGTGATGGAGCACCCACGATTTCTGAAGGCAAGCTGTTCCACTGGTTAATTGTCCTCACTGTTAGGAAGTTTCTCCTTAATTCCAGGTTGCTTCTTTCTTTGATTAATTTCCAACCATTGTTTCTTGTCCTGCCTTCTGGTGCTTTGGAGAATAAATTGACCTCCTCTTCTTTGTGGCAACCCCTCAAATACTGGAATACTGCTATCATGTTACCCCTAATTCTTCTTTTCTTTAGATTAGCCAAACCCTGCAGCTGTTCTTCTTATGTTTTAGTCTCCAGGCCTTTGTTGCTCTTCTCTAAACTTTTTCCAAAGTCTCAACATCTTTTTTGTGGTATGGTGACCAAAATTGGTTGCAGTATTCCAGGGATGGTCTTATTAGGGTTTTCTAAAGCAGTACTAATATTTCACATGATCTTGATTCTATGCCTTTGTTTATACAACCCAGGATTGTATTAGTTTTTTTGGCAGCAGCTGCATACTGCTGGCTCATATTCAAGTCATAATCCACTAGGACTCCAAGCTCTCTTACTGTTTTTGAGCCAGGTCTCACCTAATCTGCACCTTTGATTTTTCCTGCCTAAATGTAAAGCTTTGCTTTTCCCCACATTAAAATTCATATTTTGTTGGATAAGGCCCATTGTTCACATTTGTCAAGATCTTTTTGGATCCTGAGCTTATCTTCTGGGGTATTGGCTATTCCTGCCAGTTTAGTGTACCCCACTATTTACTTCTCTCCATGTGGATGTAATACCATTAAGTATTACTTGTTGAGCATGGTTTGTCAGCCAGCTACAAATCCATCTGAGGTGATGTTATCTATTCCACATTTTTCTATCTTACCAGAAGTAGATTGTAGTCTACTTTGTCAAATGCCTTACTAAAATCTAAGTATACTATGTCCACAGCATTTCACTGGTCTAGTAATTTAGTGACTTTATCGAATGAAATAAGATTGGTTTGGCATGGTCTGTTTTTAACAAACCCATGCTGGCTATTAGTTATAACTTTATTTGCTTCTACTTGTTTGCAGATCTGTTTTTTTTTAAAATAATCTTTTCCAGGATCTTCCAAGGTATTGATGTTAGACTAATTGGTCTGTAGTTTCCTGTGTCTGTTTTTTTTCCATTCTTGAAGATGGGAATTACATCAGCCTTTTTCCAATCCTCAGGTATTTCCCCCGTGCTCCAGGATTTTTGAAAGATATGGTACAATGGTTTTGAGATAACATCTGCTAGCATCTTCACAACTCTGGGATGTAATCTGTCAGGTCCCACTGATTTATATTCGTCAAGGTCAGATAGGTGTTCTCTTACCATTTTCTTATTTTAATTTTTATTTCTAGTTTCTTTTACAGTAAGGGTTTGTTGTTGTTTTTTGGTACATTGGGCTATAATTTTTTGTGTGAAGACTGATGTGAAGAATGAGTTAAGCAGCTCTGCTTTCTCCCTACTGCCTGTTACTTCCTTGCCATCTTCTCTCTTTAATGGATCAACTGTTTCCTTGACTGTTTTCTTGTTATTTATATGTTGAAAGAAACTTTTTAAAAAAATTATCTTTGACTTTCATTGCAACTCTTTGTTCATTCTCAGCCTTTGCTTTCCTGACTTCATCTTCATGTTCTGGTTATCTGCTGATAATCACCCTTACTTAAGTGTTCCTCTTCCCATTTTTTGTACTTGTCCTTTTTGTCTTTCAGTTTGTCAGAAAGACCTTTGTGCAGCCATGCTGATTTCTTGTTTTTCTTTTTCAGTGGTATTGTGCTGGATTGGGCTTTTATGATAGCATTTTTCAGTTTCCCATGCTTCTTGAGTTGTTTTCCCCTTTAGGATTTCCATCCCTGGAATTTGTTAAAAATTAGGCCCTGAGTTTGTTTAAAAAATCAGCATTTTTAAAGTTTAAGATACTGGTTGGATTATTTTCTATTGCTTGTGTTTGCATTATATTGAATTCCAGTATGATGTGGTTACTTTCACCCAAGCTTCCGGCAACTTTAACTCCCTCTATTAGTAAGAATTAGGTCCAGTATAGCTTTACTTCTAGTTCCCCCACCCCCTACCTTTTGGATGACAAAGTTGTCAGCTAGGTTGGTTAGGAATCTATTTTATCTCCCACTCACTGCAAAGTTTGTCTCCCAGTTGATATCTGGATAGTTAAAGTCTCCCATTATTACTGTGGTATGCTTCATACATACATTTTGTGATGACCCAGGGCATGGCATGAAAGCAACACAACCAGAGAACAGGTCTAACTCCCCTTTATTGCTCCAACTGTGCCCCCAAACGTTCCCACATTCACTACAAGTCCTGGAGCAAAGCTCTTACACACACCTTCAGAAACCTTTGGCTGCAAGTACTCCAGTAAGCCAGGTTAAACAAACAGCAAAACAGGGCCAGCAGTCCAATAAGCCAGGTTAGCTAAACAGTAACCAGAGCAAGAAGTTCAGCAAAGCAGGCAAACTGGCAAGCCCCACAAGAGTACAGCACTCTCCAGGCTTTGGCAAGCGCGCACGAGGCTCCACCGATTCAACGCTTGTTCCCGACAAATGCCCCTCCCACCGGCACCTCCTTAATCTCAGTCCCCAAGTGTGCCTTGTGAAAGGGGGCGGTGCACTCTCCTCCCTCGTAGCCAGTTCAATCTGTGTTAATCTCTCCATCTCTCTTCCCTCCTTGCTCTCGGAGCAGGAAGGAGTAGTCCTTGCTCTTCTCCTGAGCTCTCCCTGTCTGCAGGCCTTACTAATTCAAAAAAGCCTTGTCTGGACTGACTTTGCCCTTCCCCAGTTTCCTCCAAGGCCAACGGAGCCAGCCTCTCCATCTCTGCCATTCCTGTTCCAGCTCATCTTCCCCCGCAGATTCAGACTCCGATGGGGGTATGCAACATTTGTTAACTGGCTGGCAAAGAGTTCATCTATTTCTTCTGATTGGTTGGGTGGCCTGTAATATACATCTATGACAATGTCACTTTTTTCCCTTTTACAGTCACCCATATACATATTCTGGAGGGATTTTATCTTTGATCATGTGCATTTTTATAGATACGTAGTGATCTCTCACATATAGTGCAACTCCACCTCCTCTTTTTGTAGATGTTTCTTTTTGAACAATTTGTATCCATCCATCAAGTACATTCCAGTCATGGGTTTCATCCCACCAGGTTTCTGTAATGGCAACTATGTCATACCTGCCTGTGTGTATTATTGTTTCTAGTTCACCATTTGTTCCTCAAGCTTTAAGCATTTAAGACTTTATACCTGTCCATGGGTATGTTTACTGCATCTCATAGTTGTTGAGTTTTATTTTTTCTCATCACTTCTTACCTCATTGATTTTTCTTGGGATTTCTGATTGATTGTGTGTTCTAGAGCAGGAGTGTCAAACTCACAGCCCATGGGCTGGATGAGTCATGTGCTGGCCACGCCCACTCCCGGTTTAGTGAAGGGAAAAAGTCCTGATATGTCAGGTGATGATGTGATGTGAGTTTGACACCTTTGTTCTAGAGATTCTAAAGATTGGTCACCCTTCCCCTTCAATTTTAGTTTAAAGCCCTTCTGATGAGTTGGGCCAGTCTTTTTTCGAATACATTTTTCCTTGTTTTCATGAGCAGCTCATCGCTTGCCAAGTCCTTCGTGAAGATAATGCAGTCCAAGGTCCAAGAAACCAATGTTTCCTTGGTGACACCAACCCTTTAGACAGTGGTTTGTTTCTCAAATTCTTTTTTCCCTTAATGAGTGTTGACCTTTCATTGGGAGTACTGATGAGAACACTACTTGTGCTACTAGCTCCTTTAGTTTGTTGCCTAGTTGCTTATAATCTCTCAATATTGTACTCAGGTTCTTGGTTGTATCATTTGTCCCAATGTAAAGGTGGAGGAAAGGGTAAAAATATGTTGGCTTAATTATTTTGGTTAGGTTCTCAGCCACATCTTTGATTTTCGCTTTAGGGAGACAACATACCTCCCTAGATTGTATGTCTGGTCTGCAGATAGCTGGTTTTGAGAATAGAATCTCCTGCCAACACTTGCCTTCCTTTTTTCGGGGGTGCAGTCTGAGGTGCTTTTCTATTTATCTCAGGTGTGTTTGTTGTGACTTTTTTTCTAAGTGTTTGCATGTTTTCTTTGAGGGGGAGGTTGTGGATCTGAGTATTTTCAACTAGGGGGAGAAATCGGTTGCTCAGTTTTAATAGGGCCGCTTCTGATTGGGTTAGATTGGGTTTGTTAGATGTGTGCTGTTTCTTTATCATGTTTCCTTCTATGAGTGACATACCTCCATTTCAGTGGTGGGTTGCTTCTGGTTCGGTCCGGTTCTTCTGAACTGGTAGTAATGGCGGCAGGAGGCTCTGCCCACCTGCCCCAGCATCATCATTGATGATCTGCACATGCACAGAAGTGTGCGCGTGCGTGCTCCCATTGCGAACCGGTAGTAAAGGTAAGTGGAACCCACCCCTGCTCCATTTGTCTTCCTCCAAGGGTTTATCAGCAGGATCAAATCCTCTGGCAGTTATCTGGTCATTAATTGGTTCAATTTGGGCATAGCTTTTTTGTGTAGGTTGGAGTTTGGCTAGAGTTGCCTCTAGATCCCTTACTTTTTCCTCTAGTAGTTCACATAGCTTACATTTAATACATGTATAATCTGGGTGTTCTTTGGGCATAAGCACATACATGGAACATGTATTGCATATCACAATAATATGAGTCACCTGGTCCATGAGTGTTTCTTTTTGCTGCTTTTTAAGGGTAAAAAGTTTTATCTTTTCTTTTTCAATCCTTTTTTCTGCCTTTTTTTGTGCTTGTTTTTATACATTTTACTTGCTTACTATTATGTTTTATTTATCCCTTTCTTCCCTATATTTTTAAAAAGATTTTGAGCTCCAGTTCCTCCCTATATTATTATTTGCCCTATTTGATTGATCTTTATTAAACCTATTCTACCTTGATTTCTAATTTTCCACTGTTGTCATTATTTGCCTATTTATTTATGTTTTATTTTTTGTCTTGTATTTATTTTTATTCTCTACTGGGGTCTTCCCTCCCTGCCTATTGGGACCTCTGGCTTAATTTGTTGTGTTCACATCCATCATTCGCTACTCCAGCCTCTTGTCGTCTTCTCTTCGCCAGCTTCATTCTGTCTTTCGGTGCTCAAGTCTTTTCGGCCTCGTCTCTGCTCTGGTCAGCATTCTCGGCCTGCTGTTCAACTTTCCAGTCAATTCAACTCTGCTGTCTGGTCTGCTCCACTCAGTCCGCCATTCAGCTTTAAGAGATCAGAGCTCTAATTTGATGCGTCTCTGTTGTGCTGCCCATCTCTGCTGCTATGATCTCCCCCTCTGATTCTGCTGCTGCATTTCTCCCCTCCATCAATTCTGCCACCACCAATTTCTCAGACAATGGTACCCTTTGTTGGATGGGTTACTCCAGGCCCTTTGCCCTCCATCAGACAGGCCGCAGGGAAGGGCTGCTGGGCTAGCAGGAGGCGGGAAGGGAGGGCTGATCTCGCTGAGGAGGGAATGTTGATCAAGTCCTCCACCAGTCCTCCAGCTAGGGCAGGTCACTGGGGAGGGCTGCTGGGCTGGAAGGATGCAGGACGACTGTGGTAGTCAGGCTGCCTTTAGTTTGCTGGGCCTTAGATCGGGATTCCTGGCTGGCCTCTCGACTCAGGCAGTATGGGTCTAGGCAATTAATGAATATATTGTGACCCACTGGTTTACTGCCTCCAACAGTTGCCTCTTGTCTGCTGTTCAGCCACTGATTCGCTGCTCTCAGTTGCTTCATTTCCAGTGTTGGGCTGCTGAGCTGGATCTATTGTTTTCTGTTGCCAACTTCCTCCGACTCGAAGTGCAGCCATTCATTTGCTGTGTTGCTGTTTTGCTAGTGTTTTTCTCCTTACCCCATTTTTTTTCCTTTATTCTTTCTTATTTTCCTTATCTAACTTTCTGCTTTTTTCTCCCTTTTCCCCCCTCTCCTTATATCTTCTACTTAATTTAGTAACTTTTCTTCCCATGATCTTATACTGCTTCTGCCATCCTGGAAAATCTTAGCACCATGTAGGCATTCTCTCTGCTTCTATTTGCTTAAGGATTAATTGAAACAGAATTTGAGCAGAGAGTCTAAAAATTTTCCATGCAAGTGTATAAAGAAATCAAGTCTTAAAATTACTTTCAAGAGATAAAATTTATTCTTTGTTCTAGTTTAGTCTAGCTCGTAAGACATCCCTGAAGACAGATCGCTGTTTCCTTTTGTCTACTTTAGCACGATGCTTATTTCCATCTGTAGTTAGAGCCTTCAATTTCTGTGTTAGAAGCTCCATATCCTCATAAAAAAAATCCTAAAGAAATACAGAAGTTATTTGTTGCATCTTAATGAAGTGTGCTCAAATTTTAAAACCAATGAACTTGCAATTGTCATAATTATATGCTTTATTAAAATAATTAAGCTATAACACAACAGGTTATCATTATTTAAGATCACCTTATCACAATATTGAAAGGATTGCTACCAATGCAGAGTTTCCTTTGAATTCTCTAAGCAGAATGAGATTTCTGTAAATGTTTTAATTCCACCCATTTCCAAACATTGGACTTTACCAGAGGCAGTCTAAACTTATATATTAGTATAAGCTAATCATAGTCTACAGTCCATTGTGCTAATGTTTTCAAACAAATGGCATTTGCATTAGAAAGCTGATTCAAGAACTCTGGTTAAATAGATACTAAATGTATTGCTTCTGAAACAGCCATTTGTCCCACACCTTTTACTTCCTGCATCATGGATATCAATTATTCAATGCCAAGTATTTGCTCCCTTCTGCTCCATCTCATCTCATTCACCTTCACTTGTCATTTATCCCATGTTAAGTGTAAATTTTCCCAATCACTGTAGTTACCATTAACAGGGGAAATTTAACAACTGTACACTGGCTATTGTTTAAACTGTAAGTATGCAAAGGAGGACCTATTATTTGAGAAAGAACAATGACAACCATATATAAGAAAATATTAAGATCAATTTCCATTAACTAAAGTCAGATACCACCATAAAGGATTAAAGCTTTGCATGTTCATTATTCTTCTTTTCAAAATTAAATTGCCACAGCTCAATTTGAAACTGCAAGTTTCAACTATATACATTAGAGTAATATTTAAAAACGGTGCAACACAATGGCTTTCTTGATTCCTTTATTCTTTTTCTCTTATCCTTTGTTGCCAAGCATTTTTCTAGCTACTTTCCCAAGATAGGCTTTTGAATAATCTGAGACTATTCTTCAGCGCTGTTAAAGAAAACAGTAAAGATATTAATAAAGATTTACTAAACAAATTATTGAAGTCTAAAACTATATAATTTAAAATACTCAAAATGTTCAAAAGTTTATGACTCGATTTACTGTTTGTACTAAACAGTGCATGCATTTAATATAGTTAAGAGATTGTAATTAATTTTAATAATTTATGTATTACTACCAAACAAGCTATTCATATGCTAAATTTGAACTATCTACATGGATAGGGTTTAACATGTTTTTATTTAAGAGTGACCATATATACAAATGGAGAAACCTGTAACTCTTCAAATGTGTGAAGATTTCTCAAAATTCCTCCATACCAATATTGCAATATTATAATTCAATACCATCTGAGAAGTTGTAGATTTACCAACAAGATTTACCTTTCATTTTTCCATCTGAACGAAACAGTAATACTATGAAAGCATCATTCCAAATATTTACTCTCTCTCCCTACTGTCTGTCTTCTATTTCTTTGGATATACCTCATCAGATTCTCTTGCAAGTTCAAATAAAACAGCCAATGTTTTCCCAGCAACAATCCTCATGTTTACATCATCACAGGACAGCAGGCTAGGAAATTTATGCAAATGTCTAGGAAAATCAAAATACTTACAATAAATATATTGAACATAATAAAGCGTATTTGTGATATAGTGTTATGGTGCACAGAATTAAATTCCAAGGACCCTCAGATATTCTGATTTAGTTCCAGGACTAAAGAGAAAGTCTTTCAAACTAGAATTTCTGCTTTTTTTCTGCATAGCAGAATCTCTGTATTGATGGAGATCAAAAGAGGACATTCCATTCATATATCACAATCTGTGTAATATTAAACCTTCCGATTCTCCCAAAATATACCCTGTTGGCATAGTAATTGCAACCAAAGCAGGAAAACATTAAAATAAAGAAAAGGGAGAAAAATGGCATCCCTTCTTCCTTTTTTGTTCTGTTAATGTAAACCAAAAGAGTTTTAGATAAGGCTGCTTCCTACCCTTAACTTATAATTAGAATGATTCAGCACGTTTCACTCCAAAGATGACTGCCAAGAAACACAATACATACACTTCAAGCTTTTTCTTCATTTCATTCATTGGGCAGATGGTCAACAGAAGGGTCCATGCCAAGAGAGAGCTTATATAAAGACCTGTGTTATGAGTGCTGGAAATACCATTTTGATTTCTCTCTTTCTGGTAGGATTTTGTGAATATACTTTCCAAGCATTCCATAGTCAAATATAATTCCTAATTAAAAATTAATAAAAAAACTATTAAGCAAACATTTAACTGAGCATTAAATAGTAATACTTAACATTAAAAAACATTGGAAGGCAGGGCGGAGGATTTCGGACAATACCTGTATGATAAAATCGCTCAGATCCGGGGGGATTTGGACTCTGACTGGGTAGATCAGGGCAGGGTGACGAGGAATAGTCTTGAGAATGTTATCTGGGAGGAGTTTGATGCTGTGACTCCTGATGATGTGGACAGGATTTTGGGGAGACTTAGTGCGGCCACATGTTTACTGGACCCGTGTCCCTCCTGGTTGGTACTGGCTTCCCGGGAGGTTACACGAGGCTGGCTCCAGGGTGTTATCAACGCTTCGTTGAGTGAGGGTTACTTCCCCACCGCCTTGAAAGAGGCGGTGGTGAGGCCTCTCCTCAAGAAGCCGTCCCTGGATCCAGCAATATTGGCCAACTATCGTCCTGTCTCCAACCTTTGCTTTATGGCGAAGGTTGTTGAGAGTATGGTCGCACGACAGTTTCCGCAATTCCTGGAGGAAACATCTTATCTAGATCCGTTCCAGTCGGGTTTCAGGTCTGGGCACAGCATGGAAATGGCATTGGTCGCGTTGGTTGATGATCTCTGGAGGGCTCGGGACAGGGGTTGTTCCTCAGTTCTGGTCCTGTTAGACCTCTCAGCGGCTTTTGATACCATCGACCATAGTATCATCCTGCACCGGCTGGAAGAGTTGGGGGTGGGAGGCACTGTGTTGCGGTGGTTCTCCTCCTTTCTCTCCGACCAGTCGCAGTTTGTGTTGGCAGGGGGGCAGAGGTCGACCTCGAGGCCTCTCATTTGTGGAGTGCCGCAGGGACCGGTCCTCTCGCCCCTTCTGTTCAACATTTATGTGAAGCCGCTGGGTGAAATCATCCGTGGCTTTGGGGTGAGATATCACCAGTACGCTGATGACACCCAGCTGTACATCTCCACCCCAGGCCACCCCAACGATGCCCTTGAAGTGATGTCCCAGTGCCTGGAGGCTGTACGGGTCTGGATGGGGAGGAACAGGCTCAAGCTCAACCCTTCCAAGACTCAGTGGCTGTGGCTCCCGGCATCCTGATATAGTCAGTTGACTCCATCACTGACTATTGGGGGCGAGTCATTGGCCCCCACAGAGAGGGCTCGCAATCTGGGAGTCCTCCTGGATACGCAGCTGTCCTTGGAGGAACATCTGACGGCTGTAACCAGGGGGACCTTTTGTCAGGTTCGCCTGATTCGCCAGTTGCGGCCCTTTCTTGATCGGGATTCCCTGTGCACAGTCACTCACGCCCTCGTCACCTCTCGCCTTGACTACTGCAACGCTCTCTACATGGGGCTCCCCTTGAGGAGCACCCGGAGGCTCCAGCTGGTCCAGAACGCAGCAGCGCGGGTAGTGACGGGAGCAGCATGGTGCTCCCATGTAACACCGCTCCTGCGCAAGCTGCACTGGCTCCCGGTGGTCTTCCGGGTGCGCTTCAAGGTGCTGGTTATCACCTTCAAAGCGCTCCATGGCATAGGGCCTAGCTATCTTTGAGACCGCCTGCTGCTACCGACGACCTCCCATCGACCCGTGCGCTCCCACAGAGAAGGCCTCCTCAGGGTGCCATCAGCCAGACAGTGTAGGCTGGTGACCCCCAGGGGGAGAGCCTTCTCTGTGGGGGCACCTACCCTCTGGAATCAGCTCCCCACAGAGATAAGGAGAATCCAGGACCTCAGTGCCTTCCGTCGTGCCCTTAAAACCCATTTATTTAAACAAGCCGGGCTGGCTTAAGATGAAATTTTTAACTGTTTTAAATGTTTTAACCGTTTTAATTGGTAATGAGTTTTAATTGGGCCAAATTTATATATCTTTTAATTGTTTTTTAATATTTGTCCTGCATGTTTTTTAATTTTGGCTGTACACCGCCCTGAGTCCTCAGGGAGAAGGGCGGTATAGAAATTCAATAATAAATAAATAAATAAATAAATAAATAAATAAATAAATAAATAAATAAATAAATAAATAAATATCTTACCATGATATCATCAGTAGCAATAAAGCAACAGACTCCTAAGCAGGTAGCAGACTGGAAAAGAGACATTTAAAATCATGTTTATTTTTCTAGTGCTTTCATAACGGTGATCAATATCCATGAGTCTATCATAGCTGATCTAGTTTTATTTGACTTAAAATTGGATTATGTAATCTAAAAAACCTATTCTAGAACAGCAACATTATCTGTACACTCCCAATCAAGCAGTGCTTAAACTACAATGTTTTAAGAGGAAACTAGAAACACAAATGCAACAGACTAAGAATGCTACTAGTCCAAGTCTAACCTCTTCACTATTATTTTGACCAGATTTTGAAGTTCAAGGAAGTACATTATATATCATTACTTTTTTCCACTTTCAAGGGCTGTTTGCTTGCTGAATTCATTCTAATCTTCCCATGGATAATCTGTTTTCCTGTTTGGCAAGAAATCTTTTGAACTTTTCCCATCATGAATTATATTCAGCAGACTTGCTACAAAGGTGACAAAAGTTCTTGTTTTTTGAATATTTAACTAGGTCAGGGGTCTGCAACCTTAAACACTCAAAAGAGACATTTAGACCCATTTCCCATAGAAAACAACACCGGGAGCCACAAAACCTGGGTGGGTGTGGCCAACTCGACATCACTCACTCCCACCCACCAACCCACTCTCGACATCACATGACACAACCCACCCCCAGCCATGCCTACCCAGCCAGTCATTAGGGCAGAGAACCAGTTGTTAAAAAACACCAGGAGCCACAAAATCCTTTTGACATCTAAAATGTCAAATGATGTCCTCCTCTCTCTCCATCTCTGTATATCTCTCTCCCCATTCCTTTCTCTCTCCTCCCCCTCTGTATCTCTCTCCCTCTCCATGTATCTCCCTCTCACCCTCTCTGTATGTGTCTGTGTCTCCCCCTTTCCTCCTCTCTCACTCTCACCCTCTATGTATCTCTCTTTCCCCCTCACCCGCCCTCTCCCCACCTCTCTCCATATATCTCTGTCTCTCTCTCTCCTCTCTGTATATCTCTCTCCATATATCTCTCCCCCATCTCCTCCTCTCTGTAGCTCTCTCCCTCTCTCCCTCTGTCTCTCTCCCCCCCTCCTCCTCCCTGATTCTGATTCTCTGACATCTCATCCAGGGGTCTCGCTGCCCAACAGATTGAAGCAGGAAACGGCAGGCAGCTACTTCCAGCCTGTTGGAGCTCGGGGAGATGCATTAAATTTCACTGTACTACACAAGGTGCCATGAGAGCAGCAAGCAGGCCATGAGGTGGAGGCCATGAGGCATCAGGCAGGCCATGAGGTGCTCTTGCAGCACCTTGCGCAGCACAGCAAAATTTAGCATGCTTCACTATGGGGGAGACAGGTCCCCTCCTCCCAGGACCCATTATGACATGGAACCACAATGCAACCCTGCCCTACTCACCCATAGCAAAAGATGAGTGCAGTGGGCCCAGAGTAAGTCTCTTCTCTTCTCAGGTCAAGCGAGAACTACTGGGAGGGGAGGGGCAAGGCCAGCCAGTGGTGATATCAGCCGGAACTGCTGAAAAACTTAACTACTGACAGGGAGCCACAGGAGAGGGGTAAAAGAGCCGCATGCGGCTTGGGAGCCGTGAGTTGCTGACATCCGGACTAGGTAATAAGCATATTGACTCCTTAGAAGCTTACTGAAATATCACTAGGGAATAACAACTAGCATCTGTATACTTAGTTTGCCTAGCTTTCATATTTGCTGAGACATCACAGAGTATTTTGTTTAGGAGAGGTGCAAGGGTTTTAAAGACTTCCTCACTTTCAATTCCTGACCGCAACTGTATGCAGAGCAGACAAGCCAACGCTGCAGCTGCACACTGTTCATCACCCTTGCCTACAATGAAAACCACTAAAAAATCATGATAAAATACATCTGAAAAACAATGGATTTAACAGAATATTACTTCTCAGAAATACAGAATGGTATTACCTTTCTTGATACAACGTTCAATACTGTCTGTGAATGTTATTCTCCTTTCCAGGATGAATTCATAGAGCATTTTTGATGTCAAAGCACTTTTAAGACCATCAAGAACGGACTGCCTCATCTTTGTACTTTTGAGATAAAATGCAGGAATTCATGGTAAAATATAAAAATTATACAATCCTCTTTTAGATTTCTTGCACATTTCTTGCACAAACTCTTGTGTCCATAACCTTTAACTGGGAGAAACACTGCATTTTTCACCTAAGGTACCTCAAATGAGCTAATTTACACAACCATGTGTATCCATATTTCCATGATATTGAAATTTGACAAATTTGGCAAATAAAATGATCACAAAACATTTTATGATGTAAAATATCAAAAAACATTTCCTAAGATGTAAATTAGATACTTGAGATACTTTCAATACAGATGTATCTCTGAATATCTCCCTGATTTTTTAAAGAAATTTTCCAGAACATTAGAAGCGCTATCATTGAGAAATATGGTAAGGAAATATCTCTGAAATGATGACCAAAAAGATCCAGGGCTGTGAATTAGTAAGCTAAAACTAAAGTTTGCAATATTAAGATTTGAAAAATGCTCATCAAAACTCCCAAATTAGTCCCAGTTGTGATAACTGCCTCAAATACTTAATCTCTGTTCTATAGTGACTATAAAGTATCAAAGCCATTCTTAAAAGACAAATTTTTATAAAGCCCCCACAGCACTTTTCCTTTCTTATAAGTCCAAAGGAAAATTCCAAGTTTTATTAGAAAACTTTTGAGAAATAACAACAATAAGGGGGAAAGCACTAAACAAATTGAAGTCTAAATTTAAATTAGATACATTTACAACACTACTAATAGTTAAAATTACTGGTAAAAATGGTGGCATAAAAGTTATTTGTCGATAGCTGCAAAAACATTATCTTGCACATGATTTGAGCAGTAAAGCCCTCAGGAACATGTAATAAAGCTATCATAACCTCCAACCCATGAACTAGAGTTATTCAAGTGTACTTTTCAGATCTTCCCTACCTCTTGTCCAAAGTCAAGTCAATAAACCATTTCAGTTTATATTCCAAGTTCTCTTGGGTTGCTTCATCATCAATCTCAGGTCCTCTAATACATGACCGAAAAAATTAGAAAATGGAATATAATATATAACATCTAAACTTATGCATAACTTATGCAAAACGGATCACTAGGTTTAAGTGAATGTAAATTATCTGTCATTCTCCAATTCTATCTGGCCAGCTATTAATCACAGATCTTGTTATGTTCTATTAATGACAGATTAATCATTATATGAGACATGCCTACAGTTTTTATAAAAGCAGAATGAATATAATATATGAATATAAAGTAAATTCAATGTATGCTAAACCTGTCATTAATATTTATGGATGTTCTAGTACTGTTCAAAAAATAGAATATCCTTACACACTATCTTAGCATGACTACATCATAAAATAGGATTTAGTTCCTTCAGCTTCCCTGAAAAAAAGAGAGCTGTATTCTGAGAATTTTTTATTTTCAGATTGGATAAGGAAAATATTTTGATTTAGTACTTTTTTTCCCAAAGTGCCCTTGCAAATGATTCTCTTTCAACTACCTTCCGATTATCTCTCCCAAATAAAAGACACACAAAAAAGGCATTCACAAACCTAGTAGGTGTGTATGACAGTATTTTATCATTTTGAAATTTAAAATATCCCTTTCAATAAAATTTCCCAATCTGATTAGCAAAATAATTTTGAAAAAGTTTTATTAAGGACTTTCTGCAAGCCTCTCTGCTAACCCACCTGTTATTTATCTCATTCTCTATATCCAATATTCATTTCTGCAATACCCTCCTGTTTCTGAAATGTCTCTTTGCTCTACAATATTCCTCTGCCAATATTTTTATATTGGTAGCAAAACTGAAGTTTTCAATTTTGTAATAATGAAGTGAAGACAGAGATACCCTTCCCATTCTCAAATTCACCTTTGATGGGTCTGGGATGAAAGATGTTCAGACAGAAATGGAAAAGAATCATGAACAGATTACCTGGAAGGATATAAATGCAAAAGGGGGTCTGGAAACAGCCCTTATACTTTGAAAATCATACTTTTGCTTATGAGCCCACTTAAAATGGTGTATTACATTCCCCATCAAAATTATCTCCAAAGGGAGGCTATATTATCAGAAGCATTTTTTCATATAGGCCCAAATACTGATATACCATCTTCATTGAAGCTGGCAGGATCACTGAAGCCACTGCAGTGGCTCATAGTTTCAACTGATGCATCTTCATTGCTAAAAGGTTGCATGTTTCTGTGCTGGGCACCTACAAAAGTAATACATAATTCAGAAAAATATGTAGAAAAATATTGCTACATCTTTTAATTTATTAATTTAGGATCCCCTACTAAGAGTAAAATGAATGCTGGAAACTTTGTTGGAGACCAGGTACTACTTGAATTTTGAACATTTTGAGTTAGTTACCACCATGCTTTCCCAGCAGTGTATTTCTACAACTATACTTATATACATTTGTTCAGATTTTAAATATCCAAACATTCCACTTCCACGTAAAAAGATCAATGTATATTACTATAAGAACATTCTATTTTGCTCCAGGCTAACAACTATCTCTGCCTGTTAACTATATTCTGTCTCTTTATAAGCTAGTCTAATGTGTGACTGGTGAAATTTTGAAGAGACTCCTAGAGAGGCTCTGGAGGCTGGAGACAGCAAAAAACATCACTTCCTGTCCCACGAGGAGTTGGGAAATGGGCCATTTCAGGCCTCTGGAGGGCCTCCGAGGAAGTTGGAAAGGCTGTTTTCACCCTTCCCAGATGCATAGAGAGGATCTGGAGCCAAGTAAGAAAGAAAAATGGGTCTATCGGGCCATCGCATGCCAGGAGCGGGGGGTGGGGGAAGGGGGATTGCGTGCGCAGGGCAGGGTGCATAGAATTATGGATGCGGGCACGCGTGCGTGTGAACCTCCCCACCGGCACGCGATGGCAAAAAGGTTAGCCATCCCTGCTATAGATAATATTAAGGATTGTAATGGGGCATGAAAACCTATGAAGAATAATACTTAACAATGATTTAACTAGGCTGATAGAACAGGATAGGATAGGATAGAATTAGAATAGAATTCTTTATTGGCCAAGTGTGATTGGACACCCAAGACAAATTCCTTGTGTGTCCAATCACACTTGGCCAATAAAGAATTCTATTCTAATTCTAATTCTATTCTGATCCATCAGGAAACCTGTTATTATAAATACAGATCGATATCCAGCATATATAGCAATAATTAGGGTGACCAAAGCTTCATTTATTCAGTAGATCTGGGAATGCCAAGAGGTTCCAGTAGCAGAACATTAGACTTCTGGGCCAGTTGGGGATTCTCTATTATTTTCCCTAGTTTCACATAAATAAACAGCAACAAAGAAAATACAGGTAGTTCATAACTTAAAATTCATTTAACAAGTTTGAAATTATGACATCACTGAAAAGGGGCGTTGGTCCTACCTGAGACGCACCTTCTCGTGCAGCCAGGATGGGGTATAACCGCCCAATCAGCTTAAAGGACTGAGTCTGTCAATCAAGCTAAGTCACGCCCTTGTTACCAGGTAGACCAGCTTTTGGCGAAGACCTGAAGAACAGACTCGGCGTGTGGGATAAGAGATAGGCAACAGGAGAGGAAAGGCAAGCAGAAAAAACTATAGAAGGACCAGACTAGCACAGGGAGGGTCTGGCTGCTGTCTCCACTCAACGAGAAGGTGCGTCTCAGGTAGGACCAACGCCCCTTCTCCATTGAGAGTGGAGACAGCAGCCAGGATGGGACATACCCAAGTTCACTGTCCCGAAAGCAGGGGGGGACCAGGCTGGTCCGAAATACCCTCCCTGGCAATCATATGCAGCAACACCCGCCATCCAAATGCGGCCTCAGCCGACGCAAACTTGTCCAGTTTATAGTGTCGTATGAAGGGAATAGGAGAGGTCCATGTAGCTGCCCTGCAGATTTCAAACAATGGAGCCTGGGTGGCCCAAGCCGCTGAAGTAGCCGCACTGCGAGTGGAATATGCAGTCAACCTGGAAGGATGCGGAAGTGATCGAAGGTCATATGCCGAAGTGATCGTCTGTCGAATCCAGGGACCGATAGTAGACGACGAAACTTTGCAGCCCTGGGAAACAGGCAAGAAGGATACGAACATCGATTCTGACCTGCGGAAGGTAGCCGTCCTCTTAAGATAGATTCGTAAAGCTTGCCTGACATCTAGAGTTGCCAGCGTCGCTCCCGAGGATGGGAGGGTCGAGGGCAGAAATTAGGAAGAATAAGTTCTTGAGACCGATGAAAAACAGAATTGACCTTCGGCACAAAGGTAGGGTCCAAGCGTAGAACCACGTGGTCTGTGTGGAATACACACAGGTCCGAATGAGTGGACAAAGCTGCGATTTCTGAAATGCGGTGGGCTGAGGTTACAGCCACCAAGAAGGCGACCTTGCATGAGAGAAGCCTGAGACTGGCAGTCCTTAACGGCTTGTAAGGTGGACCCATAAGCGATTCCAACACCAAGGGAAGATCCCAAGTGGGGTATCTATGCAGCACAGGAGGACACAAGTTCTTGGCGCCCCGGAGGAATCGACGGATCAGAGGATGCTGTGCCAAGGATGACAGGGATCCGCAGGTAAGTACAGAAGACAGTGCGGCGACCTGCCGACGCAAGGTATTAGGAGACAGTCCCTGAGAAAGGCCCTCCTGTAGAAACACCAGAATATTCACAATGGAAGGCTGGAGGGCAGAAACCCCAAACTGAGCACACCAAGAGCAGAAAGCACGCCAGGTGGCAGAGTAAATGCGGTCCGTAAATGGACGGCGCGAAGCTTGTAGCGTCCGAATAACGTCCACAGGAATATCTACGGCCCTCAAACTGCACCGCTCAACCTCTAAGCGGTCAGATTGAGCCAAGGAAGGTCCGGATGGCTCAGGACACATTTATTTATTTATTTATTTATTTATTTATTTATTTATTTGAATTTGAATACCACCCGACTCCCGAAGGACTCAGGGCGGTGAACAGCCATGGAATAAAACATATAAATACAAAATTTAAAATAGATTAAAACAAATTAAATAATTTGGCTGAACAAATTTAAAACCCCAATAGTTTAAAACCAGATTTAAAATTTCCATTTAAAAAGGGGAAAGACTTAGGTCAAGCCGGCTTGATGAAATAGGAAGGTCTTGAGCGCGCGACGGAAGGTACGCAGATCCGGGATCCTCCGTATCTCCGGGGGGAGTTTGTTCCAGATAGTAGGTGCCCCCACAGAGAAGGGTGTCTGGATGTCGGCCCTGAGAGGAATGCGCCAAGAGGAAGTCACAGAGAGGGAGACAAGGGCCAATGAGGAGCGACAAGGACCACCTCCGCTCGTTCGAGGAGAATCTTGTAGATGACTTTGGGAAGGAGAGATGTTTGGGGAAAAGCATACAGGAGGCCCGGAAGCCATGGAATCCAAAGAGCGTCGGCGCCCTCCTCCTGAGGTTCCAGATACCTCGCAAAGAAGCGTGGCAGCTGTGCATTTGTGTGCATTGCAAAGAGATCGATGATTGGAGCGCCGAACCGAAGGACCAGCTCTTGGAAGATCCGTGGGTGGAGGTGCCACTCCGCATTGTCCACCTGATGCTGGCTCAGCTAATCCACCTGGGTATTGGCTACCCCAGATATATGTTCCGCCCGAAGAGAGCAGAGGTGACGCTCCGCCCAGAGCCCCAGCTTCATCGCCACAGACAACAGGGACCTCGACCTGGTGCCCCCCAACTTGTTCAAATGTGCCTTGGCAGTAACGTTGGCCGTCAAGACAAGAACATGTTTTCCGGAGACCAGATGATGAAACGCCCTGAGAGCGAGGAAGACCGCCTGCAGCTCCAACCAATTGATCGGGCGATGAGACTCCGCAGCGGTCCACGTCCCTGAGCCAGTTGACCTTGGCAATGGGCTCCCCAGCCATGGAGGCTGGCGTCCAACGTCACCACCACCCTCTGGGACTTGAGAAAGAGGCAACCTGCTGAGAGAGCTGGAGAACGCCACCACCGGAGGGATCTGCGAACTGACGGAGGGACAGGAATCGGCCTGGCTGACGTGCCTCTGCCCGCCTTCTGCAACGGTAAGAGAAACCATTGGAGTTCCTGGGTGTGTAGTTGAGCCCAGGGAACTATGGAAATGGCCGATATCATTTTCCCCAAAAGTTGAGATAGAACATAAGGGGAGACAACCCAACACCCTTCAATCTCAGAGACTAACTGTCGCAAACTATCTTGTCTGTCAGGAGAGAGGTAAACCTTGCCCTGAACGGAGTCAATAAGCGCCCCTAAATGGACTAAGCTAGTAGAGGGAACTAGATGGCTTTTCTCTAAATTGATAGAAAAACCGTGGGCAGCCAAGGTCTCCAGGGTAAGTTTAATATCTGAAGCCACTTGCTGAACGGAGGAAGATAAAACTAGGATATCATCGAGGTAACACAAAAGTCTAACTGAACAAACTCGGAGGTAAGCCGCCAAGGCGGCCAGAACCTTCATAAAGGTATGGGGAGCAGAGGAAAGGCCAAAAGGCAAAGCCCTGTACTGGTAATGCACCCCTCCCCCCCGTAGCAAAATGCAAATACTGTCTATGGGAAGGGAGGATAGGGATGTGCAAATAGGCCTCTGTAAGGTCTATAGAAGAGAGGAGATTGCCCCACCTAACACCATCGAGGATAGATTTTAGAGATTGCATTTTAAATTTACGGTATACCACATACCTGTTCAGGCGTTTTAGGTCCAGAATGGGTCGCCACCCCCCCCCGAAGACTTAGGCACGAGAAAAACATGGGAGTAAAATCCCGTCCCCCTTTGATCGGAAGGTACAGGCTGGATAGCCCTGATCGAAAGGAGGTGCTGCACCGCAGAATCCATGAGAAAACTTTTTTCAATGTTACAAGAGAGTGGGCAGCAGACAAAGGAATTGGGTGGGGGTGACAAATTCAATGGCTAACCCTGATTGTAAAGTGGCCAGGACCCATCTGTCAGATGTGGACTGCTCCCAAATGGCGGCAAAGAGGGCCAATCTGCCACCTATAGGAGGGTCCGAGATGCAATCAGCGACAGCGACGGATGGAACGACCTCCTCTCCCTCAAAAGGGCCATTTGGGCCCAAAGGACTTGCTCCAGAGAGACCTATCCTGGGGACCTCGTTGCCTGCCAAAATTGTTAAAGGGACAAGCAGTGGAAAAAGAGGAAGACCCACCCCCGTCAGCACCTCGAAACTGGGGGTGAGAGGCATAAGGGGAAAACCGGGACTCCCCTCTCTGATACACAGCTGCTAACACCTTCTTCTTGTCCCTAGTCTCAGTAAGGAAAGGCTCAAGTGCATCGCCAAACAAATGGGACCCGCCGAAGGGGATGGAAGCTAAGCACCACTTATGTTTGGTGTCCGCCTGACAGTGACGGAGCCAGACTAAACGGCGGGCAGCAACGGTGGAGGCTATGGCCTTAGCGGAGAAGCGGGCGGCATTCAGGGTGGAATCGGTGGAAAACTGGACCGCCGTCACTATCTTGTTCAGGTCCTGCTTGGCCCGTATGTCCTCAGCTGGCAATTTCTCTTGGAGCTGACGCAGCCAGAGCAGAGTGGTCGGGTTAAAGAAGGATGCTGTGGTAGCAGCCCTAATTGCCCATGCCGACCCCTGATGCACCCTCTGTAGGACCAAATCAGAACGTCGCTCATCGGGATGGAGGTCTTCATCGGATTCGCTGGGAACGTTGGCGTTCGGTAACAAGGCAGCGACTGGAGTGTTGACAGAGGGAATTTGGAGGAGGGAGTCCAAGTCGGATGTGACATTAAAATTCTTCTGGTCGTTTGAAGAGGCAACAGGAGCAGAATCTGGGGCTGCCCACTGCCGCTTGATGACGTCTAGGAAAAGAGGTGGTGCAGGGATAGCCGTGACGGGTCTGACCGGCTCAGCGAACATCGGGTCCCACGAACCAGTAGCTGGAGAAGAAACCAGTTCCAGAGAAGGAGAAGACAGCTTGGCCACATTCACCGCCTTGAAGTGCAAGGATTTAAAGAGAGGTTGAGGAAAGCGTCTGGTGAAGGTCGGTTGATCGGGAGGGAGGGAGGGAGGTTCTCATCTTCCGACAAGCCAGAATTGCTGTAATCCACATCAGCGGTGGCAGAATGCTGACTAGCATGGGAACATGTAGGAGAGTCGGGAGCCCTGTCGGTACGAGCCCCATGTTGAACGGATTGATCCAGAGACACCGAAGATACAGAACGCACAGACCCAACCTCACTAGCAGGACGAAGACCTGCTGACATAGATTTTTGAACTGTTGCCTCAATGAGTTGTTGCAGCTGATCAGGCCGTAATTGGAAAGAGAGAACCTCGGGAGCCAGAGCAGGAGCTAAGGGCTAAGACGAAGAGTCTTGTGCAGAAGCCGGAGGCACCGGAACCTGTTGTGTGGAGGAGTCAGAGCCCCACAAGTCCGAAGTGGAGATTGCAGGCAAGCGAAAAAAACTCCATTCGTCACCGTGAAGAAAACAAAATGGCCACCACCATTAAAAGAGGCGCGAAACGAAGCGTCAGGCAGACCTGAGGCAAAGCCTTGGAAGGCAATTCAAACGGCACCAATAACTGTCCCACAAAGCACTCAGGACAAGAAAGGCGCCCTCCCAGGGAAGGCAAGCAGGGGGGAAAAATTCCCCCCCCCGCAACAGTCCAGACTAGCCCAAGGGATAGGGACCAGCGAAGGTGAGACAAACTCACGATTCCAGGAAAGTCCAAGTCAAACAACAGCCGGGATGGGTGAAGAGAAATCCGAAGTCCAAGATCAAAAAAGCCAAGAAATCAAGCCAGAATCACAGTACAAGATCAAAAAAGCCAAGAAATCAAGCCAGAATCACAAATCCACAAGAATAAGGGAGAGCAAAAGACCCACATGCCCGTCCAGCTGAAAGGACTGAGTCAAAAGCTGGTCTATCCGGCAACAAGGGTGTGACTTAGCTTGATTGACAGACTCAGTCCTTTAAGCTGATTGGGCGGTTATACTCCATCCTGGCAGCTGTCTCCACTCTCAATGGAGAAAAGCAATTTATGACTGGTCCTTGCACTTACAGCTGGAGCAGCATTTATTTATTTATTTATTTATTCAACTTGTATGCTGCCTTTCTCCCAAGACTCAAGGCGGCTTACAATGCATTAAAAACCATATATAAAAACATTAAAAATTAAAACATTTAAAACAATTAAAACCCATTCACACCATTCATGGCTGGATCTCACCAGATCGCAACAGCGAGATCAACGGCCCCAGGCCTGCCGGAAAAGGCCAATAGGGTGGGGATGGACTGGATATCAGGAGGTAACTGGTTCCAGAGAGCTGGGGCAGCCACAGAGAAGGCCCTCCCCCGCGGGCCTGCCAGCCGGCACTGTTTAGCTGACGGGACCCGGAGGAGATCAACTCTGTGGGATCTTACCGGTCGCTGGGACCTATGCGGTAGAAGGCAGTCTCGAAGATAACCTGGCCTGAGCCATGTAGGGCTTTAAAGGTAATAACCAACACCTTGAATTGTGACCGGAGACCAATAGGGAACCAGTGCAGCTCGCAGAGAATTGGTTCTGAGGGGAACAATTTCCTCCCCCCTCTCCCCCTCAGAACCAAGGATGGACAATCAACATAGTCTTTAGGAGACAATACCCACAGCCACTCGGTCTTGTCTGGGTTAAGTCTGAGCCTGGTTTTTTTTTTCCAAAAGTTTTTTTTTTATTTTTTAAAACATGAAATGTAAAATACATCTTTTTAGAGCAAGGATTTGATCTGGTATAAAGTAAATACAATTACTCACATTCCCTCAACCAATTTTGTTCCAAATTTTATCCATTTACCTCTTTTTAAAAAAAAGAAAAAAAAAAAGAAAAAAAATCTTATTCTAAACATTTAGATTTTAAACATTCTACTATGTCATCCTAAATTCTAAACAATTATTTCCAAATAAACATCATTCCAAATCTTTGTCATTTTAACAATAAATATTTCATATATATTCCTCATTTCTAAGACCCATTACATCGAGTCTATATTGTACCTCTTTTAAATGGCAACTAATATCCATAATCTTGACAAAGAATAGTTTCCTCCTCTCTTAATTGTTTCTAAATCAATCAACATTTCTAAAATTTGTCACTCCCAAAATACTTTATTTTAAAATCTAATATTTAACTGATTCATAATTTAAATAGCTATTTCCCAACAGTGTTTTCCACCACTTCTATCTCTATTTATTTAACTGGTTCACAGTTTGGTTTAACTATTCTCCAGTATTGTCTCCTCCACTTCCTCCTGAGTTTATTTTTTGGCTGGTTCACAACTTAATCAGTTGCTTTGCAGCGATGCTTTCCTCCACTCCTAACCTTACTTATTTGAGCTGGTTCACAGTGTAATTTTAACTGCATACCAACATTATCTCCTTCAATCCTCCTAAATCTATTATGAAACTGGTTCGCAACTCAAATAGTTGCTTCCCAGCAATGCTTTCCTCCGCTCCAACCTCTATTTTTAACTGGTTCACAACTATATTTCAGTTGCTCTCCAGGTATATTTTCCTCAACTCCTAACTTCCTCACGGCCTCCAGGCACCGGCACATCACATCCACCGCCTCACTGAATTGACGTGGGGTAGAGATATACAGCTGGGTATCATCAGCGTATTGCTGATGCCTCACACCATATCGTCGAATGATCTCACCCAGCGGCTTCATGTAGATGTTAAATAGGAGGGGAGAGAGGACCGAGCCCTGAGGCACCCCGCAAACAAGGGGCCTAGGGGGTCGACCTCTGTCCAACTCCTACCAACACCGACTGTGACCGACCAGAGAGATAGGAGGAGAACCACCGTAACACGGTGCCTCCCACTCCCAACTCCCTTAGTTGTCCCGGAAGGATACTATGGTCAATGGCATTGAAAGCCGCTGAGAGGTCAAGTAGCACCAAGATGGAGAAATGACCCCCATCTCGGCCTCGCCAGAGATCATCCATCAGCATGACCAAGGCAGTTTCCGTGCTGTAGCCAGGCCTGAAGCCAGACTGAAAAGAGTCTAGATAATACGTTTCCTCCAATGACCATAGGAGCTGAAGTGCCACGACTTTCTCTACAACCTTTCCCACAAAGGGTAGGTTGGAGACTGGACAAAAGTTCTTTAATTCTGCTGGATCCAGGGAAGGCGTCTTGAGGAGGGCCTTACAACCGCTTCCTTTAATTGTTGCGGGAAGGCCCCTTCCCTCAAGGACGCGTTAACTAAAGACTGGAGCCACCCTCGTGTCACCTCCCTGCTGGCCGAAACCAGCCAGGAGGGGCATGGGTCCAACAAACAAGTGGAGGAACTCATCGCTCCTACAGCCTTGTCCACTTCCTCAGGAGTCACAGGCTCAAATTCATCCCACAGAATAGGACTAAGACCTGCCCCCGTCATCTCAGTCGGAATTGCCCAATCAGAGTCCAGGTCCATCCGAATCTGAGTGACTTTATCCGACAGAAACTGCACAAACTCCTCAGCTCTACCCTGCAAGGGCTCCTCCACTCCCCCT
Source organism: Arizona elegans (assembly GCA_022577455.1). Classification (NCBI taxonomy): domain Eukaryota; kingdom Metazoa; phylum Chordata; class Lepidosauria; order Squamata; family Colubridae; genus Arizona; species Arizona elegans. Next base: position 29,076,706 of record JAKOOJ010000007.1, on the reverse strand, counting down.
GCATTAAGGAGGGAGTGAGTCACCCTAAATAGGGCGGCTGGGCACTAATCAGGGGATGCAATAAGTGCGGAAAAACACGAAGATTTTGCCACCCATATCGCCACAAATAAGTCCTAATAAAGGCTCTTAAGAGTGTTCGGTCAGATTCGGAGTTACTGGTCCTCCAGCGTGGCTCTAGACGTCTCTTCTGGCGCTTCATCTCTCGGAGCTCCTCGGTAAACCAGAGAGCTTTCCTGGATTCACCGCCTTGGAGAGGTTGCAAAGGCGCAATCCGGTCCAGTGCCCCAGATGCCGCTCTATTCCAGGCAGCCACCAGGGACTCAGCCGGACTGTGGACAAGGGAGTCAGGTATCTCCCCAAGCTCCTTCTGGAACCCTTCAGGGTCCATTAGGCACCTGGGGCGGAACCACTTAATCGGCTCCACCTTCCTGCGATGGAGGAGTAGTGTCCTGAAGTCTAACCTCAACAGGAAATGATCGGACCACGACAAGGGAGAAGCATCTATACCCCTTAATTCCAGATCATATCTCCACTGCCCCGAGAGAAACACCAGGTCAAGTGTGTGTCCCCCACTATGAGTTGGACCCTGAACTACTTGGGTCAGGTCCATGGTTGTCATGGAAGCCATGAACTCCTGAGCCGCATCTGAGGATTCGGCAAGTGACGGAAAACTAAAGTCCCCCAGTACCATAAGCCTGGGAAACTCCACTGCCAGCCCAGCTACCGCCTCTAGCAGCACAGGCAGGGCTGTTGTAATGCAGCTGGGAGGCAGGTACGTCAGCAACAAGCCCAACTTAACCCGAGTCCAACCTCAAGAGGAGAGACTCACACCCAACAATCTCAGGGGCAGGGATCCCGCGAGGGCAAAGACTCTTCCGGACAATAGCTGCCACTCCTCCACCCCTTCTCTGGAGTCACGGCTGATGCAATATCTGGAACCCATCTGGGCACATCTCTGAGAGGGGCACACAACCCTTCTCAGTTATGCATGCCAGGTCAGCCCCCTCCTCCAGGATTAAGTCCCAAACGAGGGGGGCCTTGTTGACAACAGACCTGGCATTAAACAGCAGCAGCCTGAGGCCAGGGCCCTGACATCCCGAGTCACCAGGTATATGAGGCGAGCCTGGTGAACCAGAACCAGAGGGGCCGGAACAAGTAATCGCTTTGAGATAGCAAATCCTAGTTCCCCGAGAGCGGCCTACCCCTCAGCTCCCGCCATATCTACCATATAGCATCCCTATAATTTTGTTATCAAAATTCAGGCACTTGGCAACTGACAGTTGCAGTGTCCCAAGCAGTCAATGGGAAAGCAGGATTCATTTAACCAAGTGACAAAGACATAAAATTGGGCAAGACTCAATTACTGCATCACTTAGTGACAGATATCCTTCCAATTAGACCAACTGTGAATAGAGTAACTCCCTTGGAAGAGTGGCCATTTTTTATACTATACTATTTGTGATCCCTCCTGATTTGGAAAATCTGAGATGCTGCAGCTGGCAGATGCTGCCAAGAAATTTCCCCCCAATTTGATACCTCCAAATATTAAAGTTGTTTGAATAAATTGGACTTCAAGTTTCCAATTGCCTGGATTTTTGTCTTTACTGTCCATTAGGACTCACCTTAAAAGAATTTCCAACTTTTGAACTGACAATGTTGACTTAGTTATTTTTAAGTCAAATCTGTCTCCTGGAAACTATGCTGACTATCATGCTAAACACGGCTGTATATTATGTATAAACTAGCTTTTGCAGTGAAGGCAGTCTTTGCTAGCTTATTCAAGCTCTATTTCCACTCAACAGGGATGAGTTAGTTCCCAATACAAAAGCCCAAGCCATATGCTACAATATTTTTTGCTACAAATATTGCTACAAATATTGTAGCTACAAATATTGTATGCTACAATACTCTTGTATGCTACAATACTCTTTCTACTCTGGGTGCTTCCAGATCTAATCCCACCTTGAATGAAGGCGCTGGGTGTGTGTGTATTTTTATTATATTATACTATATTATTTGATTCTTCTTATTAGTTTTATTGTTTTAAATGTGGTTTTATTTTCTGTAAGCTGCCTTGAGTTGCCATGGGCGAATAGGCAGCTATGTAAATTCAATAAATAAATAAAACTCAGGAAGTGGGAGCATCCCTTCCCACAGGAAATAGGATTAGGAAAAATTAAAATTCCCTTGCAACATGTGTGGAAGGAGTTGTGCCCCTAAGACAGGGGTGTCAAACTCAATTTCAGTGAGGGCTGCATCAGGGTTCTGTTTGACCTCAGGAGGCTGAGGGGTGACCAGGGTGAGCATGGCCAGCTCAACGTCACTCATGTCAGGGGTGTCTGTGGTGGCCCGAGCGCTCTGCCAGTGAAAATGGGCTCCCAAGCTCCATTTTCAGCTGGGATAGCCTCTTGCAGCCCTCTGCCAGAGAAAACAGTTCCACTTTTGCTGGCAGAAGTACCATAGGCTGGTCCTTCACTGTTTCCAGGGCAGCCCCGCAGGTCAGACCTAAACACCGTGCAGGCCAGAGCCCCCCACCCCCACGGCCTTGAGTTTCACACCCATCCTAAGAGATGTTCTTGCTCAATTAGAAAAAAGATTTTACCAAAAATGGAAAGCATACATACCTTGTTTAAATAATTTTTATTCCTCTGAATGCCACTATTAGTATTCAGTAAAATAATAGTCCTGCATATTACTCAGGTCATCTGTCATGAGTATTTCAACTTTAACCTTAGTTTTAGACAGCTAATAATGCTGTCTAAAAAAGTTTCTGTGAACTGGATATTAGCTTTTAGATTTATATTTTTATAAAAACTTTTATGTTCTATCAGTAGCAACCATTTGTAAAAATGTCTTGTTACCAATATCTTTGGAAAATGCATTGGACTGCAAGTTTTCAGATTTCTAATTTTCAGTTTTTTATTTTTTATTCCTTTTAAAAGTGCTATTTAAGTCTTTTACTTGAAGGTAACTACCGAGACCATTACTCGTGGAAGCAGTGAATTAAAAGTAACAGTTCAGTTTTACAAACAAAAATAAAAGCTCCATTGAAGTAATACTCTGCAATAGTATCTACAGCAAATGGCAGTTCACATCGCCGTTTCACATTTCTAGCCTCCCAGGCCACTCTGTCTAGCTTGGATACGTCATGGAAAGACAGGCAGGGCCGAGTCCAAGGAGTCGCAGCCAAACACCCCACCCCACCCCCCAATCTACGAAGAATTATACAGCGCGGCCTGTAGTCAGGCTCCTCCCCTCCCCCACACCACTCTGTAGCGCAAGCTAATGGGAGTCGCCGCCCGTCATTGAGAACCAAGCAGCACAGAACTACACTACCCAGAATGGCTCGCGGTGGCAACATGTAAGTGCCAATCCATTCACCTGATATTCCGCGCGAGGTACCACCTCCTCACTGCTTCGATTTGGGCATGGCAGTGGCCTACAACGGTAGTATCTCCGCACGGCTTCTACTGGCGCTCCGGCACCGAGGTCTCCGTCTCTGGCTTTACCTTCTTTCCTTTGTCGGGTGGCAGTGACAATCAGCCGATGGAAGACCAGGAGTGATTTTTACTATAGAAATGTCTTTCAGAGGCCGGCTTCCTGGACCGAGGCAGTGGATATGATTGAGGAAGGCAGGTGATAAGTAAAGCTGCAGCAGCGGTAGAAATCCCCTTGGATACCCGTGAACAGAATCGATACATCTTTCCCCTCTCAAGTGCCAGAAACTAAAGACGCACGGCGGCTGCCAACACGACTTTTATACATAGCCTGGAAGTGACAGAGGCGGGCTCAATTATATTTAGGGCGTGGCTTAAAAAGAGCCAATAGAACCTCTCGCTGTAGTAACATTTCAGCGAGAGATCGTGCGTAGCTGTCTGGCCTCTATAGTTTTCCATTCTGTTCATTAATGACCGCTTTTGTTTACAGGGCGACAATTTGCGTCCATTTTCTAGGCAGCTCTGCATGCTGGGAAATGTAGTTTGTAGCCTTGGAGCCATTACGGTGGGCAAAGTTTTCACGTCGCCGGTCTTGCTTCTACCCGTGTCCTGGTATGACCTTTTGAAAGCAGAAGGGAGAACCTTACAGACACGGTGGCTACGATTTTCTAATTTTCTCGCTCCAGCAGCTCCCAGAAAGCTTCTTGGGGGTAATTACAAGGGTATGTGTGGATGTTTGCAGTGTAGCCATAGCGCCTTCTCAAAAGTGGCAATATGAGAAATTAAATACCTGCAATCACCATAAAGTAGAGAAATCATAAAAGAAAAACAAAAAAAAGATTTATTTTACAGACTATTAAATTATTGCTACATATACATGCGGGGCGGGGTTAAGGATTTCGACCATCAAATCATAACATGAATTTCTTATCAGTATTTCTCCTCATTACAAAAGAATTACACCAACCAGAATGGCTCGAGATAGCCACACCTAGAATACTGCATCCAGTTTCGATCACCACACTATTAAAAAAAGATGCTGAGACTCTAGAAAGAGTGCAAAGAAGAGCAACAAAGATGATTATGGGCCTGGAAGGTAAAACATGAAGAACGGTTGCAAGAACTAGACATGGCTAGTCTAGTGAAGAGAAGGACAAGAGGAGACATGATAGCCGTGTTCCAATATTTGAAGGGCTGTCACAGAGAGGCGGGGGACAACCTATTCACCAAAGCACCTGAGGGCCAGACAAGGAACAATGGATGGAAACTGAACAAGAAGCAATTCAACCTAGAAATAAAGAGAAATTTTCTGACAGACCAATCAACCAATGAAGCGGCTTTCCTTCAGGGCTTGCATTCAGGCGTTGTGGGTGTTTCTTCACTGGAGACTTTCAAGAAGAGACTGGACAGCCACTTGTCAGAAATGGTATGGGGTCTTCGTCTTGAGCAGGGGGTTGGACTAGATGACCCTTCCAACTCTGTTATTCTAATCAGAAACTACTTAACAATATTCATATGAACAAACATTTCAGGGTTTTTTAAAGATCAGGTAAAACTACTATGTAGGTTTGGAATCTAAATAAAACATCTGGTATTTTAAAAAAAGGTTGCGGCATCCCGGCAGTAATTTTTTTTTATAATCTAATTTTTTCTGAAGGATTGAATTTTCCTGTTTGTTTATCCAGTGTGATAAAACATTGTGTAAATACTTTGTAAAGTTAAAAAGGAGTTAATGGTTTCTCAAACTGCTATTACAGTATGTGATAGTGGAGTATATTTTATATGAAAAGATAATGTAAGAAATGTTTGTAATGGAATTTAAAGGTAATGATACATAAGAGTTCTGTACCTATTTTACAAATATATTTGTCATGTTGGAAAATCTATGAGCTAAGTAAGTAGGAAATAGATTTATTCAAGTGACCTCAGATTCTTACAGCATTTATCCATTTGTCTATCTTATCTGATGGTAACCAAAGAGATTGTTTAACTAATGGAAAAAATCAAGATAGAAAATATGTCTATAGATTATAATAAAAGTTAGCAACTAAAAATAGATAATGAACATAATTTGCAAGCCAGTTTTGTACAGATCATTAGTAATACCTTGGGTACTACCTAGTTAAATGTAGCACAATATTGTACTGTCATCTAATGTTTCAATTGCATTTAATCACCAAGTGAGGATATGTTGGAAACAAATCAATTTGCAATGTCATAAGCTTTCTTAAATTGCCAACTATAGTGAGCTGTAAGTACTAGAGTAAGTCTCATTAGTAAGGTCAGCCATCAGTAACTGAGTTTAAACAGGCTTGGGATAAACACACATCCATCATCTGACTTTTTTTTTTTTAAAAAAAAACTAAATTAATAATCGCAAAACAACTGGAGCACCAGTTGAATACCATCAGCATTGACCAAATCACCATCAGTTAGTTGCAAAAGTTAGCTTTGCTCAGAACAGCTTACATCTTGTGACAATACCTTTAAATCCATCAAACATCCACATCTGCCTATACCAGTTTTATCACCATTTCATATTTTATTCTTTATAAAATCTAAATGACCTATAATATACAAGTGTTTTTTCCTACACATTTACACCATAATTTTATTTCAAAATAGCTGAAATAAATCAGTTTTAAAATGCACACTTATGAGACAGATTTTTCTTCTGAAAGTGCTAATATTTGATGAATAATAATGTACATGTTGCCCAGTATATCTTGACATTTACGTTCTATCCATTATAACATTATAAAGTAATATATTTTCTTCAAAAGTGCAGTTGACAAAATTGACTTAGGCTTAGGCTGAAGCAGTTGAACTACAAAGCCTTCTGTGATTCACGTTATTGTGAATATAGGGAAGAAAACTATTTGGTGAGCATTACAACTACAGCTGCTCTTTCTGTAATGTTGCATTTCTCAGTGTAGTGACTAGTGAAATTGAATTTGCTTGGGGTCCACTCTAGCTTAGAGAGAAGTTCCCTGAAGATGGGCTCTGGTACAAGTCCAAAAACTCAGAAGACAAAACCTCTGGAGTCTGGTCCCAGTGACAGATCCAGATTGGATCGTGTAACATTATCCTGGGACACATATATTCACCTTCATTTGTTGAATTTGCTCATTTAGAGCAGGTTCAATCATAAGATGACTGAAGATAGAACTGTGCCAGGGACCAAAATCATTTTTTTCTACCTTATGAACTATCCAGCTAAGACTGAGAAGTTCTTGTGTTCTTTTGAACACCAGAGATGAAGGTTGCCTTTGTTTTATTCTTCAAATAAATACAATACTGTTTTGCACATCATAGTTATTGCTCTAGATTTTTGAGGTGTGGCATTAGAATTTCATTCCAGTGATGACAGCTGAAACCTATCATTACTCTTTGTAGGAAGCAAGTTGGACAAGAAAGGAATTTTATGAATGTTTGAAATGTATGCAATATACTTCCTGATAGGATGCCACATCTTTTTTGGCATCTTTTATTTATTTTTGAGACCATGTTTTATTAGCTGACTGCATATTAAGGAAAGAGAATTTGAAATATGTTATACATAGGCATTATTTTCAGCTGCCCTATACTGTAACAAAAAATGGGAGGCTAAAAGTAACAACTTAAAAAACAAGGACATAAATGTATGAAGATTCAACACAGAATTAAATCAGCATCAAATAAGATAAAAGGCTTATTGAAGGAAACAGATTATTTTTTATAGATGGGCTAAGGTATCATTCGATTTTAGTAATTTATATGTGTATTTTAATATAAAGAGATGATATCTCTTTATGAATGTGTCACATTCACAGGAGTGTGAATGTGACTGGAAGAAGTGGTTCTTCCTCCCACTCACTCTTGTCTCTACATTATTTTAATTTCCTTTGTCATTCCATACAGTTTGCCTGACACAGTATATCACAGAAGTGAGTACACCCCCTCAAATTATGTAAATATTTAAGAATATCTTTTCATATGACGACACTGAAGAAATGACACTTGACTACAATGTAAAGTAATGAGTATAAAGCTTGTATAACAATGTAAATATGCTGTCCCCTTAAAATAATGCAACAGACAGCTGGCAAACTGTCTAAACTGCTGGCAATAAAAGTGAGTACACCCCTAAATGATAATGTCCAAATAGGGCCCAAAATGTCAATATTTTGTTCAGCCACCATTATTTTCCAGCACTGCCTTAACCCTCTTGGGCATAAAGTTCACCAGAGAGTCACAGGTTGCCACTGGAGTCCTCTTCCACTCATCTGTGATGACGTCACGAAACTGGTGGATGTTAGAGACCTTGTGCACCTCCACCTTCCATTTCAGGATGCCCCACAGATGCTCAATAGGATTTGGGCCTGGAGCAGTGGTGAAATCTATTTTTTTTTGCTACTAGTTCTGTGGGCATGGCTTGGTGGGTGTGGCTTGGCTTGGCTTGGCTTGGGGTCATGTGACTGGGTGGCATGGCCAACTTTTTTTACTTTTTAAAAGTATTTTTTACTAGTAAAAATACTTCAAAAGTTAAAAAAAAAGGTTCCAATGATTAGCACCTGACCAGCCTGACCCCCCTTGCCAAGCCAGACCCCAATGCCTCCTACCCCCAAAGATTGCCTGCCTTTCTACCTCAACCACCCAGTCCGGGAGATGATGGGGTGGGAAGAGAGAGAAACAAAGCACTCGGCTGCTCTCCCTTTTCACTCACTCTGAGCTTCCTGCTGAAGATTTTCACGCCTTGCTTCACACGCCTAGGATCATTGCCCTCGTCTTCTTCCTCCTCCTCTCCATCTTCCAAATAGAAAACCGCCAAAAGCAAGTGCAAAAAGAAGTGCTTGCTTGCTCCTGGCATTTTTCCATTTGTAGGAAGCTTTCATACCTGAAGGCAAGTCTGGTTTCCTGTGCTGCTCGCTAAAAACCTCACCAGTATTGCTGTGTGTGTGTGTGTGTGTGTGTGTGTGTGTGTGTGTGTGTCTTTGCTCCTGGTCTTTCGCAGCAGCCCATGCCCGAAGTTTCATCCCTGGCTGGCTGAACTGGAGTTGGGGGAATTTACCCCTTCTGGCCTTGCCTGGGCTGGGCTGGCTGAAGCCGCCCTCAGATCGCACTCGTTGGGTGGTGGGTCCGCTCAGGGGAGTCACCTTGGGGATTGAGCGGTTCCGAGTGCTGCCAGTCCAAGCCTGCCAGGGGCAACTACCACCTCACCTGTTGCACCTCCCAGGCAGGCCAGTCGGGGGTCTCCCGAGTGGCCGGGGCACCCACTCCCCAGGGCAGCAGGGGTGAGGTGAGGTGCCTTTAAGATGAACGGCCAGGGACGGGACATCAAGCACGGGCTGCTGCGAAAGACCAGGAGTTCAGGCTCAGAATGTCAGCGCCCGGATCCACTCCGGGGTGGTGGGTCCACTCGAGGGAGCTGCCTTGGGAATCGTGTGGTGTGATGGCCGATTTCCAATGCTCTTAAAAGCCCCGTAGCGAGAGGAAGAAAGCAAAAGCCGGCGGCGCGAGGGTGCTCCGGGAGGGCAAGCGAGCCACAGACGTGCAGCATGTGCAGCAGCCCCGGGATGTCTGTCATCCCACCTGCCCTCCCAGAGCACTGGCACTTCGCCGCCTTTCGCTTTCTTCCTGGTCCCGCCATGAAACGAATGCCAGGGTTGCTTCAGGAGGTTGCTTCGGGCAGACGGACATCTGTAGTCAGGTGGTGAGGCAGAGTGGTGAGAATGTCAGTGGTGGCCCCTTCCACGTGCAGCGCACAACGGGGGCTGCATATGCCTCCCTGCCTGCACCATGTTCTGCTCCAGCCGGCCGCGCAACTACAAGTGTTTGCGACCTGCTCTTTGGGAAGATGAAGGGCTACCCGCGCTGGCCCGCCTGGGTAAACGCCGCTGCCCAGGCTGAAGGGAAAGCATTGCAGACTCCATGGTAGTGCGGCCAGGCCTGGCCCTCTCCCCTCACGGGGGCTTCTGCCCCGCCGGCAGTCCCCGGCCACCGCCAGCTTCTGCCCCTCTTGCTACACTTCACCGCCAGGAAGCTGCGCCGCAACTGAACCTCCTTCCCCTGGAGCGCCGGACTCCGCAGGCCAAGTTTGCAGAGGCGCTGGCAGGCAGCTGGCCGGGTGCAAATCCAGTGGGCTGCTTTGAAGCCCCAAGCCCCACAGAACCAGCACAGGAGGCACGGGTGGAAGGCAGCCTTTTCGGCAGCATCCCCCTCCCCTCTTTGGATTGACCTGCAATTGGTGGCTCTGCCTTTTGAGGTTTTTTTGGTTTTGATTTATATGCCGCCCTTCTCCGGAGACTCAGGGCGGCTTACAATGCATTAAGCAATAGCCTTCATACTTTTGTATATTTATACAAAGTCAGCTTATTGCCCCCACAATCCAGGTCCTCATTTTACCTAGCTTAGAAAGGATGGAAGGCTGAGTCAATCTTGAGCCTGGTGAGATTTGAACTTGCAGTAATTGCAGGCAGCTAATGTTAATAACAATGCTTTAGTCTGCTGCGCCACCAGGCTCTTTGCAGAAACAGGGTGGGCGCATGTCCACTTGCTCTCCCAGAGCACCACTGCCCCTCTCAGCCCCAGCTCAGTGTCTGCGTTTCCATCAAGGGCTGCCTGCCCACCCATGGCCAGGACGGACTTCGGAAAGCAAGCTGGGGTGGGGGACCGCCAGGAAGGCAGCGTGGAGGGCAGGCAAGCATGGCAGGCTTTCTCCCCCACAGCTCCCTTCCCCACAGCTCTGCCATGCTTGCTGCCTTCCACGTGGCCTTCCATGTGCCTGCCTTCGCAAGCTGGCCACAGGGATGCCTGGAAGGCAGGGAAGCATAGCAGCACTGCGGGCCGTGGACTGGTTCGGGGGCGTGGTCAGCCACCGATTGCTACCAGTTCGGCGAACCAGCCCCAATCTCCGCTACCGGTTCTCCCAAACCGGTCCGAACCAGTAGCATTTCACCCCTGGTCTGGAGACATGCTTGGCCAGTCCATCTCTTTTATCCTCAGCTTCTATAGCAAGGCAGTGGTTGTTTTGGAGGCGTGTTTGGGTTGGTTATCATGTTGGAATACTGCCCTGCGGCCCAGTCTCCAAAGAGAGGGGATCATGCTCTGCTTCAGTATGACACAGTACATGTTGGTATTCATAGTTCCCTCAATGAATTGTAGCTCCCCAGTGCCAGTAGCACTCATGCAACCCCAGATCATGACATTCCCACCACCATGCTTCTGTAGGCAAGACACACTTGTCTTTGTATTCCTCAGCTGGTTGCCGCCACACACACTTGACACCATCTGAACAAAAAGTTTATCTTGGTCTCATTGGACCACAGGACATCGTTCCAGAAATCCATGTCTTTAGTCTGCTTGTCTTTCGCTGAGGTGTTAGTCCAAGCTGTATCTCAGAATTGACGGTAGGACACAATTCAGTCAGACAACTTCACTTTTGACACAGAGTTCAGATTTGGAAACACATATTCATATTCCCTTGGGTCTGGAAAACCAAAAACACCCCCAATTTACAAATCCAATCTTTCCTTGAGGAGTTTGACCAAGTTTAAAATGGGTGGTAGGATTCAAATCAGCCTGACAACTTCACTTTTGACACAGAGCTCACATTTGGAAAAGAAATACATATTAATGTTTCCCAGGGTTGTTAAAGCCCAAAACACACTCAATTTTCAGATCCTAGTTTTCCCTGAGGTGTTAGACCAGCTATATCGCAGAATAGGCAGTACAACTCAATTCAGCCAGAAATTTTCACTTTTGAGACAGAGCTCACGTCTGGCTGAATTGAGTCCTACCACTAATTTTGAGATACAGCTTGGTCTAACTCCACAGGAAAAGCCAGGATCTAAAAATTGAGTTTCTTTTGGGTTTTTCGGACCCTCTCTCAGCTAAGCCAGTCTGCATCTGAGCAGTTGAATGTTGAAGCACCAAAAACGAAATACTAGCTTGGAGAGTCAACGTTTTATTTGCACCAACCGGCACTAGGAAACTCCGAGTTCACAAAGAATGAAATAAAGTCAGCTCTGAGCATTCCAGTTACACAGCTGCCTTTAAAGAAACGGCACTGACCACACCCCCACCCCACTCCCTTAATAGCCTAATTGCCTCCCCAAGTGCCTCCTTAATTGCTCTTTACAGCTGGTTTCAGTTCTTGATGCAGCGTTTCTGTGGTTGGTAGCCTGGTTTCGTAGTCAAACTCTCTTAGTTAGGTGATGTGTTATCGCAGCCTAAACGCATCTAACCACCACCATCATTACTAAACAAGCCTACCTGTCACCATCCCTAAACCCAAGTACTGTGTGTGCTTTGACATGGCTCCATCGAACTGCCTCTCCCTCCGGTGAGTATGGCGAGTAGAGCAGAATGTAGACTCGACACCCTGGGGAACATGAATATGTGTTTCTTTTCCAAATGTGTGCTTTCTGTCAAAATTGAAATTTTCTGGCTGAATTGAGTCCTACTGCCAATTCTGCGTTACAACTGGTCAAACACCTCAGGGAAAGCTAGGATCTGAAAATTGGGTGTGTTTTGGGTTTTCCAGACCCAAGGAAATATGAATATTTATTTATTTATTTATTAGTCATATTTCTATGCCACCCACTCTCCGAGAACTCTGGGCGGCTTACACCAAAGACAGTATACTAAATAGCATATTGCCCCCTAACAATCTAGATCCTCATTTACCCACCTCGGAAGGATGGAAGGCTGAGTCAACCTTGAGCCGCTGAGATTTGATCCACTGATCTGCTGAACTAGCAGTCAGCTGAAGTAGCTGCAGTACTGCACTCTAACCACTGCGCCACATCAGCTATGTATGTATTCTGTATGAATATGTGTTTCCTTTGAGCTATGTGTCAAAATTGAATTTTTCTGGCTGAATTGAGTCCTACTACCTATTCTGCGATACAACTGGTCTAATACCTCAGCAAAAGCTAGGAACTGAAAATTGAGTGTGCTTTGGCATTTCAGACCCTGGGAACATGAATATGTGTTTCTTTTCCAAATCTAACCTCTGTGTCAAAAGTGAAGATTTCTAGCTGAATTGAGTCCTACCACCAATTTTGAGATACAGCTTGGTCTAAGTCCTCAGGAAAAGCCAGGATCTAAAAATTGAGTTTCTTTTGGGTTTTCCGGATCCTGGGGAACATGAATATATGTTTTGTTTGCAAATCTGTGCTCTATGTCAAAATGGAAATTTTCTGGCTGAATTGACTCCTACTGCCAATTCTGTGATACAGCTGGCCTAACACCTTAGGGCAGTGGTTCTCAACCTTCCTAATGCCGTGACCCTTTAATACAGTTCCTCATGTTGTGGTGACCCCCAACTAGGGGTGGGTTTTAAATTTTTTTACTACCGGTTCTGTGGGCGTGGCTTATTTTGTGAGTGTGGCTTGGAGGTCATGTGACTGGGTGGGCGTGGCTAGCTGGTCATGTGACTGGATGGCCATGGCTATGTGTACAGGGACTACTCAGAGGGCTGAAAAAAGTCATTTCTGACAGGTCCTCGCACTTTTGACTGGTCCTCACACTTATGACCATCCTCACATTTATGCCTGTGCAGCATTCTTAACAACTGTGTCACTCATTTCACAACTGCTTCTCTTCACCATGGTGACAAGATAGGGCAAAAACGTAAAATGTGAGGATAGTCGTAAGTTCGAGGACTGGTCAAAAGTGCGAGGACCAGTCAAAAATAACTTTTTCAGCCCTCTGAGTAGTCCATATGCACAAAAGAACTACCCAGAGGGCTGAAAAAAGTGATTTCTGACAGGTCCTCGAACTTTTGACCGGTCTTCGCACTTATGACTGGTCATCATTTATGCCCATTGTAGCATTCTTAACAACCATGTCACTCATTTCACAACTGCTTCTCTTCACCATGGTGACAAGATAGGGCAAAAACGTAAAATGTGAGGACAGTCGTAAGTTCGAGGACTGGTCAAAAGTGCGAGGACCAGTCAGAAATAACTTTTTCAGCCCTCTGAGTAGTCCATATGCATAAAAAGGATACAGCAATAGAGAGGGATGAAGGAAGGGAAGGGAAATTAGAGTAGGAGGGAGGGTAAGAGAGGGAGGAAGAGAGGAGGAGGAGAAAGGAAGAGGAAGTAGGGAGGAGAAGAAGAGGGGGAGGAAGAGAAAGTAAGAAGGAAAGAAAAGAGAGAGGTGGTAGGTTTGAGGAGAAAGATTGCTGTACAATAAAAAAGATGAAAGGGAAGAAAGCCAACCCCAAACAAATATAAAGATATTAAGATAAAGAATGAATTGTTAAACTTTAAAGAATAAAAGAGAACAAATAGGAATAAATAGCAATAATTAGAAACACACATACAAACATACAACGTATTTTCTTTGAACAGAGTATTTGGCCGCTCCACAAATTTAAACAGTTGTAGGAGGTTAGCACCCACCCCTTTCCTAGAAGAATGAAATATTTTGGGAAATATTAAAAAGGCAGAATATTATATTTCCCTGGATGAGAAATGGAGAAGCATATTTTACAGACAAATCAGCTCCCACCTTCCTGCCCCACACCCTTTGTTAATGGGTCAGAGGCAGAAAGTCAATCCTTTGTCAAAGGACATTTGCAACACAATAGCAACAGAAACTAACACAATGGGCCCCATCAAGCCACGTGATCCTGTCCACCATTAAAACATCTTTCCAAATAGTCTCCATGTTTCCAGTGTCTTTTTCCCCACTTGGAGCAGAACCCAGAAGGATAGTTCTTCCAACACAGTATTTAGTCATTTCAATTAAATTTACAATTTATATATTTCCTTTTTACCATATTTATTCCTCAACTATTTTTTAAAAAAACCAATATTACCGTTCATCCTCATCTCTAATCTTAATCAAATTCAATTTTTCCCTTCTATTCTATATTATACCCCTTTGCATTGTCATCTATTTTTATATCCATCCTCACATTAGTTAATTATGTAATACAGTTGTTTAATACAAATTCAACATTTTAATGGAAATCAATTAGTTATATAACTATCTTTTTTTGTATATTAATCAATATGAACATGAATATTCCAATTATTTCCATGCAATCCAATTTCTTACAAATCAATTAATTATATTTACCAATAATAATAAACCAAATAATTTCCCCCATATATTCCTCCAAACCACAACTTAACCATTTCTGCTTTCAACACAATATGCAATTAATAGTATCTCAATTATTACAATTCCCTAGTTAAATAGAGCTTTTTTTCTTTTGTGTTTTAAAATCTTGAACCTCCTCTTGCCCTAAATTTCCCATTGTTTGCAGTTTTGTACCTACCTTTTTTGGTGAGGAAAAAGAAAAAGAAATCTCTCTGCCTCATTTTGTCACGTTGCAGCTAAGACCCTCCTTTCGCTTTCTCTTTTCAGCATAGGTAGGGGGAAAAAAACTTGCTCCAGGAATTTACCTCTTTGCAGCTAACTCTTTGAAGCCTCACGGCAAGAATTTAAAGTTTTTTTCCCCTCTAGCCATCAACTGGGACTCCGGAGGCAGCAATAGATTGGGAGTGGGTGGGGTAAGCGAACTGCGACCGGGCGATCCAACAGAGGCAGAGGGTGAGGGTGAATGAAGGCGTGGGGGGAGGGGGGCGAGAGAGGGCTTTGGCGACCCCTGTGAAATGGCCATTCGACCCCCAAAGGGGTCGCGACCCCCAGGTTGAGAACCGCTGCCTTAGGGAAAGCTAGGATCTGAAAATTGAGTGTGTTTTGGGCTTTTCGCACCCTGGGGAAAATGAATATGTGTTTCTTTTCCAAATGTGAGCTCTGTGTCAAAAGTGAAGTTGTCAGGCTGAATTGAGTCCTACCGCCAATTTTGAGCTACAGCTTGGTCAAACTCCTCATGGAAAGCCTGGATCTGAAAATTGAGTGTGTTTTGGGTTTTCCAGATCCTAGGGAACATGAATATGTGTTTCCTTTGAGCTATGTGTCAAAATTGAAGTTTTCTGGGTGAATTGAGTCCTAATACCTATTCTGCAATACAGCTGGTCTAACACCTCAGGAAAAGCTAGGATCTCAAAATTGAGTGTGTTTTGGGTTTTTTACCCTGGGGAAGATGAATATGTGTTTCTTTTCCAAATGTGAGCTCTGTCTCAAAAGTGAAGATTTCTGGCTGAATTGAGTAGTACTGCCAATTCTGCGATACAATTGGTCTACCACCTCAGGGAAAGCTAGGATCTGAAAATTGAGGGTGCTTTAACAACCCGGGGGAAGATGAATATGTGTTTCTTTTCCAGATGTGAGCTCTGTGTCAAAAGTGAAGTTGTCAGGCTGAATTGAGTCCTACTGCCAATTCTATGATACAGCTGGTCTAACACCTCAGGGAAAGCCAGGATCTGAAAATTGAGTTTGTTTTGAGTTTTCCAGACCATGGAGAACATGAATATGTGTTTCTTTTCCAAATATGACCTCTGTGTCAAAAGTGAAGATTTCTGGCTGAATTGAGTCCTTCCACTAATTTTGAGATACAGCTTGGTCTAAGTCCTCAGGAAAAGCCAGGATCTAAAAATTGAGTTTCTTTTGGGTTTTCCGGACCTGGAGAACATGAATATATATTTCCTTTGCAAATCTGTGCTCTGTGTCAAAATGGAAATTTTCTGGCTGAACTGAGTCCTGCTGCCAATTTTGCAATACAGCTGGTCTAACCCCTCAGGGAAAGCTAGGATCTGAAAATTGAGTGTGTTTTGGGTTTTCCAGACCCAAGGGAACATGAATAGGTGTTTCCTTTGAGCTATGTGTCAAAATTGAAATTTTCTGGCTGAACTGAGTCCTACTACCTATTCTGCGATACAGCTGGTCTAACACCTCAGGGAAATCTAGGATCTGAAAATTGAGGGTGCTTTAACAACCCTGGGGGAAATGAATATGTGTTTCTTTTCCAAATGTGAGCTCTGTCTCAAAAGTGAAGTTGAAGTTGAAGCTGAATTGAGTCCTACCGCCAATTCTTAGGTAAAGCTGGTCTAAGTCCTCATGGAACTCTATAATCTGAAAATTAAGTGTGCTTTTGGCATTTCAGACCCTGGGGAACATGAATTATGTGTTTCTTTTCCAAATGTGAGCTCTGTGTCAAAAGTGAAGTTGTCAGGCTGAATTGAGTTCTACCGCCAATTTTGAGCTACAGCTTGGTCAAACTCCTCATGGAAAGCTCAGATCTGAAAATTGGGTTTGTTTTTGGTTTTCCAGACCCTAGGGAACATGAATATTTGTTTCCTTTGAGCTATGTGTCAAAACTGAAGTTTTCTGGCTGAATTGAGTCCTAATGTCGAGTGTCAAATACCCCTCGAAACCACATCTCCTTGACAGCATGGAAGACCATGGGGGGGGGGGGGAATATCATCGGAGGATCCTGAACATCCAAATGGATTCTAGCAACGGAACACATTGGGGGGGGTGTTGCGCTAGGACAGCATGCACACTAATAGTGGGTGACGGACGGGGCACAGGAAGAGAGGGGGGTGGACTACAGAAACAGGAACAGGAACGTACATTAGTTTTTGAGGGGATAATAGCGGAGCGGAGAATGACGTCAAACGCCTGCGACCGAAGGCAAACGAATGAACGAAACAAGTGGCAGATTTGACTGTAACAGCTGTGAGGGATTGCCTGATGATTGTTAACCGTGTCCATGCCCTATAAAACCGAACGGGCTGGGAGCTCAGGCATCTCCGACTTTGTTTCTGCTTAGCAGCTTAGTGCCTACTGTACATCGCTATGTTGCTCTCATTAAACTGGGTTTGGGATTGAATCCCTCCTTTCATGTGTGCGTGTGTGTTCGTTCACCCTGGCGAAGCACTGGTGGCTCCAGAGGGGCTGAGAGGAAGTCAGAGACCTTTCCTTCCATCTTCAAGAAATTGAGGGAGCAATGGCAGAAGGGACGGAAGAGGGGATTGCCATTCTGGATTTGAAAGTGCCTGAAGGTACGAAGGATGGAAAAGAGGAACGGGGGGGATGTGAACAGCTGGTGGTGCATCCCAAACAGAGAACGGTTCAACCAGAGGAGAAGCAGAGGAGTCAGGATATTACAGTTGCAGAGAATACCTCAGGACATTGGTGGCATGGTTCAGCTTTGTGGGGAAAACTGGGGTTTCGGGTGCCAACCCCTCCCCCCTCAGGCCCGCAATATGAAGGCTGGAGAGAATGACAATGGACTGACAAGGAAGAGGGAGAGTGGGGTTACTCCACTGGACCGGGAGTGACCACTATGGACTTGTTGAGGGAGAGGTTTGGGGAGGCCAGCTTTAGGGATGCTCCTTCCTGGCAGCCATGGGCCCCAGGGTTGGACTCGTCAGCTGCCTGGCAGGGAGGGGGTGGACCACCATTGGTAGGAACATCTGATAGCAGATTCCGGCTGGCCAGTCCGAAATTGAGGGTGGAAAAAGAGCGGTATCGGGTGAGGGGGGAGGAACCTACCAACCCTGAGATGATAACCATGTTGGGTGTGCATGGAGCAGCCCAAACCCACGGGAGGGTCCAGCGAGAAAGGGAAAGAGAACCAGCTGTCAGGCATCAGCAGAGGCACAGAGGAGCTATCAGAGAGGTGAAAGCTCTGCATGTAGTAGGGATTCAGTGCCCATTTGGGTGCCTGGACTGTGGCCACAGCAAATCCCCTGGGGGCCCCCTCCGTTGCAGGCTACTTTTGACAGCAATCCGGAACATGTCGCTGTCTTTTTGAGCCAAGTAATCAGCTACATGGATGCCTATGGATATTTCTATCCCTCTCTATGGGTGAGAATGGTGGCTATTACCATGGCCTTAACCGGAGATGCGGCTGACTGGGTAGCTGGGTTACACAACCTGCACTCCCGGGAGCTTGCGGACTTAGGTTGCTTTCTGGAAGCCTTGCAGTGTAGGTTCGAGGTCCTTGTATAGTGGAGTGGTATAAAGCGGCCGTAGAGCTAGATATTGGTTTAAAGGAGTTTCGTACACAAGGCAAGGGACTAGGTCAACCACATAAACTGTTGGAAAGACCGTAAATGAGCCGAGGAGTAGTGAGACCGAACATGCCTACAGGAACCAGGGCTGCTGCTCCTCTAAGACGTCCGCATTGATATTACCAATGTGATCAGGAAGGGCATAGAGTCATTGAATGTCCACTTCCACCACTCCGGGTATCAACACCACAACCATTGGTTCCTGGGGAGAGAACCAAACCATGGTCACAAGTGACATTGGAACGCTCCCGCATTGCAACTCAAGCAACAGATAGCGGCCTTGGTAGACGTGAAGAAAGCCATTGTCACCCAGGAATCGCTCAGGTACCAGAGGAGTCGGAGGTTATTGAAGACGAAACGAATCCTCGGGACCCCATGGTATGTGCCCCCATACGTCCATTTATAGTCAGGTGACATTGAAACGTCCACAAACGGGTAAGGCAAAATGCCTAGGGGCTTTGATTGATACTGGGTGTACGCGCTATCTATTATGGAGGTCAGTGGCAGAGAGTCTGGGTCTCCATATCATGGCTCTGCAGAATCTCATTAAATTCGAGCAAATGGACAGCTCAACCCTAGGCAGACAGCCTACTACACATGTAACAGAACTGGTGAGGTTTGAAATCGGACAACATTGGGAGTTGGTATGGTTTGTAGTAGTGGAGACAATGATAGAACCTGTTATCCTGGGGCTATCATGGTTGGACAAGTGGAAGCCCACCATTTGGTGGGAGGGGGGTTACCGCAAACTGAGAATGGTAATGGGTCCTAAACCCCCAGAGGATGATCATGGTATAGGAGCTGTGGGGAGGGAGACACAGTCATCCCTACTGGAGGAGGTCCCGAAGATATACTGGGATCTGAGATAAGTATTCAGTGAAAAAGAATGTGAATCCCTTCCACCACACTGTCCCACCGACTGTGCAATAGAACTGAAGTCTGGTCTTTGGTTGCCCAAGCCTTGTATGTATGTGATGACTCCCCAGGAACTGGAGGAGCTATGCCGATATATCGATAGCAATCTGGCCAGAGGCTTCATAAAACCCAGCAGATCCCATATGGCAGCACCTGTACTGTTCAAAGAGAAGAAAGATGGTGGCCTTCACTTATGTGTTGATTTTCGTGGTTTGAATGCAGTATGTGTGGAACCACTGTACCCATTGCCCCTTATGACAGACCTGCTCTCCACCTTGGCAACCGGTAAGATTTTCACCAAGCTTGACCTAAGAGAAGCATATTACAGAATCCATATTCATGACGGTGATGAGTGGAAGACACAATTCAACTGTCCTTTTGGTAGTTATAAGTTCCAGGTCATGCCATTTCGGTTGCAGGGGGCTCCCACGGTATTTATGCAATTTATTAACAGCATGCTCTAAAGCAACCTTAGAACACCCCACTTCACTCACTGGATGCCCTCAAGACCTTGTCAGCGCAGCTGCCAGATGTCCCATCGGTGCTCTTGAAAGGGAATCTTGAAACTGGGTCCCAAAAACCAGAGGCGAGAGAACCAAACTGGCTCAACACTTTGGTTCTCGGCTCATCATGGAAACAATTCGGCTGCGGGTCTCCGGTTGGGTTCTAAAAACCTGGAAAGAACCTGGAAAGCAAAGATCTCCGTTCAAAGGAACACAAAAGTCCAGGTATGTATGTGGCTACTTCTATTCTCGTTTACCAGAACCAGCGAGCCAGAACTTAACTGAAAGCTATTCCGGTGACCGCGCAGCATCGGGTGAGCTTAGACGAGTGAAAACGGGGCTCCGAAATCGAAGCGAGAGACTCGGAGGGGAAGCGCGGCCAGGATTTATGCCTAGGGTTGCCGTAGCTCCAGGTGCAGGAGCGCGGGGGCGCGGGCCTTGGTTCTCCCGCTACCATGGCAATGGCTTTTATCCCTCAGCAGGGACAGGATGAACACCGCGGATGGCGGCTCCGCAGAGCGTCACCTCGCGCCGTCTGGTTGGGTCAGACCAGAAGGACGCGCGGCTGCCCCCTTCCCTGGCCAGCAGCCATAGCGGGCAGATCTCCTTCGCTAGTTCCCCATCGCCAGCCAGAGAAGCGAATTCCACCATTCCCCCCATGTTCATGACGGCGGTCGCGCAGATTCAAGCGCGATCGCAGGCGCTCTTGCGAGCCGCTATAGCCAGCGAGCGAGCTAAGCTCTGGCCTAAGGTAACAGGCGCCCCATCTGGGTTTGCGGAGCGGCCCGCGTGGCGGGCGAATTCTGAATGGATTTCCACACCGGGCGTAATTGCACCGCCTTAGGCGGTAATGAGGCTGGTTGTTGATGCCCGCAGACCTGCCTTCGTTGCAAATTCCAAAACTGCAAACTAGCCTGGCCTTTGGAGAGTTGCGGTTCAAAACAAGTTTGAAAAACTGCTTCCGTTACTTCAAACGAGTAAATGAGCGAGGCACTGGCTTTTACTTCAAACTGTTTTTTTCCTCTATCCAGAGCAGAAATGTCTGCTTTTAAGGGTTTTGTGACCCTTGAGTGAAGTTTCGTTTTCCTTAGATGTTACTATCCTGGTGGAGAACCTGTGCACCATACAGACAGACATAAAGTCTTGAGGAAGAGTAGAAATGGAAATCCTGATTCCAAACAATTAGCCACTCTAATTTTGGTGTGGGGTTTCTTTTCTGTTCCCTAGATAAATAACCAGGACTTTCTTAAAATGCTAGTATGCAAATACATGGAATTCTGAATTACTTTTACGTTTCAGAATTCTTCCTTTTATGTCTTTGGCATTGGCATTTCTTTTTAGTTTCTGCCTCTTTGGTTTTTTTTAAAATAAACTATTGCTTGTATAGTGAATATTTGGCTATATTCTGCTTACATGCT
The DNA here is from genome assembly GCA_022577455.1 of Arizona elegans. Classification (NCBI taxonomy): domain Eukaryota; kingdom Metazoa; phylum Chordata; class Lepidosauria; order Squamata; family Colubridae; genus Arizona; species Arizona elegans. The sequence continues at coordinate 29,055,512 of JAKOOJ010000007.1, read as the reverse complement.
AAACTAAAGTCCCGTCCCTTCTGGGTTATTTATATAATATGCTATACAAAGCATATTATGACTTCACGTATTATGGCTTGATACACACAGCATTCCAAGGAGTGGTGGACTTGGTTCTATAGTTTGCAAATCATAATGTTTATGAGATCACAGAAAACATATATTTGCAGAAAGTGGGGGAGGGGCAGGGACTGATTTGTCTACTGTTTTGTTTTTCTTGAGTTGAAGTAAAAACAAAATACTTCTTGCCATATTGTGAAGGACTAGATTTGGGAATGGAAGAGAGAATGGGTGAACTATTAGGTGACTTTCGGAATCAATTACTTAGTCCCAAAGAAAAAGGAAAGAGTGAGAAAAAGTTAAAATAGCCTTGTTTGATTTAGGATGGGATAGAGAGAAACTTGGACAGGCTTTTAATATTGTTGCTGGCACTCTAAGGTAGGCATGGCAGCAATTCCAGATATGCTTTTTATTTATTTATTATTACAATGTTTTTAAACAATTTTTCTATGTTCGCATTATTTTTGTTGTAAGCCGCCCAGAGTCCCTCGGGAGTTGGGCGGCATAGAAATGCGATAAATTAAATTAAATTAAATTAAATATTGCAGGATAGAATAACAAAATCTTGACCATCTGTTCCAGTTCATATTTATGCCTTACCTTACACTGAACAGAATCAAGTTGAGCTTAGTTTGAATTTCTTTCTCACACTTTTCTCTTTCTCAGGATTGACTAATCTTTTCTGAATCTCTGCTGAGCCACCATTCCTTACCCATTCCCAAGGCCAGGTCTACATTCATTCACAAATACAGAGATTCTTAAATTTGGTCTCAGTTCTCATACTTTTTTTAAAAAAATTGTTTGCAGGCAATAGAGTATTATAGAAGACTGCTAAGCTGCTTGAGTCAAAGGAATTTTCCTATACAATATGTTCCTGGTCCTACCTGTAAATTGTTGGTAATTGAAATCTGAAAAATTTCTATATAGAATATTAACTTGAAATCCTTGCTGATTTGGTTATGAAGTGTGAATGGAAGCAGTCTAACTTTAGACACTAAATTTAGATACTGTACTTAGACTCAAAACAAACTCACTGTTCCTTTCTTTTAACTCCTTGTACAGGTAGTCCTCAAACTTAGAACAGTTCATTTAGTTACAACAGGATTGAAAAAATGACTTATGACCATTTTTCAGAGTTATGACCGTTGCAGCATCCCCATGGTCATGTGATCAAAATTCAGATGCTTGGGAACTGACTCATTTATGACTGTTGCAGTGTCTTGGGGTCACATGATCACCTTCTGTGATCTTCTGACAAGCAAACTCAATGGGGAAGCCAGATTCACTTAACAACCATGTTACTAACTTAACAACTTTAATGATTCATTTAACTGTGGCAAGAAAAGTCATAAAATAGGGCAAAACTCACTTAATAAATGTTTCACTTAACAGAAATGTTGGGCTCAATTGTGGTCATAACTTGAGGACTACCTGTATTCCGCTTCCTTGTGCAAATGTTCTCTCTCTCTCTCTCTCTCTCTCTCTCTCTCTCTCTCTCTCTCTCTCTCTTAGATTAGACATGCAGTGTAGGAAGTTGCATTCTAACACAGGGGTGCCAAACTGGATTTCTTCGAGGGCTGGATCAGCATTGTAGTTCTCCTCTGCAGGCCGGCGGAGGGGACAGGGGACAACAATAGATGCCTCCTACAACACCCTGCTGGCCAAAATGGAGCATGGGGGGCTGCAAGTACCCCCCTCCCTGCACCTTGTTTTCGCCCTCCATGGCCTCCTGCAGCACTCTGCCAGCCAAAAACGAGCCACATGGCCTGTTTTTGGCCTGTTTTCAGCCTGTTTTCCATCCCGTTTTCAGCCAGCAGTGTGCTGCAGGAGGCCATGGAGGGTGAAAACAAGGTGCAGGGTTGCCACATGCGGCCTGTTTTAGCCACCACAGGCACTGTGGGCCAGTCCTTTGATATTTCCAGGTCAGCCCTGTGGGCCAGATTTAAGTACCCCATGAGCCAGATCCAGACTGTGGACCTTGAGTTTGACACCCCTGTTCTAACACATTGGCTCCATTATGTGCGCCTGCCTCCAACAAACTTTTATTTATCTTCTGATATTGTATAGTCTGTAACAAGGACTACATTTCAGAGTGGAAGAAGTGGTGGTCTTTAAGATGCAACAAAATTCTGTCAGTTTTATTCCAACAGACAGATTTAATTTTCCATAATTTCGAATGGGGTTTAATCTACAAAATGTACACTGTGATATACCTGTTAATTCTTAAACCATGGATATTTTAAATGCTTTTTAAATCCCTGCATAAAATGCTATTCTTTTTTACTTTAAATTTTTATTGAAAGGGGTTCTACCTCAGCTCCATTCCTATAAAGGATGAATTGTACTCTTGGTCTCATCCCTGGTTTATTATGTAATCCATTTATAATCTGGCCTATTACCTAGACATTTATAAATCAGTGTAGTTGTCTGGAGAGTTTCCTTGCACAACTGCTGAACGTGGTATCGGGGAGTTCATATATTTCTGACCCATCTGTTCAAGAGGTCTGTCTTTCTAGAAGAAGATCAGAAGGTAACATGGAAAATTATTAATCCTAACCAAATGCAATGGAATTATAAGCAAGTTTTGGAACTTTCTAAATTGTTTGTTACAAAGGATGCTAAAGAAAATCAGATAATCAGATAAAGAAAGAACATGTTAGCATAGATTGTGCACTAACAATACTGTTACGAGAATAAGAAGGTTAAGGAAATAAAATTGGATTTCCCTCATAAACTGCAAAATTGCAGCATCCAAGGTTACTGTATTGAATACAGGCTGTTCAGTACCCTGTTCCTTGAGAATACTGTATTTGGTTCATTATTTGTTTTTTTAAAAAATGCAATTAGAATCCATATTATTCAATATTAGAATATTGATTCTAGTGTTCACTGTATTTTTAGAACGTGTGGAAATTTCATCATTAATAATGGGAGGTAATCACAGTTTTAATATTTGAAATTTAGAACCTGTTAAAATAAAGTTGGAAAGAGTTATTAAGTAATTTGATATCCTAATTCTTTCATTCCAGGTGTTTGAAACATATTATCATATAGGTGTAGCTTTTCAAAGTATGCATAACCATCAAGAAGCTTTGGAAGAGTTTTCTTTTGCATTAGAAACTGCACATATTCCCAAGGTATGGAATTAAAATTTATGCCTGTGTGCACAGTGCATTAAAATACAATTTTGTCAAATGGAGAAATAGTCATGTTGCATTCATGATCTGTAATGGTAAATTGAATGCCTATATTTTGGAACCTGTTGAATCAAAGGACCATGCAATTAGAAATGCTGCTCTTCATAAATTTGAATTTATTATTTTACATTGATCTTCAAATGGTTGACATAAAGGGTTAGTGCAATAATTACTACATGAGTTGAGTATATCTATCAAAATGAATTTTTCCTAAATTGATGCCTTCTAGATATGGGCTGAAACAAGAATTTTAACAATATTTCTAGAGGGCTTCCTTTGAGAAAATGTTGACCTAAGTAGATAGCGAATGATAACTTCTTAGAAATCTTTTAAATTAGTGACTGCATGTGACGCCTAAATATATGCCCCCCAAAAAATAAGCCCTAGTGAAGGGGTGGGTGTGGCCAGCACAGGAGGCAGCCCTTCCCTTCCCCGGTCATCTCATGGAGGTTCAGCTCCTTAATTTCTGCCCGCTGATCAGCTGAGCCAGTGAGGGCTGTGCAACTCAGCCCAGATCTCCAGAGCACCTCCACAGCTGCTGGCCTCCTCCCCCTTTTCCTACCGATCGTTCTTTACTTGGGATCGCAGCACAGACACACATCCCAAAATGCTCCAGCCGAAGCCTTTAGCCTTGCAATCCTGGGAGGGGCATTTGTGCTGCAATCCCAAAGAACAGTGTGTGTGTGTGACAGAGAGAGAAAGAAAAAGAGAGAGAGAGAGAGAGAGATCCGATCCAACCTCAGTGACTTATACAGGGCTGGTACCAATGTTCTCTTTGTCCCTCCCCCCTCTTCTCTCTCTCACACACACAGGTCCCTCACCCCCATCCCCCGACAATCTTTCCAAGGCAGCCATATTCCTTCAGTAACCTTCTTTCCAGCTCCGTTCTCCACTGTTGTGGCCCCGCCCTCTGAGCCTATCCCATCGGAGGAAGAAAGCTCCGAGCATGAGGAAGAGGAGTCAGCTAGGCCTCCCTCTCCAGGCCCCTCCCCTCTGGCACTGTCTCAGGTGCCGGTCGAGGGAGAGGAGATTAGCAGGGAGACAGGTGTCTCGGATGAGAGTGAAGGAGAGACATCATTCCTGGACGCACGCCTCCGAAGGCGTAATAAACGATTTCAGCAGCTCAGGAGGTGTGCTAGGGATTAGAACTGAGTCACTGGACCACACCCCAGAGACTATATAATAGAGGGTGGTGGCCAATGATCCCTGTGACGAACAAAAATAAACCTTGGATAGTCACTAAAGCCTTGTCCGAAACTGCTGAGAGGAATATTTATTTTTGTTGGATTTTTGTACGCTGAGTATATTATTTTTCTGTTTCTGTGAAAATAAAGCACTTGGCAGACGGTGTGTATATCGCTGCCAAGTTGGAGATAAAGACCTGGGTGTGTGCCAAGTGCTTCCTTAACCCTCGGCTGGCTGTGTTTGTGTGTGTGTGTGGACGGGGACAGATCATCTTGTTCGTCACCACATACACCCACGATGGACCAACAGCTGCAGCAGCAGTTACAGCAGATGCTACAGGCCAATCAGCTTCTGCAACAGCAAGTAGCACAGCTAACTGCCCAACTTGCTTTGGGAAATACTCCTGCAGCTCCACCTCCTCCCCCTCCTCGTCCGAGATGCCCAGTGAATATGCCAGATAGGTTTTCTGGGCAGCAGGAGATGTTCCCGGCCTTCTTGGGGCAATGCCAACTGTTCATGGCGATGAGGCCGGAGGATTTTCCGGATGACCAGGCTCGGGTGGTATTTGTTATCAACTCCCTCTCTGGCACTGCCGCCCGATGGGCCACGCCCCTGTTGCTGCAAGATAGCCCCTTGCTCCTGGACTATCAGGGCTTTTTGCAACACCTGCGCACCATGTTTGAGGACCCCCTCCAGGTGCAGACGGCAGCGAGGCGCATCAAGGACCTCCGCCAAGGCAAGCGCCCCCTGCAGGATTATATTGCGGAGTTCCGACTGCTAGGCCAGGATTCGGCTTGGAATGAGGTGGCGCTGATGGATGCCTTCCAGGACGGTCTCTCCGACAAGATGCAGGATGAGCTGGTTCATGTGGAGGCGCCACAGACCCTCGACGTGCTGGTGACCCAATGCCTGCGCATCGACACCCGCCTGCAACAGCGACGGCCCCTTTCGGGCTCTTCCGGAACCACCGACAGCGTCGGCACCCCCGTGTTTCGCACCGACAGCGCTCCGGACAGCACCGCATTTTGTGGCGACGGCTGAGGAGCCCATGGAGCTCGGAGCAGCCAGACCTCAACTGACGGCCCAGGAGCGGATGCGGAGACGCCAAGGGGGGTTGTGCCTCTATTGCGGCAAGGCTGGACATTTTGCCACCTAATGTCCCCGGAAGCGGAGTGGACCGCTCAAGCCTGTTCCGGAGTCTCGGCGTGACCAGCCGGGAAATGGGCCAGGCCTGGCCTAGGGGAAACTCTGGGTCAGGCATGTGACCATGCCCTGCCGGAGTCGGCGGCTGTGGACTGTGAGCCCCCTCGGCACCTGATTTTGAACACCCGGGTGTTGTTGGCTAACCGGTCAGAGGGGCTCCAGGGGCACGCGCTGGTGGACTCGGGGGCCACCACGAACTTTATAGACCAGGCCTTTGTGGCCCATTACAAAGTCCCCTTGGTTCCAGTGGACCCTCCGTTGAGGGTCGAGACTATCGATGGGCGGGAACTCGTGGCGGGGCCCATCAAATTCGCTACCCAGCCCTTGCGCCTTGCCATTGGGAACCACGAGGAGGCAATCAAGTTTTACGTAACGGTGGATCTGCACTTTCCCTTGGTCCTGGGGATGGCCTGGCTTCGGGCGCACGACCCTCAGGTAGCATGGTCGAGAAACGCCATCTCGTTCCCGAGCCTGCAGTGTGTCGACCACCTTCACCACACCTGTGCCGGCCAGGACGTCTCTGCCCCGAACGTCTCCTTGCCTCTGGAGCTGACGCCCTTCGCCGACGTGTTCAGCGAGAAGGGGGCGGACCGCTTGCCCCCGCACCAACCCTACGACTGCGCGGTGGACCTGATACCCAACGCGCCCCTGCCCTCGGGACGCCTGTACTCCATGTCGGAGCCCGAGCTGGCCGCCTTACGGGACTTTCTGGAAAAGAACCTGGCCCGTGGGTTCATCCGGCCTTCGACCTCCCCGCTCTCGGCCCTGGTCCTCTTCGTTAAAAAGAAGACGGGGGACTTACGCCTGTGTTGCGACTACCGGCGCTTGAATGCTATCACAGTGCGAAATCGCTACCCCCTGCCGCTGATCCCGGAGCTGATGGAGAGGTTGCGGAAGGCCTCGATCTTCACTAAGCTCGATCTCCGAGGGGCCTACAACCTGGTGTGCGTGCGAGAGGGAGACGAGTGGAAGACGGCGTTCGGCACGGTACGGACACTTCGAGTATACCGTCATGCCGTTCGGGTTGACCAATGCCCCCGCGGTCTTCCAGCACTTGATGAACGACGTGTTCCGGGACTTGTTGGATTGGTTCATGGTGATCTACTTGGATGACATTTTGATCTATTCCCGGACCCTGGAAAGTCACCTCCAGCATGTCCGCCAGGTCCTGCAGCGCCTGCGGGAGCACCAGCTCTATGCGAAGTTGGAGAAATGCTACTTCTTCCAGACTTCCATAGAGTTCCTCGGGCACATCATCACCCCCGAGGGCATCGCGATGGACCCGCGCAAGGTGGAGGCCTTGCGCAGTTGGGAACCCCCGTGTCGGGTGAAGGACGTCCAGCGTCTGTTGGGATTCGCCAACTATCAGACCTTCATCCCGGGCTTCGCCACCCTGACCTTGCCGTTGACCCAGCTCCTTCAGAAGAAGGTCCCGTTCCAGTGGGGGCCCCTGCAGCAGCAGGCCTTCGAGGTCCTCAAGCAGGCCTTCGTCACGGAGCCAGTCCTGAGGCACCCCAATCCACTCCGTCCGTTCGTGGTTGAGACGGACGCGTCCAAAGTGGCGATTGGGGCGGTGGCGCTACAGGCTCCGGTGGATGGCGGCACTCTTTTTCCCTGCGCATACCACTCCCGGAAACTCAACCCTTCCGAGCACAACTACACCATCTGGGAAAAGGAGTTGCTGGCCATCAAGGCCGCGTTTGAGGCTTGGCGACATCACCTCGAGGGGGCCCGACACCAGGTGGAGGTGCAGACGGACCATCGGAACCTGGAGCACCTCACCACGGCACGGAAGTTGAACCAGCGGCAGATCCGGTGGTCGTTGTTTTTCGCCCGGTTCAACTTCCATGTCACGTATGTTCCGAGCAACCTCAACCAGAGGGCAGACGCGCTATCCCGTAAGCCGGAATACTTTTGCCCCAAGGACTCCCTTCCCCCCCGGACGGTGCTGCCAGCAGACTCCTTGGCCACGGTCCAGGAACCGGTGGACCTGCGGGCTCAGGTGCTAGAAGCGCAGCGACGGGACGACTGGTCGCAGCAGCGGAGAGCGGACGTCGGGCCCGCATCCCCATGGACCGTGGAGGAGGGCTTGCTCAGGCACCGGGGTCGGCTGTACGTGCCCACGAGTCTGCTCCGAGCCCTCGTCATGAACCAGTGCCATGACAACCCCGCGGCGGGGCACTGCGGCTTCTTTAAGACTTTGAACTTAGTGACGCGGACTTATTGGTGGCCTCAGGTACGGCACGACGTGCACGCCTACGTGACGTCCTGTGTGACATGCCGACAGGCCAAAGCCGCATCCAGCCCACCACCTGGACTCCTCCAGCCGCTGCCGACACTGGAGAGACCGTGGGGAGCCATCTCGATGGACTTCCTGACAGACTTGCCCCTGTCCGCTACATTCACGACCGTCCTCGTGGTGGTGGATGCGCTCACGAAGATGGCACACTTCATCCCGTGCCGCGGCCTGTCCTCGGCCCGCACCACGGCTCGCCTGTTCCTGCAGCACATCTTCCGCCTCCACGGCCTGCCAGACCGGGTGGTTTCAGACCCCGGGGCCCAGTTCACGGCCTGCTTCTGGAAAAGCCTGATGGCCGCGCTGGAGGTGCAGGTGTGCCTGTCGTCGTCGCACCATCCGGAGACTGACGGGGGGCATGGAGAAGGTCATCGGCATACTGGAGCAGTACCTCCGCTGTTTTGTCAACCAGCAGCAGGACAACTGGGCCGAGTACCTTCCCCTGGCGGAGTTCGCCTTTAACAACTCCCAACACACCTCCACCCAGATGACCCCGTTCCATGCCAACGTCGGATACCATCCACGGCTTTTCCCGTTGACCATCATGAACTCCCCGGTTCCCGAGACCTGGGACTTCCTCTCGGAGCTGCAGGCGGTGCAGCAACTGGTGCGGCGGCAGCTGATCCGGGCGAAAGAGGATTATAAACGGTTTGCCAATCGCGCCCGCCGGGCGACGCCACTGCTGGAAGTAGGAGATCGGGTGTGGCTGTCCACGAAACACCTCCCCACGGACCGGCCGGTGAGGAAACTGGCCCACCGCTTTATCGGTCCCTTCCCTATCGAGGCGGTCATCAATCCGGTGGCCTACCGGTTGACTCTACCCCGCTCCATGCTGCTCCACCCCGTTTTTCATCGGTCCCTCCTGGTCCCTGAGGCCCACGCGAGCCATCTCCGCCGCCCGCCGCCGCCTGCCTCCCCAGCCACAGCCGACGAGGACGACGCCTCGACATATGAGGTGGACAGTATCCGGGACTCCCATTGGCTGAAGGGGCGCTTCCAATACCTCATCGCCTGGAAGGGGTACAGGGCCGAGGATTTCACCTGGGTGGACGCGTCTGCCGTTCAGGCCCCTGACCTGGTGCGGGCTTTCCACGAACAGTTCCCGTCCCGACCCCATCCCGACCGTCAGACCCGGGAGAAGGACCCTGCCGTGGGGGATAGTGTTGTGGCCCCGCCGTCTGAGCCTATCCCATCGGAGGAAGAAAGCTCCGCGCATGAGGAAGAGGAGTCAGCCAGGCCTCCCTCTCCAGGCCCCTCCCCTCTGGCACTGTCTCAGGTGCCGGCCGAGGGAGAGGAGATTAGCAGGGAGACAGGTGTCTCGGATGAGAGTGAAGGAGAGACATCATTCCTGGACACACGCCTCCGAAGGCGTGATAAACGATTGCAGCAGCTCAGGAGGCGTGCTAGGGATTAGAACTGAGTCACTGGACCACACCCCAGAGACTATATAATAGAGGGTGGTGGCCAGTGATCCCTGTGACGAACAAAAATAAACCTTGGATAGTCACTAAAGCCTTGTCCGAAACTGCTGAGAGGAATATTTATTTTTGTTGGACTTTTGTATGCTGAGTATATTATCTTTCTGTTTCTGTGAAAATAAAGCACTTGGCAGACGGTGTGTATATCGCTGCCAAGTTGGAGATAAAGACCTGGGTGTGTGCCAAGTGCTTCCTTAACCCTCGGCTGGCTGTGTTTGTGTGTGTGTGTGGACGGGGACAGATCACTCCACCATCACATGCAGGGCAAGAAAAGTAGTCTGTGGGACTATGGTAAAAAAACCTTCCAACATCGCGAGATTTTTTTTTTATATGAGAATTTGGAAGGTCTGAACTACTGGTATTATTTTTTACCATAGACTACTTTACTTATCCTGAACGTGCAGCGGAGAACAGAGCTGGAAAGCAGGTTAGTGAAGGTATATGGGGGCTGAGGGTTTGGATGGCCCTGGAGAGGGGGGGTGGCATGGGTGGCCTGGCTGAAGGGCCTCCGTGTAAGCCGGTGTGGGGCCTTGGGGCAGTGAACCAGATGGTGATCAGGCTCTTGCTCGATCCGATCTCGGCCATCTCCACGCAGCTCTCGCTCACCACCTCCAGCACCTCCAGCGTGTTCAGCTTCTTGGAGTCACGGATGGTGCGGATGAGATCTGCGCAGGGCAAAGAGAGGTGCGCGTACTGAGCAAGGCCAAACTCCTGTGGGCCCCCCTGCCTCTTCCGCCACCCCCGGCACCTACTGTAGTCCTCAAGCGTTTGCTCCTGTTCCTGTGCCATGGCAGAGGCCCGCCCGCTGGGCAGCCACCGGTGGCAGACAGGCCTCCATGCGCAGTGGGCAGAAGTTGGCACACATGCTTCTGGTGGGGATGGGCGGTGGCTGCGCGGTAGGGTCTGGGGCCGGAAGTCGCAGAGGACTACAATGCTCAGCAGGCCTGGTGCATCTCACCGCTGGGCGCGGGTCTCTCGGCGGGGATGGCTGAGGTGCTGTGGGTGTTGCTCCTGCTGGAGGCCCCAGCCGGCTCCCTGCAGACCAAGCTCAGCCACGGGCAGGGAGCACTAGCTGTGGCTGGGCCAGCTAAACTGTGTCTGTCGGGGCTGCCCTCAGCATGCCTGCCCGGTATCTTGCTGCTAGCCGCCTGGGAAGAGTAAGTGGGGCTTGTGGGAGGAAGGGAGGGTAGGCAAGGGTCCAACAAAGCTCCACTCCCGAGGAAGAATCCAGCCTGTCCTGTCCGGTGACTCCCGAGGCGGAGGGGCTTCTCGGGCTCGCCAGCAGGCGCTCCTCAAGAACTTGGTGCTCATTGGCTTCGCCCACATTGACGTGAAGCCTAGGAGGTATGCAAGCGGGGGGGACAGGTGTTCTCATGGCTTGGTGCCTTTGGGGCACTCGCGTTCCATCACCTCCATGGGAGAGGTGAGGCTTGATTGTGGCACGAAGGGAGTCTCTCCCTGCCGGACTCCCGGCTGTGAGTGCGCAGGCCGCCCAAGGCCTCCTGCACCCCTGAAATAATACACCTCCCCCGAAAATAAGGCCAAGCTCTTATTTCAGGGTTCAAAAAATATAAGACAGGGTCTTATTTTCGGGGAAACACGATAGCATGTTAATGAAAAATACTCTTGGAAAATTGGGAAAAGCCAATTATTCATCCTCTAAAGTCATGATGGTGAACCTATGGCACGTATGCCTGAGGTGGCACGCAGCACCCTCTCTGTGGGCATGCAAACCATCACCCCAGCTCAACCGTCACGGCCAGCTAGTCTTCGGGTCTTTGCCATGCATGCGTAGGGGTTGCGGAATGCACGGGGCGCGCGCATGCAAGGGATGGGGCACATGTGGGGGGAAGCGGGGAGTGCACGTGCATGCGGGGGCACACATGGGACATGTGCAGGGGCAGGAGCAGGCTGCATGTGGGGGTCAAACGCATGCGCGGGGCGGGCTGCATGTGCGTGGGCCATGCACACATTGCATTTTGGGGGTTCATGTGCTCATTCGAACGCATGCACGCTTTGGGCACTTGGTCCGGAAAAGGTTAGCCATCACTGCTCTATAGGCATGGGGCTGAAATCTACCCTGTTGCTACTCTAAAAGGGGTAAAACCAGTGCTTGAATGTACAGCATTATTAAACGCAACTTCAGCAAAAGGCAAAAGTTCGGTCCAGTTATCCTGTTGAAAATTAATGAAACATTTTAAATATTGTTCTAGCACCGAGTTCAAAATTTCAGAATTACCATTAGTACAAGGATGAAAGGATGTGCTCAACCCCTGGCCAGTACCAAGTAAGCCCAAAAACGCCCTCCAAAAGTTGGAAGTGAATTGAGCCCCTCTGTCAGAGATGATCCTTTGTGGAGCACCATGAAGCTGATAAATGTGTATTAGGAATAATTTGGCTAAACTTTTAGCAGTTGGGATCTCTTGGCAGGGTATAAAATGTGCCTGTTTTGAAAATAGTTCTGTCACAACCCAAATAACAGTATTTCCCTCACTGGCAATTCCACAATGAAATCCATAGCGATCTCTCTCCAAGGCGCTGAAGGTTCAGCTACTTCTGCAATAGACCGGGGGATTTTTCCTGGCATCTTTTTGCTTCTGTACAAATGGGGCAGCTAGCTACATAGCTTTCTATGTCCTTTTTTAGTGATGGCCACCAAAATTGTCTTTTAATCAAGTGTAAAGTTTTCACAAACCCAAAATGTCCAGCTAATTTGGAGTCATGGCACCGTACCATTAAGCATAGTCTTTGGCTTGCAGGGACATACAACTTCCCCCCCACCCAAGCCAAGTCTTCTTTCATCAGACAGCTGGATTTATTGTTCAAAAACCATTCATCAGTGGCCAATGCTTGTTTAAAAGTTTGGATGGTGTCATTGTTTGTCAATGTTTCTTGTTTTGCCTGGGATCTGGTAACTACTTTAGCGGCTAATGCAGTGGTTCTCAACCTTCCTAATGCCGCGACCCTTTAATACAGTTCCTCATGTTGTGGTGACCCCCAACCAGGGGTGGGTCCTAAATTTTTTTACTACCGTTCTGTGGCGTGGCTTATTTTGTGGGCGTGGCTTGGAGGTCATGTGACTGGGTGGGTGTGGCTAGCTGGTCATGTTCGAGGACCAGTCAGAAATCACTTTTTTCAGCCCTCTGGGTAGTCCTTTTGTGCATATGGACTACTCAGAGGGCTCGCACTTTTGACCAGTCCTCGAACTTACGACTGTCCTCACATTTTACGTTTTTGCCCTGTCTTGTCACCATGGTGAAGAGAAGCAGTTGTGAAATGAGTGACATGGTTGTTAAGAATGCTGCACGGGCATAAATGTGAGGATGGTCATAAGTGTGAGGACCAGTCAAAAGTGCGGGGACCTGTCAGAAATGACTTTTTTCAGCCCTCTGAGTAGTCCCTATACACATAGCCATGGCCACCCGGTCACATGACCAGCTAGCCACACCCACCCAGTCACATGACCTCCGAGGGTAAGAGAGGGAGGAAGAGAGGAGGAGAAGGAGAAAGGAAGAGGAAGTAGGGAGGAGAAGAAGAGGGGGAGGAAGAGAAAGTAAGAAGGAAAGAAAAGAGAGAGGTGGTAGGTTTGAGGAGAAAGATTGCTGTACAATAAAAAAGATGAAAGGGAAGAAAGACAACCCCAAACAAATATAAAGATATTAAGATAAAGAATGAATTGTTAAACTTTAAAGAATAAAAGAGAACAAATATGAATAAATAACAATAATTAGAAACACACATACAAACATACAATGTATTTTCTTTGAACAGAGTATTTGGCCGGTTCATAAATTTAAACAGTGTTTAGTCATTTCAATTAAATTTACAATTTCTATATTTCCTTTTTGCCATATTTATTCCTCATCTATTTTTGTAAAAAACCAATATTACCTTCATCCTCATCTCTAATCTTAATCAAATTCAATTTTCCCTTCTATTCTATATTATACCCTTTCCCATTGTCATCTATTTTTATATCCATCCTCACATTGGTTAATTATGTAATATTACAGTTGTTTAATATGAATTCAACATTTTAATATAAATCAATTAGTTATATAACTACCTTTTTTGTATATTAATCAATATGAACATGAATATTCTAATTATTTCCATGCAATCCAATTTCTTACAAATCAATTAATTATATTTACCAATAATAATAAACCAAATAATTTCCCCCATATATTCCTCCAAACCACAACTTAACCATTTCTGCTTTCACCACAATATACAATTAATAGTATCTCAATTATTACAATTCCCTAGTTAAATAGAGCTTTTTTTCTTTTGTGTTTTAAAATCTCCTCTTTTTCCCTAAATTTCCCGTTGTTTGCACCTACCTTTTTTGGTGAGGAAAAAGAAATCTGCCTGCCTAATTTTCCAACGTGCAAAGCCAACAGCCTGCTTTACTTTCTCTTTCGTTTTTCAGTATAGCTAGGGGAAAAAAAATCTGCACTCTTTCCAAGCAAGCAAAAGAGCCCTGAGCAAAACAGCTGAGAGCAAATCAGCTGGGGGTCGGGAGCCAATCTAAGCAAGGGCTAATTAGCCTATGCTGAAGTTCCGGGGGCCAATAAAATTACGAAAAAACACCGAACCATTTGTTAAATTGCTGGCTTGCCCGCCCCTCGCCCACCACTATTTATTGGCAATAAATAGTGGTGCGGAGGGGCGGGGCAAGCCAGCAATTTAACAAACCGTGTCTGGGTGTTTTAGAATTGGTTCTGCTGAGAACAGCCATTTAAGTTTTTCAAAAGCCGCCTGGCATTCCATTGTCCAGTTCAATGGCTGCTTCGGTTTAGGGTTGTCCTCCCCCTTTGTTTTTAAGAGCTTGGTGATGGGGAGGGCAATCTGAGCGAACGCAGGGATAAACTGGTGGTAAAAGTTGGCAAACCCAAGGAAGCTCTGTAACAGTTTACGTGTGCGTGGAGGGTCCCAAACAAGTACAGCCTGCACTTTTAGAGGATCCATCTCAATCCCCTGGTACGAAATGCAGTATCCCAAATAGTCAATCTTCTCTTGGTGGAATTCACATTTGGAAAGTTTGGCATAAAGTTTGGCAGTGCGGAGTTTGTTTAAAACTGCCCTGACTAGTTTTACATGTTCTGCTTTGGTCTTGGTATAGATTAAAATGTCGTCCAAATAGGCCAGAACCCCCTTATATAAATGCTGATGCAGCACTTCATTTATTAACTGCATAAACACTGCAGGATCTCCTTGCAACCCAAAGGGGATCATCTTGAATTGGTAGCAGCCGAGGGGGGTGTTAAATGCTGTTTTCCACTCATCCCCTTCCTTAATTCTGACACGGTAGTAAGCCTCCCTTAAGTCCAGCTTTGAAAAAAAATTTCCCTTTAGCGAGGTGTGCTAACATATCTTTCATAATGGAGAGAGGATACACGTTCTGCACACTGACCGCATTAAGGGTATGAAAATCAACACAGAGGCATTTTGAGCCATCCTTTTTCTCTCTAAAGAGCACAGGAGCTGCAATTTTTGGTCAGGCTGGCTCGATGAAACCCCTTGCTAGGTTTTTCTCAATGAATGTTCTCAGCTCTTCCAACTCCCTCGGTGACATGCTGTACATCTTGGGTTTAGGGAGTTTCGCGCCAGGTAAGATTTCTATTGTACAGTCAGTGGCGCGGTGGGGGTGGGGAGCTCATCTGAGGCTTTTTTGCTAAAAACCTCAGCTAAATCCTTGTATTCTATGGGTATGCCCTCAGTTGGTGTGGCGTGACCAGGCATGGCTGTTTCTCGATTCTCTGCCCCCTCAATTCCCTTATGTGGATACTCAGCAAAAGTCACCTTCTTCTGAAATTTTATGATGCCTTGTTTCCAATTGATTTGTGGGTTCCATTTTTTTAGCCACGCAAGGCCCAGAACCAATGGCCATTCCATGCCAGGTGCCACTATAAATGTAAGCCTTTCCTCGTGGCTTATGATGCCAATATGTAGAGGCTCGGTGGCCAGAGAAGCTGGCTCCCCTTCTGCTATTGACCCATCTAGTTGGCAGAAAGCAATGGGGGTTTTCAGCTTTCTTACGTTAATCCCTAACTTCCCTATTAAGGTTGGGCTGATCAAACAACAGGTGCACCCTGAATCCACTAGGGTGGGGATACTTATCTCTCTGTCCTGGTTTGGGATAAATAGTCTTAAGGGGAGGGTAAGCGGTTTAATTGATTTGCTTATCAATGGTTCATCATCTGGATTGCTTCCAAATGAGTGTGATTCCTCCTGTTCAGATGCCAGGGTTTCCTTCCCAAAAAGGGGAGGGGAGGGGACTTCTATGGTCTCCCTGCTCCTCAGAGCAGTCTCCTTCCCATGCCGACCCGGTTTTGCAGGTCCTGGTGGATGGTTCTGGGTGGGTGTTTGCGAACGACACTCTTCAGCTCGGTGCAGCTCGGTGCAGCTCGGTGCCCCTCTTTTCCACACTTGAAACAGGCTGAAGATCTCGGAGAGAATGCAGTTTGTGGTTTGAGGGGCTCTTGCTTCCATGCTCGCCCCACTTGATACTGGTTTCTGGCCATATTGATCTCAGCTTCTTCGGTGGTGACATACCATTCATGTAAGTCATTCGGTGCCCCTCGGGCCACGCAGGCATTGTATAGATCATCACTCAGCCCATCCTTGAAACAGCTCACCAAAATATCTTCCGGCCAGTGCACACGATATGCGGGGTCCCGGAACTCTTCAGTATACTCTGCTACTGACCGTCGCACCTGCTTCACCATTTTAATGCGGTCGCGTGCTTTGCGATCTGCCAGTGGGTCCTTGAACCGATGTCGCAGGGCCATCATGAAACGGTCAAAATCCCGCAGTTCTGGTGCGTTGGCATTATGTAGTGTCACCATCCATCTGGCTGCGGCACCCTCTAGGGCTAGGGTCACAACTCGCACTCGGGAGCCTTGGGTTTGGAAATCACGCCCATACTCTTGCATGTAGATTAGTACATGTGCCACAAAGAATCCTAATTGTTGCGGATTCCCATCAAACTTCACCCCAAGGGGGGGGGAGTTTCTCTTTCCAGTTGAGGAGCCTGGGGTTGGTTGGGAATGGGTGCTGGTGTGCGTGCTGCCTGGAGGGGTGGAGGGTTTGCTGGGTCTTCTCCCACTGCTGCTGCACCATCTGCTCGATAGGGCTCCGGAGGGGGGGTGCCTCCCCTGGCATCATCCACGACTGCTGCCCTTTCAGTGCTCTTTGGTTGTTCTGACTCCCTTCGGATGTTGAGATTTTCCAAAGTTTCCATCACCAATTGGGTTATATGCCTCTTCAGATAGTCCTCCCTCAGGGGTGCTTTGGTCAGTCCCCCCCCCCCCGGTCAGTAAGGGCTTCTAGTTCCAGTTTCCACTCCGGTTTTCGGTTGCCACGGTTGAGGGTGACTCCTCTGGTTCTCTCATCCCAGCCATCTTTCTTCCCGATGCCAATCGACCAGTGGGGCTTTTCCAGATTCTCCAGGGTTACCTCATCCTCTCTGATGGGTTGCATGAGACAGGCATCTGACTGGGTGGCAATTGCTGTCTCTCCCCAGCAATCAGTTTCTCCCAGCTCTCTGCTTTGTTCAGACATGGTTTGCAAGGTCCTCTCAGTAGAGCGAAGATTGCTTCTCTGGGTTGACCATTTTGCAGATTGTGCTTTCTGTAAAGATCGCCTCTCCTTCCAACTTAAGAAAGTACGAACTCTTGAAACGTAGTTGTTGAAAAGGATTCTTTTATTAAGCAAAAGTGAAAGCCATCCAGCTAAAGCACAATCTGAATACCCTTAGGCAAAGCAGTAGGATTAAAGTGGTAGAGACCCCTCCCTTTAAATCAGAATGCAGATTTTAGCCAATACACAAGTGTGAAGATGTTTTCTTTACTATTTCCTTTGAGAACCCGAACAAACATGCATTCCCACCACTACCCTTTAAAGTGAGACAACCCACATGGCTATCATATAAATTCCTGCAGGTAAAGGGAATCTCAGGCTTCCTTGGCGCCAGGATATAGGTTGTAAAATATCTGATGACACAGGCCATGCTAGTAAATTGAATCCAAGTCTCCCCTTCCTCCACTTGAATGGCAGTATCACTTTTAGGGATCTGACAAACAAATTGAAAAGCTGGATGTATAGAGGTTTTCTACAGGACAGCAGGGTGCGGGCAAGGACAGACAGCACAGCCTTTTGAAATATGTTCACACTGAAATACCGTATTTTTCAGTGTATAAGACGCACCTTTTTACTCCAAAAAAGGGGTGAAAATCTGGGTGCATCTTATATGCCGAATGTAGCCCTGCCCACCCACCGGCCCCCACCTTCAGCCATTTTCTGCCAGTTCCAGGTGGCAGGGTTCTGGGTCGGGGCACAGCCTGAGGAACAACCCTCCCTCTTCGGGACAATGGGGGGGGGAATCTGCCCAGCAGGTTTGGGGAACAAGGCGGGTACCACGATTTGCAGCTAGTCACCCCTCTGGCCGTGCTGACTTCACTCCCCAGCAATGTGAGGAGCCGCCGCTGCCGCTGCCTAACCCTCTCTGCGCCCAGGAGCCAAGCCGAGCTGAATGGGAGCCCCTAAAAGGAAATGTTCCTCCTTTCCAGCCATCGCTGCCCAGATTCCAAAATGCAAACCTCAAGAGTCGCACTTCAGGTGGCGGCCAGTTCCCCTGCAATGTGCAGCGGGGAACTGGGAAGTGCTTTGGATTCAGTGAGGAGATTGTAGCGCAGACGCTCTGCACATTGCAGTGCCGCGCGCCCCCGTCCTCCTTCTCAGCAGATGCAACTTCTCTTTCCTCCTGGCCAGATCCGCCGCCTGAAACACGGTACACTTTTTTTTGTCTCTGCACAAACCCATGTTTGGAATTGGGAAGGGGATCGCGGGTTTGGGCAGCATTTTAATTGAGTTTTAATTGTTCTGTATCTTCTGCCAGAAGGCAACAGTCCAAAAAGATTATAAGCAGGATGGGAAGAGTCTCTGAGAATGTTATGCAACTTTCTCAAACAGCGAGATTTGAAGATGTCGTCCAGGGCTGGTAGCTGGAGTCCGATGATATTCTGGGCAGTTTTAATGATTCTCTGTAGAGCTTTTTTGTCCGCTACAGAGCTGCTCACATACTATGTAAGAATGCCATATGTCAGGACACTCTCAATGGTGCTGCGATAGTAGGACAGAAGTAGATGCTGAGATAGATTTATCTTCCTGAGCATTCTCAGGAAGTACAGCCTCTTCTGTGCCTTCTTCACAAGCATGTTAGCATTCATAGTCCATGAGAGGTCCTCCGAGATATAAATGCCCAGAAATTTAAAACTACCCACCCTCTCCACCTCCTCACCATTTATGTACAACGGTAAATGTACATCTCTCTTCCTCCTGAAGTCAATTATCAGTTCTTCAGTTTTTGTGGTGTTAAGTGTGAGATTATTTTCATTACATCACAATGTCAGCCCTTGTACTTCCTTCCTGTAAGCAGACTCATTGTTCTTCTTAATGAGCCCCACCACTGTTGTGTCATCCACAAATTTAATAATTGTGTTGGTGTTATACAATGGGGTGCAGTCATATGTGTACAAGGAATAAAGGAAAGGGCTTAGCACACAACCCTGGGGGGCTCCTGTGCTTAGTATCAGAGTAGAGGAATAGTGAGATCCCATCCTTACTGACTGTGGCCTATCTGTCAGAAAATCCCTTATCCACAAACAAATCCTCTGAGTTATACCCAAATTGGACATTTTAAAAAACCTGTTGGGTAAAATGGTGTTACAGGCAGAGCTATAATCCACAAATAACAGCCTCGCAAATGTCCCCTGTTGTTCCAAATGATTCAATACAGTATGGACAACAAGAGACATAGCATTGTCAGTTGATCTATTACCCCTATATGCAAATTGGCATGGGTCCAAAGTAGATGGAAGACTAGCCTTAATATAGTTCAACACCAGCCTCTCAAAACATTTCATGATAACAGATGTTAAAGCTACTGGTCTATAATCATTAAGGGATACCACTACTGTCTGCTTAGGGACTGGCACTATAATAGATGTCTTCAGGCAGGTAGGGATAGAGCATTGCGACAGGGCTAGATTGAAAATATCCGTGAACACTCCAGCTAGCTGTATTTGAAAGGAAAAATGGAGTGAATGATAGCAAGTGATGCAAAAGCAGTTAAAAAATCAGAGCAAATATATGAATTTGTGTACCCAAGTAGAATGATTTCTAAAAGTAGGAAACTTCACGGAGAAATTTGAAGGTGTATAAAAGTTGATAGAAAAAAGTAGTACGTTGTAAGGAATGGGTATGTTGGAGTTGCACTGTATGTAAAGGACCACTACATTGCTACAGAAATGCACAAAACCAAAGATGAAAACCACCCAGAATGCATATGGGTCAATATAAAAGAAAAAAAGAATGACATTGCCATAGATGTATACTACAGGCCACTCAACCAAGCAGAAAAAATAGATGTACTTTTTGCCAACCAACTAACAAATATATGTAGGAAACACACTACAATAGTAATGGGGGACTTCAATTACCCTGACATCAATTGGAAGACTAATTCCTCACCAAGTGAGAAACCGAATAGGTTCCTGACCAGTAGTAGATTCCACTTACCTTCACTATTGGTTCAGAACTGTGAGCATGCTCACGCACTTGCTTCGCTCACATGTGGCACTTCTGTGCATGTGATGCGTGATGATGTCCAGGAGGGTGGGTGGAGCCTCCCGCTGCCGCCACTACCGGTTCGCCTGAACTGGGGCAAACCGGTAGAAACCTACCACTGTTCCTGACCAACCTAGTTGACAACTTTGTTGTCCCAAAGGTAGAGGAGGGAACTAGAGGGACAACCATACTGGACTTAATTCTTACAAGCAGAAAAGAAGTGATAGAGGGGGTTGAAATCACAGGAACCTTGGATGAGAGCGACCATGTCATACTAGAATTCAACATAATGCAAACATAAGCAATAGAGCATAATGATACCAGAATCCAAGATTTTAAAAGAACTGATTTTAATAAACTCTTGGGAAAAATTCCTTGGATGAAAATCCTAAAGGGGAAGACAACTCAAGAATCTTTGGAAACTCTGAAAAATATGATCGTAAAAGCCCAGTCCAGCACAATACCACTGAAAAAGAAAAATAAATCCAAGAAGAAACCAGCATGGCTGCACAAAGATCTCTGACAAATTGAAAGACAAAAAGGACAAATACAAAAAGTGGAAAGAAGGACACATAACTAAGGCAGAATATCAGCGGATAGCCAGAATCTGCAAAGACGAAGTTAGGAAAGCAAAGACTCAGAATGAACAAAAACTTGCAACAAAAATCAAGGAAACAGTTGGTCCACTAAAGAGAGAAGATGGCAAGGAAGTAACTGGCAGCAGAGAGAAAGCAGAGTTGCTTAATTCAAAAACCCCCAATAGTCCAATTTAGCAAAAACATAACTGTAAAAGACAGACTAGAAATAAAAGTTAAGCAAAAAAATGGAAAGAGAACACCTGTCTGATCTTGATGAATACAAATCACCGGAACCAGATGGATTACATCCCACAGTTCTAAAGAAGCTGGCAGATGTCATCTCAGAACCACTGTACCACATCTTTCAAAAATCCTGGTGCACTGGGGAACTACCAGAGGACTGGAAAAGAGCTGATGTGGTTCCCATCTTCAAAAGGAAAAAGACAGACCGAGGAAACTATAGACCAATCAGGCTAATATCAATACCTGAGAAGATATTGGAAAAGATAATTTAAAAAACCAGATCTGCCAACATCTAGAAATGAGTAAAGTAATAATTAGAATTCAGCACAGGTTTGTTAAAAACAGATCATGCCAAACCAATCTTATTTCATTCTTCAACACAAGTGGCTAAATTACTAGACCAGAGCCTGGTGGCGCAGGAGACTAAAGCACTGTTATTAACTGTTATTAACATCAGCTGCCTGCAATTAGTGCAAGTTCAAATCTCACCAGGCTCAAGGTTGACTCAGCCTTCCATCCTTTCTAAGGTAGGTAAAATGAGGACCCGGATCGTGGCGGCAATAAGCTGACTTTGTATAAATGTACAAAAGTATGAAGGCTATTGCTTAATGCACTCTCCGGAGAAGGGCGGCATACACACACACACACACACACACACACACACACATACATACATACTGTGGACATAATATACTTAGACTTCAGCAAGGCATTCAGCAAAGTAGACCACAAGCTTGGTAAGCTAGAAAAAAGTGGGATAGATAGCATCACCATCAGATGGATTCGTAACTGACTGACAAATCATACTCAACGAGTAGTCCTTAATGGTACTATGTCTACATGGAGGGAAGTAAGCAGTTGGGTACCACAAGGTTCCTCTTAGGCCCAATACTCTTCAATATCTTCATAAACGACTTAGATGAGGGAATAGAAGGGGAACTTACCAAATTTGCAGATGATACTAAGTTGGCAGGAATAGCCAACACCCTAGATCAGTGGTCCCCAACCTTTTTATCGCCGCGGACCAATCAGCCTTTGATAATTTTACCGTGGCCCGCTGAGCACGCGCAGGGGTGGAGGGCGTTGTTCGCGACGACACATTGATTGTTTATATATCAGATTGTTTTGATTAAACAACTTTTATTTTATTGTATTTAAACATGCCTTACAAAATAAAATACAATTACATAAATATAAAGTGCTTTAACATTTTAACAGTTAAACTTTAACTAAGCGCTCTAGTTACTAGACTCTAGTGAATCAATGAGAACCCTGAGCTTGTTTTTCTGCAACGAGACGGTTCCATCTGGGGGTAATAGGAGACAATGACACCCGAAGTGTCTTGCTTATGTCCAGTTTATTTCGTTGTTTTATTTTGGTTGCTGTCACTGCAGAAAACCCCGCTTCACACAGACAGAAAAGCGAGAAGAGCTAAAAAAACAAACAAACATCGGGGTCCTGTGCGGGAGGGGGTTTCAACCTCTTCTCCAAAGCACCTGAAGGTAGGAGGAGAAACTGGATGGAGCAAGGAGATAAGCAGCCTCGAACTAAGGAGAAACTTCCTGACACCCAGAACAATTAACCAGT
This sequence comes from Arizona elegans, assembly GCA_022577455.1. Lineage (NCBI taxonomy): Eukaryota > Metazoa > Chordata > Lepidosauria > Squamata > Colubridae > Arizona > Arizona elegans. Next base: position 29,033,053 of record JAKOOJ010000007.1, on the reverse strand, counting down.
GGAAAAGCTTAGCCTTCAGAAGTTGTGGGAGACCCATCACTGGAGGCTTTTAAACAGAGACTGGACAGCCATTTGTCTGAAATGATATTGGGTCTCCTGCTTGATCTGGGGTTGGAATAGAAGACCTCCAAGGATCCTTCAAACTATGAGCTCCTCTGTTACAAACCTCCAGGGATGCAGCACCCACAACCTCTGGAGAACCAACCTCCACTTGAAAGAGGCTTTTTCAATCTTCCCACCAGCAGAAATTGCAGCCACCAGTTTCCCAGCTTGCAGCACCAGCGGGCTTTCATTTGGGGAGGGAAGGAACCTGCAGCAGCAGCAGCTGAGAGGCTTCAGCCCAGTTGCTTCTCCGCTTCCAGGCCGTGGAGGGAACCAAACAGCCCGACTTGCTCCCGGACTCTCCTCCCACCTGCAGCCCTCAACTCACCTGCCAGCTGCTGCTTCGACCATGGAAACAGCACAAAAGCCGCTCTGCACACCAACTTCCTCCCATGAGTCATCCGGAAAAGGAAGTTCCTCTGCGCTTCTCCTCTCCTCCCATCCTTTCTATCAATACGGTACTCGATGGTTTTAACTCCTTTATTATGCACTTTTCAGGCACAGAGGTTGCCTACCGGCCGCTGCAGCAATCATGTCCCCCGGCCGCTGCAGCGATCATGGCCCCCGGCCGCTGCGCGGCCCGGTGCCAGGTACTCCACGGCCCAGCACCGGTCCGCGGACCGGGGGTTGGGGACCACTGCCCTAGATGATAGCCTCAAGATCCAGATGGATCTTGACAGACTTGAACACTGGGCCCGATCTAACAAAATGAAATTCAATGTAGAGAAAAGTAAGGTCTTACACTTAGGCAAGAAAAACCAAAAGACTGGGTGAAACCAGGCTTAATAGCAGAAACTCTCAGAGGGATTTGGGAGTGTTTGTGGACAACCAATTAAATATGAGCCAACAGTGTGTGGCAGCAGCCAAAAAAGCCAATGCAATCCTAAATTGCATTAACAGAGATACAATCAAGATCTAGTGAGGTACTAATACCACTCTATAAAGCCTTAGTAAGACCACACCTAGAATACTGCATCCAGTTTTGGTCACAGTATAAAAAAGATGTTGAGACTCTAGAAAGAGTGCAGAGAAGAGCAACCAAGATGATTAGGGGACTGGAGGCTAAAACATATGATGAACATTTGCAGGAACTGGGCATGGCTAGTCTAGTGAAGAGAAGAGAAGGACCAGGGGAGACATGATAGCAGTGTTCCAATATTTGAGGGACTGCCACAGAGAGGAGGGGGTCAACCTATTTTCCAAAGCACCTCAAGGCCAGACAAGGAATAATGGATGGAAACTGAACAAGGAGATATTCAACCTGGAAATAAGGAGAAATTTTCTGACAGTGAGACTAATCAACCAATGGAACAGCTTGCTTTCAGAAGTCGTGGGAGCTTCATCACTGGAAGCTTTCAAGAAGAGACGACTGCCATCCGTCAGAAATGGTGTAGACAGGGTCTCCTGCTTGGGTGTGGGGTTGGACTTGATGACCTGCAAGGTCCCTTCCAACTTTGTTAATCTGTTAAGTATGTAATAAAAGAAGTAAAAATGGCTGTGTATGGAAGTGTGATTCTGTCCACTTTGCTACATGAGTTAGATATGATGGGAGAAACCTGAAACTTGATCACTTAGACTCAAAAAAATAAAATAAATAGTAGAAATGAATAAAGTAAAAATGACTTACTTAAGAAGTATTGTTATTTTAAAAAGAAGAACAGGTGGGGTTAAGAATAGATGAGTGGAGAGAATAGTGTCAAATTCTAAAACAAGTGTATATAGAAGAGTGGAAGGGGTAATCCTAGAAAATTATGATAAGATAAAATTGATGAGATCTTCAAAAGAAAAGTGGGAAGAACAGAAGGCAGTATTTAAAACAACATATGGAGATAACAAGTAACGCTTGTTTGCAAAACTATAAAAGTATTGAGGGATATAGTGAATGGAATTCATGAAAAGTGGATTTACATATATTTCCTCCCCCCCTTATATCACGCCTTTATGTTCTGTACTATTTATGCATTTTTCATAATAATGTTTTCCCCAATAGGAAATAACATGATGTTTTGCATGTGTGTGTATTCTGTTTATATTACAGAGGAAACAGAAATTATTGTAAGTGTTGTATTGTCTTTTATAGCTCCAATATAATGTAATTAAACCCTTTTTCCATTCTCTTTTGAAAGAATGAAAAAGAATGCAGTATATGAGAATATATATAATTTATTGGTTCGATTTATATGCCGCCCTTCTCTGGAGACTCAGGGCGGCTTACAATGCGTTAAGCAATAGCCTTCATACTTTTGTATATACCTGCTTAGTAGGGCTTTCAGCCCCCCTAAGCGGTGTTCTTTTATATACAAAGTCAGCTTATTGCCCCCACAATCCGGGTCCTCATTTTACCTACCTTGGAAGGATGGAAGGCTGAGTCAACCTTGAGCCTGGTGAGATTTGAACTCGCAGTAATTGCAGGCAGCTGGCAGCTAAATGCTACTTAACAGCACTTTAGTCCGCTGCACCACCAAGGCTCTTGGTGTTATTGTACTGTTGCTTGTTTAATCTCTTGGGTTCAAAGTTGATATAATTATGTAAACATTACTCTTGAGTGATGATATGAATCATCCCCATAGGATTCCGAACACTTTAGGGAATAATCTGATAGAACCTTGCTGGTGCAAATAAGGAGCCTGAGTGGCTCAGCAGTCTAATGCTACTGTTAAAGGTAGTATTTAGCTTCCAGCTGCCTGCAATTACTGCGAGTTCAATTCTCACCAGGCTCAAGGTTGACTCAGCCTTCCATCCTTTCTAAGGTAGGTAAAATGAGGACCCGGTTTGTGGGGGCAATAAACTGATTTTGTATAAAAATATACAAAAGTATGAAGGCTATTAAAATACTTAACGCCTTGTAAGCCGCCCTGAGTCTCCAGAGAAGGGCGGCATATAAATCAAAATCAAAATAATTTTTAAAAAAAAAATCTGTAATGTGAAATAAACAAAAGAACAGTGGGACTAATGCAAACAACTCAAAAATTCCATTAGCTTCACAGTGACAATGTATATAATGGTATAACAGTGCACTGGGTACTGAAAACTTCATTACCTATTTCAGTTCACATGATGTTTTCTTTTTGCCAGAACGTCTGTCAAGTTGGTTGTGCTTCTGGGTCTTTCTATCAGATACCTGTTCTAGCAAGGAGAGCTTATTCATATGTAAAATGTGGTATGTTTTAAAAAAGAGTTGTATTTCAACTCAACTCTTGTTTTTGTAGCAAGATAAACTATAACATTAATATAGATATAGTTGAATTGGCACTGTAGAAGAATAAGAATAGGAAATAAATAACAACTGTGTTATGATTTTAAATCTTACAAAGTTCTGATTTGAAATTCAGTGAAAATCAACACAAAGAATGTGGACTGACATCCACACTCACATTTTCTGAGCATTTAACTGAAGGTCTGAATATATCCTATATTTGAACAATATGTATATATTTGGCTCTGTTCAAACCATTGGATGGATATTAGATGTGGTGGGCAATAAACTTACATTTCCTTTCTATGTAGTAAGAATGTTTACATTTTGCAGGAGTGGCACAAGAACATAAAGGCTAGGCATGTGGAAAATCCCAAAATGAAAAATCTTTGCTTGTGTGCTACTGCCTGCCAGAATGGGACATAAGTTCTAACAAAATGAAATTCAGTGTAGAGAAAAATAAGATTTTACACTTAGGCAAGGAAAGCCAAATGTTCAGGTACAGATTAGGTGAAACCTGGCTCAGTAGCAGTAACTGTGAGAGGAATTTTGGAATCCTAGTGGACAATCATTTAAATATGAGCCAGTAGTGTGTGGCAGCAACCAAAAAAGCCAGTGCAATCCTAGACTGCATTAATGGAGGGATAAAATCAAGATCACATGAAGTATTAGGACCACTTTATAAAGCCTTAGTAAGACCACACTTAGAATACTGTAACAAGTTTTGGTCACCATATGATACAAAAAGATGTTGAGACTCTTGAAAGAGTGCAGAAAAGAGCAACATAGAGGATTAGAGGGCTGGAGGCTAAAACTTATGAAGAATGGTTGCAAGAATTGAGTATGTCCAGTCTAGTGAAAAGAAGGACTAGGGGTGACATGATAGCAGTGTTTCAAATTTTTGAAGGCTGCCACCAAGAAAATGGGTGAACCTATTTTCCAAAACACCAGAAGGCAAGAAAAGAAACAATGGATGGAAGAAACAATCAAGGAGAGAAGAAACCTAGAACTAAGGAGAAATTTCTTAACGTGAGAATAATTAACCAGTGGAATGGCTTGCCTACAGCAGTTGTAGGTGCTCCATCACTGGAGGCTTTTAAGAAGAGAATGGACAGTCACTTGTCTGGAATGATACAGGGTCTCCTGCTTGAGCAAAGGGTTGGACTAGAACATGTGTCAAACTTGCAGTCCGTGGACTGGGTGCGTCACATGCTGGTCATGCCCATCCCCATTTTAGCAAAGGGGGAAAAAGTTGCGATACATCACATGATGACAACGTGTCATCGCGGGTTTGACATCCCTGCACTAGAAGGTCTCCAAAATCCCTTCCAACTCTATTATTCTGTTAGAAATTATTTAATTAACTGTAGGAAGAAAGTCTATGTTTCATTCAGTATAACTATAGGACAAAAACCCATTTCTGTATAACTATACCTATTGTGTATAGGTGGAATATATCCAGTATGCACACATGTTGAGGACCCAAAATGAAATAAAACCTGAATGGGTTATATGATGCTTTTGGATTGATTTGCAATCAGATTACTGTATATAGGATTTGTATTTAAAGTGCAATGTAACTATTTTTGATTTTGGTCTAGCCTGTTTCTCTCTCTATATATATTTATTTTGAAATCTTTTTTGGTCCTTTTGGTTTATTTTGTTTTTATCCTTTCTATGTATCTTTTATATTCCACTGCTGAACATAGGCAGTTTTGGAAGAAATTGTTCACAGCTTACTCAAAATAATATAGTAGCTGAATGCTGCATTGATGAGTTCTCGTCAAACCTCTGACTTGTGCTTTCCATTTCTCTCCCCTATATTGTAGAGACAGAGACTTAACCAAGGTTCAGTTTTAGTCTGTATGATTCTTGACGTTGCGTATGAATCAGGCCTAGTAGTTGTTATTTATATATTCGAGGCCCAAAAATTTAGGTCCTTTTGCTGATTTGATAAAAAGTGTGTGAGGTAAAAATTGTAAGCCTCCTTTTTCTACCACTAAAGCCACTCTACTGTTTCTATTTCCAGGCAAGATTAAAGAAGCTATACGTGATTCCACAAGAGCTGTTAATTTAGATTCTTTAAATCCTGTGAGTACTAATGAAGAAATTTTCTATCTAGCTATATGTTTCCTACAGTGATTGAAGGTCTTCTCAAATGGGTTGTTCCTCTCACTTGCTGTGAATAGATATGTTTATATAAAATTATAAAGAAATATTTAGTAATGAAACAAAGAATTATAGAATTTTATTTCTGTGGCAATTTTTAGATGTTCTTTTCTCATAGAAACAAGAAAGGTAAAGGTATCTCTTGGATAAACCAAAGAATGAAAACTTCTTATAGAAACCCTCTCTAAAGAAACAAAAGAAATAGTAAACCGAACTTGGAGCTATGCATTAAAAAAAAATTAGTGAAGCATTAGGATTGACAACAATTTGTTTCATTTGCTTAAATGAAAGGCATCTCAGGAAACATTAGTTCTCAAATTAGATGAGGTGCCATAGAATTAATTGCTCTATCTGCATTCAAGCAGTTGATATTATCAGATTAAAAGTGTAATTTATAATATATGGAAAGTGTCCCTCAAGTCATTAGATTCCGATTTCCAGTAATGTCTGCAGCAGGAGGGTAGGTCAATAGAAGTAAGATGGCATTATGCCATAACATCTGAGAAGCTATTTCACCCCAGTGGGATTAGCCTATTCCACTTGCTCCAATGGAAGGAGCTTACTGAAACCCCCATCTGCTAATGAATTTTAGCTGGCAGGGTTGAGAAGAAGAGCCTTTTCTACTATGGCCCTTGCCCTGTGGAACATTCTATCCTGATTTTGCTGGTTGGCTTGGAGCTCCAATAGGAGTGCTCCTTACTGGAGATATGGGATAAGACCTCACTCCCATGCAATCTATACCCTTGGTTTTAGCTCTTATGTGATTTTTCAATTTTAACTGTTTCCATATTAATCTTTTTTATTGTTTGTAAACTGCTCTGTGAGATGGGTGGCATGTAAATTTAATTAATGCATGCACCAGAGCCAACAAGATAGGAGTTCACATTAATTTATTAACTATTATTAACTATTAATTATAAAAGAAAATGGCATGATGGATGTCCTTACTCCTTGCATACAATGAAAGAAAGACCATGTATATAATGCATGCACTAGAGCCAATAAGATAGGGATTCAAATTAATTAATTAATTAATTAATGCATGCACCAGAGCCAATAAGATAGGGGTTTACATTAATTAATTATTGGCTCTGGTGCATGCATTATATACATGGTCTTTCTTTCATTGTATGCAAGGAGTAGGACATCCATCATGCCATTTTCTTTTATAATTTTGTAGGAAAGAAAAAGTTTATTTGTTCAGTTATTAAAAATTGATATCTCCCATACATACAGACTTCTGTCATTCTTTGTCTATTCAGCAGTTAGAATTAGGAGCACCGTCCCTCTTAAAGCTGACTATAAGATGTCAGTTAGGTTTTTTTTTTCCATTCAGATCTTAGAATAAAAGATAGCTTGATTGAGACATTGTGGTAAATTATACTTCATTTTATTCAAAATGTGTCAAAGAGGTCACTGTGACTTCATGATAATGGCAATAATTTTATTTATTACTATATTTTGAAATATTCTTGCTAGTTCAAAATGCAACAGACAAGAACCCACTGCAATTTGTATATTATCTTTATTGAATATTGTATTGAAAGTGCTCCAGCTTCAAATTGATTTCCTGATGTAGTTTAAGGTGCTGAATGAAATAGTCTGGGACAGGAATGTCCAACCTGGGTAACTGTAAAATTTGTGGACTTCAGCTTCTGGGAGTTGAAGTCCACAAGCCTTAAAGTTGCCAAGATTGGACACGCCTGGCCTAGAGTCAAAGTATATAAAAGATCCTGTCCCCTTAAATCCTACCCACTAATTTTGATTAGTTTCATAACTTCTGTTTGGGGGTGAAGCTGGGAGGAAACAAAGAGTGATGTTGGCTCTCACTCTAATTAGCTGATATCCCACAGACTTAATTTTTCTGACTTTATTCTGGCACCTGATACCATCAAATTGAACATGTAAGTTATGATCAGTGAATGTTGTCTCTCAAGGGAGCACAAGAACACTATTTGCAAATATCTTCCTTGGATAGGTCTGCAATCCCCTATCATCATGTACTTAAAATAAGGTTGCTATGCACTTTTAAATGCTTTTAAAAACTTGGTTTATTAAATCCATTTTTTTGCTGTTTTGCTATGTGCTTTCATGGCACACACACAATATTGCTCAAGAAATAAAGCAATACTTTCTAAGTTTTTATCCTGCAGAGGGTGGGTTATTTACAATGGGTGAAGTATAGTGGCCTGAGAGCTATTAATTGGGACAAATTAAATTCCAGGGCTGGCTGGGGATTTAACTCAGATTTTTCTTGTCCTAATTCAACTAGTACTCCTGTTAAAATACTGAGGTCATTGGGTATTTTTAGTTTGATCTGAAATTATGTTTTCTATTTTCTAGGATGTATACTGTATCAGAGCTCTTGTATGGAGCTCAGCAAAAGAAAAAAGGAGAGCCCTGGTTGATTTGAATGCTAGTTTCAAACTGAATTCATCTCATATTTGTACTTTGATATTAAGGGGAGCTATTTTAAGCTCTTTGGGTAGCCTGCCTTCAGAGAAAAATAAAGATCATGAAAAGGTAATCCTGTTCTCCTAGAACCTATTGTTTAATATGTTTATCTCATAATGGTTTGAGTATTTTTTTAAAAACTGCAAATTAGTGACAGAATAATAGAAATATGGCATATATTGTTTTTGTTAGTATGAGGTATGGTTTACTCTCATATTTATGGACACAACTACTGACAATGCTACAAACAATTATTTACATTCCACTTGCTCTTAATTCCAGTAAGGAAAATAATTTTTTTTTAAAAAAAATTTGTATTAAAGTTTGTAATATAAAATACAAATATAATAAAGATTAGAAAGGGAAAAGGAGTGTAATGAAAAAAGAAAAAGAAAGAAAAAGAAAGCAGTGACTTCCAACTCTTTATGATGCAGTAGAATACAAAATACAGTCAACTTTTTGCTTTACATTTCTAGTACTGTAGATACAAGCCGTTTCTACAACAGCAAAGTTGATCTAGTCATCAAAACCTAAGATCAAAATTTCGTATTTTTTTTTGTTTTAAGCATGAAGTCCAAAACTAGTTTCGAAGTGAAAACAAAACCTGGTAAACTCTTCTCTAATTAAAACAATCAGCTTTGCCATCTGCACCAACTTCATCACTTTTCCGTCCATTTCACTGTGGGAATTGACATGTCTTTCTTTCCATTTTTATGCATACAGGATTCTTCTACAGTCAACATATATAATAACAAAGTTCCAAATATTTTTTCAGGCTCTTTGTCCAGTAGTCCTTAAAAAGAAAACATCTGGTTTCAGCTTTATAGTTGCTTTTAAAAAAGAGATTTCTAAGTTTACCTAGGAAAACAGACGTGATGATATCTTATAAAATAAAGTATATTAATGAAATAAAGCTTAGACCACTCATGGAATATTAAAGCATTTTGAACCTGTAACCAAGAATAACACCAATAATGCCTATTAGGGCAGTGATGCAGTAATGGTAGCAGAAATCACCAAAATGTTTGAATTTTCTCAATAGTCAATCAGCTTTTCAGTAATGTTTTTGTAATCTGAGACAGCAGTGAGATTCATACACTGAACATTTCTAAAAATTAGTGTTGTATTATAAAAATTTAGGTAAGTTTCCCCTTTCTAGTTGTATCTGATTCTTGGGGGTGGTGTTCATCTCTGATTCTTAGCTGGGCAGCCAGCGTTGTCTAAAGATGCTTCTGTGATCATGTGGCTGGCATGACTATATGCCGAGGCGCATGGAATACTATTACGGTTCCACCAATGTACCTATTTATCTACTTTTGCTTGCTTTTGAACTGCTAGGTGGCAAAAGCTGGGGCAGGAATGGAAACTTACCCTGTCACACAGTGCTTGGGATTGAACTACTGACTTTTCGGTCGATGAACCCAGCATTTTAACCACTTAACACCTATGGGATCACCGCTTTCAGGACTTTTAGCAGAGATCGTAATGCAATGTATGAAATTGATAGCACTTCCACAAATACAACCCAAAATATGGATCAGATATAAAGATGACACCTTCACCATAATAAAAAAAGACAAATTAGAGAACATCCATAAAATCATCAACAACTTCCTCAAAGAAATCCAGTTTACCAGAGAGGAACAAACAACTCACTACCCTTCCTAGACATCCAGATCAGCAGAGACCACAAGGGCAAACTAGAAGAAACACAAGTGTACTGAAAAAACACCCACACCAATCAAGTGTTTCACTACTAAAGCAACAACCCAACCTGCTACTGCAGCAACCCTGGACAGCAGAAAAAGGAAACAGAGCATCTAGACAACATCTTCCAACAAAATGGATATGCATGCATTAAAAAGTGCCTGACCACTCAACCCAATACAGCACAACCAAGACAAGCTGTAAAAAAAAATAACACTGGCATACATCAAAAACATTTCAGAAACCGCAAATAAACTATTACATCCACATGGAATCAGTAGTTGGCAGTTGGCGCAGTCATCATCATTATAACTGACTGACCTTGCTGCTGGTCTTCTCTTTCCTTCCACCTTTCTCTACATTAAAACCTTTTCCAGACAGCTAAGCCTTTGCATAATGTAGTTCTTTGTATTGGCTATTGTTTCTCAGTATTGAAGTCGAACTACCTGGAGGACACCAGATTGGGAAAACGTGACCAAGATTCTTTACCCTGTTACCAAAATGTGATTCTCTACTGTGGCCTAGTGGTTAAGCCTTTGGGCTCAGCAACTGAAAGGTTGGCAATTCAAGATCCAAGTATCATGTGATGAGGTGAGCTTTCGTTCTTGCCCTATCAACTTGTCAGTTCAAAAGCATGCAAATCCAAGTAGATAAATATGGTCCAATTTGGTGAGAAGGTAAAGCATTGGTATATATTCAGACAAACTGGTTCCCTCAGCTAGGAAACAGAGATGAGCTCTGCTCTTAGAGTTGACATGATTGGACAGGGGAAATCTTTACGAATGAAGCTGTGTCCAAGGATAACGTTACAGGATCCAACCTGGGTCGGCCACCAGGACTAGAGGTTTTGTCTTCCAGGCTTTCTGATTCATGCTCGAGTCCATCCTCAGGGAACTACTCTTTTAACTTTTTACCTTTAAAGAGAAATCTTTACCTTTAATAAAGAGACAACATTTTACACTTCTAAAATCTAGTACAGATTTTTAAATCCTGCCCCGTGGCTGCACCTAGCCAACTTTAACTGATCTTGCACAGCTAAACAGGATCAGACTTTGATAGCTATTTAACAGGAAATCACCAGAAGTTATTAAGAGTGTAGGGTAGATTAGGAAATCAAAACCACATCCTGGAAGAAACTAATAACAGACAAGTTTTGAACTGCGGCCAAGATAACTATGTGAATGAAGACCTCAGAAATCAAGCTCAACTTCAATGAGAATTTCTCAAATCTTACATTTCAAATGTCTAATTATATTTTTCAAATAGCAAAGTAATTATCCAGGTATGAAATATGTATTTGTTTTCCATTAGGCCTTGGTTCTCTCTTGGGACAGTAAGGATTTCTGTGATGTGGAAGACTTTTATCATCCTAAAATGCTCTCTTTCTATGATAAGTGAGTATAACTATAAGCTTCAGGGAAATCATTGTTATATACATAGTGAATAGGGAGACCTCCCATCCAAAGAGTTTCACACATGAAAGAGTTAAAGAAAAATCTTAATCTGACCTGCCAATCAAACCTAAATTTGTCAATCCAGATAGTTAATGGAGAAATTCAGTGCCCAGGGAGATCAAATGCTAGTGTCAACAAGGAACAGGAATATTGTTTTCTTAAGTGGCTTCCAAAAAGAAGACAATTCCTGTTTTGTCTTTGGTGTTTTTCCTTTAAGAGAAGAACAGTTGACTCACTTGGCATGTAAGAAGAGCCCTGACTTGGCAGTGGGATTGAGAATAAGGAAAAATGCAATAATAAACTAATTTAAATCAGATATACATTAGAATGTATCCATGGAGCTTGGTTTGTGTGTGTGTATGTGTGTGCATTTCAGCCATGAGTGGAAGCAGTTCATTTCCCCCCCCCCCGTCTCTTGTTTTCTCAGTCCCCCTTTAATTAATATACATACAAAAGAAAGATAATAATTAATCTTAGCACAAGGAAATTATGATAAAATGAAATGAATGAGAAGAGATTGCCACTTTGCTTGCTTCTGAGTAATTCAACATGATAGAGGATTTCTGCAGAAAAAGTTGTTAGAGGCAATATTTACTGAATAGTTGCCCTGGAAGTATGGAATGTGTAGTAGAGATTGTGAAGGATGTGCTTCAAGACACCCCCCTCTCTTGAGGGAAGTGGAGTGCCCAACTCACCATGTCTCGTATGTGAGTGTGTTTGCAAGTTCCCTTTACATGTGCAGAATAATATCATCTACATGTATCACTTATTTGCAGATGCAAGCTGTTTTTTTTATCAGAACTGTATCTGTTTCAGATTGTATGACCCTTTAAAGTTTATATATATAAACTGTAAAAAGATAATAAAGCTATAGTAATTGTTTTACAGATTCCTGTGGTCTCTAAATGCTTTTCACACCATAACAGAAATCAACCTCTTTGATGGAGCTACATATGCAGCCAATTGTAAGAATGAGTGAATGTATATAATGCTACTTTGCTTCCTTTTGTTAGTGTCTTTTACTTTAGTTGCGTTATTCAGCATACCCTTGATTATATAACCCTGATTAATAGTTTTAGTCTCCCAAAAAATTAATACACATATTATTTTTCCTTGGCATAGACGAGTTTCGTAGATTTTACTTTGTTTGCTTCACTATCTTGTGAATGTTGGATTTTGCACTTACTTGATTTGATATAGAAAAGTGTATAAAGTACAGGGGTGTGAGTTTAACAGTAGAAGCTGTTCATATAAGATTTATTTCTTTTCTTTTTTTTTACAAGGAATTGGCTAATTTTTTGTTCTTTAATTGTTTAACTCTTTAATGCATTTTGTTTGTTGTATTCCTGAATTGGCAGCAAACATAACTAGAGATGTGGGACAATCAAAGAAATCATTTAGATGTGGATCTCTTGCAACATATTCCGACAATACATCCTTAGAAAGAAGAAAAGTATACACAGAAGCAGTCAGGCAATCAAGTATAGGACTTAATGGTAAATACTGCAAAGGTTTTTGAACAGAATAAGAGTAAGAGGGCATAATCTTTTTTCTAGATACCATTTTCCTGTACTATATAATAATGTAGATTTTGATTGTAGACTTCCAGGCTGTCTTTGTCAAAGGGCCATTTGATAATGATGATTTATAGCAAGCATCACTGCTATAGGGACACTTAATTTCTCACAATCTTGCCCTATTTTACTATTTTACTGTGAATTTTCTATTGCTTACTGAACTGTGATATATTTGTAACTTGCCAATTACAGAAACTATTAGAATAGTAGAAGAATCAAATCAAATCAAAAGAACACCGCTTAGGGCCCCCCCGAAAGCCCTACTACGCAGATATAAACAAAAGTATGAAGGCTATTGCTTAACGCATTGTAAGCCACCCTGAGTCTCCGGAAAAGGGCAGCATATAAATCGAACCAATAAATCAACTTTAATTAAGATCAAAGATAACTCAAATATGCATTATATATAGGCTTTCTCTGATTTCACAGAAATTAAAGTCAATAGTCTGAAGCCCCTGGGCATATCAAAATTACCATTTCTTTTATGTCATGTTTAGATACAAATAGTTCAGCAGTGGCCTAAATGTCAGCTATTTTATGGAAGAGCAAAGCTCTTTAGGGCCACAGATGTTCTCAAAGTTCTGTATCCAGGAAGATGGAATGTGCAATAGTATTCCAATTGATTCTGTGTCCTTTCTGCTTATATTAGGTCACATATTTATTCAAATTACATGAAGCAGCTTTATGGCTTTAAATAATTATTCAGCTATCCCAATGTAATCATGCTTATTCAATGCAGCAGAAAGATTATACAAGATAGATTATTCATTCTTTTTTCCCCTACCTATTGCTCTGTCTTTTTAAAATATGCTTGAACCCTGGCCTGGTATTCTAGTGAAGAAAGACTCAAGTTCATTTTCATCAATAACACGGGGATCTGGTAATTATTACCATTATTATTAATAATACTGTTTTTGTTAGTGACTAATTTTGTTAGTTATGATAATCCTTCAAATTTAGCATATGAAAACCTTAACATATTCAACATATTTGAAAGATTTAACAGAAGTTTAGAAAGGAAACCTGAGAACATGCTAAATTCTCACATAATGCATTTAGGCATTCCTCCATTTATAACTGTAATCGAGCCTGGCAACTACGGTCAAAGTCATGAGGGCAGTGGTGAAATCTGAACTGGCTCGCTGGCTGCACATGCATGCTGCATGCCAAATGCGCGCTGCATGCACACATGCGCAGTGCCCACCACGGACTAAATGCGAGGCACGAATAGGTTGTTAAAAATGCTTTTAAAAGGTTAAAAAAAGGTTCTGACTTTCACAGCTGTGGCACTTGATCATCAGAGCCTTTTTTTTACTTTTAAAAGCATTTTTAACTACCTGTTCCAGAGAACCGGTAGTAAAAAAAAATGCTAACAATGTAAAAAACAAAAAGTTCCGACGATCGCACATCACTCAGCTGATCTTTGGAACTTTTTTTTTTTTACATTTTTTACTACCGTAAAAAATAGCCTTTTCACTACCGGTTCAGGTGAACCGAGAGCATTTCACCCCTTCATGAGGGCCATAAAGCGGATCATGACATGATTAACCTGATTTTATGACCTTTATTTGTGGCATTTGTTAAATTTCTGCCACAGTTTTTAAGCGACTGGCACAGTCATAAAGCAAATACTATGGTCATTAAGTAAACCCATTGTTCACTATGGCAGCTTTTGCTGGAAACTGGAAGTTTCTGGCAAAAATGTCATAAAATTTGGTGATGTGATTGCAGGAAACTGCAAATGGCCATAAATGTCAGACAATTGCCTAGTGCCCAAAGTGTGGTCACATGACCACATAATATCTAGCCAAGCTATTGGAATTGTGGACTCTGGTTGTATGTAGTTTTTGGTAGGTCTATCATAACTTCCAATGCTTGCTAAGTGATCAATGTAAATCAAGACCTACTTGTAGTTTAATCAATCCCAATACACAGCATAAAGGCTACAGTTTTGCATACATTTGACTGGATTATTGCATGGTTTGAAGTTCTATTGAATTCATCACATTTTGAAGACTATAATGAATGCATCACTTAAATAATTCATTTATGGTTTACGGTAAGCATTATCTCAGATGTATGTAAGAGTAGGGCGGGGAAAATTAATCTAAAATGGGAAACCTAGAGTTTGTGTACTTATTCATTTGACTCAGCCTTCCATCCTTCCAAGGTTGGTAAAGTGAGGACACAGATTGTTGGGGGCAATATGCTGACTCTGTAAACTGCTTAGAGAGGGCTGTAAAGCACTGTGAAGCAGTACATAAGTCTAAATGCTATTACTATTAAATATATATTAGTATGAAATGAATCCTTTCTAAGAAATATGCAAATGATCATATATATATTTAGTTGATTTAGATCTGTTTTATCTAATTAAACATTATAAAGGTAAAGGTTTCTTCTGCCCAGTTGTGTCTGACTCTAGATGGCAATGCCCATCTCTGTTTCATTAATATGTTATGAACCAATTCTCATACATACATACATACATATATATATATACATGTACATACATACACACATATACATACATACATACATATACACACACATATATATTCATTTATATTCATAACACATTTACACACATACACAGACGCACACATACACATATTTTACAGGTCCTCAATTTACAACCACAATTGAGCCAAAAATTTCTCTTGCTAAGTAAGATATTTGTTAAATGAGTTTTGCCCCATTTTATTACTTTTCTTGACACAGTTGTTAAGTGAATCAGTGCAATTATTAAGTTAGTAACATGGTTGTTAAGTGAATCTGACTTCCCCATTGACTTTGCTTGTCAGGAGGTGATCACATGATCCCAGGACGCGGCAACCATCATAAATATGAGTCAGTTGCCAAGTGTCTGGATTTTGATCATGTAACCATGGGGATGATGCAATGGTCATAAGTATGAGAAATCGTCATAAGTCACTTTTCCAGTGCCTTTGTAACTTTGAATGGCCACTAAATGAACTGTTGTAAATTGAGGACTACATATATATTAAATTATATATTAATTTGGAGAATTAGCATACTAATTGTGGAATTTCCTCCCCAGAAATGAGGGATTAATTCCCTATATTGTTTTAGAAGGGAAGAAAGACTATACTATTTTATATATTTTACTGTTCCTCAGTTTGAGTGCCACTTCCAAATTTCCCTAAATAAAAATTCTTCCCTTTTATTTTATAAGATGTTTTTAATATATTTTTAAATTGTATTTCCCTGAGCACATGCTAAATGGAAGGGTGTAATATATAAAGTTATTTCATAAATAAGTATATAGTTGTTATTTTATTTGTCATTGCATTGCTAATATATCCTAACATTTACTCTTTTTTTTATATCCAAATCTGTCCTTAGGGAAGAAAGACTTGAGTTCATCATTAACATGGGGATTTGGTAATTATTTTTTCTTAATAACTTTTTGTAAAAAAAATCATGTTATGATTGTTTCTTTGGCTCTTTCTTCTTCTTCTCTTCCTGTTGTCATGATCATCAACTTTAAAATAATTTGCAGAATTTGTCTTATAATATTAACCAATTAGACTTTGCAGAGGGAAACACAAGAATGTGTTCCACATTTATTATACATAGATTATACATCATATATTACAGGCAAGCCAGATCCACACAAGGTGGGAATCTATATATCAAAAGACAAATTGCTTTTCTTTGTCAGAAATTTGAAGAAATCTCATATTAGCCACTTATGTGCAGTTAATCCAGCATATAAGAACACTTATTTTGAAATAAATATAGAAATCAACTGATTTTGATTGATTCAAAGGATGCTTAGATATAAAAATGTGCTGACTAGCCCAAATGTCCCTTCTCTGTAGAAGATGAAGAACCAAAGAGTTATGAAGCAAATGGAACCAGGAAATATTCAAAGAAACCATCAAAGCCAGTAGACTGGGTTTTGTGAAGAACGAATCACGTTTCATGGTAAGACGGTCACTTGGGGTAAAGAAAAGTATAGTATTGTTATGTCCTTATAAGGACATCCGCTGGGGATTGGCTAATCCACTGGCAGAAAATTCAAACAGCTGTCATTGGACGGCTGACTCTGGCGAAGCGTATAAAAGAGCTCCGGCAGCATAGCCGTCCGCCTTCATTCAGAGCTGAAATAAAGGTACTGAATGGACCAACGCTGGTCGCGTCTTCCTTTCCCTGCGCCGATCTAACACTGGCGACGAAGGTACCAAGGACCAAAGCGACGAACCTCGTGGCACTGCCAACACCACAAAAGAGCTAGTCACTGAAGTCACTGACTAGAAGTCACCTGAAGCATGGCAGCACCAGAAACCGCGTTGCTGACACTAGCCCCTTTCCGACCAGGAAAGGAGAAATGGACATCCTATATGATCCGTTTTTGCCAGTTCCTGAGGGGCAACAACATCCGAGATGTGGACGACGACCGCAGAAGAGCCCTATTCTTGGCCCACTGCGGCACCGAAGTCCTGGAGATGGCCGTTGACCTCGTGGCACCGAGGGACATCGAAGAGATGTCATGGACGGATCTGCAGCAAGTGCTCCAAGACCACTACGCACCAACGGGAACCCCGGTTGCCAGCCGATTCACCTTCCACTAGAGGGACCAACGTGAAGGCGAATCAATCAAAGAATTCGTGGCTGCCCTGCACCAAATCGCTGCAAACTGCGAATTCGACAATGTGGACTATGCCATCAGTGACCGCATTGTGTTTGGCATGAGGGACAGGGCCCTCCAGAAAAAATTCTTGAGCAGAAAGAAGTTGGTGCTCAAAGATGTCGTGGAAGAGGCCACAGTTGCCGAAACATCTGAAAAAGCGGCAGCCGCGATACTAAGAGCCAAAGGGATCCACAAGATCCAGAGGGCACCCCAATCTTCCACAGAGGAGTCAGCTGCCGGATCGGATTTGGAGGAAGAAATGGCCGTGCATAAGGTCTCCAGACCCCCGAGGCGGGAAACTGCTCAAAATGGCAATCGGGGGGAGAGTTGTGCCAGCTGCAGAGGAGACCATGCCAGGGCCAAGTGCAGGTGGAGAGATGCAACTTGCAGACGCTGCAACAAGAGGGGTCACATCGCCGAAGCCTGCAGAGCCGAGGATCCAGCCCCAGAACCATCCAGCCACCGGCCGCGCAAAAATCACGACGACTACGAAAGATCATCTAGACGGTCCTACTACCAGCCTAGACGGAGAGAAAGTGACGGCGGCCGGAGGAAAGCAGTCCATCAGATGACCATAGACCACTCAGACGACGACAGCACCACCAAGTGCCACGTGACAGTGCACGTGGAAGGAACCCCATGTTCCATGGAAGTAGACCCGGGATCGATCTACTCCATCATGGACTGGCAGCAGCTGAAGCGTCTCAAGCCTGGAGTCTGCAAGAGAGATCTGAAGGCTGGTCAAGGCTGGTCGACTTTGGAGGAAACCCGATCGGAGTCCTGGGAAGAATGTCACTTCGGATTTTCTACTACAAATTCCAGGGCAACCTTCCCATCACCATCGTCCAGAACAGCCGCCCGAACCTACTAGGCATGGAATGGTTCAAGCCACTAAGGCTCGAGATCAAAGGGGTTCACCAAATCCAACAGGACGAACTCGACACCCTCTTCGAAGAGTTCAAGGAAGTCTTCGATGGTAAGCTGGGGAAATTTGTGGGGAACCCCATTTCCTTCAATTTAGATAAGGCAATTACACCAATTAGGCTTAAGCCCTGCAGAGTTCTGTTTGCCTTGAGGCCCAAAGTAGATGCTCAGCTAGCTACATGTGGTAGCCAACCCTGGACAAGGATATAGAGACCTGGGTGGTCAGATGTGACCCGTGCCAGGAAGTACGCCCAGTGCCACCCCGTGCCCAGTCTACAGAGTGGGAGGCTCCCAGCAGTCAATAATAATAATAATAATAATAATAATAATAATAATAATAATAATAATAATAATAATAATAATAATAATTTTATTTCTATACCGCCCTTCTCCCGAAGGACTCAGGGCGGTGTACAGCCTATTTAAAAACACAGACAAAACAACAGTATAAAATTTAAAATAATTAAATAGGTGGCTCAAATTTAAAACCCCAATAAATTTAAATACCCAATTTAAAACTATTGTGTTGATAGTCCGGCTTGGCGGAACAACAGGGTCTTCAATGCGCAGCGAAACGCCCGGAGGTCGGAGATCTTACGAATTTCCGGGGGCAGTTCATTCCATAGGGCTGGGGCTCCCACAGAGAAGGCCCTCCCCCTGGGTGTCGCCAGCCGACATAACTTGGCTGATGGCACCCTGAGGAGACCCTCTCTGTGGGAACGGACTGGTCGGTGGGAGGCTATTGGTGGCAGAAGACGGTCTCGGAGGTACCCGGGTCCTATGCCATGGAGCGCTTTAAAGGTGGTAACCAACACCTTGAATCGCACCCGGAAGACCACTGGGAGCCAGTGCAGCTCGCGCAGGAGGGGTGTCACATGGGCACAGCGGGACGCGCCCATAACCACCCGCGCGGCCGCATTCTGGACCAGTTGGAGCCTCCGAGTGCTCTTCAAGGGGAGCCCCATGTAGAGAGCATTGCAATAGTCCAACCGGGAGGTGACAAGGGCGTGAGTGACCGTGCGCAAGGCGTCCCGATCCAGAAAGGGCTGCAACTGGCGAATCAGGCGAACCTGATAAAAGGCCCCCCTGGCCACGGCCGTCATGTGCTCTTCTAAAGACAGCCGTGTGTCCAGGAGGACACCCAGATTGCGAGCCCTCTCTGTGGGGGGCAAGGATTCACCCCCAATAGTCAGCGATGGCACCTGCTGACTATATCGGGGCGCCGGAAGCCACAGCCACTCGGTCTTGGAGGGGTTGAGTCTGAGCCTGTTCCTCCCCATCCAGGCCCGCACGGCCTCCAGGCAGCGGGACATCACATCAAGGGCATTGTTGGGGTGGTCTGGGGTGGAGATGTACAGCTGAGTATCATCAGCGTACAGATGGCACTTCACCCCAAAACCACGGATGATCTCACCCAGCGGCTTCACATAAATGTTGAACAGGAGAGGCGAGAGGACCGACCCTTGCGGCACTCCCCATGCGAGATGCCTCGAGGTCGACCTCTGCCCCCCTGCCAACACAAACTGCGAGCGGTCGGAGAGGAAGGAAGAGAACCACCGCAGAACGGTGCCCCCTATTCCTAACCCCCTCAACCGCTGCAGCATGATACCATGGTCGATGGTATCAAAAGCCGCTGAGAGGTCTAATAGGACTAGGACAGAGGAACAACCCCTGTCCCGAGCCCTCCAGAGATCATCCACCAACGCGACCAATGCCGTTTCTGTGCTGTACCCCTGCCTGAAGCCCGACTGGTACGGGTCTAGATAGATAGCTTCATCCAGGTGCCGGGGAAGTTGTCGTGCCACCACGCTCTCAACAACCTTCGCCACAAAACGAAGGTTGGAGACTGGACGATAGTTGGCTAATTCAGCCGGGTCCAGGGAAGGCTTCTTGAGGAGGGGCCTCACTACCGCCTCTTTCAAGGCGGCAGGAAAGGCACCCTCACTCAAAGAAGCACCTATAATCCCCTGGAGCCAGCCTCGTGTAACCTCCCGGGAGGCCAGTACCAACCAGGAGGGACACGGGTCCAATAAACACGTGGCGGCACTAATCTTACCCAGAACCCTGTCCACATCCTCGGGAGCCACAGGATCAAACTCCTCCCAGATAACATTCTCAAGACCTGCCCCGGTCTCCTCCCGTGGACTCATCCAATCGGAGTCCAAGCCATCCCGAATCCGAGCGACTTTATCGTGCAGGAATTGCACAAAGTCCTCAGCACGACCCTGCAAGGGATCTTCCCGCACTCCCCCCCGAAGAAGGGAGTGGGTCACCCTAAACAGGGCGGCTGGGCGGTTCTCTGCAGATGCGATAAGAGCGGAAAAATGGTTAGATTTTGCCGCTTTTATCGCCACTAGGTAGGTCTTGATATAAGACCTCACCTGTGTCCGGTCGGAGTCGGATTGGCTAGTCCTCCAAATGCTCTCTAGGCGTCTTTTCCGACGCTTCATCTCTCTCAGCTCCTCAGAGAACCAAGGAGCTAATTGAGATCGGCATCGGGTCAGAGGCCGCAAAGGCACGACACGGTCCAAAGCTCCAGCGGCCGCCCTTTCCCAGGCGGCCACCAGCTCTTCAGTCGAGTCGTGTGTTAGAGTCTCAGGAAACGGCCCAAGCTCCGTCAGGAACCTTTCAGGATCCATCAGGCGCCTGGGACGGAACCATCTAGTCGGTTCCGTCTCCCTGCGGTGGGGGCAGGCGGTAGGAAAGTCTAGTTGAAGGAGTGAATGATCTGTCCATGACAAGGGTTTAATATCTAGGTCCCCTCTACCAAGATCATTCAACCACTGACCAGAGATAAAAATCAGGTCTAGAGTGTGTCCCCCTATGTGAATGGGGCCTTGAACTAACTGGGTCAGGTCCAAGGCCGTCATGGAAGCCATGAACTCCCGAGCCACCTCTGACGCCTCACCTGCAGATGGAAGGTTGAAATCCCCCATGACAATAAGTCTGGGGGTATCGACCGCCACCCCGGCAATGATGTCGAGTAGCTCGGGCAGGGTCGCTGCCACGTGGCAGGGAGCCAGGTACGTAGTCAGCAAACCCATCTGCACCCCACGGCCCCACTTCACACAAAGGGACTCACATCCGGCTATCTGAGGAACAGTGGTCTCCCTCGGACAAAGACTCTCCCTAATGATCACCGCCACTCCCCCACCCCTCCCCTGGGCCCTTGGCTGATGAAATGCACGGAAACCTGGCGGGCACATCTCTACGAGGGGGACCCCCCCTCTTGGCCCAACCAGGTCTCCGTAATACCTGCCAGGTCTGCACCCCCCTCCAAAATAAGATCACAGATGAGGGGGGCCTTGTTAACCACCGACCTGGCATTACATAACATCAGCCGCGGACCCTGGGCCTGAGGCTCTACACAACCCAGGACACGAGTTACGCATTGGGGGCCGGAGTGCGCAATTGCTCGGAGACAGCGCGTGCGCACCCCCGACACTTGATATGACCCCCTGCACCCGTCATACCTGCCCCTCCCACTCAAGATTTCAATTACACAGCCCTTTCTATCGTCCCCCTGCCCCCCGGTTAAATTTCCTTTCGTGACCCCTCTGCTGCAGCTAATCAACCCATCATCCCGCACAGTCGCTATCTGGACCCCCCCAGGTCCACTTTTACAACCCCCACCCGTCCTCCCGGGTCCCTTTAAAATTTTCCTTAAAAATTTTGCTAAAAAACCCCTCAGCCCCCTCTTTGCTGCATGCCATCTCTCGGGGTCCCAAAGCCCGTCATCAAGATAGGCCCTCGATAACGTGGAGGGCCAGGCCTGTGAGAGGGGGGAGTCTCGCAGCACAAGAAGGTCAATTTTTTGGAGCATCAATCGAACCAAAGATGGGAAAAGAAAGCCAGTCCAGGAATCTGTCATGGTCCAAGGGATAACTGAGCATAAAGGTCACAAAATATCCATTTATAGGGCTGGACTCCACTGTCCTCTCACGACAGGGAGAAGGTCCAATGTTCTTTTTCTCCAATGGAGGCTGATGGCCAACCATCCTCTCACGACGGCCGGTCCCGTTACAAAGTTAACAGGAGCAATGTTCTATCCTCTCCGTTGGGATGCGGAAAATCCCTCAGCTCTCTCAGGTGGTGCTCAGTCTCTCCAACCAGCGAGGGCATGAGTGGAGCATAATAAGGGGTCCAAAGTGTCCAAAGTGTAGATGTTAATAACGATGGTAATAATAAAGATGTTAATAAAGATAATAATAGACCCACGGGCACAAGATCTTCCTTGAGGTGAGAGTAGGAGTAGTGAGACAGGAAGCCCAATCCAGGGGTGGTTGGCCGTTAAGGCTAACACCTGCCCATACCTGGGGGAGAGCGGGGGGAGGGGAGGCCATCCGAGGCGACCAACAAACCAAACCATGGTCAGCCTCCCGCCTCTCCAACCCCAGTTTCTGACCCCCAGTCACAGCTTTGTTCTAAAACACCCCATCACAGTAAAAATCTACTGTGAGCCAGATGGTAGTCCTAGGGGTGAGGCTGTCTGCTTCTCCCCCATCAACCTGCTGCCTGGCTGTCTCCCTGGTCGGCCGGTCCATGTCAGCCATTGCCTCTGCCGCCGCCGCCGCCGTCGTCGCCAGCCCGCAACCAGGCACCCCAAGTTCCCAAGGCACACCGGAGCCCCCGAAAACGCCGGACAAGAGCGCCCCAGGGATCCAGAGGGCTATAGGGAGCGAGGAGGGGCCACTTCCAAGCCGCCGCCACACAAACGCCGCCCGCCGCCGAGTGCCTTGGCCTCCGCTTCCCTCTGACCCCGGAAACAGCTGCCGCAGCCAGGCCCATCACCCCATCTCACGCAGTGCCGTCCAGCCCTGCCCTGATGTTCCGGAGGGCGAAAAAACCCTCACCAGGCAGGGCGGATGCTCCCCTCACTGGGACTGGAGCCGAAGATGAGCAGAAAGGCTCCTGAAGACCCTGGCGACCGGCAGCTCTCCCATCCCCGAAACGGAGCTCATTTGGTCGCCGCCATCTTGGAGCATGCGCAGTAGCAAAAAAAAACGAGAATCCACATAGACTATGCGGGTCCGATGAGCGGAAGATACCTCCTCATCATCGTGGATGCATTCTTGAAGTGTCTGGAGGTCGTGCCCATGGCATCCACAACAACAGAAGCCACCACCAAGGTGCTCCGGAGACTATTTGCCATGCACGGGCTACCGGATGTCCTCGTTTCCGATAATGGGCCGCAGCTCACATCCAAGCCCATGGAAACGTTCCTGGCAGGGCTGGGCATCTGCCATGCCCTGATTGCCCCCTACAGACCGGCCGGAAATGGGCAAGCTGAAAGGATGGTGAGGCTCACCAAAGAAGCTCTCAACAAGATGGGCACTGGTGACTGGCAAGAGAGGATCGACCAATTCCTCCCCACTCAACATATCACGCCGCACTCAACGACGCACAAGAGCCCGGCCGAACTGCTGATGGGCAGAAGACTGAGGTCACATCTGGACCGGCTACACCCCTTGTACAACCCGGAGGTGCCATCAGATGCCAGCCGCTCCCCCCCGCGCCTTTGCCATAGGAGACCCGGTCTTCACGCTCAATTTCCACGGGTTTCCGAAATGGCTGAAAGGAAGAATTGAGAGCACAACTGGTCCGAAGTCTTATAGAGTGGAGCTGGAAGATGGACAGGTCTGTAAACGTCACATCGACCAGCTCCGGAAAAGGTGGAGGGAGGCGGAAGGAAACCAGCCTGATGAGGTAGGCTTACAACACCTCGACGAGGTAGGCCTACAACACCCCGACGAGGTAGGCCTACCACACCCCGAGGAGGCAGGCCTACAACACTCGCTGGGGTGCGGCAGGCCGCACCCCAGCGAGGAGGGACGGTAACACTCCGGCGAGGTAGACCCACACCACCTCAGCAAGTCAAGCCATCACTGATCCAAGAGAGTAGACCGGTACCCGCAGTCTGAGGGGAGTCAGCACCACGCCAACGGAGGGGCCATTCACCACCCCAGCGAGGGAAACCTCCAACCCCACGACGAAGTAGACCAAGGACAATGCACAGAGGGAGACCCGCAACTCCCTGGCGAGGGAGACCACCACCGATGCAAGGTAGTAGACCGGGGACAACCCAGGGAGGGAGGCTCACAACCCCCCCACAGAGCCAGCCAATGACTTCCCCGTGAGGGAGACCACCATCACCACGCCGGCAGGGTCGACCAACACCACCCCAGCGAGGTCGAGCTGCACCAGCCCAACACAGTAGACAGGCGACCCCCCCGGCGGGGTCGGCCACCCGCCATGACAAGCCAACATGCAACAACAACAGCAGCAGCAGCAGCAGCAGCAGCAACTGAGACAACAGACCCACCAACAGAAGCCGCAAGGGGCAAAGGAGAATAAAATGGACTTACCGGATATCAGTCGTCACCCCCGGGTCGACAGCGATGCCCAGCTGCGAGGTTCCAGGGATCCTGGTCAGGGGAAGGACCAGTGCCACCAGCAGGTAAATCCAGACGATGCGGCCGGAGGTGCTGGGACAGGGCCCGCACACTTGACGGCCGGACCCCAGACCCTTCCGGGTTGAGAGCCGGAGGGGACAGGAGCTCCGCCTGCCTCGGCCAGTGGCGAAACCCAAATGGAACTGCGCAGGTCAGCCAGGACCATCAAGCAGCCCGCCTACCTGCGTGACTACGTGACATTCATTAGTGTTGATAGATAGACTTCGAACTAGGAGGAGAGGGGTGTTATGTCCTTATAAGGACATCCGCCGGGGATTGGCTAATCCACCGGCAGGAAATTCAAACAGCTGTCATTGGACGGCTGAGTCTGTCGAAGCGTATAAAAGAACTCCGGCAGCACAGCCGTCCACCTTCATTCAGAGCTGAAATAAAGGTACTGAATGGACCAACGCTGGTCGCGTCTTCCTTTCCCTGCGCCGATCTAACAAGTATAAAACAAGATCTATTTTGGCAACCGAATGTATAGAATTTAAGTCCAGTGAAGGGATGTAAAAGCAATCTTCTGAATTGATACTGGTTATCATTCCTTCAAAATAGGCATTATCAATGTATAAATCACTAGCTCGCTCCCCTAGTGCAATGTCTGGATTCCTGAGATCTGTGTTTTCATAATGCATGACAATACTTAACAAGGGTTTCAAATTCCTTTGTGTATAATATATGTTGGGAGGGAGGAAATGGAATTGGAATAGCTGTTTTTCACAGAGCTGTGAAGATGATTATTTATGAAGCCAAAAATAGTGTTGAAAGATTCTGCAATTTGTTTTTCAAAATAAAATTCGATCAATTACTAGCAAGATTATTGACTGGCATGGTGGCCTAGTGATGAAAATGCTTGCTTCCCACTCATAAAGTTGAGAGTTCAATCCTAAACAGCCACAGATGTTTCTTTCTCAGGATGCAAAGAGAAAATATCTGCTGCTAACTCTGCATCAGGAAGGGCATCCGGCTCAGCTCTATTCAGTCACCCTGACTTTATCCCGAATTAAGGGATTACAGGGTCGTAAAAAAACTAGCATGATTATTAGTTATTAATTTGATTTCTAATCTGGTTCATAGTTGCAGCTAAAGATGTCCAAAATATTTTTAACAAGAACTCTTCTGAATTTCAAACCCTGTTTCATGCATGAATTCTGTTGGTTTGAGCATTTTGGAAATATTCTGAGTGCCAAGCAGTCCTGAAATGCTCAAAGCAGCCTATTTTCCAACTGAAATGTGACATTTGTAGAAGTTCTGAAAAGGGGTGACAAAAGTGCAGTTTAAAAAAGTATGCTTAAAGTATGCAGATACAAATTCAATATAACAGTGAGAATTCCTAATAGTTTAAGACATGAACAGAATGTTGTGTATATCACCTGTACATTTTTAACTGAAATTTGCAAATAGCTCGTTCCCTTTTTAATTCATTTCACCTTTTGATAATTAAAATTGTGAGCAGCTTTATAAGAGCAAGTACAATGAAGTTTCTATTTGTTTATGATGTCTTATTGGGAAGATGGATGGCAAATCAATCAATCAATCCTAGACATCCTTCTATGCTTGTTTCTCATACCTTTTTTTTTTCTGATTGATTAAAACAATGCTTTTTAATCTATAGAACAAGCAATAGTGAAAGAAAAACAAAAGAGGGATTTCTTTTTTTTTAATGAAAAAGTTTTCAAATACAAGTTTTTCCCCCTTCCCCCCCTCTTCCCTAACCCCCCCTCACCACCCATTCCCCCCTGTGACTTCTTCACAACCATAAGCTATTTCATAACTAATTACATAATATTTTACCTTTCCCTTACTCCCTCCTCAAAATACTGACCCTTAGCGTAATATTCTTATAACTTCCATTTTTGCGATAATCTGCCCTTTTTCTCCTCCCCTAAACTTATAGTGTATTATTACAACAATTTAACATTTAATCTTTTATATATATTAATATAACATTTTAAAGCGGCCTTCTCCCTACATCCAAATTTAACATTTATTCAGTTCTATCCAATTCCTCCACTCCCCTAAATATATGACTTAAAGATCCTTTTTCTTAAACTAATCAATCAGTAAACTAACCTATTTCAACCCAAATTCCTACAAAATCATGCATTACAATTCTAAATATAATCCACTGCCCACTCTACTAAAATATACACATATCTATATATGCATTCCATTTTGTAAAAAGAAAAAAGACAATAACTTTAAATTTATAATCCATATAATATCTTCTTTGATGTCTTTCCACTAGACTGTTAAATCCATCATCCATAATAGGGTAAAATAACATGCTGGTGCAACAGTTTGTTGAAAATCTTCAATCATCTTCTGCCCTCATCAGTAGTAGATATCCTCATATATATATAAAAGTAAAAACAACCACCCGAGTGACATTATAATTATATCCATATAGTTGTAATTGTGGTTTTCATCAGGATTGTTAATTCCCATCATCCTAATGGGTAACATCCAGATCTTCTGCATGCCCCAGCGTGACTCTCTCGCCTTGTAACTCAAAATAATTATAATATATTTACCAATAAAAGAAATCCAAAGTAGACAATTCAAATCCAACAATGTAAGGCTCTTTTCACATCCCAAAATCACGGCATTGCAGAGATCTGCCACTATCCTCAAGATAGTATTAAACAATTGTTCGCCTCCACTATCTTTTCACATATTCATTCATTTTTTAAAGTCCCTGACTTCACTGTTGCTTGGTTTAGAAACTGCTATTTCTATGAGATCTATTTCTTTTCTTTTTCTTTTGCGGGTTGAATTTCCATCCTCGTTTCCTTCCTACCAATTGTGTGTCAGCTAATCGATTTTCATTCTGCTTTATGAATTGATCTTGTTTCATCTCGTCTTTCTTCTCCATCACTTGTATATCAACTGGTTGATTTATACACTTGTCTGTAACTTGATGGTTCATCACATTGGAGTCGGATGACACTGCTCTCATATTTATAGACAGTCCAGCTGGGGTATCCAGGGAATCCAAAGACAATTTATCTACCACAGCCTCTGTAATTTGATATTTTCCTTTTGTTTCCAACTCCTTTTGCTTATCCTGTATTGTGCCTAAAGATATTAAATTCATTTTTAAAATTTTTTGATAAAATTCTTCCTCTTTTTCAACAGTGTTCAGTTGGTATCTTACTCCTTGGTGTCTCAATATTAAACCAACTGGGACATCCCACCTAAATAGGATATTTCTTTTTTTTAACTCAGTCACTAGAAAGCCAAATTTCTTCCTCTCCATTAGCATCTTAGGCGGGAGCTCCTTAAAGATCCAAATCTTTCTTCCATGAAATTGCAAAGTAGAATTAAAAGAGTTCTGCACAATATTATTCCTAATTTCTTTATCTGTAAAATAAATCACCACATCTCTAGGCAATTGCCTTTGCTTTGCCAACCAGGAGTTTATTCTATAAATTCTGTCAATCCTGCAAAACACTTCATCAGGTTGAACCTTTAAAATCCCAGCCAGAATTTCAGAAGATATTTTCCTTAAGTCATCTCTATTATTTTCCTGCAAACCTCTCAGTCTAATTGCATATTCTGTAAAATTATATTGAATCATTAAAACTTCTCTTTCAATCCTCTGTTGCACATTTTCTTCATTACCAGTCTTTTGGTCAACCTCCATTTTAGGTTTGTCTTCTGAGCTATTATCCTGAGTGTTTACCAAATCCTTTTTAATTTTTTGAATCTTGTCATCCAAATTCTCCTCAGTTTCTTTCATTTTAGACTCTAATAATTTAGTCTTTGCATCCAACTGAATCAGAAAGTCTGATAAACCGTTAGCTGTTTTTAAAATCTTTTGATTCAAAAAGTCAAACTTTGATTTCACCAAATCACCAATTTCTTTAATTTCCTGCTTAAATTTTTGAAGTTGCTGGTTCACAGTCTCATCCCTTCTTACAATCTCTTCAAGAAGAAATTCTATTATATTAAAGTCAGGTTTCTGAAACTGGAGAGTTAGAACTTGTTGATGTAATTTGTTAATGGGGGAATTTCCCCCCGCTGCCTGTTTGTCTAACTGTATAAGTCCCGGTGCCATTTTCCACACAGACAAGATTTAATAGAAAAGAGAGAGAAAAAAAAAGGCTTGTTTCCAACCAAGATCAATATCAGATCCCCAGGGGAAAAAAAAACAAAAAAAACAAGAGTGAGAGTGATGTTTTGCCTCAATTACAGCCAGAAGTATTCATTCCGCTACTTTGTAATAGAAAACGGAAGGACTTTCCCTTTCAGCCTCTCTTCAAGCCTCAGCAATCGCCATTTTAAAAATCTTTTTTCCTTTCACTTCTTAAACAACTTCAGTAACTTTTCTAAAATAAAAAAAAAATACTTGCGCTTCAGGGTCAGAGGTCCAGCTCGCTTCTTCTTTAATTAATTAGTTTACAGGCTTGCTTTTGTCACCTAGCTCTGCGTGTAGCAGAGATTTCCCAGAGCCCGGAGCATCGGCTGGGGATACGGGGAGTCTCTTCCGCTCCGTCCCAAAAGTAAATAAAAAACTTTTGGGATTAGGCAGAGGACTCTACCCACCCCAGCCGGCTCTATCTCCGTTTCCTCATGGAAACGGAGTTTTTTCGAGCCGCCATTCCGCTATAAAGGCGGCTCTTTACAGGCAATGGGTACGACGATCCCGAAGGAGCGTCCGGCGGGGACAAACAGCAAACCGGAAGTCATACCTTTTTTAATTAAGAATAGTGATGTACTTATAAATATGCCTTGAATCTTGCAGATACAATGACTTGTTTTAATTTTATCTAGGTAATAGACCTTTTTTCTAGTATTTTAGTGAAGTTTAAAAAGAATAGATGAAATCCTAAAAAAGCAAATCTAATAAAACTCCTTTGACAGTTTCAAAATATATTAGGATTATAATTTTGTTCCTAAAAATATGTTTTCTTTTTGCCAGATGTTAAGAAGAATTCTTAGGATTTGTGCAGTGCTGTTTCACAATGTGATGACAACATAATAAAGGTATAAATTCATAGAGGATAAACACAGCTGTTTGTGGGCACAAAGGAAACTTGTTTATAAGAAAAGGAACAATCAGCATCATCAAGTATTTGATCAATTATATTAGAACAGAAACAATGCAATCTGTGTTGACAGCAAACCTTTTTATAATAGTATATTTACATCATGTGCATCTTATTGCTTGTCACAATGCAACGAGACACAAGAAGAAGTTACATAATCATGAACTGAAATAAATCACTGCATGGAAGACTAGATCTGAGACATTTCTAATTATTTCAAGGCTTCTTTTTTGAAATGATAATGAAAATTAGTGGTTTAATTCTTGTTTCTTGAATTGATACTATTTCTTTCATATACTGTACATTTTATAGAATGCATATCGGTACCAATGCTATAGACATCTAACACAAAGCTCATGAGAAAATTACATTTACAGTACATATCTGCTTAGCAGAAAAGCTATGTAATGAAGCAGGTATTGTCTACCATTGTTATATGTATCTTTTTTTTAAAAGAACATATTTAATAAACAATAATGAATGGAACATATATGTAGCCTTTCAGGACAGGCATTTCTGAAGACAACTCTTTTTGTTTCAAGATACGGATATCAAACTCTATTAATATGAAATGATTCATGAGATAGCTTTAAGTTTATTAGCCGCCCTGAGTCTCCAGAGAAAGGCAGCATATAAATTGAACTAATAATAATAACTAATAATTATGGTAACTATAGATTTCTCTACTTTTATGTAACTGCTAATAATGAGATACATTGAGTTTTATGGTAATCTTGAGAAATGATTAGTAGGAAAATGTCAAGAATCACTGTCAGACCTGCCATAGCTGGCTCACTAGGAAAGAAAGATGCTTGATTCCATCAGATTACAAGGTTCTTTTACTACAGACAACTGGAGGCAGTGAAATTGTAAGGTCCTGCCTCGCCAATCTTCCCAAGAAAGCAGAACTCTTGAAACAAAAACCATCTCAAAAGCAACTTTTATTGGAAGATTATGATAGCAAGAGTTGTAGGCAGAAATCAGTGGTGGGATTCAACTGTTTCTGGGCGGTTCAGGCAAACCGGTAGTAAAAATTCTGGCTGGCCCCGCCCACCTTGCCCGTCACTTCTCATCTACTCTGCTTGCCCGCCATAGCTTTTGCTGCTCTCCGTCTGGCTTCCTCACTTGCCTCGACCACAAGGTCTCTGAGGGCCAGCCAGCTTGCCTGCCTTCGGCTGTATCGGAGTAACCCAGCTGAGCTGCCCTGATCTGCCTGGGTGAGTGAGTGACTTTCTCATTTCCCCATTGAGCGCAGCGCCCAGGATTCTCTTTAATGGGGAGGAGAAACAGAGCAGCCAGCATGAGGGAAGGAAGCCCCCTTTTCTCTTTGCCTGCCTTTCCCTTCTGCCAGCAGCTCCCTTTCTCATTTCCCTAGAGTGCAGCACCTAGGATCCTCTTTGATAGCACCTAAGGTTTCCCCCTTTGCAGCCCTGGGCTGTGAGGAAGGAGAGGAAAACATTGGGAAACCTTGGGGGCTGGGGCTGAGAAAAACAAGCGTTGCAAAAAAAAAAGTTTTTGTTAGTTTGCACTTTGCAGCTTACCATCACAGAAGTTTGTTTGAGTGCATGTGTGTGCGCACGTGTGTATTGGGTTGAATAAGCTGGATGGCAATGGCTTCATCCAAAGGAGTTTTTGTTTCGGGTGGGTATCCTAGCCTTAGAAGGAGAGAGGGAAGGAGAAAGGGAAGGCAGGGAAAGAGAGAGAGAGAGAAAGAAAAAGAGAGAAAGAGAAGTGATAGAAAAGAAAGAAAGAAAGAGAAAGAGACACAAATAAAGAAAAAGAAAGGAAAAAAAGAAAGAGAAAGACAGGGAGGGAGGGGGAGGGGAAAGTGAATGACATACTTGCATGGAGGGATGGATAGATGGATGGATAGATAGATACATGAAGGGAGGGAGGGAGGGAGACAGAGAGAAAAAGAGAGGAAGGAAGGACCACAAACCCTGGCATTAGATGTGGCTTTAGAAAAAGCTTTGAAACAACACAGCAATCTAGGGCTGGAAGGGATCTCGGAGGTTATCTAGTCTAATCCCCTGCTCCAGCAGGAGTTCCTTACAGAATCAAAGAATAGCAGGGTTAGAAGGGGACCTTGGAGGCCATCTAGTCCAACCCTCTGCTCCAGCAGGAAACCTTTTATCGTCTGGATTATTTTGGTGCCTCTAACAGAGAGGAAAATTGCCAGAAAGGAGAAGGAGTTTACTAGGACAAGGCTGCCATGCAGAGGATGGTCCTTGATTTATGACCACAATTGAGCCCAAAATTTTGGTTGCTAAGCAAGAGCATTGTTAAGTGAGTTTCACCACATTTTACTCAATCCATGACATCTCCTGGCTCTAACAGTCATGTGCAGGCTAGGGAAGAACATCTGAAGGCGTGTGTAATGTTCTAATGTACAGAAATTATAGTTAAATGTGTGGCAGAAAGTGGACTTTGGGGATGTTTTTCCAAATGCAGTAAGTGAGGTTGAATGTTTGTGTGTGTGTGTACATACACATACAGTATATATAATAGATAATATATCTTTTTGTGTGCCTAGACACACTCTATACTATGTAATATGTATGTACACATATGGCATATATACATAGAATTAAATAGTGTATTTTGGATGTTCAGTAGCAGTAAATAAATAAGACAGGGGAATTGTATGTCATTGAGGCCTTTGAGGTGAGGAGAGGCCAGGCAAGGCGCCTCTTGACACGAGTGACATCAAGCTGGCCATGGCTGTCACATGCCCACCAAGCCACGCCCACCCAGCCATGGCCACCCACCCACATGACCATGAAGCCACACCCACCAAGCCACGCCCACAGAACCAGTAGTAAAATTTGAATCCCACCACTGGCAGAAACAAAGTTTTCCCATTCAAAACGTTAGATTAAACCATTGCAGACAGATCCCCTCCCAAAGTCCAATTCATCATTGAGCCAATCCCAAGGTGTGAAGATGTTTTGGGAAACTCAGGCTGAGGTGATAAATGCAGGTCTCCAAGGCAACACTGCTGCTCTTCTCCAGAGATGAGATAAGGCAGCTGGCTCAAGGCACATTTCTTTCCCGCCTCCCAAGGTCCCGAAAGTTACAGCAAGGAAAAGAAACAAACCCCATACAGAGACCCCCACCCAAGCTTCCCCCCCGCCACCAGAATGACAAAAATGTCCCTATAGGAATCTATGGGACCTGACAGAAAGCGAGGCCAGATCCGAAGAAAACCCGCACAAATTGCTACACTGTTCCAAACCCTTAGCCCTCCCCCTTTTGACCAGTTCATCTGTGCCCAATAGGATGGTAGCTGAATGTTTTGAGAAGCATTTAACAATCCATTCCCAGGTCCTGAGCACTCCAAAGTCCTTAAAATTGAACCAGATGATACTGGTTCACAACTCTGCTTCCTATCCACACTGGTCTCCCCCACCCTTTCCCACTTTACAACAGACCCCCTTTCCTCCCCATCCTCCTCTCTCTCAGGATTGTGGCAGGCTGCAGCACAAGTGATGGGGAGGTCAACCTGATATGCTGTCCTCCTTCACAGGGACATTAGCCCTGGAAAGAGATAGAGATTAGTTAGTGTTCCATGGTTTATTGGTTATGGAATCCCTGGAGTAATTTAGGTGCATGCACATGCCGTGCATCCACCCAATCGGTTTCAGAAGGGGGGAAATGTTTCCAGGCAAAGAGGTATTGGATTTTTTCCCCTGTGCTTGCAATGAGTCAAAACTGTCTTTAACTTCAAAATGTTGTTCCCCTTCGATCAGGGTGGGGGTTCCTGGCTCCGGCCGTAATGAATGAGTTAGTTCCAGCTTCAACAGGCTGCGATGAAATATTGGATGGATTTGTCTGAGATTTTTGGGAAGTCTTAGCTGTACTGTGACAGGGTTGATGATTTTACAAATAGGAAAAGGGCCAATATATTTGGGGCCCAGTTTTTTGGACTTCTGTCTAGATTGAAGTCATCTAGTGCTTTATGGACCACGGGCCAGGTGTGTTGTAGTTGGGTGATCAAGTCAGCCAATGAGACAGTCTCTGGCGTGCTTTGGGGCAGTTCTGGCATGGCAATGAATTCTTCCCTTGTAGCAACCTTGCATAGGTTGGAGGGAAACTGTATGAAACCCAAAATGCCCTGCTGTTTTTGAAACATGGCTTTTCTCCAGGACTAAAGCTCATTAGCTCTTAGGAATGTAGTTTCCCTCCAACCTATGCAAAGCCCTCACATATTCATTTTTATGATTTTTAAACTAGTTGTTATCTTTTAGGGCTATTTTCAGTGTCTCAATTACTTTGTTAGGTGTGGTTTTTGGCTGCTTTGCTCGAGCTCTTATGATAACTGGAGCTGCTATCTGTTTTGAAGGGATAACTGGCTGGATGAGCTGCAGCTTTACACTATTGTATTGTGGCATTCAAGATAAAGCATCCGCGACTTCCGGGTTGGCTCCGCAGCGCCATTGACGGTCTTTTTAGACCGCCGCCCCCGCGATCCCGTTGAGCTGTTCTGACAGCGTTAATCAGCTGTCAAACGGCTTGAAAATCTCCCCTTCGGGAAAAGAAGGGGAGGAGAGCAGGTGGGTGAGGGTAGAGCTCCCCGAAAACCCCTGGATTAATTCCAGGGGTTAGGAGGGCGAGAGCTCCCCGTTCAGCCCACTGAAGCTCCGGATCCGGGGGGACTCTGTTTTTTTTTTACAGAGCTAGGCGTTGCATCCAATTTCTGCTGTCAAACAGAAGATTAAATGATTTCAAAAAAGCAGGCGGAACAGAAGCAGGAGGACAAGCTTTTTGCAAGTATAATACTTAACTCCGGGGATACAATGTTTCTAATTGGATTTTCTGAGCTGGAAGTAAAGATGGCGTTTCTTTGTTGCGATTTTAAAAGTGAAAGTTAGAAAGGAAAGTTTTTGCTAATAGACTCGTGCTCAGAGACTGGTTTTAAGTTGCTGGAATAGATTTTGAAGAGCTGTTTGGGAAAAGATTATTTCGTTTGGTGATTTATAAAGAAATTGCTGAAAGCTGCTCAAAAGGATGGCTCTGACTTTATGATTTTATGGTTGTGGGAAGAAAGAAAATCTTTTTAAAATAAAATGGCTTCTAAGAAAGGAGATCCTGAAAGTGCTGGAAGCTATTTGGAGGTCTCAGAAATGAAACAGTTGTCTGATTTACAGAGTTATAAGGATTTTGATGCAGAATTTACAGAATTTATAAAAGAAGCCATGAATAATCATACTGCAGCTATAAGTAATCAAATAGCAATTCTTAAAGGGATAACAACAGAAATGACTGAGGAGACAAAAACAAGTACGGAGCATGATGACAATTCAGGAGATATTCTGATTGCAGCAGAGAAGGTGGAAGAATCTTCTCAAGAATTTTCGAGTTTATTCTCTGCTCTTTTTGGAAAAATTGATAGAATCTTTCAAAATTATGACTTGGTTTGGAAAAAAGTAGTAAATGACCAGACTTTCAAAGTTTCAGAAGATGAAGGAGATTTGCCAGTGGCATTTATACATTTAATAGAAAAGAAACAACTGAACTTTTTTTCACAAACTCTTGACAAACTTTGGTCCTACAGGCGAAGGAATGAACTGATTTATATAAGCAAGAAGAGGCGATTTGGGGGCTCTAAATCAGAGGAAATTTTCTCAAAAAGGGGACAATCTTTGAAGTTACATCAACCTCAAATTAAAATGAAAAACCTCCTCAAAATAGAAGTAGGAGGGATGCAGAAAGACTGGAAAAAATATAAAAAGAAAGCAAGAATGGAAGATTAACCTTTTCTTTTGGCTTTGCAGTTGTTCTACTTATGGTTAAAAATGATTATGTTTTAGGTGTTATAACTACTGAGGGGGGAAAAGTATAAAGTTAAATATTGATTTTTAAATATGATGCATTAATGGTTGAATGTAAGATTAATCTTTTTTGGTTTTTTAGTTTATGTATTAATGGTTAATTATGTTGATGATTATCTTTTAAAATTTTAAAAGTTGGAGGGAGGAATAATGAAGGGGGGAAATTTAAAAATTTTAAAAATGTAGAAATTTAATTAGTGAATACCTAAGGTTTATTTTCTGTTATGAGATTTCAAAATATCTGAATTTTGAGAAAAGTAAGAGGGGGAAAATGTTTTTGCAAATTAATTGAATACTTTACTGATATATTAAGAGAATTTTTAAGGTTTGAATGTTTAATATTTGTTAAAGGTTTTAAAACTCTTAGAGTTATTGGATTATACGCTATTTTGAGCTTATAAAAAGGGAGGTTGATGAAATTATAAAAGGGGAGTTAAGGGGTTTTGGGAGTTATTAAATCTTGCAGTTAGCTAGTTTATTATAGCAAATGTTTGGTGAAATCTATGCCCTGTTTTTGTTCTGGGAAGTCGGGGGTGGGGGGTGGTGAGGAGGGGTTGAAGATTGAGTTTACCAAGGATTGATTTTTTTTTCTTTTTCTTGATGATAGTTTGAATGAATGTTTATATTGTATACTCGTTTGATCAGAAAATAAAAACTTTTTATTAAAAAAAAAAAAAGATAAAGCATCCGCTAAAAAATTACGACCCCCCCCCCGTGATATAGCATAAGGCAGACATATCAAACATGCAGCCCATGGGCTGGATCAAGCCCGCGATAGGCTCCGAGTTGTCCTGTGGGGCTGTCCTGGTGAGGGATCGGCCTGTGCTGCCCTGGCCCACCCTGGTCATACCCACTCAGTCAGCTGTGATGACCAGGCCATGCCCCCCACCGCGGGCAAACAAAATCCTGATGTGGCCCGCAATGGGATTGAGTTTGACACCCCGGCATAAAATGAAGTTGAACCAGTTAAAGAACTGTGTCCAGTGGACCTTTTTTGGGGGACAATTTCCTAGGGGTTTTAAGGGTGTCCCAATTTTTATGGTCCATCCAAACTTCAAAGGGGATTTTGCTTCCTTCTAGGAAAAATTTATGTACCCAGGTCAGGAGTGCCCATTGTCCCATGTAAACTTCTTTTTCTCATACTGCCCATCACCGCTCTGTTTCTGAGAGTTTCCTTGAAGTGTACACATGGGGTTGTAAAGCCTGTTCATTTTCCTGTGGTAATACAGCCCCCCTGCTGTATCGCTGGCATCTGCTTGGATGACAAGAGGCATTTGGGTCTGGGTGCTTCAGCACCACTTTGGCAGTGAACAGCTGTCATAATTTCTCAAAAGCAGCCTGGCACACGCCATAGACCATTTTAAAGGTTGGCTAGGTTTAGGCTTACTCTCCCCTTTCATTTTTAACAAGTTTGTAATGGGGAGGGCTATTTTGGAAAAAGAAGGCATGAACTGGCAATAGAAGTTTGCAAACCCCAAGAAACTTTTAAGCTGCTTCCAGGTCTGGGATGGGAATAGGCAGCGTGGGGTCAGCCAGGACCCCTTTTGGGGACTCCCCACAGTCTCGCCGCCTGAAGTTTAGAATCCGCTTCCTCCAATTCACATAAGGGTTCTACTTTAAAAGCCAAGCCATACCTAGGATTAGTGGTCTCTCTATTGCCAGGGTCATGATAAAACATAAAGTCTCGGTGTGCCACATTCTCCACTGGTTCAGTGACAAATGTTGTAGGGGCTCCTCCTGCCATAGTTCCATCTAGTTGGCAGAAAGCTACAGGTATCCTACATTCTCTTACATCAGGTCCGCTTGATACGCCAGTTGCGCCCCTTTCTGGATCAGGACTCCTTGTGCACGGTCACTCATGCCCTCATCACGTCACGCCTGGACTACTGCAACGCTCTCTACATGGGGCTCCCCTTGAGAAGCACCCGGAGGCTCCAGCTGGTGCAGAATGCGGCCGCGCGGGTGATTATGGGAGCGACGTGGTGCTCCTATGTAACACCTCTCCTGCGCGAGCTGCATTGGCTTCTGGTGGTCTTCTGGGTGCGCTTTAAGGTGTTGGTTCTCCTCTTTAAAGCGCTCCGTGGCTTAGGGCCAGGATATTTGCGAGACCGCCTGCTGCTACCGATAACCTCCCACTGGCCAATACGCTCTCACAGAGAGGGCCTCCTCAGGGTGCCGTCGGTCAGGCAATGTCGGCTGGCGGCCCCCAGGGGGAGAGCCTTCTCTGTGGGGGCACCTGCCCTGTGGAACGAGCTACCTCCTGGAATACGACTGATCCCGGACCTCCGGACCTTCCGTAAAGCCCTGAAGACGTTTTTATTCCACCAAGCCAGCCTAGCCTAAATGGTTCTTAATTGGGATTTTAAATTTTATGGACTTGGGAGTTTTAAATTGGGAAGCTAATGATTTAATTCTTTTTAATTATCTTAACTTTTGTATTTGTATGTTTTTTTAATTTTGGCTGTTCACCGCCCTGAGTCTCCTTTGGGAGAAGCGGGGTATACAAATTAAATAAATAAATAAATAAATAAATTCTCTAAGGCACAGTCCCATTTTTTCCCCACTCTAGGGCTGACCAGGCATCTGGTACAGCCCGAGTCCAAAAGAGCAGTCAAATCCTGTTTATTCTGCACGAAGGGCACCTCAAGTTCTATGGGGATGGTTATGGGGGGAGCATCCCAAGTTACCAAGGGGTCTTCATTATTGTCATTGTAGCTCACAGTCAGGTTCCATGGGGCCTTGGTCGGAGCTCTGTTGACCAGGAATCTAATGTTTCTATTGAAAGTCTTGAGGGAGCATATGTGCCAATGTCCCCATTGCCCCTACAGGCCTTCAAGGTCATGGAAAGCTCATCAGGAAACACCCAAAGTCCTTGAGATGACATACAATGTCTTTGGAGGATCTCCCAAGGGCAGTGGATGGCTATTTCTGTACTTATCTAAAGTGTGCCAGCTTGCCTGGATGAAGTGTGCCAGTGCTTCTGGGTGGAGAGGTGGACAATGTAGCAAATATATAAATATAAGTTTCAAATGTGTTCAGGGTTCTCCCTTGCTAAGATAGGCCCATCTTTATTCAGCTGAATAAACGTTTAAAGCTTATTGAGGTAAATGCCTGGAGTCTGTCTTTCTTTATACCAAATCACACCTGAAAACAAAACCAAACAACTCCAGGCTCATCACCAGGGGAACTCAATGACCTCTGCTCCCTTTAATGCCATTTCGTGAGCCCTCGGGGAGCCCAGCTTTTTAGTTGGCACTGGGGTGTTCTTTGGGATCTAGTGGGGTGCACGGCAATCTACAGCCTGATGGCCCTCCTTCCCACCCTTGAAACAGCCAGCAGTGGAGTGTCTTCGCGGTCTTCTCAACACCCACCCACCCCGTTTCAGGCCACCTCTCCTCTCTGCCAGGAAAGGCGGGGAGAGTGGGCCAGGTCCATTACAGCTTCGTCCAGCCATGAAGCGGGGGGGGGGGGGGGGGCTTGAATTGCAGGTGTGAAGTTTCCGAAAGATGCCCTAATTAATTCATGAGCCATGAGCCAAACTTCAAAAGAAATACAGTCATTTATTAGGAGCACCATTTCGGCATTATTCGGATGCAGTTAGAACTAATCCCATGTAGATTTACGTTCCCCTATGACCCTGTCTCTCCCCTCTTTCCTGGCCATGTCATAAATCACATTCTCCAATTAACCACTTTGGCTGGCTGTGAAAATCAATACCCTCCTTCTGATTGCGGTAAGGAAGCATGTATGGAATGTAACTCCAGTTAGGGAAATCAATCAGCTCTATCAGTTCTCCCTCCCTCCCTCTCATGGCAATTTGAAAGCTTTGCAAGTTGGCATTCGGCTCCCCTCACTTCCCAAGGACGACCTGTACAAAGCAAAACAATTTGACTACAGATGTAGAGTTTAGGGACATGACCCCCCCCCCCAACTGGCTTGTTTGGATTTTCTGTGTGAAATTTGGCTATAAGGCGATCAGCCTGGATGTTTCAACTCTTTACCCAAGATGCCTCTGATAAGCGGTAGCCCTTCCACTTGATTAAATATTGGAGTTATTTCCTGTGCCACCTCGAATTGAGGATTTGCTGCACCTCGTAATGGGTCTGGCCCCCTATGACCACGGGGTCTCAGGGCTCATGGGGTAGTGGCTTCAGGGTCAATCTGACCATGGGTTTTAAGAGGCTACTATGGAATACCGGGTGTATCTTCCCTAGCAGTCGGGGCAACTTCAATTGCACCGTAACCGGGTTGATTATCTTTACTATGGGGAATGGTCCCATAAACTTTGGCCCCAATTTCTTGCTAGGGAGTTTTAACCTCAAATATTTTGTGGAGAGGTAAACTTTCTCCCCCAATTGAAATGGCCTTTGGGGAGCTCAGTGTTTGTCTGCCTGTTTCTTATAAGTTTGTGCTGCTTTAGTTAGCGCTTTCTTGACATTCTCCCAGGTTGCTTTCAGTGTTGCCATCCAATCGGTCAAGCTGACTGAGGAGGGGGGGCTCTCTTGGGTACTCAGGCATTGGGACAAAGTCCATGCCGCTCACTATCTTGAACGGGGTTAGCCCCATGCTACTGTGAACAGCATTATTATACGCAACCTCAGCGAAAGACAGGAGGTCCGCCCAATTGGACTGCTGATAGTTCACGTAGCACCTCAGGTACTGCTCTACCATGGCATTCAGTCTCTCTGCCCCCCCATTGGTGCTTGGATGAAAGGCTGAGCTAAGGCCCTGGGATGACCCAATGGACCATAGGAACTCCCTCCAGAACTTTGCTGTGAACTGGACCCCTCTGTCAGAGATAATTCTTCTTGTACTCCATGGAGGCGGTAGATGTGTTTCAGGAACAGTTTGGCCAACTGGTGGGCTGAGGGTAGTCTGCTGCAGGGTATGAAGCGTGCCTGTTTGGAAAATAAATCTATTACAGTCCAGATCACCGTGTTTTCCCCACTTTTTGGCAACTCCACTATGAAGTCCATTGCAATCTCCTCCTATGGTCTTGTAGGCTCTGCTACTGATTGTAGCAGTCTGGGGGGTTTTCCTGGTCACTTCTTCATCATGGTGCAGATGGTGCAACTTTTCACATAACTGTCCATGTCTTTCTTTGTGCTGGACCACCAGAACTGCCTCCGTGCTAAGTGTAAAGTCTTTAGGAATCTGAAGTGCCTGCCGGTTTAACGTTGTAGCTCCTTTGGACGATCAGGGTGCGTAAGGATTCCGGGATATAGAGCTTTTTCCCCTTCCATGTGAGGTTATCCCTTTTTGTCAGGATGTGTTGATTGTCTCAGAACCAGGGGTCTGCCAGCAATTCAGTTTTGAGTTTTGCCGTTAGCTCACTTGTTGGTTGGTTGTGCCGGTCGTGGCGTTGTTGTCTGGTGGTTACTTGGCCCGCTATTTGGGTAAGGGGAACGATGGCGTCCACTACCTGCTCCCGCTCATATTTGTACTGGGGCATGTGGGAGAGGGCATTGGCTAGAAAGTTCCTTCCCCCTGGAACGTGCTTTAGCACGAAGTTTAAGAGTTGAAGTATTGAGCCCAATGGACTTGTTTGGGCGATAGTTTTTGCGGGGTCCTCAGGGCCTTCAGGTTTTTGTGGTCAGTCCAGACTTCGAACGGTTTCTGGCCGCCTTCCAGCAGGTATAGCCAGGTTAGCAGTGCCCATCTCACTGTGAATACCTCCTTTTCCCATGCTGCCCATCGTCTCCCGCTTGCGGGAGGTGTAGGCGCAGGGTTGTAGATTTCCTTGACTATTTCTTTGAAGTAGCACTGCTCCAACTGCCACGTTGCTGGCATCGGCTTGGATGATGAAGGGTTGTTCGGGGTCAGGATGCTTCAACACTGGTTCCTTCGCAAACATTTCTTTTAGTGTTTCAAATGCCGCTTGGCAGGTTAGGTCCCACTGCAGAAGTTGTCCCGGGTGGGGTTTTGTTCCTGGGCTCCCTGTCTTTAGGAGGTCCGTCATGGGTTTAGCAATCTTCGCAAAGGAGGGGATGAATTGCCTGTAGAAGTTCATGAATCCTAGGAAGCTTTGTAGCTGTCTACGGGTGCGAGGGGTTGCCAGCCTAGGACTGCTTGCACTTTGGTTGGATCCATCTCTATTCCCTCATTTGACACTCGATAACCCAGGTAATCTAGCCGTGCATGGTGGAACCCGCATTTTGACAGTTTGACATACAGGTTGGCTGCCAGAAGTTTTTC
Source organism: Arizona elegans (assembly GCA_022577455.1). Taxonomy (NCBI): domain Eukaryota; kingdom Metazoa; phylum Chordata; class Lepidosauria; order Squamata; family Colubridae; genus Arizona; species Arizona elegans. The sequence goes on along the minus strand of JAKOOJ010000007.1, from coordinate 28,991,281 downwards.
CAGTACCTGGCGGACAAGGGGTATGTGGTCGTCCATGGTCTCAGTGTAAATGAGGATATCATCTAGGTAGACGAGAACCCCCTTGTAGAGGTGCTCATGCAGCACCTCATTTATTAATTGCATGAACACTGCTGGGGCTCCCTGCAGTCCGAAAGCATCACCTTGAATTGGAAGCTTCCTAGGGGCAGTTGAACGCTGTTTTCCACTTGTCTCCCTCCCTGATGCGTACTCGGTAGTATGCTTTTCTGAGGTCTAGTTTGATGAAGACTTTTCCTTTGGCCAGGTGAGATAGCATGTCCTTCATGAGGGGGAGGGGATATAGGTTGTGTACACACACTGCATTAATATCTCGAAAGTCGACACATAATCTCATAGTCCCATCTTTTTTTTTCTTTGAAGAGGAGTGGTGCCGCGACCTGTGGTTTTGCTGGCTCGATGAACCCCCTTTCTAGTTTTTGTCTATGTAGTTGCGCATTTCTTGCATTTCCCAAGGTGTCATGGCATACAGTTTGGACTTCGGTAGTTTTGCCCCAGGGATTATTTCGATGGTGCAATCTGCCTCGTGGTGGGGAGGCAGGACGTTGCACTCGGCCTCGCTGAATACTTCTGCAAGGTCCTGATATTCCCTCGGGATCTGTTTGGTCTCTGGGGTTTTGTCAGATGTGGCTGCCAGTTCTGGTGTGCTCTTTTGGAGGGTTCCCTGCATGGGCAGTATTTCTGCTCGCTGGTGTGGGAGGGGTTGGGGCCCCCTTGCTATTCTCAGTCTGCGGGTACCCTCTTGCCACCAGATGGTTGGTCCACACTTGTCTAGCCAGGAGAGTCCCAGTATGACTGGATCTGTCATTTTGGGGGCTATTACGAATCGAATTACTTCCCAGTGATCTGCTAGCTCTAGCCTCACTGGTTCAGTCAGGTGAGTGGCATAGGCTCCCCCCATTAGGGACCCATCAACCTGTTCGAACCGGATTGGGTGGGTTAGTCTTTTTGCTCTAATCCCCAGTTTCAGGACTGGTTAAGTTGATCAAGCATCTAGTGCAGCCTGAGTCTATCAGGGCTTGAAAGGCCTCCTGGGTCCCCGTTTTTGGGGCTGTGAGGCATATTGGGAAAACGAAAGGACTGGTCCCCTCACCATTGGGTCGTTTTCACCCTCGTCCTCGCTATCAGAGGATTCTGGCAACTGGTCATCATTGCCTGGTGTTCCCCGCCTCCTTCAGCTGGGTGAGAAGGGACCTCTTCAGCCTGGAGGGTGGCTTGTTTGGGGCCTTGTTCCAGCTGTGCCCTGGGTGGTGGCTCTGGCCTAGGCCTCGGGGCTGGGGTCGTGCATGCAGATGCTATGTGGCCCCTCCCCCGACATCTGTAGCACTTCAGCAGGCTTTGAGGGAGGGCTGGTTTTGGGGTCTGCCGTGGTGCTGTGGTTCCCCATTGGCTCGGCGGTTTCAGGTCGGGTTGCCCCCACTCTTTCGTGTTTGGTCGCTCTCTCATGTTGTTGGCATGCAATCCACTGTCAACTTTTATTGCTACTCGGAACCACTCAGAGAGCTGGTTTGGGATGTCTAAGTAAGCGGTTACCTGGCCAATTTGATTGTCCAGGCTTGTTCTGAAAAAGTGCACTAGCAACTGCTCTGGCAAAGGGGATAGCCTCCCAATGACTCTCCTAAATTCGCAGATGTGCTCTTTAATGGGATGGCCCCCTCTGCTTTAGATAGTTGAGCTCATCCTCTGCATACAGGTCTTCCTCTGCCTCCTCGAATCTGGCCTCTAGCAGTCATAGGAAGTCATCTACGTCTTGCAGTTGGGGGGCTCTCCTCTTGTGGAGGGCTGCTAGCCATTCCCTTGCTTCCCCCTCTAGCTCCCCTCAATGCTTCCCTGGCTTGCTTGATCAGTGTGCCATCATGGTCTGAGTTGCTGGGGCCTGGTTCTACTTTGAGCTCCATGCCCAATTCTCTTTGGTGGATTCCTCTGCCTCCCCGAGTGATGGTTACTCTTGAGAATCCTTCATCCCATTCTTTTTTCCAGATGATGCCCATTGATCACCTGGGTCTTGGTTGTTCATCTCTAACTTCCACCTCTCCTGCCCACTCCAGGGGGGATCTGCCTGGCCATGGTTCTGGCAGCTACCTCTCCCAGGATGTCAGCCTCCTCATGGTGAGACATTGGTTGTGTGGTTCCCATGGTAGCTTGGTGACTCAGAGGTGACTGGTTTTGCAGATCTGGCCTAATGTCAGCCCTGCCCAGCTGGCTCTCTAGGAAAGAAAGACTCTTGACTCTCATCAGATGATTACAAGGCTCTTTTACTAGAGACAACTGGATGCAGTGAAAGCAAGCCCAGATCTGATGTAAACCCACACACATTGCTACACTGTTTCAAACCCTTAGCCCTCCCCCCTTTGACAAGTTTGTCAGTGCCCAATAGGATGGTAGCTGGATGTTTTGAGAACAGGACACTTTGAGAAGCTGTTAACACTCCATTCCCAGGTCTTGGACACCCTTAAGTCCTTGAAGTGAACAAGATAGGACTGGTTCACACCTCTGCTTCCTGTCCATGCTTGTTTCCCTCCATCTCTCCTCTTTTACAACAGGCTCCTTTTACTCCCCACCCCTCTCCCTCTCAGGATTGTAGTAGGGTGCAGCACAAGCAATGGTGAGGGCAACCTGACAATCACCTTTATTTTCTATTTATCTATTTGTGGCACCATCGAATAGCAATTACACACAAACATACACATAGAGTCCTTGACCTACAACCACAATTGAGCCCAAAATTTATCCTGCTAAACAGGGCAGTTGTTAAATGAGGTGTGCCACATTTTATGACCTTTTTTGCCATACATATTCAGTGAATCACTGCAGTCGTTAAGCGAATCTGGTTTCTCCCATTGACTTTGCTGTTTGGAAGCCAGTGAAGGTTACAAATGGTGATCACCTGACCCTGAGACAGTGCAATCCTGCAATGGTCATAAGCGTGAAAAACGATCATACTTTTTCAATACTATTGTAGCATCAATTATTAAACAAATGGCTTTAAATTGAGGACTACCTGTATGTGTTTGTATGTAAGTACTCTGTGTGTGTGTGTGTGTGTGTGTGTGTTTGTATGTGTGTATGTATGTGTGTATGAATGAAAGAAAATACAGTACACTCAAGTTGTGAATGAGTTTTAACAATTGTTGGGAACGATGTTAAGTAGCCCTAAGAGAAATCCCTGAAAAACTTACAGAACACGTATTATAGAGGACAGCAGCAATCTCAGTTTTATGGGTAAGTCACCACTGCTCTATGATACAATTTCCCATCTCAGAAAGTTGGTCCACAATGACAGCATTGGGAAAAATACTACAGGTTCTCAGGAAATGCAGGGCGGTCCACAAATCTGTAAGACATTCTAACATAATGACTCAGTTTCTCTCCCAAAATGAAATTGGAAGTAAAATAACATTCATTGATGTTAATGGAACATATTTTTAGCAGTTCTAGCTTTTATCAATGTTTTTATATTTTTCATTATAATCATATACAAAAACTAATTCATATACTGCATGCCAAAATAAAAATAAAAAGATTCCAATATACTGAAAACATTATTTTATACAACCCATCTACCTATAGACCATAATATTGTATTATACTTGGAACATTTAGGATATTTTCCCCTCTTTTGGGTGAACATATAAGATGTTCAACAAAGTTCTTAGGCACAAACAGTAATATGTGCAGTTTAAATGCATAAGCAAGACACAGGGCAGGGATAAGAACCTTAAATTACCAACATTAAATTTAGGCGATGTAAGCAACAGAAGCAGACACAGAGGCTGCTGTTGTCTGAGGAACAACCACTTGTTATTCATGTTGCAATTTTAGAGTAAGAATACTTTCCAAAAGAAATCTAACAACACTTCATGTTCCTCTTTTAAAGCATTTCCTCTTTTAGGAACAGCCTAACATTATGTTGAATTTGTTTTGAATCTTGTAAATTATTAAATTAATACTGGTATGTGGATACACAAATTTGCCAGGCTTGCACATTGTACTGATTAAACTACGGTATTAAAATCCATGATTGGCTGAAGAAGTCATAAAGGAGGGGTTTACCCAACACAGTAAGCTAAAATGAAAGAACAAATGCCCTAATAGGTCATTCCTTTCCCTTGAAAGAGTTCAAGTTCTTGAGATCATTTTTCAAGTATTTTTCTGGATTTGGAACATGCTGCTATGCTATGAAGCTGGCCTACTTAAAATAGAAACCTCTGCTGGATCTTTATTTTCTCTATTGGCTTAAACACTCCTTTTTTTCCAGCTGGTTTGGCCCCTTTAATGATGACCAATAGTTTTCAGTGTTCCTGATGCCGGGGAATACATACAAAACTGATAACTGTATGGTTTTTAATGGCCAACCATCACCTTGATGGGCTATGAAGGCGCAGGAGCTGATCTAAAACAATAGGCAATTGATTTAGAGCTGCAAGCAGATTTATCAGTATTCTCTAGAAACATCTTCTTGAACTACTCTGCACACCTACTCCAAACAGCCAGATTCCTTAGCCACATGCTGATTCCTAAATTTAGAAGGATTTATCCTTGTCTGGATTCAATGCCTTCCCAACAGCTACTGAAAAGAGACACCCAAAGATCCCTTTTAAAACATGTATTATTGCCACTACAGACGCTCACCAGAAGTTTCTTTCATAAAATATCTTGATAGTTCTGACTTGCTTTATCTTAAATTGTTATTATCAGATAAATCTGATTTTACTTCCTCAACCACACCCTCTATTAATTTGTGTTAATTAATTCAATTATTAACTAAAAGAAATCATATTGGTTTCTTTCAATTAAAAATTAAACCAGTATATATGGTTTAATACACTGTATGAATAATTTACTAGATATTTTAACTCCTTAATATGTTATAATTTCCTTGGTCAGGGTGTGAGATTGTCCAGATGACAGGTTGTATCAGTTGGATCTGACGCTGGCTGAGTCATAATTTTTGACCACACCCCTTGCTCCTCCCTTTCAGGCTCAGTTTCGACTCAGTTGGCCTGAGAGAAACATCTCCTGCAGATTTGGCTTTACAGCCCAGGTCTGTTCGATATCATAGTATTTGTAAGCTTTTTTGTCCACTTATTTTTCTCTATCTTTAAATTTGTCTTTTTTTACTTTAAATTTTTCTAAGGTACCAGTCTACCAGGCTATTTATTTCTTGCAGCCTACCGGTCTTTGCATTACTGGAGCAACCTGGTTTCCCAGGCTTGCTTCACTCCTGACAGCGGCTATTTTGGAAGCCCCATTTTAAAGGGAAATTTTTCTTTTTCTTCCCTTTTTATTTTGGTGGGGTTTTTTCAACACTATTCCACCAACGATTAGAAGAGGGCACAGACCACTATACCACCAACAATTTAAAGTGATTTCCTGGTGTTAACCCAGGATCGCTAAATACAGCTCCCAGCACTGCCGATCAGCTGTAGGGCAGCTCTTTGAAGCACCGTGGCATTTTTAAACACAGTTTTTTGCCGCTTTGCCACCAACGAGGCTGCAGCAGAGGCTTGGAAGCAATTTTCCTTCCCCTCTTATCACCAACGAGATTTAAGGAGAATGGCAAGTTTCTTCCTTGCCCTCTCCCTGTGGCATTTCCAGCCAGCGGTTTTTGGGATCGTGGCTGTAGAGGCGCTGAAGAGATCCGTTTCTAGGATTTCCTAGACAGTCACCTCTGGAGCAGAGTTGATCCTGCTCACGTGTGACCTGGCAGCCATTGTGCTTAATGCCAGAGTCGTCGCCATCTTGTTATCAATCCACGTGGCGAAAATGAAACTAAATCTTCTCCAGTCGACATCTTGGTCGCAGTAAGTATATCAAAGATGGCGGATCGTTCTTCCCAAGGGGAGGGTAATACTATGTCCACAGGAAAGAAATCAACTTCCAAAGGCAAGCACCTTTCCAAAGCAGAGGAAAAGGATTTAGCAAGGAGGCATAAAACCTTAGAGAAGCAAATTAGTGAGGTTTCTGCAACTGTACCCAGTAAGGAGGCTTCTCTTCCCCCATCTACCCCTCCTCTTCCCATTTCGGCCATTAGCCAGGCTTGGTCATCAGAGGGAGAGGGAACTGTTCTTCAACAAGAACAAAGCACCTTACAAAACCTTTTTGCAAGCCAATTAATAACTCCTGCAACTCCTGAATTTGGTGGGCATGTGGCAGCAGTTGCCTCTACAAAGGAATCCCCCATGACTGTGCAAACTCCTGGAGATCCTTTTAAAAATATGCCAGAAGGATTGAGGATTCTGATTGATCAAGCCATTGCTTCTCGAGTGGCAGCTACCATTCATGGTCACCACTCTGGCTCTGTTATTTCAGAGCAATCTGCTCAAATTAGAGATTCCCCTGCAGTCAGCCTTACTGTTTCTCATTCTCCTGCAGCCTCCAGAGCTAGTGAAGCCTTTGTGTTTGAGGAAGAGCGTCATTCTGATTTATCTGATGATGAAAGGTTAATTCAAGATCAACCTGCCTTTACAGGTTTATTTCCCCCTAATAAATTCAAGTCTTTATTGCATAAGGCTCACTTAACGGCTGCCTTAAAGGAAGATGAATATCCTAAAGAGATGCAGGAGGCCTAGCAGGGTGGATTACAGGGACTTTTTTCTGACACCCCCCCCCCCCGAGCAGTGTTATGTTCCAACTCCACAGTTGTTCATAGATGTGGTAAAGAAACAGTGGGCTGGGCCTGCAACCATGGCCTCTGCACATGGTTCAGATAAGAAATATTATGCGGTTACTCCAAAGTTTGTTCAACTCTTACAAGTTCCCCCAGTGGACAGCCCTGTAGCAGCCATTTCCTCTTCATCTTCATATGTGGCAGGGGATACCTCTGAAGGTCTACGGCCCGAGGACAAAAAATTGGAATTTCTTTTTAAAAAGAACCATGGGCAATTCAATCAGCTTCATCAGCCTCATTTTTAACAGAACTACCATCCTTTGGCTTCAACAGCTACAGGCAAGAGTGCCCCCCAGTGAGGTTCGCCTCCATCAGGATATTAATAAAATCATTGCTGCCACTCAATTTTCAGCTGATGCAACCTTGAATTCGGCCAAATTTGCATCCAGAGCCTTAGCCTCTACAATTTTTGCTCGCAGAATGCTCTGGCTTCGCCAATGGCCTACTGATCTTAAGGCCAATTGGTGCTTAGCTGCAGCTCCATATTCTGCAGATAAATTATTTGGGGAATCGCTTGACCCTCTTCTTGTAGAGACCCAGGACAAGCGAAAGATTTTGCCTTCAACGTACAAACGGTCTGACAGAAGGTCCTCTCCATATTACAGGAGAGCTTCCTTTCGTTCCTACTCCCAGGGAAGTCTCTCCAGGCAGGAATATCTTCAGGGATCTTATAGGTCTTCGGACTGTCAATACTTTCGGGATAGGAACAGGCAATTCCAGTCCAAGCGGACCTTTCGCAGCTCTGGCTACTGCCGGTCCCTCAGTCGTAAGTGACTCACCGCCAAATCCTCCAATAGGAGGTCGCCTATCCCTCTTTGCAGACAGGTGGGAAAGGTCAACACCAGACCTCTGGGTCCTTTCAGTAGTGAAATTCAGCCTCCCCCTGGAATTCCTCTCCAAACCTCCGACCCGCTTCCTTCAATGTCCACCTTCCAAAAGCGAATCCAGACGTCAATTGATGAACCAGGCAGATACACGCCATAGAGGAGGTCCCCCACGAACAGTGGAAACAGGATGTATTACTCCATCCTGTTCGTAGTTCCGAAGCGGTCGGAGGGGTGGAGAGCCATTCTGGATTTTAAAAATCTCAACTTCCACATAGTGTATCGCAGATTCAAAATGTGTTCACTAACCTCTATTCTTCAAGGGATTCGTCCCTTTTTAGTTTCCATAGGCCTCATGGAGGCTTACCTTCACATCCCCATCCTACCAAATCATCGACAGTATCTCTAATTCAGCTATGCAGGTAAGCATTTCCAATACTGGGTTCTTCCCTTCAGCCTGACATCTGCACCAAGGGTATTCATAAAGGTCCTAACAGTCGTGGCAGCTCACCTGAGACAAAAACTGGTAAGGCTCCAGGCTTACCTGGACGACATTCTGATTCAGGCTCACTCTCGAGACCAAGCCTTACATGACTTGAACCTCACAATCCAAACCTTGAACGATCATGGGTTCCTGGTCAACTACAAAAAGAGTCAGTTGGCACCGGTCACCAGGATCACCCATCTTGGTGCCATCATTGACACAGGGCAAGAGACCGTCTACCTGTCCTTGGAATGGAGGTCAGACATCAGGGACCTGGTGACTCATATTCGCAAAAACCTGTCAGTTCCATTGGCCACTTTATCCAAGCTCCTAGGCAAGATGGTTTCCTGCATTCAGATTGTTCCTTGGGCGCACCTTCACGCCCGCCACTTGCAGTGGTTCCTGCTTCCCTTTCAACGGAAATGCCAGGCTCACATCATGTCGACCGTCAGAGTTCCACTCTCAGTCAGGCGATCGCTATATTGGTGGACATCGTCTTCTATAGACAAGGGGTGCCTCTTCATGAATCACAACCAGCTTATACTCACTACAGATGCCAGCCTACATGGATGGGGAGCTCATCTCGCATTGCACATAGCTCAAGGCCATTGGTCTGCCTCCGACCTCACCAACCCTATCAACTGGCTAGAGCTGAAGGCCATTCATGTAGCACTCACACAATTTCAACGGTTTGTGCAAAACCATCATGTTCTGGTGTTGACGGACAACATGGCGGTGAAGGCACATGTCAACCGTCGGGGGTACCCACTCAAAGCGTCTCATGGAGGAATCATTTCGCCTAGGCAAATGGGCAGACCAACATCTCCTCTCCATCAGAGCGGACAACATAGCGGGGACGGAGAACACACAAGCAGATTTCCTCAGCAGGACCGAGGTGGACAATGGCGAATGGCAGATCCATCCTGACATATTCCAGCAGATGTGCAACAGATTCGGCATTCCAGCCATAGATCTCTTCGCAATGAACCTGAACACCCAGCTTTCTCGCTTCTTCTCAAGGTTCCCAACCCCAGGGGCGGAAGGGGTCAATGCTCTTCGTCTCACCTGGCCACCCGGTCTTCACTACACCTTCCCACCGTTGCCTCTGATTCTGGCTCTGAAATCGGAAGGTCATCACCGACAGGGCAGAAATTATCCTTGTGGCTCCACACTGGCCATGCCGTCCGTGGTTCGCAGACCTAGTCAGTCTCTCCATAGAGAGAGATTGGAAGATTCCACCAGACCAGATTGTGCTGCGTCAGGGAATCCTGCTTCATCCGGACCCTCAGTGGCTCCAACTGACTGCATGGCACTTGAAGGGGCCCGTTTAAGGCGGGACAATTATTCAGATAGGGTGATCCACATTGTTCAAGCCTATAGACGTAGATCCACAGTCAGACTCTACAATATCACCTGGCTAGCCTTTTATAGGTGGTGTCGATCCCGACGGATAGACCCTGTTTCAGCCTCACCTTCCCAGATCCTAGAGTTCCTCCAGGATGGATTTGACCATGGCCTGGCCCATAGCACCCTTCGGAGACATGTGGCGGCTCTGTCTACAGCCTTATCCAGTCCATCTGGACAGCCACTCACTCAGTACCCTGTGATAAAGAAGTTCCTGCAAGGAGCCAGGCTCTTACAGCCCTCCTCAATTCATAGGTATCCTACTTGGGATTTGCCCAAGGTCCTTAACGCATTAACTGAGGCTCCCTTCGAAAGTCAGCCAGGCGCATATCAGAGCTGGCAGCCCTCTCGGTTAGGGAGGATCTCTGTATTTTCTGGCCAAACACAGTTATTTTGAGATTGGACCTCTCATTTAAACCTAAAGTTAATTTCCTCTTTCACAGGGCTCAGGAGGCTATTCTACCCAATTTCTGTCCACGGCCCTCTCATACCTTGGAGCGAAGGTGGCATACCTTAGATGTACGGAGGGCTCTAAAAATTTACATCAAAAGAACTGCCCCTTTCAGAAAATCTGAGGCCTTATTCGTTTCCTTCTTACCAAGTTCCCTGAGGTCTCTTCTGCAACAATTGGTCGCTGGATCAGAGCTTGCATCGCTTCGGCATATCAGGCCCAGGCGATCCCTGTTCCCAGTCGCATTACTGCCCACTCCACTCAGAGTGCTGCCACTTCAGCAGCTTGGGCGACCCAGGCCTACCTTGAGGTCTGGAGGGCGGCCATCTGGTCTACCCCCCTCGCCGTTCATATGTCACTACAAGATAGATGTTTTTGCTTCTGCTGAAGCGTCATTTGGCAGGAGGGTTTTGCAGCAGGTGCACCATGCAGGGGTCTCTCCAGGCCCTTCGACATCCCACCCTTGAGACTGCCAAAACTTTGGTATGTCCCTCATCTGGACAATGTCACACCCTGATCAAGGAAATTGGGAAATTAGTCTTACCTCAAATGCCAGATTTCTTGATGGGGGTGACATTGTCCAGCCCCTCCCTCTGTCTCAGTCCCTGTACAATTAATTGTTCTTGTTCAAGTAGTTTATTTCCAGTTGTCCTGTTGGACCGGTTTCTATACCTGATGATGATGGTTCCTGTTGGAGATCCTTCTTGTGGCCTTTCTTTGTCGAAACTGAGCCTGAAAGGGAGGAGCAAGGGGCATGGTCAAAAATTATGACTCAGCCAGTGTCAGATCCGACTGATACAACCTGTCATCTGAACAATGTCACCCCCATCAAGAAATCTGGCATTTAAGGTAAGATCAATGCCCATTTTGCCCAATTTAGGGAAAGTCATTCTAAATACATTACATGGATCAATCATACAATCTTGAATAGAGATAATCATATAATTATGTTCCTTTCTAAAGCAAAATATAGTTTTCAGCTGTATGTTCATGTTGTTATATTCACATACTGCATTAAGCAATAATATAATTTATTTATTTAGGTCTGACAGCTAACACATTTTAAAAGCACTGCTTAGGGAGAATTGGTGGCGTAAAATGAGGATTGTGGGGGCAATAAGCTGACTTTGTATAAAAAAGAACACCGCTTTGGGTGCGGGGGGAAGCCCTACTAAGCAGGTATATATAAAAGTATGAAGGCTATTGCTTAACGCATTAGTCTTGTAAGCCGCCCTGAGTCTCCGGAGAAGGGCAGCATATAAATCGAACCAATTAATTAATTAATTAACGTAGTCCCTTATCTCAGGCATTGCTACTATTGCTTTACACATTTCCTGCCTACCATTTTGGCTTTGAAGCTCCTGCTGGATTAATACAGTGTGAAGGTTCTCAGCACAATACTGAGTGTCATTTATACTCACCAGTTTTTCACAGTCTCAAATTCCTCCTATGGTAACTTCATACTAGCAAAAAGGAGTGTCTCCAAACATTCTATATGACTGCAAAATACCACTCCTCCTTACTATTCATGTAGGGATTGTAGGAGAGATGTGGTAGTCTATGGTAGCAAAAAAATCAGGAAAAGTCTGCTGGCCCTTTTTTTGACTAACATATTTTTTAAGAGGCTGCAGATTTTCTTTTTAATAAAATGTATTAGTTGGAAAAGGTGCTACCAGATTTCTTTTAATTAATGTAGTAAATTATGCTGATGGAAGTTTGTAATTTGCAGTTGTAGTCTATATGACGTATTTTCTAAGCATAAGACTTCCAATAACTACTGCATCAAATAGATTTTTAAAAAATCATGCTATGATTTTCTTTTTAAAAAGCTTATTCTCCATTGAGGGTGGAGACAGCAGCCAGGAATGGGTGTTCTAGCTTGTTCAGCTTGAAGGACTGAGACTGTTGCAAAATTAAGCTCCTCTCTTGTTGCTAGGGATCTCCAGCTTTTTTCTCAGTCCTTCAGCCTGGACAGACATCTCGGGCTCTGTGTCTCTTCACTACCTTCCTTTTACCCTTCCTGGTTGCTAGCCTTGCCTTTTTGGACTTTAGCCAATTTGAATTTCTACAAACTGTGAGTTACTGAGGACTTTGTTCTTCAGTGGACATGGTTCCTGTTCCCTGCAGGCTTGCCTGCTGGGGATAAGTCATTTTCCCCCCACCCCCATCTAGCCAGATAGAATTCCTCCGTTGAACTTGCAGGCGTTTCGGAGAGGCTTGTTTTGTTTGGCTTCCCGGGGGGGGGGGTGCGCTTCAGCGCTGAGTGGAGCTTCATGCTCCAGCATTCAGCCTTGTGGTGAGAAGCCTGGGGCTTTGTTGATGGCTGGTCGGGCAGCATTGATTGCTACATCCAACTGAACACCGCCCGCCTTGTGGAGCTGCAGGTGGAGCTTCGTGCTCCTGTTTCACCCGCCTGCAATATCTACAGGGTATCGGCCAATTTGACTGCCTTTCAAGAGGAGTTTTTTCTGCCGCATCAGGAGCTTCGCGCTCCGCGTTTAGCGGCTGGCAGTCTTTAAATTCAGGAGCTTCACGCTCCATTGCTGGTGACTAGCGGCCACCTTTCATCAGGAGCTTCGCATTCCATTGTTGGTTCCAGATGGCTGTTTGGAGGCTCAGGAGCTTCACGCGCCATAAATTGCTGGGGGAAGTGCCATTTTGCTCTGTGGGGCTTAGAGCTCTGCTGCTGGACTGTTGGACGCCATTTTGGATGCCCGGGAGCTTCGTGCTCCATTGACTGGCAGTTTGGCGCCATTTTATGCCTTTCAGGGCTTGGCAGGTTGCACTTTTCTTCTAAATTTGGCAGCTGTCCTCGGACTTGGGCCAGAGGAGCTTTGTTTCTACTCCTTCATGGTGATTGGGAGGATATTCCCTCTCATTGTCTCTGGAACCTACTGCTCTGAGATTGCCGTTCAAATTGAGGCAGCCATTTGCAATTGCTGTCTGACTGGCGGCCATTTTAGTGTACCTCCTTGTGATTACCTTCATCAGGTCCTGTCCCTAACTCCGTATTGCCCCTCCTACTTACCATCAGGATGCCTAAGGCACTCTCCAAATCCAAGCATGGCCAAAAGGCTGGATCTACTGGCCAGGCTGATAGGGTGCTCTTGAGTGCAGATTCAGGACCTTTACAATCTACTTCTGTCACAGGCACTCCCTCCAAGGGAAAGTCCTCTCAGTCTCATCATGCTTCTCACAGCATCAGCTCTACTGCTACTAGGGACGAGAGGCACAGAGACCAGGCCTTGCAGAAAATCTGCAATAAGGCCAGCAAACATAGGCCCCCTTCCTTACAGGAGCTTCCCCAAGTTCCTTCCCATGGTGGCGTCTGACCAGATCTCTCTGCGGGACTGCTCCATTTTGGTCTCCACTTCTGCATTGTGGGGATCTTCTGGGCCCTCAGCCTTTACTCCTCCTCCTTCCCCTCTTGAGGGGGCCACGGTGTCCGACCCAGGGCACGCCCCTGGACTTCCTGAACCCCCTTCTAAGACATAATAGAGAAGCTTTGCTCCCTGATCATCTACAACAGATTTTTTCCAGGGCTTTACAGATGTCGTTAGAAGCTGGCTATCTTCAGCTGGGTGAAGATCTTTATGTGAGGTCGGGGGCTTCTGCCTCTCCTGAGCAAGACATCCAGGATGGTCAACTTTCCTGTCCAGAGTTGGTGTTGTTGCCTTTTTCAAACACATCTTGCCCTGCTAACCTTGACGAGTTCGATCAGCCGGGACCCGATCTGTTTGAGGACAAGGGCCTCGAGCCGGAACAGCCGGCCTTTACCGGTCTTTTCCCTCCGGCAGTTTTTAAATCATTACTCTTTAAAGCACTCAAGCGGCGCAATTGGGCCCACTCGCTACTGGAGAGGTTCCCCAAACGCCCCAAAAGTCGTTTAACCCCCTTTTTTCTGAGCCAACTAAACCTGTCGATTCTACTCCAGCTCCTCCACTTTTCCTGGACGTTATTCAGCGCCAGTGGACGTCACCTGGATCTTCTCTGGCTCCTTCTTCCCTGGACAAATGCTTCTTTAATGTAGCTCCCAAGATCGCCTCTCTGCTCCAAATTCCCGCGATTGATGCCCCTATTGCAGCATTACTACATCACACTGCCATCCCAGGCGAAGATGACAAAGGTCTTCGCCCTGAGGAACGCCGCTCCGATCAGACTCTCCAACGGGCTCATTTAAGAGCTGCTTGGGCATTAAATCTGCCACCACAGCCTCCTTCTTTAACAGGGCGACATTGGGATGATTGAATCAACTCCAAAGTAAATTGCCTCCTGTGGACTCCAGGCTGCAGCAAGACCTAAATAAAATCATCACAGCAGTCCAGTTTTCAGGAGACGCCACCCTCAACTCTGCCCACTTCGCTTCGAAGTCTATGGTTTCAATGGTGGCGGCACGCCGACTTGTTTGGTTTCAACATTGGCAGGCAGACGCCCGTCACAAGTGGTGTCTGGCGTCTTCCCCCTTTACGGGGGCAATTTAGTTGGCTCTTCTTAGAACCCGTTCCTCATAGAGTCGAAAGACAAACACAAAATATTACCTTTTCGCAAAGTAAATCTGACATTCGATTCTCTCCCTTTTTCGCAGGCCTCCTGTGAGGGAATCCAACTGGGGTGCTGGAACTTCCTGTTCTCAGGGGTCCTTCGTACCTAGACAGCGGGGGACCCAAGACAGGCCATACAGAGGTAGAACGCTCCCTGGCAAGTGGCCCTTTCGAGGGGGAGGAAGCCATATTTTCCACCGCCAACGATAGCTGTATGTCTGGCGGTCCCATCGGCAGCAGGCTAGCCTTATTTGCTGACCGATGGGACATTCTTATGTTGGATTCTTGGGTCAGGGATACGGTAAGATCTGGTCTATCACTTGAATTTCTCTCCACCCCTCCGAGTTTCTTTATTCGCTGTCCCGTTTCTAGAGATGGGCACAAAAAAGCCCTCATGGATTTGGCCGTGAAACACCTACTGGACATTCATGCCATCCAGCAGGTGCCAGAGGATCAGGTGGGCCAAGGGTTTTATTCCCTGCTCTTTCTGGTACCCAAATCCTCGGATGAGTGGAGACCTATTCTGAACCTTAAAAAACTGAACCGCGGTTTATAAGCGGTTCAAAATGCAGTCTCCTCAATCTATTTTGGCTGACATCAGGAACGGCGACTTCCTCACTTCTATTGACCTCACTGAGGCTTATTTACATATCTCCACTTTTTCCCCACATCACAAATATCCCCACTTTTTCCCCACATCACAAATATCTGCGGTTTTATTATGCCGGTACACATTATGCTTTATCATTTGGATTGTCCTCTGCCCCCTGTGCCTTTACTAAGGTACTAGCCGCCTTGGCGGCTCATCTTCAGGCCATCCCTGGATGTTACTTGGATGACATTTTGACAAAAATATAGATACACAAACATCATAAAATTGCTAATTAAAATTATTACTTAGTTTGGTCAATTAAATAAAACCCAGAATTAGATAACATTTTAAAAAATCATTCACATGTTCATATGTTTAGCCCCGCCTGTTGGAACATCAGGGTCTTGAGGGCACGGCGGAAAGCACGGAGATCAGGGATATTTCGTATCTCAGGGGGCAGTTCATTCCAAAGGGTTGGAGCCCTCACAGAGAAGGCCCTCCCCCTGGGAGTTGCCAGTCGGCATAATTTGACTGACGGTACCCTGTGAGAACGAACTGGTCGGTGGGAAGCTATTGGTGGCAAAAGACGGTCTCGTAGGTACCCAGGTCCTAAGCCATGGAGCACTTTAAAGGTGATAACTAACACCTTGAATCGCACCTGGAAGACCACCGGGAGCCAGTGCAGCTCGCGTAGGAGAGGTGTTACATGGGCATAACGAGCTGCGCCCATAATCACCCGCGCGGCTACATTCTGGACCAGTTGGAGCCTCCGGGTGCTTTTCAAGGGGAGCCCCATGTAGAGAGCATTACAGTAGTCCATAAGGGAGGTAACTAGGGCATGAGTGACCGTGCGCAAGGCGTCCCGATCCAGAAAGGGACGCAACTGGCGGATCAGGCGAACCTGATAAAAGGGACCCCTGGCCACGGCCGTCAAATGATCTTCTAAAGATAGCCGTGAATCCAGGAGGACACCCAAGTTGTGGGCCCTCTCTGTGAGCTGCATATATAGCTATATATATAGCTATATATATATATAATATAGCTTTAAGACTGCTGTATTACTGTATTGGATCATACTGTGTCATGATTGGTTAGCTCTGTAGCCAATGTCCTTAAGAGGGAGCTAGAAACCTGGTTTGTTTCTCTTTACTGCCTTTTTGCTGATCATTACTGCTCTTTGCTGTGTTTGCTACTGTTTGCAACTGTTAATGTGTATGACTACAACGACTGGTAAAAAGACTTTGTTATTGGATTATCCCTGGACTATTGTTTTACTATCTACTGCTTTATACGTGTATAACCTTGACTGTTTATTGGACTGTGCCTTACTATTTCCTGAAAGTAAACACAACTCAGTGTATCTCTGTGTTGGTGTGTTTATTGTAACTATTCTCAATTGCTTTCATGTGCACACCCTTGCTACTCTAGGGTTGCTCTGCGAATTCCTTAACATTGGTTATGGGCCCAGGATACTGAGAGTTACTGTGAATACACAGTACCATATTCAGACAGCTGTTTTTGTAGTTTATTGTTCAAGTGAAGATGGCACAAGAACAGTCAACCTGCATATCCCTGATAAGATGGTTGGATGGAACAAACTACGTTTCCTGGTCTATGAAGTGCTGCCTACTTTTGCGTAAGGAAGGACTATGGGCTGTAGTTCATGATCCACCAGATGTACCTGCTTGGAATTCAGCAGATGATGAAGATGCAAAGAAAATAGCCAAATTTAACCGGGATAATGAAAGGGCTCTTTGTATAATCAGATTGACACTAAGTGATCAGCAGCAGTCTATATTCGTGGTGAGGAGTCTGCTGCCAAGTGTTGGGACACTCTGAAGAGGATTTATGTTCGTGATAGTGTGGGTGCACACATACACCTTACATGTAAACTGTTTAGAGCTCATCTTCTGAAAGGTGGAGATATATTAGCTCATTTGGAGTTTATGAAGGGAACTTTACAAGAGCTATATGAAAAGGAGCTGATTTTCTCAGAGCTTCATCAGGTTCATATCATTCTTTCCTCTTTGGATGAAGGTTATAATGATTATGTTATCTTCACTGGAAGTCCTGACCAGAGATGAACTGACATTGACTGGCATAACCAAGAGATTGTTAGAAGAGTCCAAAAGAAGGCAAGATAAAGACCAACTGAGAAAGAGACAACCACAGGAAGAAAAACTATCTTCAACTGCCTATATTGTTAGAAAATGTTTTTCTTGTGCTGCTAAGGGTCATATAGCTAAATACTGTAAAAAGGGCAAGAAACTGAATACTGGTAGTCAACAGAGAGCTAAAAAGGATGTTAGTTTAGCTATATCCAGCTCAACTACAACTGTAAACCATGATTTGTGGGTAGTTGACAGTGGAGCATCGCAGTCTATAACTAATAGTAGAGGTTTGTTAAAATGACTAAGAGTAAACAACATGTATCATTAGCAAATGGATGGAAAATGAAAGTATATACTTTCATTATATACTGGTACTGCATATTGTTCATGTATAAATGAGCATTTAACTATGTTGTATGTACCTAAACTAAAATTTAACCTGCTATCTGTGAAAGCATTGTTAAAAGCTGGGTATGTAGTAACATTTAAGGGAGATAAATGTCTGATAGAAAAAGATGGTACAAGTGTTACTGCAAAGTTAGAGAATGATTTGTTTGTTCTGAATGATGATCCATTAATCATGGCTAATGCTAACTCAGTTTACGATAACACGAAGCCACATGATGAATGCATTCACTTGCTTCATAGGCGTTTGGGACATGTAAACTTTAAAATGTTAAACTGTGGATTTATCTGATGGGATAAAATTAAAACCTTGTAAAAAATATTTAAACTGCAATGCTTGTAACCAAGAAAAAAGTAAGGTAACTCCTGCAAACAGAGTTAATGGGTTTACTACCAAAGAACCTTTAGAGGTAGTGTTTGCAGATATCATTGGTCCTAAAAAACCTAGTTTAGGAGGAGCCTGTTATATATTGAGCATAATAGACCATTTTTCTCATTATGGTTTCTGTTACCTTATGAAAACCAAAGCAGAAACATTCCAGCATTTTTCAAACTGGCTGAGGTTTGCTGAGAGGAAAAAGAAACGCAAAGTTCTTTCCTTGGTAACTGACAATGGTACTGAGTTTACCAATAACAAGTTTGTAACTATGTTACAGAAAGCTGGCATTGAACACAAGCATTCTGCCCCTTACAGACTGCAACATAATGCGTATATTGAGCGTAGAGGGCAAACTTTGCAGGCTATGGCTCGAACCATGTTATCTGATTCTGGTTTGCCTGAGACACTTTGGGGTGAGGCAATAATATGTGCTAATCATGTCTTGAGTAGCGTAGTCAATTCAACAACTGGTGAATTACCATTCACACATTGGCATGGTAGAAAATCAGAATTGTTATTTGCATACATTTGGAGCCCCAGCATGGGTTCATATTCCTTCCCAATTGAGGCGAAAGGGGCAACATAAAGCAAAGAAGCTGTTTTTTGTTGGTTATGAATCCAACCACAGGTCATATAGATTTTGGGCGCCAGGTACCACTAGTGTGTACTGCAGTGCTAGTCCTAAGTTCCTGGACCATGTTGGTTGGAGTAAGCTTGAGCAGGAATCCTACAAGGTAGATGATAGTGTTATAGTGGATTCTCCATTGTTTGATGATAACCCTGATAATGAGATAGTTGAAGAACCTTCTATTACTGTAAAGGAGGAAGAGGTTATAGGGGAGGTAGAAGAGAAATTACCTGTAACGAGACCTGAGGTACTGAGACATTCAACTAGAGAGACACGTCCACCTGATAGGTATCAAGCAAGCGTTGTATGTCAGGTGAACATTGAGCTTCCAACTTTAATGAAATCAAACTGTATCCTGAAAAGGATCAGATAGCTTGGAAGAAAGCGATGGACAAAGAGCTGGCATCATTGAAGGAATTAGATGTGTATGAGAAAGTAAGGTTACCACCAGGTGAGCATGCAATTGGTTGCAAGTGGGTTTATAAACAAAAAACTGGTGTGGATGGGACTGTTACCCATAAGGCAAGGTTAGTTGCTCAAGGATTTGCTCAGTCAGATAAGGACTATGATTGTTCTGTCCCCAACCACATGCACACACATCAACAGACGTTCAAGAGTTAAAGACCAAACCAGCCGGCAAAATCCTTTTCCTTATGATAACGGAACTTGCAACAACCTAGTGGCTGCCTGCCAAGAGTTTATTATTTTTTTTATTAAAAAGTTTTATAAGAAATACAAACATTTTCTCCCCCCCACCCTTTCCCCCCTCTCCCCTTCCCCCCACCCCCCTCCCTAGACTTCCCAGAACAGGCACAGGGAATAGCATTCACAAACATAAAGCTAAGATATGCTAACAAATTATTGCATTCATATTCTCCCTAAATCTTTAACTCCTTATAACTCAAGAACTATAAACATAAACTACTTAAAAATATTTCATTCATAAGCTATATGAATCTTTTTGTTTGGTACTTTTTTTGCATATAGTCAATCCATCTTTTTTTTTTTTTTTTGAATACAATTTTTATTGGTTTTTTTTTTTACACAAATAAAATATAGTCACGATTCTATTTAACATCGGATTCTCAGTGTTTTTACATATATACATAAGTAAGTATCTGGTGTCATTTATACTGCACATTTCTAATTAATCTCTGCACCGTTTATTCCTTTCTTAATTCTATCATTTATCCATTCGTACCATCTTCCCCACACAGTATCATAATCAGAGTTTTCGTCATCATTTATCTCGTGTGTTAATTTACTTATCTCTGCACACTCTAATATTTTATTAATTATAAGGTCATCTGGTGGTAGGTCTTTCTTTTTCCAATATTGAGCGTATGCTAGTCTGGCAGCTGTAGCTATGTGTATTAGGAGATGGACCTTTTCCTTTCCATGCCCTTTCTTTGCCATTCCCAGGAGAAATATTTCTGGATTCAAATCAGTTGCAATTTCTTCCAATTTTCCATCTCTTTTTGTATTTTTTGCCATAACGGTTCATAATTATGTTGATATAATTTCATATTTGCAGTCATAATATAAACCCCTAAATATTTAACCTTCTTAACTATTTCGAATCCTGCTAACCTTTCTATCTCTTCTTTCTGGCTTCTGTCCATGTTTTTAGCTATTATCTTTGTTTTAGCTGTATTTATTTTAAAACCAGATACTTGTCCATATGAGCAGATTATATCCATCAAGGCTGTAATCGATTGTACCGGTTGGTCTAAGGTAACCACCAGGTCATCCGCAAATGCTCGTAACTTATATTCATGCCATCTAATTCTGATTCCCTTTATTATATCAGTCCCACGTATTTTATTTAATAAAATTTCCAGTGTCAAAATAAACAATAACGGAGACAAGGGACAGCCTTGCCTTGTTCCTTTTTCTATATTAAAATTATCTGTTAAACCACCATTGATTATTATTTGCGCAAACATGTGCTGGTCCTTACCGACAATGTGGCCACGAAGGCCCACATAAATCGCCAGGGGGACACCAGATCCACGGCTCTGATGTTGGAGGCTTCCAGACTGGGTCTATGGGCGGAGCGTCACCTGCGTTCCCTGATGGTGGAACACATCTCGGGGACGGCCAACGTACAAGTGAACTGGCTTAGCCGCCAGACTATCGACCACGCAGAGTGGTGTCTGCATCCCTCAATCTTCCAGGATCTGTCGAACCTCTTTGGCCTTCCAGAAGTGGATCTCTTCGGAGAATGCTCAGCTCCCCCGCTTCTATGCTTGCTTTCCAGCTCCTGGGGCAGAGGAGTGGACGCCCTTCACAGTCATTGGCCAAAAGGACTTCTTTACGCCTTTCCCCCGCTGCCATTCATTCCACAAGTGGTACAGAAGATACTGGAGGAGCGGGCGGAGGTCATTCTTCTAGCGCCAGACTGGCCCCGGCGGTTTTAGTTTGCCGACTTGAAATCATTGTCGGTGGCCTCTCCCTGGAGGGTCCCTCAGCTTGTGGACTTGCTCAGCCAGGGAGCGTTACTCTACCCGGACCTTCGGTGGCTCCAACTGACTGCCTGGTGCTTGAGCGGTGCACTTTGAGTAAGGACAACATTCCCTCCAGGGTTATCCGGACCATCCAAGCGTCTCGGAGACCATCCACAGACCACATTTATTTGGCCACTTGGTGGGCATTTTGTGATTGGTGTAGCCGTATGGGGGTTTCTGTCCTGGTCCTTCCAAATTTTTGTCCGCATCCCACTCACCCTTTAGAACGGCGCTGGCATATGTTGGATGTGTGGAGGGCCCTTCGTATTTATCTCAGGAGGACTGCAGACGTCTGCAGGACAGAATCCTTGTTTGTTTCTTTTATTCCAGTATCTTTAGGTTCCAAGGTCTCTTCCTCCAACATTGGCAGATGGATTCGGCAGACAATCACCAAGGCATACGAACTGAATTCCTTGCCATGACCATCACATCTAACAGCGCATTCCACGTGCAGTGCGGCTACTTCTGCGGCCTAGGCCACGCAGGCGTCCTTGAACGAGATCTGCAGGGCGACGACATGGACATCTTCTTCATCCTTTGTTAGACAGTATAAGCTGGACCAGTTTGCATCAGTGGAAGTGGCATTTGGCCGCAGGGTTCTGTAGCAGGTTCACTCAGATGCAGGGACTTAGGACCAGACTGGGGCCTGCCCGTAGTTGGGACACTAAGCTTTGGTATGTCCCATTCCTGGCTGCTGTCTCCACCCTCAATGGAGAAGGGGCGTTGGTTATACCTGATACCACCTTCTTGTTGGGTGGAGACAGCAGCCAGTCCGACCCTTGGCATGTCTGATCTTAACCTTTCTTTCTTTCTCACGAGACATCGAGTCTGTTGTTCGTCTTCGTAAAAAGCTGGAGATCCCTAGCAACAAGGGAGGAGCTTAATTTTGCAACAGTCTCAGTCCTTCAAGCTGAACAGGTGAGAACACCCATTCCTGGCTGCTGTCTCCACCCAACGAGAAGGTGCTTATCAGGTATCGCCAACGCCACTTTCCAGTACCTAGTTTTTTCTGTTTATAACCAAAATAGGAATAATATTTCTCCAGCACCAGTATTCCATTCAGTTAGCTGCTTTCTATCTTGTACAGTATAGTTCAAAACAGTTCCACCTATTAAAACTTGTTGCAACATATTGCAATTCCTTATTTGATATTTTCCAATATAGAAATAAGTTTCTCATGATTCTTAACGGAAGAGATACTTAAAAACAAGAAAGAGAATTTGTTCTAAAATTCAGACACTCTACAATTAATTTATTGCATTTCCACTAAAAAAAATTGTCAAATTTATGGTGAAAAAATTATATTTTGCAAAAACATTATTAATGCCCTGAACATTGAAATATTCTGTTGTTTTATTTTTATTCTAGGTATTCTGAATATGCTGAATCTTGTACTAAATGTTATTGATTGAAACTGTATAAACATATATATTAAGATGCTTAATTGCAATTCTGAATTTAATGAATATAATAATGACTAAATAAAGTTTGTATTCAAAACCCAGCTGTTTTATGAAAAAATGATTATTCACTGGCTGATTTAAAAATATTTTCCATATGGTTAGGTGTTACATTAGGAAATACAGATAAATTAAAGGTGGGTACAAAATCAGCTCAATTAATTTCAAAAATTCAGTTATTAATTTTATATAAGTTTTCTCATCCCAAATGATAAAATTGAATCCACTGATAGGGAAGCAGTTTTGACTAGATGTTAGAACAATTCTTAACTATGGGTGTTGTTTTGCGAAAGAAAACTTTGTCAAAGGAAAGGGCAACATCTCATTAAAAGAAAATAACCAAGAAATTATTACATCTCTCTTTGCCTAGTTGCATACTCCCTGAAAAGTGGAGAAAATTAATTTGTGTCACTTCTATACAATCCAATTAAGTTTAATGAAAAATAACAACAAAATTAAATGGCTAAATATAGAATGAGACAAAAATGTAAAAAATACACAAATGAGTCATGCATATATAAATAATACTTTTATAGTATAAATTCAATTAAAAAAACTGATAAGGATTTTTTTCAAGAAAAGTGTTACTCATTCTGACAGTACATTCAGGCTTAAATTCTTAAATCATTTTTAGCATACCAAAACCTCAAATAATCCACGTAAAAGAATGCTGAAAAAAGAATGCAGCTATACAATCAACAAAACAGCTTAATTCTTTTGTAGATATAATTAATATACTTTCTACTTAGATCCAAATTACTTGGATGTATCAGTACTTGCATGTTATAGGAATTGTGCATAAAAAGAACAAATCAAATGTAATAAGTTAAGATAATTAACTCATTAAGCACAAGAATACTAAATTCTAAAACAATATTTTAAATAATAGCTAGTTTTAGAAACCACTTTCAAGGAATTTTTTTCTCCCTGCTTTACCTAGTGTTTAACGAGTCCTGATAATTTGAAATTAAAACTGATTTATTTATTTTTTTGCCTGAAACTGCACTTTAGGACAAAAGTAGTCTGATCTCATTTAGGCGTAATTATTCTCTCATATTATTTATAAACCTTGACTTATTTAATAAGTAAGTTATTTTCATTCTGGCATCTCTTGGCAAAGAATGCACAGAACTTGTATGAGAAATATGTCCTGATTTTTTGTTTTTAGTCCCATCTTGATTCGATCATCACAGAATGCTTCATTTGTTATTGGCTGAAAAACATGCAGTTGATCTTACTTATAACTTGAGTGTTGTCTTTTAGCAAGTGGTTTCTTTAGGGACATTGGACTTTGCAGACCATAGCTGTTGAATGGAATAGGCAATGCAAGAGAATTTCCCCCAGTTCCTGAATCTGTTGAACTATGAACTGTTAAACAGAAAAGTGGCTTAAGTAGGAAAAAGTACAATTAGTAAGTTTCATCTGTATCATTACTATTAATGCACATTTTAAATTAAAATTCTGTAGTAACTGATAGTAATTTGAATAAATATAGGAATGGCACTTAATGCATTGTGAATCTATTTTATAATGCTTAACAAAAGTATGAAGTAAAATACTATAATCAATAATTAGAAAACAGATTTCCATTTAAAAAATTAAAGTAAGAATGCAGATTATGTTGTATTATCTCCAGATATTGCCAGCTTTATGTTTGTCTATATGCTTTCATTGTGCTGTATAAGGTAAGAGAAGGGGAAAACAAGCCATTTAACTTCCATAATTAGAAACATTAAATGGGTTTGTGGGAATACTTTATCTTAATTTTATAGTTCTAAAATTGTTGCATGAATAATTAGTATTCAGTGAATATTTTTTTTCAAATGAACTGAAAATGTTTTTTCATGTATGCATTTTAGTTAGTACTCAATTATTTTCTAGCTCCGCAAAGAAACAGATTCTGCAGTTTAAGAATGTATTTTTTAAAACTAAAATCAATGTGTTTCAGTGTGAAGAAAAAATATAATAAAAATTGCTTTGCTTTCTCCATTGAAAATCAGAGAAAAATATCTGTTTAACCTTGCTGGGTTTAGCTTTGCTGAACTTATTTATGATTTATGACAGTTGTATTAATTAAGGCTTGAAGTATTCAAAAATTAATTTCAGCATTATTTCCAAGAAGAATCATTATGCTTCCAAACCTAAGAATACTGGGCAATAAGTTCCACTGACATCAGTAATATTTACTCCCATATATGTTTGTTTAGGATTAGGATATAAGACTCCTATGTTCCATGGAAAAATGTAACAGTCACTTTAGTTCATTTCAACATGAATTAAAAGTGCCAATAGCTTTACAGCAGGGGTGTCAAACTTGTGTCATCATGGTGTCACCATGTGACGTATAGCAACTTCCCCCCCCCTTCACTAAACCAGGTGTGGGTGTGGCCACCACATGACGCATCCGGACCATGGACCGCAAGTTTGACAGCCCTGCTTTACAGCTATCTATCTGGCATAACTTGATTTATTTTAGTTCTTTGCTGCTTTACTTTTTGAAACCCTTCAAAACAAATGATGACCATGATTCAGTAGTCTCTCTTCCAACGACCTAAGACTGAAATGGATATATTTTCCCTATGTAGTATTTAGAACAGAGTGTTTAGTAAGTGTGAAATTTGACAAATTTATATCAGACAGCTACAATGCAAAGAAGCACACAAAGCTGTCTCTCAAGTCCATGGTCACATTTAATAGCTCTTATGGAATTCAAATCCAATTTGGTTACAATATCTATGCTGTTTTGTTTTCAAATGGAGTTCTTATTTTTCTGAAGTCTTGCATTTGCTCAAGAAAATACAAAAAGGAATATAGCTACACAAGTAACAATATTTCTTCAAAAAGTAAATAAAAAAATATATAAATCAATCCTGTTTCAAGTTGTAGGAACTCTCACTTATGATTCTTAGTTAAGATCTGACGAGTTTAAAGCCTTGTCCTGTATCCAATACTGTAGGAAGAAACCAACTCATTTTTAATCGTTTTAAGCACCTAAAACAAGTTTTGCAAATCCAGAAGAGATTAAGTCCACAGAACCAGTTTGCAAGATGAACCAATGGGTATGTGATGCGGGGAAAATACATCATCCAGTGTTTGGCAACATCACTTTCAGTTGGCAAATGTAAAGTGTAATCACTCCAACCTTTTGACACTCCATACACAGCTTTCACAGTACGTCCCTTTTCAAACCAGCTGATATTGTGATTGGAATTACAATTGTATTCAACCCAATCTCGGGTGAAATCACCAATGTGGGGAGGCTCTGATTCTTCTATGTCTACTACTTTAGCCAGTTCTGTTCCTTGTACTGCGATATACATGTCACTGACTTTTCTGACTTCTTTAACCCAAGGCTGAGCATTCTCACAGTCTAAGACTATAATAAGCCGTGAACAAAAGGAACCATTCTTCTCTCTCCACCAGTCTAAAAGCGTGTCAAGCTGTAATGAATCTCCACCTGTGAGGGAGCCAGAAATGCAATAATTACAAAAAAGAACCATTCCTACTTTATACCAGTCTCATCATGTTTTGTCATGTAGTAGTATTTCCAGTATTTTAAGTAATACTAGAAAAATAAGTATGCCCTGCAAGAATGCCTTCACCATAGTTTTGTTCAGATCAAGTTGATTACAGGAATCCTATCCATGAAAAATTGCACTACTGAAGCTCCATGTAGTCAATACATGTAATTCCAGTGTTACAAGAGTTTCCTTAGCGAACATTCAAAGTTACACGATAAGTGCCCCTAGTATTTATGAACAAGTCTCAAAATTATGAACCACAGCAGAGATTTACTCTTACAAATGATTGCAGAGGCTCTGCCTATTCCGCCCTCCCTCCCTAGTGCACCAGCACTAGGCCTGTGGATACTCACCTTGCAAAGATCTAGAGAGCCTTCGCTTTCTTGGTCTTCGGTGTGTATGCAAAGAATGGAGGCCTAAAGTACCGCAAGATCACGCTAGATCAGTAGTGCGAGAACTCATGCTACTGATCTTGCATGATCTCACGGTACTTTAGGCCTCTGTTCCTGGATGACAGCTGCAGCAAAAGGCTTTGCAAATGGAGGGAAGACTTGAAACACTGAAGCTTTCCCTCTGTTTGCAAAGCCTTTTGCCATCTTTGCAAAAAGCCTTTGCTGCCTAGAACGGAGGGAGCATGCATCGCTCCGGAACTCCATTTTTGCCAGGAAAGGCCTTTCCTCAAGGACTCTGCTGAAGAGAAGTTCCATTTTCAAGTGTCCTATTTCCATGCAGACAAAGTCTTCCATCTCCATCAGGGCACCAAATATTTGAACAACTCTGGGGTAGTTGGAAATGGAGCAAATTTTTCTGTTTCCAACCCTCCCAAGGTTGTTCAAACACTTTTCACCCAGAAACTTCTGAGGTGCATGATCTTGCGTGAGTTGAGGCACCCGTCCGCTTTTGCAGAGAATGGGAGCCTGACATCCCACCAGCTCAGGGCAACCAGAAGGTTCCAGTCTCCGCAGGAAAAGTGGCTGCACGCTAATGAGGGGCTTGGAGCAATGCGAGTTCACTGCCCCAAAGCCTTACTTTGTGCAAACACTTTTCCGCATGGAGCCTGGAAGCTTTTGGAGAAGACTCACTGAGGCTGCCTGTCGCTCCGGAAACGACAGGCAGGCTCGGTGATCAGAGAAGCCAAGCAGGGTGTGCTCATCCTACTCTTCCTCTGCTCTCGCCACTCACAGGCAAAGAAATAGAGATGTTAGAGAGGAGACAGATCTTCACAAGGTAAGTGACCCAGTGTGGTAGGTTGGGGGGGGAAGCAATTGTGGGGAGCATAAGGTATTTCAGTGGATCGGGGGAGGCCTGAAGCAGGTGACCTGTTTCATCACTAGGCATCACTTCCCCACCCCGAGATACCTCGTGTGCACTTAACAAGCCTTGCATACGATTAGCAAATGCATGGGCGAAAGGAGGGAATGATCACGTACAAGGTACAAGATTCACTCCCACGAATCCTCAGGTTACGATCTTTTCCATCTTTTTCTTAAAGCATTGGTCATACTTGGAACAATTAAAGTATGCTATCGTCTGTCTAACAAAATGCTCTTAAAATGGAAATGAAAAGTATAACAATGTTAACCATGAGTTAATATTATTAGCGCACAAATGCACAGAAGATGAAAAACCAAATCACAGCCAAACTTTGGCTATATGGTATATAGTATGCGTTAATAATACAAGACTCATGACTTTTGTATCTCTAATTCTGGGCCTAAAATGTGAAATAAAACCAGAACGGTGTAAAACAATTCTGCAATAATGGTTTCTTAAATACAAGTTATTCATTAAGATTCAAATAACACAATGGACCAGAGCTAAGATACTTTAAGAAAAACAAGACCTGATTATATATAGATTAAAGTTATACATTCTGTTTATGAATCAGGACAGATGTAAACATACTTTGGAACTATCAGCTCTTGCAAAAAATTAAAAAATGTTTTCCCTGAATCAACAGTCAATGCATTAAAGAAGGCAAAATAATGATAGACCTATGGGGCTTTCCTGTTCTTGTTAACCAATTCCCATTACAACCCTAAAAGAAGCACCATGTTATGTAATCAGAATTAACTAGAGCAGTTATGCAACCCAGGAAGTACCATTCAAGGTACTTTTAATTAGATGAGAAATTAGTTTTAAAACCTCCATCAATTCTTTTACAATGAGATATGTTGAACTGTTGTGAAAATTTTTGATTATGAAATAAAATATTTCTTACAAATTTCTAGAAGATACATTTACAAAGTTAAGGAGTTCAGTCATTAACTTGCAATCAAATGATATCTCATAATTAGCAGAGTAATATTTTCACTCTATCAAGTAACGCTGACTCGTAAAGCACCTCTACTCGCAACCTGACAACAGAAATGCAGGCAGGGGGGTGGGGAATGCTTGGGATGTATTGAGAGGAATGAGGAATTTATGTGAGAAAATCCTGACACTTCAAGGCTCAGTGATGGGAACCTTGTGAAGGCGCAGACTGTTTTCCGAAAATAAAAAGAACGTGTTGGATTGGTTGGGCAATGGGTGGTCCAAATGGGGAAAAGGGGCAATTAACTATGCTGTTTTTCGCGGAAAACCTCCGCGCTAGCTTAGCTGCTTCTGCGCCTGTATGGATCTATCAGTAAAGTTATACTCTTGGTAAAATAATGTCCCAGGAGTTTCTTTTGCTGCCTATGCCAAAGGAAGGGTTGACACACTGTGGCAAATGGGGCTAACAGAATCAGAATATATTATCTTCTCAAGTTTGAAAATATGTTTTATTAACTTTGCTATAAAGCACTATGAATGTGGTTTATTTGAAGATAAAAACATTTCTATTTGCTTCTTTCATTTTATCCATCCGAGGACATCAATCTTTTTATGTATGCAAATTCATGAAGAGTTCAGCACCCAGTTCTAATAGTGCCAAAAAACTTTGTGATCTAAACTAATAAGCTCAACTTTTCAAACCACGTTGCAGCTCATGGCTTATGCATGACTGCTTAGGTATTTTTTTTTCATATTACTGTGCATCTACCAATCTACCACAGCGAAACAACATTATTAAACTACTCAAATACAGTACACTGCTCTTAAAAATGCAATTTTGTCCACTACACAGCAATCCTCTGGTGCAATTATTTTGAATGCTAACTAGATTTAGATTTTCACTGTTATATCTTATTGGTATTTTCTCCACAGAAGAGAAAACTCCACAGCTAATTCCTAAGAGATTAGGGATAAGAATGGTTATAGTCAAGGAGAAAGTAAGACAACGAATTAATGCCCAGTAAAATATAGGTAAATATAATGGGAAACTTGGAGGTTAGAACACTCTTAGTCACACCTGCCTATATAATATGTAGACATACGAGTGTAAGTTTAATTTCAATATGTTGGGAGTGCAATTTCACAATGCTCTTTTAATGTAGGATAAAATTCATGACATGAAAACAACAATTGAAGGATAGGAAGGATGTAATGGTATATGGGAATGACCTTTGGAGACAGGACAAAGAGCTACAGCCTAGACAATAGTCTGATAAAAGAAATCTGTATCAGAGTGGGAATGGTGGTGGAGAAAAATTTCAGAAGGGATCTACCTTAATTTTGGGAAGAATACAAGTAAAGTAAATGCTGAAGGACATTGACAAATTTTCCACATGAGAATGGAAAACGTGGAAACTAGGCTGTATGGAAATTTTCTAACAAGCTAAGGCCTTAATGGGATGAAGGCAGGAATCAGAATAAGGGATATATAACCAAAGAGTTATGAAACAGAATAGCCAAAACCTGTAAGAAGACCAGGCAGAGGTCAAAGCTGGATAAATTTACAGAAAATATTATTAAATGTTAAGAGCCAACATAAATTTATCAAGACTAAGCCATGGTAGAACTTTATTTTTGGTAACAGTACTAAAGTGATAGATCATGAAAACAACATGACAGACAAAATCTACAGCTGAATGACAGACATATCTAATAGGTGTTCTCTAATTAGTCAAACATGATGTTGCAAAATGTTCTTGAACAGAGGACTCTGGGTTAATGTTTTAATAAGTGACTTGGGTAATCCTAATAAACCTTAAAGGGGGAGTAAAATCAAGTTTCAAAAGTTCTTCACATATTGTAATATAAGCCAAAGCTAACAAAATAGCTTTGGCTGTTGGTAGTACAGTGGTCTAAGGCACCCTGTTATTAAGCTGGTTATTAAGACCAGCTGCCTGCAATTACTGCAGGTTTGAATCTCGCCAAGGCTCAAGGTTGACTCAGCCTTCCATCCTTTCTAAGGTAGGTAAAATGAGGACCCAGCTGTGGGGGCAATAAGCTGACTTTGTATAAATATACAAAAGGATGAAGGCTATTGTTGAGCACATTGTAAGCCACCCTGAGTCTCCGGAGAAGGGCGGCATATAAATCAAATTTAAAAAAAAAAAAACCATAGATTAAAATATATTGCTATAGAAAGGAAAATGTTTAGCTTGGTCCAGAAACGTTTACCTTGGTACTATACAAAGGTGGTATTCAGCTGGGTCGCACCAATTCGGGCGAACCGGTAGCAGCAACTTGGCCTGGGTCACCAAACCAGTAGGAACTTCTGGCTGGCCATGCTCCCCTATCCGGTTGCTGCTTGCTCGTCCCACCCACTGCTTGCTCACCCCTTCTGACTGCTTGATACTCATTCGCCCATTCTGGCCGCTCAATGCTTGCCCCTCCCACCCTTGCCATATATATGATGCCTTCACCACGCGACCCAGCTAATCGCCTTGCCGACGTCCGCTCACCTCACCAAAGGGAAGTAATGCATGTCGCCCACTCGCCCTTCGACTTGGGTCAGGGGCCGGGGCTGCAGGGACATGCCATTCCTCAAGGCCCCAGTCCTGCCACCCGCCTTGGCCAGGGAAGGTGCGATTCCCCAGCTCCAGCCTTGCCCCGGAGCCACTGCCCACTTGCAGGAGCAGTGCAGGGGCTGCAGCAAAAATTACCAACCTCCGGCTCTGTTTCTCCAACATACTACCACCGCCCTGTTCTATGTGCCGGCTGCCTGCGCACACCCATTGCCTGCTGTGCCACTCCGCTCAGACTTTCCCGGCCAAACGCATACAACAGGGTGGCGGTGGTGCATTTGAGGAGCTGAGTCAGAGGTCAGTAATTTTTGCTGGAAGAAGCCTGCAGTCACCACATCTTTTTTTTCGTTCTTCTCCTCCCAGCCGCTGCCTCTTTGCCATCCGGAACTGAGCCAGCTGCGGCGGCTGGCAGGAGGCTTCTTGCGCCAAAAACTACCAGAGGTCTCGAACGCTCTGAAAAACCTGCTTATGTCGCCGCCCTGTTCATCAACAGGATGGTGACGGCACTGCAGCATCTTTTTCGGTGCGTTCGAGACCTCCGGTAATTTTCGGCAGCCTGGAAAAAAATTTTCTTACCGGGTTCTGTGGGCGTGGCCTTGTGGGGGGGGTCATGTGACTGAGTGGCCGTGGCCACGAGTGACATCAAGTTGGCCATGCCCACTCAGTCACATGACCCTCTTGCCAGGCCTCACCCACAGAACTGGTAGTGGAAAAATTTGAATCCCACTACTGAGAACATGTGAAAAAAATAGGAATTGTAATGCATTATAAAGCTAAATGAGGTGAGGTGGAATGTGGCGAAGAACAAGTCGAGCATTTTTTTGGTTAAATTGTCTGTTAAAATTTTAAGGGTTCTGGGAGGGAGGGGGGTGACCATGTGAATGGACCTGGGGTGGGTCCTTACAGATCAACAAGTCAGCCTGTCGGAAGGTCGTAGCGGGGTGGATGGGGAGGGGGGCCCAATGGGGTACAGGGGGGCGACGGTCATCTTGTCACTGTGGTGGTTGGGAGGGGTAGAGGTAGTGGGTGCAGAGGGCCTTATGGCATCAGAGGGACATGCCCCCGCTATTTACAGGTGGTGGCGCGCTCCAGCCCTTTTAGCTCTTCCTGCTCCCTGGGGGGGTTGGGTGTGTGGAATCCGAGACTCCGACTGGTGTAGGTTAATGCCAGATCCATTGTGAACAAGGCCAAGAATCTGATCATGCGAGATCTTATTGATGAGGGGGGCACGGACCTGGCTTGCATTACGGAGACCTGGTTGGGAAGGGAGGGAGGGGTCCCTCTCTCCGATTTATGCCCGCCAGGTTTCCGTGTGCTACACTAGCCACGACTCCATGGAAGGGGTGGGGGAGTGGCGGTTTTTATTAGCCTCAGTCCTAAGGAGGTCACTGTCCCTCAAATAGGCGGATGTGAATCCCTATTGTTGAAATGGAACCCTGGAGTACAGTCGGGTTTGTTGATTACGTACCTGTCTCCCAGCTGCTTATCTTTGGCCATGCCCGCACTGCTCAAAGTCATTGCCGAACTGAGCTCCCCAACCTGATAGTTGTGGGAGATTTTAATCTCCCGTCAGCCAGCGAGACATCTGAGCTGGTTCGGGAGATTCATGGCCTCCATGACGACCATGGACCTGACTCAAGTTGTACAGGGCCCAACTCACAATGGTGGACACACACTTGACCTGATTTTTATCTCTGGGCAGTGGATTAATGCTCGGGGTAAGGGGGTACTATCTATTCAAACCGTCATGGACCGATCATTCCCTTCTTAAGCTAGACTTTCCATCTGCCAACACTCACCGCTGGGAGGCAGAACCGACTCGTTGGTTCTGCCCTAGGCACCTGATGGACCCTGATAGATTCCTGACGGAGCTTGGGACATTTCCCACGTCCCTATCCCGCAATTCGCCAGAGGCCCGGGTTGACGCCTGGGAATGGGCTGCCGCCGGGGCACTGGATTGAATTGCCCCTTTGCGGCCTCTCCTCTGACAGGGATTCCGGGTAGCTCCATGGTTTACCGAGGAGCTCAGGGAGATGAAGCATCGGAAGGGACGCCTAGAGGGCTGTTGGAGATCTTCCCGTTCCGAATCTGATCAAACACAGTTAAGAACCTATATTAGGTCTTATCTTGTGGCGATGGAAGCGGCGAAACATGATTATTTCTGGCACACGACTCGGCCGAGGACCTGGTAGCTGCCTGGGATCGGGCGGCGGGTGGGGCCTTGGATCGAGTCGTGCCTTTGCGGCCTCTGACCCGGTGTCAATCCCTCGCGGCTCCTTGGTTCACAGAGGAGCTGAGGGAGATGAAACGCCGGAAAAGACGCCTAGAGAGCGGTTGGAGGGCCAGTCTCGCTGAATCTGATCGAACACTGGTAAGGTCGCATATTAAGACCTAGTGGCAATATAGACGGCAAAGTTTAATTACTTTTCCGCCTCTATTGCGTCATCAGGGAATCGTCCGGCCGCCCTGTTCAGGGTAACCCGCTCCCTGCTCC
This sequence comes from Arizona elegans, assembly GCA_022577455.1. Classification (NCBI taxonomy): domain Eukaryota; kingdom Metazoa; phylum Chordata; class Lepidosauria; order Squamata; family Colubridae; genus Arizona; species Arizona elegans. Next base: position 28,957,942 of record JAKOOJ010000007.1, on the reverse strand, counting down.
ATCCGGGAGCGCGGGAGGATCCCTTGGAAGGCAGGGCGGAGGATTCCGGACAATACCTGTATGACAAAATCGCTCAGATCCGGGGGGATTTGGACTCTGACTGGGTAGATCAGGGCAGGGTGGCGAGGAATAGTCTTGAGAATGTTACCTGGGAGGAGTTTGATGCTGTGACTCCCGATGATGTGGACAGGATTTTGGGGAGACTTAGTGCGGCCACATGTTTACTGGACCCATGTCCCTCCTGGTTGGTACTGGCCTCCCGGGAGGTTACACGAGGCTGGCTCCAGGGTGTTATCAACGCTTCGTTGAGTGAGGGTCACTTCCCCACCGCCTTGAAAGAGGCGGTGGTGAGGCCTCTCCTCAAGAAGCCGTCCCTGGATCCGGCAATATTGTCCAACTATCGTCCTGTCTCCAACCTTCGCTTCCTGGCGAAGGTTGTTGAGAGTATGGTCGCGCGACAGTTTCCGCAATTCTTGGAGGAAACATCCTATCTAGATCCGTTCCAGTCGGGTTTCAGGCCTGGGCACAGCACGGAAATGGCATTGGTCGCGTTGGTTGATGATCTCTGGAGGGCTCGGGACAGGGGTTGCTCCTCTGTTCTGGTCCTGTTAGACCTCTCAGCGGCTTTTGATACCATCGACCATGGTATCATCCTGCACCGGTTGGAAGAGTTGGGGATGGGGGGCACCGTATTACGGTGGTTCTCCTTTCTCTCCGACCGGTCGCAGTTCGTGTTGGCAGGGGGGCAAAGGTCGACCTCAAGGCCTCTTATATGTGGAGTGCCTCAGGGGTCGGTCCTCTCACCCCTCCTGTTCAACATTTATGTGAAGCCGCTGGACGAGATCATCCGTGGCTTTGGGGTGAGATACCACCAGTACGCTGATGACACCCAGCTGTACATCTCCACCCCTGGCCACCCCAACGATGCCCTTGAAGTGATGTCCCAGTGCCTGGAGGCTGTGCGGATCTGGATGGGGAGGAACAGGCTCAGGCTCAACCCTTCCAAGACTGAGTGGCTGTGGCTCCCGGCATCTCGATATAGTCAGTTGACTCCATCACTGACTATTGGGGGCGAGTTGTTGGCCCCCACTGAAAGGGCTCGCAATCTGGGAGTCCTCCTGGATATGCTGCTGTCCTTGGAGGAACATCTGACAGCTGTAACCAGGGGGACCTTTTGTCAGGTTCGCCTGATTCGCCAGTTGCGGCCCTTTCTTGATCGGGATTCCCTGTGCACAGTCACTCATGCCCTCGTCACCTCTCGCCTTGACTACTGCAACGCTCTCTACATGGGGCTCCACTTGAAGAGCACCCGGAGGCTCCAACTGGTCCAGAACGCAGCAGCGCGGGTAGTGACGGGAGCAACATGGCGCTCCCATGTAACACCGCTCCTGCGCGAGCTGCACTGGCTCCCAGTGGTTTTCCGGGTGCGCTTCAAGGTGTTGGTTATCACCTTTAAAGCAGTCCATGGCTATCTATCTAGCTATCTTCGAGACCGCCTGCTGCCACCGACGACCTCCCATCGACCCGTGCGCTCCCACAGAGGGCCTCCTTGGGGTCCCATCCGCCAAACAGTGCAGGCTGGCAACCCCCAGGGGGAGGGCCTTCTCTGTGGGGGCACCTACCCTCTGGAATCAATTGCCCCCAGAGATAAGGAGAATCCAAGACCTCAGTGCCTTCCGCCGTGCCCTTAAAACCTTCTTTTTCCAGCAAGCCGGGTTGGCCTAATTTTTTAAGTGTTTTGTTTATTGTTTTTAATTAATCGGGCCAAATATATATATATATATATATATATATATATATATATATATATTTATTTAACTGTATTTTAATATTTGTACTTGATGTTTTTACTTGGCTGTTCACCGCCCTGAGTCCTCAGGGAGAAGGGCGGTATACAAATTTAAAATAAAATAAAAATAAAATAAAATTATTTCACCACTCTCATTGCGTCTGCAGAGAATCACCCAGCAGCCTTGTTCTGGGCTTAATCAGGGAGCGAGGGAGGACCCCTTGCAGGGCAGTGCTGAAGATTTTGTTTAATTCCTGCATGACAAAATTGCTCAGATCCAGACGGGTTTAGACTCTGACTGGGCAGGGTCTGACGAGGAAATGGGAGCAAGTCTTGAAGGTAACATTTGGGTTGACTTTGACTCTGTTTCCATAGATAAAGTGGACAGGATTGTTGGAAGATTGGGGCCTCGACGTGTTTACTGGACCCGTGTCCCTCCTGGCTTGTTGCGGCAACCAGAGAAGTGACTGGATCCAGGCAATTGTTAATGCTTCGTTGAGGGATGGGATCTTCCCCGCCACCCTTAAGGAGGCGGTGGTTCGATCCCTCCTCAAGAAGCCTGCCCTGGATCCGGCCTCCCTAAACAACTTTCGTCCCGTCTCCAACCTTCGCTTTATAGCGAAGGTTGTTGAGTCCGTGGCATACAAACTCCCACAATTCCTGGAGGAAACGGACTACTTAGACTAGTACCAATCGGGCTTCAGGCGCAGACACAGCACGGAAACGGCATTGGTCGCCCTGGTGAATTACCTCTGGCGGGCCCAGGACAGGAGTTATTCCTCTGTCCTAGTCCTACTTGACCTCTCAGCGGCTTTTGATACCATCGACCATGGTATCCTACTGCGACGACTCGGGGGGGCTGGGGGTGGGGGGCACTGTTTTACAGTGGTTCTCCTCCTACCTCTCGGGTCGTATGCAGTTTGTCTGGGTAGGGGGTCAGAGATCCTGCTCGAGGCCCCTCATTTGTGGGGTGTCTCAGGGTTCAGTTCTCTCCTCCTTGCTCTTCAACATCTATATGAAGCCATTGGGTGAGATCATTCGCAGTTTCGGGGTGAGTTGTCATCAGTATGCTGATGATACTCAGCTTTACATCTCCACCCCGGACCAACCCAGGGATGCCCTTTCCGTGATGTCTAAGTGCCTGGAGGCGGTGCGGGTCTGGATGGATAGGAACAGGCTCAAACTCAACCACTCCAAGATGGAGTGGCTGTGGATGCCGGCATTCCATGATCTAGCGGCCCCATCGTTTTTGATGGGAGAGGAGTTGCTTACTCCCTCTGAAAGGGTTCTCAATCTTGGCGTCCTCCTGGATTCGCGGCTGTCCTTAGTTGACCATCTGACAGCCATGACCAGGGGGGCTTTTGCACAGGTTTGCCTGGTGTGCCAGTTGCAGCCTTTCCTAGATAGAGATGCCCTCCATACAGTCACTCATGCTCTTGTTTTCTCTCGTCTGGACTACTGCAATGCCGTCTACATGGGGCTGCCCTTGGGGTGCATCCAGAGGCTCCAACTGGTCCAGAATGCAGCCGTGCGGGTTATTATGGGAGCTTCCCGTTAATCCCGAGTTACACCTCTCCTGCGCGAACTGCACTGGCTGCCGGTGGTCCTTCGGATCCGCTTCAAGATGCTGGTGCTTACTTATAAAGCCCTTCATGGCATGGGTCCAGGGTACTTGCAGGACCACCTTCTACTGGCCTCCCACTGCCCAGTGCGCTCACATAGGACTGCCCTCCTCCGGGTGCCATCAGCCAGACAATGTCGGCTGGTGGCGCCCAGGATGAGGGCGTTATCTGTGGCAGCACCGACCCTCTGGAATGAGTTACCCACTGGGCTCCGGATAGCCCCTGACCTCCGCTCTTTCCGCAGTGACCTGAAGACATGGCTTTTTCAGCAAATCTTCTGATTTGTTTGGGAGCTATAGTTTTAATTTGGGGATTTTAAATTGGATTTTTAACATTATTTATTGTCTTGTTTTATTGCTGTGAGCCACACTGAGTCCTTCGGGAGAAGGGCAGCATATAAATATTATCAAATAAATAAATAAATATAAGATAGCAGTGCCGCAGTTTAAGCATTATTACTAGTAAATCAAAAGATATAAAGTCAAATGAAGCAATCTACTGTATTATATGCAAAGCTCCATTTGGAAACTATATTCAGGGTCAAAAGATATTGATTATCTGAACACCCAAAGGAATAAAGATTAGGATGAAATAAGACAATGAAATTTGGCCTAGAAAAAAAGTATTATAAACTATTATGAAACAGCACTGCTTTCTATGGCTCAAAAGAAAAGGTTTTCATATCAATATTAAAGGGAAGTTGGGCAACGAGGGGTTCTTATGCTGGCAATATTGAGCAGGGCTGGCCAATCATCTATCAGAGGGATTGGGCTGTATTCTTCAGATTCTATGCTAAATAGTCTCAGGCCTCTTAGAGCTGAAATCTGTAAACAACGTCAGGAACTGCGTGCCAAAGCTGGGAGGAGGGGCTGCAATATGTTTGTGTTGAAGAAGCTACCGTTTTTGAAATTTACCTTTCAAATGGACAGTAAGTTGTGCCTTTCATTTCTTAATCACTTTTAAGGACTATTAATCTATTCTTAAGGACTATTAATCTATTAAGGACTATTAATCTAAGTTAAATTAAGTTAAAAGAGACTCTCTTTAGTCACAGCCTGCTATGCTATGCCTTTTTGAGGACCTGCACCATTTTGCAAATTTCTGGAGGGGAAAAAAGCTGATGGAGAAACATAAAGACTGAAAGCTGTGGTTTTAGTTTATTATTGTAGTAACTTGTATATTGGTCTGCTTTGCTGTGGGTGGCGAAAACTTTCTGATTTTTTATGATTCCTGAATGGCTAGCAATTCCTAAGTGAGTTACTAAAAAGCTATTCTTTGACCAAAGAGGGAGTCAAAATGGAGGACAAATTATTAGAGATATATTTGAAATTTCTCTAAATAAAATTCACCAGTTTGTTGATCAGATGTGCTCCAAGGGTGATGATAAAACCTCTCACACTACTTTAGAGATGCAAACCTGTAGAAAGTTACCAAACTACTGAGGCAACTTTACAAGTAATTGAAAATGCGGAGGAGTTAACTGTAATTTTGGAATATAAACCTGACACTTGACTATTATGATGGTTTAAATATAAATCTCTCCACAAAACTGAAAGAAGAGCTTCAAGAAAATCAGCAACTTTTAAAAAGACAAGTTTGGGACTTTTTCTTTAGGGACATTAACAAGGTCAAGAAATCCTTGATAAAAAGGTAGGCTTATAACTAACTACTGGATAAACTTTCCAGAGAAGAAGATTTTACTCCATGAAGACAAGCTGGAAGGACTGACTTAAACTTAATGAGTTAACTGGATCTAGGATGAATTTTTATTTGTTTGATATTTGTAAGTGTAAAAAAGTCTTAATCCAAAATTTGTAAATGCAATTATTATGTACAGTATATACAAAGCTTAAGTAATTCTTAAAGTATGCAAAATGTTATTGAAAGTGTATTTGAGAGTTTCTGTGTTAATAGAACATTAAAGAAAATGTAATAATTTAAAAACAAAAACTGAGTTTTAAAAAGGATGTCTATAAAAGAAAAAAATATTATTCGATAGTGGTAGTTTGGAGAGAGGGATCTAAATTTAATACTGAAGTTCAAAGCCTGTGTATTAAGAATTTAAGGAAAAAGATGTATTAGAAAGTTTTGGTTTTAGAAATGTGTTTAAAGAAAAGTTTAGCATTTTAAAAAAGATGAAGAAAATGAATATTTTTCCCTGTAAGGTCAAAGAATCTGAAAGAATACAGTGAACCTTGTTAATAAAAATGGTGATAGTTCATGAAGATTATTAGATGCAAATAGAAATATATACTATTTCCATAGCAAGGAAGATAAAGCAGGAATTGATCAGTTTATTCAAAGAGGAGAATATATTTAAGTATTTTTTCATTTGCATATCGGTTCTGGATTTTGTGCTTGTGATGAAAAAAAAATGAAATTTTGACTTTGGTTTTGTCAATTAGATTTGTCATTATAGAAATGAAAAGTTATATACTAATGTGTTAAAGCAAAAAGTTGAGGCTGGAGTGTTTTTGAAAGTACAAATGAAGCACCATCCTTTGAATCATTAAAACCACTGCATCTTTTGCCATATTTCACATGGCTGTTTTTAAAACTGCTCTCAGCAGTTTCCAAATATATGTGAACTACTTTATAAGTAACTTTTAAGTTCCCAAGTGAATGTCATGCACATACCTGCAGAGAGTGGCAGGGGTAACTTTCAAAACAATCTGTGGAACCCTGGCAAAAATATGGTTGCTTTACCAATTTGGAAACAGTTGCTCTGTTAACTGCATTTTTAAAAAATAGTTTAGCCTTACTACAGATTATTAAAATTGTCCTTGAAAAGGATAGGCTAAATGAGCTTTAAACATATATAAATGAAAGAAACACAGTATTAAGACCTCGCTCTATCAATGAATGTTAAGATCTGGCTCTCTCAACTGGCACGGGGATCCAAAAGTGGCACACAACCTCAGGGGTGGTGGTGGATTGAGTGAGTTCTCTCCATCTTTTTAACTTCATCTATTTTTGTTGGGATTTTAGGGGTTTTATAGTTTTTTTAATTGTAAACTTAAATAGTGATGAGCAATTTATAAATATTAGTACTTACCTGCTAGTGCCCACTCCCCAGAGCTGTGAGAATGACCACTGTAGTATAATATATAACTATCATGCCTAGGTCCATCTGATGTCCGAAGTTCAAGAAATGACTTTAGTTTAGAATGTAATGTGTCAAATGAAAGTCCGCTTGTGGAATAATCACAGCCGTAAGTCTCAATCATATGATATGCAAAAAACCTTTGGATAGCATTAAGCATGGCTGTTGACCTCAAATTTAGCTTTTGCACATGCTCAGGTGGAAGCAATGTTGGTTGCCCATCAGAACTGAAGGAAATAGAAGAAAAATTGAAACATTGCAATGAATACAACTTATTATGTTGCTTTACCATCTAATGTTATATTATGAAATAATTCACCACTTATAATTGCATACATTTTAAAACAGAAATGTTCAGTTACAAATGGCTTAAATTAGCAGCCATCATGGAAAAGTTCTATGTCTCACTGATAGCATATGCAATGGACATAGTTTTTAATATAGTCCTATTTTTCAATGATACGTTAATTATGAATATCTATTTGCTTTCTGATACTTTGTTTCCCCGAAAATAAGACCCCGGTCTTATTTTCTTTTTGGCCCCAAAATTAGCACTAGGTCTTATTTTGGGGGGATGTTTTACCCTTAGGACCACCACAGCCACATCTCCCACACCACCTGTTGCGCTGCTGCTCAATTTCTGTGGCTGCTTATGGCCGCGAGGCTCGTAGCACCGGTACCAATTGTGGCAGGACACCGCGCAGCTTGTAGCATTGGTGCTGCTGCTTACAACAGGACGCCGTGTGGCTCATCGCACTGGTGCCACCACTTGCGAGAGGACACCACATGGCTCATCATGCCGGTGCCACCACTCGTGGCAAGATGCCACATGGCTCATCACATTGGTGGTGCTGCTCTGGGCAGGAGGCCGCATGGCTCATGCTGGTGGCGCCACTCATGGCAGGACATCCCAAGGCTTGTCACATTGGTGCTGCCGCTCATCGGACACCACATGGTGTGTTGTGCCATTGAGGGTGCGAGCAGTGGCACCAGTGCTACGAGCCTTGCAGCGTTGTCGCAAGAGGTGGCAGCAGCACAAGACATGTAGTGTCCTGCTGCGAGTGGTGCCGACGCAATGAACCATGCGGCATCCTGCCACGAGTGGTGGTAACAGCGTGACGAGCCACCCAACGTCCTGTCACAAGTGGCAACACCGGCACGATGAGTCATGTGGCATCCTGCTGCCAGCAGTGGCACTGGTGCTACGAGCCTCATGGCATTTGGTTGCTAACAGCCACAGAAGTTAGGCAACAGCATGACCAGCGGTAAAATCCGGCCAGATCTATCCAGTTCGTATGAACTGGTAGTGCCGGCGGCAGGAGGATCCGCCCACCCACCAGGACATCATTATGTCCTATTTTTTAGTCTCTGTGCATGCGCAGAAGAGGCGTGCACATACATAGTGCATGCGCAGTTCCACATGCTCCCGTTCCCGAACCAGTAGTGAAGGTAAGTGGACTTCACCACTGGACATGATAGGTGTCAGAGCATGGGAGGTGTGGCTGTGGTAGTCCTAAGGTAAATGGGTGTGGGGCACATGGGGCAGCTCCACCCATCCCACCCTAGCTTGCGCCTCGCCCCATCTTATACAACCAGATGGTGGGCAGAGCTTAACTAGGGCTTATTTGGGGTAGGGCTTATATCAGGCATAGGCGTGAAAATCGGGCTGTAGCTTGTTTTTGGGACAGGTCGTATTTTCGGGGGAAACAAGGTATTTATAGAAGCAGACTTTAGCTGAAAATGCAAATGTGAATGGTTTTGCTCAGACATTAATAGCCATTTCAAGAAAACCTAGCTGTAATCAGCAGACATACATTGGCACCAATTGTTCTATGACCTAGAAGAATGCTCCCCCTCATTTTTCTATCAGTTTTAGTTGACAGAGCATTCAAGGGATTATTAGAATCTTTTCTGCATATCTAATCTCATTCATTACTTCTCTCCAACCCGTTCACCTCCCAAACAGATGAGATGTCACATAAAGCATTGATAGACAGTTACAGATACAAAGTTCCAAATCCAAAACTATTACAGAAAATAGGCAAACAGCTAAATCGGTGTGAACAGAAGGTGTTTTCCAAGGAAAAGAAATAATAGTGATAGAACTTCATTTGGAATGCTGTTTCTTTTATAAAAAATATGACTTGAACTTGCTGTTAGGAATGATTCCATTCAGAACAAAAAGCAATTAACATTACCACTGTTTTCTTTCTTAAAGTTTAAAGTGATCATTATGTCAGTTTTAATAACAAATCAACACATTCCCATGGATTCCTTAAACTTCGCAATTTTAGGATATGTAAAGGAGAAAAATGCAAATCTAGTAGAGAAATTAGCATAATTAGATGACTGCAATACTGTGTATTAAATAACATGTATTTGCATTAACACTTACCTACAAAAATTGGTAGGGATCACAACTGCATAGCCAACACATGTGCCTCCCAAACAACTTCCTAGTTCATGAAATAACCCATGAGCCATAGATTCAAGGGGCAAGACAATCAAAAAAACACTCATGAAGATTCCATTGGATTTCTACAATAAATGAATTTGTTGTAGGAATTGAATGCATACAATTACAGTTTTATCAGTTTGCAAATGAAAATACATAACATTTAAAATCACAATATTTTAAACATGATTCAAATGCAATAGCATAATCTTAACAATGCTAATTCTCAATTTGGTCCTAACCTCACCTCCCAAAAGGTTCAATAGTATGCACTACAACTTTTAACAAAAATATAGCTGAAAAAGCTTATTAAGTATATGCACAGACTAAGCCAAATATTTACAGTAAGTCTATATTTGTATTTCTGATTTTTAAAAATATTAATATTTCTTATATAAATATGCTTTTCAAGAAAATGCATATTTATATAAGAAAAACGTAAATATTTGGCTGAGTCTGTGCATATACTTAATTAATGAACAATTCCACTGCAGTGGAAAGAAGTACACAGTCTTTTTTTCCCCTGTCATCCAGTTAACTGACACCTGTCCTCTTTCTTGGCGGCTTAGGAGGCAGTTGCAATACATCTATATAACAATTCTCCCTAGTTGAAAACTATTGGTGCCAGCCTCATCTTAGTGCTTACAAATATAATGAAGTAATACTAAAAATAAGGAAATTAATAGAAACTATTGTTAAATGGTTTTAATTATAATGATTTTGTGGCTAAAAGCAAGTTGAGGGGACCAGGGGTTGATGAAAAGAACACAGAGAAACCTAAGGAGCTACTTCCTAAATTAGAGAAAGAATTAACTATCAGGTTTGCTCTGAAAGCAACTTGGTTTACAGATCTTCTATCTTTCAAGGAGAAACTAAAATTAGTGTAACTCTAACCATCCCAGTTAGACAAACAGCTGATAGAACTAAAAGATATTTCCTGTCTTGGACTTCAGGTTGGCTCCACGCGCTTTGAGACGCTCCTCCGTGAGCGCTCGATCCCCGGCACCGTAAAAGCCTCCAGAACAGCAAAAAAAACAGCTGTCTGGAGGCTGGAAACCCTCTCCCTGGGCAAAGGGGAGAGAGGAGAGCCGACAGGCGGAGATAGAGCCCCCAAAGTGCCCTAGGAGAAATTCTGGGGTGCGAAGGGCAAGAGCTCCCTAGAAGCCTGTCAATCCGCTCCGGACCTGGGTTGACTTTGCTAATTAGCAGAGCAAGAAGCCGTGACCAATTCTGCTGAATACAAATGAGGGGAACTACAACATCCTGAATTGCTGCAGGCAGAACAAGCCAGGAGAAGTCAGACTGCAAGTATTCAACTTAACTCCAATGTTTATTGCCTCCTTCAGAAGTAACAATTTAGTAAATTTGCATCAAAATGGCGATTGAAGCTTGAAAAGGGCGTGGAAAGTGAAAGTTAAAGGAAAGTTTCGTTTCGCTGGAAACCTCTTGCCTGAAAAGAGCTTTTGTAATGAGAGAGAGAGGGTTTTAAGACGTCAATTTAAGTTTGGGAAAAACTTTTGACTTTGATGAACTTTTCCTTTTGGCTTCTGACTAAAATATAAAGATTAATTTAACCTAAACTGAGAATGGCCTCAAAACCTGTAAAGACTGTTTCCACTAAAGGAACTGGGAGTGCTGGAAGTTCCCCAGCTCACACTTTTAAAATGCAAACCTCTGCACCCCCAACAGACCCACAGACTTTAACGATTGAAATGATACAAGAAGCCCTAATAGCTACACAGACTAAACTTGCCACTGTGATTAACGAAAAAATTAATGAAACTAATGAAAAAAGATTTTTAGCGATTGAACTTTTAATAAAAGGAGAAAAATTACTGGTAATTGGAGTATACGCCCTGAACCAACAACAGGAAAAATTTTATAATCTACTACATTCAAAGTTGATACAATGGGGATACAAGACTTGTATCCTATTGGGTGACTGGAATGGTGTTTTGGACGTAAAAAAGGATAAGAAGGGACCTAAGCAAAATGTTTTAACAAGAGCAAGATTGCCTAAGTCGTTTTTGGAGATGATGGACGATTGGGAGTTGAGGGATATTTGGTGTGAAAGAAACCCAGAAGAAAAAGATTTTACTTTCTTTTCGGATAGACACCAATCCTTTTCAAGGATTGATTTTATACTAATTACTAATGATCTTTTTTCTAGGGTGAAGAATACAAAATTTTGTTCAAGAACATTGACAGACCATATCCAGTTTGGTTGGAACTGGAGTATGGAAAAGGGCCTAGGAAGTCCTGGAGGTTAAATGATAATCTGTTTAGATATGAAAAAAATGTAAAAGAGGTAAAAAATTTATGAAGGAATTTTTTGTTATGAATATGCAAAAGGGTACATCTATGGAAATGGTATGGGATGCAAGTAAAGCATATATGTGAGGCATTTTGATATATTTGAATAATAAATATAGAAAAAAACAGGGGGGAAAGAAAAGAATTAGAAGAAGATATTAGAAAACAGGAACGAGTTTTGATAGCTAATCCAACAGATAAGAAAATTAAAGAGGCAATTAATTTACTGAAAGGTCAATTTAATATGTTAATAGCAGATCAAGTGGCAACTAACTTACAATATGCTAAACATAATACTTTCTGTAACGCTAATAAACCAGGTAGGTGGTTAGCATATATGTTAAGGAAAAAGCAGAAATTAAGGACTATAGAGAAAATAAAACAGAAGGGTAAAGAGGTTTATGAGCAAGAACTGATTAAAAAAACTTTTTTAGAGTTTTATTCAAGGCTGTATGCTGGTGAGAAAATTCAAGATATAGATAGATATTTGCAGAAAGAGAACATCTACATAACTTCAAAAGAGCAGAGGGATAGTTTAAATCAATTGATAATTTCCGAGGAAATTTTGTTTGCAATTAAGCAGTTGAAAGTGGGTAAAGCTCCTGGGATGGATGGTTTGACAACTGTTTATTATAAAAGCTTACAGGAGGAAATGGTGGAACCATTGAAGGAATTATTCAATAATATACAACAGGGAGGAGAGGTACCTCCAACTTGGAAGACAGCTTTTATTTCTTTGATCCCAAAAGAGGGTCAGGATCATACAGATCCAAAAAACTATAGGCCAATTTCACTTTTAAATACAGATTATAAGATTTTTGCTAAAATATTAGCAAATAGATTAATGACAGTTATGCAGCAAATGATTCATCATGATCAAACTGGTTTTATAAATGGTAGACAAATGAAAAATAATGTAAGGCAAGTTGTTAACTTACTAGAGTATTTGGGAAGGAACAACCAGGTCCCCGCAGTGCTAGTATTTTTGGATGCTGAGAAAGCCTTTGATAGATTGAATTGGCATTTTTTTTTTATTGCAAAAGTTTTACAATTACATTTTCACCCCTTTCCCCCCCCCTCAACCCACCCCAAACTTCCCAACCTCCCTAACCCTCCCTAAACCTCCCCCAGACTTCCAATATACTCACATCAGGTAAAAAAAAAAACCCTTAATATAAAACTTATATATAACTTGAACCCCTCCCTCCCCCTTATAATTTTTTAACTTCATTATATTAAAATGTTTCTATCTTAATATATTATTTTCAAATAAAAGCTATTTGATACTTCCTAGTTTGATATTTGTTCTGAACATAATCTATCCACTTTTTCCATTCCCATTCATAAGTCTCTTGTGAACAATCTTTTAAATATGCTGAAATCTTCGCCATCTCTGCAAAACTGGCCATCTTCAAAGTCCATTCCTCGATCGTGGGCAAAACTTCATTCTTCCAGTATTTACCTATCAGTAATCTCACAGCTGTTATCATGTACAATATCAACTTTGTTTCACCCGAAGTAAAACCCTTAACTATACCCAATAAAAACAATTGTGGAGAAAATTGAATTTTTTTCTTCAAAACATTCTGCATGACACACCAAATTTTTATCCAGAAGGCCTTAACTTTCCTACAGGTCCACCAAACATGATAATATGTAGCATCTAAACAATCACATCTCCAACATTTTGGCTGAACATTAGGGTACATACACGACAATTTTTTGGGGTCTAGATGCCATCTATAAAACATTTTATAAAAATTTTCCCTCAAATTCTGTGACTGTGTAAATTTAACATTCTGAACACAAATTTTTTCCCAAGTTTCCAACATCACTGGCTCCTCAAAATTTTGTGCCCACTTAATCATACAATCTTTAACCAATTCAGTTTCTGAATCCCTTTCTAACAAAACATTATAAAGCCTTTTAATATGCATTGGACCTTTCTCTTTTATATGTCTAACCAATTCTTCCTCATGCAACATAATACCAATTTTTTGGTCCTCTTTCCATCTCAATTGTAATTGATTATATTGTAACCAAGTTAAGTTAATCCCTTCGTCCAACAGTGACTGTAGTGTCTTCAAGTGCCATCTGCCCACATCTTTAAAAAGAACCTCTTTGTATAAAACCCCCCCGAGTGACATTATATTTGTATTCCACATAATATGACCAAGATCCAGCCATAACAGTATTTTATAATCCCATTTGAGTCGGTGCTTCTTCCAAACTCTCATCAATGAGTCTCTAAGTATATGGCTTTTAAATACTTTATTCACTTTGTTGTCATAAAATAAGTAGGCATGCCATCCAAATTCAAGATCAAAACTTTCTATATTCATTATTCCAGTCTTTTTCCTTCCAAACCAATCACTTGCTAGAGTCAAAGCTGCTGCTTCATAATATAACTGTAGGTTTGGAAGTTTAAGGCCTCCCCTTTCTGGAACATCTTGCATAATTTTCAATTTCACTCTCGGTTTTTTCTCGTTCCAAACAAACTTATTCACTCCAGTTTGCCACACTTTTAGTTGTTTATCACTTTTAAGCACCGGAATCATTTGAAACAAAAAAAGAAATCTTGGCAAAATGTTCATCTTAACTGCTGCTATTCTTCCAAGTAAAGACAGCTGCAGTTTTTTCCAAGTCTCCGTATCTTTCTGCACCTCTCGCCACAACACCTCATAATTATTTTGAAACAATTTGATATTTGATTCTGCAACCTGAACTCCTAGATATTTTACCTTTGGTACAATCTCAAAACCTGCCCTCCTTTGAAGCTCGTGTTTACGATCTTGTGTCATATTTTTAACTATCATCTTAGTTTTTTTCTGGTTCAATCTAAAACCTGAAACTTTACCATAATCTTGTATAATGTCCTTCATCTGGATTGATTCCATTGGCTGTGTTAGGGTAACAATCAAATCATCTGCAAATGCCTTTATTCTGTAATCCTCTTGCCTTATCATTATACCTTTCAAGCTATTAGAATCCCGTATTGTGTTTAACAAGACTTCTAATGTTAAAATAAATAACAATGGGGACAACGGACATCCCTGTCTTGTTCCTTTTTCAATTTTAAACTCTGTTGTCAAACTTCCATTAATAATAATCTGTGCCTTTTGCTCTTGGTAAATTGCTAAAACCGCCTGTATAAATTAATCCCCAAAGCCCATCTTTTTTAAAGTCTTTAGTAGAAAATTCCAATCCACTCTATCAAAGGCCTTCTCTGCATCCAAGAAGACCAGCACTGCAGGGATCTGTTTATTCTTCTCAAGATATTCCAATAAATCTATTACTTGCCTTACATTGTCCATGTATCTACCCTCGATAAATCCCGCTTGATCTTCATGAATCACCTTTTGAATTACTGGCATCAACCTGTTGGCTAGTACTTTTGCGTAAATTTTATAATCAGTATTCAGAAGAGATATTGATCTATAATTCTCCGGTTTTTTAGGACCTGCTTGCTCTTTTGGTATCAAAGAAATATAAGCTGTTGTCCATGATGGTGGTATTTTACCCCCTTGTTGAATATTACAAAATAGATCTCTAAGTTGTTCCACCATTTCTGCTTGCAAAGTTTTATAATACACTGCAGTCAAACCATCCGTTCCAGGGGCTTTAGCTGTTTTTAATTGTTTACTTGCTGCCATTATCTCCTCTTCTGTTATAGGATAATTCATTCTTTCCTTTTGTTGATCAGTAATTTTTGTAACTCTTTTATTATCTAAGTATTTTTCTATAAGTCCATTCTGCACATCATCTTTGGCATATAGTTTAGTATAATAGTCCACAAAAGCTTCTTTAATTAATTTTTGTTGAAAAATTTCTTTCCCTCCAATATCAATACTATCAATAGTCCGTATACTCTGCTTTTTCCTTAATGTATAGGCCAACCATCTGTCCGGTTTATTGGCATTACAAAATGTATTATGCTTCGCATATTGTAAATTTGTTGCAACTTGTTCCGCCATAAGCATTTGAAATTGGTCTTTCAAAACTTTTATAACACCACGTATTCTCTCATCTGTTGGGTTTTTAATAAGTAGCTGTTCTTTATTCTTTATTTCTACTTCCAGTTCAGATCTTTTCTTTTGTCGAGTCAGTCTATGTTTAGAGTTCATATAAATAAGCACCCCTCTCATATAAGCTTTGCTCGTGTCCCATACAATTTCAATTGGGGTACCTTTATTCAGGTTCATTTCAAAAAATTCTTTCAAATGCTTTTTAAGTTCTATTATATTTTTTTCATATCTGAACAATGCTTATTTATTGTATGATAAGAAAGTAGATAAGACTTTTAAAAGTCATATATTAAGAAATGTTCTATTACGTGTCTGGAAAAAGTATCAATATAAATTAAATGATAAGTTACCAATATGGACAGTACCCAGACACGCGATAGAGAATATAAATTTGAAGCAAAAGCAAGATAAGACTACATACAAAGAACTCCTTTATAAAGAAGGAGTCAGACTACAATTAAAACCTATGTAGCAATTAAGAGGAGGAGGAATAATTAGAACTTGGTTTCAATATGGGCAGCTGCAGGCCAGATGGAGAGAAGATCCAAGGGCCTTGGTAGCACCGTGGTCTAAAGCACCCTGTTATTAGCTGGTTATTAAGACCAGCTGCCTGCAATTACTGCAGGTTCAAATCTCGTCAAGGCTCAAAGTTGACTCAGCCTTCCATCCTTTCTAAGGTAGGTAAATTGAGGACCCAGTTGTGGGGGCAATTATTATTTATTTATTTATTTATTATTCAAATTTCTATACCGCCCTTCTCCTTTCGGACTCAGGGCGGTGAGCAGCCAAAATAAAACATTTATACATAAAGTGCGATTAAAAATAGATTTAAAATAATTAAATTTGGCCCATAGTTTAAAATTTATCAATTTAAAATCCATATCAAAATTTAAAATCAACCATAAAATCATAAAATCAAGAGAGACCGGCTAACTGAAAGAGATGAGTTTTTAGGGCCCGACGAAAAGTCCGGAGGTCGGAGATCACTCGTATCTCTGGGGGTAGATTGTTCCAAAGGGTAGGTGCCACCACAGAGAAGGCTCTCCTCCTGGGGGTCGCCAGCCGGCATTGTCTAGCCGACGGCACCCTGAGGAGGCCCTCTCTGTGGGAGCGAACTGGCCGGTGGGAGGCTATTGGTGGCAGAAGGCGGTCCCGTAAGTACCCTGGCCCTAAGCCAATAAGCTGACTTTGTATAAATATACAAAAGAATGAAGGCTATTGCTTAGCGCATTGTAAGCCGCCCTGAGTCTCCGGAGAAGGGGGGCATATAAAACAAATAAAAAAAAAAAGATCAAAAAATTGGTATTTTGCAACAGGATGAGAATTTGATAAAACAAATAAGAGACAAAAGTCAAATGCATATTAAAAGGTTGTATAATGTGTTAGTGGAAATAGATTCAGAAACAGAGATAGTCAAGGACCGTATGATAAAATGGGCACAAAATGTAGGAGAACCAATAATGATGGAAACATGGGAAAAGATATGGGTTAGAAATGTAAGATTTACACAAACTCAAAACTTAAGAGAGAACTTTTATAAAATGTTTTATAGATGGCATTTAGATCCAAAAAAACTAGCCTGTATGTATCCAAACTTACAACCTAAGTGTTGGTGATGTGGATGTGAAGATGCTACGTATTTTCATATATGGTGGACATGTAAAAAAATTAAGGCTTTTTGGATAAAAATATGGTGGATTATACAAAATATTTTAAAGAAAAAGATTAAATTTACACCACAGGTTTTTTTGTTGGGAATAGTTACGGATTGTACTGTAATAGAAACTAAGTTGGTTTTGAATTTAATAACAGCTGCCAGGTTACTGGTGGCGCAGTATTGGAAGAAGGAAGATCCACCTACTATTGAGGAATGGACACTAAAAGTCGTGCATTTGGCAGAGATGGCAAAAATTTCAGCATATCTTAAAGACCATTCAAATGAAAGATACATAACAGAATGGAGAAGATGGATTGACTATATTCAAAACAAGTATCAGACTAAGAAGATTCATATAGCTTATGAGTGAAACATTTTTAACTTTTAGCTTATGTTTATAGTGTTTTGAATTATAAGGAGTTAAAGACCTAGAAAGAATTTGAAGTCAACAATTTGTTAGCATATTTTAGTTTTATGTTTGTGGATGCTATACCCTGTGCTTGTTCTGGGAAGTCAAGGGAGGAGGGTGGGGGGAAGGCTGAGGGGGGATGGGTGGGAGGGCAAGGGGGGAAGGAAGGGCTGAGGGGGGAAGGGCAGAGGGGAGAAAATGTTTGTATTTTTTATAAAACTTTTCAATAAAAAAGATATATATTTCCTGTCTTGTTAGAAGGAAATAAAAGTGGTAAGAGAAGAGAGATGGCATTCACAGGTGGTTTCTATAAACAAAGGGAAAATAAATGAACTAGCTTACTTTAAAAAAAAGAAGAGACACTTTGGTTATATCTTGTGACAAGCTAAAGGATCATTTTGTAATTAAGTATGGAGATTTTGTAGACCAAGGGTGTCAAACTTGATTTCATTGAGGGTCACATCAGGGTTTGACCTCAGGGGGCCGGGGTGGGCATGGCCAGCTCAACGTCACTCATTCTGGGGCATCTGCAGTGGCCCGAGCACTCTGCCAGTGAAAACAGGCTCTCGAGCTCCATTTTCAGCTGTGACGGCTTCCTGCAACTCTCTGCCAGCAAAAATGGAGTTCTGTTTTTGCTGGCAGAGGCACTGCAGGATAGTCCTTCGCTGTTTACACAGCAGCCCCACGGGCCACATCTAAGCACCCTGTTGGCCAGATCCGCCCCCCGGGCCTTGAGTTTGACACCCCTTTTGTAGATATAGCTCTTCAGAGAGGAATAACTTACCCTCTGCTACCACTTTCTCTCTCTCCCCCCCGCCCCCAATATTTCAGGGGCTGCCACAAAGAACAGAGGTCAATTTATTTTCCATAGCACCAGAAAGCAAGACAAGAAGCAATGGATGGAAAGTGAGCAAAGAGAGAAGCAACAGAGTAATAAGGATAAATTTCCTGACAGAACAATCAACCAGTGGAACAGCATGCCTTCAGAAACACTGGAAGCTTTTAAGACAGCCAATTGCCTAAATTAATATAGACCAGTGATAATCTTTTTGCCATTGCGTGCCTAAAGTGGGGGGGGAGCACAGGGGGGTTGCGCACCAGTGTGCCCACACCCATAATTCAATGCCCCCTGCACCCCACCCACCCCCCACGCATGCGCGCACACCCCCTCCGCATTCCCACTTTTGGTATATGATGGCAAAAAGGTTACTGGTGGGCCCGGTAGGTCTGTTTTTTGCCCTCCCCAGGCTCCAGAGGCTTTCTTGGAGCCTGGGGAGGGCGAAAACGGCCTTCCCCACCCCCACCCCCCGGAGGCCCTCTGGAGGCCAGAAATGGCCTGTTTCCCGACTTCTGGTGGGCCCCAAAAGCCCGAAAATCAGGTGGCTGGCGCACGCTTGCATGCTGAAGCTGAGCTAGGACAATGCTGGCGTGCCCACAGATATGACTCCATGTGCCATGCGTGCCATAGGTTCATCATGCCATAGGTTCGTCATCACGGGTATAGGCGACTGCTTAAGCAAGGGGTTGGACCTGAAGACCTCTATGGTCCCTTCCAACTCTATTTTACATTCTGTAAAAGAACTTGTAAGACAAGTCATAGTGAAACCTGAATATATGAACACCATGTTCATTACTTTTAGTATGGCAGCTACTAATGATGCCACTTAAATGGAAAATGAAACACATCTATTTACACCTTAAATACTCATCTCAATCTTTATTGTAGTCATTAATGTAATTATCAGCACGTCAAGATGCTTTTTTAAAAAAAATTGATTTATATGCCGCCCTACTCCGGAGACTCAAGGCGGCTTACAATGTGTTAAGCAATAGCCTTCATACTTTTGTATATTTATACAAAGTCAGCTTATTGCCCCCACAAACTGGGTCCTCAATTTACCCACCTTAGAAAGGATGGAACGCTGAGTCAACCTTGAGCCTGGGGAGAATTGAACTCGCAGTAATTGCAAGCAGCTGGATGTTAAATGCTGCCTTAGGAGGCATTAGCCTCCTACGCCACTCATTTATCCTAGTGCTGACATAAGAAGGAGAAGACGGCCTGAAAACCTGACAGAAATCACATGTAATCACATTTGTTCACATGTAATCATGCTGCTGAGCCACGGGCCTGGTGGCTCAGCAGACTGATAGCATTGTGATTAACACCAGCTGTCTGCAATTACTGTAAGTTCGAATCTCACCAGGCTCAAGGTTGACTCAGCCTTCCGTCCTTTCTAAGGTAGGTAAATTGAGGACCCAGTTTGTGGGGGCAATAAACTGACTTTGTATAAATATACAAAAGTATGAAGGCTATTGCTTAACGCATTGTAAGCCGCCCTGAGTCTCCGGAGAAGGGCAGCATATAAATCAAATTTAAAAAAAATAAAAAATTAACAAGCACCAAATATAATGCTAATGTACATCTACAAATGTAGCTGAACAAATTAAAATAAATGGCAGAAAGTAAATATCCATCCCCTAAACTTTCTTCCCATTAGCTGAAAAGTTTCCGCACTGACTTTTATGATGTGTCACCAAATCTGTTGCTTGCCCATCAGTCAAATGATAAAATGCAGCCCACACAATAAAAAGGGTTGTCCTTTTTTTTTTAACCCAATGAAATTTTTACATAGCTCTTGTGGGGAAAAACCAGGAGAAAGAAGTATTTAACCTATAAAGTAATAAAGTTTAAAAATAAAATTAACAAAAATAAAATAAACAGAGCATGGTGGGTCCATTTCAAGGCATAATATTCTATCCTCTTTTATTTTTTGTCAAAAGCCTTAACCATAATTGTTTTAAAATCTCTTTTTTGCTACACATACTTTAAAGACAGTTTGACAGAGGTCTATAAACACATTAAAACCTACCTGCCAACATACTGTACCGAAAACTGCTGTTGCAAGAAGGCTGAAAAAGACAAGTTGCTCTGAAATTAAACAAAAATGGCGCATTCCTTTAGATGCCATTACTCTGTCGAGGCTATTGTTGTCTGCTCTGTGTGTGTAATATATTTTGTGACAGTCATTAAGTTTTGTATGAAATCCCCAGAGAGTTATAAGAAAAATGATGTGACAGATGATCCAGAAAATGCCAAAAATGGAAAAGCCTGGTATTACAAAGTACCAGAGATCCAAATCACCTAGTTTAAGTGCTGAAAGGATGAAATAAATCAGTTCAATAAATCCAACAAAAATGACTGAGAATCTTCGGCAAACTCGACCACGATATAAATAAGGTTTCCAACGTTCAGTAACTGAAAGTCCACTGAAGTAAACATCAAGAAGGGGATCAGCTATTAAGCAACTAAAAAAACATCCCAAGGGAAATGGATTTGTTGGTATATGTAAGGATGGAAAAAATAACAAAGAGGCAAGGAGTCCGAAAATTACTAAATTTGGAATTGCCAAAAATGATTTCATCCTCAAATCAATAATCAGCATTGCTAAAGCCACAATCAATAGAATAATACTCATGGATTTCTCCACCAGCATAGTTGTACTGGCAATTGCAAATCCAACCAGCTCAAGTACTTCAACCATCGTTAGTAAAATAGGCCGATGATGAACACAGCCACATATTCTCTGCACCAAAGCATACAATATTCTTATAATTATGGAGGAAAAAAGTAAATATTTTGTTGCTTCTTCCTTTACATCATTTTTAAAAGAATTATTATCCAGGAAACAAAGAAGGCCAAGTAAAAATCCAAACCAAAGATTAGAGAGACTTAAACTTGCTGCTCCCATTGAAAAATAGTAATAAAGTATACTTGCAATTCCAAGAACAAATAATCCAAGGATAAAAATTATGAGTATTAGTGCATCTGCAGTTTTTTCCCACCTGACATAAAGACCCATACATATTGCTGCCAACAAATTCATTCTGGATAAATAGCCAAGATAGCGGACAGAGGAATGCATGTTCACTTCTCGATTTGCTTCTTCCAGTCTTATCATTGCTGCATACAGACAATGGCTAACACAGTAACGCAATGATCTACACATGTAAGCACACTGGTAGGGATTATACCCACTTTACAGAATATAAATGTTTAAATTTCATCCAAGAAATATGATGCACAAGCAGTCTTGCAGTATTGTTTCATTTATAATTGTCAGTCACTACTGAAGATCTGAAAAACAAATATAACTTCGCATTAATAATATATTATATCACATAAACAGATACAGTAAGTCTGCATCCTTACATATTGTTTTTCAGAGATAATGTAGGCAATACAGTATTAAAATCTTAATATAGTAATATATGAATCCAAAAGGGGAAATCATTTTACATGTTCTCTGCACATTACATGTTACATTAGTCAACTTTCATTTCTTACTGAAGAAGAGAGGTAGTGTTATTGAAATAGAAGGAGGAAAAGCCAGGTCCTAGTCCTTCCTAGGCATTTGGAGATTCCATTCATTTCTACTTTTTGTCCCCCTCACATTTTGATTTTGCCATTTCTCTCATTATTTTGATTTTGTTATTCTTTTAAAAACTCTTCCATATATGAAATGGGAAAGTTGTCATACATTTCCCAAACCTAGTCTTATTTCCACTAAAGAAAATGTGTGGGATATTTATTTATATATTTTAAGTATTTATATGACCACCCAACTTGTAAAAGTGTAAAGTCAAGCAGCACTGTAAAATAAAAATCTCTGTACTTATAACTCAGTATGTATGAGAAAAGATTAGTATGTATACTGATGACATATTAATTCATTTTACAAAATACAAGACGTAAATGTGCATCATATAGACAGATCATAGCTCACCAGCATAATTTTTACACCACTCAGGCCTTTTAATATTGTTACAGCCAAAACTGTAGGGTCATTTTTAAAATCATTTTTGCAGTATTTGGAAGAAATTTATGGGGCAATGTTGGGTTTAAGTCCTGTACTGTAAATTCATCTCATAGCTTTAAATCCTTAAAAATCAACTCTGGAAAAATCAATCTGTCCTGACTTTTGTAAGTTGCACAGTGGTGCGTTGCTACTGGTTTGCCCTGGTTTGGGCGAATTGGTAGCGGGGGGGGGGGAGGCTCCACCCACCCACCGGGACGTCATCAAATACGCTCTGCACAGAAGCTTGTGAGTGAACCAGTAGCAAAGGTAGGTAAAACCCACCACTGAATTGCATGTGCTTGTTATGCCAAAAAAAATTTAATATATAATAATTATTTAATTTTCTGCCCCAGGCTTGTTCTTTTTAGAGCATGGCTCTACACAGTACAAGTATGCCAGATCCACGTTTATTGGGAGGAGGGAGTGTCACCAGATTCCATTTTAGTTGGTATTGGCAACTACAGATTGGCAGGATAAGAAAGCTGTAGCATGAACATAGGACTTTTTTTTTTCCTAAGAGGAAAGCAAACTCCTCTTGAGTAAATGCAATTTTATAACTATTATCTATCAATTGAATTTTCTACTATTTTTCAATTTTGTTTTAATTTTGTATAGCAATAGCACATATACTGCTTCACAATGCTTTACAGCCCTTTCTAAGCGGTTTAGACTCAGAGTCAGCATATTGCATGAGGCTGAGTCAACATTGAACCACTCAGAACTCCTGGAGTGAGCAGTGAGTTAGCCTGCAGTACTGCATTCAAACCATCGGAACTGATAGATTTATTGAAGACTATCTAAATTCATTGTAAGATTATTATCTATGGTTTCAAATGATGTTATTTACTATTTTTTAATCTTTCCAGCGTATAGAAACAGATAGCTCTTTATGCAAACAAAGGAAGAATAAAACATACAATCTGTCAACTGCCCAAAATGTGTGCAAAATTACAGAAAATCATCATCCTTCAAATATTAGAAATATACTGTTACATTTATATTGAATTTATTTTAAAATAATCTGGAAAAAACTATATCGTTTGGCTAGTTTGAAATTTCTTAAAGAACCTATCAGTACTGATCAAACTACTAAACTCGATAGTACTTACAGGAGTAATAATAATAATAATAATTAATAGTAATAATAATTATTAATAGTAATAAGCAAAATGCTTATTCCTACAGTATGCAAAAATGTAGATATCCATACACTTTGGTTTATTAGAAAAAGAGAAGCGATCTCAGTAATATTTTCAAAACTTGACAGTCTGCTGTTGCTGGTCCTTTCTCTCAGCAGCCCTAAATGATGACTTTTCTTACTTAAGAAATCAATCTAATTATTTCTGCACACAAATGATCCAGGATTTCACGTTAAAGCCTTGGCCGTTTTAAATATCAGTTTCATCCCACCTTTAACATGCAGCGCGAGGTATTCAGGAGAACGAGTTAGCGTGTTTCCTATTTAATGTTAATAGGGGAAAAGCTTCGATTTCTTAACTAAGTTAAGAGAGTTTGTGAAACGGGGTTAAGGCAATGTGGGCTCTGTAGGGTGGCGGGTGGGCAGAATGCCTACTTTAGCCGCTCACAGGCAACCCGGGTTCACCGCTTGACAGTAGACCGACTATTTGCTACCGGCAAACTAAGAGCCTTGAAAAGCAGCGAGTACGCAATAGCTATATGAGGCAGGAGGCTGAGAGGGTAGACCGACGGCCTTTTTCCCAACGCCAGGTGGGGCAATCACCCCCCTCCCCCCCATCATATACGAGGCACATTCCAACTATGGCAGCCGGAAGAGACAGTGGTCTCTTAGCAGCCTCCGCTCACCTCCCGCCTCTGTCCTAATCGAAGATCAAACTGTGGCACCCGTGTGATTAATATCCCGATTTCCTCGGCACTCACCGTCCGCCACTTCCTCCCAAAACTTCCCCTCCCGCCGCCATTTTAGCACTTCCTCAAAAGTGTTCGAATGGGTACCGGAAGAGCAAAGGTTCAAATCGCGCAACGCTCTGCCCCCTGAGCGTGTGCCAACGCTCCTAATCCAGAGCAGGATGGCTGAGCGGGAGGGCGAAAACAGCAACAACAGAATGAAGGGGTAGTGCTTTAACAGGAGTTTTTTCTTCCGGGACGTACGACTTGACAGCAGTGCAAAGAGACATCATTCATTCTTGGAAAGGGGGAATAGGAATAGGAATAGGAATAGAACTGGAAGGGACCTTGGAGGTTTTCTAGTCCAGCCCCCTCCTCAAGCAGGAGAACCTATACCATTTCAGACAAGTCACTGTCTTCTTAAAAACCTCCAGTGATGGAGTGCCCACGATTTCTGAAGGCAAATTGTTCCACTGGTTAATGGTTAAAGGCAATCATGATGCCTTTTGTAGCAAGTGGAGTGACATGGCATCTTGTTACATTCAGCTTGTATTCAGGATGTATGGGATAAACACATGAGGAGGTGAAGTTCCTCTAAGACCCTCAAATGAAACCAAGCAAAATTACTGAAGGAGTACAGAGATCAAACTAATATTGGGGTCATTCCATGTCAAGTGGTCTGATTTCAGAAAAGTAACCAGCTTGACCATCATGGATTTCGATGAAATTTGGTGTAAACATGCACACAAGTCCCCAATGAACATTGGTAAAGTGTTACATTTACCGATGTAATACTTGTGGAGATAGAGTCTGTTAGATCGGCGCAGGAAAGGAAGACGTGACCAGCTCGTTACATTAGTAACTTTTTATTGAGAACAGAAACAGTAGCAAGACTGGCTGTGCGCTGCCGGGGCTCTCCTTATATTCGCTCCGGCAGACGCACCACCCCCTGACAGGGATTCAAATCTTCCCGCCCGGTGGCTGGCAGCCAATCCGGGCGGATGTCCTTATAAGGACATAACACTCCTCCCCCCTAGTCCAAAGAAAAAAAACAGTTCAGCGTTCGTCAATGAACGTGACGTAGTCCCGCAGGTACGTAGGACGCCTAGGCACCCTACTTGACCTGCGCAGTCTCATTTCTTCCGCGTCCCCGCCCTGGACGGACGGGGTTCCTGTGGCTCCTGGCTCCTTCCCCGGAACCGGGCTCGGTTCGGCTGGCGAGTGTGCGGGGTCACCCTCAGCGCCTCCGGCCGGACCGCAGACCTTGGATGGCTGGTTCTGGTGGTCTTCCTCCTGGCCTGTGGATCTTTCGCCTCGGCGGTGCTGTTCGGTCTCGACCCGGGAAGAGCGTCTGAGTCTCGGTAAGACCCCGGCTGTCACTTGCTCTTCCTGGGTCTCCCGGTGGCTGCGGTTCTGCTGCGGCCCGGTTCGTTGTGGTCCGGAGGGTGGTTCGGGCCGGTGCCCTTGGGTCTGGTCTGCTCGCTGTGGGTGGTGTTGGTTCGGGTAGCGGTGTCCGACCCTGCAGGGGTGGCGCAGGTCTCCTTTGCCGGGCTGGCGCTGGCCTTCCCCGTCGGGTTGGTGGTGGTCGACCTGGTCGGGGTGTCGTTGTGGGGCTTCCTCCTCGGGCTGGTGGAGGTCTCCCCTGCCGGGGTGGCGCAGGCCTCCCTGGCCGGGTTGTTGTCGGCTTTCCCTTCCCCCTAGTCCCTGGTCTACCGCCAGTTGGTGGTTGGGGTCGTCTGGGTTGGGTTGTTGTTGCCGGGTTGTTTCTTGCGTTGGGCGGGAGTCCCCCTCGCCGGGGAATCGTGTGCCACCCTCGCCCATGTGCTGTGGTGTGCCCATCTGCGACGGTCCCCGGTCTACTCGCCTTGCGTTGAGGTCTCCCTGGTAGGGCTGCCGTGGGTTGCCGTCACTGGTGGGGTGCGGTGCTCCCCTTCTGGGCAGGTCCCGGTCTACCTGCGGGCTGGGTCGGGGGTCCCTGGGCCTGCTGTGCCGGGTGCCCACCTGGTCGGGTTGGTGTTGCCATCCCCCGTGTGGTTGGCCCCGGTCTACCTCGCTGCACTGCCGGCGTGACAGTGCCTGGTAGTGTGCTGGGCCGACCTCGTCGGGATGGCGTTGCTCTGCCTCGCAGGGGTGTGGTAGGCCTACCTCGTCTGGGTGTTGTAGGCCTACCTCGCCGGGGTGTTGCAGGCCTACCTCGTCTGGGTGTTGTAGGCCTACCTCGTCAGGCTGGTTTTCGTGTGCTCCCCCCCACCTTTTCCGGAGTTGGTCGATGTGACGTCTCACGACCTGTCCATCTTCCAACTCGACGGTGTAGGATTTGGGGCCGGTTGTGCTGGCAATCTTCCCCTTCAGCCACTTAGGAGAGCCGTTGAAATTCAGCGCGAAAACTGAATTTCCTTTGCTGAAGGCGCGAAGCGGGCGGCTGGCGGATGCGGTCACTTCCGGGCTGTATTGGGGGTGCAGCCGGTCCAAGGGTGACCTCAACCTTCTGCCCATCAGGAGTTCGGCCGGGCTCTTGTGGGTGGTGGCATGCGGCGTGATGTGCTGGGTGAGGAGGAAGTTGTCGATGCGTTCTTGCCAGTCTCCCGGGCCCATCTTGGTGAGGGCTTCCTTTGTGAGCCGGACCATCCGTTCCGCTTGTCCGTTTCCGGCCGGCCTGTACGGAGCGGAGAGGGCATGGCGGATGCCCAGTCCTGCCAGGAAGGACTCCATGGCCAGGGATGTGAGCTGGGGGCCGTTGTCCGAGACCAGCACGTCCGGTAGTCCGTGTGTGGCAAACAGGCGGCGCAGGGCTCGGATCGTCGCTTCTGTTGTGGTAGATGCCATGGGTATCACCTCGAGCCACTTGGAGAAGGCATCTACCACGATGAGGAGGTGCCGTCCTTGCATCGGGCCCGCGAAGTCGATGTGGACCCTCGACCATGGGTTGCTGGGGGTCTCCCAGTTCGTGACTTCGGATTGTGGTGGTGCTGGGCGGACTTCTTGGCACGGGTCACATCTGGAGACCCATTGTTCAATGTCTCTGTCCAGTGAGGGCCACCAGACGTAGCTCCGTGCCAGGGCCTTCATGCGGACGATGCCTGGGTGCCCGTTGTGCAGAGTCTCTAGCGTCCGCCGTTGCAGAGTGCTTGGGATCAGCACCCTGTCTCCCCATAGCAGACAGCCCTTTATGGTGGACAGCTCCGTCTGTTTCCTGGTGAACGGGCTGAACCTCTCGTCCGTCTGTTTCGCTGGCCACCCCCTGAGGATCCAGGACCTTACTTGGCGGAGGGTGGGGTCCCTCTGGGTGTGCGCGGCCACATCTGCGGAGGAGACTGGACAGCTGGCATCGTCATCTATGTGGAATAGATGGAGCGTGGGGGCTGGGTCTTCCACCGGGTTCTTCGATGGGCATCTGCTGAGTGCGTCGGCGTTTCCTATGGCTGTGCCCGGCTGGTGCACGAGCCTATAGGAGTAGCCGGCCAGGAAGATGGCCCATCTCGTCATCCGCGGGGACATGAAGGTCGGGGTGGGTTGGTCGCCTGCGAGGAGTCCCAGGAGTGGCTTGTGATCGGTGACTATGGTGAAGCGCCTTCCATAGAGGTATTCGTGGAAACGCTTCACTCCTGCCACGATGGCCAGGGCTTCTTTGTCCAGCTGACTGTAGTTCCGCTCTGCGCCGGACATGGTTTTCGAGAAGTAGGCGATGGGGGCCTCCGTGCCGTTGGGCAGCTCGTGGCTGAGGACTGCCCCCACCCCGTATGGCGACGCGTCGCAGGTCAGCTTGATGGGGAGCGTCTCGCTGTATTGGATGAGGACGCTTTTGGACGTCAGTAGTCCCTTGATGGCCCGGAACGCTGCTTCCTCTTCCTGGCCCCACTTCCAGGAAGCCGATTTCCCCAGCAGGCGGTGGAGTGGCTCAGCAACTGTGGCTTTCTGTTTTAAGAAAATGGCGTAGAAGTTGAGCAACCCAAGGAAAGCCTGAAGCTCCGTTTTGTTTTTTGGGCTTGGAGCTTCATGGATTGCTTCCACTTTTGATTTGGTGGGGTGGATGCCTGTGCTATCAATGAGGTAGCCCAGGAACTCGACTTCCTGTACTCCTATGATGCACTTGTCCCGCCTGACCCTCAAGCCCTTGGCCTTGAATCGCTGCAGGACAAGCCTGAGCCTTTCCAGGAGTTGAGCTCTTGAGTCACCGGAGACGAGCACATCGTCGAAGTAAGGCACCACCCCTGGAACGCCCTGGAGGAGGCGTTCCATCATGGATTGGAAGATGCCGGGGGCAGCGCTGACTCCAAATTGGAGCCGGTTGCATTTGAATGCCCCCCTGTGCGTGACGATTGTTTGAGCCTCCGCCGTTTTTTCATCCACTGGCAGTTGCTGGTAAGCCTGGGCCAGGTCCAGTTTCGCAAAAATTGATCCAGATCCCAGGGAATGCAGCAGATGTTGCACCACTGGGACTGGGTATGCGCTCTGTGCCAACGCCTTGTTGATGGTGCAACGGTAGTCGGCGCAGATGCGCACAGACCCATCATGCTTCAGTGGGGTCACAATGGGGGTCTCCCATGAAGCATGATCGATCGGTTCCAGGACGCCCTGGGCGATCAGCTTATCCAGCTGCTCATCTACTTTGGGCCGCAGGGCAAACGGAACTCGGCGGGGCTTGAGCCTAATTGGGGTGATTCCCTTGTCCAGATTGAAGGAGATTGGCCTCCCCACAAATTTCCCCAGCTTACCATCGAAGACTTCCTTGAACTCTTCGATGAGGTAGTCGAGTTCGTCCCTGCCAATTTGGTTGATGCCCTCGATTGAGAGCCCCAGCGGCTTGAACCACTCCACTCCTAGCAGGTTCGGTCGGCTGTCCCGTACGACGGTGATGGGGAGCTTGCCTTCGAACTGCTTGTAGGTGACCCGGATGTTGGCTCTTCCTAGCACTCCGATGGGGTTTCCCCCGAAGTCGACGAGCTTGGAGTGTAGTGGCTTCAGCTCTCGCTTGGTGATGCTGGGTTGCAGGCGCTTCAACTGCTGCCAGTCCATGATGGAGTAGACCGAGCCGGAGTCTACCTCCATTTTGCAGGGTGCTCCTTCCACGTGGATGGTCACATGGAACTTGGTGGCACTGTCTGACGTCGTGTGAGCGATGGTCGTCTGGTGGACCGCTCCGCTCCGGGAAAATTCATCGTCTCTGCGTCTGGAAGGGCCAGAGGACCGTTTGGATGACCTCTGGTAATCCTTCCGATTTTCGCGGGGACGGTGGCTGGAGGGCTCTGGGGCTGGTTCCTCAGCTCTGCAAGCTTCGGCGATGTGACCCCTTCTGTTGCAGCGTCGGCAGGTCGCATCTCTCCACTTGCAGGTTGCTCTGGCATGGTCCCCTCTGCAGCTGGCGCAGCGCTCCCCTTTGTAGTTCCGTTGGGCGGTTTCCCGCCTTGGGGGTCTGGATACCTTGTGGACGGTGGACTCTCCCTCCGACTCGGATCCAGCCGTGGAATCCTCTGTTGAAGATTGCTCTGTGGAGCGAATCTTGTGGATTCCCTTGGCTCTGCTTACTGCGGCAGCTGCTTTTTCCGAGATTTCGGATGCGGTGGCTTCCTCCACCACATCCTTGAGCACAAGCTTCTTCCTGCTCAGGAATTTCTTTTGCAGGCCTCTGTCCCTCATGCCGAAGACCACGCGGTCAGCGATGGCATTGTCCACGTGGTCGAACTCACAGCTGGCTGCGATCTGGCGTAGGGCGGCCACGAATTCCTTGATCGTCTCACCCTCCTTCTGGTCCCGTTGGTGGAAGGTGAAACGGTTCGCCACCGGTGTTCCTGTTGGGGCATAGTGGTCCTCCAGGATCTGCAGCAGGTCTGTCCATGGCACTTCTTCGATGTCTCGTGGTGCCACGAGATCGATTGCCATGTCGAGGACCTCGGAGCCGCAGTTGGCCAGGAAGATGCCCTTCTTCCGGTCATCATCGGCATCCCTGATGTTGTTGCCTCTCAGGTATTGCCGGAATTTCACTACGTAGGATTTCCACTTGTCCTTCCCTGGGCGGAAAGGAGCAAGGGCTGGCAAAGTGACTTCAGCAGATGCCATGCCTTTGGAAATGCCTACTGTAGTTCCCGGTGCCGGAGTCTTGTCTTGTTGGCTTGGTGCCGCGAGGTTCGTTCTTCTCTCAGTCCTTCGTCGCCAGTGTTAGATCGGCGCAGGAAAGGAAGACGTGACCAGCTCGTTACATTAGTAACTTTTTATTGAGAACAGAAACAGTAGCAAGACTGGCTGTGCGCTGCCGGGGCTCTCCTTATATTCGCTCCGGCAGACGCACCACCCCCTGACAGGGATTCAAATCTTCCCGCCCGGTGGCTGGCAGCCAATCCGGGCGGATGTCCTTATAAGGACATAACAGAGTCATTTATGTGACCCCCATACCACAACCTTCGACAGTATGACTGAGATTTCAGCAACTTTGAGACATAATTTCTCAGGCAATATTTTGTTGAGAGAAACAAAACTTGGCCATCTTGTACAACTTCTTGTGCTCTATTAAACAAAATAATAAAAACATTCTCATGAGTGATCTCCTTCTAGATAATTTGAAGCAAAGTTAGCCAAAAATGACTGCAGCACGAAAAAAGGGTAAAGTTTGGCTTTTTATATCTCTGGAACGAAAGGTATGAGAAACATGAAACTTTATGCATAATAACTTAGCAACATAAGGTTTTTGAATATAAAATTTCATTCTACTGGTTCAAATAGTTCCAAATTGAGTGTAAAGGTGACATTTTTTGTAAAAATGCCAAAAATTGAGTATTTTCTTTTTTTTTAAATTTGTAATTTTATTAGAACACATATTGGACATTTACACAACATACAACATATAACTTATCATATTTAAGCATTATTTCTTTGTGGTCTTCCAGTTATTACTTTAATCTTCTTCCCCTTTATCTTAATCTATTATTCCGTCTTCTTCCCCTCCCTTTCCTCTTTTTCCCCCCCTCTTCTTCCCCCCCCTTTTCCCCTATAGAGAACTGTACATTTTAGTTATCTCTTTACTATTATACATTTCTATCTTCATATTATATACATTTTTGTACCATTCCACACATATGATACATCTCTATTTTGTACTTCTATTTTTCTCTCCTAATAGTTATTGTTCTTTATTGTTAGTCTACTTATACCGTTTATTCTATATTCTATAATATAACTACTTTTCCGCCTCTATTGCGTCATCAGGGAATCGTCCGGCCGCCCTGTTTAGGGTGACCCGCTCCCTGCTCCATCTGGGAGTGTGGGAGGATCCCTTAGAAGGCAGGGCGGAGGATTTCGGACAATACCTGTATGACAAAATCTCTCAGATCCAGGGGGATTTGGACTCTGACTGGGTAGATCAGGGCAGGGTGACGAGGAACAGTCTTGAGAATGTTATCTGGGAGGAGTTTGATGCTGTGACTCCCGATGATGTGGACAGGATTTTGGGGAGACTTAGTGCCGCCACATGTTTACTGGACCCATGTCCCTCCTGGTTGGTACTGGCTTCCCGGGAGGTTACACGAGGCTGGCTCCAGGGCGTCATTAATGCTTCGTTGAGTGAGGGTCACTTCCCCACTGCCCTGAAAGAGGCGGTGGTGAGGCCTCTCCTCAAGAAGCCGTCCCTGGATCCGGCAATATTGGCTAACTATCATCCTGTCTCCAACCTTCGCTTCATTGCGAAAGTTGTTGAGAGTGTGGTCGCACAACAGTTTCCGCAATTCCTGGAGGAAACATCCTATCTAGATCCGTTCCAGTCGGGTTTCAGGTCTGGGCACAGCACGGAAACGGCATTGGTCGCGTTGGTGGATGATCTCTGGAGGGCTCGGGACAGGGGTTATTCCTCTGTTCTGGTCCTATTAGATCTCTCAGCGGCTTTTGATACCATCGACCATGGTATCATGCTGCACCGGCTGGAAGAGTTGGGGGTGGGAGGCACTGTGTTGCAGTGGTTCTCCTCCTTTCTCTCCGACCAGTCGCAGTTTGTGTTGGCAGGGGGGCAGAGGTCGACCTCGAGGCCTCTCATCTGTGGAGTGCCGCAGGGATCGGTCCTCTCGCCCCTTCTGTTTAACATTTATGTGAAGCCGCTGGGTGAGATCATCCGTGGCTTTGGGGTGAGATACCATCAGTACGCTGATGACACCCAGCTGTACATCTCCACCCCAGGCCACCCCAACGATGCCCTTGAAGTGATGTCCCAGTGTCTGGAGGCTGTGCGGATCTGGATGGGGAGGAACAGGCTCAAGCTCAACCCTTCCAAGACTGAGTGGCTGTGGCTCCCGGCATCCCGATATAGTCAGTTGACTCCATCACTGACTATTGGGGGCGAGTCTTTGGCCCCCACTGAAAGGGCTCGCAATCTGGGAGTCCTCCTGGATAGGCAGCTGTCTTTGGAGGAACATCTGACGGCTGTTACCAGGGGGACCTTTTATCAGGTTCGCCTGATTCGCCAGTTGCGGCCCTTTCTCGATCGGGATTCCTTGTGCACAGTCACTCACGCCCTCGTCACCTCTCACCTTGACTACTGCAATGCTCTCTACATGGGGCTCCCCTTGAAGAGCACTCGGAGGCTCCAGCTGGTCCAGAATGCAGCAGCGTGGGTAGTGATGGGAGCAACATGGCGCTCCCATGTAACACCACTCCTGCGCGAGCTGCACTGGCTCCCGGTGGTCTTCCGGGTGCGCTTCAAGGTGTTGGTTATCACCTTTAAAGCGCTCCATGGCATAGGGCCTAGCTATCTGCAAGACCGCCTGCTACTACCGATGACCTCCCATCGACCCGTGCGCTCCCACAGAGAGGGCCTCCTCAGGGTGCCATCAGCCAAACAATGTAGGCTGGTGGCCCCCAGGGGGAGGGCCTTCTCTGTGGGGGCTCCCACCCTCTGGAATCAGTTGCCCCAGAGATAAGGAGAATCCATGACCTCAATGCCTTCCATCGTTCCCTGAAAACCCATCTTTTCCAGCAAGCCAGGTTGGCTTAAGAAGAAATTTTTAAATTCTTTTAATTAGTCTGTGATTTTTTAACTTTCGGGCCAAAATTTATATATATTTTTAAATGTTTTAATATTTGTATTCTATGTTTTTTATCTTGGCTGTACACCGCCCTGAGTCCTCAGGGAGAAGGGCGGTATATAAATTGGAAATTAAATTAAATTAAATTAAAATATTCTGTCTCTTCTTTTTCTTTTGTTAATCTATCCATCTCGGCGTGTTCTAATATCTATTAGTTCTTCCTCTGTTGGGGTTCTTTCCTGTTTCCAGTTTGTTGTTATTCGTACTGCTGTCAAGATGTGTAGCATCAAATATTTTACTTCTTTGGAATATGGTTTTGTAAAAATTCCTAACAAGAATGTTTCTGGCTTCTTTCTATTTGTTGTTCTGTTATTTGTTCTATCCATTTCTTAATGAGCCTTGGTAGTACAGTGGTCTAAAGCACCCTGTTATTAACACAGCTGCCTGCAATTACTGCAGGTTCGAATCTTACCATAACAACAAACTGGAAACAGGAAAGAACCCCAACAGAGGAAGAACTAATAGATATTAGTCTGAGGCTGAGTCAAGGTTGACTCAGCCTTCCATCCTTTCTAAGGTAGGTTAAATGAGGACCCAGTTTGTGGGGGCAATAAAGTGACTTTGTATGAATATACAAAAGTATGAAGGCTATTGCTTAATGCATTGTAAGCAGCCCTGAGTCTCCGGAGAAAGGCGGCATATAAATAAAAAAATAAAAAAAATAAAAAATAAAAATGTTTGACCAAATTTTTTTTTGCTGCCAGACACGTCCACCATAAATGGTAATATGTTCCTTGGGATTTTTTACATTTCCAACAAATTGCACTGTTATTCGGGTGTATCTTTGCCAGTCTTGTTGGCCATTTGTAAAACATCTTCAACTGATTTTCCTTATATGCCGTCGATAGTGTTAATTTTGCATTCACTTGCCACATTGTTTTCCACTTCTCCAGATCTATTGTATAATTAAAATTCTGCGCCCATTTGATCATTATATTCTCCACTGTTTCCTCCTCCATTTTATATAATAATAAAAATTTATAAATTTTGCTAATTAGTTTTTCTTCTGAATCTAATATTATTTTATCTAATTCTTGTTTCTCTCTTTGAATTTCATGTGTCTTTATATGTTCCTTATATTTAGATTGAATTTGTGAGTAGGTCCACCAAACGATTTCTCTATTCAGGCCTGTTTCCAACTGTTGTTTTGGTTTCAATTTTCCTTGTTTTATTAAATTGTTAAAGGTGTTCAACGATTGAGCCCAATAACTCCATCACACAAGTATTCATTTAATCAGAAGTCTTTATTC
The DNA here is from genome assembly GCA_022577455.1 of Arizona elegans. Lineage (NCBI taxonomy): Eukaryota > Metazoa > Chordata > Lepidosauria > Squamata > Colubridae > Arizona > Arizona elegans. Next base: position 28,923,532 of record JAKOOJ010000007.1, on the reverse strand, counting down.
ATAACATGTCTCTTCCTTACAGGTGCTGTACTGGAACTGGCTCTGGACCGCATGGTTGGACCTTAAGTACCACTAGGGCAGGGCTAAGGTAAGGAAGGGTCAATGGATTAGGGTGGACCCTGAGGATCGATCTCACCAGCCCCCTGTCTCCTGGCCTGGGCATGAGGTCAGGTATTTATATGTGACAAAACCCCCTCTAAATGCCTGACCTGACTGGCTATGGGTTACGTGCGCACGAGGGGTTACCTATGAGAGAATGCCGAGTTTGGATGTTAGGTATGCATGCTATTTATTTTGTAAAGGTTTTGTTAGTATGTCAGCTGTCTGTTTTTCGGTGTCACAGTGTATGACTTCTATGAACCCAATGTTGGAAAATTGCCTGACATGCTTGTGTTTGATGTCGATGTGCCTCGACCTCTGGCCCACTGCATCAGCTCTCGATATTTCAATGGCAGCTTTATTGTCCTCGTGGATAGTGATTGGGTAGGTGGGTTCGACCCAAACGTTGGTGAGTAGGTCGTCAAACCAGACTAGGTTGTTGGCGGCTTTGGATAGGCATATGTATTCGGCTTCTGTCGTAGAGGTGGCTACCAGATTCTGTTTACCTGTGTATCAATGTACTGGGCTGTTGTTGAGGAAGAACACGTAGCCTGATGTGCTCTTCCTACTTTTCACGTCCCCAGCCCAATCAGCATCAGCGTAGCAGGTTAGTATAGGTTTTGTGGATGCTTCTGGCTCCAGAGATAGGCAAGCATCAGCACTGTGCTTCAGATACCTCAGTACCCTTTTGATAGCCTCCCAATGGTACATGGTGGGGTTACCTACGTGTTAGGATAATAGGTTAACTGGCAAGGCGATGTAGGGCCTTGTCCAGTTCACAATGTACAGTAGTGACCCTATGGTGGATCTATAAAGTGTATTGTCCTTGAATGCTTCCGCTTCATTATACATATCCTTTAAAAAGTCCGGTTGCATTGGTGTCTCACAAGTTTTGGCATTAATCATATTGCATTTCTGTAAGATTATTTTGTCCTTTTGTGAAAGCTGGAAGCCTTTGTCAGTTTTTGTGATCTGTACCCCTAAGTATTTGTCGACTTTTCCCAATATTTTTAGTGAGAAATGTTTCCCCAACTCATCAGCAAAATTATTGCATTTGTAGCCTGGTCACTGATGTATACTATATCGTCCAGATATACCAGAACGTATTCAATGGAATTATTTACCTTCTTAATGAAGAAGCAATTGTCCGCTGAGGTGGCTGAGAATCCCATAGACCTCAAGATTTTGAATAAGCACTCGTACCAACGCTTCCCTGACTGTTTCAGTCCATACAAACTTCTATTTAGAATCCAGGTTTCTCCCTTTGTTGTGTTTTTGCTGGGAGGAGCTCTTATGTAAATCTCCTTATCAAGCTCAGCATGTAGGTAAGCGGTTTGTACATCGAATTGATGGACTTCTAGGCCTAGTATAGATGCTATCACCAAGGCACACTTTACACTCTCGGCCCTGACTGTGGGGGAATATGTCTCTGTGTAGTCTTCTGGGTACTTTTGAGCGAATCCCTGCGCTACTAGTCTGGCCTTGTATAAGACTTTGTTATTCTCCAATGTCTTAATTTTGTAGACCCACCTGGTGCCTATGGGTGTCTTATCCTTTGGGACTTCGGAAGGGGTGTATACCTTTAACTCCCTTACACTATTCATCTCCCGTTCCATGGCCTGTTCCCATGTAGCCCTTTCCTCCTCTGGTAACCTTAACACGTCATCGTATGTGTTGGGGGTTAGTTGATTAGTGTGCATAGATAGGACTCCTCCTCTAGTTTCTTTGGTGCTTTACCCCGTTTGCCCTAATTGGTCTGGCTGGTGGTGTCTCAGTGTCATATAGGTATCTGGCCTCCTTCTCTGTGAGTCCAGCTTAATGTTGGGGTGGTTTTCTTTCCACTCTCTAACTTGTATCTCCTGTCCCTTTGGTTTGGCCTTTCCCTGTTCTATGTTCCCTTCTGTAGTGTGTTCTGCCCCCTCTAGGCTGTCTTTGGGTCTCTCCTTATTGGGGAACCCCTCATTGAGGTGTTTTTTAGACCAGTTGGCGTTCTCATGGAAAACAGCTGTTCGGGATATTATGAATTTGTTGTTACTATCTATGAATCTGAATCCCTTTGTCCCCGGTTCATACCCCATAAACCTCAATCTCCTAGATATTTTGTCGCCCTTGCGTCGTAATTGCCTGGGGATGTGTACATCAGCCATAACCCCGAATACATGCAGGTGTGCTACCTGTGGCTTTCTCTGGTACATTAACTCATATGTAGTTTTGTTTAACACGCTGGACCATAGTCTGTTTAATGTGTAATTTGAGTATATGAGTGCTTCTGACCAGAAGTGTTGCCCTAACCCCGCATCCTCTAGTGCGCACCTCATCATGGTTTGCAGTGTTCCATTTTTTCATTCTACGACGCCATTCTGGAAGGCAGAGAACAAAGTGTAGTGTAATACTCCACGTGTTTTCAACCAGTGTGAGAAGTCATCAACTATGGTTAGAAAAAAACTTTTTTTGTACTTAATGGTGGTCCCACTAGGTCCATGTGTATGAGTTGAAAGATGGAATCGGTGGTGCATACCGATTTCTTTGGCCTGGGTTTTGTTTTTAGTTTTGTGTATTTGCAAACAGAACACTCGAGGTAGTTCTCACAGTTTTTTATTTTTATGCCTTCGGAGCATTCCATCATTTTCTGTATAACTGGAAAGCTAATATGTCCTAACTTCCTATGCAATAAGTGTGCACAATTGTCATGTACTAGCTTCCCTATTGATGGTTTCCTCTTGTCAGGTGACTCGTGATCACTTGGGTCGTTGTGTGTGTGTTCGTGGCTAACCCCCTCTACTTCCTTACTGTTGCCTTCTTTGTCTCTGCTATCTGTGGTGTCTGACTTGACCTTGAGGTTGGTGTTCACCCTTGGGTGTGTGTTGCTGTCTGGGTGAAAATATGGTAGGCCTCCCCTAACTACGGTCCTTCCTACACTTTTGCCTCCCCTGGTTATGTGCACTTCTCCTTTCTTGAATGTTACCTCAACGTTGTTGTCCCTGCTCAGCTTTAAGGTGGCGAGTATGTTATAGGGTATATTTGGTACGAGTAGTACCCCCTCTATTGCTCCTATCCCTGGCACGTACGTGTTTCCCTTTCCTGTTACTTGGACATTATTTTGGTTCGCCACCTTTATTATGAATCTTTCCTTGGTGAATGAGGTTAGTGATTTTTGGTTGTATGTGGTATGATTGGTGGTCCCTGAATCTAATAGCCACGTGCCCTCTTTCTTGCTCTGATCAGTGGGATGTTCCTGGTCCCCCAGGCCATACAGTGACCCGGTTTGGCTCTCCCTGGAGCTATGCCTGTAACCTCTTCTATCTCTGGGACTGGGGGAATCTCTACGTCTCTATCTGTTGTCGGGTGAATGCCTGTCAGGAAATCTTGCCTTGTGCTCTGGTCTATCCCTACGATGTGTTCGATCCCTGTCCCTCACGTTTCTAGGGCAATCCCTCTTATAGTGATTTTTTGAACCGCACAGGAAACATTCTGTCGTATTGTGGCTCCTACTCTGGAATTCCACCCTTCTTGTTGGTCTCTGCTCCCTGCGGCTTAGTGAATGGTCCTTCCTTAGACTATCCTCAGCAATGAGTTTGTTGGTTAGTGTCTCTAGTGTAAGTCTTTCTAGGCTGAGACTATCTAATTGTGTGATGAAACTGTCCCAGCTGGGGTCCAGGGAATTGACAATGATACTGATCATGCTTCTCTCGCTTATGATTTCCCCCCTTTGTGTTAGTTCAGCCCTAGTGGCATTTAATGATAGTAAGTGTTCACTCATAGAGGCTCCTGCCTTGAGCTTGGCTGAGTGGAACTCCCTAGAGAGCCTGGTGGGAGTTGCTACGCTCTGACTATAAAATAAGCTGTGCATTTTGTGTATCACCTCTGAGACTGTTAGGGGGTGGCTAATGCTAGGGTAAATGTTGGGGGAAATACTAGCAATTAATATGTAGTATGCCTTGTGGTGCATACAATCTAAGTCAAAAGTCCATGGCTTTTCAGGGGGATCAGTAACTAGAAACAACAAATTTTCTTTTAGGAGGGTGACTTGGAGTTGCTGGTTCCACTCCAAGAAATTATCGCCATCTAACTTCAGTTTGGGAAAGTCACTTGACAATGTCCCTGAATTGTAAGTTAAATTACTTACATTGTGTCGCTGTCCATGGTTTTGTGCATATGGAAACTCGCAATAAGGCAGAGGGATGACTGTTGCGAGTCTGTACTGACTTGCTTCTATGTTCTTGTACTGACTTGTCTCTATGTTCCATTCTCTTTCTTTTGTAGGTGGATTCTGCGCATGCCCGGGCTCCATTCTAGCCCAGCAGCCATGGAGTGAGGAGCTCGTTCCTGTAGCTCCCGGGTGAAGGCCCCATTCGTCCAGATGGGCCTTCGGCTCATCCTTGGCTGGCCTCGCATGCTCGAAGGGCCCTCAGATCGCCGTCTGGATCCCCAGAAAGCTGTGCGGGTCGGCTGGGAAGATCGGAGGTCCTGCGGGAGCCGCGTGTCATTGCGGATGGCTCGGCCTGGCACGGAGGCTGTGTCCTGGGGTCGGGCCAAGTCCCATGCCTGCCGATGGTTCCGTGGGTCTTGGTCCTGGTTGTTGGTCAGGTGAGTAGTCCCATCGCCCTCGGTACTCCGTCACCAGTCCCAGTGCTGGTATGGGTGGGCCTCCTGTGGGTCGTGGCTTGTATTGGGCCCACGTTGCGGTGGTTGGTCCCCCTGGGTGGGTGTCGATGCTGGTTCCCCTCGGGTCGGTGGTCCCTCTGGGCCTTCGTGGGGTGCCGGAGTATGCGTCCGGTAACTTTATTTTGTCCCCGAAGGCCATGGTGAGTAGTTTTATGGCCCCATCGATCTCGAGCTCGATAAGCGAGCTCGTGGGCTTTGGTTTTGGGTCGTCCCAATCATCACCATGGTTCTGGGTGGTCGCTTCGGTGTAGGCCCCGATTCCTGCCATGAGATTTAAATCTCGGGAATCTATTGGTGATCGGTCGGCCATCTTTGGTGATGTCACCATCCAAGATGGCCACCGCGAAAAGGGCACGAATTCTTTTTCGGCCTTTTTGGTGGATTTCTGGCAGGGGCAATCATTTCTTACCGCGTCTTCGGTGGTGTAGTCTGGCTCGCCCTCATCTTCCTCACTTGCTGCTTCGCAGTCCTCAACTAGGCTCCGAAGTTCCGCAATGAGGTCTGTGTTGGTCGGGGCTGAGTTTATGAGTTTGAGGAGTTTTCTTTTAAGGTCGTTCTCCTCGCGTGCTGGGCTTTCGGGTTTCTCTCCTTGATCGCCACATCTGGTTGGGGTGCCTGGATTGGAAAGCTGGTCGCTCGTCTCTGGCACTTCCCCTTGCATGGTTCCTGCTGACAGTAGTTGTTCTGCCATTTTCTTAGTGAATGCTCTCGTATTCACTCTGTTCGTTGTTGCTGTCGGCTTGGAGTTCCTTGGCATATCCTGGAGTGATTTGGGCTATTTAACCATCCTCTGCTACCATATTGTTAAAGGTGTTCAAGGATCGAGGCCAATAACTCCATCACACAGGTATTCATTTAATCAGAAGTCTTTATTCATAACATGTCTCTTCCTTACAGGTGCTGTACTGGAACTGGCTCTGGACCACATGGTTGGACCTTAAGTACCACTGGGGCAGGGCTAAGGTAAGGAAGGGTCAATGGATTAGGGTGGACCCTGGGGATCGATCTCACCAGCCCCCTGTCTCCTGGCCTGGGCATGAGGTCAGGTATTTATATGTGACATAAACCTTTATATCTTATTACCTTTTTAAGTTCTGTCAAATTTGGATGTCTTATTGCTTCTAATGGTGATAGCCAAATCGGTATTTTTGTGTAATGCTGTTTTTTAATTTTTAACCAGATTTGTAATAGTGCGTTCCTTATTGTATGTCTTTTGAAATAGGTATGTGTTTTGTATACCCAGAGGAATGAATGCCAACCCACTTGTATTTCGTGTCATTCAATTGTTAGTATTCTATTATTTTTTAATTCCATCCATTCTTTTACCCAGGATAACCCAGCCTCTTGATAGTAAATTTCCCATTCTGGGAGTGCTGTTCCTCCTCTGTCTTTTGTGTCCTGTAGTAATTTAAGTTTAATCCGTGAGCGCTTCCCCTGCCATATAAATTTGGATGTTATTTTATTCAATGTTTCAAAAAAAATTTTTTTTCCAATTTTATTGGTATGACCTGAAATAAAAATATTTTTTTTGGTAAAATATTCATTTTAATGGTGGAGATCCTTCCCATTAGTGATATCTGTAAATTTCTCCAGTTGTCTAAGTCTTTCTTTATCTGTATTATTAATTTATCGTAATTATTTTCTTTTATTGCTGAACTTCTTGCCGATAGCCAAATCCCTAGGTATTTTATTTTCGTAGTTGTTTGAATTTGTAAAATATTCTCCAATTCTTTTTCCTGTTCCTTTGTGAGATTTTTTGTTATTAATTTCAATTTGTTTTTATTTATTTTTAATCCTCCAAATTCTTCTAATTTTTTAAACAGTTTTGGTGCTGACTCTAATGGTTCTTCTACTATAAAAAGAAGGTAATCAGCGAAGGCCTGAACATTGTATTCTTCTCTCCTTATCCTTAACCCTTTAATTTCTTGGTCTTCCCTGACCTTTTTTAGAAGGACCTCCAATGTTAAAATATACAATAGTGGAGAGAGTGGGCATCCCTGCCTAACCCTTTTTGTTATACCGAATTGATCTCTGGTATCATCATTCATAATTATTATTGTTTATTAATGAATTGTTATAATGGTTGGATGAAGATCAAGATAGAAGAAACCTTTGGAAGAAGAAAAAGAAGAACTGAGGAAAATAACACTGAGATGTCACAGGGAAGGGATGACTGATGTATTAAATATTTGTTTGTCTTAAAAAAAATTAAAAAAGAAAGATCTCCCCTGCACCGGCAGCTCGGGCTCCACCAGTCCTGGTTGCTGAAAATGTTGCCTGCCAGCCTCAAATCCTTGCTTAACTGCCTCAGAAATCCATTGTTGGACTATGTGGCATTCCTGTGTCACTCTCCTCCACCTGGCGGAAGGAGTGAAAGTGGCCTCTGGCAGATGCCTTCTATGACTTGCAACCACCCTCTCTTGTGGCAAAGGTGACAGGAACTGTGGAGGCCACATGCCGCTTGTTGATGGACCAGGATCTGCCATCAGCACTGAACCCGGCTCTTCCTGGACATTTGAGCCTCTTTTTGCGCTGACATTGTCTGGCTCTGATATCTGGCTGTAAGAAGGACCTGCAACAATGTCCTTGTCCACTAGGGGGTTTAGCTGCATTCTCTTTTCTGCTGCTTTTGTCCCTTTTCTCACCTATTTCTCTAAGGCCCTCTGAAGTCTTTGTTCTGCTTCTGAGCCTTAGATGGCTTCTTGTTAGTGACAGCCTTGGCCTTTATCTTGGCTGCAGCTCCCTTGCTCCCACTCTTGGATCTAGAGGATACATATCTGGAGCCATGACTGGTAGCTCTGCTCGACTGAGCTCTCTCAGTCATCTCTCTGTGCACACTGAGAAAAGCTGCAGACAGTGACGTAAGATCTGATCTACTAGCTTGTCTCTCCACAGCAGTCTCTTCCTTTTTAAAAAAATAAAAAACAAAGAACAATGGCCACAGCAGGCTCAATTATCTTACTACTCCAGTTGACCATTGCTCCCAGCCAGTCTACAGGTACTACTAAGGAGTGGGAGGTCCCGGTCTACCGCCTAACGGGGCAGGCAGCCTAAGAAACTCTCCATGTTGTTTGGGCCACCAGCTACTCCAGGTCTGCACTCCCTTCTGGGCAGGCAGCCCAGAGAGCCCCTTCTTCTGTGTGCTTCCAGCTGGTAAGCACTATACCAAAGTGCCCTGCGCTCCTGCTAAGCTCTGCGGCCTAAGAATACTGTTCTGCCGCCGGAGCAGTCCTCCTGAGTAGCAGGCTCGAACCCAAGTAGCTCTTCACACTACTCCAACAGTAAAATGGTGCCTCCTAGGCTTCTTCCAATTTTGCATCAAAAAATTACAGCTGCCGGGACTTTCGCTTGGCTCCGCAAGCTTTGAAGACGCTCTTTTACGAGTGCCCAATCCCTGGTTCCGTAAAAGCCCCAGAACAGCCGAAAAACAGCTGTCTGGAGGCTTGGAACCATCTCCCCGGGCAAAGGGGAGAGAGAAGAGTCAACAGGCAGAGGTAGAGCCCCCCAAGTGCGCTAGGAGAAATCCTGGGGCGCAAAGGGTGTGGGCTCCCTATAGAAGCCTGTCAAGCTGCTCCGGAGCAGGGACGACTCTGCGAAAGCGGAGCTAGAAGCTGCGACCAAAATCTGCTGAAAATCAACGGGGGGACTTTTAACATCTTTACTTTGATAGCAGACAGAGCAAATCAGGAGAAAACAAAAGGAAAACTTGCAAGTAACACTTTAACTCCATTTTAAAATGCAGAAAATGGCGCCTGAGGGCGGGAGGAGGAAACTACCAGGGAAAGTGCTTGTTAAGGCTTGTTAAAGTTTGCAACAGTGATACAGCTACTGGATTACACCCTAAGAGAAAGTTTTAAAGTGGAAGCGTCCATGGAAAGAATTTGGTATTGAGGAAAAGAATTTGGTACTGACTTTAACTAAAATCTGGTTTTTATACTGTGTGGAAAAGAGTTGAATTGTTGTCCTGATAGCTGGATGAATACAAAGTGGCTGAAATATGGCTGAAAACAGGGCTGGTGAATCAGCAAATTCCCAAGCCATGACAGTCCAGGCTTTTCAAGAACTTTTAGATTCTTTTACTTCAGCCCTGTTGAATACAACTGAAAGGGCTTTTTCAAAAAACAGCCTGGGAAAATATAAGCAGTTGTTAGAGGGACAGCAGGAAATTATTCAGAAGAATTTGTTTTTGGAAGATCAGGAGATGGACAGGATTAAGAGACTGGCTGGCACAGTTGAAACAAAGATTTTGGTGGACGTTTCCATTCAAATGACAGAAAAGCAACAAATAGTTTCTTTATTGCAAGCTGACAATCTTTATGGCAACAAATTTTGGCTATATGGACAAAGAAATGGACTGAATGATTATACAAGCAAGAAGAGACGAACTGGGGACTTCAAGTTAGAAAACGCGACCTCAAGAAGAGAGCGAGTATTTCAGAAACATCAACTTCAAATCACCATTTTAAAAGTTTCAAAAATAAAATTGGGGGTGCTGTTGAAAGAATTTATTAAAAAAAAGGATTGGAAAAAATATAGAAAGAAGAGAAGAACAGAAGATTAAGAAAGATATCTTCCTGTGGATTTTGAAATTGGCATCGGACAAATATGTGTTTTAATGGTATTAAGAGATTTATAAAATGTTTAACATAAGGTTATATTATTTTAAAAGATATATGAGATAAATTGTATAAGCTTTTAAGATGCCTAACCCTTTGAAGCGAAGAGGATTAATGTTAAATTCAGAATTTTATTGCAAAATGATAATTAGTTTGGATAGTAAAGGGCTGCTCTCTAAAATTTAGAGGTATTAAGACGGTTAATTGAAAATTTGAAAGACATCGTCCTGTAGATTCTGAAATTTATATTTGGTAAACAAGTGTTGCAAAGGTACCAAGAGATTTTTAAAATGCTTAACATAAGACTATATTACTTTAAAAGATATATGAGATAAAATGTGTAAGATTTTAAGATGAAAATTTTTTCTTTCTTTTTTTTTTCTTTTTCTCTTTCTTTTCTCTCTTTGAAGGAAGAGGATTAATGTTAAACTCAGAATTTCACTAGGGAGTAATGTTTAAAAAGAATGATGTTCGAGGGTATAGAAATGGAATTTATTCATGATTTTTACTGTTTGTACGACTGCTAAAGCATCGGATTATACATCAAGGAAAAAAAATTTTATAAGTAGGAAGAATGAACTTAATTTAATTGGTTTTGAGAATATTTAAAAGGGAGGTTGATGAATTGGAGCAAGGAACATGTGAGAGTTTTGAACTTTATAATTTGTTAGTTTATTTTAGCATATGTTTGTTAGATGCTATACCCTGTTTTTGCTCTGGGAAGTCAGGGGGGGTGGGGAGGATGGGATAAGGGATGGGGGGGAAGTGGTCAATAGAGAAATGTTGTAGCAGAAGAAAGTATATTCTATGAGTAGAATATAGGAGTTGCTCAGACACTAAAGGAGGAAAATATTTCACAGCAAAGAAGTTAGAAAGGAGAGAGAAGGAGGGGGTAGGAAGAGGAGAGGGAGGGTGAGGAATGGAAGAAAGGAGAGGAGGAAGGGAAGGGAAGGGAAGGGGACGGGAGTAGGAGTGAAGGCGAGAAGGGGGGAAAGAAGAGAGAAGTGGGGGAAAGGGAAAAGAAGTAGGATGAGGTGGGAGAGGAGGCAGGAGAAAGTAGGACAGAAGAGGGAGGGAAGGAAAAGAAAGGAGGAGAAGAAGAAGGTTTGTTGTGGAATGAGGGGAGAAAGAGAAGAAGAGCAACTCCGAATGTAATTAAAATGTCTTATTTTAATGCTTTCTTTAAGGGAAACATGTATATTTACGATTTCTTATGTATAAGAAAATGTACAATTTCTATTATGTGGGGAAGGGGAAAGGGTGTGGGGGGAGAAAATTGTTTGTATTTCTTATAAAACTTTTCAATAATAATAATAAAAAAATTACAGCTGCCGCAGCCTCCAACAATCCCAAAATGGCACTGACTGCAAAGAGGAGCTTTATTATACTCCGAAGCCAAACCTCTCTCTCCAGCGACACTGCAATCATCACAGTCCAGCTAGCAGCTTCTTTGTCTTCAGTTTGAACTCAGCCTAAAGAGCTATAAAACAAGAGTCATCCATGCCTGGAATCTATTGGCACCTCACTGGAAAAAAATTGATTCATGCTAGAATGGGCACAATAACAAATAGGGTTTTTGGTTAAGGCTGTTCTTATTCCCCAACGCAAGTAAAGTGAATGGATGAAATAGATTGCCTGGAACACCGAACCATAGAGCTCTTGTTGTGGTAGGAATAGAGATGCCCTACAAAGCTTTGTAGAAAGTTAGCACCCACCTCTCCTAGAAGAATGAAATATTTTGGGAAATAATATAAAAGGCAGAATATTATATTTCCTTAAAAAAGATAGACCTTTCTTAATAGCCCAGCAGGACTGGGCCAGCCTATCTACAAGACAAAAGGCCTTCAGCTCCAGGATGATGTGATTATCCTTCAGAGCAAAGCCATTCAGCTACAATAGGAATTGCATCAGCCCAAGTTTCAACCAAGCTTGACTCAGAAAACTTACAAAATTAGCTATAATTCCTGCATAGCCTCATGGGAGTCTGACAGCAACCAATAAAATACATGTCCTTGCCACAGGAACAGGAAGCTCAAGAGCAAGGCCCAAGAGAGGATATAAATACATTCTCTCTCAACTCCATGTGTTCAGCTGCCCAGGACCTCAAACTCATGTGGTCCTGTCCATCAATAAACCATCTTTCCAATCAGCCTGTTTTTCTCCCCACTTGGAACTGAATCCAGATGGATATTTCTTCCAACAGCTTCTAACTAGTAATCTGGAATCTATGCATGGCAGAGCTGCCTACCATGATTGCCTACTTCATGCATTGGCATCTGGCTCAAAACTCAGATGGGATGGAACATTGGTCTTACCTGATATGATCCTTCTTGTTGAGTGGTGGCAGCATCCAGGAATGGGTTGTCCTCGTCTTCTAGCCAGTAGGACTGAGACTGTCAAAGCTGTGAGGACACGCCTACACCAACGGTCCCTAGCTTCTGACGAAGGAACTGCGACAGCCTCAACGTGTCATGGTCAGGAACAAATCAAGAAGCAGTCAAGCAACAACATACAACCACCCCCCAGCAGACCGAGGCCGGCTCCTAAGCAGAGTGGGGGTGGATGCTGCCATCACTCAACGAGAAAGATCATATCAGGTAAGACCAATGTTCCTTCTCCATTGTAGTGGTGGCAGCATCCAGGAATGGGACATACCAAAGCAGTGCTGTCCTTACAGGTGGGCAGGAGCCCGGCCCTAGATCCCCTCATCAGTGTGCACCCGTTGGAGGACTCACCTCCCAAAGGACGCCTCTGCAGAGGCATAGACATCAAGTTTTTAGTGCCTAATAAAAGGGGATGGTGAGGCCCAGGTAGCAGCACGGCAAACCTCCTCCAGGAAGGCCTGCATAGCCGATGCCGCATTTGTGGCTGCACTCCTAGTGGAGTGTGCAGTCATACTCTTGGGCACTGGAAGGGCCTGCATTTCATAAGTTTTGGCAATACACACCCGAATCCAGCAGCCCAGGGTCGAAGAAAAGTCCCTGGCCCCTAAGGACACTGGCTGAAATGAAACAAAGAAAGACTCCATCTTCCTGAAGGAAGAAGTTCACTTTATATAAATCTGGAGTGTTCTCCACACGTCTAATGTGTACCATTTACGTTCCAGCGCATGCACTGGGGTGGGACAAAAATTTGGGAGCACCAGCTCCTGGGCCCTGTGAAACCATGAGTTAACCTTCGGTAGGAAAGAAGGGTCCAAATGTAACACCATCCTGTTGGTATGAAAGACACACAGGTCTGGACGGACAGAAAGAGCTGCCAGTTCTGAGATCCTCCTGGCTGAAGTTATGGTGACCAGGAAGGCCACCTTGAAGGACAGGAAACGCAAGGAGGCCTCTCACAGGGGCTCAAAGGGACCTTCCATCAGAGCCTGCAACACCTTGGTGAGGTCCCAGGTTGGAAAACGGTGAACCACCAGAGGCCTAAGATTTGCCACGCCCCTGAGGAAACTTTGAATGTTAGGGTGGCGAGCCAGGGAGTCCAAACCCCTACAGGAGAAAACCGAGGAGACAGCTACCACCTAGCGGTGGAGCATGTTGGGCGATAGCCCCTTTGTCAGCCCCACTTGCAGAAACTGAAGCATCTGAGGCACAATGACTAAGGTTGGGTCAAGGGCCGACTTACTACACCAGGAGCAAAATGCCCGCCAAGTGGCATCATAAATCCGATTGGTAGACGCCCTCCGGGAGGCCTGGATGGTGTCAATGACCTCGAAAGAAGAGTGGCCCAGGCTCAGAGCCTGCTGCTCAAACACCAGGCGGTCAAGTGGAACCACTGAGGATCCGGATGGGCCACTGCCCCCTGGCTGAGGGAGACTCTGTCCGGCGGTATTCTCCAAGGCCTGGCCACCGAAAGGGCCACTAAGTCGGCAAATCAAGGGTGGCGCAGCCAGTGCGGTGCCAACAGGATCACTTCCGCCCGCTCTGCAAGAATCTTCTTTTTTTATTTTTATTGAAAAAGTTTTACAATTACATTTTCTCCCCAATTTCCCTCCCCAACCCTCCCTAACTTCCCTAACCCTCCCTAACCCACCCCTCCCCCCCGGACTTCCACAGAATATAATCCAAATCAAAATCCCCTTTTTATAAAACTTGAACCGCTCCACCCCCTGTATATTTTTCACATCTTCACAAAATTCAAATATTCTATCTCTATATAATACTTTCGTTAAAAGCTATCTGATATTTCCTACTTTGATATTTATTCTGCACATAATCTATCCACTTTTTCCACTCCCATACATAAGTCTCTTGTGAGCGATCTTTTAAGTATACTGAAATCTTCGCCATCTCTGCAAAGCTGGCCATCTTCAAAATCCATTCATCAATAGTAGGCATAGCTTCATTTTTCCAATATTGAGCTATCAGTAATCTCGCTGCTGTTATCACATACAATATCAACTTTGTTTCACCCAATGTAAAACCCTTAACTATGCCCAATAAAAACAATTGTGGAGAAAACTGAATTTTTTTCTTCAAAACATTCTGCATAACCCACCAAATTTTTATCCAAAAAGCCTTCACTTTCTTACAAGTCCACCACACATGATAATATGTGGCGTCTAGGCAATCACATCTCCAGCATTTTGGTTGAACATTAGGGTACATGCACGACAATTTCTTAGGATCTAAATGCCATCTATAAAACATTTTATAAAAATTTTCCCTCAAATTCTGCGACTGTGTAAATTTAACATTCTGAACCCATATTTTTTCCCATTTTCCAACATCACTGGTTCTGCAAAATTTTGTGCCTACTTTATCATGCAATCTTTAACCAATTCAGTTTCTGAATCCCTTTCTAACAAAACATTATAAACCCTTTAAATATGCATTGGACCTTTCTCTTTTATATATCTAACCAATTCTTCCTCATGCATCATTATACCAGTTTTTTGGTCCTCTTTCCATCTCAATTGAAGTTGATTATACTGTAACCAAGTTAAATTAATCCCTTCTTCCAACAGCGTTTCTAAAGTCTTCAGTTGCCATCTGCCCGCATCTGCAAAAAGAACTTCTTTATATAAAACCCCCCCGAGTGACATTATATTTGTATTCCACATGATATGACCAAGATCCAGCCATAACGGTATTTTGTAATCCCATTTGAGTCGGTGCTTCTTCCAAACTCTCATCAAAGAGTCTCTAAGTATGTGGCTTTTGAATACTTTATCCACTTTGTTCTCATAAAATAAGTAAGCATGCCAACCAAATTCAAGTTCAAAACTTTCTATATTCAATATTCCAGTCTTTTTCCTTCCAAACCAATCACTCGCTTGCGTCAAACCTGCTGCTTCATAATATAATTGTAGGTTTGGAAGTTTAAGGCCTCCCCTTTCTGGAACATCTTGCATAATTTTCAGTTTAACTCTCGGCTTTTTCTCATTCCAGACAAACTTATTCAATCCTCTTCGCCATTCTCTCAGTTGTTTATCACTTTTAAGCACCGGAATCATTTGAAACAAAAAAAGAAATCTTGGCAAAATATTCATCTTAACTGCTGCTATTCTTCCCAGTAGAGACAGCTGCAGTTTTTTCCAAGTTTCCATATCTTTCTGTATGTCTCGCTACAACACCTCATAATTATTTTGGAACAATTTCATATTTGATTCTGCAACCTGAACTCCTAGATATTTAACGTTTGGTACTATCTCAAAACCTGCCTTGCTTTCAAGTTCGTATTTTCGATCTTGTGTCATATTTTTAACTATCATCTTAGTTTTTTTCTGGTTGAGTCTAAATCCTGATACTATACCATAATCTTTTATAATGTCTTTCATCTGGATTATTGATTCCATCGGCTGTGTTAGGGTAACAACCAGATCATCTGCAAATGCTCTTATTCTGTAATCCTCTTGCCTTATCACTATTCCTTTCAAGGTGCTCGAGTCCCGTATTGTATTCAACAAGACTTCTAATGTTAAAATAAATAATAATGGGGATAACGGATAACCTTGTCTTGTTCCTTTTTCAATATTAAAATCTGTTGACAAACTTCCATTAATAATAATCTGTGCCTTTTGTTCTTGATAAATCGCTGAAACCGCCTGTATAAACTGATCCCCAAAGTCCATCTTTTTTAAAGTCTTTAATAGAAAATTCCAATCCATGCTATCAAAGGCCTTCTCCGCATCCAAGAAAACCAGCACTGCAGGGATCTGTTTATTCTTCTCAAGATATTCCAATAAATCTATAACTTGCCTTACGTTGTCCTTCATGTATCTGCCTTCATAAATCCCGTTTGGTCACAATGAATCACCTCTTGAATAACTGGCATCAACCTGTTGGCTAATACTTTTGCAAATATTTTATAGTCATTATTCAGAAGAGATATTGGTCTAAAATTCTCAGGTTTTTTAGGACCTATTTGCTCTTTCGGTATCAATGAAATATAAGCTGTTTTCCATGATGGGGGTATTTTACCCCCTTGTTGTATACTACAAAATAAATCTTTAAGATGCTCAATCATTTCTGCTTGTAAAGTTTTATAGTACACCGCAGTTAAACCATCCGTCCCAGGAGCTTTAGCTGTTTTCAATTGTTTAATTGCGGCAATAATCTCCTCGGCTGTTATCGGATAATTCATTCTCTCCTTTTGTTGATTGGTAATTTTTGTAACTCTTTTGTTTTCTAAATATTCTTCTATAAATCCATTCTGTGTGTCATCTTTAGCATATAATTTAGTGTAATAATCTACAAAAACTTCTTTAATTAATTTTTGTTGAGAAATTTCCTTCCCTCCAATATCAATACTATCAATAATCCGTGTACTCTACTTCTTCCTTAGTGTATAAGCCAACCATCTGCCCGGTTTGTTAGCATTGCAAAATGTGTTATGTTTCGCAAATTGTAAATTTGTTGCTGTTTGTTCCGCCATAAGTATTTGAAATTGATCTTTCAGAAGTTTTATAGCTCCTCGTATTCTTTCATCTGTTGGATTTTTAATAAGTAACTGTTCTTTATTCTTTATTTCTGCTTCGATTTCAGATCTTTTCTTTCGTCTATTCAGTTTGTGTTTAGAGTTCATATGAATGAGTACCCCTCTCATATACGCTTTACTCGCATCCGACACCATTTCAATAGGGGTACCCTTATTCAAATTCATTTCAAAAAATTCTTTCATCTGCTTTTTGAGTTCTATTATATTTTTTTCATATCTAAACAGATTTTCATTTAGTCTCCATGATCTTCTCTCACTCTTTTCCAGCTCAATTTCTATCCATACCGGGCTATGGTCAGCTAAAGTCCTTGGAAAAATCTTTGTTCTTTTTGTTTTTACAAGTAGATCAGTTGATAGTAAAATAAAATCAATCCTAGAGAAAGATCTATGTCTATCTGAGAAGAAAGTAAAGTCCAGTTCTTTTGGGTTATATATTCTCCAAACATCTTTTAATTCCAAATCTTCTTTCATATCAAAAAAAGTCTGTGGCAGTTTAATCCTTGACTTCGCCGAACTCTTTTTATCCATTTTTGAATCAATTACTCCATTCCAATCTCCCATGATTAAAATAGATCTATAGTCCCATTGCAATATTTTAGAATGCAAAGTTTTGTAAAAATTATCCTGTTGTTGGTTAGGAGCATAAACTCCAATCACTAAAATTGGAGCATTTGCTGTATAGAATTCAATTGCTATAAACCTACCATCTTCATCTGCTTCTATAATTTTCGCTGACAATCTTTTATTTATATAAATAACCACACCATTCTTTTTTTCCAGACTTGAGGCTATAAAATGTATTCCTAATCTTGAATTTATCAGATATTTTTGATCTTTTGTTCTAACATGAGTTTCTTGTAAACAAATTATATCATTGGACTTCCGGTTTCCTCGTCTTCGGCGACGACGGTGCCTTTTTAAGCACCGCCAGCCCAGCCGCCTGTAGAGCCGCTTCCCGATCGTGAAGCGGCTTGAAAGCTTCAAAATCCTCAGGATTTTTGAAGAAGAGGCAGCAGGGCACAGGTCGAGCCCCTGCAACCCCCCCAGGGAATTGTTTCTGGGGAGGAAACAGGCGTGGCTCCCTCCCAACCTGCTGAGACTCCGGGCGGCGTGGGACGTCTCTGCTTTCGCAGAACAAGCCGGCTGCAGGAAACTTCAATAGAGAAAGGAAACAACCCAAACAAGCAGCCGAAATCTACTTGAACCCTGAAACTCTGAACTGCAAGTATTAGCACTTTGCTGATTTCTTATTTTGAAGGGAAAACTTCTGAATGAGTGAAAGTGACTGGAAAAAATATGGCGCTCAGCATTAGAGTAAACGAATCAGCGAGTGTGGATTGGTGAAGTCATCTTGCTTTGTTACAAAGTTAATAAGTTGCTATAAAGTTGCTTCGGCTGTAATAACAGGAACAAGAGGAAAATCTCTCCCTTTTACTTGACTTTGCTTCACCACAGTTTTGTCCTGATTAAATCTGGGGGACTTTTTTAGAAGGTTTTGTGGAGGTGGCAGAAGAAGAGGAACCTCCCTCTTCAGAAAAGCTAGCCTACGTGGCAGGATGGCTTCAAAGAAGCAGGAAGGCAAAACAGGGGGGGGGATCCCCCACACGCAAACAGGACACGCAGTCACAAACTCAGAAAAAAGATTTTGATATGGGAGATTTAAAAGAATTTATTTCAAAAATCCTGGATGACAAATTTCAAAAAGCTCAACAGGAAATAGATGATAAAATCCAAAAGTCTCAACAGGAAATTATGCAGGAAATGCAGCAGAACCAAAAGAAGGTGACCAAAAAAATAACAGATGTGGCGTCTGGCCTGGCAGGATTTATTATGAAAGTTGAATCAAAAGTGGATGAATTTAAATCAGAAGTTAATGCTAAGATGAAAAATAATGATCATAAATTTTCTGATGTTGATGATAAGATGCAGAGAGTTGAGAACAAAATTGTCATGATGCAATTCAGGGCAATGGAATTCGCTATACGGCTTCGAGGAATTAGAGAAGAGGAGAGACAAGATTTGAGACAGGTCTGTGCTGAAGCCTTAGCTGTGATTTTAAAAATTAACCCTGATATGGTTTTCTATAAAATAGACAAAATTTACAGAGTGAATTCCTGGGTGGCCAGACACAGACAATTGCCCAGAGATGTGGTCATTTATTTTACAGACAGAGCAATAAGAAATGATATCCTGCAAAAATCTTTTCTTACCTCTGTGCAAGTGGGAGGGTCAAAAATCACAGTTTACAAAGAGCTTCCACCTAAGATGTTGAAATCTAGAAAAGACTTTGGCTTTCTTGTTAAAGAACTGCAGAATAACCAGATTCCATTTCGTTGGGATGCTCCAACTGGCATAATTTTGAGATATAAGGGAGAGAGACACCGTTTGAATACTGTGGAGAAGGCGGAGCAATTTTATACTGATATCCTTAAAGAAAGAACACCATCCCCACATACATCCACAGTTTTGGAGATTAAGGAGAGTGATTAGAAGCAACTTCAAGAACCGCAACAACAATCTAAGCAGGAATCAGAGGAGTTGAAGGGCGCTGAAGGAGGTTTCCTGGATGAGCCTTTGCTGGAACCTTCTCCAATCTTGGAGCCGGTTTGGATGGCTGAAGTCAAGGACCAGCGTATAACCCGAGCAAAATCCAAGCAACTTAAAGAAAAGTTACAGCAGGAAAGACAAGATGAAAAGGGGGCAAAGACTATACAAGAGACTGGGGCCGTGGGTAATGCAGGATTGAAGATTTCGGATGAAATCCGATTATTCTGTTCTTTGCTCCAGAAGAGAATAATGATGATTAAATGTTTATCTTGGAATGTGAATGGGTTGAATGCAACACAGAAAAGGAAGAAAGTATTTGCATATTTGAAACAACATAATAATGATATAATCTGTCTACAAGAAACGCATATTACAGTTCAAGATCAAAATTATTTGAAAAATTCCAAATTAGGAACACATTTTATATCTTCAACTAACCAAAAAAAGAATGGTGTGGTTATTTATGTAAAATAAAAAATTAACAGCCAAACTTATGGAAGCTGATCAAGATGGCAGGTTTGTAGCAATTGAACTACTTTCTGCAAATAGTCAAATTCTTTTTTTTTTTATTGCAAAAGTTTTACAGTTACATTTTCACCCCTTTTTCCCCCCCACAACCCCCCCAATCTTCCCAATCTCCCTAACCCACCCTAACCCTCCCCTCCCCCCTGACTTCCTAGTATACTCATGTCAGATAAAAGGAAAAAACCCTCCTTTGTATATAAAACTTGAATCCTTCCCTCCCCCTTACAAATTTTCATCTTCCTTACATTAACATTAATATTTCTATCTTAGTATAACATTTTCAAATAAATTTTCATCCTGATTACCTTAAAGATATTTCTATCTTGATATAGCATTTTCTAACAAATTTTCACCTTCAACCTTAAAAATATTTCTGTCTTAATATAACATTTTCTAACAAATTTTCACCCTCAACCTTAAAATATTTCTATCTTGATATAACATTTTCAAATAAAAGCTATTTGATACTTCCTAGTTTGGTATTTATGCTGAACATAATTTATCCATCTTTTGTAACTCTTTTGTTGTCTAAGTATTTTTCTATAAGTCCATTCTGCACCTCCTCTCTGGCATATAGTTTAGTGTAATATTGAAGAAAAGCTTCTTTTATTAAATTCTGTTGAAAAACTTCTTTCCCCCCAATATCAACACTATCAATAGTCCGTGCGCTCTGTTTCTTCCTTAATGTGTAAGCCAACCACCTGCCTGGTTTATTAGCGTTGCAGAATGTATTATGCTTCGCATATTGTAAATTTGTTGCAACTTGTTCCGCTATAAGCATTTGGAATTGGTCTTTCAAAAGTTTTATAACACTAAGTATTCTTTCATCTGTTGGATTTTTAATAAGTAACTGTTCTTTGTTCTTTATTTCTGCTTCCAATTCAAGTCTTTTCTTTTGTCGAATCAACCTATGTTTAGAGTTCATATATATAAGCACCCCTCTCATATAAGCTTTGCTTGCGTCCCACACAATTTCCATTGGGGTGCCTTTATTCAAATTCATTTCAAAAAACTCTTTCAAATACTTTTTAAGTTCTATTATATTTTTCTCATATCTGAACAAGTTTTCATTTAATCTCCAAGAGCGTCTCTCATTCTTGCATGTCTCAATTTCTATCCACACTGGGCTATGATCAGTCAAAGTTCTTGGCAAAATCTTTGTTCTTTTTGTCCTAACAAGTAGATCATCAGACAACAAGATAAAATCAATCCTGGAAAAAGATCTATGTCTATCAGAGAAGAAAGTATAGTCCAGTTCTTTTGGATTATGTATTCTCCAAATATCTTTTAATTCCAGGTCTTCTTTCATATCAAAAAAAGTCTGTGGTAATCTAATTCTTGACTTTGCCAAAGTCTTTTTGTCTAATTTAGAGTCAATTACTCCATTCCAATCTCCCATAATTAAAATAGATCTGTAATCCCATTGGAGTATTTTAGTATGCAGCATTTTATAAAAATAGTCCTGTTGTTGGTTAGGAGCATAAATTCCTATCAAAAGAATTTGATTATTAGCAGAAAGTAATTCAATTGCTACAAACCTACCATCTTGATCAGCTTCTATAAGTTTGGCTGTTAGTTTTTTATTTACATAAATAACCACACCATTCTTTTTTTGGTTAGTTGAAGATATAAAATGTGTTCCTAATTTGGAATTTTTCAAATAGTTTTGATCTTGAGCTGTAATATGCGTTTCTTGTAAGCAAATTATATCATTATTATGTTGTTTTAAATATGTAAATACTTTCTTCCTTTTTTGTGTTACATTCAACCCATTCACGTTCCAAGATAAACATTTAATCATCATCATTCTCTTTCTGGAGCGAAGCGCAGAACCTTAGGATTTCATCCGAAATCTTCTGTCCTGCATTCCCCACAGCCCCAGCTTCATCTTGTCTTTCCTGCTGTAACTTTTGTTTAAGTTCCTTGGCTTTTGCTCGGGTTATACGCTGGTCCTTAACTTCAGCCGCCCAAGCCAGCTCCAAGATTGGAGAAGGTTCCAGCAAGGGCTCATCCAGAAAACCTCCTTCAGCGCCCTTCAACTCCTCTGATTCCTGCTTAGATTGTTGTTGCAATTCTTGAGGTTGCTTCTTATCACTCTCTTTAATCTCCAAAACTGTAGATGTGCGTGGGGATGGTGTTCTTTCTTTAAAGATGTCAGTATAAAATTGCTCCGCCTTCTCCACAGTATTCAAGCGGTGTTTCTCTCCCTTATATCTCAAAATTATGCCAGTTGGAGCGTCCCAACGAAATGGGATTTGATTATTCTGCAGTTCTTTAACAAGAAAACCATATTCTTTTCTGGATTTCAACATCTTAGGTGGGAGCTCCTTGTAGACTGTAACCTTGGATCCGCTCACTTGCACAGAAGTGAGAAAAGATTTTTGCAGGATATCATTTCTTATTGCTCTGTCTATGAAATATATGACCACATCTCTGGGCAATTGTCTTTGTCTGGCCACCCACGAGTTAACTCTGTAGATTTTATCTATTTTGCAAAAGACCATCTCAGGATCAGTTTTTAAAATCACAGCTAAGGCTTCAGCACAAATCTGTCTCAAATCTTGTCTCTCCTCTTCTCTAATTCCTCGAAGCCGTATAGCAAATTCCATTGCCCGGAATTGCATCATAACAATGTCATTCTCAACTCTCTGCATCTTGTCATCAACATCAAAAAATTTATGATCATTATTTTTCATCTTAGCGTTAACTTCTAATTTAAGTTCATCCACTTTTGACTCAACTTTCATAATAAATCCTGCCAGGCCAGACGCCACATCCGTTATTTTTTTGGTCACCATCTTTTGGTTCTGCTGCATTTCCTGCATAATTTCCTGCTGTGACTTTTGGATTTTTTCATCTATTTTATTTATTTTATCATCCATGTCTTGAAATTTCTCATCCAAAATATTTGAAATGAATTCTTTTAAATCTCCCATGTCCAGATCTTTTTTTTGAGCTTGTGACTGCGTGTCCTGTTTACGTGGGGGGGATCCCCCCCTGTTTTTCCTTCCTGCTTCTTTGAAGCCATCCTGCCACGTAAGCTGGCTTTTCTAAAAAGGAAGGTTCCGCCTCTTCTGCCACCTCCACAATACCTTCTAAGAAAGTCCCCCAGATTTACTCAGGGCAAAACTATAATACAGCAAAAACAAGTAAAAGGGAGAGATTTTCCTCTTATTTCTGTTACAGCCGGAGCAACTTTGTAGCAACCTTTTAACTTTATAGAAGACAAGATAACTTCACCAATCCACACCCACTGATTCATTTGCTGAGCGCCATATTTTTTCAGTCACTTTCACTCATTCCGAAACTTTCACTTCAGCATAAAAAATCAGCAAAGGGCTAATACTTGCAGTTCAGAGTTTCAGGGTTCAAGTGGATTTCAAGTATTTATTTGGCTTATTTCCTCGCTCTTTAAAGGTTTCCTGAAGTCGGCTTGTTCTGCGAAGGCAGAAGACGTCCCACGCCGCCCGGAGTCTCAGCAGGTTGTAAGGGAGCCGCGCCTGTTTCCTCCCCAGAAACGATTCCCTGGGGGGGTTGCAGGGGCTCTACCTGTACCCTGCTGCCTCTTCTTCATAAATCCTAGGGATTTTGAAGATTCCAAGCCGCTTCACGATCGGGAAGCGGCTCTACAAGCGGCGGGGGTGGCGGTGCTAAAAGAAGGCACCATCGCCGCCGAAGACGAGGAAACCGGAAGTCTGATAGTCAAATTCTTTTGATAGGAATTTATGCTCCCAATCAACAACAGGACTATTTTTATAAAATGCTACATACTAAAATACTACAATGGGATTATAGATCTATTTTAATTATGGGAGACTGGAATGGAGTAATTGATTCTAAATTAGATAAAAAGACTTTGGCGAAGTCAAGGATTAGACTACCACAGACTTTCTTTGATATGAAAGAAGACTTGGAATTAAAAGATATTTGGAGAATACATAACCCAAAAGAACTGGATTATACTTTCTTTTCTGATAGACATAGATCCTTCTCTAGGATTGATTTCATTTTGTTGTCAGATGACTTACTTGTTAGGACAAAAAGAACAAAGATTTTGCCAAGAACTTTGACTGATCATAGCCCAGTGTGGATAGAAATTGAGACATGCAAGACTGAGAGACGCTCTTGGAGATTAAATGAAAACTTGTTCAGATATGAAAAAAATATAATAGAACTTAAAAAGTATTTGAAAGAGTTTTTTGAAATGAATCTGAATAAAGGCACTCCAATGGAAATTGTGTGGGACGCAAGCAAAGCTTACATGAGAGGGGTGCTTATTTATATGAACTCTAAACATAGATTGATCCGACAAAAGAAAAGACTTGAATTGGAAGCAGAAATAAAGAATAAAGAACAGTTACTCATTAAAAATCCAACAGATGAAAGAATACGTGGTGTCATAAAACTTTTGAAAGATCAATTCCAAATGCTTATAGCGGAACAAGTTGCAACAAATTTACAATACGCGAAGCATAATACATTCTGCAACACCAATAAACCAGGCAGGTGGTTGGCCTACACATTGAGGAAGAAACAAAGTATACGGACTATTGATAGTATTGATATCGGAGGGAAAGAAATTTTTCAACAGAAATTAATTAAAGAAGCTTTTCTTGAATACTACACTAAACTATATGCCAGAGAGGAGGTGCAGAATGGATTTATAGAAAAATATTTAGACAACAAAAGAGTTACAAAAATTACTGAGCAACAAAAGGAAAGAATGAATTATCCTATAACAGAGGAGGAGATAATAGCAGCAATAAAACAATTAAAAACAGCCAAAGCTCCTGGAACGGATGGTCTGACTGCAGTGTACTATAAAACTTTGCAGGCAGAAATGGTGGAACAACTCAGAGACTTATTTTGTAATATACAACAAGGGGGAAAAGTACCCCCATCATGGACTACAGCTTATATCTCTTTGATACCAAAAGAGCAAGCAGGTCCCAAAAAACCGGAGAATTACAGACCAATATCTCTTTTGAATACGGATTATAAAATTTATGCAAAAGTATTAGCCAACAGATTGATGCCAGTAATTCAAAAGGTGATTCATGATGACCAAGCGGGATTTATTGAGGGTAGGTAAGGCAAGTAATAGACTTATTGGAATATCTTGAGAAGAATAAACAGATCCCTGCAGTGCTGGTTTTCTTGGATGCAGAGAAGGCCTTTGATAAAGTGGACTGGAATTTTCTACTAAAGACTTTAAAAAAGATGGACTTTGGGGACCAATTTATACAGGCGGTCTCAGCAATTTATCAAGAGCAAAAGGCACAGATTATTATTAATGGAAGTTTGACAACAGAGTTTAAAATCGAAAAAGGAACAAGACAGGGATGTCCGTTGTCCCCATTGTTGTTTATTTTAACACTAGAAGTCTTGTTAAATACAATAAGGGACTCTAATATCTTGAAAGGTATAATGATAAGGCAAGAGGATTACAGAATAAAGGCATTTGCAGATGATCTGGTCGTTACCCTAACACAGCCAATGGAATCAATAATCCAGATGAAGGACATTATACAAGACTATGGTAAAGTTTCAGGTTTTAGACTGAACCAGAAAAAAACTAAGATGATAGTCAAAAATATGACACAAGATCGTAAACACGAGCTTGAAAGGAGGGCAGGTTTTGAGATTGTACCAAAGGTAAAATATCTAGGAGTTCAGGTTGCAGAATCAAATATGAAATTGTTTCAAAATAATTATGAGCTGTTGTGGCGAGAGGTGCAAAAAGACATGGAGACTTGGAAAAAACTGCAGCTGTCTTTACTTGGAAGAATAGCAGCAGTTAAGATGAACATTTTGCCAAGATTTCTTTTTTTGTTTCAAATGATTCCGGTGCTTAAAAATGATAAACAACTAAAAGTATGGCAAATTGGAGTGAACAAGTTTGTCTGGAACGAGAAAAAACCAAGAGTAAAATTGAAAATTATGCAAGATGTTCCAGAAAGGGGAGGTCTTAAACTTCCAAACCTACAGTTATATTATGATGCAGCAGCTTTGACTTTAACAAGTGATTGGTTTGGAGGAAAAAAGACTGGAATATTAAACGCAGAAAGTTTTGATTTGGAATTTGGATGGCACGCTTACTTATTTTATGGCAGCAAAGTGGATAAAGTATTTAAAAGCCATATACTTAGAGATTCTTTGTTGAGAGTTTGGAAGAAGCACCGACTCAAATGGGATTATAAAATACCGCTATGGCTGGATCTTGGTCATATTTTGTGGAATACAAATATAATGTCACTCGGGGGGGGGGTTTATATAAAGAGGTTCTTTTTACAGATGCGGGCAGATGGCAGCTGAAGACATTACAGACATTGTTGGCTGAAGGGATTAATAGAATTAGTTAGACATATAAAAGAGAAAGGTCCAATGCATATTAAAAGGCTTTATAATGTTTTGTTAGAAAGGGATTCAGAAACTGAATTGGTTAAAGATTGTATGATTAAGTGGGCACAAAATTTTGAGGAGCCAGTGATGTTGGAAACTTGGGAAAAAATTTGTGTTCAGAATGTTAAATTTACACAGTCGCAGAATTTGAGGGAAAATTTTTATAAAATGTTTTATAGATGGCATCTAGACCCCAAAAAATTGTCATGTATGTACCCTAATGTGCAGCCTAAATGTTGGAGATGTGATTGTCTAGATGCTACATATTATCATGTTTGGTGGACCTGTAAGAAAGTGAAGGCTTTTTGGATAAAAATTTGGTGGGTCATGCAGAATGTTCTGAAGAAAAAAATTCAATTTTCTCCACAATTGTTTTTACTGGGTATAGTTAAGAGTTTTACATTGGGTGAAACAAAACTGATATTGTATATGATAACAGCAGCAAGATTGTTGATAGGTAAATACTGGAAAAATGAAGCGCTGCCCACGATTGAGGAATGGACTTTGAAGATGGCCAGTTTTGCAGAGATGGCGAAGATCTCAGCATATCTAAAAGATTGTTCACAAGAGACTTATGAATGGGAATGGAAGAGGTGGATAGATTATGTTCAGAACAAATATCAAACTAGGAAGTATCAAATAGCTTTTATTTGAAAATGTTATATTAAGATAGAAATATTTTTAAGGTAATGAGGATGAAAATTTATTTGAAAAAGTTATATTAAGATAGAAATATTTTAAGGTAATGAGGATGAAAATTTATTTGAAAATGTTATATTAAGATAGAAATAGGTTAATGTAATGAAGATGAAAATTTATAACGGGGAGGGAGGGGTTCAAGTTTTATATACAAAGGAGGGTTTTTCCTTTTACCTGATATGAGTATATTGTGCGGAAGTCCGGGGGGAGGGGAGGGTTAGGGTGGGTTAAGGAGGTTGGGAAGTTTGGGGTGGGTTGAGGGGGGAAAAAAGGGGTGAAAATGTAATTGTAAAACTTTTGTAATAAAATAAAAAAAACCCAAATTATATCATTATTAAATTGTCTCAGGTATGTAAATAATTTTTTCCTTTTCTGTGGTGAGTTTAGTCCATTCACATTCCAAGATAAAATTTTAATTGTCATGTACACTTTTTTGAAGCGACGAGCAAAATTGCCGAAGATCTTCCGAATCGGTAGTCTTCGGCTTTGCTCCCCCCATGGCTTCACATTCTTGTATGTTACTCTTGGCCCCTTTCTTATATTGTTGTGTCTTGGGCCTTTCCTGTTGTTGTCTTTCTTTAAGTTGCTTGGAAATTGCTCGAGTTACCTGCTGATCTTTAGCTTCAGCCATCCGAGCTAGATCCAAAGCCACATCTCTTGTAGTCTTAGGTGGTTCAATCACAATTTTCGAAGGAGGGTCTAGCAGGGGCTCCTCCAGAAAACCTCCTGTAGCTCCCTGCATTTCCATTACCTCTGGTTCCACCTGTTTAAGCTGCTCTTCCATCTCTTGCTGGAGTTGCTTCTCCTTATCACTCTCCTTTATCTCCAACACAGTAGATGTACGTGGGGATGGTGAACTCTCTTTAAAGACAGTAGAGTAAAATTGTTCCGCCTTCTCAACAGTGTTTAATCGGTATCTTTCTCAATTATACCTCAACATTATGCCAGTTGGAGCATCCCACTGGAATGGAATTTGTTGTTTTTTTAATTCATTCACTAGAAATCCAAAATCTTTTCTATCTTTTAACATCTTAGATGGTAGCTCTTTATAAACTCCAATCTGTGTTCCCTCCACTTGCACAGCAGAGAGAAAGGACTTTTGCAAAATATCATTTCTCATATATCACCACGTCTCTAGGCAATTGTCTTTGTCTGGCCACCCACGAATTCACTCTGTAAATTTTATCCATTTTGTAAAAAATCTCTTCAGGGCTAATCTTTAGCAACACAGCTAGGGCATCAGCGCAAATCTGTCTCAGGTCTTGTCTATCGTTCTCCCTTATGCCTCTCAGCCTTATGGCAAATTCCATGGACCTGAACTGCATCATTGTAATTTCATTTTCAAATCTCTGCATTTTATTGTCAACATCATAAATTTTATAATTAGTCTCCTTCATTTTAACATCCATTTCTGATTTAAATTCTTCCACCTTAGCATCCGTTTTAATAATTGCCTCTGATAATCCAGTCACAACTGTCATTAATTTGTTAGTCACCTTATCATACTTTTCTTGTACCACCTCTTTAATTTCTTTAATCTCCTGCTTAATTTCCTGTTGTGATTCTTTAAATTTTTCATCCCAAACCTGGGTAATAAAATCCTTTAAGCTTTCAAAATCAAACTCTTTTTTCTGACTCTGCTGGCTGGGAGGATGCTGTTCAGGCTTACGTGTGGGGGATCCCCCCCCCTGCCGCCTTCCCTTCCTGTTTGGTCTGCTTAGAAGCCATCCTGCCACGTAAGCTGGCTTTTCCAAAAAAAGAAATTCTTTTTCCCTTTCCTCCACCACAAAGTCCTCTAAAAAATTCCCCCAGGTTTAATCAGAATAAGGGTGAAGTTGAAGCAAAGTCAGACTTATTTTAAAGAGAGTTTTTTCTCTTCCTCCGCTTGTTACTGACAATGCAACTTTGTAACTAGTTGAAATCCACTCTCACTTTCAGCTCGTTAACGCTGAAGCCGGGCGCCATTTTCAAAGGACTTTCACTCACTCACTCTTCCGTTTTTAAAATAAGACACAGGGCTAGTAATACTTGCAGTTTTTAAGGTTCAAGTTGTTCTTCCACCCTGATGATTTGAATTGCTTTATTTTCAGTAAAAAAAAAAGGTTGCTCCTGACGCCTTGTTCTGCGCTGGGCAGACTCGTCCCATGCTGTCCGGAGTTTCAGCAAGCTGGAAGGGAGCCGCGCCTGTTTCCTCCCCAGATGCAGCTATCTGGGGGCTCACAGGGGCTCAACCTGCTTCTCACCCACTCTCTTCCACGATTCCTACCGGATTCTGGAACTTCCGAGCCGCTTCTCTTGATTGAAGCGGTTCTAACAGGCAGCGGGGCTGGCGGTCCAGAAACGGGACCGTCTTTCGGCGTCGGGAGGCAAACCGGACGTCTGCAATAATCTTCTTTACCACCCTCGGGATGAGGGGAAGAGGTGGAAAGGCATAGAGCAGTTCTGCTGGCCAAGGGCTGCGAAGTGTATTGACTTTCTCTGCCCACGGAACCACAAACCTTGTGAAGAATCTGTCCAGGTGAGCATTGTCGGGGTGGCAAAGAGGTCCACCGTCGTCTGTCCAAAGCACTTCACCAGCTCCTGAAACAAATCTGGGTGCAGGCGCCACTCTACATGGTCAATTGTAGCCCTGCTGAGCCAATAAGCCCTAACATTGACGATCCCTGCAATATGCTCCGCCCACAATGATATCTGGAGCTGCTCTGCCCAAAGGCAAAGGCTTGTTGTGGGTACACCTAAATACACCCACATTACACCAATTCTCCACGAGCTGCCCTGGCTCCCTATTGGTCTCCGGGCACAATTCAAAGTGTTGGTTATTACCTTTAAAGCCCTACATGGCTCAGGGCCAGGCTATCTTCGAGACCACCTTCTACCGCATAGCTCCCAGCGACCGGTAAGATCCCACAGAGTTGGTTTCCTCTGGGTCCCGTCAGCTAAACAATGCTGGCTGGCGGGCCCGCGGGGGAGGGCCTTCTCTGTGGCTGCCCCAGCTCTCTGGAACCAGTTACCTCCTGAGATCCGGACTATCCTCCTGAGATCCGAACTACCCCCACCCTATTGGCCTTCCGGTGAAAACCTGGCTTTTCTGGCAGGCCTGGGGCTGTTGATCTCCCTGTTGCAATCTTGCGAGATCCAGCCATGAATGATGTGCATGGCCTTTTAATGTTTTTAAAATGTTTTTATAATGTTTTAAAATAATTTTTCTATGTTCATTGTTCGCATTATTTTTGCTGTAAGCCGCCCAGAGTGCCTTGGGAGGCATAGAAATGCGATAAATTAAATTAAATTAAATTAAAAGGCGCTCAGCCTCCTCCATAAGGGCCCTGGACTGGGTACCTCCTTATCTATTGATGTGTGCCTTGGCGGCCACGTTATCAGTGAGAATCAAAAGGTGTCTGCCTGTCACCAGATCCTGGAACTCCCTAAGGGCCAGAAGAACAGCCCTGAGTTCCAGCCAATTAATGTTATGGGCCAAATCTGCTGGAGACCACCTGCCATGGGCTACCCTATCCTGCAGATGGGCTTCCCAACCAAAGAGACTGGCATCAGTCGTAACTGTTAAACACTCCGGCTCCTTAAATGTACAACCTATTGTCAAAGCCGGGGAAAGCCACCACCCCAGGGAATGCAAGGCAGGTGGAGGTAGGCTAACCTTGTGCAAAGAGGTACTTGTACCCGCCCTAGAGATAGACCCTGCATTCAACAGTATCAATCTCCGCTCTAAATGCAGTAACTATGTGGTAGGGACCAGATGACTTTTAGTCAGGTTGACAGAAAACCCGTGCTCCTGTAGCACCTGCATGGTGACCTTGAGGTCCGCACATGCCATTTCATGAGATGCAAATTGGATCAGGATGTCATCCAGATAGCACTGGACATGCATGGGGCGAGCTCGCAGGTGGGCAGCTAAGACTGCCAACACCTTCGTGAAAACCCTGGGCACTGACGACAGGCCAAAGGGTAAGGCTCAATACTGATAGTGCCGGTCTGCATAACAGAAGCGGAGATATTTCCTATGACCTGAACAAACGGGGATATGTAAATAGGCCTCAGTAAGGTCAACTGAGGTGAGGAAGTCGCCCTCCCTGATGCTGTCCAAAATGGACTTAAGAGAATGCATCTTGAACCGTTTGTAGATAACGTAGCGGTTCAGTCTTTTGAGATCCAGAATTGCCCTGTACCCGCCCGAGGCCTTCGGAATTACAAAAAGGGTGGAATAAAACCCCATCCCCTGCTCGACCTCTGGAACTGGTTGAATGGCATGTATATCCAAAAGGTGTTGGATAGCAGTTTCCATGAGGCTCCGTTTGACCGGATTACCCAAAATCGGGCAAGAGATGAAAAACCTTGGGGGAGTAGAGAGGAACTCTAAGGAGAGGCCCGAACGGACCGTCCCCAGAACCCATGCATCCGTTGTGATACCCTCCCAGCGCCTGGCAAAATAGGCCAGGCGTCCCCCAATGGGAGGGTTCATGAGGCAATTATCGCTGGTGCCAGTAAGGATGGCTCCCTCCCCCTAGAAAGGGCCGCCTAGGAGGGAATTGCTTAAACTTCCCTGCCCTATCCTGAGATTGACCCTGCCTAGGTTGGAACAGGCGCTGCACCCTAGGTGAGCCAAACCCCCCATCAGGGCCCCGGAAGGACTGGCTTCTATAATATGGAGAAGGACGTGAGTCTGTCCGTCAAGAAAGGGAAGGGAGGACTTTACGTTTGTCTTTAGTTTCCACCAGCAATGGCTCCAGCGACTCTCCAAACAGTTGCTTCCCCAAGAATGGGGCAGATGCCAATCGCCACTTCTGCTTCGCATCTGCCTGCCACTGGCGGAGCCAGAGGAGCCTCCTGGAAGTCCCGGATGAAGCGATGTCCTTTGAGGCGAACCTCGCTGCTCCAAGCGTTGCGTCTGCTGAAAACTCAAGAGCGGCTGACAACTTATTTAAGTCTTGGTGAGTACGCACACGGGAATTCTGTCCTGCAACTGTCTGAGCCACAATAAAGAGGCTTGATTAAAAAATGAAACAGCCATAGAGGCCTTCACAGCCCACACTGCTGACTGGTGAGACTTCTTAAGAGTGTACTCAGTGTGCCTGTCCTCTGGCTGGAGAGCCTCTTCAGGCACATCTGTCATGACAGAGTCACTAAGGCCACAACAGGCCCATCCACAGCTGGCACCTCAAGTGCCTGAGACAAATCAGAGGCCATATTAAAGTACCGTCTATCAAGGGATCTTAAGAGTGGCTCCCACTCCCGGGGTGGTCCACTGATGATGTACCACATCTGTGAACAGTGGTGGTGCCGGAACCACCTCCGCCTCTGCCTTGGACTCAGAAAACAGAGAGGCACTATGCTGCCTGGAATCAGGAGCTGGATCCACTGCTGGCAGGTGCCCAGCCATTCTGACAGTGCTGGAGGCCTTATATAGCAAAGACTTAAACAGCTGGGGCCGGAAAAGACCAACAAAGGAGGGCTGCTCAGCAGATAAGGCCTCATCTTCAGAAATATCAAGCTCCCTGTCTACCTCCTCATAGGAGCCCTCCTGATCTGAAGACCCAGGGGAGTAAAAACCCTGGGAATGTATCAGCTCACCTGAGGCCTGACCCCTGATGGTTACTATTTGGTGCTTTAATGAGATAAGATTACCAGGCATATAGTTCAGGACACAACTCATATTTCAAAAGTAGGCAATACATGAGTAAATAAAGAGCCAGTTTGATCTAATTGTTAAGGCACTGGGTTAGAAAGCAAGAGTCAGTAAGCTGAAGTCCTGCCTTGGCCATGAAAGCCACCTTGAGCTTACTCTCAGCCCTATTCATCTCACATGGGTGCTGTGGGAAAAATAGGAGAAGGAAGATGTGTTGGATATGTTCACTGCCTTATAAAAATAAAAGGATATAAAATCAATACATGATTTTAGTGCATCTTTGTAGTCAGTTTGCATTCAGGAAAGTAGGACTCGTGACTCCATTTAGTTGAAGCAAAGGAACTTTTACTGAAACTGGTTGCAGCAAAGAGAAATCGGGTGTTTCCACGCAAAATACAAAACTATTATTTCCAATTCCCAATCCCTCCCCCCATGAGATCAGTCTCTCAGCCAGCCAATGTGATGCCGGTAAGATGGTTTGAGAAACTGAGGTATGAAACTTATAACATTCCATTCTCAGGGCAAATGGCCTTGAAGATCCTGCTGGTTTGGTGATCTGTTCTTCTTCCATTGTCATTTCCCCCTCCCATTCCCTACTACCACCACCACCCCATTTCCCACTATTTGACACATACGTATGGATTGCCCAAAATATCTCCTCTCTCCCTTCCCCTTTAATAGCAGGAACCAAGCAAGGTGCCAGGCTGAAAATGGAGACCCTGACACCTTGTAGCTTTTGGGAACAGCTTCTAGGACAGTGGTTCTCAACCTTCCTAATGCCGCGACCCTTTAATACAGTTCCTCATGTTGTGGTGACCCCCAACCAGGGGTGGGTTCTAAATTTTTTTACTACCGGTTCTGTGGGTGTGGCTTTTTTGTGGGCGTGGCTTGGAGGTCATGTGACTGATTGGGCATGGCTAGCTGGTCATGTGGCCGGGTGGCCATGGCTATGTGTATAGGGACTACTCAGAGGGCTGAAAAAAGTCATTTCTGACAGGTCCTCGCACTTTTGACTGGTCCTCACACTTATGACCATCCTCACATTTATGCCTGTGCAGCATTCTTAACAACCATGTCACTCATTTCACAACTGCTTCTCTTCACCATGGTATAAGATAGGGCAAAAAACGTAAAATGTGAGGACAGTTGTAAATTTGAGGACTGGTCAAAAGTGCGAGGACCAGTCAAAAATAACTTTTTCAGCCCTCTGAGTAGTCCCTGTGCACAAAAGGACTACCCAGAGGGCTGAAAAATGTGATTTCTGACAGGTCCTCGCACTTTTGACCGGTCTTTGCAGTTATCATCATTTATGCCCATTGTACCATTCTTAACAACCGTGTCACTCATTTCACAACTGCTTCTCTTCACCATGGTGACAAGATAGGGCAAAAATGTAAATTGTGAGGACAGTCGTAAGTGCGAGGACTGGTCAAAAGTGCGAGGACCAGTCAAAAATAACTTTTTCAGCCCTTTTGAGTAGTCCATATGCATAAAAGGATACAGCAATAGAGAGGGATGAAGAAAGGGAAGGGAAATTAGAGTAGGAGTGAAGGTAAAAGAGGGAGGAAGAGAGGAGGAAAAGGAGAAAGAAAGAGGAAGTAGGGAGAAGAAGAAGGGGGGGAAGAGAAAGTAAGAAAGAAAGAAAAGACAGAGGTGGTAGGTTTGAGGAGAAAGATTGCTGTACAATAAAAAAGATGAAAGGGAAGAAAGCCAACCCCAAACAAATATAAAGATATTAAGATAAAGAATGAATTGTTAAACTTTAAAGAATAAAAGAGAACAACTAGCAATAAATAGCAATAATTAGAAACACATATACAAACATACAACGTATTTTCTTTGAACAGAGTATTTGGCCGCTCCACAAATTTAAACAGTTGTAGGAGGTTAGCACCCACCCCTTTCCTAGAAGAATGAAATATTTTGGGAAATATTAAAAAGGCAGAATATTATATTTTCCTGTATGAGAAATGGAGAAGCATATTTTACAGACAAAGCAACTCCTACCTTCCTGCCCCCCACCCTTTGTTAATGGGCCAGAGGCAGAAACTCAATCCTTTGTCAAAGGACATTTGCAACACAATAGCAACAGAAACTAACACAATGGGCCCCATCAAGCCATGTGATCCTGTCCACCATTAAACCATCTTTCCAAGCAGTCTCCATGTTTCCAGTCTTTTTCCCCACTTGGAGCAGAACCCAGAAGGATATTTCTTCCAACACAGTATTTAGTCATTTCAATTAAATTTACAATTTTTATATTTCCTTTTTACCATATTTATTCCTCATCTATTTTTTTAAAAAACCAATATTACCCTTCATCCTCATCTCTAATCTTAATCAAATTCAATTTTTCCCTTCTATTCTATATTATACCCCTTCCCATTGTCATCTATTTTTATATCCATCCTCACATTGGTTAATTATGTAATACAATTGTTTAATACAAATTCAACATTTTAATATAAATCAATTAGTTATATAACTACCTTTTTTGTATATTAATCAATATGAACATGAATATTCCAATTATTTCCATGCAATCCAATTTCTTACAAATCAATTAATTATATTTACCAATAATAATAAACCAAATAATTTCCCCCATATATTCCTCCAAACCACAACTTAACCATTTCTGCTTTCAACACAATATGCAATTAATAGTATCTCAATTATTACAATTCCCTAGTTAAATAGAGCTTTTTTTTCTTCTGTGTTTTAAAATCTTGAACCTCCTCTTGCCCTAAATTTCCCATTGTTTGCAGTTTGCACCTACCTTTTTTGGTGAGGAAAAAGAAAAAGAAATCTCTCTGCCTCATTTTGTCACGTTGCAGCCAAGACCCTGCTTACTTTCAATTTCCCTTTTTCAGCATAGCTAAGGGGAAAAAAATTTGCTCCAGGAATTTACCTCTTTGCAGCTAGCTCTTTGAAGCCCCACAGCAAGAATTTAAAGTTTTTTTCCCCTCTAGCCACCAGCTGGGACTCCGGAGGCAGCAATAGATTGGGAGTGGGCGGGGTAAGCGAACGGCGACCGGGCGATCCAGCAGAGGCAGAGGGTGAGGGTGAGTGAAGGCATGGGGGGGCGGCGAGAGAGGGCTTTGGCGACCCCTGTGAAATGGCCGTTCGACCCCCAAAGGGGTCGCGACCCCCAGGTTGAGAACCGCTGTTCTAGGAGTTGCAGCAAGCATAAATGTATCCAGAACATAGTAATCCTTTCTTTTTAATCAATATTGGTCAATGCTACAATTCTTTTTCAATATCTGTAAAATGATCTTGTTAAACCAGACAGGAAGTGTGACAGATGATTGATTGATGACAGATTTGATTTATTGTAAGGCTAATTAACAGAAGTTAATGTTAGCACAAAAGTTCCTGCCACCACCTTTAACTGCATGTTCTATTAGGGCAGAGTCCTTTCTAAGTTTCTTTCTCTGACAGTTGAACCACTGGGGGCACATGTTTCTTGTCTGATTTCCTAGGCAGCATTTCATCCCCGCTGTTTCCTCAAGGTCATTCCCACATTTTGTTAAAAATCTAACTCCCCAAAGACTGAATTCTTTCCTTGCTCCTTTTAATACCCATGTGGGAAGACACTTAAAGGATATTTGAACACCT
The DNA here is from genome assembly GCA_022577455.1 of Arizona elegans. NCBI lineage: Eukaryota > Metazoa > Chordata > Lepidosauria > Squamata > Colubridae > Arizona > Arizona elegans. The sequence continues at coordinate 28,887,781 of JAKOOJ010000007.1, read as the reverse complement.
TCCAACCCAGTTCTTATATTCACAACTATTCACTCACCAATGAATATACCACAGTTCACTAAATCTGTAGGGGTATCCACTGGCAGTAAGTGACCAAAGAATTACAAAAAATAAAATTAAAATGAGAAATACACTACTGCATCAAACCATTTTTACAAATCATTGTTTTCAGTGTACTACTTTATAAATTGTTTAAACATGACCAGTGTCATTTCTCTCCTTGAAAATGGATTAATAATTTGTTCAAAATCAATAAAACTAGTCTAATAACAAAAGGCAAACTTGTTCATGGATGCTGGAAGTACATAAGAGTTCAACATTTTAATGAGCAAATACACCAGATTGAATGAACTGCAATTGATGCTTGGTATTTAGATTTTTTAAACACAGAAATATAAAAATCCTAAAGACCTGAAGGTTAATCATGTTTCCAAAGAGGTACAAAAAGTCAGTTTAATCTCAGTTGTTGAATAAGCTACTATTGGTTAGATTCCAACATTACACTAGTTTGTAAACATATTTAAAAATAAAAATCGGGGTACCACCAATAAAGCAATACACAGAATGTTAACTCAGTGTCTTCCAGAGCAAGGTATTATTTAGTTGATATGGGAGAAATCCCTTTTTGGTATTATGTTAGTACTGATCTATATAAACAGTTGCTCTCAAGATTGTACATAAATATAACCAAGCATTATTATGGCTTTTGTTTTAAAATATGATTTTATATTCTCAATATATTGTTATATTAATAATGTAACAATAGCAGTTTTGCTCTCTTGATCTTTAAAGGCAATCTGAATGAAATAGTATACATCAACACTATTCAGAAAATTGTTGATATGATACATTTCTCCTGATGTGCTCTGAGAACATAAAAGAAAAAATTGAGACATTTTGTGGTACATTTTGTGGTACACTTGAAAAAGGTATCTTCCTTGTTACCTTGGTGTTTCCAAGAACCCCCTTCTTGAAACGTCTGACAGATCTACATAGCTGTCTTGAAATTTGTATATCCAGTAAAACATAGCAAGTAGTTTAAAACATCACCAATATCCACAAACATCCAGGAAAAACATACTTTTCACAAAGTCATCAGGTATTACTGGCCAATATCTACCCTTCAAACTTGAAGCTATTTCATCTACATATATCTTGAACTGGATTAGGCATCAGAATGAGTTGGAAACAATGACATTACCACATACATATATACAACATTCATACTATGCAGTTTTGAGAACTTTTTGCTAATTAAACAGGACATCATGCATATTCTAGATACGTAAACAGGAAACACTATTATGGGAAGAGGGATAAAGCTAACATATTTTAAACTAGTTCAACAATATAAAAGGAGGAAACTTTTAAATTCTACTTAAAAGAAACTTTTAACTATAAGTAGGCAACTTTTGTTTGGCTAGCATATACTTTCATTCAAAGGCCATTTAAAAAGTTGCTTAGATGTAGCATGTTGGCTGCAAGCTCGCTCTCTCTCTCTCTCTCTCTCTCTCTCTCTCTCTCTCTCTATATATATATATATATATATATATATATATATAGTTCATCCACACCCCACTTTTGCTTTATCTCTGGGGTAAATGATTTGCTAATCTGATTCGGAGCTAAAAATTGTGGTCTTTTATTTAGTTCGTGTCTCACCAGTGAATGCATTTAAATAAGGTTTAACATATAAGGTTTATACCATGAATTACTCAACACACAAGGCAAAAAGCAAATCTAAAAGTCAGTTGTGAAACTTTAGTGCAAGAAAGTTAGTGATAAAGCATTTTAATTTTTTTTAAAAAATACATTTCAGAAATAAACACTTTCCTTTCAAACTAAGCAGTGATATTCCTGAAATGAATGGTTAATATTAATATCATTTTTGAAACTGTAAAACTATTTTGATTTTTACATTTTTCTTTTGTTTATTTTAAATTATACTGGCTACATTCTCATTCAGATTTGCAAACATAAATTATTTAATCAGTTACTAAGTGAGGAAGCGACCTTTAGATATTTGAATGTAACTTTCTGAGCCAGCTAAGAACGGAAATGTTGGGGTTGTTCTTAAAAACAAAATCTATTATCATTCATTTTTAACTAGAATGAAATTAATCTTAATTTTGAACTTCATATCTTTATATAAAGATTAGCTATCTAACCTGGCATCTAGACAGAGAATTAAGCAACAATCTATTTTCTCCTATTCCTTAAAATGTTTATATATGTTTAGGATAAATATATTAGTTTGATTAAAAACATTTGGTAAAGCCGTGAAATTGAAACAATTGCATGAATAAACAAGTTGTGTGATAACTAAAAAAACCCTGTTTAGGCTTAGGTGTATTATATATTATTCACTGAATTTGAACAGGTAACAAAATCTGTATTTTGTGAAAGTGCTTCAGTTGCAAATACAACTTAAGTGAAGTCATTTTGGAGTTATTTTCACTCACCAGATGAACATTAACTCAAACAAAACTTTTGTTCAAGTTCAACAAAGCTTTCTAAACATATCTTTTAGACATTTAATAGTGCATATCATCTATTTTGTGCAAACCTCTGAGAAATACTATCACGAATCTCAGTCAAAAGCATTAAAAGTATCAAACCAGGGCACATCAGCATAGAATGTATAATCACAATTCACCGCACTGAAAAGGAATGGTAGAATGGTAACTTTCTAGAATATTACTAAGTAAACTCTGTTCATGCTATGGCATGAGCCATTCTGCATAAAACACATGTTAATTTTTCAATACAAGAATACATTTTAAAATTTATAAGTACAAAAAATAGCAATAGTTTTCAAAAACTTTAGCAGTTCCTTTTTGTAAACACTTCATGTGCAGAATAGATGGCAATTTAGCAAAATTAGTTTTACGGGCAAGGGAATTTGGACTCTGAAGCAGATTTTAATTGTTACATTAACTTAGAAGCAATATAGGATCTTCTAGTTCATAGAAGGGTATTGAGCTAGTCTGGCTTTCTCCAGAGTCTGAATCATAAGGAGCATCTGGAAGTTCCATGAAACTACAGGCCAGTTGTTCATCTTCAACATCTGATCGGATATAGCAGGAATTATTAGAAAATTCCTCCTCTTCCACAGTGTTAAAATCCTGGGGAATATATAGCATCCCTGGGTAGTTCCTGCTCACTAAGTCACTTGTTGTTTTGAGTGAGATTTTCCTAAAGGCCATCAAATGCATATGAGAAAACTTAGAGTATTTGAAACGCTTAAACCCTAAAGATTCTATAGCAATTTTCCAGCTTTTCATCATCATAGCATGGCGATTCTGATGGGAAGAGTCAGGAGTGATAATAAGGAGCAATCCATTTAATACAAGTAGTTCATGGGCCTTTTTACAACATATCCATCGCTGATAGGGTGAAGGGAAATAAGAAAGGAGGAGGGAAAAGACCACAACATGAAATAGTTCTCCGGGCAGGGAATCAATAGGATTCTTCAACTGTTTCAAAAAAGCATCAATGGCATCCTGTGCAAGTTGAAGAGGTTGATGAATCTGAAGGTTTAAAAAGTCACATTTGTAGACACTCTGGGGGAAGAAATATAGATGCAATGATATACTTGGTATACAAGTAAATAAGATAATAACTCAGTTAAATAATTCTTAAAATCAGTAATAGAATTTTTCATTGATCAATTAATTACATTTTTATCTGGGTATAATATTTTTTAAGTTAAGCAAGTAGCATGCATTGGTTTCAGGTAATGTATGTGTGTAATTAAATCCAACTATATGGCACATCACTAAGTAGTTTTAACCACACTATAACTTAAGCAATGACTTCAGATATACACTAGTAAAGCTGAAGTTTTCAGTCATGTGTCCATACTTTGGACTTAACTATTTATTAATATATTCATTTTCAACCTAAAAAACTATACTAGCAGATATTAATCCAAAGGGAATTGTAAGATTAGCATTCATTGAATATATAATACATTTTATGTTTTGGATTGTTAATATTTCATACCTCAACAGCTGGGACAATATCAATACCAACAGTCAAAAACTCTTCAAACTTCAAAAATGGATTAAAGCAGCTGCCAACATCAAGTAATCTTATCTTTCCTGAAGGATGTAGCACTCTAAGTGGAAGAAAATAATTGAAATCTCCCTCAGATTCCCCACAATCTTAATCATGGAAATTCTATTTAAAATAGTAAATATGTTGCAGTTTCAGAATTAATGAGTGAGTTTTACATAAAATATTTTTCTTTTTGATCTTTCAGGTAATAAGATAATGTTTGAACTGGGTTTTTATTTAAACGAATTTTGAAAGATATGGAAGATTCAGTGAACTTCTGGCTCATGACATACATATTTGGCAATTGGCCCCCAATTTAGCAACTATGTACCATGTTTTCCCGAAAATAAGACCCTGTCTTATATTTTTTCCACCAAAAAGGGCACCAGATCTTATCTTTGGGGGGTCGCCAACTGACTCACCTCACTTGCACGCATTGCCCCCGGCCTCTTTTTCGGCAAGGCTTTCCTGAAGACTTCTCTAGCCAATAACAGAGCTCTGGATCGATCTGGTGCTCTGTTATCAGTTAAAGAGGCCTTCAGGAAAGCCTTGCCGGCTGCAGAAGAAATGGGCCGAGGTGTGCGAGGCCTGGCTGCAACTGTCCGAAGGTAAGTAGTAGGGCAGGTCCACCACCACCCATTCTCACCCTAGCTTAATTTTTACCTGTGCACCCTGGAGTGGGCGAGGTCTTAATTAGGGCTTATTTTTGGGGGGGTAGGGCTTATATTGGGCGCACGTGTAAAAATCAAGCTAGGACTTATTTTCTGAGTAGGCTGTATTTTTGGGGAAACCTGGTATGTAACAAGAAAATTTGTTTGTTTTTTTTGAAATTCTAATATAAGAAGCTTTTGCTTAGCTACATACATACATATTATGATTATACAGGTTCTAACAAAAAAAGCCTATTCTATATTTTTCATCTAAATTGGCTGCTTACTTCAGAATATTTTAATTCTATACATTATAGCCATGCTATATGAAAGAGGTACTTTATCTATTAGTAACAGTTTAATTGTCATGCTTTTCCCAATGAACTCTGAAACCTTTAGTTTAACAATGGTAATATTTTTATTGTTGTTAGAGAACCATAAAACCTATTCCTAATAAGAGTAACTGGTTGTATAAGAACGTTGTATATGCTTTATGAGAAGATATAAACCAACCAAAGCTAAGCATTTAAATCACATTGGTTTAAACAGGAAATCAAGATCACACAATTAACTAATGTATTAAGCACAGTAGTACTCAAAAGTGTTATTTATCTAAGTTAATAAATTCAAAGTATATTACAAAAATTAACTTCCTATTCATAATCACATCACAATTACTTACTCATCCATTACAGAACTATGGATTGAATTATCAGTAGAAATTTCCATTTTTGAACTTGCACGAATGCTGATAGTTTGAATGCTTTTAGTAGCAAGAGCTGCTCTTTTCTCATCTTTTTCCAGTGCTTTCCGTTTTCCACCATTATGAAAATATTCCCGGGATACACTTAAGGAAAGAAAGGCAAATAGCTTTTTAAAAAACAAACATGCCTATTACACCCATGATTTAAAACACTGTAATTATTCCAAATGACAATAGTGTAAGTTAATTATACTTCATCAAAATGCATATAAAATTAACAATTAGATTTAAACTAAACGCAGAAACTGTTCAGTATTGTACAATTCTTTCAGAGACTCATGCAGTACTGTAGAATTGCATGGACCTCATTATTTCACCCTTTTATTCTTCATTATTTTTCTTCCCTATGCATCTTCAGCACTATTTTCTATAGCAAATTACTCTTTCTAGAAAACACTTACAGTATATTTCTTAAATCATCTAGGAATTTAAAACAATGATTAAACTGTCAGTTCTTTAATATGATTGCAAGTTAAAGACTATAGGTAGTTCTCATCTTACAACCGTACATTTAGCGATCAAAATTACTATGATACTGAAAAAAGTGATTTACAACCAGTCCTTGGATTTATGACTGTCGCAGCATTCCCATAGTCACATGATTATAATTTGGGTACCTGGCAACCAGCAGTAATTTACAATAATTGCAGCATCTTGGGGTCATTTTTTTATTTTTTTTTTAAATTTGATTTATATGCCGCCCTTCTCCGGAGACTCAGAGCGGCTTACAATGCATTAAGCAATAGCCTTCATACTTTTGTATATTTATACAAAGTCATCTTATTGCCCCCACAAACTGGGTCCTCATTTCACCTACCTTAGAAAGGATGGAAGGCTGAGTCAATCTTGAGCCTTGGAGAGATTCGAACCAGCAGTAAATTGCAGGCAGCTGTGTTAATAACAGGGTGCTTAGACCACTGTACTATCAAGATATGATCACCATTTGCAACTTTCCCAACCAGCTTCCAACAAAGTCAATTGAAGAAGCCAGATTTCCTTAAAGGCTGATTGAATCACTTAATAACTGCGGTTATTTGCTTAACAACTGTGCCAAAAAAGGTAACTAAACTGGGTGCAACTCACTTAACTTCCTTGCTTGCAACAGAAATTCTTGTCCCGATTGTGGTTGTAAATTGAAAACTACCTTTACAAAATTCCTGTGTCTATGCCACAGAGCTCATAAACTAGGTTCACTTATGGCTTTATATACATATTAGAAAGCATGAATGCATACTGTATGGGATTCTGTGGGACATTACAGATTCAGTGCCACAGGGTAATGCACAAGCTCCAAATTACTTTTGAAACCAAATTTGCAAATAAAACTGAATTCTCATGACTTTCAGTCCTAATCCACACAACTGGGTTAATAGGATATTATAGTTATTGATATTATAGTTATTGGTATTTAAAGCAGCCAAACGGTTACAAAAAAAATCAATTTTATTTATTTATTTAGAGCACTTTATTATTTTTACAGTAATTCAAGGTGGTGAATATATACAACACATCTTCCTCCTCCTATTTTCCCCACAACATTGGGGGTGATTTGGGCTAAGACTGACTGGCCCAAGGCCACCCATTTGGTTTTTGTGGCTAAGGCGAGACTAGAACTCAAGTCCCTCACTTTTTAGCTGGGTGATTTAATCACTATACCAAACTGGCTTTCATCATAATACCCAATCTTTCTTTGAATACAGATCTTTATATTAAGTTTTGTTTTGAGCAGAACTTAAATCTAATACATACTATAGAGTTTTGATCAGATTTGTTTCAGATTGAAACTCTCCATATATTCAGAATTCCAACTCTCAAGTAAGGACAATGTATTGGGGCAATGTAATTGAAAAACTGGTGGTGGGCTTTTACAGTTTACTTCTGGTAAAGATAATGTTTTATTCAAGAATACCTGGAACTGGATTATCGTCATTTGGTTGCTATACTTAGGCTAAAAACAGAAAATTCATAGTTGGTTGATAGTTGCTATTAATGTTTAGGTCCAATGAACTTTTTTCTCAAAAATGTCTCACAAATTTCTATTTCACTACTTTTTTTTTCTTTTAGACACTGATAACCTTCTGGACCCATTCAGCCATCCCCTGAAGAACGATTAGAAATAATAAAAGTTAAGAGTATAGGTAGATAGTTAGAGCTCTTCAAGCATCTTTTCCATATACTCAGACTGCAAAATACATCTTTCAAAACTGGAAATGTATAGTACTCCCACTATCTTCCAAAAAGCCTGAGAAACATTTGTAATATTCTACATTTTCTTTCTTTGACTATATATTTACCTGCAGCACCATTCAATGCGACCTTCTCCTTCACAAGTCTTAGCCCAGTGATTATCTGCCAAGTTTTTCATTGCCTCAGCATATTCACAGAGAGTTTCTTCATCCTCACAATGTTCACGCCATATTTTATCAAAGTCACCCACTAAACAAAAATACACACACATAATATGAAAGCAGCTATTAAAACTTCACTGTAAAAGTAATCAGGTAAGCTACAGTATATTCCTATATATTTTCTACTTAACAAAACCCACTGTGTACTATGATGTTATAAAACAACTGATCCATACAATTATACTCCTTCTCAGGCTTACTTGAAGATATGAATATATCCATTAGGACATCATCAATAAAAAGCTCATTCCCTGTGATGTTGTTCATGCCTGAAACATTTTGTGCCATGATTTCTGAAGTGAAGTATTTTTAAAAATAGAAGTCATTCCTTCAAGTTTCCTTCCCATGCTTGGTAAAATTTGTAATTTGTAATCAAAAGCATTTACCTGATTTTTGTCTTAGCAGGCAAACTGCAAATACCAAATTATTAACACAACGAACTATTGCGCCAACCACCATTTCTTGAAATTTCTCATCACAGCAGCACAATTGACACTGAAGATTGTATAGCAAGGGTGCAAAATCTCAGGCTCAACTAAAGCACCATTGCTCAGGCCTGAGATCTGGAGCTTGTCATTTCAAGGCATTCACAAATAACTTGACATGGCAGACTGCCACAGCTCTATTTGGTCTTCACCTGCAGCCAACCAAAATTGGCTGACTTTAACAAAGGAGGAACATCACGAAGCAACTGGTTCCACTGAACAGTGTGTGAAAAAATCATCATACACACACACATGCACCCACAGGGTGTCCACTTAAAAGGAAGTATTGTTTAGATTTTTATCTATTTCCCCAGTGAGGTTCATGTAGCATTCAAAAGAATAAAACAAAACATTATTTAAAAAGTTAAGCATAAAAATTAAAGTTCATTAAAAAAATCTAAGAAGCTGAAGCAATTGTTCAGTAAAAACAGCCAACTAAATAGGCATGTCTTCAGCTATTGATTAAAGAACAGTATGGAGATATGGGAACAAGTTTTAGAGTTTGGAATTGCCACCTTGAAGGCCCTTATCATCACACTGTGAATTGAATCCTTTAGTGAAAAGAAAAATTGGGCCTCTCTACTTGATTTTAATGCAGGAGTTGGGTGATATCGGGAGAAATTTTTAAAAAGTATTTGACTCCTCAAATATTTAAAGCAGGGGTCCCAACCCCTGGTCCACAGCCTGTCAGGAACCAGGATGTGCAAGTGAGTGAACCCCCATCCACACATGTATACGATCCAGGCAGCACAGGAAACCATACCCATTCCGGTTTGTGGAAAAACCATTCTCCACAGAAGCAGTCCCTGCTGCCCAAAAAAAGGTTGGGGGGCCGCTGATTGTAGATGACAATTAATAACTTGAATTAGGCTTGGTGCTGCAAAAGCAGTAAAGGCAGCTTAATTCCCGGGCCTCAGAACTATCTATTCATAGTGTTCTGTGTGAATTCAGCTTCAGTTTCCTGGCTGCACCTACTTTCCTGGTCTTTAGGCCAGCACAATCTCCTCTGATTAAGATGGGAAGAGGAGATAAGAATACTGATACCAAATAACTCAACTACCACACCAAAGTGGCTTTATGGAAATACTAGAAGGCAGAAAAAAAAAACTTGTGATGTTGTCACTAAGCACAATGAAGCCAAATAGAAATCAATAATTGTCATTCTTGTGACCCTACAGTTTTAAAAAACATAGCCATGTTAGACTGTCACTGCTAGATCTTGTTGTCATACTGGGCAAACTTAGATAAAAGGAAGCTTATTTATCCTCCCTAACAATAACAATCTGGCCACAATAACAAATTAATTAGTTCGTGATCACATTATGCAGCAATTATGTGGGCCAATTTAGAGCAGATTTTATCTTCAAAATTTGTTACAGTAGACTGCTAAATGCTATGCTGAATCTGCCTCAGAACTAACTTTGAACAGCAACCTACTATCCAAGGAAGTTGTGCTGGATTCTTTTCTGAAGATGTAATCATGGCAGAGAAATGATCAATAATATATAATTCCTATTTATAATAAAAAATAAATAATTTCTAATCAACCTAGCTGACAACTTTGTTGTCCAAAAGGTAGAGGAGGGAACTAGAAGGACAGCCATATTGGATTTAATTCTTACAAAGAATAAGTGATAGAGGGAGTTGAAACCAGCAAGGAAGTAACAGGCAACAGAGAGAAAGCAGAGTTGCATAACTCATTCTTTGCATTGGTCTTCACGCAATAAGAAACAATTGTTGTGGTCTGCCAGCAGCCTGGCAGAAGAGTCAGACAGCGAGGAGGCTGGGGAGGAACATGGGCCAGTCCTGGAGTCTGCCTCCGATGCAGAGCTCGGACAAGGGCTCTGCATCGGAGGCAGAGTTGGGGCCAGGGCCATCTGGAAGTTATGTGCGGACTCCAGAGCCTCCAGAGTCAGACATCAGAGAGGCAGAGGAACAGGGGGAGCCTGTTCCTAGTGCGCGCATGCGCAGAGCTGCCAGAAGGCAAGAACAGTTAAAACAAAAGGAGTAAGGGTTGGAGATGATTGGCCCCTCCCATAAGACATAAAGGAAGAGCAAAGGCACGTGGGCCTTTGTAAGAAGCAACGTTGTGGATGGTGTCGGTTTGTACTTTGAAGCTCCGTTTTTGACTGTTTCCATGTGACCTTGCCAAGATAATTGCCAATTAGGTCTTTGGCAGCGTGTCATTAAAGGTGGGTGTTTACCAGCCTTATCCGAACGACTGTGGCAGACTTCTGTTGGACTATTTATAAACTCTTGGTGATTTAGCACGTGCTGTGAATGAAAGAAATTCACAGCCGTTAAATTAAAAAAAGGGGTTTGGGGACTAATTATGTGCTTTTTACTATATCAGGAAGCCTAGGTCAGAACAACTATAGCCCAACCTACCAAAAACATAACTGTAAAAGACAGACTTGAAATAAAAGTTAAAATAAGCAAAAAAAAAAAAAAAAAAAAAAAAAAGGTAAGACAACACCTGTCTGATCTCGATGGGTACACTGGGACCTGACGGATTACATCCCAGAATTCTAAAGAAGCAGGCAGATGACATTTCAAAACCACTGTATCACATCTTTCAAAAATCCTGGCGCACTGGGGAACTACAAGAGGACTGGAAAAGAGCTGATGTGGTTCCCATCTTCAAAAAGGGGGGAAAAAAACAGACCCAGGAAACTACAGACCAATCAGCCTAACATCAATACCTGAGAAGATACTGGAAAAGATAATTAAAAAAAAACAGATCTGCCAACATCTAGAAACAAGTAAAGTAATAATTAGAAATCAACACAGGTTTGTTAAAAACAGATCATGCCAAACCAATCTTATTTCATTCTTCAACACAAGTGACTAAATTACTAGACCAGTGAAATACTGTGGACACAATATACTTAGACTTCAGTAAGGCATTCAACAAAGTAGACCACAAGCTTGGTAAGCTAGAAAAAAATGGGATAGATAGCATCACCATCAGATGGATTCGTAACTGTCTGACAAACCATACACAATGAGTAGTCTTTAATGGTACTATGTCTACATGGAGGGAAGTAAGCAGTGGGGTACCACATCTTAGGCCCAGTACTCTTCAATATCTTCATAAACGACTTAGATGAGGGAATAGAAGGGGAACTTACCAAATTTGCAGATGATACTAAGCTGGCAGGAATAGCCAACACCATATAGTCTCAAGATCTAGATGGATCTTGACAGACTTGAACACTGAGCCCGATCTAACAAAATGAAATTCAATGTAGAGAAAAGTAAAGTCTTACACTTAGGCAGGAAAAACCAAAAGACTGGGTGAAACCAGGCTTAATAGCAGAAACTGTGAGAAGGATCTTGGAGTCTTAGTGGACAACCAGCTAAATATGAGCCAGCAGTGTGCAGCGGCAGCCAAAAAAGCTAGAGCAATCCTAAATTATATTAACAGAGGGATACAATCAAGATCAAATGAGGTACTAATACCACTCTATAAAGCCTTAGTAAGACCACATCTAGAATACTGCATCCAGTTTTGGTCACCACACTATAAAAAAGATGTTGAGACTCTAGAAAAAGTGCAGAAAAGAGCATCCAGGATGATTAGGGGACTGGAGACTAAAACATATGAGGAATGGTTGCAGGAACTGGGCATGGCTAGTCTAATGAAAAGAAGAGAAGGACCAGGGGAGACATGATAGCAGTGTTCCAATATTTGAGGGATGCCATAGAGAGGAGGGGGTCAATCTATTTTCCAAAGCACCTCAAGGCCAGACAAGGAATAATGGATGGAAACTGAACAAGGAGAGATTCAATCTGGAAATAAGGAGAAATTTTCTGATAGTGAGAGCAATCAAACTACAGCCCGCGTATGGCCTGCTAACACAATGTATCCGGCCCGGACAGTGGTGGGATTCAGCCCCACCCCCTACCCTGCACCCCCCGCCCCACCACTCCCACCTACTCCTCGCACAGCTGGTCTTTCTGCCGAAGAGGTTGTAGGGAAAAAAATGCCTTTAAAAACCTCAGCCCAGCTGAGTTGCCTGATCGGCAGAGGCTTCTAAAAGCCTCTGCCTCTTAAGGTTGTAGAAAAAAATGCTTTTAAAAGTAAAAAAAAAAAAAGTTGGCCACGCCCACCTATCGTGACTCGATGGTGCGGTAGGTGCGCTGCCACCGCCTGGGCGGGAGAGGAGAAAGAGAGATGGAGAGAGAGATGAAGGAGAGAAAGAGAGGCGGGGAGAAAGAAAGAGATGAGAGAGACACACAGAGATACCTGTTTAAAAGAAAATACTGGAAGCTGTCAGCCTCCGACTTTCTGCTTTGGCTGCCATAAGAAACAGGGGAGGGAAGAGCATGGGGGAGGGAAGCAAGCTGGTGGATTTTGAAGAAACGAAACTTAACCACCGAAGTGGCTATCGGGTCAACCGTCATCGCGTTCCTGATTGATGATGATGCCAGACGTGTTTCCACCTGACCTCTGGGAGACCTTTGGATTGGGTGATTGATGATGGACAGTGGAAGGGGATGCTTTCTATATGCAACATTCGCGGCTATTGCTTCAGTTTCAGCTTTCCTTTGGTTGCGTTCATTTCATCATCCAGGAAAAGTACATTACTCTATAAAATATGGAGTTTGGCTCATTCTTTCCTGGACTTTGAAGGAAGCACACCTGACATTAAGCTGAAACTCACTCCAGTCATCCCGGATAACTACTGAGGGGACTATGATCCAGATCATGTCAGATCAGTAAGCTGAAAAAGCACAAATGGGAGCATCGGGCTCTACGATGCCTTCATTTCAAACAGAGGAAGAAACTGCCGAATGGTTGAGGAAACTCCGGCTCAGAGAGGAGACTGAGGAAACCAGATGGTCGAAAGGAGTAGGAAGGCTGCCGGACTGGGGAGGGACCCCCCAGGGAGTAACCAGCTCCAGACCACGTAAGAGAGAGGCGGTGTGGCTGCAAGAACAAAAGGAAAGACTCATGCTGGCACAGGCATCGCAACTCCTCCGTGATTTTGAAGAAAGCCAGAAAACCCGTGAGTCTTATGGGTTCCCTGTAGAGAAGGGAGGAGACGGCCCCAGAGGGGAGCTGGAAGAAACAGCTTGTGGGGGAGAAGCTGAGGAAGCTGAGGAAAGAACATCTCAGACTTCGGGAGCTCAAGTGAGGGATGCAACAGGTCAGAGACCTCCAGCCTTGCAGCCCCCCCCCCCGGCAGACGTAAAAAACCAAAAATTCCCCCCCTAACCGGGAAATATGATGGGAATCCGAAGACCTTGGGTTATTTTTTGACTCAAGTGTGGAACCACATGCAGGATTGGGGGGAGGACTATATGTCAGATGCTGCTTGAGTGAGATGTGTCACGAGCGTATTAGAGGGAGCCGCAGCTGACTGGATGGTGGTCCTCCACAATAAGACTCCCCTTTGCTAAGAAACTACAACCAAGTCATAGGAGCTCTTAGGAGGCGTTTTGAAGACAACCTAGCTGAACGGAAGGCGAGACTTAGAATGAAAAGCATCCAGCAAGGCCGGAGATCAGTGGCAGAATACACTCAAGAATTCCGCGAGCTGGCACCCTACATGACAGGGTGGTCAGAAGCGGCTCTCCTGGAGAGTTTCAAAGATGGGCTGAATGAAGAGATATACAAGGATTGTAGAGGCTGGGGGGTCCCCGAAGATTTGCAGAGTTGGTATATAGCCGCTGAGGATGTGGAGATCGAACTGGCTCGAAGCCGACTCCGAGGGGGGTGTGCTGGAGACCCGTCATCCTCCTTCCATCGTAAAGGAGCATCTAAGATGGCCGAAAGGAAGGCAGAATTCAAACCAAAGTCAAAGCCTTTCACCTGCTTCAAATATGGGAAGTAAGGACATCGGGCTGCCGAGTGTTTCTCCAAACCTGTACCTAAGACCACTGGTTTGGGACCAAGGAAGGCCGACAAAACACCCGCAAAAACCCGTGGCACCACTCTGAAAGGAGAAGTCATTGAGTTCGCTCCCCGAGACAAGGGTGAGCTGGGAACTCCGACCACCGACGACGACAGCGGGACGGACTCCGACTCCGACTCTGATGATCTGGTGAGTCACACAGAGGACCCCATGCTCATCCCCGTAGAAATAAGGGTGCCATCCACAGGAACACAAGCGCAGATATTAGCCCTACTAGACTCTGGGTGCATTAGGTGCATAATCAGCTCGAAAGTGGTGGAAAAGATGGGCCTAAGACTAAAAACGCTAAAAAGGCCTATTGCGTTCTGTCAGTTGGACGGATCCATTGCAGGAAGGGGCCCAGCCAATTTTGTGACTGAATTCATTGAAATGCAGCTGGGGGATCACGTAGAAAGTCTCAGATTCATTGTGGCCCCTGGCATGGAACGACCCCTCATACTTGGACTGCCTTGGCTCCGTAGATGGAACCCACGAGTTAACTGGAAAACCGGAGTTTTGCGTATTCGCACCAGAAAACCGAGATTAGAGAGGGAACCCCCCCCCCGAGAACAGGTCAGGACCCGAAACTGTGGAAATGGCAGTAGGCCACATTGAAGGGGAGGAGAAGATTGCAAAAGAGTATTGGGATCTATGTGAAGTTTTTAGCGAAAAGGCCTCGGATGTACTGCCTCTCCACAGGGCTACGGACTGTACCATTGAAATACTGCCAGGTGTGAAACTTCCTAAACCGAAAATCTACCTCATGACCCCTCGAGAATTAGGGGAATTGCAAAACTTTATTGATAAAAATCTAGAACGGGGGTTTATTAAACCTGCCAAACCAAAGGTGGCGGCACCGGTGTTCTTCCGAGAAAAAAAAGATGGTTCCTTTCGCTTGGTAGTTGATTATAGGAACCTAAATGTGATTTGTGTGGAGAACGTTTACCCCCTACCATTTATGAAGGACATGCTATCTCACTTAGGAAAGGGAAAAATCTTCACCAAACTTGACTTACGGGAAGCTTACTACCGAGTGAGAATTAAAAAGAGAGATGAGTAGAAAACAGCATTTAGCTGCCCACTTGGTTGTTTCCAGTTTAAAGTACTCCCGTTTGGACTACAGGGAGCCCCTGCTGTGTTCATGCAATTAATTAACGAAGTACTGCATGAGCACCTGTTTAAGGGGGCTCTGGTCTACTTGGACGACATTCTTATCTACTCAGAGAACATGGACGATCATGTGAAATTGGTGTGAATGGTCCTGAAAAAACTCAGGGCCACTGAACTATATGCCAAACTATCTAAGTGCGAGTCTAAGTAAAATTGACTATCTTGGATATCACATATCCCATGAGGGGATAGAGATGGACCCTGGGAAGGTTCGGGCTGTACTGAAATGGGCCACCCCACGCACCCGCAAACAATTACAGAGTTTTCTGGGTTTTGCGAATTTCTATAGACAGTTTATCTCCTCATTTGCCAAAATAGCTCTGCCTATAACAAATCTTCTGAAAACTAAGGGTGAGGCAAAACCAAGACCCTCACGACTTCTTGAATGGACTATGGACTGTCAAGCAGCTTTTGAAAAGTTAAAACAACTGTTTGCTGCTGAGCCGGTCCTCAAACATCCAGACATGGAAGAGCCTTTTGTAGTACAAGCAGACGCGAGTGACCTGGCTGTGGGAGCAGTACTTTTGCAAAAGAATGCAGAAGGGGAATTACAACCCTGTGCTTACACGTCCCGTAAATTATCAGAAACCGAGAGATGGGCCATATGGGAGAAAGAGGCTTTTGCGGTGCGATGGGCATTGTTAATGTGGAGACAATTTCTGGAAGGAGCAAAGCACCCGTTTGAAGATCACAAAAATCTGGAGGCGTTGAAAACACCACGTAAACTGTCACCAAAGCAAGCTCGTTGGGCCCAGCATTTCAACCATTTTAATTTCACCCAACGCTACATTCCGGGTGGAAAGAATTCCATGGCGGATGCACTCTCCAGAATGCCTCAGTACAACAGTACCAAGAAAGAAGTGGTTCAACCCATCATCCCTTCCACACAACTGGCAGTGCCCATGACTACCAGAGCACAGGCGAGGGCCGATCCAGCCTTTTCGGGCAACCTACTACAGAAATTATAAGAAGCCTTAAAAACTGACGAATGGTTTAAAACCCATTCAAATGAATGTACCCTCCGTGATGGTCTAGCTTGGATAGGGGCTAAATTGTATGTTCCTGAGAGTTTAAGATTAACAGCATTACAATACGCTCATGATGCCAAGGCAGCCGGACACTTTGGCTTTGTTAAAACTCTACATCTTGTTAAAAGACAGTTTTGGTGGCCTGCCCTCAAAAAGGACATAGAAGCATATGTGGTTAGTTATCCGGTGTGTGCCTCAGCTAAAAGACCTCCGGGGAAGCCACCTGGCTTGCTGCAGAGTGTGGCAAGACCAGATGCCCCTTGGAAGGAAATATCCATGGATTTTATTGTTGACCTACCTGAAAGTGAAGGGTGCACAGTCATTTGGGCAGTAACGGATTTGTTTTCCAAAGAAGTGCATTTCATCCCCTGCTCTAAAATTCCTTCAGCAAAAACTCTTGTAAAACTGTTTATTTGTCATATTTACAGATTACATGGAGCTCCAGAACTTATAATTTCGGACAGGGATGTACAATTTACTTACAACTTTTGGAAGGAGTTTTTAAAGTTAATAGGCTCCGCCCAAGGACTAAGCTCCGCCCACCATCCTCAGACCAATGGGGCCTGTGAGAGAACCAATGCGGTGTTAGAACAGTACCTGAGATGTTATATAAATTACCAGCAAGACAACTGGGTGGACTTATTGCCATTTGCGGAGGTGGCATACAACAACTCTATCCATAGCAGCACCGGGTTCACTCCGTTTAAGGTAGCATCAGGTCAGGACTTGGTGCCAATCCCCGAATTACCACAAGACACCCCACAAAACCCATCTTTGGTTGAGTGGATCGAACAGTTACGGAGCACTTGGGCTGTAACTTGAAAAGCCCTAGATGATGCACACCGAGCACATAAGACATAAGCAGATAACAACGGTCCCCGACACATGTGTATAAAGTGGGGGACAGTGTTTATCTTTCCACCAAATACTTACAGACTTCACAGAAATCAAAAAAGCTTGGACCCAAGTATGTGGGTCCTTTCCTGGTCACTTATTAATCCAGTCACAGTTGAATTGGAATTGCCAAAAACATTGAGACGGATACACCCTGTGTTTCATGTTAGTTTGTTGAAACCAGAACACTTGTCCCCTTTACGACCGGACCAAGATTCCCCTCCAGTTCCCATACTGATAGAAGGGGAGCAACATTTCGAAGTCAAATAAATTCTAGACTCTAGTAAGCACCATGGTAGGGTGCAATATTTGGTGGCTTGAAAACATTTCCCTTTGTCTCAAGCTGAATGCGTGAACAAACGTGATGTCCGGGCGCCAAAGAAAGTGCAGTTGTTTCATAACAAATATTCTGATAAGCCTTAATGTTTATATTGCAATCTCCTTTTCCCCTTCCTTCTCTTTTCCCTATTTAGGACTAACGTCTTTTCTCTGGAGGGGCCGAATGTCAGCCTCTGACTTTCTGCTTTGGCTGCCATAAGAAACGGGGGAGGGAAGAGCATGGGGGAGGGAAGCAAGCTGGTGGATTTTGAAGAAACGAAACCTAACCACTGAAGTGGCTATCGGGTCAACCGTCATCGCATTCCTGATTGATGACGATGCCAGACGTGTTTCCACCGGATCTCTGGGAGACCTTTGGATTGGGTGATTGATGATAGACAGTGGGAGGGGATGCTTTCTATATGCAACTTTCGCGCCTACTGCTTCGGTTTCAGCTTTCCTTTGGTTGCGTTCATTTCATCATCCAGTAAAAGTACATTACTCTATAAAATATGGAGTTTGGCTCATTCTTTCCTGGACTTTGAAGGAAGCACACCTGACAGGAGCCACAAAACCTGGGTGGGAGTAAGTGATATGGTGTTGGCAATGCCCACCCAGGTTTAAGGTTGTGTTTAAGTGTTTACATGTGTTTAAGATTGAGTGTTTAAAATTGCAGACCCCTGTCCTACCCCATCCGATTGCTTCACCCTGCAGCCAGCCCTGTAGGCCTGTGCCCGCCTCCTACCTGGGCAGCAGCGGCCTACCTACCCTGGTTGTATCACCTTGCCCTGCAGCCGGCCTGAACACCCGCCTCGAACTGCCTCCGACCGCTCCAGTAGGTCATTTTTATTTAATTAAGTGCTGCAATTGACATAAATGATGACCGGTCAAAAGTGCGAGGACCTGTCAGAAATCACTTTTTTCATCCCTCTGGGTAATCCCTATGTGCATATGGACTACTCAGAGGGCTGAAAAAGTTATTTTTGACTGGTCCTCGCACTTTTGACCAGTCCTTGCACTTACGACTGTCCTCACATTTTATGTTTTGCGCCCTATCTTGTCACCGTGAAGAGTAGTAGTTGTGAAATGAGTGACATGGTTGTTAAGAATGCTGCAATGGGCATAAATGTGAGGATGGTCATAAGTGCGAGGACTGGTCAAAAGCGCAAGGACCTGTCAGAAATCACTTTTTCAGCCCTCTGGGTAGTCCCTATGTGCATATGGACTACTCAGAGGGCTGAAAAAGTGATTTTTGACCATTCCTCGCACTTTTGACCAATCCTTGCACTTACGACTGTCCTCATATTTTACGTTTTGCGCCCTATCTTGTTACCATGGTGAAGAGAAGTAGTTGTGAAATGAGTGACACGGTTGTTAAGAATGCTGCAATGGGCATAAATGTGAGGATGGTCATAAGTGTGAGGACCAGTCAAAAGTGTGAGGACCAGGCAGAAATCACTTTTTTCAGCCCTCTGAGTAGTCCCTATGCATATAGCCATGCCCACCCAGTCACATGACCAGTTAGCCACACCCACCCGGTCACATGACCACCAAGCCACACACCCCAACTAAGTCACGCCCACAGAACCAGTTATCAAAAAAATTGAATCCCACCACTGAATAGAATGGAATGGAGCAAGGTTTCTCTTCCCCACCCCCATTTGCTCTTGTAGGAGACATTTCTTTCCTGACAGAGAGATGGGAGGGAGAGAGCGAATGGAATGGAATGGAATGGGATTCAGCAAGTTTTGTCTTCCCCACCCCCATTTGCTCTTCTAGGAGAGAGGGAGGGAGAGGGAGAGGGATGAATGTTGATTGTAACCTCCTTGGGGCTGAGAAGAATTGCTGCAAAACTGAGTTTTCTGAAGTGGACCACTAGACTCGTAAACAACTTTCAAAATGATCTGTTAAAAAGAAAAGTCAAACAAAAGCGAGTAAAACACTCCCAGGAGAAAAACAAATTAAAGTTTCATTTGTGTGTATTATTTAATGGACTGCTAAGTTGGCCGCGCCCACCCAGCCACATCCACCCAGACACATGGCCACCTAGCCACGCCCAGTCACATGGCCACCAAGCCAAGCCCACCCAGTCACATGGGGGGGCCCAGCCACACCCACCTAGCCAGTCTGGCCCCCCAACAGTCTGAGGGACCCTCAGTGGCCCCCTGTTCAAAAAGTTTGAGGAGGCTTCCAGTTTCCTTGTCTTTGGCGACGACGGTGCCTTCTGAAGCACTGCCAGCCCAGCCGCTTGTAGAGCCGCTTCGCGATCGAGAAGCGGCTTGAAAACTTCAAAATCCTCAGGATTCTTGGAGGAGAGGCAGCAGGGCACAGGTCGAGCCCCTGTAACCCCCCCAGGGAATTGTTTCTGGGGAGGAAACAGGCGCAGCTCCCTCCCAACCTGCTGAGACTCCGGGCGGTGTGGGACGTTTCTGCTTTTGCAGAACAAGCCGGCTGCAAGAAACTTCAAAAGAGAAAGGAAATAACCTAAACAAGCAGCGGAAACTTACTTGAACCCTGAAACTCGGAACTGCAAGTATTAGCACTTTGCTGATTTCTTACTTTGAAGGAAAAATTCTTGAATGAGTGAAAGTGACTGGAAAAAATATGGCGCTCAGCATTAGAGTGAACGAATCAGCGAGTGTGGATTGGTGAAGTCATTTTGCTTTGTTACAAAGTTAATAAGTTGCTACAAAGTTGCTTCGGTTGTAACAATAGAAACAAGAGGAAAATCTCTCCCTTTCTAATACTTGACTTTGCATCACCACAGTTTTGCCCTGATTAAATCTGGGGGACTTTTTTAGAAGGCTTTGTGGAGGTGGCAGAAGAAGAGGAATTTCCCTCTTCAGAAAAGCTAGCTTACGTGGCAGGATGGCTTCAAAGAAGCAGGAAGACAAAACACCAGGGGGGGGGATCCCCCACACGCAAACAGGATACGCAGTCACAAGTTCAGGAAAAAGATTTTGATATGGGTGATTTAAAAGAATTTATTTCAAAAATTTTGGATGATAAATTTCAAAAAGCTCAACAGGAAATAGATGATAAAATCCAAAAGTCTCAACAGGAAATTATGCAGGAAATGAAGCAGAACCAAAATAAGGTGACCAAAAAAATATCAGATGTGGCGTCTGGCCTGGCAGATTTTATTATTAAAGTTGATTCAAAAGTGGATGAATTTAAATCAGAAGTTAATGTTAAGATGAAAGATAATGACCACAAATTTTTTGATGTTGATGATAAGATGCAGAGAGTTGAGAATTAAATTGTTATGATGCAATTCAGGGCAATGGAGTTCGCTATACAGTTTCGAGGTATTAGAGAAGAGGAGAGACAGGATTTGAGATAGGTCTCTGCTGAAGCCTTGGCTGTGATTTTAAAAATCAATCCTGATATGGTTTTTTACAAAATAGATAAAATTTACAGAGTGAATTCCTGGGTGGCCAGACAAAGACAACTGTCTAGAGATGTGGTCATATATTTTACAGACAGAGCAATAAGAAACGATATCCTGCAAAAATCTTTTCATACCTCTGTGCAAGTGGGAGGTTCGAAAATTACAGTTTACAAAGAGCTACCACCTAAAATATTGAAATCCAGAAAAGACTTTGGCTTTCTTGTTAAAGAACTGCAAAATAACCAGATACCTTTTCGCTGGGATGCTCCAACTGGTATAATTTTGAGATATAAGGGAGAGAGATACCGTTTGAATACTGTGGAGAAGGCGGAGCAATTTTATACTGATATCCTTAAAGAAAGAACACCATCCCCACGTACATCTACAGTTTTGGAGATTAAGGAGAGTGATAAGAAGCAACTTCAAGAACCGCAAGAACAATCTAAGCAGGAATCAGAGGAATTGAAGGGCGCTGAAAGAGGTTTCTTGGATGAGCCTTTGTTGGAATCTTCTCCAATTTTGGAGCCGGTCTGGATGGCTGAAGTTAAGGACCAGCGCATAACCCAAGCAAAATCCAAGCAACTTAAAGAAAAGTTACAACAGGAAAGACAAGATAAAAAGGGAGCTAAGACTGAACAAGAGACTGGAGCCATGGGGAATGCAGGATCGAAGATTTCGGATGATATCCGATTATTCTGCTCTTTGCTCCAGAAAGATAACAATGATGATTAAATGCTTATCTTGGAATGTGAATGGGTTGAATGTAACACAGAAAAGGAAGAAAGTATTTGCATATTTGAAACAATTTAATAATGATATAATTTGTTTACAAGAAACGCATATTACAGTTCAAGATCAAAACTACTTGAAAAATTCCAAATTAGGAACACATTTTATATCTTCAACTAATCAAAAAAAGAATGGTGTGGTTATCTATGTAAATAAAAAATTAACAGCCAAACTTATAGAAGCAGATCAAGATGGTAGGTTTGTAGCAATTGAACTATGTTCAGCAAATAGTCAAATTCTCTTGATTGGAATTTATGCTCCCAATCAACAACAGGACCACTTCTACAAAATGCTACATACTAAAATACTACAATGGGATTATAGATCTATTTTAATTATGGGAGATTGGAATGGAGTAATTGATTCTAAATTACATAAAAAGACTTTGGCAAAGTCAAGGATTAGACTACCACAGACTTTCTTTGATATGAAAGAAGACTTGGAAATAAAAGATGTTTGGAGAATACACAATCCAAAAGAACTGGATTATACTTTCTTTTCTGATAGACATAGATCCTTCTCTAGGATTGATTTCATTTTGTTGTCAGATGATTTACTTGTCAGGACAAAAAGAACAAAGATTTTGCCAAGAACTCTGACTGACCATAGCCCAGTGTGGATAGAAATTGAGACAAGTAAGACTGAGAGACGCTCCTGGAGATTAAATGAAAACTTGTTCAGACATGAAAAAAATATAATAGAACTTAAAAAGTATTTGAAAGAGTTTTTTGAAATGAATCTGAATAAAGGCACTCCAATGGAAATTGTGTGGGATGCAAGCAAAGCTTATATGAGAGGGGTGCTTATTTATATGAACTCTAAACATAGATTGATCCGACAAAAGAAAAGACTTGAATTGGAAGCAGAAATAAAGAATAAAGAACAGTTACTTATTAAAAATCCAACAGATGAAAGAATACGTGGTGTCATAAAACTTTTGAAAGATCAATTCCAAATGCTCATGGCGGAACAAGTTGCAACAAATTTACAATATGCGAAGCACAATACATTCTGTAATGCTAATAAACCGGGCAGGTGGTTGGCCTACACACTGAGGAAGAAACAGAGTATACGGACTATTGATAGTATTGATATTGGAGGGAAAGAAATTTTTCAACAGAAATTAATTAAAGAAGCTTTTCTTGACTACTATACTAAATTATATGCTAAAGAGGAGGTGCAGAATGGACTTATAGAAAAATATTTAGATAATAAATAGTTACAAAAATTACTGAGCAACAAAAGGAAAGAATGAATTATCCTATAACAGAGGAGGAGATAATAGCAGCAATTAAACAACTAAAAACAGTCAAAGCTCCTGGAACGGATGGTCTGACTGCAGTGTACTATAAAACTTTGCAGGGAGAAATGGTGGAACAACTCAGAGACCTATTTTGTAATATACAACAAGGGGGAAAGATACCCCCATCATGGACAACAGCTTATATTTCTTTGATACCAAAAGAGCAAGCAGGCCCTAAAAAACCGGAGAACTACAGACCAATATCTCTTCTGAATACGGATTACAAAATTTATGCAAAAGTATTAGCCAACAGACTGATGCCAGTAATTCAAAAGGTGATTCATGATGATCAAGCGGGATTTATCGAGGGTAGATACATGAAGGACAATGTAAGGCAAGTAATAGATTTATTGGAATATCTTGAGAAGAATAAACAGATCCCTGCAGTGCTGGTTTTTCTGGATGCAGAGAAGGCCTTTGATAGAGTGGATTGGAATTTTCTACTAAAGACTTTAAAAAAGATGGACTTTGGGGACCAATTTATACAGGTGGTTTCAGCAATTTATCAAGAGCAAAAGGCACAGATTATTATCAATGGAAGTTTGACAACAGAGTTTAAAATCGAAAAAGGAACAAGACAGGGATGTCCGTTGTCCCCACTTTTATTTATTTTAACATTAGAAGTCTTGTTAAATACAATACGGGACTCTAATATCTTGAAAGGTATAATGATAAGGCAAGAGGACTACAGAATAAAGGCATTCGCAGATGATCTGGTCGTTACCCTAACACATCCAACGGAATCAATAATCCAGATGAAGGACATTATACAAGACTATGGTAAAGTTTCAGGTTTTAGACTGAACCAGAAAAAAACAAAGATGATAGTCAAAAACATGACTCAAGATCGTAAACATGAGCTTGAAAGAAGGGCAGGTTTTAAGATTGTACCAAAGGTAAAATATCTAGGAGTTCAGGTTGCAGAATCAAACGCAAAATTGTTTCAAAATAACTATGAGGTGTTGTGGCGAGAGGTGCAGCAAGATATGGAGACCTGGAAAAAACTGCAGCTGTCTCTACTGGGAAGAATAGCAGCAATTAAGATGAATATTTTGCCAAGATTTCTTTTTTTGTTTCAAATGATTCCGGTGCTTAATAGTGATAAACAATTGAAATTGTGGCAAACTGGAGTGAATAAGTTTGTCTGGAACGAGAAAAAGCGGAGAGTGAAAATGAAAATTATGCAAGATGTTCCAGAAAGGGGAGGTCTTAAACTTCCAAACCTACAGTTATATTATGATGCAGCAGCTTTGACTTTAACAAGTGATTGGTTTGGAGGAAAAAAGACTGGAATATTGAACACAGAAAGTTTTGATCTGGAATTTGGATGGCATGCCTACCTATTTTATGACAACAAAGTGGATAAAGTATTTAAAAGCCATATACTTAGAGATTCTTTGTTGAGAGTTTGGAAGAAGCACCGACTCAAATGGGATTATAAAATACCGCTATGGCTGGATCTTGGTCATACTTTGTGGAATACAAATATAATGTCACTCGGGGGGTTTTATACAAAGAGGTTCTTTTTACAGATGCGGGCAGATGGCAGCTGAAGACATTACAGACATTGCTGGCTGAAGGGATTAATTTAACTTGGTTACAATATAATCAATTGCAATTGAGATGGAAAGAGGACCAAAAAACTGGTATTATGATGTATGAGGAAGAATTGGTCAGACACATAAAAGAGAAAGGTCCAATGCATATTAAAAGACTTTATAATGTTTTGTTAGAAAGGGATTCAGAAACTGAACTAGTTAAAGATTGTATGATTAAGTGGGCACAAAATTTTGAGGAACCAGTGATGTTGGAAACATGGGAAAAAATTTGGGTTCAGAATGTTAAATTTACACAGTCGCAGAATTTGAGGGAAAACTTTTATAAAATGTTTTATAGATGGCATTTAGACCCTAAAAAATTGTCGTGTATGTACCCTAATGTTCAGCCTAAATGCTGGAGATGTGATTGTCTAGATGCTACATATTATCATGTTTGGTGGACCTGTAAGAAAGTCAAGGCTTTTTGGATAAAAATTTGGTGGGTCATGCAGAATGTCTTGAAGAAAAAAATTCAATTTTCTCCACAATTGTTTTTATTAGGTATAGTTAAGGGTTTTACATTGGGTGAAACAAAATTGATATTGTATATGATAACAGCAGCAAGATTGTTGATAGGTAAATACTGGAAAAATGAAGCGCTGCCCACGATTGAGGAATGGACTTTGAAGATGGCCAGTTTTGCAGAGATGGCGAAGATTTCAGCATATCTAAAAGATTGTTCACAAGAGACTTATGAATGGGAATGGAAGAAGTGGATAGATTATGTTCAGAACAAATATCAAACTAGGAAGTATCAAATAGCTTTTATTTGAAAATGTTATATTAAGATAGAAACATTTTAAGGTAATGAGGATGCAAATTTAGTTGAAAAAGTTATATTAAGATAGAAATATTTTAAGGTAATGAAGACAAAAATTTATTTGAAAATGTTATATTAAGATAGAAATATGTTAATCTAATGAAGATGAAAATTTATAAGGGGGAGGGAGGGGTTCAAGTTTTATATACAAAGGAGGGTTTTTCCTTTTACTTGATATGAGTGTACTGTGTGGAAGTCTGGGGGGGAGGGGAGGGTTAGGGTGGGTTAGGGAGGTTGGGAAGTTTGGGGTGGCTCGAGGGGGGGGGGGAAAGGGGCGAAAATGTAATTGTAAAATTTTTGCAATAATATATATATATATATATATATATATATATATATATATATATATATATATATATATATATATATATATATATATATATATTTCTACATTTTTGGATGGATTTAAAGATAAAGTTATTTTGTGAAAGTCAAAAAGTTTGAGGACTCCTGACCTACAAGGTCCCTTCCAAAACTTGTCCTTGGCTCTGAGAGGGCATGTAAAGCCACTTCATAAAGGGCAGTGTCAGGACAAAACCTTTGTCAAGGATAAACTATATACTCTCTAAACTACTAACTTCAGCTCTGATGATTAATTTGTAATTGTGAGACCATCCCACAGAGTTGGTCTCCCCCGGATCCCGTCAGCTAAACAGTGCCGGCTGGCGGGCCCGCAGGGGAGGGCCTTCTCTGTGGCTGCCCCAGCTGTCTGGAACTAGTTACCTCCTGAGATCCGGACCATCCCCACCCTATTGGCCTTCCGAAAAGCGGTGAAGACCTGGCTTTTCTGGCAGGCCTGGGGCCATTGATCTTGCTGTTGCGATCTGGCGAGATCCGGCCATAAATGGTGTGAATGGGTTTTAATTATTTTTAATGTTTTAATTTTTAATGTTTTTATATATGGTTTTTAATGCATTGTAAACCGCCTTGAGTCTTTGGAGAAAGGCGGCATACAAGTTGAATGAATGAATGAATGAATGAATGAATGAATGAATGAATGAATAATAAATAAATAAATAAATAAATAAATAAATAAAAAATAAATAAATAAAATGATATAAAATTGAACATTCCAGAAAAGCAGGTAGGCCAGAATAAATTTTCAATTCTATGGAACTTGTTTTCTACTTTAAAATGTTCCATTTTATAAAACTAATTAGTTTTAATTTGCAATTAAAACAAGACTATTAAAGTTATTTAAAATATCAATATACAAATTCCTCAAAATCTGACTAAAATAGTGGCTTTAAATTGGCTCCTAAATGTTAAGAAAATGTTAAGAAGTAAATGCAATACTTCCGCCTTGACACAACTAATAGTCTTTTTTCAAAAATTGAATACATCTACAAAGTAAATATGTCTGCAGTTAAGAAGCTATACTCACCTCCTCAGGTCACTAAATAGGCTACAGAACTATATAATGAACTGAAATTTTCCATTCTCAGTTCTGCCTCAGGCTTGTAGAGCTAAAAGTATTGTCAAAAAAACAAGATGAGAGAACTTCTCTTTTTGATTTATGTTTTTTTGCATTAGCATAGGGCTCTCAGATTTATCTGCAAAAAGTCCAGGTGACTGCTAGACGACAACAAAAAGCACAGTTGTCGCAGCCCCGATATGGTAGCCCTGCATTAGAATCTCAGGATCAGTAATAAATATCAGAGAGGCTTAGAGCAGACTATATATAACAGGGTTGACTTTATAGCAAATATCTAAGAAAAATATTCTATAAAATTGTATAACCTCTACTTCCAAAGATGTGGTCCTAAAATAAGTATATCCAAAATTTACATAATTGTAGAATTACTGGATAGAAATGGCAGGGAGCTTTTTAAAATTTTCCCATGAACACCAATATAAGCCCTAACCCCCAAAATAAGCCCTAGTTAAGCCTCACCCACTGTCTGGTTGTACAAGGTGGGGCAAGACGCAGGCATAAAAATCAAGCTAGGGCAGGGGTGAGGTTAAGCGGCCCCATGCGCCCACTTACTATAGGACTGCCGCAGCCAGAGTTGGTCAAGATTAAATAAATCTTAGGGTGGTGTAAGTATTACCCATTATGTTTTCCTTTGAATAACTCTGGAAATTCACTAAAGGGAGTACTTAAAGCCTTCTTGTATCCACTGGCCAGAGTCTCTCTTTTCCCCCACCCCTGAACATTTCCCTTTCCTGACTGATAATCAGTAACAAGCTGATTGTCAGTGTATGTGGACAGGCAGTGAATGGGTTCTGGCCAGCTGATTTGCTACATGCATACAAGCAGAACTGTAGTGGTGAATAGGCTCTGACCAGCTGAGTGTTGTACACTTGAGATTTCTGACAGCCTGCTTGGCACCTCAGCCTCTCCTCCCTATATTCAGTAATGATTAGTTTGCCAGAACAGAGCCTGCTTGCCACCTCAGAATTTGCCTTAAATGGTAATTATATACAGTATTTAATTTTGTTTTATATGCTTTGGTGTAAAATTTACAAACACAATTATTTTACTCATTCAAAACATTCATTCATTCATTCATTCATTCATTTATTTATTTATTTATTTATTTATTTATTTCATGTATTTATATGCCGCCCTTCTCCAGAAGGACTCAGGATTTTTATATTACATATAATTTAAGCTTAAACATGTTCTATTTGTGCCTATAGATAGATCATTTATCTAATTATAAACTCATTTTGGATTATGCCTACTGAATTAAATGTTTAGTTTTGAGTAACCACGTAAAAGCCTCTACATTAATAATCAACCTAGCAGATTTACAACTAGGACTTGGGTATTTGCAGGACCGCCTTCTGCTGCCGATAGCCTCCCACCGACCAGTACACGCCCACAGAGAGGGACTCCTCAGGGTGCGGTCAGCCAGGCCAATGTCGGCTGGCGACCCCCAGGGGGAGGGCCTTCTCTGTGGCAGCTCCTGCCCTCTGGAACGATTTGCCCCCGGAGATACGAAGGATATCGGATCTCCGGATCTTTCGCCGTGCCCTGAAAACTTTTCCATCAAGCAGGGCTGGCGTGACCCCCCAACCTTTTTAGTCTTTTTTAGTTTTTTAGTTTTAAATTGTCATTGGGTTTTAATTGAATTGTTTTAAATTGGGCCATTTATGTAATTCTTTTAACAATTTTAAATTTTGTATTGGTATGTGTTTTAGTTCTGGCTGTTCACCGCCCTGAGTCCACTAGGAGAAGGGCGGTATACAAATTGAAATAAATAAATAAATAATAGTATAATAAACTATTAACAAGTACAAATCATGTCCACCCCAATATTATCTTTTCTCTTTTAAAACATATAAGAAGCAAACAGTATAAAACAATTACAGGAGATAATAAATTAAGACTAAAACCACAAGGCCAATATATTTTAAACTAGCTGTACCCAGCCACACGTTGCTGTGGCCCAATCTTGTGGGTATAAAATATTTTTTGACCGAGTGCCAATAATTTCCCTCTGTAGCTCAGGTCACGCCTACTTTGCCTCCGTCCCACCAGTCTTTTCACTCAGTCGATTGGATTCAGACCTCAGTTGCCTTTCTCTACGTTTCTTTTTGTACTTTAATGTTGCTTATCATTTGCTTTCTTGGACTTTTACCTATTTGGTGCTTGTATTGGGAGAGCTGTGCATCGTGGGATTGGCGGAGGCCTCTGGTCAGGCTGCCGTCGGTAAGTTTGCGTTCCTGGGGCTCTGGAGGTTTGCCTTCGGAAGCCTCCAAGGATAGTTTGCCGCGGGTGTAAGAGCTGGATTTCCAGCTTGCCGGTATAACCGCCTTCACCTTCGCAGCTCTCCGCACCACAGGCAGCATTGGGGTCTCTGCCAAAGGTACGACATACTCCGTTAGTCGGGAGGATGCTTTGCGGTGGTTGACATTTCCCACCATTTTGCTTGTGGGTTTGGCAGCGGCAGCACTGAGGGGAAAAGACCCGACTCGCGCCTGCCATTGGGGTGCTGCGATGTTAAAGTCCAAAAAGAAACATAGAGAAAGGTAACTCAGGTCTGAATACAATCGACCGAGTGAAAAGACTGGTGGAACGGAGGCAAAGTAGGCGTGACCTGAGCTACAGAGGGAAATTATTGGCACTTGGTCAAAAAATATTGTATAGCCACAAGACTGAGCCACAGCAACGCATGGCCAGGTACAGCTAGTCTATATAAATAAAAATAAAAACCCAATGAGAGAAATTCCTCCTCCTACTGATCCGAGGGAGAAAGGAATCCCCCCCCTCACCCCAATGTTTTAAATGGCGCCGTGTTTTTATGGAGGAAGCCAGTGACGATGATCGGGGGGCTCTTCCCTGCCCAATTCAAACCCCCGCCGGTGAGTGGTTGTCGAAAGGCAGGCAGGCAGGCCTGGCATTACCTGAGGATATTGTGGGCCTCCATGCTGTGGTTTTCGTTACTGGAGCAAACCACAGCCACCTGGAGCGGCAAGGAGGGCATGGCTGGCTGGCGGGGTGCTCCTCTCTCGTCTCCCACCCCCCACGGCAAGAGAGGCAGAAAGAGTAGGGGCTGGGGAGGGGTGGGGGGCCCGACCAGCAACACTCCTGACAGCGGCGGGGAAAAGATGCGGGTGCTCCTCCTCACAACGGCTTCCTCCTTCTCTCTTTCCCTCACGAACAAAATGGCGGCCGCGCAGAGCGGAAAAGGCAGGGCCCAGCGACGTGTCGGGCTCTTCCGCCGTCCCTTCACTTCCGCCCCCCCCCAAAACCATAGAGGGGAAGGGAACGGAACGGCTCCTCTCGTTGGTTATAGTTCCATGAGGTAAGGATATGTGTTGGGGTTATTTTATTTTTTTATCTCTCCCCCCCCCAAACTTCTTCACCCCCAGCCTGGTCTGTGAGAAGAAACGGGATTATGGGAGACGACAACTCCATGCCTCTCTAGAAGCCGTTTCCGGCGGTCCCTAAAAAAAGGAAAAGACCCAAAGGCGGAGAAACAGCGCCGCCCTAACGGCTGTTGTAAACACCACGCCGTGTGGATTATCCTTTTTTAACCACCCGTCCGTTTCCTGAAGGCATCCTGGGATTTGTAGGCCAGCGTAGAGCGTTCGGCCCATAGCAGCCTTTGCAACGCCCAGAGGAAATACATTTCCCATGACCCCTTGCTGTTATCTCAGGGGAAAGGCCAGACATGGAGTCCTGAAAAGCAGGGAGAAGATTCCTGACAGGCTTTCGTTTCAAAGCGGGGCCTTCCAGAAGACCGGAGACTACACCTCCCATGCTTGTAGGTATATAAAAACACACGCGTATTCGAATGCAACATTGTGTCAAAATTTCAAAGCAATCGGTGAAGAACTTTAGGACATTTACGATTTTGAACAAACGAACATTTTCATTTTTATTTATATAGATTGTGGGATTATTTTTCAGATACAACTGAATAAACCTCATCTAGGAAATCAGCTAAAATAAATACCAGTAAGTCATCTAATAATTAGTTTTTCAGGTAGCTTAAAAGATTTAGCTGATCTTCCGGCATAACATATTTTGGCTGAGTTTTCAGCATATTCTCCTCCATAATTCCAACTATTATTTGGCTGATTTACAGCATTTTCTCTTATTTTGGTGATTACCAGCATGCTTTATTTGGGCTGATTTCCAGCATTCTCCTCCATAGCTCCACCTATTATTTGGCTGATTTCCAGCATTTTCCATTGTTTTGGCTGATTTCCAGCATGCTTTATTTTGGCTGATTAACAGCATTCTCCATAACTCAACCTATTATTTGGCTGATTTCCAGCATTACATTATTTTGGCTTAGTTTTCAGCTTATTCTCCTCCTTAACTCCAACTACTATTCTGCTAATTTATTTTAAAAATTTCTTCTTCAATATGTTGTCTATTAATCCACTGTTTCCAACTATACTCTTCCTGGGTGTATCCCCATCTATTTCTTAATATTAATCATTTCCAACATGTGTTAAATTCAATCTCAATTATGACTTCCATCTGTGTACCTTAGTATATCATCTATAATCATTAACAATTAATCATAATTATCCACCACTTTAACAATTTAAAACTAAAATATGTTACATCTAATTATGCTTTTATGAAAATATCACTTTTAGTCACCTTAACTTCCCACTCCTATTTTAATTATCTTTTATTTTTAAATTTCTATCTTTATTTTACCAAAAGCACTTGTTTTTATTTAAAGCTCACTTAAACCTTGAACCATTTAAACAATTAAGCGTTCAAACATTGCTATCTAGTTTATCTATTTTGCTTCTTCATTTCCTTATCTGTTCATAAGCATTTCAATTCAAAGTCAATACTTCCATGCTTATAACTTGCATATCCTTTTTAATTCTATTGTAGAATTAATAGATTATTACATAATTAATTATGTAAATATCCTTTTTAATTCTATTGTAGAATCTGTTTCCAGTAAAATCCACCCCTTCTCCACTTCCGTTCCTGCACCAAGCTTTTGTTGCTGCACCAGTTAGTTAAAAGTTTATTAGTCATTGTGTTTCTTCTTTCTTTATAGAGCCATTAGAAGACAGAATAGGAATCTCTAAAGTTCAAAAAACCATAGTTCTTTTCAAAGTAATCCACAATATGTAACGAGTCAAATAGGTTCTTTTCAGGAAAAAAAAAGTTCCCGCAATCAACACTTTCACTTAGTCACAGCTTCAAACGCCATTTTGAAACATTTATGTAGCAATCTGTTTAATCTCTTTGTCTGGCTTTTAAAGATGACAAATCCTTAATTATCGCTTTTCTCTTTTCCAAAAGTCAAATCCATTTTAGTTTTAACAAGAAAATTCGAATATCCAACTCTATTTGGTTAATAAGCAATTCATTCCAATCTATCAATTTTTTTAAATTTTTATTTATTTCTTTACAAACAAAATATATAACAACATATAGATCGTGGTGAGAACCTTACACAATACATTCTTTTCAGTCCAAATATACAAATAAGAAATAAAAGCTACGCTAACCTTATCCTCTTTTTATTCTATTATTTAGCCAATCTATCAATGTTAAAGTAAAATTCTTAAAGGGTCTTCAATTCCTTTCCTTATTTTACAAAATCTTCAAGCCCCTCAGATCTTCAGCCGCTAGGTAAGGCTGGGGGTCTTATTTGTAAATATCCTTATTCACACATTGTTTCTCGCCTGGGTTGGTGTCACTCACCCGGCTCCAAAGCACATCATCCTTTCTTCCTTCCTCCTGCACATTGCTTGTCCCGATTTGTCGCGGTCTCGAGGCAGCCGCCATGGCTGTCATCCCCCACCGCTGACTTAGAGGGTTGCCTCCGGCCTCTGAGGAACTTGCCTGTTCCTCTCTGCCGCCCAAGGGGTCCCTCTCTTTCCCCTGTACCTTCAGGTCAGGGTAGGTCTGCAGACTTGTCAGTGGTGGTTTGCCAGTTGGGGTTTGTGCGGGGCTCTGATGAGCCCCGCTATTTCCCCGACTGCATCGCCACAACGCCAAACCAGCATTGAGCTTTGTTTTAGTAGGAGATTAAGATATATGATGAGATAATAGAAAGATTTAAATTAAGACGTTGGAATTTATGTTAAAATTATCTGTTTTCATTTGTTAAACTAGTATACCCATCTGTGACCGGACCAAGACTTCATTTTTGAGAAAATTTTTCTTTATGTTTATGTTGGAAAAAATAAAAAAAAAAATTAGAAAAAAAAAAGATTTAGCTGATCTTCATTCTGACAAAGAGTCCTATCACTGCAAATACACTGGCTATAATTGTTTCTAAAGGTTTCTTAAAATGTGAGTGATATTTATTTGATGTAATCATGTACTTGTTGCCAACCCTATTGACTCTAAGCATTTGTTTAGTCAAATTAATTAATTAAAGCTACAAAAGTGCGTATAGTCAAGGCTATGGTTTTCCCAGTTGCAATGTATGGCTATGAAAGTTGGACCATAAGAAAGGCTGAGCGCCAAAGAATTGAGCCCTTTGAATTATGGTGCTGGAGAAGACTCCTGTGAGTCCCTTGCACTGCAAGGTGATCAAACCGGTCAGTCCTAGAGGAGATCAACCCTGACTGCTCTTTAGAAGGCCAGATCCTGAACACGAAACTCAAATACTTTGGCCACCTAATGAGAAGGAAGGACTCACTAGAGTAGAGTCTAATGCTGGGAAAGATTGAAGGCAAAAGAAGAATGGGACCACAGAGCACGAGGTGGCTGGATGGAGTCACTGAAGCAGTAGGCATGAGCTTAAATGGACTCCAGAGGATGGTAGGATAGGAAAGCCTGGAGGAACGTTATCCATGGGGTCGCAATGGGTCGGACACGACTTCGCAACTAACAACAACAAAATTTAAAATATCAATGTAAAAATTCCTCAAAATCTGACTAAAATAGTGGTTTTAAATTGGCTCCTAAACATTAAGGCCAGCCTCATTCAATGACAATTAATCCATAATATAACCCTAGAATCTGTAGCAGAAATCACAGGCTGTTCTAATAAGGTACCTTAAATTGGGCTCAAAAAGCAACTGCTAACCAGTGCAATTGTTGAAGTTCCTCCCCACCAGTTCCTCCCAGTTCGGCCCGGTTCCACCAACCCAGTAGCGGTGACAATATGACATCACCGAACCGGTTCTGCCCCCCCATGTTATTCTTACCTTTTATTTGGCCCCACCCCCAATCTATTGCTGCCTCCTGAGTCCCAGCTGATGGGCTATAAGGAAAAAAACTGTTTAAACTCTTGCCGCGGGGCTTCAAAGGGCGGCCCTACAGCTGATAAGTGGTAAAAGGCAGTTTGATGGTAGACCTCGAAAAACAAATGAGTAGACTGGTGCCTGCAAAAATACATGAGTAGACTGGTGCCTGCAAAAATACATGAGTAGACCGATGCCTGCAAAAATAAATGTGTAGACCAATGCCTGCAAAAATACATGAGTAGACCAGTGCCTACAAAAATAAATGGGTAGACCAGTGCCTGCAAAAATAAATGAGTAGACCGGTACAGCTCTGGAAGCAGTTAAAAGCCTGGTAGAACAGTACCTCAGCTAAATCATAAAGAATTGTCACATGACCATCAAGCCACGCCCACAAAATAAGCCACACCCACAGAACTGGTAGTAAAAAATTTTAGAACCCACCCCTGCTCCCCACTTATGTATCACATTCTGAGCCAATGGCAATTTGCAAAGTGTTTGCTGAGTCCCACTCCGGGGCTCGCCATACCTGGGGGGGGGGGAAGGGCACGAAGCCGTTTCTTTCGCCGTTGGGCGTTGTGAGAGGAGCTGCAGGGACACATACTGGGACAGCACCAACCGGCCACTCGTCAGCTGAGCGTCCTTCGGCAGTGGCAGTGACGGCGGGGCACATTGAGGCAGCACTGGCCAGCCATCTGGCAGCGGCAGTAGGAAGCATGAAGACCATGGCTACTGCAGCAGTGCCAGATGTCCAGGCCCAGAGCAACGTGGCCACCTGTCAGCTGTTCACCCTGCGGTTATCCACATGTTTCCGTGCATCCATCCCTGCAGTCCAGGACTCTACCGGTGGCCTCAGGCCCACACCCGGGTGTCAGCCACAGACAGCTGGATGCTGGGTGGCCAGCAGGTGTGGCTGGATGATCAGCGGGCGTGGCCCTGAGCCATTAAACAAGCTGGGAGGCGAGAGCTTCCAGAGCTGACTTTGCATCGCTTTGTGTGTTATACTCAATGTGTACCAAGGCTCCGGCCCATGAGTGAGAAGTAAAACCTGTATTCTTGAGTTGCTGAGTTTCCTGTATGTGTTTGCTTGACTCCTCCCTGGTCTGGGCCTGGACCGTTTGAGAGTATTTCCAAGGGCTGTGCCATGAAAAGCAAATGCAGTACTTCAACCTTGAGACTACCAATAGTCTTTTTTAAAAAACTGAACACATCTACAAAGTAAATATGCCCTCTTACTATGGTGGCCATTGGTGAACAGTTTTATTAAAGACTACTTTAGAAACTATGAGAAACTTCCTCATTTTTATAGTATCTGTTCAAGAGAACAGTAGGTGTTATTCTTTTGTTTTGATTTCAAGATTATCCTAATTTGTCAGTTAAATCACTATTATTTCAAGTGGTCAGGCCCAAATACTCTGAGATAAAGAATAAAACTGAACTGTACAAAAGAGTTTGTTCCACTATTCCATAAAAGTCTGGGATAAAGTGCTCTTTTTATAACAAATTTTAGTCAAATTTACAGGATAGGTGTTACTCTCAATTCTATTGAAGGTTGTTGAGAGTGTGGTGGCGAGGCAACTTCCTCGATTCCTGGATGAAGCTGTCTATCTAGATCTGTGCCAGTCAGGCTTCAGGGCGGGTTACAGCACGGAAACGGCATTGATCGCATTGGTTGAGGATCTCTGGAGGGCTTGGGACAGGGGTTGCTCCTCTATTCTGGTCCTCCTAGACCTCTCAGCGGCTTTTGATACCATCGATTATGGTATCATGCTGCGTCAGCTAGAGGGGTTGGGAGTGGGGGGCACCGTTTTATGGTGGTTCTCCTCCTTCCTCTCTGACCATACGCAGTCTGTGTTGATGGGAGGGCAGAGGTTGACCTCGAGGTTCCTCACTTGTGGGGTGCCGCAGGGATGTTCTCTCACCCCTTCTGTTTAACATTTATGTGAAGCTGCTGGGCGAGATCATCCGTGGCTTTGGAGTGAAGTGTCAACTGTATGCCGATGACACACAGTTGTACATTTCAACCCCAGGCCACCCCAATGATGCTCTTGACGTGATGTCCTGTTGCCTGGAGGCCGTGCGGATCTGGACGGGGAGGAACAGGCTCAGACTCAACCCTTCCAAGACTGAGTGGCTGTGGTTCCCGGCATCCCGATATAGCCAGCTTACACCATCACTGACTATTGGGGATGAGATCTTACCCCCCTCAGAGAGGGCTTGCAACTTGGGCATCCTCCTGGACTCACGGCTGTCTTTGGATGATCATATGACGGACGTGGCCAGGGGGGCTTTTTATCAGGTTTGCCTGATTTCCCAGTTGCGCCCCTTTCTGGATCGGGAGGCCTTGCGCACAGTCACTCACACCCTCATCACTTCCCGTCTGGACTATTGTAATGCTCTTTACATGAGGCTCCCCTTGAGAAGCACCCGGAGGCTCCAACTGGTCCAGAATGCGGCCGTGCGAGTAATAATGGGGGCGACTCGTCACTCCCATGTAACACCCCTCTTGTGTGAGCTGCACTGGCTCCCGGTGGTCTTCCAGGTGCGCTTCAAGGTGTTGGTTACCATCTTTAAAGCGCTCCATGGCTTAGGACCTGGCTATCTACAAGACTGCATTCTGCCAGCAATTGTCTCCCACCGACCGGTACGCTCACACAGAGAGGGCCCCCTTCAGGGTGCCGTCAGCCAAACAATGTAGATTGGCGACCCCCAGGGTGTGAGCTTTCTCTGTGGGTGCCTCTGCCCTCTGGAATGCATTACTCCCGGACATACGAAGGATCCCGGACCTCCGCGCCTTCCATCGTGCAGTGAAGTTCCTGTTATTCCAGTAAGCCGTTCTGATGGGATAAATGATTTTAATTTGGTCTTAATGGGGTTTTAAAATTGGTTTTAAAATGAGAGTTTTAAATTCGGCCCATGATTTATTTTAATCTGCTCTTAAATTCTATTTTTGTACATTGTTTTTATTATGGCTGTTCACTGCCCTGAGTCCTTCGGGAGAAGGGCGGTATATAAATAAAATAAAATAAAATAAAATAAAATAAATAAATAAATATTGACAGCTAAGATAAACCAAAGAGGATTGTCATAATGAAATCTGGACCCCTATCTTGAACTCTAATCTTATATACATGTATTTTTGAAACCCAATAATTTTATATACATGTTCTTGAATCAAGTTTTTATATTCCGAGCAAATCTCTTTCCAGAGATTTTTGCATCATTACTTCGTTTCAGAAAGAGTACCAGCACTCTGATTTTGCCACCCATAAAAGAACCTCCTACTAAAATTAGCCAATTAGTTCTTTTAAAAAGGTTCACCAATTGCGGTTAATACCACTCTTTACAAAAAAAAGAAAGAAACGTGCTTTAGAGTAAAGCACTTCATAGGACGAAAATCACTTTAACATTGAAATGTGAAGTCCTTCTGCTTAATTCTGATCGGAAATTCTCAAACTATATCGCCCTCCTTGCCTTCAAAGCTAATGGAGTTGTTTTTCTTTTACAGTTTTCCACATTACACGAGAGGAAGCGCAGCCCCCTTCCTCCCACGCAGACTGAGGGCCCACCGTCCTCCTCATTTGCCTAGCCTTCAGTCCCAGGACCGAGAGAAGAAAGGTGGGCGGTGCCCAGGCCAAAATCCCTTCCAAAGCCATGGGGAGCCAAGACAAAAGGACGAATCCAGCCCTGAATTCCGTTCTTTCTCATCCCGCGGTGAAGATCCGCTCTCTGCGGAGTGAAGGGGGCGAGTTAAGACCCGAACCTTATTACCTTCCCGGTATTTCTTGCGCAGGCGCCGATGAACGCTCTTCACCACCCCGGAGAGCTTCTCCTGCTGCAGTTTCAGCTCTTGTTCTCGGGGCTCAGGCAGAAACAGGATAGGAGTCCCGCACTCAACCTCCATGGTCCTAGAACTGGTATCCGCAACCTCTCTCCTTCCGTTTCCCCAGAGGGGGCGGTGGCCGCGGTCTCTATGACACAGCCGGCAGGGTAGGTTTGCGAATAGGAAGGGTCATGTGATCATCTGGGTTGCCTGTTGGGAAGTGTAGTCTTTACGCCTGAAAGCCTTTTGCAGCTGTTGCCTTTTTGAGTCTAACTTTCAGAGTGGACCAGCTGTATCCAAGGGTCATAGAGCCTTTTAAGATTAACACTTTTCATTGCAAGGTCCTAAACTGTAGTAAACTGTTGCAATAATTCGAGGATCGGACTCAATAAAGGATTCAGAAAAGTAGTATTCAAACAAAGTTTTATTTATTTACAGTAGGCATTCTATATTCTCTGGATGATTGCAGGTAGAAGTGAGGAGGAGGAGCATGTATGCTCTTTTATATCAATAAGGCGGGGTTAGAGGTAGGAGTGGTTACATATGAATACATTAAGAAAGGAAGAATAATGTCACAAGTAAATGCTTTATTCTCCATCATGTAAATAGTATCTGTACAGTATATCAAGAGTTAACTTATTTCCATTGCTTAATGTATGTATGTCTAACCACTCCCATATCTAGCTCCTCCCCTTGTATATATAAGGAGCTGTATGCCATTTTTCAGTGCTTCTATTTGTGAATATTCAGTGAATATAGAATGCCATCTGTGATTAAACAGAGCTTTATTTAAACATACTATTCTTACTTTAATTATTGAGTCTGATCCTGAAAATATTGCAACAATATGGTAGCAGAGGATGGTTAATTGACTCAATAAAAAATTCAACAATGTCTGAGAGAGAAAAATCAAAAAGCAAAAAAATAAGACCCAACACCAGGGCATATACTAAAGAAATGGAAGCAGAACAAGAAATAATTGATGAATACGCAACTGAAATATCGAGAGAATCTGAAGACTGTACTACAGACAACGAAGAAATAATAGATGAGAACAATGATCAAAAAGAAAACGAAATAGAAAATAACAAACTCAGGTCAGAAATACTAAAACTTTTAAAAGATCAAAAGAACGATGAAAACCTCATCGCGAACCTCCAAGACTTACTGAAAAAAAGCGGAGCAGCGAGAGAAAAGCACATCGTTACAGATGAAAATAAAGACTCAAAAAAGGTGAGCGATTTGTCTACAGACAAAAATGCAACGAAGGAGAAGAACAACGGTCCCGCGCAAAATTTTGAATGGCAGCCATCTTGGTTTCAACGAACCTTCAGTCTAAGCGATGAAGAGCTAATCAGAAGACAAGATTCAAAATATCTGGCGCGAAAGGACTTACTTGATGCAAAAAACAAAAGAGAAAAGATCCATACATCAGAAGAGTCTGACACAGAGACTGAAGAAGAATCAATAGAAAATCAAGTAAAGTCTGCAATGAAAACGCTTTTTGCAACTTTTGGGTCAAAATTGAAAATAACTAAAGAATCAGCTAAAAACTGCAGTAAAAAAACAAAAGGAAGAACAGTGAGTAAACGAACTTCCCGAAGATCGCACGCCTCTATACAAACAGCGAAAGCATTGACGCCTGAACCCAGAGAGCCCTGCAGATATCAACCTACGCCGCAAACAATTCCAGAGACCAGCGCTCTCAATAAAAGGACTCCCATCGCCACCAGGACTCCCAAGGCTGAACCAGAGACCGAGTCTTCCGAAGAAGAACAATGCGAGGGAGCTGCAGCGACGAGAACCTTTCACCATGACTTCAGGAGCGAAATGGACAATGCGCATGTGCAAAGCTACACAGACAGCTTCGAAGCAAGAGAAAGACAGAGACTGCCATTTAAAGTCGCCGCTAGCATCCCCATGCCATTCTGCGGTTACCAACACTTAGAAGACCATGGACTTCCTCCAGTTGTAAGTAATGGAGCTAACAACATTGGGAATTTACCCAATGATTTCCCAAAACTGAGGGTAGATGGTGTTAATTTACAAGAGTGGTGCCAACAGCTCCAAGTTGTCTTTATGAAAGAAAATTTATTGTTTTTCATTACTAACCCTCCAAAAAGACCTTGGACTTTAAGATTGGACTGCCTACACCATAGAGCATTTTTCTTACTAATATCCAGTATATCTCCTGCTATGTATCATAGTATTAAGTCAAATCTAACTGTATCAGAAATTGTTCAATGCATGTTTAAGCTGTTTCACAGTGATAGTGTAGCCACTACAACAAGAATGTCTAAGGATTTCTTTTCAGCCAGGTTAAAATCTGGGGTCACCATAAGTGAACATTTAATATACTTAAACAAAGTCAGAGCAGAATTACAACTAAGAGGAGAAATAATTTCAGATCAAACAATGAAAAGTGTTATTATCAATTCATTAGACCCATCTTGGAATAATTATATATCCCATTTAGATACAATCAATTTAGGGTATTTATCCATAGAAAACCTTTCTAATAGGTTGATAGCTGAAGACAATTCGAGAAGAAATCGTTATAATAATCACATAGAGCATAAGCAATATAAGAAAGTGGCATTTCAAGAAAGGTACCATGAACCAATCAAATGCCATAATTGTGGGTCCAAGGAGCATAATAGAAGAGATTGTCCTAAATTCCTCAGAGATAAACATAGGACAGATCATAGAGATAGATATCACAACAGACAGTCATCCACTGACAGACATAGATATAGAAGTCCACCCATCTATAAGGAACATAGAGGGGGTAGAGATGATTCAAGAGATAGAAAATCTGGTTCATTGAATGGACTGAACAAACACAACAACAACAACATACATAGACCAGAAGATAACGATTGGCTCATTGACTCTGGTGCAACAAATCACACTACGCACAACAAAAATATATTATCTTCGTTTGTTGAAGATAAATTTGTAATCAAAGTAGCTAATCAAGAGAAGGTCCAAGTCATAGGTAGAGGAAATATAATCTTACCTGGCCTAGGAAAAATAGAGGGGGTATTGTTAATACCTGAAATACCTCATAACATACTTAGTGCAATAAAACTAAGCAGAGAATCTGGCATAAACATAGTCTTTTCAAAAGGGAATGCAGCTTTAAAGAAAAATGAAACAAGCGTAGGTACTGTCATTATAAAAGGAGGCTTACCTTACTTAATAACAAATGAAAGATGTTTACACAATATTGATTCCAACATAGAGGATGACAATGACATAAATAACGAAGAAAATAGTAATAGTGATAATGAGGAACATGAGGTAGTTCATAACAACAAAAACTCATCCAATGATAAAAGACCTAATATAGGCAAACCTATTCATGATGAATGTGCTCATATCTTACATAGAAAATTAGGACATGCTAGTTTTCCTGTAGTACAAAAAATGATTGAACATGCTGATGGTGTTAAAATAAAAAACTGTAAAAACTATCTAGAATGCTCAGTGTGTAAATCCACAAAACTCAAAACTAGCCCCAGGCCCAAAAAATCAACCAGGTCAACCAAACAAATCTTTGAATTAGTACACATGGACTTAGTTGGCCCATTGACACCATCAATCACATATAAAAAACGCTATTTTCTAACCATTGTGGATGACTATAGTCGTTATGGGTTTGTCTACACATTAAGACATAAGGATGAAACATTTCAGAAATTCAAAGAATTTTACAAACGCATAGAGACACAACACAACATTAGAATAAAACAAATTATGACAGATAGAGGATGTGAGTTCATGTCAAAGGAATTCTCACGATGGCTAAAAGATAAAGGGATGTTGCATTACACATCTAGTCCTTTCTCTGCATTCCAGAACGGAGTGGCAGAGAGAAAGAACTCGACACTACAAACCATGATTAGATCCACATTAGAAGATGCTGGTTTAGGTAAACAATTCTGGTCAGAAGCTTTACAATTTTCCAATTACACCCAAAATAGGACTTGGTCCAGCATAGTGAATAAAACACCATATGAAGTGATGTACGGTAGGAAACCTAAGTTAACACACATGTATATATTTGGAGTCACTGCAGACGTACATATACCTAAACAATTAAGGCGTAAAGGTGAAAATGTATCCAGAAGACTTAAATTCATGGGATACGAAACAGGCACAAAAGGATACAGATTTATTGATAACAATAACAGATTCATAATTTCAAGAACAGCAGTATTTCATGAACAGGCCAATTGGTCCAAAATACACCTTAATGAAATATTCCCAAACACCAATTCAGACACTGAACATCAAAATAAGAATATTGAAAAGAAAAACAATAACAGCACACGCAAAAACAAAGTTAGAACATGGACAAATAGTCAACACAAAATAAAAACTGATTCAGTAACAAAAAAGGAAGCAAGGTATTTACATGACAATGATAGTATACCAGTGAGAACAACCAGAAGTAACAGAAATCAGGTGCCTAATAAATACAAAGATTATGTAATGTGTATGAATGGAGAAATAGTAACACCAAACACTTATGAAGAAGTGCTGAAACTTCCCCCCAAAGAAAGAGAAAAGTGGGAATCAGCAATGACCAAGGAGATGAATAGCTTACAAGAATTGAATGTTTTTACACCCACACAAGCCCCAAGGGATAAGACTATTATTGGTACCAGGTGGATATATAAAATTAAGAATTTGGAAGGAGGTAACACACTGTATAAAGCCAGACTAGTCGCACAAGGTTATGCTCAAAAATATCCTGAGGATTATACAGACACTTACTCTCCTACTGTAAGAACTGAGAGTGTTAAAACAGCTCTAGTTATAGCATCAGCACTTAATCTCGAGGTATTTCAATATGATATACAAACTGCATATTTACATGCCAAATTAGATAAAGATATATATGAAAGAGCTCCTCATAGTCAATATACAAACAAAAATGATATATGGCTATTAAACAAAAGTCTATACGGATTGAAACAATCTGGCAAGCGATGGTATGAATGTTTAGTCAAAGTACTTAAAACTATGAACTTTGTTGCCACTACTGCTGACAATTGTTTCTTTGTTAAGAGTGAAGGTGATTCTCCAGAATTTGTATTGATTTATGTTGATGATATTCTATATATAGGCAAAGATACAAAAAGGAGAGAAACTTTTGTAACAAAACTCAATGAACACTTTTCCTTAAAATCATTAGGGAAAGTAAACAAATATCTTGGTGTTCAAATCAGCAAAACAAAGAAGGGATTCAAACTTTCCCAAAGGGATAAAATTATAGAACTCTTAAACAAATGTAACCTAAATGATGCCAAACCATGTGATACTCCCATGCAGACTGATTTTCTAAGAAACACTGATGAGTCATCTCCAGAATTTAAAGATAACACATTGTATAGGTCTGTTATCGGCTCTCTTCTCTATATCTCTAACTGGACTAGACCTGATATTGCTTTACCCCTTAACTTATTATCCAGACATGTCAGTAAACCATTATCATACCATTGGGAAGCTGTCAAGAGGATATTAAGATACTTAAAAAATAGCTTAGACTTCTGCTTGTTATTAGAACCCAATAATACAAATGAACCCATTCTCACATGTTATGCAGATGCAGATTGGGCTGGTGATGTCACTTGTAGAAAAAGTACATCTGGCTATATATTTTTCCTTAACGGCTGCCCAGTTTACTGGTACACTGGTAAACAAGATTTGGTAGCTACATCAACTAC
Source organism: Arizona elegans (assembly GCA_022577455.1). Taxonomy (NCBI): domain Eukaryota; kingdom Metazoa; phylum Chordata; class Lepidosauria; order Squamata; family Colubridae; genus Arizona; species Arizona elegans. The sequence continues at coordinate 28,844,016 of JAKOOJ010000007.1, read as the reverse complement.
TGAGGCAGAATATGTCTGTCTGTCTAAAGCATCAAATAACCTAGTATGGTTTAATGATTTATTGTCTAATATTTGGAAAAAACCTTCATTGCCTTATATCATACATGAAGATAACAAAGCTGCCATCGAAATATCTAGATCTGATGCTATTGGACAGCGATCTAGACATATAGATATAAAATTCAAACATGTAAGGCAATTATCACAAGACGGATTTATTAAAGCTATTCATTGTGAAACATCAGAGCAAATAGCTGACATCTTGACAAAACCTTTACCTTCTAAACAACACAAATACTTAACTACCAAGCTACAAGTTTTATATTGTTCTGAATCTGAATGTAATTATTGTCATATGTCGAATCAGCATTTAGAGGGGGATTTGTCACAAGTAAATGCTTTATTCTCCATCATGTAAATAGTATCTGTACAGTATATCAAGAGTTAACTTATTTCCATTGCTTAATGTATGTATGTCTAACCACTCCCATATCTAGCTCCTCCCCTTGTATATATAAGGAGCTGTATGCCATTTTTCAGTGCTTCTATTTGTGAATATTCAGTGAATATAGAATGCCATCTGTGATTAAACAGAGCTTTATTTAAACATACTATTCTTACTTTAATTATTGAGTCTGATCCTGAAAATATTGCAACAAATAAATTAACCCTTGATATTCTATGTACATACATTTCCTCTATTTAAGAATAAGGCATTTACCTGTGACAAATCCCCCTCAAAATGCCAATTCGACATACAACAGTAATTACATTCAGATTCAGAACAATATAAAACTTGTAATTTTGAAGTTAAATATTTATGTTGTTTAGATTGCAAAGGCTTAGTCAATATATCAGCTATTTGTTCTGTGGTTTCGCAATGAATAGCTTTAATGAATCCATCTTGAGATAATTGTTTTACATGTTTGAATTTGATATCTATATGTCTAGATCTCTGACCAATAGCATCTGATCTAGATATCTCTATCGCAGCTTTGTTATCTTCATGTATAACAAATGGCAATGAAGGGCTCTTCCAAACGTCTGATAATAAATCATTGAACCATATAAGATTATTGGAGGCTTTTGATAAACAAACATATTCTGCCTCAGTCGTTGATGTAGCTACAAGATCCTGCTTTCCAGTATACCAGTAGACTGGACAGTTGTTAAGAAAGAATACATAGCCGGAAGTGCTTTTCCTGCACTTAGTGTCACCTGCCCAATCTGCATCAGTGTAACAAGTGAGAATAGTCTCTTTAACATCGTTGGGTTCTAATAGTAGGCAGAAATTTAAGCTGTGCTTCAAATACCTTAGTACTCGTTTAATGGCTTCCCAATGATACATTAAAGGTTTACTGACATATCTGGATAATAAATTAAGGGGTAGAGCAATATCGGGTCTGGTCCAATTAGAGATATACAAAAGGGAACCAATAACTGATCTATAAAGTGTATTATCAGTAAACTCAGGAGATGATTCATTCATGTTTCTTAAAAAGTCAGCTTGCATTGGAGTATCACAAGGCTTTGCATCACTCATATTACATTTGTTCAAGAGTTCTATAATTTTATCTTTCTGAGACAATCTAAATCCTTTTTTAGTCTTACTAATTTGAACTCCAAGATATTTATTTACTTTCCCTAATGATTTTAAAGAAAAATGTTCATTTAATTTTGTTACAAATGTATCCCTTTTTTCTCTATGTTTGCCAATATACAAAATGTCATCCACATAAATTAACACAAATTCTATTGAATCACCATCCCTTCTAACAAAGAAACAATTATCTGCAGTTGTGGCATTGAAGTTCATAGCTTTGAGAACGTTGACCAAACATTCATACCAGCGTTTGCCGGATTGCTTTAATCCATACAAACTTTTGTTCAGTAACCAAGTTTCATTCCTATTTGTGTTTTGGCTATGAGGAGTTCTTACATATATTTCTTTATCAAGTTTTGCATGTAAGTATGCAGTTTGTATATCATATTGAAAGACTTCAAGATTAAGGGCTGATGCTATTACTAAAGCTGTCTTGACACTTTCAGTTCTTACAGTGGGGGAATATGTGTTGGTATAATCCTCAGGATACTTTTGAGCGTAGCCCTGTGCAACTAGTCTTGCTTTATATAATGTGTTGCCTTCTTCCAGATTTTTAATTTTAAATATCCACCTAGTGCCAATAATTGTTTTGTCTTTTGGGGCTGGTGTTGGGGTGAATACATTTAGTTCTCGCAAACTGTCCATTTCTTTGGCCATGGCTAATTCCCATTTTTTTCTTTCTTCTGTGGGGAGTTTTAATACTTCCTCATATGTATTGGGTGTTGATGTATCATCATTTATGTGCATTATATAATCCTTATATTTATTTGGCATTTGGTTCCTGTTACATCTAATTGTTCTTTCTGGTCTGCTATCGTTATCGTGTAAGTATCTTGCTTCCTTTTTTGTTAATGAATCTGTTTTGATTTTGGGACAATTTCCTATCTATGTTTTATTGTTGCTCTTTTGTGTATTGTGGTTATGTTCTTCTCTTTCTGTCTTATCTTGATTTTCAATGTCTGGTTTTGTAGTTGGAAAAATCTCATTAAGATGTATATTAGACCAATTGGCCTGTTCGTGAAATACAGCTGTTCTGGAAATTATGAATTTATTGTTATTGTCAATAAATCTGTATCCTTTTGTGCCTGTTTCATATCCCATGAATCTGAGCCTTCTAGATACATTATCCCCCTTACGTCTCAATTGTTTTGGTATATGTACGTCTGCTGTAACTCCAAATACATGCATGTGGGCTATCTTGGGTTTTTTATTATACACCAATTCATATGGTGTTTTATTTATGACACTAGACCAAATTCTGTTTAGGGTATAATTGGAATATAATAGAGCTTCTGACCAGAATTGTTTGCCTAAACCAGCATCTTCTAATGTACATCTAATCATGGTTTGTAGTGTCGAGTTCTTTTGTTCTACTACTCCATTTTGAAATGCAGAGAAAGGGCTAGAGGTGAAGTGTAACATTCCTTTGTCTTTTAGCCATTGGGAGAATTCTTTTGACATGAATTCAGATCCCCTGTCTGTCATGATTTGCTTTATTTTTACATTGTGTTGTGTTTCTACATGTTTATAAAATTCTTTAAACTTTTGAAATGTTTCATCTTTGTGTTTTAAAGTATAGACAAATCCATAACGACTATAGTCGTCTACAATAGTAAGGAAATATCGTTTTTTTGTATGTAATTGATGGGGTCAATGGACCAGCTAGGTCCATATGTACCAGGTTAAAGATATGATTTGATGATCTTGTTGCCTTTTTTGGTCTGGGTTTAGTTCTGAGTTTTGAGGACTTACATACTGAACATTCCAAATAATTTTTACAATCTTTTATTTTAACACCTTCAGCATGCTCAACCATTTTTTGTATTACAGGAAAACTAGCATGTCCTAATTTTCTGTGTAATATATGTGCACATTCATCATGAATTGGTTTTCCAATTATTGGTCTTTTGTTATTATGTGTATCTTTAACAGATGTGGTTTCATGGTTATAATTTGTTTCATGTTCCTCATTGTCACTGTCACTGTCATTTTCATTTTCTATGCTAGTGTCATTTTCCATGTTTGAATCAATGTTGTGTAGCCATTTTTCTTCTGTGACTAAGTATGGTTGATCTCCTTTGATAACTATATTACCTAAGTTTGTTTTGTTTTTCTCTAGAGTTGCTTTTCCCTTTGAGAACACTATATTTATGTTAGAGTCTCTGCTCAACTTTATTGCACTAAGAATGTTATGGGGTATTTCGGGTATTAATAAAACCCCCTCTATTTTCCCTAGACCGGGTAAATTTACATTTCCTCTTCCAATGACTTGAACTTCTTCTTGATTAGCTACTTTAATTACAAATTTATCTTCTATGAAAGAAGATAATATTTTCTTATCATGTGTTGTATGATTTGTTGCCCCAGAATCAATGAGCCAGGCATTATCTTTTGAGTTTTGATTTTTGGTTATGGTATACTTATCTAATCCATTTAATGATCCAGACTTTCTCTCTCTTGAGTTATCTCTGCCCCCTCTACGTTCTCTAAAATTTGGTGAGTTTCTATACCTGTATCTGTCAATAGATGATTGTCTGTTATGGTATCTGTTTCTATTGTCATGGTTTTGTCTTTCTCTAAGAAATTTTGGACAATCTCTTCTATAATGTTCTTTGGATCCACAATTATAACATTCAATTGGTTCTTGATGCCTGTCTTGAAATACTACCCTTTTGGTCTGTCTGTGTTCTTTGTGTGTGCTGTAGCGGCTTCTTCTCAAATTATCTTCAGCTATTAGTCTATTTGATAAACTCTCTATAGATAGATATCCTAAATTAATTGTGTCTAAATGTGATATGTAATTATCCCATGATGAGTCTAATGAATTAATGATAACGCTTTTCATTGTCTGATCAGATATTATTTCTCCCCTTAAATGAAGCTCTGCTCTAGTTGTGTTTAGTGATAGTAAATGCTCACTTATAGTAGTTCCAGGTTTTATCCTGGCTGAGAAGAAATTTTTAGACATTCTTGTTGTGGTTGCTACGGTTTCACTATGAAACAATTTAAACATACAATGAATTATTTCTGAGACAGTCAGATTATGCTTAATACTATGATAGATAGCAGGAGATATACTAGATATTAGTAAATAGAATGCTCTGTGGTGTAGGCAGTCCAATTTTAGAGTCCATGGTTTTTTGGGAGGGTTAGTTATGAAAAATAATAAATTCTCTTTTAAGAAAACAACCTGGAGCTGTTGACTCCATTCCTGTAAATTAATACCGTCTATTCTCAATTTCGGAAAATCACTAGGCAAGTTTCCAATGTTATTTGTTGCATTACTTACAACTGGAGGCTGTCCATGATCTTGTAAATGTTGGTAATTGCAGAATGGTGTAGGTATGCTTGCGATTAGTCTGAAGGGTTCTCTCTGTTCTTCATTGTCTCTATATTCGTCTGTGTATATTTGCGCATGCGCGTTGCTCATTTTGTTCCTGAAGCTGTCGGGAGAGGTTCTCGTCGCTGTAGCTCCCTCATAGTGCTCTTCTTCTGATGATTCGCTCTCTGGCTCGGCTTTAGGTGTCCAGGTGGGGATCGGGGCTTGCCTCTTTCTATCGTAGTCATCTCGGTTGAGGCCTCTGGCTCCCGGGATCGTTTGCGGTGTGGGCGAGTACTTGCAAGGTCCCCTGGGTTCGGGCGTTAGCGCTCTCGCCGTTTGGGCTGGAGTGGATGGAAGTAGGGACGCTTGTCCGCTTGCTTCTGTGTCCTTGAATTGTGTAGTTTGCTCTTTCTTTGTTATTTGATTTACAGTCTTTGGTACTTTCGCTGATTTCTTTGTGATTTTTAGATTCGGGCCGAAGGCTGCAAAGAGTGTTTTCATAGCTGTTTCGATTTGTAGTTCAGTTGATGTTTCTTCGGTGTCTGTATCAGATTCTTCTGAAAAATAGGATTTTTCTTTTTTATTCTTTATGCTGGGTAAAGTCTTTCGCGCCAGCCATTTTGAACTCTGTCCTTTGATTGGTTCTGAGCCAGCCATTTTGGCGGGCTGGCTAAACCAAGATGGCTGCCATTCAAAATTTTGCGTGGGACCGTTAGTCTTTCTCTCGGTTATGTTTTCATCTGTAGGTAATTTGCTCACCATTTTGTGTTCTTTAGGTTCTGGTGTGTTGATGTGTTTTTCTCTCGCTGCTCCACTATCTTTTATAATGTCCTGGAGGTTCGCGATGAGATTTTTGTCATCTTTTTGGCACTTCAGCAGTCTTAATATTTCTGATTTGAGCGTATTGTTTTCTGTCTCACTCGCTTCTTGATCATCGGGTTCATCGATTACCTCTTCTTTGTCTGTGGTGGAGTTTTCAGGTTCTCTTGTTGTTTCAGTTGTAGATTCATCGATCATTTCTTGATCTGTTTCCATCTCTTTGTTGTGTGCCCTGGTGTTGGGTCTTTCTCTTTTGTTTCTGGAGTTTTCTTTCTTTGGCATGTCTGTTTCTTATTGAGTCAGCCAACCATCCTCTGCTACCAGATTGTTGCAATAATTCGAGGATCGGACTCAATAAAGGATTCAGAAAAGTAGTATTCAAACAAAGTATTATTTATTTACAGTAGGCATTCTATATTCTCTGGATGATTGCAGATAGAAGCGAGGAGAAGGAGCATGTATGCCCTTTTATATCAATAAGGCGGGGTTAGAGGTAGGAGTGGTTACATATGAATACATTAAGAAAGGAAGAATAAATTAACCCTTGATATTCTATGTACATACATTTCCTCTATTTAAGAATAAAGCATTTACCTGTGACATAAAGTACGGCTCACTTCACAGACTTCGGAAGCATCTGCTTTATAAATTAGAGCAAACATACATCTTTTATTTCAGAAAAGTGACTTTAGATTTAATGTAATCAACTGTTATTTTTTGTTCTAGAATTTTCCTTTGTAAAGCAAAGCTTTTTAACCTCTGTCCCTTTTTCAGGTTTATCTTTTATTTTTTCCCAATAAAATATGGTCACTGTACTTGTAATAGCTGATAAAAGCATCTCTGCATCTTAAAAGGTGCTATTAGATCAATTCTTGGTGACCCTAGACCAGTGTTTCTCAACTTCAGTTGAAGTCCATGCATTTTAAAGTGGCCAAGATTTAGAAACACTGTCCTTGGCTAACACAAATTTGGGAAGATATTTCCGAAGAAGTAAGCATTAATACCAGCCTTTATTTGAATGCAAAGAAGCCTATTGGTGCAATAAATAGACTAATCTTGAAAATCTCAGTCTTCGTTCTTTGCTTCTGTAGGAAGAAATATCCTTCTGGGTTCAGCTCCAAGTGGGGAAAAAGACACTGGAAACATGGAGACTGCTTGGAAAGATGGTTTAATGGTAGACAGGATCACATGGTTTAAGTTCCTGAACAGAAAAGGGGCGAGACGCACTGAGTCCCCGGGTTTTATGTTCTCTATGGCTTTGAACTTTCTGGGGCCCAGAAAGAGTATTCTGGTTGGTTGTCAGACTCCCAGGGGGTGCGGGTCTTAGCTAGCCTTGCTGGCTGATGTAATCTTCCCAGGTGTCATGTGGTGAGTTTCTGTTGCTAGATGTGCTATTGTGTTGCAGATGATGGCCCATTGACAAAGATTGAGTTTCTGCCCCTGGCCCATTGACAAAGGGTGAGTGCAGGAAGATGGGAGCTGCTTCATCTTTAAAGCATGCTTCTCCATTTCTCATCCAGGGGAACATAATATTCTGCCTTTTTAATATTTCCCAAAATATTTCATTCCTCTAGGAAAGGGGGGGGGGTGTTATATTCCTACAATCCCTCCTTTTTTTTTTCAAAATGTGAGTTTGGAAACATGTTCGTGGCAAAAGATTAAAATTGACCAGGTCAGGGTACCCTAATGTTCAGCCAAAATGTTGGAGATGTGACTGTTTAGATGCTACATATTACCATGTTTGGTGGACCTGTAGGAAAGTTAAGGCTTTTTGGATAAAAATTTGGTGGGTCATGCAGAATGTTTTGAAGAAAAAAATTCAATTTTCTCCACAATTGTTTTTATTGGGTATAGTTAAGGGTTTTACTTCGGATGACACAAAGTTGATATTGTACATGATAACAGCTGCGAGATTATTGATAGGTAAATACTGGAAGAATGAAGTTTTGCCCACGATCGAGGAATGGACTTTGAAGATGGCCAGTTTTGCAGAGATGGCGAAGATTTCAGCATATTTAAAAGACTGTTCACAAGAGACTTATGAATGGGAATGGAAAAAGTGGATAGATTATGTTCAGAACAAATATCAAACTAGGAAGTATCAAATAGCTTTTATTTGAAAATGATATATCAAGATAGAAATATTTTAATGTAATGAAGCTAAAAAATTATAAGGGGGAGGGAGGGGTTCAAGTTTTATATAAGTTTTATACTAAGGGTTTTTTTTTACCTGATGTGAGTATATTGTGTGGAAGTCCGGGGGGAGGGGAGGGTTAGGGAGGGTTAGGGAGGTTGGGAAGTTTGGGGTGGGTTGAGGGGGGGGGAAGGGGTGAAAATGTAATTGTAAAACTTTTGCAATAAAAAAAAATTGACCAGGTCAGGGAGGCTTGATGGGTGCTTTTAATTGTTCTAGTGCAAAGGGGAAGGCATTGATAGAGGCAACAGAAAAGGATTCCTTCAGTGGCTCCCAAAAGCTTTCAACCATGAAGGTCTAGCAGCCAGGGGAAAAGTTCTGGTAAGAATTTTACAGTATCCAATTTTCCATGCCAATTGTTTCCAGATATTTCATGTCACTTTCTGTGAGCTTCCAGTCAGGTTTCAAGCAAGCACATGTCCCAAAATTTTTCACAGCCATGGTTTACCTTTAAATTACCGGCTGCCCATTTCCAAGGGTTGGTTACTGAACCTGCCCTAGCTCTTACTTTAGTGCATCCAGGATTTGTGAGTCCAAATTGAGGTTAGTCTGTGTAATCCAGACTTTTTTTTTTCTTTTTCTTTTAGTATTATTACACACGATGAGCCCTGGGACTTCTACTCATGAGACCACCAGCGCAACGTATCATGCTTTATTGGGCAACTGGGCAGCATCATTTGTGAGTCACAGTCAAGGCTTGAGTTTTGGATATCACTTTTTCTGCTATCTCTTTAAGTGAGGGAATTGCCTGTGGGAATTGTCCCTTCCCCCATGGGATTAGCAGGGAGATATGACTATTTGGTCTTTTAGTGCTACAGAGCAAAAATCAACCTAGGAGAAACTTTGTGGAGGTAAACGAAGGGAATAGTTTCAGTCTAATTCTGAATGGTGTGTCTCTCTGTGTGTGCATGTGTATGCAACTACTTTTACAATACAGGCAATACAAACATTTTGGACATATTTCTCCTCCCCACCAGGTAGAAATCTAAGGTGTACATAACTTGCTGTGGCAACCACTCCCAAATACAATTCTTACAATAAACTGATTACAATATAAATGAGACAAGAAAGAAAACCTTACAATGAATTTCCACCATCCCCTGATAGTCTTTCCAGCTGTCTTCTGGGGATTGAAAAGAGTCTTTTGGTCTTTACTTGTCCACCTCAGGGTCTTTTCTTTAATGTGTGTCGGGTAGCATGCTCGGTGGTAAGGCTGGTCAGTCAGGCCTTGGAAGGTCTGCTCCACTCTGGTTGCTGTGATGACTTTCAGTGGAGGCTGGATTCAAACCCAATTCCTGGCTCAAACAGATGGAAGATCTCCTCTGGAGGCAGCACTTGGATCCATGTGCTTTGCTTCCACAGTTGCAGTGTTAAGTTGGGCAATTGAGGAGGCAGAAGCAAGGTAGTGCGTGACAACAGCTCTTTATTGTAGTGTGAACTTCAGCAAAGGTTACAGGCAAACAGCTCCCTTTATATACCTTGCCAGCCAGGGAGCTGACCAATCACAAATGACCCATTGTTGTTTAAATCTCCCGCCAAAACCGTATGCATAATACCCTTCCCCTCCCAGAAGGCACTTAGGGTGTACATCTGCATACATAATTGCGCATGTGACCAGGGCATTCCCTACGCCTGGTTGACCTGTGCAATTCAGTCAGAGGTGTGGTGTCGAGCTGGTCAGAGGGACCTTTTGTTTCTCCCAGCTCCGCCAGTGGAACCTCCTGGATTTCTTCAGGGACGTTGCTTTCCTCGGCTGGGAGAAGTGTCTCGCTGGGGCGGCGCTGGACACTGAAGTTCCCAGATAAGTGCCCAGATCTCATTGGGCTTGAGCTAGCTGTTGTGGAAGAGTTTGGAAGTTAGGGCTTGGACTTTGGGGTTGCGGTTCTGGTTTGGTGGCCAACCTCCTCCGGAGTTGATCAATGTGCCTTCTGTCAGCCTCAGCTTTTCCTGCTTCAGCTGCCATAAGAAATGGGGGAGGGATTAGTTATGGAGCAAAGAGGGGGAAGGAGCAGGAGATGTTTCTTTTCCTTTTCTTGTAGGATGTGTCTTCATGAGAAAACGAAACTGGATCTTCAAAAGGAGACAGCTGATCAACTGCCCTACATTCCTGATGAATGACGCTGCCAGACATGTTGCCACCTGACCTTTGGAAGACCTTTGGATTGGCTGATGATTTATGAACACGAGGCGGGGAGAAGCTTAGTAGATGCATTTCGCGCGTTTTGCTCACTTCCAGCTTTACCTGGGTTGCTATCATTTCATATTCAGTAAAAGTACTAAATTCTTCAAAATGCTTGAGTTTGGGGTTTTCTTTCCTGGATACTGAAGGAAGCATACCTGACATTAAGCTGGAAGTCACAACCAGTCATCCCGGACAAAAACCGAGAGGACTGTAAATCCAAAATATGTCAGATCGGGGGAGTGATGGAGAAGAGAAGATGGGGGCAGCCAGTTCAACTGCCCTCCAGTCGGAAAAAGAGACTGAAGAATGGTTGGAAAAACTCCGTTTGGAGACGGAAGAGGCTAGATGGTCAAAGGGAGTGGGGAGACGGTCGGACTGGGGAGAGGAACCCCGGGGAGTGACAACTTCCAGACCCCGGAAAAAGGAGGCAGTGTGGATGCAAGAACAAAAGGAACGTCTCATGATAGACCAAGCCTTGCAACTTATCCGTGATGTAGAGGAAAGCAGAAGAAACCGTGAGTCTTTTGGAATTCCTGGGGAGAAGGGGAGAGAAAGCCCCAGGGGGGAGCCAGGAGAAACAGCCTGTGGGGGAGAGGAAGAGTTTGAAGAGGGAGCATCCCAGACTTTAGCAGCTCAAGGGAGAGATGCAGCCGGCCAGAGAACCCCAGCCTTGCAGCCCCCCCCCCGCAGACGTAAAAAGCCAAAAATCCCCCCCTTCCTGGGAAGTTTGATGGGAATCCTAAAGCCTTGGGATTTTTCCTGACCCAAGTGTGGAACCACATGCAGGATTGGGGGGAGGACTACGAAACAGAGGCGGCAAAAGTCAGAAGCGTCGCGAATGCCCTAGAGGGAGTAGCTGCTGAGTGAATGGTGGTTCTCCACAATAACAACTCCCCCTTGCTGAGAAATTACAACCAGTTCATGAGGGCCCTTAGAAGACATTTTGAAGACCATTTAGCTGAACGAAAGGCGAGACTCAGAATGAAGAGCATTCAGCAGGGCCGGAGGCCGGTGGCAGAGTATATCCAAGAGTTTCGTGAACTGGCACCCTATATGACAGGCTGGTCAGAAATGGCTCTTTTGGAGAGTTTCAAAGATGGATTGAATGAAGAGATATATCGAGACTGCAGGAGCATGGGGATCCCCGATGATTTGGATAGATGGTACATAGTAGCTGAGGATATGGAGATCGAGCTGAAACGGAGCGAACTCCGAGGAAGGCGGATGGGGGACCAGTCATTCTCTTTCTACCGTAAATCCGAATCCAAACCCAAGTCAAATCCCTTCACCTGTTTCAAATGTGGGAAGGAGGGTCAACGGGCGGCTGAATGTTTCTCCAAACCACTGCCAAAAGCCACCGGGGCCGGCCAAAAGAAAGGCGATAAAATACCTGCCAAAACCCGCGGCACTGCCCTGAAAGGAGAAGTCGTTGAGTTCGCTCCCCGGAACCAGGGTGAGCTGGGAACTCCGACCAACGATGACGACAGCGAGACGGACTCCGACTCCGACACCGACGAACGGGTGAGTCACACAGAAGAACCCTTACTCATCCTCGTAGAAGTAAGGGTGCCCTCCACAGGAACTCACAATTGTTAGCCCTGTTGGACTCAGGGTGCACTAGGTGCATAATTAGCCCCAAAGTAGTGGAGGAAATGGGACTGAGACTGAAAACTTTAAAAAGACCCATTGCATTTTGTCAATTAGACGGGTCGATTGCAGGAGGGGGCCCAGCTAGTTTTATGACCGAACCCCTTGAACTGCAGTTCGGGAATCATGTAGAGAAGCTCAGCTTTATTGTAGCACCTGGAATGGAAAGGCCTCTCATTCTAGAACTGCCCTGGCTTCGTAAATGGAATCCATGAGTAAATTGGAAGACGGGGGTCCTGCGCATCTGTACGGCAGAACCGACTCCAGAAAAGGAAGCCCCCCCCCAAGGGACGACATAAGGCCAGAAAGGGTGGCAGTAGCCATTAACTATATTGAGGGAGAAGAAAAAATTCCTAAAGAATATTGGGACCTCAAGGAAGTGTTTAGCGAAAAAGCATCAGATGCCCTGCCTCCCCACAGGGCCACTGACTGCACCATTGAAATACTCCCTGGGGTGAAGCTTCCCAAACCAAAAATTTACCCCATGACACCTCGAGAATTGGGGAAGTTGCGGAATTTTATCGATAAAAACTTAGAACGTGGATTCATCGAACGAGCCAAACCCAAGGTGGCAGCGCCAGTAATGTTCCGCGAAAAGAAAGATGGATCCTTCAGATTAGTAGTTGATTATAGAAACATGAACGCCATTTGTGTAGAAAATGTCTATCCCCTCCCACTCATGAAGGACATATTAGCCCATTTAGGGAAGGGAAATTTTTTTACCAAACTTGATTTAAGGGAGGCATACTACCGAGTGAGAATAAAGGAGGGAGATGAATGGAAGACAGCATTTAATTGCCCACTGGGATGTTTCCAGTTTAGAGTACTCCCTTTTGGACTACAGGGAGCCCTGGCTGTATTCATGCAGTTGATCAACGAAGTGTTGCATGAGCACCTGTATAAGGGGGTGTTGGTCTATTTGGACGATATTCTAATTTATTCTGACAACATGGCCGACCATGTAAGACTTGTTCAAGCGGTCTTGAATAAACTCAGAGCAGCTGAACTCTATGCCAAACTTTCTAAATGTGAGTTCCACCAAGACAAAATCGACTATCTTGGATATTGTATATCACATGAGGGAATAGAGATGGACCTGGAAAAGGTCCGGGCAGTGATGGAATGGGCCGCACCACGCACCCGTAAACAATTACAGAGTTTCTTAGGGTTTGCAAATTTTTATAGACAATTTATCCCCTCTTTCGCGAAAATCGCACTGCCAATTACAGACTTGCTAAAAACCAAAGGGGAAGTAAAACCCAAACCCTCGAAACCACTAGAATGGACTATGGAATGTCAAGCTGCTTTCAAGAAACTGAAACGACTGTTTGCAGCTGAACCGGTGCTCAAACACCCCGACATGGAACAACCCTTTGTAGTACAAGCTGATGCTAGCGACGTCGCTGTAGGAGCAATACTCTTGCAAAAGAATGAGAACGGGATATTACAACCCTGTGCTTACACGTCCCGTAAACTATCAGACATGGAAAGGAGATGGGCCATATGGGAGAAAGAAGCATTTGCAGTTAGATGGGCGCTGTTAACATGGAGACAATTTTTAGAAGGGGCGAAACACCCTTTCAAGGTGTGGACTGATCATAAGAATCTAGAAGCATTAAAAACACCACGCAAACTATCACCAAAACAGGCTCGCTGCGCCCAACACTTCAAGCGGTTCAATTTCACTTTACGTTACCTTCCTGGTGGGAAAAACTTCATGGCGGACGCACTTTCCAGATTGCCACAGTACAACAGCATCAAAAAGGAAGTGGTTCAACCAATGATCCCATTGACACAATTAGCAACACCTGTCACTACCAGAGCTCAGTGTAAAGCCGAACCAGAACTCTCGGGAGATTTACTTGAAAAATTGCGAGAAGCTCTAAAAACCGACGAGTGGTTTAAGAATCACTCAAATGAATGCACACTTCATGACGGACTAGCTTGGGTGGGATTGAAATTGTATGTTCCATCCACTTTAAGGACAATCGTATTAACATATGCTCATGATGCTAAGGCCGCAGGACACTTTGCGTTTGTCAAGACTCTGCATCTTGTTAAGAGACAATTTTGGTGGCCTGCACTTAAAAAGGACATAGAGGCATATGTAGCTAGCTATCCAGTATGTGCCTCGGCTAAAAGACCTCCAGGAAAACCCCCTGGATTATTGCAAAGTGTGGCTAGACCGAACGCCCCATGGAAGGAAATATCTATGGATTTTATTGTGGATTTACCAGATAGTGAAGGCTGCACTGTCATTTGGGTAGTAACTGATTTGTTTTCCAAACAAGTACATTTCATCCCTTACTCAAAGATCCCTTCAGCAAAAACCCTCACAAAACTGTTTATTCGGCAAATTTACCGACTACATGGATCTCCGAAAAGAATAATTTCTGATAGGGGGGTGCAATTTACTTCCAGTTTCTGGAAGGAGTTTTTGAAATTGATAGGTTCAGCACAGGGGTTAAGTTCCAGTCACCACCCTCAGACAAATGGGGCCTGTGAAAGAACCAATGGGGTACTCGAGCAATACCTGAGGTGTTACGTAAATTACCAGCAAGACAATTGGGTAGACTTGTTGCCATTTGCAGAAGTGGCATATAACAATTCTGTACACAGTAGCACCGGATTCACCCCTTTTAAGGTCGCATCGGGCCAGGATTTTGTACCCATTCCCGAGTTACCACAAGATGATCCTCAAAATCCTTCCTTGATGGATTGAATTGAACAGCTAAAGAGCACATGGGCAGTGACTCGGAAGGCATTAGATGAGGCACACCGGGCTCATAAGGCCCAATCTGATAAGAAAAGGTCCCCAGCTCACAAGTATAAAGTGGGTGATAAAGTCTATTTGTCTACCAAATACTTACAGACTACCCAGAAGTCCAAAAAGCTGGGGCCTAAGTATGTGGGACCATTTCGTGTGATTAGATTGATTAATCCAGTAACAGTTGAATTGGAATTGCCAAAAACCTTGAGACGAATACATCCTGTATTTCATGTTAGTTTATTGAAACCTGAACACTCATCTCCTTTAAGGGCTGATCAAAGCACCCCTCCAGTTCCCATTCTCATAGAGGGGGAGCAACATTTTGAAGTTAAAGAAATTTCAGACTCGAGAAAACACCATGGTAAAGTCCAATATCTGATTGCCTGGAAACATTTTCCTTTATCGCAGGCTGAATGGGTGAATAAACGAGATGTCCGAGCTCCCAAGAAAGTACAGCAATTCTATACCAAATACCCAGATAAACCATAATTATTGTATATATTCTGTTTCTCTCTCTTTTCTTTCCCTTTACTTAGGAATAACGTCTCTTCTGCAAGGGGGGCCGAATGTCAGCCTCAGCTTTTCCTGCTTCAGCTGCCATAAGAAACGGGGGAGGGATTAGTTATGGAGCAAAGGGGGGGGAAGGAACAGGAGATGGTTTTTTCTTTTCTTTTCTTGTAGGATGTGTCTTCATGAGAAAACGAAACTGGATCTTCAAAAGGAGACGGCTGACCAACTGCCCTACATTACTGATGAATGACGCTGCCAGATGTGTTGCCACTTGACCTTTGGAAGACCTTTGGATTGGCTGATGATTTATGAACACGAGGGGGGGGGAGAAGCTTAGTAGATGCATTTCGCGTGTTTTGCTCACTTCCAGCTTTACCTGGGTTGCTATCATTTCATATTCAGTAAAAGTACTAAATTCTTCAAAATGCTTGAGTTTGGGGTTTTCTTTCCTGGATACTGAAGGAAGCATACCTGACACCTTCGCCGAATCCTCCCGTCTTCCTTGTCTATGGTGTATGACTTGGGTCCTGTGCTGTCTGAAATTGTCCCAGCTACCCATAGTGGCCCATTTGCGTAGTTCCTGGTGAACACTGGTGTCCCTATCTGGAATTCCCTCAACTTCTTGTCCTCCCCCTTGAATCCGTCTGGGGAATTGTTGGGGTGTAATCGGTCCAGGATGCACTGCAGCTTCCTGCCCATCAGGAGCTCAGCCGGACTGTGCCCTGTCGCTGTGCATGGTGTGGCATGCTGGACAGCTAGGAACTTATCTACCCTGGCCTGCCAATCTCCAGCCTCTAGCCATGAGAGTGTGGCCCTTTTTGGCCATTCTCACAAATCTTTCAGCCAGTCCGTTACTGGCCGGATGAAAAAGGGCAGAGAGTTCATGCCTGATGCCCAGCTCTGCCAGGTACCCCTCGAACTGGGTGGTGGTGAATTGGGGCCCGTTATCCGATACGAGTGTATCGGACAATCCATGGGTGGCAAAGAGTTTACGAAGCACCTTTATGACCGCTTCGGAAGTCGTGGATTGCATTAGAATGATCTCGAGCTATTTTGAATAGGCATCAATGATCACTAGGAAAGTTTGGCCATGAAATGGGCCAGCGAAATCTATGTGTATCCTAGACAGGGACCTGGGGACGTTCCCATTCCCTGACTGGTGCTGTGGGGGGATCTGGCCTGGATTCTTGGCAGGGCTGACACTTCCCCACCTACTCGGTGATGTCGTCATCCATTCGTGACCACCACAACATAACTCCTAGCTAGCCCCTTCATCCTTACGATCCCGGGGTGCCCGTCATGTAACATGCGCAAAACCTTTTCCCTTAAGCATAAGGGAACAATGACTCGATCGCCCCACAGTAAACAGTCACCTTGCATAGACAATTCGTTCCTCTTGGATGTGAACAATTTGAATTCCCCGCCTTCAGTCCTTCCCGGCCATCCCCTCGTGACCCAACTCATGACAGTCTTTAGAATAGAGTCCTGAGTGGATGCTCTTGCCACTTCAGCAGAAGTGAGAGGTCCTGAGTCCAAAGCGTCAATGAGTAGGACTGGTGCCCCCAGAGTGGGGTCATCTAGGATGTCCAGTAGCGGGACATCGGCTGAGGGCATTGGTGTGCCCCAAACTCAGTCTGGGCTGGTGGACAAAGCGGTAGGAATATGCAGCTAGGAAGATAGTCCAGTGAGTCATCCGTGGAGACAAGGCAGCGGGGGTGGGCCGATCCCCCACCAGTAGGCCCAAAAGTGGCCGGTGGTCTGTGACAAGTTCGAAATTCCATCCAAACAGATATTAGTGGAATTTCTTGACTCCCGAGACGACTGCCAGGGCCTCCCTGTCCAGCTGGCTGTAGCTCCACTCAGCACTGGACAGAGTGCGGGAATAGAAAGCAATGGGCGCCTCTAGTCCATTCAGTAATCTGTGGCTCAGGACGGCCCCTACTCCAAAAGGGGACGCATCACAGACTAGTACAAGCAGAAGCGTCGCAAGGTACTGGATGAGGAAATTGTCCGCGGTCAAAAGTTTCTTTACGGTGGCAAAAGCAGCAGCCTGAGACTTTCCCCAAACCCAGGGTGCATTTTTAGTCAATAGTCAGTGTGGGGGTTCAGCTACCGTTGCCTTGTCTCTCAGGAAAATGGCGTAAAAGTTAAGGAGACCTAGAAAGGCTTGTAGCTCTGACTTGTTCTTGGGGGTTGGCGCATTTTTGATGGCCCTAATCTTACTTTCAGTGGGGTGAATGCCCATTCCATCCACCCGGTACCCCAGGAACTCGACTGAGGGTACTGCTATCATGCATTTTGTCCGTTTGACCCGTAGGCCAGCACTTCTGAATTTTTCTAACACTAGTCTCAGTCGGTCCTCTAGTTGCTTTTCACCGGTGATGCTGATAAGGACATCGTCAAAATAGGGGACTACCCCTGGAAGTTCTTGTAGTAGACATTCCATTGTATTTTGGAACAGGCCAGGGGCTATGCTAACTCCGAATTGTAGCCTAGTGCATTTGAAGGCACCTCTGTGAGTTACGATGGGCAGTGCCTCCATGGTAGCGCCATCTACCGGCAGTTGCTGGTACGCCTGCGCAAGATTAAGTTTTGCGAAGATCTTGCCAGGACGCAGCGAATGGAGCAAATGATGTACGATTGGGACAGGGTAAGCGCTCTGCTGGAGAGCCTTATTAATCATACATTTGTAGTCCATGCAGATGCGCACAGACCCATCAGGCTTGATGGGTGTCATGATGGGGTTCTCCCATTTGGTGTGGTCTACTGGGACTAAGACCCCCTGTTTAATTAGTTTGTCCAGTTCCAAGTCTATCTTAAGCTTTAGTGCGAAGGGCACTCGTCTAGCCTTAAGTCAGATTGGGGCTACATTGGGGTCAAGATTAAAAGAGATAGGGGCCCCCACGTACTTGTCCAGTCGATCATTGAACATGTCCTCGAACTCCTTCATCAGGTCATCCCTCAGGCTGCTGTCACTCCTGGCTGGCTCGCCGCTTGCACTGTGGACTCCGGTGAATCCCATTCCACGGACCTTGAACTAGTCCAGCCCCAGGAGGCTTGGTAGTCATTCGCTGACCACAGTGGGGGGAAGCTTCTTCTGGTGCTCTCCATACTGGACCTAGAACATGCCAACTCCTTCCACAGGGATGCGGTTCCCTTGGTAGTCCCAAAGCCGTATCCGCTGGTGCTAGTAGTTGACTCCTCTTTAAGCTTGGTATCACCGCTTTCAGGGTGGCCCAGGACATGATGGATAGAGATGATCCGATATCAATCTCCATCTCACATGTGCTTCCTTCGATCTCGACTGTGGTGTGGACCTTTTTCTTTTTTTTATTGCAAAAGTTTTACAATTACATTTTCACTCCATTTCCCCCCCAACCCACCCCTACCTCCCCAACCACCCTAACCCTCCCAACCCCCCCCCAACCCTCCCCAACCCTCCCTAACCCACCCCTCCCCCCGGACTTCCACAGAGTATAAACCAATCAAAACCCCCTTTTTATAAAACTTGAACCCCTCCATCCCCCATATAATTTTTCATCTTCACAAAGTTCAAATATTTCTATCTTTGTATAATACTTTAAGTGAAAAGCTATTTGATACTTCCTACTTTGATATTTGTTCTGCACATAATCTATCCACTTTTTCCACTCCCATTCATACATCTCTTGTGAGCGATCTTTTAAATATGCTGAAATCTTCGCCATCTCTGCAAAACTGGCCATCTTCAAGGTCCATTCCTCGATAGTGGGCAAAGCTTCATTTTTCCAGTATTTACCTATCAATAATCTCGCTGCTGTTATCATATACAATATCAACTTAGTTTCACCTAGTGTAAAACCCTTAAGTATACCCAATAAAAATAATTGTGGAGAAAATTGAATTTTTTTCTTCAAAACATTCTGCATAACCCACCAAATTTTTATCCAAAAAGCCTTAACTTTCTTACCGGTCCACCAAACATGATAATATGTAGCATCTAAGCAGTCACATCTCCAACATTTTGGTTGAACATTAGGGTACATGCACGACAGTTTCTTAGGATCTAAATGCCATCTATAAAACATTTTATAAAAATTTTCCCTCAAATTCTGCAACTGTGTAAATTTAACATTCTGAACCCAAATTTTTCCCCATGTTTCTAACATCACTGGTTCTGCAAAATTTTGTGCCCACTTAATCATACAATCTTTAACCAATTCAGTTTCTGAATCCCTTTCTAACAAAACATTATAAAGCCTTTTAATATGCATTGGACCTTTCTCTTTTATATGTCTAACCAATTCTTCCTCATGCAGCATTATACCAATTTTTTGGTCCTCTTTCCATCTCAGTTGAAGTTGATTATACTGTAACCAAGTTAGATTAATCCCTTCATCCAACAGTGTTTCAAATGTCTTCAGTTGCCATCTGCCCGCATCTGCAAAAAGAACTTCTTTATATAAAACCCCCCCGAGTGACATTATATTTGTATTCCACATGATATGACCAAGATCCAGCCATAGCGGTATTTTGTAATCCCATTTGAGTCGGTGCTTCTTCCAAACTCTCATCAAAGAGTCTCTAAGTATATGGCTTTTAAATACTTTATCCACTTTGTTTTCATAAAATAAGTAAGCATGCCATCCAAATTCAAGATCAAAACTTTCTATATTCAATATTCCAGTCTTTTTTCTTCCAAACCAATCGCTTGCTTGAGTCAAAGCTGCTGCTTCATAATATAACTGTAGGTTTGGAAGTTTGAGACCTCCCCTTTCTGGAACATCTTGCATAATTTTCAGTTTCACTCTCGGTTTTTTCTCGTTCCAGACAAACTTATTCAATCCACTTTGCCATTCTTTCAATTGTTTATCACTTTTAAGCACCGGAATCATTTGAAACAAAAAAAGAAATCTTGGCAAAATGTCCATCTTAACTGCTGCTATTCTTCCAAGTAAAGACAGCTGCAGTTTTTTCCAAGTCTCCATATCTTTCTGTATATCTCGCCACAACACCTCATAATTATTTTGAAACAATTTCATATTTGATTCTGCAACCTGAACTCCTAGATATTTAACCTTAGGTACAATCTCAAAACCTGCCCTCCTTTCAAGTTCGTGTTTTCGATCTTGTGTCATATTTTTAACTATCATCTTAGTTTATTTCTGGTTCAGTCTAAATCCTGATACTGTGCCATAGTCTTTTATAATGTCTTTTATCTGGATTATTGATTCCATCGGCTGTGTTAGGGTAACAACCAGATCATCTGCAAATGCCCTTATTCTGTAGTCCTCTTGCCTTATCACTATACCTTTCAAGATATTTGAGTCACGTATTGTATTCAGCAAGACTTCTAGTGTTAAAATAAATAACACTGGGGATAACGGACAACCTTGTCTTGTTCCTTTTTCAATATTAAAGTCTGTTGTCAAGCTTCCATTAATAATAATCTGTGCCTTTTGTTCTTGGTAAATTGCTGAAACCGCCTGTATAAATTGATCCCCAAAGTCCATCTTTTTTAAAGTCTTTAATAGAAAATTCCAGTCCACTCTATCAAAGGCCTTCTCCGCATCCAAAAAAACCAGCACTGCAGGGATCTGTTTATTCTTCTCAAGATATTCCAATAAATCTATAACTTGCCTTATATTGTCCTTCATATATCTGCCCTCTATAAATCCCGCTTGATCATCGTGAAACACCTCTTGAATTACTGGCATCAATCTGTTGGCTAGTACTTTTGCATAAATTTTATAGTCGTTATTCAGAAGAGATATTGGTCTATAGTTCTCTGGTTTTTTAGGACCTGCTTGCTCTTTTGGTATCAAAGAAATATAAGCTGTTTTCCATGATGGGGGTATTTTACCCCCTTGTTGTATATTACAAAATAAGTCTCTGAGTTGTTCCACCATTTCTGCTTGCAAAGTTTTATAATACACTGCAGTCAAGCCATCCGTTCCAGGAGCTTTAGCTGTTTTCAGTTGTTTAATTGCTGCAATTATCTCCTCAACTGTTATAGGATAATTCATTCTTTCCTTTTGTTGGTTAGTAACTTTTATAACTCTTTTATTTTCTAAATATTTTTCTATAAGTCCATTCTGTATATCATCTTTAGCGTATAATTTAGTATAATAATCTACAAAGACTTCTTTAATTAATTTTTGTTGAGAAATTTCTTTCCCTCCAATGTCAATACAATCAATAGTCCGCATACTCTGCTTCTTCCTTAATGTATAGGCCAGCCATCTGCCCGGTTTATTGGCATTACAAAATGTATTATGCTTGGCATATTGTAAATTTGTTGCAGCTTGATCCGCCATAAGCATTTAGAATTGATCTTTCAAGAGTTTTATAGCACCACGTATTCTTTCATCTGTTGGATTTTTAATAAGTAGCTGTTCTTTTTTCTTTATTTCTGCTTCGATTTCAGATCTTTTCTTTTGTCTGTTCAGTTTATGTTTAGAGTTCATATGAATGAGTACCCCTCTCATATACGCTTTACTCGCATCCCACACAATTTCGATAGGGGTACCCTTATTCAAATTAATTTCAAAAAATTATTTCATCTGCTTTTTAAGTTCTATTATATTTTTTTCATATCTGAACAAATTTTCATTTAATCTCCATGATCTTCTCTCAGTTTTTCCAGTCTCAATTTCTATCCATACTGGACTATGATCAGATAGAGTTCTTGGAAAGATTTTAGTTCTTTTTGTTTTAACAAGTAAATCATTTGATAATAAAATAAAATCAATCCTTGAAAAAGATCTATGTCTATCAGAAAAACAAGTATAGTCCAAGTTTTTTGAATTATATATTCTCCACACATCTTTTAATTCCAAATCTTCTTTCATATCAAAAAAAGTTTGTGGTAGTCTAATCTTTGACTTCGCCAGACTTTTTTTATCTAATTTAGAATCAATCACTCCATTCCAGTCTCCCATAATCAAAATAGATCTATAATCCCATTACAGAATTTTAGTATGCAAAATTTTATAAAAGTAGTCCTGTTGTTGGTTAGGAGCATAAATTCCAATCACAAGAATTTGGCCGTATACAGTGTGCAATTCAATCGCTACAAACTTACCACCTTCATCTGCTTCTATAATTTTAGCTGATAGTCTTTTATTTATGTAAATAACCACACCATTCTTTTTTTCCAAGTTTGAAGCTATAAAATGTGTTCCTAATTTTGAATTTATCAAATATTTTTGATCTTGTGTTCTGACATGAGTTTCTTGTAGACAAATTATATCATTATTAAATTGTTTCAAATATGTAAATATCTTCTTCCTTTTCTGTGGTGAGTTCAATCCATTCACATTCCAAGATAAAAACTTAACCATCATGCATACCTTTTTGAAGCGATGAGCAGAATTGCAGGATATCTTCCGAGACCTTCGGCTTTGCTCCCCCCATGGCTTCACTTTGTTGTGTAGTACTCTTGGCTCCTTTTTTATATTGTTGTGCCTTAGCTCTTTCTTGTAGTTGTTTTTCTTTGAGTTGTTTAGAAACTGCACGAGTTATTCACTGGTCTTTGGCTTCAGCCATACGAGCTAGGTCCAAGGCCACATCTCTTGTAGTCAAAATTGGAGAAGATTCCAACAGGGGCTCCTCCAGATAACCTCCTACAGCACCCTGCACTTCCGTTGGCTCTGGTTCAACCTGCTTAGGCTGCTCTTCCAACTCTTGCTGAGATTGCTTCTCCTTATCACTCTCCTTTATCTCCAACACAGTAGATGTACGTGGGGATGGTGATCTCTCCTTAAAAACAGTATAGTAAAAATGTTCCGCCTTTTCAACAGTATTCAATCGATATCTTTCTCCATTGTACTTCAGGATTATACCAGTTGGGGCATCCCACCGAAATGGAATCTCTAATTTTTTAAATTCATTTACTAAAAAACCAAAATCTTTTCTATCTTTCAACATCTTTGGCGGTAGTTCTTTGTAAATTCCAATTTGAGTTCCCTCCACTTGCACAGAGGAAAGAAAAGATTTTTGCAAAATATCATTTCTCATTCTTCTATCTGTGAAATATATCACCACATCTCTAGGCAGTTGTCTTTGTCTGGCCACCCACGAGTTCACTCTGTAAATTTTGTCTATTTTGTAAAAGATCTCATCAGAATTGATTTTTAACAACACAGCCAAAGCATCAGCACAAACCTGTCTCAAATCTTGTCGGTCATTCTCCTTAATACCTCTAAGTCTTATAGCAAATTCCATAGACCAGAATTGCATCATCGTAATTTCGTTTTCGACTCTCTGCATTTTATTATCCACATCAGAAATTTTAAAATCAGTATCCTTTATTTTGACATTCACTTCTGATTTAAATTCTTCCAGTTTAGAGTCCACTTTAATAATTATTTCTGACAAGCCAGAAACCACATTTGATAATTTATCAGTCACCTTGCCATAATTCTCTTTCACCAACTTTTTCATTTCAATAATTTCCGGCTTGATTTCCTGTTGAGATTTTTGGAATTTATCATCCATTTCCTGTTGAGATTTTTGAAAATTATCAGTCAGAGCCTGAGTAATAAAATTTTTTAAACTTTCAAAATCAAAATCTTTTTTCTGACTTTGCTGAGCAGAAGAAAACTGCTCTTCAGGCTTGTGTGTGGGGGATTCCCCCCCCTGCTGCCTTGCCTTCCTGTTTTTTAGAAGCCATTCTGCCACGTAGATTAGATTTTCTAAAAAAGGAAATCCTTTTTCCTTTTCCAGCACCACAATGTCCTCTGAAAAAGTCCCCCAGTTTTAGTCAGATTGGAAATAGAATTAAACTAAAGCGAGCTCAGCTTATTTTGAAAAGGATTTTTTTCTCCTCTTCTCCTGTTTGCTTGCTACAAGCAGCGCAACAATGTAACTTGTTAGAATAGCTTTACGAGACCACTCTCCCTTTCAGCTTGTTAACACTGGAGCGGTGCCATCTTTTCAAGCCGCTTCCGCTCGCTCTAATTTTTACTTGGATCGGAAAGTCACAAAAATAGAAAATACTTGCAGTTTCTTGGATTAAAGGTTCAGGTTATTTTGTCCGCTAGTTAGAGAGGTTGCTTTCAATCAATTTGGATGTTTGCTGCA
This sequence comes from Arizona elegans, assembly GCA_022577455.1. Lineage (NCBI taxonomy): Eukaryota > Metazoa > Chordata > Lepidosauria > Squamata > Colubridae > Arizona > Arizona elegans. The sequence goes on along the minus strand of JAKOOJ010000007.1, from coordinate 28,819,906 downwards.
GATGGCTTGCTCTGCAACAAGCAGAGTCGTCCCACGCCGTCCGGAGTCTTCGCAAGTTGAAAGAGAGCCGCGCCTGTTTCCTCCCCAGTAGCAAACTTCTGGGGGCTCACGGGGGCTCGACCTGCACCTTGCTTACTCTGCTCCTTCAAATCCTGCAGATTCTGGAGTTTTCAAGCTGCTTCTCACGATTGAAGCGGCTCTACAAACGGCGGGGCTGGCGGTCCTTAGAAAGGGACCGTCTTCACCGGAGGCAAGCAAACCGGAAGTCCAATGTGGACCTTTTTCTTGATGGTCGCGCTAGCCTGGCCGATCCTGGTGCTGCAGGTCTCATGGCTTTGAAATTTGCACCTTTTCCTCTGGTCGCCATCTTTACTGATCCGCTTGTGTCACGCCGGCTCTGATTGGCTGTAGCCATCTCTTGGTTTGTGGCTGACTGGTAGGCTTGCCCAGCAGACACTTGCCAAATTCCCTTTCTTCTCACAGCGTCTGCAGATGGCATTCCTGAACTTACAGGTCTGCCTCTGGTGTGACCCTCCGCAGCTTGAGCAGCTCCCACGATGCTCTCTCTGCTCGTGTTTCTGCCTGTTGGTCTGGAAGACGTCTTCATCTGACTCTTCCTCGCTGTCGGTCTGGGTCATCTCACAGTGTACCGGTGTCGACTTCGGGGTGGTTTGTGAGGTGGTTGGATGTTGCAGGGTCTCTGCAGCCTTGGTTGATGACTCGTGTGCCCTTGCTTCGTCAGGGCCACTGGGTAGAGTCAGGTTAGGCTTTGCGAGCAACCTTCTCTATAGGCAAATATCTCTCACGCCACAGATTAGTTGCTCTAGAAGTGCATCATCGAGGTCTCGGTATTCGCAGTGCATTGCAGCCTTACGCAGGGCAGCCATGTAAATGCTGATCGGCTCTCCTTCTCGCTATACTCACTGCCAGAACTCGTACCACTGGACAAACCTGAATGGTACCAGGGTGTAATGTACTTTAAGTGTAGCTTGTAGCACTTCCCATGATACCGTTTGGACCGGAGTCGGCTCGGAAAGTGACTCAGCCATGTTAAAAACATCTGGCCCGCAGTAGCTCAGGAAGAGTGCCCTTTTTCTGTTGCCTGGAAGATTGTGCATGTTGCTGGCTTCCAGGGAGCACTTGAACCGGATCATGTACAACCCCCCACTTCTCTCTCTCAGGGTCAAAAGGCTTTGGCAGTACATATGCAGACATCGTGGTAGTCCTGCTATGTATGAAGCTCAGCATGGCTGAATCCGCTGCTGGTAGCTCTTTTTCGGCTTGGTTCTTGTTGCCTCAATCCCATCCTCATCACCAATGTTAAATTGGGCAATTGAGGAGGCAGAAGCAAGGTAGTGCGTGACAACAGCTCTTTATTGTAGTGTGAACTTCAGCAAAGGTTACAGGCAAACAGCTCCCTTTATATACCTTGCCGGCCAGGGAACTGACCAATCACAAATGACCCATTGTTGTTTAAATCTCCTGCCAAAACCATATACATAACAGCAGAGTCATCTGTGCAGGGCTGAAAGACATGAGAACAGGGTCCCCTCCCCTCTTTGTGGGTAATCTTCCCAGGAAAGGCATTGTAACAGGATTAGAGATGGGGCGGGGGGAGATAGCTTGCAGGCAGAGTTTGAAAAGAAACAACACAACAGTATTGTTGTGTTAACTAAACAGATAATGCAGTTTCAACAAAATGGAGACACAACAGATGAAAAAGAAAAAACTGGATTCACATACTTCGGGAAAGAAAAGAACAGGTAAAACCATTTAAACACATAAAGTGAGTGCAACACTGAATTTTTTTTCTTGTAAATGAACTTAAAACGTTTCCTCATAAACTTGAGTTGTTACTTTAAGATACAGAGAGGGAAGGAGAAAAAAATAGAAATAAAATGAAAAGTTCTCTTTACTCTCTTCTTGTTGGCCAGACAAACACAGGGCAAAGGCTCTTTCTTTCTTTCTCTCTCTCTCCCATTTTTCATTGCTTCAACCTTTTTTTTTTCCTCTAACAATTTCAAATTCTTGTCTCTAGGGATGATATATTTTACAGTTACAATTACCTTGAGGGTGCACAAAGACTTAGACATACACAAAAAAACAAGGAGGACAAAGAGGGAAAAGCAAAACTCTGATATTTACACACACACTGATCATTTCCGCCATAAATCTCAGTTAAATTAGGGAATGTCACTGCGTTTTTGCATTTACCAGCTGAGCTCATATTTCTGGACTGTCAGACTTTCCGTAGCTTGCCAAAATTCTTATCAGTAAGCTAACTACGTGTATCCGCATTCCTTTCTTTCCACTTCACACTTTTCTTTGTTCTCTTGCCAAGAGAAGTCCGGATGCTGAGAAGTAGCCGATAGGAACTTTGCAAAAATGTAACAATTAAATATTTAGATAGTTAGATGTTTTATTTTCTTTACAATAAATATGAGTTTATTAGAAGATGTATTCCGGTTTTATTTATCAAAGTATACACAAGGAAAGTGCCACGATCCAGGCAATTACCCCAGGAAGGTAACGGGGCTAATTGCCTCTGACACTGGTAGCAGAGGATGGTTGATTTATGGCTTTTCCTTGCTTGTTACTTTGATAATTAGACCTCTAGGCTAGTTTAGCCAGATGATTATTTTTGCGACTGCGGAACGTTGATTCATTGTCTGCCAATATGCCAAGCAAGAAGAAAAAGGGCAAAATGAAACTCAGAGCATTCCCTATTAATGATTTCAACCTCTCCTACGAAGAAGAGGCAGAAAGGAGGTTTTCAAGTTTCCGGCCGCTCGCCTCAGCCACCCGGCTAGAGGGAGCCGTGGGAGGAGAAGAAATGGATGAAATACTCTTACAAAGGGTTCAGAAGGAAGATAAAGGTGAAACACTACGACTGAGGTCAGTAACGCCCCCTTCCAATTATGCATGCTCTCAAACTGTCCTCCCAGAACCCAATTTTGAAATGCTTGGTACAAAGCCAAAGTTTCTACAAACTGCCGAGCATTTTCACCCACATGCAGAGACAGAAACAATTCATTATTCTCCTCGAAGCTCTCAGCTCGCCCTGGATGAGCAAACTATAAAAGCCTATCATAACCATATAAAGTTTTTTGAACAGGAGTTATCCCAGGCAAAAATGGCTTTATCTATGTTTGAGCAAGATAAGAGAGAGTCTAGTGTTTTCAAAATCTCTAAAAATGCCATTTTGCCTTTTTTTCGGAGCCAAAGACACACCCCCTGGTGGATTTTGTGTCAGGCCAATCAGAACAGAGAACTGTGCACATGTCAAATGATCATTCCTATTCTCAAATTACAAATGCCACGTATGCAGAAAGAGCTGAGCTGCCCGAAACTAAAGTTGCAGCACCATCTGCTGGCAAAAGTAATTTACTAGAGAAAGCTGAAATGCATCGCAATTTGAGAGAGCAATTACAATTATTGCAGAAGACTCTATTAGAGATGTCTTTAACTCACTCAGAGATTCAGGCTGCAATGCCACAAGTGTCTCCACAGGTTCAATCTCCAGCACCCCCTGGTGGTGCTGGTGTCCTTTTAGATGGAACACAACAAAGCTTAATGCAGCAAAGGCAAATGACTGGGTCTCCAGCAGGCCATGTTAATATTGCAGCTCAAATGCAACATCCTCAACCACAAATGCATGCACACGTGCCTCCAGCTGTACAACTAGGGCTAATCCCTGGGCCACCTCCAGCACAACAAGCACAGCAAATACCACAGGTATTTTTACCGGCACAGCCAGCATACCAAATGCTCAAATTCCTCACCAGGCATCTTCTGTTGCTCCACTGGCTGGTGAATCAAAATTAAAGATGTCAGGGCAGAATTATAAGGCCTGGGTCAGTGAGATTGGATTGTTATTTCATAGAGAAGGTACTCACTGTATGGTTTTTAATCCTCCTGCTCAGCCATGGACTCCTGCAATAAGAGACTTAGAGACTAAAGCTTGCACAACATTATTGATGTCCATGGATACTGAACTGCAGGTTACATTTCCACCTGATGCAACGGTCTAACAAATTTCACCCACATCAAGAGCTCCAGCTAGGCGCCCCTTCAGAGGAAGGACCTACGCTCCAAGGATGCCAAGATGCTACATCTGTAATCATGTGGGACATGCCACCCGGGATTGTCCCCAATGAGTTCCAGCTCCCGTCACATACCAGCCCAGAGGAACAGACTCCAGAGGCAGAGGCAGAGGCGGAAGACAAGGTTGTCGTGGTCCCCGGCATGATTCACAAGCTCCACTCGCCACATTGGCTTTAACCAATGATCCACAACCTCAACCAGAGTACAACAGACGACTCCTGTGGACTTTGGACAGTGGTGCAGTTTTGCATGTTACCTACAGAAAGGAACTTTTCACAGACATGCACAAGCCTGAACCTGAACTACGTGAACTTTATTCTTTTTCAAATCATCCTTGTCAGGTCAAAGGAAAAGGAACTGTTTATGTTGAAGAGCTCGATGCATTCATTCCTGATGTTTATTATATACCAACAGCAACTAGTAATTTGCTTAGTCAGAGTCACTTGTCTAGAGCATTAAAGTTCCAGGTTCACCACCTTGAAAAAGCAAGTTACATAGTTAAAGATGGAGATATTGTTGCTGAAACCATATTAATTGGTGGTGTTTATTACTTAAAGCCAAAGCCTAAACCGCAAACACAGGCAAGTATACAAACTCCAAAAGAGGAGAGCACAGGCCCAGAGAAAGATGCTCCAGTGAGAGATCCTGTTGCTGCTCCAAAGGCTCCTAAAGCCAACAAAAAGAAAATTGGGAAACAGGATGCTCAGAGCAAGCCTGAGGTTCCTCATGAAACTGTTAATGGTGAAAATTCACTAACTGGTAAACCTTTGCATTCCAGATATATCCATAAGTGGCATAGAAGATTGGGGCATGCCAGTTTCTGTGTTCTTAGGAAGATGCCGGAGTTCGCAAAAGGTTTGGATCTAAAGGGGTGTAAGGTGTTTTTGGATTGTGCTGTCTGCAAAAAGGCCAAATCCAAAGCAGCAGCCATTCCCAAACATGCTACACGCCTGTCAACACGCATTTTTGATTTGGTTCATACTGACATAGTTGGTCCATTTCCGCCAATGCTTGGTGGTAGAAAATATTTTCTAACAATTGTTGACAATTACTCTAGATATGGATATGTATATCCTATAAAAGAAAAACCTGAGACCTTTCAGATCTTTAAAGACTTTGCAGCCCTTGTCTCTACCCAACACGGAGTAAGCATCGCCAGAATCCAGAGTGACCATGGTGCCGAGTTCATGTCTCAGTGTTTCCAGGACTGGATGCGTAAGAATGGAATTCTTCATCAGACGTTGGCGCCTTACACACCGGCTCATAATGGGGTCATAGAGAGAAGACAAGGGGTCCTGCAAACCATGATGTGTTGTCTCATAGAAGACGCCAACCTTAGTAACCCATACTGGGGTGAAGCTATCAAATATGCAAATTACATTGTGAACCGTACTTGGACCAGTGTAATAAATCAGACTCCTTTCTTCACGTTGTATTGCTATAAGCCCGATCTCAAAAACATCCATATTTTTGGTTCATACGCTATGGTGAACATTCCCTTAGCTCAAAGAAGGAAAGGAGGTCCAACAGCAAAGAGACTGAGCTTTATGGGTATTGATGATAACTCAAAATGGAGTAAATTTATTGACTCTAAACATGTAATAGTTGTCAGGTTTTGGGGCTATCTTAAATAAACTTCATTCTCAAGCACAAACTCTCTAATGAATCACTTTTATTTTAAGAATAGCAGAATCCGACATTCCTGATTCAAGTTGCAGCCAAACTGGCCCCTCCTTCCAACCCCCTCCTCTTCTGCTCTCCAACCCCAATGTCCCATTGGCCATCATGCAGATCCATCTCTACATCCTGGCACGTTCTTTTCACAGGAATGTGGCCCCCACCCTCGTCACCCAGGAAACACTATCTGTAACATTCAAAAAACTAGGTAAAAGTTCATCTCAGCAATAAATCAAGCTTCTGCTCTATGCTTCATCTTGTTCATGTCAGCGCTGGAAGAGAGCCTAATTTGGAACGCTGAGAATAGTGACTTCCCAATCCGCCAATTTTGAGGAAGATATTGACTGGTCCAGGATTCATTCCAATGATCCTGGAGTTTATTTTCCTAGAGATGATACTGCTGATGCCACGCAGCCTGATGACCAAGATTCACAGGCAGATGTTCCATCCACCAGTTCTTCTCAACCTGATGTTCCATCTTCGCAAGCCGTGGATGCTGACGCTAGCGACAAATGTGAGGACGAGGACGAAGCACAAAAAGAATTGACTGTTGTTCCGAGACGTTCCAAGAGGGTCACAAAGGGGATCCCTCCCCAACGATATTCTTGGCAACTGACAAAAGCACCCTTGCCTTTGATTTGCAATGTTACACTTCCACCTGATAATTTCACACAAATCAAGCAGCTTCCTGATTCAGAGCAAGACAAATAGTATGATGCCATGCAGGTTGAAATGGACAGTCTAAAGAAACTTAAAGTGTTTACACCTGCAAAAACCTCCAGCAAACAAAAGGGTCATTGGCACTCGATGGGTCTACAGAATCAAAAAGAAGCCAAATGGTGAGTCATTGTACAAGGCCAGACTTGTAGCTCAGGGTTTCACTCAACGTTATCCTGAGGACTACATAAATACCTATTCACTGACAGTCCGAACTGAAAGTGTAAAAATTGCTTTAGCGACTGCAACTATTCTTGGTTTAGAAGTTTTCCAGTTCGATGTTGACACGGCTTATCTACATGCAGATCTAGATGAAGAGATCTACGTGAGAGGTCCTCCAGGATTCCTACAGCAAGAAGGGGATACCTGGTTTCTAAATAAAAGTCTTTATGGTCTGAAACAGTCTGGTTTAATGTGGTACTTATGTCTTACTGACAAACTTACCAAGTAAGAGCCTTGGTAGTACAGGGGTTTAAGGCACCCTGTTATTAAGCTGGTTATTAAGACCAGCTGCCTGCAATTACTGCAGGGTTCGAATCTCGCCAAGGCTCAAGGTTGACTCAGCCTTCCATCCTTTCTAAGGTAGGTGAAATGAGGACCCAGTTGTGGGGGCAATAAGCTGACTTTGTATAAATATACAAAAGGATGAAGGCTATTGCTGAGCACATTGTAAGCCGCCCTGAGTCTTCGGAGAAGGGCGGCATATAAATCAAATTAAAAAAACAAAAAAAACAAAACAAAACTAAATTCAATGGGCTTTATTAAGTCCGAAACTGATGAGTGTGTGTTCACAAACAGATCTAACAATGCATATGAGATCATTCTTGTTTATGTTGATGATATTGTTTATGTTGGTCCAAATAAGCAAATGAGTGAAATTTTTGCCAAAGCTTTGCAGAGATACTTCACATTGAAATCATTAGGTCATATTAGCACTTATTTAGGTGTTCAGATTGAAAAAACACAGAAGGGGTTTAGTCTTTCACAAGAGTTCAATTTGTTCACAAATTGAACAAATTTTGCATCATTGCAACATGAAGGATGCTAACACAACAAAGACACCCATGCAAACAGATTTTCACAACTTGATACATGAAGCAAGTCCTGAGTTCGAGGATCAAACACTTTATCGTTCAGTTATTGGGTCACTGTTGTACATTAGTAATTGGACCAGACCCGACATTGCACTTAGTGTTAATCTCTTGTCTCGACACGTAGGTAAGGCAAAACAGTTTCCTTGGTTATGTATTAAGAAATTATTGAAATACCTAAAATACACTAAACATATGAAGTTATTGTTAGAACCAACACATACTGATTATGCAGAATTATGTTGTTATGCAGATTCTGATTGGGCAAGTGATAAGAAATCATGTAAAAGTACTTAGGGTTTTATGATGTTCTTAAATGGATATCCTGTTTATTGGCAAGTGCGTAAACAGAATTTTGTTTCTTGTTCATCTACTGAAGCTGAATATGCTTGTGTTTCAGATGCATGTAATTCTCTAACTTGGTTTGATGCTTTGGTCACAGATACCTGGACACACCCGATCCGACCGATCACAGTGATGGAAGACAATGAATCGGTGGTTTATATTTCTGAATCACATTTCACAGGTTCTAGGTCCAGACACATTGACATCCATTATCAAAACATAAAACAATTAGTGAAAAAAGGTTTTGTTAAAATGCAGTATGTATCTACACATGATCAGATTGCAGACATGCTCAACAAACCGCTTCCAGCAGCTCAACATGAGTATCTGCGTAAGAAGATGTGCCTTATTTGATGATGTACTTGATATTCGCTCAACTGGCAAAAGAAGGGGTTGTCACTGCATTTTTGTATTTACCAGCTGAGCTCATATTTCTGGACTGTCAGACTTTCCGTAGCTTGCCAAAATTCTTATCAGTAAGCTAGCTACGTGTATCCGCATTCCTTTCTTTCCACTTCACACTTTTCTTTGTTCTCTTGCCAAGAGAAGTCCAGATGCTGAGAAGTAGCTGATAGGAACTTTGCAAAAATGTAACAATTAAATATTTAGATAGATGTTTTATTTTCTTTACAATAAATATGAGTTTATTAGAAGATGTATTCCGGTTTTATTTATCAAAGTATACACAAGGAAAGTGCCACGATCCAGGCAATTACCCCAGGAAGGTAACGGGGCTAATTGCCTCTGACAGGGAAGGCACAAATCTTAAACATACCACGTGGTTGCATAGAAGCCAGAGAAAGAGACAAACAAACAAAACAAACAAAAAACCCAACATTCCTATTTATATATTTCCCTTTTCTTTTAAGTACCTTTATTTAGCTAAATTTGTCTCCTGGTGCTATCTCTTAGCATAGCCCATTTTCTGCACAATTTCCGAGCTTTCCTTTTGCTCATGCCAGGTAACACTGGCATCTGCCTGGGATCCCAGGCCACAATCAACTCTTCCAGGGGATTTCCCATCACCCTCGAGCTACAGCTTCCCATGCTCCTTGAAATGTAAGGTTCACTTTGGCTGTAGCCAGGTGACACTCCTTCGGTTTTCAGAAAAAAAGTTCTGGGAAGGACTTCGATTCCCTCACGAATCAGGCCCCTTCCTATTTAGAGAATTTGTCTAGGTTTTAGATAAAAAAAAAAGAAGATCCGGGAGGTCACTGCCAGATCACTGCCCCTACAGCTAGTACTAGCACCTCCCTACTCAATACACATACATATACAGTGGGCTCCTTTCTTGGAATACACCAGGGATCCCTTTACTCTTTTTTTCCCACCCTTTTTCACTTTCACTTAGCGTTCGCTCGGCTTTCATTCCCTTCAAACACAAAGTTCCATGTTCGGCGATCCCCCCTTGCTTTCTCTATCCTACCGGTCACGGCTCGGTGGAGCTAGCGGTAGGCAGAGGTGCAGCTAGAGGTTGCTCAAAGAGGTGAAAACAGACTGTTTTCCGGGTGGAATCCCACACACACATTTCCTCCTTCCCTAACAGAAGGTCCTGTACTCTGGCAAACCCCTCATGCTTTTCAGACTGTTGGTCTCTCTGCGGTTAGGAAATGCACAAGCAAGATCCAGCTGTGATTGGGAGAAGGGCCCTCACACACACGCAGGCATACACACATTTCCCATGCTTTTCCATGCTTTAAAATTAAATTTTAGAGGTACTCACCTTCTTTCCAAGCAGCCTTTGAGCTCAAAACTCAAAACGCTCAATGGTCAGACTCAATGGGTCTGCTGCTAGCAAGGGAGGCTTACCTGAGGCAGGTCCATTGGTTAGGTTAGCTTGGAGTCCCATCTTTGGGGGCCAAATTGTAGGAAGAAATATCTTTCTGGGTTCAGCTCTAAGTGGGGAAAAAGACACTGAAAACATGGAGACTGCTTGGAAAGATGGTTTAATGGTGGACAGGATCATATGGTTTGAGACGCAGTGAGTCCCTGGGTTTTATGTCCTCTCTGGCTTTGAACTTCCTGGGACCCAGAAAGAATATCCTGATTGGTTGTCAGACTCCCAGGGGGTGGGTGTCTTAGCTAGCCTTGCTGGCTGATGTAATCTTCCCGGGTCCCATGTGGTGAGTTTCTGTTCCTAGATGGGTCCTATTGTGTTAGTTTCTGTTGCTAAATGGGTCCTATTGTGTTGCAGATGATGGTCCATTGACAAAGGGTGGGGGCAGGAAGATGGGAGCTGCTTTGTCTTTAAAACATGCTTCTCCATTTCTCATCCAGGGAAACATAATATTCTGCCTTTTTAATATTTCCCAAAATATTTCATTTTTCTAGGAAAGGGGTGGGTGCTAACTTCCTACACTTCTTCAGTAGAAGTTATTCAATAAAATGGAAGGTTTTATTGATTGGAAGGATTAATTCTGAAAATACAGGAAGATCTGCAAAATTATAGATGGATACAACAGCCCCTTTAGTCCCTCACTCCCACTCTTTTTTTGCACACTGATTATCACACGTACTAAGACTAGATATGCATACTTGTTCACAAAAGCCCACAGATGATGTTTGCTTCACTCTCCGTTGCAATACAGAAAGATGAATACAGAAAGAGCAATCGCTGAACACTTATTGCTCTTAAACAGGTGGTACAATAGTAAGACTCAGATTCACTTTCCTAGCAGGTAAGCAGCCACTGCAGAACACATTGAATATAATTACTTTTAAATACTGTATTTTTCGGAGTATAAGACGCACCTTTTTAGCCCCCAAAAGGGGGTGAAAATTTAGGTGCATCTTATACACTGAATGTAGCCCTGCCCACCCACTGGCCCCCACCCTTTGGCCTGTGCCTCGCAGCAGTTACCTCCTTGCAAGCAAACAGCAAGAAAAAACAGCTCTTGAGCTTCAGCATAGGCTAATTAGCACAAGTTGATTAGATTGGCCTCCCAACTCTCAGCTGATTTGCTCTCAGCTGTTTTGCGCAGGGCTCTGCTGCTTGCTGCAAAGAGTGCTGGAGCAGATTTTTTCCCCCTTGTGCTAATCAAGCTATGCTGAAAAACGAAACTGAAGGTAAAGCAGGCTGCTTGCTGCAACGTGGCAAAATGAGGCAGAGGCAGAGGGAGATTTCTTTTTCCTCACCAACAAAGGTAGGTGCAAACAATGGGAAATTTAGGGCAAAAGAAAAGAGTTCAAGATTTTAAAACAAAAGAAAAAAGGCAAAAATAAAAATGGGAAGGGAGAAAAAGAAAAAGAAATGAAAGAGAAAGATGTACATATTCAGTACATCTATAACTTTAGAAAGTTATACATATTTAGAATTGAAATATGAATAGTAGTAAGAAATAAATGGGAAATCATGATTGTAAAAATGAAATGAATAATAATTGGAATATTTTTCTATATGGGCAAAAGTTTGGGTTATTGGGAGAGTTTAAGATGTGAAAATGAGTAACATAAGGGGAAAGCTCTTTAATTAGGGAATTGTAATAATCGAGATACTATTAATTGTATATTGTGTTGAAAGCAGAAATGGTTAAGTTGTGGTTTGGAGGAATATATGATGAAAATTATTTAGTTTATTATTATTGGTAAATATAATTAATTGATTTATAAGAAATTGGATTGCATGGAAATAATTGGAATATTCATGTACATATTGATTAATATACAAAAAAGATAGTTATATAACTAATTGATTTATATAAAAATGTTGAATTTGTATTAAACAATTGTAATATTACATAATTAACCAGTGAGGATGGATATAAAAATAGATGACAATGGGAAGGGGTATAATATAGAATAGAAGGGAAAAATTGAATTTGATTAAGATTAGAGATGAGAATGAAGGGTAATATTGGTTTTTTTAAAAAAATAGATGAGGAATAAATATGGCAAAAAGGAAATATAGAAATTGTAAATTTAATTGAAATGATTAAACACTGTTTAAATTTGTGAACCAACGAAATACTCTGTTCAAAGAAAATACATTGTATGTTTGTGTTTGTCTAAAAAATTTAAAAAAAACAACAACAAAAAAAGGTAGGTATGTCTTATACTCCAGTGTGTCTTATACTCCAAAAAATATGGTAGTTTTGCAAAAAAAAGTTTTTTCATTCAGTCACTCACTGAACTGCTTGTAATTTTTCTGACAGTGTTTTGCCATTGCTTTCTTCCTAGGGTTAGGGTTAGTTAGGAATTCAATCTCCTGGTTTCTAGCCTGATACCTTAAGCATTCCATCAAAATAGATCTGAGCACCCAAATACATAGCATTTAAATTAACACAGTAACTCATGACTAAATTAGCTGTCAGCTCCGTCTCACTGGGCTGCCATTTGGGGAGTGGGGGGAGAGAACCAGCCACAGGAAAAGCCACCCAGAGCCTGACGCCAATGTAGTTGCTGCATTCCACCACAGATGAGACCAGAATCATCCCTGAAACCCGAATACCATCTCGCTAGGCTGTGAAATGCCGCAGATCCATGACGAAACAGAATGCAGCCATTTCTTCTGCCGATTCATCGTTGGGAGGTGACCAGCTGATATTCGGTGCAATATGCAAGTGACATTGCTGACGAGGCAACAGGAAATTGGAGATGGCAAACCAACATTGCTGGCTGACACGAGGAGGTTGCAAGCGGGGTGGCTGGTGGACGGGGCCATGGGGTGGAGCTGAAAAGGGAAGCAGGAACCTTTAAAAGATGGTGGGGAGCATGGAGGAAACAAAGCTGACAATGTCTTCATCTTCATGGGTGTTTGTCGGAGTGTGCTGGAGCACTATATAAAGACTCATCACAGCAAGCCTGTTTGAATTGTTTTCTTTAGTGGAGCGAGCCAGAACCTGACAGATTGTCAGCTCTCTTCTTTTGGTTTTTTTTTTCCTCTTCCTCTACAATGGGAACGTGGCAGAGGGAACTCAACCAGGCTTAGAGACAGAGGACTTGGAGGAGGTGGAGGCTGTAGTGAACATGCTGGAAGTCCTGCCTATTGAGAAACCTGGTCCAGATGTTAGGGCCAAGGAGCGTGCAGCACCCCTCATTCCACCAAGGATGGAATTAGAGCTGGTAGACATTGAACAGGTAGTGCAGGAGATGTCTGAGAAAGTGGGGGAGTGGTGGTTAGGCTCCTTGAGCAAAGGGGGTTAGGCAGCACCCCATCCTCTGCCAGTGCTCACTCTTTCCAGAAGCCACTTTACCCAATGGCGGGAAAGACGGATTTTGGAGGATGAGTGGAGCTACTCAACTGCGTTGGGGAGCCAAACCTAGATGTACTACGGGAAATATTCGGGCCTGTAGGGCTCCAGTGACCAGACTCTGGAAGAGGGTGGAGGAGAGGTGTGGAGCCTTTATCAATACATAGTAACCGTCCCCCAGGGCAGGGGCTGGCTTAGACTGAGGCTGGATGCAGCCCTAGGTCAGACAGGGGGGAGTCCCACAGGCCTTCAACTGCCAAAGGCAGGCACCCCAGTCCCAGAGGCCTGTATGGAACATCACATATGACCAGACAGAACATTGGGACAGGATGCCCAGGGCCCTCCTCCAGCATGACCATTACCAAGTCAGGGCCAGGCCATGGTGGGAAGATGGGACCCTCTGCTGTACGGGCTTCATTCAATGGAAGTCCAGATAGGGTTGCGCTGTTCTTAGGACAGGTGATAGACCATCTGGATAAGTATGGCCATTTGTATACTTCCCAGTGGTCAATGGTCATGGGCGTGGCTGCCATGATGGAGAGTGAAGCGGCTGACTGGGTCGCTGACCTGTATAGCGACTATGCAGCAGAATTGGGGGATATTGGCCTGTTCCTCTTGGCATTACAAGAGAGGTTTGAGAACATTGCACGTATGCAGCAGGCTAAGGGTGACTTACTAGCTGTGAGACAATGGGGAAGGCCAGTGGCCGAACATATAAAGTTCTGCAGACTTTCAGGAAAAGTTAGGGGCTGGCCGGAGAGGTTGGTAGTACATTAATTCAGAGCAGGGTGACACACGGTTTGCCACCCTGTTTGGCAGCATGGGTACAGGTGGTGACTGAGATCGACATGGAGATCCAAAGGGGCGACCGTGCAAGGGCAGAGTGGATGCTCAGGGGTCGGAAATCCCTGGAAAGGCCCATATGGTCCGTTCCAGCAACAAGGCCTGCACCCAAAGCAACACCATCAGCCACCCCTAAAACTTTACCGGTAAAACCTGGTTCCACCAGATCCCCTATGGTCTGCTTCAGATGCGGGAAGCCGGGCCACTGGGTGGCAGTTTGCCCTGAGGGAGGACCTAAACCGGGCCCAGGAACTGTTACTCCAGGGCCCAGGCAGACTACAGCCAGGAAGAGCATGAAGAAAACCCCTGCAAGGGGAACCCGCCAGATGAGCTATCCCCCCTCCGGGCGATGATAGTGCTAGCCCTCTGGGGGTGGAGACAACTAGTGGCAGTGAGGAACAGGCAGATGCTGATCCTATGGTAAGCTCCCCATCAAATCAATTATGATTCCGGTGGTGCTGGCAACATACATTTGATAAAAATGTAAGGCTCTTGTAGATTCTGGCTACATTTGTTGTCTTATGAGCACAGCCACAGCCAAGGGCTTAGAGGTAGGGATATGCAGATTAACCAACCCTATCAGATTTGAGCAGATGGACGGGTCACTGTTGGGAGGAAAACCAGTGACACATGTCACTGAGCCACTATCTCTGGAGATAGGGACCCATAAAGAACATATCAGGTTTTTAGTAGTCCCTAAGATAACTGAGGAGGTCGTGCTCGGTCTAGCATGTCTAGATAAATGAAGTCCTACAATATGGTGGGGAGGGGCATGTAGACTTATCCAAATTGGTGTTGGCTCTGACCCACTCCACATGAACACCAAACCCAGGTGTCACCAAACACTCCATCATCGGCCAAGCCCATTAACGAACTAGTAGGGCTCCTGGAGATCTATAAAGACCTTGAGAAGGTCTGTAGTGAACGGGAGTAACACCCTACCCCCCCACCATGCTACTAATTGTGCCATTGAGATATTACTGGGGGTTTCCCTCCCCAAGCCCAAAATGTATTTGATGACCCCTCAAGAACTCAAGGAAATGAGGAAGTACTTCGAGAAGAATTTGAAAAGGGGGTTCATACAGCCAGCCAGGTCCAGGGTAGTCGCGCCCATACTGTTCCGGGGAAAAAAAAGATGAAGGATTACGCCTCTGTGTGGATTTTAGGGAAATTAACACTATATGTATGGAGCATATGTACCCCTTTCCGTTAATGAAGGATATGCTGGCCCAGCTGGCGGAGGGTAGAGTATTCACAAAATTAGACCTTAGAGAGGCCTATAACAGGGTGTGGATTAGGCCTGGCAACGAATGGAAGATGATGTTTAATTGTTCCTTGGGCAGTTATCAATTTAAAGTGGTGCTGTTCAGATTGCAAGGAGCACCCACTGTATTCATGCAGCTGATTAATGAAGTTTTGCAGAAGCATCTATACAGTGGAGTGTTAGTATACTTGGACAACATATTAATATATGCTAAAACTCTTGAGGAACATGTCTCATTAGTTCGCCAGATCCTAAGTAAACTGTTAGCTGCCAAGCTCTACATCAAGTTGTTGAAATGCGAGTTCCACAAGTCGCTTTTAGACTATTTGGGATATTGGATTTCACCAAAAGGTGTAGAGATGGACCCTGTAAAAGTAAAGGCTGTTTTGGACTGGCAGGCTCCCAAGGACGCAGAAACAATTACAAAGCTTCTTGGGGTCTGCAAACTTCTATCGTCAGTTCATTCTGGCCTTTGCCAAAGTAGCCCTTTCATTAACGGACTTCCTGAAAACCAAACAGTTGACACAAAAACTCCAACCTGGCCAACTGATACCCTGGACATTACCAGGTCAGCAGGCCTTTGAACAGCTAAAAGTGTTGTTTGCAAAAGAGCCAATCCTGAAACATCCGGATCTGGATAAAACATTCATAGTACAGGCGGATGCCAGTGATGTCGCTGTGGCGGAGGTTCTATTGCAAACCGCCAACAACAGTATCCTACAACCATGTGCTTACACCTCCCGCAAGTTAAAACCGAACGCAAATGGGCCATATGGGAAAAAGAAGTGTTTGCGGTTTGGTGGGTTTTGCTAACATGGAGACACCTGCTGGAAGGGGGAGGACTGCCGTTTGAAGTATGGATGGATCATAAGAATTTGGAGGCCCTGTAAGTTGTCACCAAAACAGGTCAGGTGGGCACAATATTTTAGGAGATTTAATTTCTGACTAAAATATATACCAGGGGGACGAAATTTCCTGGTGGATGCCCTCTCTTGAATGCCCCAATATGACTGCAATCGTGAGGAGGAGGTACAGGCCATCATCCTAGTTCCAACAAATATGGGTAGTTCAGTAATACATGGGGGTGGGTACGGCCCACACAAAAGATCAACTGAAAGAGATAACCCGGGACATAGAACAAGCCCTTATCACAGATGAGTGGTTCCAGGCCAATCAAAACATCCTTAGCCAGAGAGCTGGCCTGGCCTGGAAAGGAACAAAATTGTACATACCTAGCACCCTCCGTGTGGAGGTATTAAGTTGATGTCACGATATAAAGGCAGCCGGCCATTTTGGTTTCCTAAAGACATTCCATTTAATCAATCGGCAGTTTTGATGGCCTAGACTGAAACATGATGTGGAAAAATATGTACGTAGCTGTGTTACTGCACGACAATGAAGAAGCAACCCGGGAAGCCCCCCCGGGTTGCTCCAATCAGTGGCATCTCCTCTCAGACCGTGGGAGGAGATAGCCATGGATTTCATTGTGGATCTGCCAGCTAGTCAAGGCAGGATGGTAATCTGGATGGTCATAGACCTGTTTTCCAAACAAGACCACTTTGTGGCCTGTGAAGGATTACCATCTGCCCAAAAGTTAGCTAAAATGTTTATTTTACATATATACAGATTACACGGAGTGCGGAGGAGAATTGTGATGGAGTCCAATTCACTGCCCAGTTCTGGTGGAGTTTCCTGACCATGATAGGGTTGGCCCAGGGACTCAGTTCAACTTTCCACCTGGCTACCAATGGAGCAGCTGAGAGGACCAATGCAATGGTGGAGCAATACATCTGGTGCTACATTGAATACCAGCAGACCAACTGGGTGGAATTGCTCCCCTTTGCTGAGGTTGCTTATAACAACTGCCTCCACAGCAGCACCAGGTTTACTCCAATCAAGGTAGCTACGGGACATGACTTTGTGCCTATACTGGAATGTCCCCAGCCGGTGACCCAAGACCTAGGCCTACAGGGTTGGATGTCCCAATTACAGCAGGTTTGGCATACCGTCAGGAAGGCACTGAAGAAATCCAAGATAAAATATAAAATATAAGATGAAACGGCCACAACCCCCTTTCTATGTAGGTCAAAGGGTGTATCTGTCAACCAAATATCTCAACTTGAAAACACCCTGTAAAAAACTTGGCCCCAAATATATAGGCCCATTTAAGGTAGTAAAGATCATAAACCCCGTGACAGCTACAACTTCCACCATTACTGGGGAAAATGCATCCCATTTTCCATAGTAACCTACTTCAGCCAGTAAGGAAATTCCCTTTAAGGGGCAAATTGCAAAACCCCCTCCTCCCATCATAGTGGGGAACCAACCACATTTCCTGGTAACTGAGATACTGGATTCACGTTGGCATAGGGGCCGACTGCAATACCTTATTCTATGGGAGGGATACACCCTTGCGGACCCATCATGGGTACCATGCCAAGATGTAAATGCTGAATGGCTCGTATCTCGATTCCATAAGAAAAACCTAGACAAACCAGGGCCCCTACAGCGTAGCCATTATAATCATGCTAACATCAGATTCTGTCATTTCAGATGCCAGCATCGTGATAGGATGGCCGCATGTCAGCTCCGTCCCACTGGGCTGCCATTCAGGGGGGGTGGGGGAGAGAACCAGCCACAGGAAAAGCCACCCAGAGCCTGACACCAATGTAGTTGCTGCATTCCAGCCACAGATAAGACCGGAATCATCCCTGAAACCCCAATATCATCCAGTCTCCAATCTTTACTTCGTGGCAAAGGTTGTGGAGAGTGTGGTAGTGCGACAGCTTCCCCAGTACCTGGATGAAATGGACTATCTAGATCCATTCCAGTCGAGCTTTAGGCCTGGATATAGCATGGAAACAGCATTGGTCGCATTGGTTGATGATCTCTAGAGGGCTAGGGACAGGGGTTGTTTCTCTGTCCTAGTCCTATTAGATCTCTCAGTGGCTTTTGATACCATCGACCATGGTATCATGCTGCGTCGGTTGGAGGGGTTAGGAGTGGGGGGCACCATGTTACAGTGGTTCTCCTCCTTCCTTTCTGACCATATGCAGTCTGTGTTGACAGGGGGGCATAGGTCGACCCCGAGGTGCCTCGTTTGTGGGGTGCCACAGGGGTCAGTCCTCTCG
This sequence comes from Arizona elegans, assembly GCA_022577455.1. NCBI lineage: Eukaryota > Metazoa > Chordata > Lepidosauria > Squamata > Colubridae > Arizona > Arizona elegans. The sequence goes on along the minus strand of JAKOOJ010000007.1, from coordinate 28,801,545 downwards.
CCTCTCCTGTTCAACATTTATGTGAAGCCGCTGGGTGAGATCATCCGTGGCTTCGGGGTGGATTTCCATCAGTACGCTGATGACACTCAGCTGTACATTTCCACCCTGGGCCACCCCAATTATGCCCTTGAAGTGATGACCCGGTGCCTGGAGGCCATACGGATCTGGATGGGGAGAAACAAGCTCAGGCTCAACCCCTCCAAGACTGAGTGGCTGTGGTTTCCGGCATCCCATCATAGTCAATTGGTTCCATCACTGACTATAGGGGGTGAGACCTTGGCCCCCTCAGAGAGGGTTCACAACTTGGGTGTCCTCCTGGACTCTCAGCTGTCTTTAGAAGATCATTTGATGGCTGTGGCCAGGGGGGCTTTTTATCAGGTTCGCCTGATCCACCAGTTGCGCCCCTTTCTGGACTGGGATGCCTTGTGCACGGTCACTCATGCCCTCATCACTTCCTGTCTGGACTACTGTAACACTCTCTACATGGGGCTCCCCTTGAAGAGCACCCGGAGGCTCCAGCTGGTCCAGAATGTGGCCGTGCGGGTGATTATGGGGGTGACTCAGTGCTCCCATGTAACACCGTTCCTGTGTGAGCTGCATTGGCTCCCAGTGGTCTTCCAGGTGTGATTCAAGGTGTTGGTCGCCACCTTTAAAGCGCTCCATGGCATAGGACCTGGATATTTACAAGACCGCCTTCTGCCTCCGATAGCCTCCCACCGACCAGTACGCTCCCACAGAGAGGTCTCTTCAGGGTGCCGTCGGTTAGATAGTGTCGATTGACGACCCCCAGGGGAGAGCCTTCTCTGTGGGAGCACCTGCCCTCTGGAATGAGCTGCCCCTGGAGATTTCCGACCTCTGTACCTTCCGCCGCGCCCTTAAAACTCTATTATTCCATCAAGCAGGGCTGGCCTAAAATATTATTTTAATGGGTTATTGTGTTTTAGATGATTGGCCAAATTATCTAATAATCTAATTGTTTTTAACTTTTATATCGTTTTTATCTTGGCTGAGTCCCTTTGGGAGAAGGGCGGTATAAAAATTTGATAAATAAATAAATAAATACCATCTTGCTAGGCTGTGAAATGCTGCAGATCCATGACAAAATGGAACGCAGCCATTTTTTCTGCCGATTCATTGTTGGGAGGCGACCAGCTGACGTTCAGTGCAATATACAAATGACATTGCTGATGAGGCCACAGGAAATTGGAGATGGCAAACCATCATTGCTGGCTGACACGAGGAGGCTGCAAGTAGGGGGTGACTGGAAGGTGGGGCCATGAGGTGGAGCTGAGAAGGGAAGCGGGAACTTTTAAAAGGTGGTGGGGAGCACAGAACAAACAAAGCTGACAATGTTTTCATCTTCATAGGTGTTTGTCGGAGCGTGCCGGAGCACTATATAAAGACTCATCACAGGAAGCCTGTTTGAATTATTTTCTTTAGTGGAGCGAGCCAGAACCTGACATTAGCCAGAGGTAAGAACTGCATGCTATACCCAGGGAGTTCATACATTGCCTTCCTGATCAATATAACACAAAGATCCAAAAAACACAAAGTATTGGTAACTAAAATGGGGATATAATTGTCTCTCTGAGAATGGGGATTCTGTCCAGCTAACCAAATATTTTGTTGTTTCTATATTATTCAGTTTTCTCAATGACAACAATTGCACCAATAATACTTCTTTAATTTTTACCATAAACTATTATGAAAGCAAAAATAAGGTTGAATAAACCGTATGTTCATACATTGCTATTGCTGCTATTTCAACTGTCTGGCCTGTCATCCTGTTGTATTCGTAAAGCACCGCATAGCTTCTTTCTAAGAAACAATGCTAACTACACTTAGTTATGCAACAACTCTCTTAAATGTGACAGCTGAGCCAAATGATTTATTTATTTATTTATTTATGCAGAAGAGAGAGCTACTGCTAACCAAGAGACTGAAATCACTGGGTGTCAGACCATGTAAAGAGCCCTGGTCGGACCACGCTCCCCACCCTGCCTGACAGTAAGACACACTGGAGGCAAAGACGTACCTGAGGGATCTGTCCCCAGGACTCCTAAGTGCAGCTCAGCTTCAACTGCAGTAGTACAAGCATTAACCAGCACTACAGGGGCCTTCTCAAAATGGCTAAACTGGGAAGACTCAACGAGTTCGATATTATTCACCCAGAACAGTGGAGCTCATACATTTCCTGAGTAGACTCTCAGGGCTAACCAGGTCACAGACGACGGCCTGAAGGCGGCAACCCTACTATATGTCTGTGGACAAGTCACGTTTGATATCACTGAAAACTTGATAGCATCAGTAAGCGTAGAGACATTGGCCTATGCAGACCTCAAGAAAAAATTAAGTGAACATTTTGATCCTAAACTCTCGGTCATTGCCCAGTGTCATGCATTTAAGCAACATGAACAGAGATCTGGGGAATCTGCAGCAGAGTTTGTGGCAGCCCTTCGCCAACTTTGCATCAATGTGAGTTCCCTGATCTGGAAGACCATCTCAGAGAGAGGCTCATTTGTGGCCTGCGTAATAGTGAATTAATGCAGCTCCTATTTGCCAAGGAGAAATGACTTTCCAAGATGCATTGAAGGAAGTCATGGTGGATGAGGCTGCTGGAGGGGCCATGAAGACTCCGGCCACAAAAACACACACCAGTACCCCGGGTGATCAACCAAGAGACCACAGAAGGCTCGGAAAAGGTCAATGAGAATGAAGAAATCAATCACTTGTGGAGAGAGCCACCCAGAAGGCCACCTTCCACAAAGCAAGCAACTCCCCCACAGAGCTGTGCAAGCTGTGGGGGACAGCATGAAAGAGCAGAGTGCAGATTCCACACAACAGTATGCTGTGCCTGTGGAAAACAAGGTCACATTGCTAGAGTTTGCAGAGATCATCAGTGAGAAATGAAACCTGCAACACAGCAGCACAATGGGAAAAGGCTCCCAGGACAAAACAGAGTTGAATACTGTTTGGGAAGGCCTAGCATCCAATGCATAGGGGCCCAATGCCCCATCAAAGAAAAGATAAGACTCCAACTAAAACTTCAAGGGGTCCCCTGCTCCATGGAGCTAGATACTGGATCGGTCCTGTCCATTATCTCCTCCATGACTTTCAACCACATTCGCAAATATAGCCAACAGCAGATCCCACTCAAATCATTGAGCTTAGTGCTAATGGACTTCTAGAATTGCCGTGTTCCCGTAAGGGGCAAAGCTACCATTAGGGTACAATTCAGAGGGTTTAAGGGTTCCCTCAGCATAGTGGTTGCAGAGGGGCCGCACACCAGTCTCATAGGACTGGATTGGTTCGAGGCCCTGGGCATCAGGGTTATTATTATTATTATTATTATTATTATTATTATTATTATTATTATTTGAATTTGTATACCCCCTACTTCCGAAGGACTCAGGACGGTGAACAGCCAAATAAAATACATATAATACAAATGTTAAAAAACCATTAAAATACAATTAAATAATTGGCCCGGAAAACGAAATTTAAAACACCCCAAATTCATAAGACAAATTTAAAATTTAAAATTTTTTAAAAATTTTTTAAAAAACAATTTAAAAGAGAGGTTACGCCAGGCCGGTCTGCTGGAATAGAAATGTTTTGATGGCATGGCGGAAAGCGTGCAGATCTGGGATCCTCCATATCTCCGGGGGGAGCTTGTTCCAGATGGGGGTGCCCCCACAGAGAAGGCTCTCCCCCTGGGGGCCACCAGTCGACACTGTTTGGTTGATGGCATCCTGAGGAGCCCCTCTCTATGGGAGCGTACTGGTCGGTGAGAGGCTACTGGTGGCAGAAGGCGGTCTCATAGATATCCCGGTCTTAAGCCATGGAGCGCTCTAAAATTGATAACCAAAACCTTGAAGCGCACCCGGAAGACCACCGGGAGCCAGAGCAGTTCGCGCAGGAGGGGGGTCACATGGGAGTGCCATGTCACTCCCATAACCACCTGCGCGGCCGCATTCTGGACCAGCTGGAGCTTCCTGGTGCTCCTCAAGGGGAGCCCCATGTAGAGAGCATTGCAGTAGTCCAGGCGGGAAATGATGAGGACATGAGTGACCGTATTTAATGAGTCCCGATCCAGAAAGAGACGCAACTGGTGAATCAGGCAAACCTTATAAAATGCCCTCCCGGCCACAGCCGTCAAGTGCTCTTCTAAAGACAGCTGTGAGTCCAGGAGGACCTCCAGGTTGCGAGCCCTCTCCGTTGGGGCCAACGACTCGCCCCCAATAGTCAGTGATGGCACCAACTGACTATATCGGGATGTTAGAAACCACAGCCACTCGGTCTTGGATGGGTTGAGCCTGAGTCTGTTCCTCCCCATCCAGATCCGTACAGCCTCCCGGCACCGGGACATCACTTCAAGGGCATCATTGGGGTGGTCTGGGGTGGAGATGTGCAGCTGGGTGTCATCAGCGTACTGGTGGTACTTCACCCCGAAACCACAGATGATCTCACCCAGCGGCTTCACATAAATGTTGAACAGAAGGGGTGAGAGGACTGACCTTTGTGGCACCCCACATACAAGGGGCCTCGGGGTCGACCTCGGCCCCCCTGCCAACACTGACTGCGACCGGTCAGAGAGGAAGGTGGAGAACCACCACAGCACGGTGCCTTCCACCCCTAACTCTTCCAGCCGGTGCAGCATGATACCATGGTCAATGGTATCAAAAGCCGCTGAGAGGTCTACTAGGATCAGGACAGAGGAGCAACCCCTGTCCCGAGCCCTCCAGAGATCATCAGCCAATACGACCAATGCCGTTTCCGTACTGTACCCAGGCTTGAAGCCCGACTGGAATGGATCCAGATAAGCCAATTCATCCAGGTACTGAGGCAGCTGTCGTGCTACCACACTCTCAACAACCTTCGCAACAAAGTGAAGGTTGGAGACTGGACGGTAATTAGCCAATACTGCCGGGTCCATGGAAGGCTTCTTGAGGAGAGGTCTCACCACCGCCTCTTTCAAGGTGGTGGGAAATACTCCCTCACTCAAAGAAGCATTTATAATCCCCTGGAGCCAGCCTCATGTAACCTCCCGAGAGGCCAGCACCAACCAGGAGGGACACAGATCCAATAAACATGTGGCAGCATTCAGTCTACTCAGTATCCTGTCCACGTCTTCGGGAGTCACAGAGTCAAACTCTTCCCAGATAATATTCTCAAGACCTGCCTCCATCCTCCCCCCTGAATCTACCCCATCAAGAGTCCAGATGTTCCCGAATCTGAGCAATTTTATCATACAGATACTGTATGAAGTCCTCGGCTCTACCCTCCAAGGGGTCCTCCCGCACTTCCTGAAGGAGCAGGGAGCGGGTCACCCTAAACAGGGCAGTTGGGCAGTTATCTGATGATGCAATAAGAGCGGAAAAATAGTTACATTTTGCCACTTTTATCGCCGCAAGGTAAATCTTAATATGAGACCTTACCAGTGTTCGGTCAGATTCACACCGGCTGGCCCTCCAACTGCTCTCCAGACATCTTTTCCAGTGCTTCATCTCCCTCAGCTCCTCTGTGAACCAAGGAGCCAAGCGAGATCAGCGCTGAGTCAGAGGCCGCAAAGGCATGACCCGATCCAAAGCTCCAGCAGCCGCCCTATCCCAGGCGGCCACTAGGTCTTCAGTTGAGCCGTGAGCCAGAGCCTCAGGAAATGGCCCAAGCTCTGTCTGGAACCAATCCGGGTCCATCAGGTGCCTGGGGCAGAACCACCTCATCGGTTCCACCTCCCTGCAGCGGGGTATAGTGGTTCGAAGGTCAAGGTGAAGGAGGGAATGATACGACCATGACAAGAGTTCAATCACTATATCCCCAATATCGAGATCATTCAACCACTGACCAGAGACAAAAACCAAGTCCAGAGTGTTTCCCCCCGTGTGAGTAGGGCCATGCACTAACTGGGTCAGGTCCATAGCCATCATGGAAGCCATGAACTCCAACGCTGCCTCAGATGCTTCACCGATGGATGACAGGTTAAAATCCCCCATGACCATAAGCCTTGGGGTATCAACCGCCACCCCGGCTATAACATTGAGCAGTTCAGACAGGGCTGCTGCCACATGGCAGGGAGCCAGGTACGTGATCAGCAAGCCCACTTGTACCCCATGACCCCACTTCACCAGGAGGTACTCACAACTGGCAATCTGAGGAACAGTGGCCTCCCTCAGACCAAGATCTTCTTTTATAACAACCACCACCACCCCGCCCCTACCCTGTGACCTCGGTTGATGAAATGCTGGAAACCAGGAGGGCACATTTCAATGAGAGGGACACCCCCCCTTGGCCCAACCAGGTCTCCGTAATTCCTGCCACATCCACTCCCCCCTCCTGAACTAGATCACAAACGAGGGGGGCTTTATTTACCACGGACCTGGCATCCATCAAAACCAAATGGGCATCCATCAAAACCAAATAGCCAATCTAGAAGTGGTATGCCAACAATACACTGACTTATTCAGCACTGAACTGGGACAATACAAAGGGGCACCCATTGCACTCAACCTTGATCCAGTAGTAACTCCAATCCGATTAAAACCCCACAGGATTCCCTTTGCATTGAAGCCTAAAATTGATGCAGAATTAGACAAGCTGGTACAGCAGGGAATGCTCCAACCCGTGGACTGTAGCCATTGGGAGACTCCCATAGTGACCCCAGTTAATGGGGACGTTCACATTTGCGCAGACTACAAGTGCACCATAAATAAGGCACTACAGCAGCATGCTTACCCTGTACCAGTGGTAAGCCACATACTCGCCTCACTCCTGGGAGGCTGAATCTTCGCTAAACTAGACCTTGCCTTGGCCTACCAGCAGCTACCAGTAGACAACGCTACCGCAAAAGCACAAACAATAGTTACATACAGAGGTGCATTCTGAGTGCGCCGATTGCAGTTTAGGGTAAGCATAGCACCAGGATTGTTCCAAAGTATTATGGAATGAACACTGAAGAACATTTCTGGTGTCTGCCCGTACTTTGATGATGTCCTGATCACAGGAAATCAGCGGTAGCCCTGGCGGAATGTCTCCATGCAGTACTCCAATGTTTCCATGAGGCAGGCCTAAAACTCAAGAGGGAAAAGTGCCAGATTAGCATGGAATCCACAGAATTCCTGGCTTTCCACATCGACACTGCCAGAATCCACCCATCTGAAGCAAAGCTAAAGGCAATTCAACAAGCCCCACTCCAAAATCCAAGGGGGAGCTCCAAGCATTCATGGGCTTGCTCAGTTTTTACCACTCCTTTTACCACATAAGGCTGCCCTGGAAGAACTGCTATACTGCTTACTGGACAAACAAGCACCCTGGGTCTGGTTGAGCCCTCAAGATAAAGCGTTCAAGTTGGTAAAATCATTGTTATCCTTGGACTCCGTCCTAGCTCATTTCAACGAAACCGTACCAGTAACACTAGCCTGTGACACTTTGCCATACAACATTGGGGCAGTACTAAGCCACAGGATGCCAGATAGTAGACAGGCCCCCATTGCATACTATTCTAGAACATTATCACTGGCTGACAGGAACTATACCCACATAGACAAGGAAGTTCTCGCCATAGTGGCTGGCATTAAGAAGTTCCACGATTTCTTATATGGACAAACCTTCACCTTCTTTACAGACCACAAACTCATGCGTGGTCTCTTCACAGCTGACAAACAGACACCACTGATCCTGTCACTGCGAATGCTATGATGGTCCATTTTCATGGCCGCATACATGTACTGGCTAGTCTACAAACCGGGCAAGGAAGTGGGCCACGCTGACGCTCTAGCTGACTGCCTCTATCATAGACTGAGCCGGATCCGGCCCCTGCTTGTCGTATTCTGGTGATCCAGGACCTGCCTGACATACACCTACATGCAGGGGATGTTGCAGCTGAAACCACCACAGACAGAACACTTCGCTGCATTCTCAACTGGGTGTTAAGGGGATGGCCTGAAGCCCAGCCAGGTTCAGAGTTCCAACACTATGCTTCTTGAAAAAATGAACTTTCGGTCCACAAGGGAAGCAGGGTCACCATTCCACCAGTCTTCACTCCAAGGTGCTGGATTTTCTACATGAAGGGCACCCAGGAATTGTTTGGATGAAGGCTCTAGCCAGGAGCTACTTGTGGTGGCCAGGCCTGGACAAAGACATAGAGAAGCAAGTAAGGAATTGCCAGGTCTGCCAAGAAATCTGACTGGAGATACCACAAGCACCAATGTACCACTGGAAGACCACCACACATGCCCCATGGTCTTGCATGCACATTGACTTTGCAGGCCCCTTCCAGGGGCAGGTGTTCCTGATAGTAGTGGACTATAACTATTCCAAGTGGTCAGAAGTGGTACCGGTCTCATCGATGACAATGATCAGGGTCATCTGAGAGTTGCTCGTCACACATGGTCTGCCAGATGTAATTGTGTTCGACATGGGGCACAATTCACGGCAGCAGAGTTTCAGTCATTCCTCAATGCCAACATGATTCGGCACATAACATCCACTCCATTCAACCTCATGACCAACGGTCAGACTGAATGAATGGTCAGGACCACAAAGGAGGTGCTCAAGCACAAATGGGGACTGGAATCACCGCCTGGCAAACTTCCTCCTGTGTCAACACACAATGCCCAGTACAGCAACAGGTCACAGCCCAGCGGAGCTGAGGTGGGGCCGTCGGCTCACCACAAAGCTCAACCAACTTCACCCAGACAGAGTAGCGGTGGAGATGGTTCAGCCAACACCTCCCCCCCCTCGGAACTTATAGCCAGGTGAATTGGTCTGGGCCAGGAACTATGGGAGTGGGGCATCTTGGGTGGCATCCAGGGTATCTAACATAATGGCCCATTGTCATACAAGGTTACTCTGGGGAATGATCGTACAATCAGATGCCACATTTATTTATTTATTTATTTATTTATTTATTTATTTATTTATTTATTTTTATATGCCACCCTTCTCCGGAGACTGAGGGCAGCTTACAATGCGTTAAGCAATAGCCTTCATCCTTTTGTATATTTTATACAAAGTCAGCTTATTGCTCCCACAAACCGGGTCCTCATTTTACCCACCTTAGAAAGGATGGAAGGCTGAGTCGACCTTGAGCCTGGTAAGAATTGAACTCGCAGTAATTGCAGGCAGCTGGATGTTAAATGCTGCCTTAATAGGAGGCATTAGCCTCCTACGCCACTCAGGCTCCATTGATCAGTTATGCTGTCAGCAAGCCGGGCCAGTGCTGATTGAGAATCCCAAGGCTTTATCAGACCCACTAGAGAACTGTTTTCCTTTGAGTTTGCCTACACCACCCATGGCTGCCTCTGGAGAAACAGAAGTACCAAGGGCAGTAGATGTGCCGCCACTCATCGTTGACCAAAATGGCCATCAAGGCTCTGTTCAATTGGAGATGGACAATACTCACTTAAACAGGACTCTCCAGTAACATTATGGCGGTCCACCAGGATTCATGGGGCCCCAGCCTATCTTAAAGATTATGAATATTGAACAGACTGAGGGTAAGAACTATCATAGAGGGGAGGGGTGTTATGTATTGAATACATATAGTTGTGTTAAGCCTGCTAAAGTGAAACTAACCTTTAGATTACCCTAACTGTTAACTTCAACTGTTTTGAAGGGAAACTTAGACCATTCATATTTCGGTGGGCTTTTTCAAGTACTATGATTGGTTGAGGCCCTAGGGGACCAGAGTATAAATTACAGGAATTTGCCTGTTGTTCAGAGTTCCAGTTGAGTCAATAAATGCTGTTGTATCTATGCTGTCTGTTCTTGCTTACCGTAGCCCACAACATAATAGTTTACTAAATAGTGGATTTTAAGTGGATGGGAAAGGCTGTCAAGTGATATGCAAACATTCTATTAAAAAGTAGAAGTAATTTTATTGTTACATTTACTTTTCTGTTTTGTATTTTTATCACCCTTAATTTATGTTACTTATATTTGAAAGACAAGACTTAGAGTAAATTGACTCATTTTTAAAAGGAGATAATCTCTACCCAATCGCAAATTTGAACTGTTGAAAAAGTGGCATGATATAATTATCAGAGTAAATGTGGCCAGTCACATACTTCTTTTTAATTCAATATCACTTCAAATTCTTTCTTGTCTCACTCATACATCCTTATTTATATAAGGAAGTATGGCCAGTGTGGGAAGCCTCCCCCTCCTAGAAGAATGAAATATTTTGAGAAATATTAAAAAAGGAGAATATTATATTTCCCTAAATGAGAAATAAAGAAACATGTTTTTTTTTTTAGGGGCAAGAAGCAGACTCACTCTTTCTTAATACCTGCCCAGCAGATATTTTGTGCCCATTAAGAAAGACTGGGCCAGCCTATCTACAGAGCCTTGATAGTACAGTGGTTTAATGCACCCTGTTATTAACACAGCTGCCTGCAATTTCTGCTGGTTCAAATCTCTCCAAGGCTCAAGGTTGACTCAGCCTTCCATCCTTTCTAAGGTAGGTGAAATGAGGACCCAGTTTGTGGGGGCAATAAGCTGACTTTGTATAAAATATACAAAAGAATGAAGGCTATTGCTTAACGCATTGTAAGCCGCCCTGTCTCCGGAGAAGGGTAGCATATAAATCACATTAAACAAAAAACCAAAAAAAACAAAAAACAAAAACCAAAAGACCTTCAGCTCCAGGATGAAGGGATTAAGAAAAACAGAACATGATCCTTCAAGACATAATAGGATTAACCAACTACCATTTAGCAGAAGATACAGAGCTCACTATATTGCACAATCTCCTAAGGGTATTTCAGACATTGCACAATCCCCAGAGCAGTCTAAACTCAGACGAATACCTACGATTTCCTTTTCCTCTTTTGCCTATAGAGCCAGCTATGCAGTGGTGAAATTCAGCCAGTTCTATCTGGCTCAGGCAAACTGGTAGTGCCAGCAGCGGGCAGCTCCGCCCAACCGCCTAGACATCATCACGTCCCATTTTTTTTAAATGAAATGTTTTTATTTTTAGAACAAAAACATAAAGCACATCTTTTCAAAATGAAGCTTTTGCTCCAGTCACATATTAAAGCAAATCATTAACAAATCTTATTTTTCAATTAACACAACTTAATATTTTAAACAAGTATTTCACTCAAATCTGTCTGTAACTATGCAATTATCCCCCAAATCCTGTTACTTAAATCTTAAATCCTAACTAATTATCAATCCATTTTTCTCTTTCATTTGCTTAGATGGATATATTTTAACAATATAAATCATACAATTATATTAAACATTCCAAAAATATTTAATTTCAATATACCCATTTTATTTCTATTAAAATTTACACTCTTTATTTCTATTATTGAATCTAACATTCATTTTATCTTAACTATCATTCTCAACATACACCTCCTCACTTTAATTATCCCATCTCATTTTATATTTTCCTAAAAAAAACCAGTGTTATTTTCTTTATCTTTGTTGTTAAACCAATCATTTTTATTTCTTGGCTGATAAACACAGCATAACCATTTGTTTTAGCTGTTGAACACAGCATATCCTTTTTTATTTTTTGGCTGTTACACAGCATGCCCTTTCTTGTTTGGCTGTTAAACACAACATATTAATTTTTGTTTTTTTGGCCATTACATGGCAAATTCAGTTTTGTTTTGGCTGTTACACAGCATAATCATTTTGTTTGGCTGTTTAACACAGCATATTATAACTTTTTGGCTGCTAAATACAGCATATTCATAGTTGGTTTAACTATCAATCTCTACTTAAACCTTTCTTTGTTGTTTCCATCCATCTATGCATTGCTTTTTCACATAATCTTATTTTTCTGTACCCTTTTTCATGATATTCATGACATTTTAACATTGAGACATGGTTCTTGCTTAAAATATATCTTTAACAGTATTTATAAGTTCCTTTTAACATTTTCAATTAATCATATTTATTCTTATTGTTTTCCTTAACATTTTAGCATTAAAACATAGTTCTTGCATCAAGCATATCTTTACATGTATTAATTAATTTCTTCTAACATTCTTGATTTCTATAAAAACCTCCCTTTTATTATTACAATCCATCTTTATTTTATTTTATTTTTAATCACATTATCTTCATTTCCCTGCCTGCAAACATATATTTCCTTCCATTTTCCAAGTTTTTAATTTTGTTCTCCATAAATCAAGTTAATTTTCTTTTCTTATTTTTATTCCGGATATGATGTATCAAATCTTTTTCTTTTGAGGATGCGCTTAATCCTACTTCTATTCCTGCACCAGCATTTAAATTATTATTATTTCAACTGTAGGAGTTCCATTGTAGATTTCTTTTCTTTTCACCATAATCAAGCTGCCTCCAGACAGGGGAAAAAAAATCCTCCTCCACAGAGTTCAGTAATTTTTATCTGTAAAGCTCAGAGTTTCCCATAAGAAAGGGAAGTTACAAAGTTCCTCTTTACGCCAGATGGTGTCTCTCTATAATCCACATTTTCCATTAGTCAGGCAAGACTCCATTTTATTTATTATTATATAACCATCCAATTTATTTCTTCTTTTAATTAAAAAAGTATCAAAAATTTCTTTTTTTTCTTTTTAAAATCCAATTCAAATTTTTAAAGTGTTTAGTCTTTTAACCATATCTTCAGATTAATTCTCTTAGTTCTGTTCCAAAATTAGTTGTTTCTCAAGTCTTTGTCTCTTTAAAGTTGCAGTATTAAAAATTTTTTTCCGGACTTCCGGTTTGCTGTTTGTCCCCGCTGGACGCTCCTTCGGGATCGTCGTACCCACTGCCTGTAAAGAGCCGCCTTTATAGCGGAATGGCGGCTCGAAAAAACTCCGTTTCCATGAGGAAACGGAGATAGAGCTGGCTGGGGTGGGTAGAGTCCTCTGCCTAATCCCAAAAGTTTTTTTTTTTTACTTTTGGGACGGAGCGGAAGAGACTCCCCGTATCCCCAGCCGATGCTCCGGGCTCTGGGAGATCTCTGCTACACGCAGAGCTAGGTGGCAAAAGCAAGCCTGTAAACTTGTTAAACTAATTAAAGAAGACGTGAGCTGGACTGCTGACCCTGAAGCGCAAGTATTTTTTTTTTATTTTAGAAAAGTTACTGAAGTTGTTTAAGAAGTGAAAGGAAAAAAGATTTTTAAAATGGCGATTGCTGACGCTTGAAGAGAGGCTGAAAAGGGAAAGTCCTTCCATTTTCTATTACAAAGTAGCGGAATGAATATTTCTGGCTGTAATTGAGGCAAAACCTCACTCTCACTCTTGTTTTTTTTTCTTTTTTTTCCTGGGGATCTGATATTGATCTTGGTTGGAAACAAGCCTTTTTTTTTTCTCTTTTCCACTAAATCTTGTCTGTGTGGGAAATGGCACCGGGACTTATACAGTTAGACAAACAGGCAGCGGGGGGAAATTCCCCCATTAACAAATTACATCAACAAGTTCTAACTCTCCAGTTTCAGAAACCTGACTTTAATATAATAGAATTTCTTCTTAAAGAGATTGTAAGAAGGGATGAGATTGTGAACCAGCAACTTCAAAAATTTAAGCAGGAAATTAAAGAAATTGGTGAATTGGTGAAATCAAAGTTTGACTTTTTGAATCAAAAGATTTTAAAAACAGCTAACGGTTTATCAGACTTTCTGATTCAGTTGGATGCAAAGACTAAATTATTAGAGTCTAAAATGAAAGAAACTGAGGAGAATTTGGATGACAAGATTCAAAAAATTAAAAAGGATTTGGTAAACACTCAGGATAATAGCTCAGAAGACAAACCTAAAATGGAGGTTGACCAAAAGACTGGTAATGAAGAAAATGTGCAACAGAGGATTGAAAGAGAAGTTTTAATGATTCAATATAATTTTACAGAATATGCAATTAGACTGAGAGGTCTGCAGGAAAATAATAGAGATGACTTAAGGAAAATATCTTCTGAAATTCTGGCTGGGATTTTAAAGGTTCAACCTGATGAAGTGTTTTGCAGGATTGATAGAATTTATAGAATAAATTCCTGGTTGGCAAAGCAAAGGCAATTGCCTAGAGATGTGGTGATTTATTTTACAGATAAAGAAATTAGGAATAATATTGTGCAGAACTCTTTTAATTCTACTTTGCAATTTCATGGAAGAAAGATTTGGATTTTTAAGGAGCTCCCGCCTAAGATGCTAATGGAGAGGAAGAAATTTGGCTTTCTAGTGACTGAGTTAAAAAAAAGAAATATCCTATTTAGGTGGGATGCCCCAGTTGGTTTAATATTGAGACACCAAGGAGTAAGATACCAACTGAACACTGTTGAAAAGCGGAAGAATTTTATCAAAAAATTTTAAAAATGAATTTAATATCTTTAGGCACAATACAGGATAAGCAAAAGGAGTTGGAAACAAAAGGAAAATATCAAATTACAGACGCTGTGGTGGATGAATTGTCTTTGGACTCCCTGGATACCCCAGCTGGACTGTCTATAAATATGAGAGCAGTGTCATCCGACTCCAATGTGATGAACCATCAAGTTACAGACAAGTGCGTAAATCAACCAGTTGATATACAAGTGATGGAGAAGAAAGATGAGATGACAAAACAAAACCAACAAGATCAACTCATAAAGCAGAATGAAAATCGATCAGCCGACACACAACTTGTAGGAAGGAAACGAGGATGGAAATTCAATCCGCAAAAGAAAAAGAAAAGAAATAGATCTCATAGAAACAGCAGTTTCTAAACCAAGCAACAGTGAAGCCAGGGACTTTAAAAAATGAATGAATATGTGAAAAGATAGTGGAGGCGAACAATTGTTTAATACTATCTTGAGGATAGTGGCAGATCTCTGCAATGCCGTGATTTTGGAATGTGAAAGGAGCCTTACATTGTTGGATTTGAATTATCTACTCTGGATTTCTTTTACTGGTAAATATATTATAATTATTTTGAGTTACAAGGCAAGAGAGTCACGATGGGGCATGCAGAAGATCTGGATGTTACCCATTAGGATGATGGGAATCAACAATCCTGATGAAAACCACAATGATAACTATATGGATATAATTATAATGTCACTCGGGTGGTTGTTTTTACTTTTATATATATATGAGGATATCTACTACTGATGGGGGCAGAAGATGATTGAAGATTTTGAACAAACTGTTGCACCAGCATGTTATTTTACTCTATTATGGATGATGGATTTAACAATCCAGTGGAAAGACATCAAAGAAGATATTATATGGATCATAAATTTAAAGTTATTGTCTTTTTTCCTTTTACAAAATGGAATGCATATATAGATATGTGTATATTTTAGTAGAGTGGGCAGTGGATTATATTTAGAATTGTATTGCATGATTTTGTAGGAATTTGGGTTGAAATAGGTTAGTTTACTGATTGATTAGTTTAAGAAAAAGGATCTTTAAGTCATATACTTACGGGAGTGGAGGAATTGGATAAAACTGAATAAATGTTACATTTTGATCTAGGGAGAAGGCCGCTTTAAAATGTTATATTAATATATATAAAAGACTAAATGTTAAATTGTTGTAATAATACACTATAAGTGTAGGGGAGGATAAAAAGGGTAGATTATCGCAAAAATGGGAGTTATAAGAATATTATGCTAAGGGTCAGTATTTTGAGGAGGGAGTAAGGGAAAGATAAGATATTATGTAATTAGTTATGAAATAGCCTATTGTTGTGAAGAAGTCACAGGGGTGGGTGGGTGGTGAGGGGGGGTTAGGGAAGAGGGGGGGAAGGGGGAAAAACTTGTATTTGAAAACTTTTTCAATAAAAAAATTTTTTTTTTCCAAAGCCCTTTTGTTGCATAGCCGCTATTTTAGGCTAGGGGTCTTCTAATTATTAGTATTGCTCCAAATGTTGTTACAGGCCTGCACTGTTGTCACTTACCTGGCTTCAAAGAACTCCGTTTTTCTCCGCTTTTCTCCAGCACTTTACTTGCCCGGTTGTCCCAGCTTCATGGCAGCCACCATGGCTGCCGCCCCCCACCGCCGACTCACAGAAGGTTCCCTCCAACCTCCCAGGAACTTGCCTGTTCCTCTTGGTCATCTGAGGCACCCCTCTTCTTCCCCCATCCCTGCAAGATGGTTTCGGTCCAAAAACCCATCGGCGGCGGTTCGGCAGCTGGGGTTTCCGTGAGGCTCATCAAAACCCGTTATTTCCCCGATTGTCTCGCCACAACGCCAAACCGGAAGTTCATGTCCCATTTTTGACCCTCTGCGCATGCACAGAAGGCTCTGCGCATGCGTGGAGGAGTACATGTGAGTGTAGCGAGTGCGTGTATGCGCGTGCTCACATTTGCAAACTGGTAGCGAAGGTAAGTGGATTTGACCCCTGCAACTATGGCCCCTACATGACCCCTATAGGAATCTGACCAGAGCCAATAGAAAATTAAAGACATGCTCTTGCACAGGAACAGGAAGTTCAAATACAAAGCCCCAAAGACGGTATAAAAGCCACCTACTCTCAACTCTATTTTGTCAGCTGCACCAGAACCATAAATGCTGGTGGTTCTGTTCATCATTAAACCATCTTTCCAATTAGCCTCCATGTTTCCAGTGCCTTTCTCCCAGCTTGGATATTTCTTCCAACACCAGGTACTTACTATAAAGGAGGTGGCACTCTAAGAAACCATAGTTGGCCCTGGTTGTGGGTCCATCTGTTATTGTATTCCACACTAGTGTAAGGGCCTGCCTCTCCTCTCTGTTTGAGAAAATAGAACTCTTGAAACAATTAGCATTTCAAAAGGAACCTTTTATTGAAGGAAAGAGATAGCAAGACAAAGGAAATAGGATCTGAGTATTCCCATGCAATTCTGCTAAATTAAAGCAGTTAGAAACCCCTCCCCTCAGTCTGGTATTGAATAAACTAATCCACAGGTGTGAAGTTGTTTTGAGACTCACAGACTGAGAAGGTGATAAGAAGCTGTTCCCAGACGTCTCCTGCTGGAGGCTACGGAGCTGAGACAAAACAGATGGCATTCCCAAGAAGGTAAATCAAAGTACAAGATAGATAGGAAAAAGACTATAAACTAAAGAATGCACCCAGGCCCCTTCCCTATCAGAATGGCAGCGTCCCGATACGGCTTAATGCGACCTGACATACAGCCTCCTTAGGAATAGGAGAAATCCACCTGGAAAAAAGCACAAAGAAAAAACAGAGCAATGAGTTATTTGGGTTTATCAGGATATTGTGCATGGAATCTTCTTAGTAGGTTTGAGGCTCTAACATGTTTCTTAGCTACCCACTCATTCTGAGAGGGGGGGGTAAGTGTTTCCAAGCAACTAGGTATTGCGTGGTGTCATGATGTATGCATGAATCCAGAATTTCCTTAATTTCAAAGTGTTGCTCACCCTCAATCATGATAGGTGGAGTTGGGATGTGTGTTGGTGGTCTGAGTGGGGAGGTAATTTAAGGTTTCAACAGGTGGCAATGAAATATGGGGTGTACTTGCCTGATGGTTTTAGGCAGGAGTAATTCAACTATCACCATGTTTATGATTCTGGTGATAGGAAAAGGTCCTATGAATTTTGATCCCAATTTTTTTGAGGGTTGTCAGAATTGTAGGAACTTGGTGGATAAGTACCCCCTATCTCCTACTTTTAATGGCTTGGGCTCCATCATTTTTTTTTTATCAGCATGTGCTTTAAAAGTGGCTCTTCCATTCTTCCAAACAATAATGGTATAAGGAAGTATGGGATATTGCCATAAAAGATAAACTGACTTGTAATATTAAAGTAAGGAGGGGCATAATGAAAGTAAATGAATTCAATGGAATCTGGAAACAGTTCCTAATATATGTGTTTTCTGGAGGAAGGGGGATACCACCACCCGAAGAAGCTTTAAGATTTTGGAAGCAGGAATGATCCCAAGGGGTGGGGGAGCACTCGTTGATTGTTTGTATTGTGTATATTGTTATATATTATATATTATGATTTATGTATGTTAATAAAATTTAAAAAAAATTAATATTTTTTTTTTAAAAAAAAGTAGCTCTAGCATCTCTGAGAGCTTTTCTTACCACTGGCCAGGTGTTTTGTAGTTGATGTATCCAGTCCTTAAGATAGGGTATGGTTGGTTCTTCTACTGATAGCTCTGGCATTGGGTTAAACTCTTGGCCTGTGGCATCTAAAGATGGTGAAACTAGTAATGGAATGCACTGAGTTGTTATAAGCGACCTCTGCAAAAGGGAGGAAGTCGGTCCAGTTATCTTGTTGGTAGTTGATAAAACATTTTAAATATTGCCATTGAACCCTGTTAGTTCTCTCCATCCTTCTATTAGTTTGAGGATGGTGACTAGAACCTAGGCCCTGATACCTAGAAGGCTTTGGAATGCTCTCCAGAACTTTGATGTGAATTGGACCCCCCGATTGAATATGATCCTTTGGAGGGTACCATGCAGCCAGTATATGTGATGTAGAAACATTTTGGCAAGGTTTTTTTTTTTTTTTAATTTGATTTATATGCCGCCCTTCTCCGGAGACTCAGGGCGGCTTACAATGTGCTCAGCAAGATCCCGTTTTGGGGATCTTTTGGCAGGGAATAAAGTGGACCTGCTTGGAAAACATCTATTATGACCCAACTCTGTTCTCCCCCCACTTTCTAGTAGCTCTATAATAAAATCCATAGATATTTCTTTCCATGGTGCTGATGGCTCTGCTACAGTTTGCAATTGCCCTGGAGTTTTCCCCTGCCTTCTTTTTGCAACTGCATAGACAGGGCAGCTAGTCCCGTAGCTTTCTATATCTTTTTTCAGGGATGGCCACCAGAACTGCTTCTGTCAGCCTCTGCCTCTACTGCTTTGGCTGCCATAAGAAACGGGAGGGGGAGAGTTAGGGGGCCTGGGGGGGGGGAGAAGCGTGCTGGAGGATTTTTGAAGAAACGAAACCGAATCTCTGAAGTGGCTATTGGGTCTACCGTCATCGCGTTCCTGATTGATGACGATGCCAGACGTGCTTCCACCTGACCCATGGAAGACCTTTGGATTGAATGATTGACGATGGACAGTGAGAGGGGATGCTTTCTATATGCAATTTTCACGCCTATTGCTTTAGTTTCAGCTTTTCCTTGGTTGCGTTCACTTCATTTTCTAGTAAAAGTACATTACTCTATAAATAATGGAGTTTGGCTTATTCTTTCCTGGACTTTGAAGGAAGCACACAGCCTCTTAATTAACTGCAGTGTTTTCACAAAACTGAAATTGCTGGCCAACTTCGAGTCATGGCAGGTTTTCATGAAGGAAAAATCTCTGGCTGGCCGGGATATATAGCTTTCCTTCCACCCAAGCCAGATCGTCTTTAAGCAAACAGGTATTCTTATTAGCCTGGAACCAGTCGTCTGTAAGGAAGGCTTGTTTGAATGCTTGTCTGGTGGCATTGTCAGTTGGAAGGTCATAATTTTGGCTGATAGCTGGGAAGCAGGGAACAGGGGTTTGATTACTTCAGATTTGTAGCTATTGTACTGAGGCATTCTGGATAGAGCATCTGCTAAAAAGTTCTTTTCCCCAGGAAGGTAAAGTCAAATGTTTGAAATATTGGGCCCAGTGGACTTGCTTTGGGGATAGTTTCCATGGGGTCTTTAAGGCCTTCCAGATTTTTGTGCTCAGTCCAGACTTGGAAGGGGATTTTATTCCCCTTCAAGAATAATAATAATAACTTTATTGTCATTGTACGTGTATACACAGTATA
Source organism: Arizona elegans (assembly GCA_022577455.1). Lineage (NCBI taxonomy): Eukaryota > Metazoa > Chordata > Lepidosauria > Squamata > Colubridae > Arizona > Arizona elegans. Next base: position 28,781,899 of record JAKOOJ010000007.1, on the reverse strand, counting down.
CCCATACAACGAAATTCACTTAACACCCAAAGACCAGGCCCAACACACATAACAATCCCCAAACACACTCCCACCCACCACAATTCCCCACCCCTAAACCACCCAAACATCCACACAACAGACTAAGTAGTACTGTCCAACAGCTCACTGATGGTGGCCCTTTAGTTCATTGTTGAGTGCAATTATAGCTCTGGGATAAAAACTATTCAGAAAACGTGTGGTCCAAGTTTTAATTGTTCTGTATCTTCTGCCAGAAGGCAACAGTCCAAAAAGACTGTAAGCAGGATGGAAAGAGTCTCTGAGAATGTTATGCAACTTTCTCAAACAGCGAGATTTGAAGATGTTATCCAGGGCTGGTAGCTGGAGTCTGTTGATATTCTGGGCAGTTTTAATGATTCTCTGTAGAGCTTTTTTTGTCCACTACAGAGCTACTCAATTATTAGTTGCACGAAGACTGCTGGAGTGTCCTGTAGTCCAAATGGGAGCACTTTGAACTGGAAGCACCCCAATGTGTGTTAAAAGCCATTTTCCATTCATCCTTTTCCTAATTCTGACTCTGTAGTAGGCTTCCCTTGTCAAATTTTGAGAAAATTTTCCCCTTAGAGAGGTGGGCTAGCATGTCTTTTTTTTTTTTTTTGCTATATAAAGAAAGAGCAATAATTCCTTTTTTAATTTTTTTTTAAAAAAACCTTTATTGTTAAAAAAATTGGACATGGTGGAACCATCTTGGTGGTATCTCCGCCATACACAGTGTGTTCAATATACATTACTACTTACTAATTAATACATACTTAACCTCTTCTACACATTTACAATTCCAATTCCAATTACATAATATATTACACGTATTGCCTCTTGTTTCAATCTACACAACCTTGTTCTAATCCGTTCCGACTTCCATTCCTTAAGTCTAACCATTTATAAATTCTATTCTAAATCTCATAGTACTCTGTCTCCTTTATTTTTCAGTTCTAGCATCAGTCTATCACAGACTGCACAGTTCTGCACAGTCAAGTATTTTCTTTGTTATCTTTAGGTATGTTTCCACTTTTCATTGTTGGGCATAAACTATTCTCGCAGTTGTTATGATATGCAGTATTAAATATGTTAACCCTTTACTTAGATCTTCTTTAATAATTCCTAATAAGACTATTTCTGGTTTGAGTTCCGATCTCTGTCCGGTCATTTCTTCCAACCACCTTTGAATCCTTTGCCAATATTCTTTTGCTTTTCTACATGTCCACCACATGTGGTAGTAGGTGCCCAGTATTTGGTCACATTTCCAGCATTTAGGTGATAAATTTTTGTACATTTTGGCTAGCCTGGCTGGTGGTAAGTGCCACCTATACAACATATTTTTAAAAAAGTAATATTTATTAAAATTTCCAACATTTAAAACACAAAACACAAATTTACACTCATTGCAGCTTTTCCATATCGGATTATCACATATCCTTTGTGATAATCATATTTACATAAATTTTATTTCTATACATCACTATCCTATGTTACACCATCATTTAAATTATAGTAATATCTACTCACAAATAATCATATTATCATATTATCATTGATATTATATATTTCTTATAGATTTTACATTATATATTATACTTTTTATAACTTATACCTTAAGTTTTATGCTTATTCTCAAGCGAGATATACCATCTATTCCAAATTTGGTAGTACTCGGTTTCTTCTCTCTCTTTCATTTCCATAGACAGTCTATCCATTTCTGCACATTCGTAGATTTTCCTTCCATTTGATCTGGAGGAGTATCAGCTTGTTTCCAATTCTGCACGAAGACGATTCTGCTCGCTGTTAATATATGTAACGTTATATATAGTAGTTTTTTACCCATTTTCCCATCAAAAATACCCAAAAGAAATAATTCCGGCTTCAATTCTATTCTCTGTTCAATTATCTCTTCCAACCATTTTCTTATTTTATTATCTAGCCTTGGGGCAGGTCCACCACATGTGGGAGAACGTTCCCTGCTTGTAGCCACATCTCCAGCACTCAGGTGATCAGTTTAATTTGTGATTTTGGCCAATCTGGCTGTTGGTAAATGCCAACGGTAGAACTTTTAAAGAGGTTCTCCTTATAAGCAGCTGACATCATTAGTTTATAGTTTTTCTCCCATAATTTATCCCAATGGTCTAATTCAATACTATGCCTGAAATTTCTAGCCTAACTTATCATTGTCTCCTTCACATTTTCTTCTTCCATTTTAAATCTTAATAAGAAATTGTATATTTTAGTAATCATTTTTCCTCTGTTCCTATTAATATTTTGTCAAGTTCCAATTGTTCTCCATAAACACCATATTGTTCTCGATCTTTCATATATTTTGTTCTAATTTGCAGGTACTGCCACCAATCAATTTTTATTCCTTCATGTTTTAGATCCTGATCTGATTTTAACTTTCCTTGTTCATCCAATAATTTCGAATACACCACTTTATTTCTGTCTAATACATTTGGATAAATTATTGCCTCCATTATTGATATCCAAATTGGATATCTTTCATATAATGGTTTTTCCTAATTTTGTTCCAAGTATTTATCAAAGCATTTCATGCTAGATGTCTCTGAAAATATGTATGGGTTTTGTTTTTCCCTTCCCACAGGAATGCATGCTATCCCAGTTGAAGATTGTGGCCCTCTAGCATTAATATGGCACTAACGGCAGCGACGGCACCGGCAACACCAGGAGGCTGCAAGGAAGCCCTCGTTGTTAATAGAGGATAAATGTTAGGATCCCTTCAACCTCTAGGGATCTGTTGCACTCCTCTTTCTTGAAAGTCTGAGGACTTATTAAACTAATGAACTAAGTAGCCTGAGCAAGGTGATGGATAGGGACTGAGGATTACAAACTGGAAATGATGACTTACTCTCCCCCTCAACTGTCCCTCTCTACTTTATTAGATCTAGGTCTATTACGACCACTCAGCGTTAATTTGCAATCTTAGATTGATCTGCAGCTTTATTTACCACCTATTCCCCAAGATTACCCTGATTATTTAACCCTAAGTACTTTGTCCAGTGGCTCTGCCTTACTTTTTTGATCTAATCCTCAGCCATTGCTGGTATCAGGACTGGAGGAGATACAGACATCGAGAGTCTTGGATTATGGGGAGATAGACCACTTTCTCTTTGTTTGTTTCAAACGGTTTGGTCGCCGTGAGAGGGCGACCCTTTGAGACCTCTACCGCCACCTCCTTTGGATGTACTTACTACAACCATGAGACTTCCCATCGTCGTGAAAGGGCGATGATGTTCCGATGTATTGACATTTGTAACATACTGGTCTTCCTTTAACATCTATTTCCTCCCTTACTTTAAATTACCTGTCTTAACCATCTCTAACACTCTTAGAAGAAAATGATCCTTCATCTCCTTCAACTTGCTCCTATTTTTGATGTATTCAACTGCGGAGCTCCTTGCACTGCGAGATTCCCTGCTCTCGCATGTCTGGCCCTCTCAGTTATCGAGGGCTGCCCTTGAGGATGGGTTTTGGAACCCCGAGAGGTGGTTTGCAAAAAGCCGATGGCTTTGGGGTTTTTTAGATAAATCTTTAAGTTCTATCTTAAGGGGTTCTGGGAGGGATTGCCTGAATGGATCTGGGGGGATTCATAAATCCACTGAAAGGGGTAATGGGTCTGATGTTCATGGTGGGGAGGATGGGGACAGAAATCTGACAAGGATGCAGGGAGATGAAGCAATGGGCATTAGTATAGTAAGTGGGAGGTGCAGATATGATGGCTGCAGGGGGCCATATTATGTTTCGGGAGTGCGCACTCGATGTTTATGAGTGATTGCACACTCCAACCCCCAAAACATTGTTGGGTCTATGGCTGATGTTATGTAATGCCAGGTCAGTGGTAAATAAAGCCCCACTCATTCATGATCTTATTTCAGACGGGGGTGCTGACCTGGCAGGGATTACGGATTACGGAGACTTGGTTAGGCCAGGAGGGAGGAGTTCCCCTTGTGGAAATGTGCCCACCAGGTTTCTGTGCATTCCATCAGCCAAGGACTCAGGGAAGGGGTGGGGGAGTGGCAGCAATCATTAGAGAAAGTCTTTGCCCGAGGGAGGCCACTGTTCCTCAGATAGCCAGATGTGAGTCCCTCCTTGTGAAGTGGGGTCGGGGGATTCAGATGGGCCTATTGATTGTGTACCTGGCTCCCTGCCAGTAACAGCGGTCCTGCCTGAGCTGCTCGACATTATAGCCGGGGTGGCGGTGGAAACCCCCAGACTTTTGTTATGGGGGATTTTAACCTGCCATCCGCTGGTGAGATGTCGGAGAGTTCATGGCTTCCATGATGGCCATGGCCCTGACCCAGGTAGTTAAAGGCCCCACCCACTTGGGGAATCACACTCTGGACTTGATTTTTGTCTCTGATCAGTGGCTGAATGATCTAAGAATAGGGGATATAGACATCAAGCCCTTGTCATGGTCTGATCATTCTCTCCTTCACATTGACTTTCAAGTCACTTCCACCCACCTCAGGGAAACGGAACCAACCAAATGGTTCCGTCCCAGGCGCCTGATAGACCCCGAAAAGTTCTGACGGAGCTTGGGCCATTTCCTGAGATTCTGGCTCACGACTCGACTGAGGACCTGGTGGTCACCTGGGACAGGGTGGCTACTGGGGCCTTGGACCACGTTGTGCGTGTCCATGGCTGTGGCTTAGAAGACATTGTCTTCGTCTCTCTGCGGCATATGGAAAATTGAAAGCGGATGAAAATAAAATAAACAGCATTTTTGAAGTCCGATAACAACTAGGTGCGTTATTGAAGAGTTCTTGTCTCGGATGGACTAAGATTGATGCGGTTAGTCACCCTGAACTGCTTTTAATTGAGGTTTTCTTTTAAAGTGCTTTCCCTTTGAGGGATAAAAGTGAGCAGAGGGGGTGATGAAATGGCGAGACGATGATTTAAAGAGGTCTGAAAAACAATAAATTAGAATTTAATTGTGAGTTGGATCCGTAAAAGATGTCGACAGGGCGAAGGGCAGCAAACTAAGTTTTATGGTTATGTTTGAATAAGATAAAAATAAGATATATGAGAGCTGCCTGGATGTTGGAGTCAACATAATGTGGAGAACAGGAACCTTTTTTTTGGAACAGCCGAATATTTAAATGACTTGTTTGTGGGATCGTCTGAAAATTTGAAAAATTATCCCCTTTTTTTTGAAGACGCTGTGAAAATTGTGGACTAAAAGTTAAAAGTCTTAAAGTAATCTAAAGCATGTTTGTTGTTTGAAGTTCGCAGAAGGGCAAAATGGCGCTGAGGAGTGTAACTGATCTTGATTAACGTGACTACAGGAATTTCACTGTTTGTATTTTACACTGCCTCTGGTGCAAGAAGCAATTGTAAGCAAGCCTTCAATAACTTGGACTTCAATTTTTTTTAAATTTGGGACTCTTTAATGCTTTATTTGTCATCTCTGGCTTCTTAAAGTGAAAGTAAAATATGCCCAAATCCTTCTGAAAAGACCCTTCTGAGTATCTGTGGTACAGAATTGAGGATTAAAGATTTTCCTCTATAATAATTTAACATCTTAAATACAAGTTGATGACCCATTGATTTTGAACTGTGAATAAAGTTATAGAAATATTTGGTCAAAAATTAAAGGAGTTATTAAGATGGATCCATCTAAAGATGAATCGGTGCGACCTAAGGTCAAACAGATTTCTCAAGCTAGTATTGACTCAGCTCAAATTGTGTTGGCATTAAACAAATTAAGTGATAAAATTGAAATAATGGATACAGAATTTCAAAAAATACATTTAAAAATGGATGAAGAAAAGAAGGAAAGATCCAACCAGCTGGAACAAATTGTTCAAGAAATTAATGTTAATTTTGCTAAATACACAGCAGAAATAACAGTGATAAAAGATAATGTAGACCAACTACAAGTGCAAACAAAAAAATTTGATAAGCAAATAACTGAAATCTTTTTTAAAAATGAAAAACAGGATAGAAGAATATGTATTTTGGAAGAAGAAGTTAGGAAGTCCAACATTGTTATAAGAGGCATAGTGGAAGAAAAAGTGGACAATGTTAAACAACGTGTTTTGAAATGGCTTAATGAACTTGGATTCGATAAAAATTTTACAACTACAGATTTGATAAGTGTTTATCGAATTGGATTTAGAAGATAACGTGAAATAATAAGAAATGTTTTGGTGAGATTTGCGAGTGTTAATGATAAATTACAAGTAATGGCAAAAATTAGAGAAAATGGTGATGCAGTGCTGAAGATTGAGGGAAAACAGGTCCAAGTCTTTCAAGATATCTCAAGAGAGGAAAGATCGTGGAGATATTATTTGAAGCCAATTACTAAAATATTAAGAGATAGAGGTATTAAGTATAATTGGAGACCACCACAGCGAATGAAATTTTTCTATAAAAATAGAATGCATATATTCACAATAGAAACGGATGTGGTCCAATACTTCCATGAGCTTGGCTTGTTGGAAAAAGAGGAAGAACAAAGTGAATTAAGATCACAATTACTCAAAATGGGTGGAATTGAAATATATACATCAACACCAGAGGAAGAAGGAGGGGCGGTCGGAGGTTTAGGTCCAAAACCAAAGAGGAAAAGAAAACCAACGAAAGATATTTCTCCATCTTTGGCGGAGGTACAGAAGAAAAGTCGAGATCTTACTGGTGAAGGAGTGGAAAGGATGATTACATTGGACTCTGAACATAAAAGGGAAGATGAGCCCGAGTGTGGGGATGAAGAACCTGTAGTTGTTCAATTGAAACCAGAATTATGCCAATGAAGAGACGACCCAGCTGAGGGACGGGGTCCCCTCTCCCCCACTCTTGGAAACGAGGCGTGTCTTCATGAAGACGGTGGGGGATGAAGATTTTATGTGGTTGTGTGTCATGTTAGTTTTTGTTTTATGTTGTTTGTATGTTTTATATTATTATTATTTTTTATTATTATTTTTTCTATGTTATGTGTTGTCTATATATATTTGTTTGGGTTTTGGGTCACGGAAAGGAAAAAGAGGGAATAGTTAAAATTAAAAATATTAATGGGGATAATTAAGGTAATGACTTGGAATGTTAAAGGTACTGGGAATCAGATTAAGAGAAGACGTTTAGAATTTAAGATTAAAAGAGATTCTCCTGACATACTTTTTATGCAAGAAACTCATCAGAAATCTGAAGATATAAACAGGATGTATTTAAAAGGGATGCAGGTTTATGAAAAAGCTTTTGGGTCCTCAAAATCTAGAGGTGTTGCAACATTAATATCAAATAGAGTCCAATTTGAAAAAAACAAAGTAATAGCAGATATTGATGGACGATATTTGATAATAACAGGATGTATTAACGAGGAAAAAATAACATTAGTTAATTTATACGCACCAAATGTGAATCAAAAAGATTTTTTGAATAAGATTACCGATTTGTTGCAAACTGAAAGGGTAGGGAAAGTAATTATTGCTGGTGATTTTAATTTAATTAGAAACCAGATGGATAGTACCAATCCTACCCGATATGGTGGAATAAGAGAAAAATGGGGATACTTGATAATTGGATGTTGCAAAATGGTGTAGTAGATGTTTGGAGGGAAATTAAAGGTAACAAAAGAATGTATACTTTTCACTCAAAGGTATTTAATTATCTCAGCGGCTTTTGATACCATTGACCATGGTATCTTACTGCACCGGCTGGAGGGATTAGGAATAGAGGGCACTGTGCTTCGGTGGTTCTCCTCCTTCCTCTCTGACCGTTCACAGTTTGTGTTGGCAGGGGGGGCAGAGGTCGACCTCAAGGCACCTTATTTGTGGGGTGCTGCAAGGGTCAGTCCTCTCACCCCTTCTGTTCAACATTTATGTAAAACCGCTAGGCGAGATCATCTGTGGTTTCGGAGTGAGTGTTCCTCAGGATGCTGATGACACACAGCTATACATCTCCACCCCAGACCACCCCAATGATGCCCTTGCTGTAACGTCCCGTTGCTTGGAGGCCGTGCAGATTTGAATGGGGAGAAACAAGCTCAGACTCAACCCCTCCAAGACCGAGTGGCTGTAGCTTCCGGCGTCCCGGTATAGTTAGCTGGTACCATCACTGACAATTGGGGATGAAATCTTGCTCCCCACAGAGAGGGCCCACAACTTGGGTGTCCTCCTGGATTCACGGCTATCTTTAGAAGATCATTTGACGGCCGTGGTCAGGGGTGCCTTTTATCAGGTTCGCCTGATCCGCCAGTTGCATCCCTTTCTGGATTGGGATGCCTTGCGCACGGTGACTCATGGCCTAGTCACCTCCTGTATGGACTACTATAATGCTCTCTACATGGGGTTCCCCTTGAAAAGCACCCGTAGGCTCCAACTGGTCCAGAATGTAGCTGCGCGGGTGATTATGGGCGCAGCTCATTGCGCCCATGTAACACCTCTCCTACACGAGCTGCACTGGCTCCCGGTGGTCTTCTGGGTGCGATTCAAGGTGTTAGTTATCACCTTTAAAGCGCTCCATGGCTTAGGACCTGGGTACCTACGAGACTGTCTTTTGCCACCAATAGCCTCCCACCAACCAGTTTGTTCTCACAGGGAGGGAATACTCAGGGTACCATCAGTCAAATTATGCCGACTGGCAACTCCCAGTGGGAGTCTCTGTGAGGGCTCCAACCCTTTGGAATGAACTGCCCTGAGATACGAAATATCCCTGATCTCCGTGCTTTCCGCCGTGCCCTCAAAACCCTGATGTTCCAACAAGTGGGGCTAAACATATGAACATGTGAATGTTTTTAAAATGTTATCTAATTTTAGGTTCTATTTAATTGGGCCAAACTATGTTATAATAATAATTTTAATTAGCAATTTTATGATGTTTGTGTATCTATATTTTTCTTGACTGTACACTGCCTTGAGTCCTACGGGAGAAAGGCAGTATAGAAATATAACAAATAAATAAATAAATAAATAAATAAATAAATAAATAAATAAATAAATATCCTTTTGTTGTTTAATTGGACCCAATCTTTAAGCCATGTCCCTGCCGCTGCTTGATAGTATAATTCCCAATCAGGGAGGCCAAAACCTCCTTTGGTTCTAGAATCCTGTAAAAGTTTAAGTTTTATTCGGATTTTTTCCCCAACCAAATAAATTTACCTATTATTTTATTTAATGGTTCAAAGAAGGTTTTCCCCAATCTTATTGGTATTGTTTGGAAGAGAGATAGCAATTTGGGTAGTACATTTATTTTTATTGTGGCGATTCTGCCCATTAGAGATATTTGTAATTTTGCCCAATTATCTAGATCTTTTTGTATCTGTTGTATTAATTTATCGCAATTGTCCTCTTTTATCCAGGAACATTTCTCCGTTAAGCAGATTCCCAAATACTTTACTTTTTTAACAATTTGAATCCCCAATTTCTCTTCCAATTCCTCATTTTGCATTTTTGTAAGGTTCTTAGTTAGTATTTTAGTTTTTTCTTTATTTATTTTGAGCCTTGCCACTTTACCAAATTCTTCAATTTCCTGCACTAATATGGTTCCCGTCTCCAAAGGATCTTCTATAATAAAAGCCAGATCATCCACAAAAGCTTGTACTTTGTATTCTTCCTGTTTGATTTTTAGTCCTTTTATTGTTTGGTTTTGCCTAATTTGTATCAGTAGTATTTCCAATGATAGTATAAATAGAATAGGGATAAGGGACATCCCTGTCTTACCCCTTTAGTTATACTAATCTCCTCTGTTGTTTCCCCATTTATTATTATTTTTGCCAATTGGTTGGAATAAATCACCCTAATCATTCCCATAAATTTTCCCCCAAAATTCATAATTTTTAATTGATTAATAAGAAAGTTCCAATTTAAATTGTCAAAGGCTTTTTGGGCATCTGCAAACATTAATGCCACTTGCTTTTCCAGATGAGCCTCATAGTATTCTAATGTGTTCATAATAATCCATGTATTATTTCTTATGTGTCTATTGGGCAAAAATCCATTTTGGTCAGAATACATAATTTCATTTAGGTTTTTTTTTTTTTTTTTGCTCTTTTGGCCATTATTGTCATAAATATTTTGTAGTTGACATTAAGTAGCAAGATTGGCCTATACTTTTTAACTTGCTGTGTATCTGTATTTTCTTTTGGAATAAGTGTTATTAATGCCTCTATTCATGTCTTTGGTAATTTTGCCTATTCGAATGCTTTATTATTGTCAGCCTCCGCCTTTACTGCTTTGGCTGCCATATTAACGGGAGGGGGGAGAGCTAGGTAGCATGGAGAGGGAAGCGTGCTGGAGGAAACAAAACCGATAGTTAAGCCACCAGACTGTATCTTTGAAGCTGCCATCGGGCCAACGGTCGTGGCATTCCTGATTGATGACACTGCCAGACGTGTGCTTCCACCTGACCCATGGGAGACCTTTGGATTGGATGATTTATGATGGACAGTGGGAGGGGGTGCTTTCTATATGCAATTTTCACGTGTATTGCCTTAGATTCTGCTTTCCTTTGGTTGCGTTCACTTCATCTTCTAGTAAAAGTACCTTTCTCTATAAACAATGGAGTTTGGGTCATTCTTTCCTGGACTTTGAAGGAAGCACACCTGACATTAAGCAGAATCTCTTCTCCAGCCATCCCGGATAAACACTGAGGGGGCTGAACCCAAGATATGCCTGACCAAGAGAGTGAAGGAGACCAGATGGGAGCTTCTGGCTCTACTATAACTTCACTTCAAGCAGAGAAGGAAGCTGCAGAATGGATGGAAAAAATTCGGCTGAAAGAGGAGCCAGAGGAAGTTAGATGGTCGAGGGGAGTAGGAAGGTTGCCAGACCTAGGGAGGACCCCCCCCAAGGAGTAAGCAGCTCCAGACCTCATAAGAGAGAGGCGGTGTGGCTGCAAGAGCAAAAGGAGAGCCTCATGATTGCTCAGGCAATGCAACTCCTCTGCGATGCCGAGGAAAGCCGGAAAACCCATGAGTCTTATGTATTCCCTGTGGGGAAGGGAGGAGACTACCCCAGACTGAATCCAGAAGAGACAGCTTGTGGGGGAGAGGAAGAGGAAGCTGTGGAAAAAACATCTCAGGCTTCTGGAGCTCAAGCGAGGGATGCAGCAGCCCAGGGACCCCCAGCCTTGCAGGCCCTACCCCGCAGATGCAAAAAGCCAAAAATCCCCCCTCCAACCGGAAAATATGATGGGAACCCGAAGACCTTGGGGCTTTTCTTGACCCAAGTGTGGAACCACATGCAGGACTGGGGGGAGGATTACTTATCAGATGGGGCCTGAGTGAGATGCGTCACAAATGTCTTAGAGGGAGTAGCAACTGAATGGATGGTGGTCCTCCACAATAATAACTCTCCCTTGCTGAGGAATTACAACCTGTTCATGGGGGCTCTTAGGAGGCGGTTTGAAGACCACCTAGCTGAGTGGAAAGCGAGACTCAGAATGAAGGGTATCCAGCATGGCTGGAGATTGGTGGCAGAATACACCCAAGAATTCAGCAAACTGGCACTCCACATGACAGGGTGGTCAGAAGCAGCCCTACTGGAGAGTTTCAAGGACGGACTGAATGAAGACATATACAAAGACTGTAGAGCACGGGGGGTCCCCGAAGACTTGCAGAGTTGGTACGTAGTAGCTGAGGATGTGGAAATTGAGCTGGCCTGAAGCCGACTCCGAGGGGGCTGTGCAGAGGATCCGTCATCCCCCCCTTCTACTGCAAAGGAGCGCCAAAGGTGGGCACGGGGAAAGCGGAATTCCAACCAAAATCAAAGCCCTTCATGTGTTTCAAATGTGGAAAGGAAGGCTATCGGGCCACCAAATGTTTCTCCAAGCCAGTGCCAAAATCTATCGGCTCGGGACCAAAGAAGGCTGACAAAGCACCCGCAAAAGTTCACGAAACCGCCCTGAAAGGAGAAGTCATTGAGTTCGCTCCCCAAAACCAGGGTGAGTTGGGAACTCCGACCACCATGGACAATAGCGGGACGGACTCCGACTCCAACTCCGATGATCTGGTGAGTCACACTGAGGCCCCCATGCTCACCCCCATAGAAATAAGGGTGCCGTCCACAGGGGCACATGCGTAGATATTAGCCCTATTAGATTCTGGGTGCACCAGGTGCATAATCAGCCCGAAAGTAGTGGAGAAAATGGGCCTGAGGCTAAAAACGTTAAAAAGGCCCATTGCGTTCTGTCAGTTGGACGGATCGATTGCAGGAGGGGCCCCAGCCAGCTTTGTGACCAAACCCATTGAAATTCAATTGGGGGATCACATAGAGACCCCCAGGTTTATTGTGGCCCCTGGCATGGAACAACCCCTCATACTTGGACTGCCTTGGCTCTGTAGATGGAACCCACGTGTTAACTGGAAAACCGAGTTTTGTGCATTCACACAGGAAAACCGAGACTAGAGAGGGAAGAAAACCCCCTGGAGGATGGAATAGAACACAAAAGGGCAGAAGTGGCAATAGGCCACATCAAAGGGGAGGAAAAGATTCCAAAGGAATATTGGGATCTCCGAGAAGTTTTTAGTGAAAAAGCCTCGGATGTGCTACCCCCCAACAGAGCTATGAACTGTACCATTGAAATACTCCCTGGGGTGAAGCTCCCTAAGCCAAAGATCTACCCCATGACCCCTTGAGAACTAGTGGAATTGCGAAACTTCATTGATAAAAACCTAGAACGGGGTTTTATCCAACCAGCCAGACCAAGGGTGGCGGCGCCTGTAATGTTCCGAGAAAAGAAAGATGGTTCCTTTCATTTGGTAGTTGATTATAGGAATATCAACACTATTTGCGTGGAAAATGTGCTGCTCATGAAGGACATGCTAGCACATTTAGGAAAGGGGAAAATTTTTACCAAACTGGACTTACGAGAGGCATACTACAGAGTGAGAATTAAGGAGAGGGATGAATGGAAAATTGTATTTAACTGCCCACTGGGATGTTTCCAGTTTTGAGTGCTCCCTTTTGGACTACAAGGAGCCCCTGCTGTGTTCATGCAATTGATTAACGAAGTACTGCATGAGCACCTGTATCGGTGCTGGTTTACTTGGATGACATCCTTATCTACTCTGAGAGCATGGATGACCATGTGAAATTGGTGCGAACTATCCTGGAAAAACTCAGGGTTGCTGAACTATATGCCAAACTCTCTAAATGCGAGTTCCACCAAAGCAAAATTGACTATCTTGGATATCGCGTATTGCTTGAGGGAATAGAGATGGACCCTGGAAAAGTTCGGGCAGTATTGGAATGGGTCGCGCCATGCACCCGCAAACAACTACAAAGTTTCCTCGGATTTGCTAACTTCTATAGACAGTTTATCCCCTCATTCACCAAAATCGCGCTGCCAATAACAAATCTTCTGAAAACAAAAGGTGAAGTAAGACCAAAGCCCTCACGATCCCTTGAATGGACTATGGACTATAAGGTGGTATTCAAAAAGTTGAAACGGTTGTTTGCTGCTGAACCAGTCCTCAAACATCCGGACATGGAAGAGCCTTTTGTAGTACAGGCTGACGTGAGCTACGTGGCAGTAGGAGCAGTACTTCTACAGAAGAATGCAGAAGGGAAATTACAACCCTGTGCCTATATGTCCCGCAAATTGTCAGAGACTGAAAGGAGATGGGCCATATAGGAGAAGGAAGCTTTTGCAGTGCAATGGGCATTGTTAACATGGAGACAATTTCTTGAAGGAGCTAAGCATCCTTTTGAAGTTTCGACTGACCATAAAAACTTGGAGGCTTTGAAAACACCGCATAAGCTGTCACCAAAGCAAGCTCGCTGGGCTCTACACTATAACCATTTTAATTTCAATTTACGCTACCTTCCTGGTGGAAAGAACTTCATGGCGGATGCACTTTCCAAATTGCCTCAATACAACAGTACCAAGGAGTATGTGGTTTGGCCTATCATACCTGTGACACAACTAGCAGTGCCAGTAACCACCAGAGCACAGATGAGGGTCGATTCAGCCCTCTCGGGGGATTTGCTTCAGAAACTACAAGAAGCTCTAAAGACTGACAAGTGGTTTCGAACCCAAATTGTATGTTCCAGCCAGTTTAAGTGTAGCGGTGTTGCAGCACGCTCATGACGCCAAGACGGTGGGACACTTTGGATTTGTTAAAACTCTACATCTCATTAAAAGACAATTCTGGTGGCCTGCACTCAAAAAGGACATAAAGGCATATGTAGCTAGCTGTCTGGTGTGTGCCTCAGCTAAGAGACCTCTGGGGAAGCCACCTGGTTTACTTCAGAGTGTGGCAAGGCCGAATGCTCCTTGGAAAGAGATATCCATGGATTTTATTGTAGACCTGCCGGAGAGTGGGGGGTGCACTGTCATTTGGGCAGTAACGGATTTGTTTTCCAAACAAATGAATTTCATCCCTTGTTCTAAAATCCCTTCAGCTAAAACCCTTGCAAAATTGTTTATTCAACATGTTTATTGATTACATGGGGCTCCAAAACATATAATCTCGGACAGGGGTGTGCAATTTACCTCCAACTTTTGGAAGGAGTTTTTAGGGTTAATAGGCTCCGCCCAGGGGTTAAACTCCGCCCACCACCCCCAGACAAATGGGGCTTGTGAGAAAACCAATGCCGTGTTAGAACAGTACCTAAGATGTTACATAAATTACCAGCAAGATAACTGGGTGGACTTATTGCCATTTGCGGAGATGGCGTATAATAACTCTATACATAGCAGCACTGGTTTCACTCCATTTAAGGTGGCCTCTGGCCAAGAGTTTGTGCCAATCCCAGAGCTACCACAGGATAACCCACAGAACCCCTCTTTAATTGAGTGGATTGAAAAACTATGGGGTACTTGGGCAGTAACTCAAAAAGCTTTAGATGATGCACACCAAGCACATAAAGCCCAAGCTGACAAAAAGAGATGCCCGGCACACGTTTACAAAGTGGATGATATGGTTTATCTTTCCACCAAATATTTACAGACCTCCCAGAAATCAAAAAAGCTCGGACCAAAGTATGTGGGGCCTTTCCCAATCACTAGACTCATCAACCCAGTCACAGTTGAATTGGAATTGCCAAAAAATTTGAGACGAATCCACCCTGTGTTAAATGTTACCTTACTGAAACCAGAACATTCATCCCCTTTGTGTCCGAACCAGGACTCTCCTCTGGTCCCCATACTGATAGTAGGGGAACAACATTTTGAAGTTAAGGAAATCTTGGATTCTAGGAAGCATCATGGTAAAGTCCCTTTTGGGAGAAGGGCAGTATACAAATTAATTAAATAAATAAATTAAATAAATAAATAAAGTGTAGTATTTGGTGGCTTGGAAGCATTTCCTATTATCTCAAGCTGAATGGGTGAATAAACGTGATGTCCGGGCAACAAAGAAAGTTCAGTTGTTTTACACCAAATATCCTGATAAACCCTAATTTCTGTGATGTGTTGTTTTCTCTTTCCCTATTTAGGACTAATATCTCTTCTGCAGAGGGGCTGAATGTTAGCCTCCGTCTTTACTGCTTTGGCTGCCATAGTAATGGGAGGAGGGAGAGCTAGGTAGCATGGGGGGGATGCGGGCTGGAGGAAACGAAACCGATAGTTAAGCCGACTGTATCTTTGAAGCTGCCGTCGGGCCAACGGTCGTGGCATTCCTGATTGATGACGCTGCCAGACATATGCTTCCACCTGACCCCTGGGAGACCTTTGGATTGGATGGTTTATGGTGGACAGTGGGAGGGGATGCTTTCTATATGCAATTTCCACGCATATTGTCTTAGAATCTGCTTTCCTTTGGTTGCATTCACTTCATCTTTTAGTAAAAGTACCTTTCTCTATAAACAATGGAGTTTGGGTCATTCTTTTCTGGACTTTGAAGGAAGCACACCTGACATTTATATATATTCCATAATAATATTTCCAATTGTTTTGTACTTCTTTATAAAACTCTGAGGGGATACCATCTAGTCCTGGGGTTTTATTGTTGTTTTGCTTTTGAATTGCTGCCTTCATCTCCATCACCGTAATTTTGTCATTTAACATTTGTTTTATTTCATCTGGTATTATGGAGAGGTTTCTCTCATTTAAATACCACTTAATGTCTTCTTCCTCTATTTTCTCCTGTCTATAGAAAGTTCCAAAGAAATTTTGGGCTATACACTTTTTTTCTTCCTCCTGATGATGTGTATTCCCCTCTTTGTCCTGTAATTGTATTACTAGCTTTTTTTCTTTGTCTTTCTTCAGTTTATAGGCCAACCATCTCCCTGGTTTATTGGCATGTTCGAAATAATTTTGTTTCATTGCTCTAAGTTTTTGGGTCATTTCTTCTTGGGAAATTAGATTTATTTTATGTTTAATCAATTCTTTTTCTCCTCTAATTTTGTCATTTGGGGATTCCTGCATCTTGAGTTCCAATTCTTCAAATTTCTCCTGTAACTCTATTTGTTGTTTCTTTTTTTCTTTATTTCTTCTTGCCCCATAGGCTATTATTAAGGCTCTAATGTAAGTTTTAGTTATATCCCAGAGGTTCTGTAGAGTTGTATATTCATTTAAATTTTCCTTTAAAAAGAAATCCAATTCTTTTTCTATCCATTGTACGTACTTTTTTTCTTTTAACATTCTCTGATTCATGGTCCACCTCCCCCTCTTTTTTACTCTTCCCTTCCATTTTAATATTAGCAGATTATGGTCCGCCCATGTATTTGGTGTTATCTCTACCTCCACTATATTTTTACTTAATTCTAAATCCATCCATATCATGTCTATCCTGGACCATGAATCATGTGGGTTAGAGAAAAAGGTATACTGTCTTTTTTGTGGATTTAAGTCTCTCTAAATATCCTTTAAATTCAGCTCTTGCATCATGTCAAAAAACGTAGTCGGTAGTATTTTTCTCTTCTTCCTATTTTTTTTCCAGATGTGTAGTCTTTTTTGGGATCTAGCACCACATTGAAATCTCCTAATTCTAAATCTCCTAAATCTCCTAAGTAGTTTTAATTTAATTCTTGACTTTTTCCCCTGCCATATAAATTTCAACAGTTTTATTCAGATTATCAAAGTACTTTCTCTCTAATTTTATAGGTATATTTTGGAATAGGAAAAGTAATTTTGGCAGAACACTCATTTTGATTGTCGCTATTCTACCCATAAAGGAGAGTTGAATGGTTTTCCATCTTTCCAAGTCTGTCTTTATCTGATTTAATAATTTAATATAATTGTTTTCCTTAATCGATATGGACCTTGCCATCAAATAGATCCCTAGATACTTCACCTTTTTTGCTAATATTTCTTCCCTTGGTCAAATCATCTTTCTGTTTGTTAGTCATATACTTAGCTATCATTTTGGTTTTCTCTTTATTTACTTTTAGTCCAGCTACTTCTCCGTATTCCCCCAGTACCTCCATGAGCCTCAAACCTGATTGCAATGGTTCCTCTAGAATGAAAACTAAAGTGTCCACAAAAGCTGGCAATTTATAACTTTCTCCTTTAATTTCCAATCCTTTAATCCGTGTCTTTTCTTATTATTCTTGTTAGTACTTCCAAAGTCAATACAAATAACAATGGGGATAGTGGAAACCCTTGTCTTGTGCCTTTCCAGATTTTAAAATTTTGTGTTGCCTCTCTATTCCCTATTACTCTGGCCTCCTGTTTGGAATATATTGCCATGAACATATTTAAAAATTTATCACCAAAATCCATATATCTTAGTTGTTGCAGCATAAAATTCCATTTGACATTATCAAAGGCTTTTTGGGCATCTAGGAACATCAGTACCGCTTGCGTCTTGCTATGTATTTTGTATTATTCTAGCATATCAAGTATTATTCTCATATTGTTCCTAATTTGTCTGTGAAGTTTCTGAAAGATGCCCTAATTAATCCATGAGCCAAACATCAAAAGAAATACAATCATTTATTAGGAGCACCATTCTGGCAATACTCTAATGAAGTCAAAACTGACCTCATGCAAATTTACGGGCCCTTATGACCCTGTCTCCCCCCCTCCTTCCTTGGCATGTCATAAATCACATTCTCCAATTGACCACGTTGGTGGGCTATGAAACCCACACCCCTCCTGCTGACTCCAGTAACCTAGGACACAATCTATAGAAAGGCATTTGTGGAATGTAGTTTCAGTTAGGGCAATCAAACAGCTCCGTCAGTTCTCCCCCCCCCCCCCGCCTCCCTTATGGCAACTTGAAAGCTTTGCAAATTGACATTGTCTTTTTGGCAGAAAGCCATTTTGATCCACATGTATAAACTCATTTAAAAACCTTTTCAGTCTTTCACCTATTATTGACATAAATATTTTATAATTAGTATTCAACAACGAGATAGGCTAATAGTTTTTAATTAAAGTTTTCTTTTAGAATCAATGTAATATTTGCTTCTACCCATAATAGTGGAATCTTTGCATTGTTTAACACTGCATTGTATAACTCAAGCAATACTTGTCCAAATGTGTCCTGTAGTTCTTTATACATTTCTACTGGCAACCGATCTGGGCCTGATGTTTTATTATTCTTTTGTTTTTTTATTGCCTCTATTAATTTTGGCATCCTTATTTCTTCATTTAACATATTTTTTGTTTCTTCTGAAATTTTAGGCAATGAGGCTTTCCTTAAACACTTTATTGCTTTATCTTCTGAATATCTGTCTATATCACCATACAGTTTCTTATAATATTACTGCATTATATTCTTTTTCTGCTCATTCTGATAGCACATATCTCCTTCCTCATTTTGCAATTTACTAATCCATCTTTTCTCTTTATGTTTCTTCAATTTATATGCTAACCACCTCCCTGGTTTATTTGCATTCTCAAATAAATGTTGGTTAGTTTTTTTTTAGGTCTCTTGCCAACTCCTCCTTCTCGAGCATATTCAGTTTATGTTTAATTAAGTCCATTTGTTACTTTGGCTCTCTTTTTTGTGGTTCCCTCTGCAACTCTGCTTTTGCTCTTCTATATTCTTCTTTTAGGAGTTTCTGTCACTATTTCTTCTCTATTTTTATTCGCCATATATGATATAGTGACTCCTCTCATGTATGCCTTTGCAGTGTCCCATAGATTTTGTAGGGATGTATCTTCTAAGAAAGAGCAACAATTTCAATATCTATATAAACAGTGTGTTGTCTGGTTACAGTTAAGTTTGAGCCATAAACATCTTCATCATAGTAATAATGTTCCTTAGTAGTGGTCATATAATAAGTATTTTTTCATCATAATATTAATACTTATTAATTATTAATACTAATTCATATTAATAAACATATCATAATAAGCCATCATAGTAAAATTAGTCCTCTTATAATTTTAAATGTTCTCACTTCTGTTCCTGTTAGTTAACCATTGATAAAACGAATCCTATATTTCAACATATTCCGTGTCTTTCTTCTCTTTAATTTCAATCTATCCATTTCTGCACATTCTAGTATCTTTTTTATTATCTTCTTTTCTATAGGGATCGCCACACTTTTCCAATTTTGTGCAAATATAATTCTAGCTGCTGTTAATACATGTAGTATTAGATACATAGTCCCTTTTTATTATATCCCAACAGGAATATTTCTGGTTTTAAATCTATATATTCCTTTATCATTTTTTCTATCCAAGTATGTATTTTTATCCAGTATGCTTTTTCCTTTGGGCACGTCCACCACATGTGGTAGTACGAGCCTGGAATCTGATTACATTTCCAACATTTAGCTGACATAACTTTAAACATTTTAGCTAATCTTGCTGGTGGAAAGTGCCATCAGTAAAACATTTTATATAAGTTTTCTTTATATGCAGTAGACATTGTTAATTTATAATTTCTATCCCACAACTTTTGCCATTTATCCAATTCTATTGAATAACCAAAGTTTTTAGTCCACACTCTCATTGTTTCCTTTAGTTGCTCTTCTTCTATTCTAATACTCAGTAGATGGTTATAAATTCTTTTAATTACCATATTTTTTGGAGTATAAGATGCACCTTATTTTTGGGGGAGGAAAATAAGAAAAAAGCTGATTGGTGGGTGGCTCAGCCTCTCGGAATACCCCCAATCAGCTGTTTCCAGAAGTGAATTTTAGCAACAGGTTCATTGGTTGTGAGCTTTGTGTCTTGCTTTTATTTTTGCCTCTGAAACTTCTGAAACTCTGTTTCAGAAAAAACTTTTTTTCTGCCTCTGAAAGCCTCTGAAACAGAGCTTCAGAAAAAAAGGCTTTTTTTCTGAAGCTTCTTTCAGAGGCTTTTTTTCTGAAGCTTCTTTCAGAGGTTTTTATTCTGAAAGACTATCTGTACTCTCCTTTCTTTGGTATTGGTATGTAGATTAACCTCTTCCGATCAGTTGGTTATTGTGTCATTCTCCAGATTTGTTAACATAGTTTGCTTAGAACCTTTACTGATTCTTCTTTTGTTCCTTGCCATATTATTTTAGATAAAAGCCTTTCTGAGGCTTTTTTTCTGAAACTTCATTTCTAAGGCTTTTTTTCTGAAGCTTCTATCAGAGGCTGCTTTCAATCTCTGAAATCTCTGTTTGTGAGGCTGGGTGGGGCTACATTCAAAGTATAAAATGCACCCAGATTTTCACCCTCTTTTTTGGGGGGGGGGGAAGGTGCGTCTTATACTCTGAAAAATACGGTAGTTTCTCATCAGTTCCTGTTAGAATTTGATCCAATTCTGTTGGTTCTTTATAAAACCATATGTTTTAGTGTCTTTTTCATATCTTGATTGTATTTATACCTGTGGCCACCATGCTAAAACTATCCCTTGACTATTCAGTTTCTGTTTGTTTTTCAATTCCCCTTTCTCATTCAAAATATCTTTATATTTTATGATTTTTTCTGTATCAACCACATTTGGATGTATCAATGCCTCCATTGTGGAGAGCCAGACTGGTATTTTCAAATAGTGTTTTTCCTCAATTTTTGCTCATACTGAAAGCAGAGCATTTCTAATATAGTGTCCTTGAAAATATTTGTATATTTTATTTTTTCTATACCATAGAAAGGCGTGCCACCACAGTTGCAAATCGTGTCCCTCCAAAGTTAATAATTGTCTGTGTCTCAAAGTTATCCGTTCTTTAGCCACATTAAGTGCAGATTCCTGGTAGTATAACTCCCAATTTGGAAACCCAAAACCTCCTCTGTTATTAGAGTCTTGTAACAGTTTCAGACTTATTCTTGCTTTTTACCTTGCCAGATAAAATTTGATACTGATCTGTTTAATTCCTCAAAGTATTTCTTTTCCAGCTTTATTAGAACTGTTTGAAACAGGTATAAAAATCTTGGTATAGTATTAATTTTTAATGGTGGCTATTCTTCCTATTGGTGATAGCTGCAAGTTTTTCCACTTAACCAGAGACAGATTTATATATTGCGCAATAGGTTCAAGGCTCTGTACATGAAGCGTTGAACAAAGACAGAAATTAGGTACAATGGTTTTATACCCTTCTAGACAAAGGATTCTGTTAACTCAGCAATTCATATGGTCATATACATTTATCATTTTTAATTGACATTTCCTTATTACAGAGTTTCTTTGCAAACCGTTACTGAAGCATAGATTCAAATCAGCTTTTGACGATAGACAACTTTTAACTCATGTGGATCCCCTTGACCTAACCAACCTTTAAGCTGTATGTCATTAGAATGTTCCTTTCTTCTGACAACTTAGAGGCCTCCTAGAGGAACCAAAAGGATTTTGGCTGAGTTTGTACTTTTTCCAACCGGATGCATTGCTTTTTAGAATAGAGTGAATAGAAAGTTATCTAGTGGTCATCTATCAGAGCCCGCTTCATTACATTATTCCCCCCTCTGAAAGTTTTTCAATGCAGAAACTTTCACTATTCTCATATAAGTTTAACTTCTGAGTATACAAGATTCCAATAAACAAATCTACCATATATAGGGTCTAACAAAAGATAATTAATGAAAGTAAAGGATAGGTAGTTCTTGATTGTTTTTCTACTCTCTTGATTCTTGGGGAGATTCTCTACCTCTTTCTACAGGTTCCATTTCCTCATATGGGTCTGCCTCAGAATCTTTATGTTCTTCCATAGGATAGGGACCAAGTTGATTAAGAAAATGTTCTATCAAAGCTAGTTCCTTTTCAACTTGAATCTCCTTTACTGCTCTTATAGATAGATGTTTTAGCATAGGGATTGCACAAGGAATAAAAGCTAGGCCTGCCACAGCCATATTAATCCACCCAGATCCAGGCAACCAAGAAAACCACATGTCAGTTGTTTATAACCTCTGACCTATCTTGGAAGCCCTATCCTGCAATTCCTTGGCAATTTCTCTGACCACACCTGATTTGTTACATGTTCCTGTCCAATTGTTGGTAAACACAAATATGCATCCTTTCCACATAAGAAGATTTATGGAAAAGGCATGCACTCAGTAGTTCCTTGCATTAGTCCAGATCCCTAAGTCCCTGCCACAAACGTTCCTGCCAGTGGTTGCAATGGGACTTCCAGTGAGGGGTCCTTCTGTTTATCTCTGAGAACTGGTCCTTCAAAAACATATCGAGAGATAGAAAAAGGAGGTGGAAAAAGGATACACAAACCTAATTTGGACTTCAAGTTGAACCAGAGTGGAAATTCTGAAGGTTGAAATGGTCTTGGACAGATTCCATCCACCCCACTTTCCCTTCTTAAAATTTATTTCTGGTAGCCTTTGTTCTAACCCAGAGTTGTGGTTTGACAGGAACAGCATGATAAGATGCAGGGCTAGCAGATAAAACATAAGCAGCATTTCTGACCTAGGGTAGGGTCGTACTGTTTAACAAGATCTTGACTTTATTCCAAAATCCGTGATATATAGTCTCCTCTATGCAATTGTTGTAGAGGCCCATTTTCCTTATCTATTCCCCCCTCAGCTGGGAATGTCAATAGTGCAACCTTAAGTGGTGGAGTTGACTAAGGTCTTAAAGTAAGAACCCCGTGCATAGACAATGCGTTTTTGGCGGTAGCGAACTTGACCTAAAGTGTCTCTACTTGGGGAATCAATGTTCATCTTATGTTCACTTGAGAGTCCTAGTGTGAATAATGTCCAAAGCCATAAACAAATCATAATCAACTATGGTGTAAAGCTCACTACGTTAGGGAAAGGGTTAGTGGTGCATGTGGTTTGGGAAACAGGAGTAGCAATAAAAATCCTAGGTCTACCACAAAACCGTTCCTTATATATATAAAACAAAATTACTAGCAACATTAGAAAAACAAGTACCCACAAAACGTACTCCCAAACTTCTAATAACATTAGCATGTGTAAGAAAGTGTTATATTACAGCTAATAATATGTATATGTACAATGTGAAGGCAGTTGTCCTCTTTACAAATCTTCCGCCATGCGTAGAGAATCAGCTTCCGGAGTGATTCAGCAGGGCTGATGGTCACCTGGTATCAGTCTCATCCAGTGGATCCAGGATCGTCCTTCTAAGATCTTAAAAACACAATTACAAAACCAATACATCTGGGCGAGTGCGCAAAGGAATCTGAGCAGTTGTAGTCCTTTTCAGTTGGGAAACAGCATAGGCAACCACTGAATTCTAAGAAAGAAAAAAAATACAAAAATAGTCCAGATGATGAAGAATGCTATTCCCACTGGTGGCTGGATCCTTTGGATCATCAACTTCAATGGATTTCCTTGATGAGATTGGGCCCGTTCACTTGGGGTCTAACTTCCGTCCAGTTTGGATTAACATCCAATCATCATGGTGGAATTTGTGGACTGGAAACTTCAAAGGTGGTGTTTGGGCTAATAGTCCTTGTTTCCTAAAAACTTCAAAATATCTGGACAGGTTATAGACATATTGTTTCAATACTTTGCCTTTGGTTTCCAAGGAAGTAATGCATATGCTTCCTGTAGTGAAAACTACTCCAAACAATAGTTCATATGATGATAATCTGTCTAGGTTGGGTAAAACTCTTGACACCACTGTTGCTGTAGCATTACTGCAGATAAAAGCTGCAACCCACCCTATGAGGTGGTTCACTATGACTAATAAATATTTTACACTCCCCACTTTTGGTAATTCTGTAAAATCCACATGAATACATTGAAATGATCTTAAAGCTGGTGGTACATCTTACCCATATGTTGTTTTCTGACAGCATGTTCATTCACCTTTTTACAAACCAAACATTTGTTTATAATTGATGTTACTAAAGGATATATCCCAATACAACCATAGCTTAGTTTAAAAGTTCATGTACAATAGCTTGAAGTCCCCAATGACTCCACCCATATTTTGCCAAATGATGTCCAGAGACTAAGGGTTACAATGCATTAAGCAATAGCCGTCATAAAGTCAGCTTATTGCCCCCCACAAACTGGGTCCTCAATTCACCTACCTTAGAAAGGATGGAAGGCTGAGTCAACCTTGAGCCTGGTGAGATTCGAATTTACAGTAATTGCAGACAGCTGGTGTTAAATTACAATGCATTTATCCACTGAGCTATCCAGGCTCCCTGTCCATAGAGCTTAATTTAATGAATACAATTCAAAGGTTTAAGCAGACCAATTTCGAGGCAATTTGTCTCCAGGGGGTGTCCCTCCAAATCTGGTCTTATTTTTGTATGGAAGCCAATTATTTCAACACCATAATGTTCTCATCCAAGGTGATCCATTGATCTGGTGTTGGTTAAGAACTGTGCTTGATTCAAATTGAGAACTGTAGGTAAAATCAAATCTGTCTGCTGCATTAAAATTGTTTTATTTTGTTTAGAATTTTGAATCAGATAACCACCACTGAAGGATAGTTCTGACTTGATGTGGGGTGCTTACAATGAGGGCTCCCTCAAAGGTCAATTTCCTACTTTCTGAGCCAACACCCCTCGTGCAATTCAATGTGTGTGTGTGTGTGTGTGTGTGTGTGTCTTCAAAGAGACCGAATGGCTTTTCCAAATTTGGCAAACCCAATACAGGAGCCCTGGTTAAAGCCTGTTTCAAATTTTCAAGGCTTCCTCTTTCATGTCCCTCCCATTTCAAACTCCAAGGTCCAGATTCAATTAATTTTGCATAGAATTGTCTTAATTCTTGCTTGTTTTCAGATGGAGGCGGAGATGCCACCCCTCCTTTCTATCAGGAGTGATTTTTGTTTTTTCTCCTGTCGGGGAGGGGGGGGAGTCTTTCCCTTTAAAGATTGCTGAAAGGCAGAGCTTTCCCTTCCTGAATTCAAAACTCCTGGAATCAGTTTTATTGTTCCTAGTAAGGCAAGCAAGAAACAAACAAACACATATTTTATTCTTCCTTTTGTTGTGGAAATAAGGTGGCAGTTTCTTAATGGCCCATTGGTAAAGGTGGGGGCTGAACTCTGCCTGAGTTTCTGCCTATTTTCTTTAGGGGAATTTTCTTGTGCTTTTAATATTGAGCTTCTCAAATCTTCCAACACTCCCTTCACTGATTAAGTGTATTCAAATGCTTTGTTCACTTAATCTGATCTCTGTCAACAAAAAACACCACTTCTCTTTTCTTTGGATCGGGCAATCTTTAACGCTGTCTTCCCTGCCCATATCACCACTTCTACTTCTTAGCACTTCCACATTTCATTCTGCCAACTTCCATAAGTTTCCAAAAACAAATCACATACCTTCTCCTTTCCATCAATTCTACTTTCTCTAACTCCTTCTTATACAATTCTCCTACCGCTGTCAGCACAAGTCTGTGTAGACAAACTTAAAGGCAACTTTCTGACTTCCCTTAAAACTTCGTCTCACCTTTCAACTACCGTATATCCTTTCCATAAACAATTAGCTCCTCAGCACCAATTATCTAATCTCCCCGCAAACTGAAGTGAACAAAAAAAAGCATATTCTCGAGGCAGAATCCAATCATTTTAGACAAAAATGCCACTGAATCTCTCCCACCACACATCGCAATTTCCAACTCATCTCTGTGACAATTCCCAAAAAGGGCAGTAACTTGTGCTACTAGCAAACAAACAAATAAACAACAAACAAACATACAAACAAACAAACGTGCCATCTGTTAAGGATGCAGAATGCACGCAGACATAAAAACATTTAAGAGAGACAGCTTCAAAAATAAAAGAAACAATAGTAAAATGCAAGTCAGATTAAAAAAATCTTTCAAAATCATTTCTTTTATATAGGTTTAAGTGAGCGTTGTAAACCTCAAAAATTTCCAGAAAAAAATAAAATCAAAATTGTATTCAGAGCAGAAAAGCTTTCATATGCAAATTAAAGAGACCAACAGCAACAGCATTAGCCGATCACCCACTTCCCCCTCCTTTCTCTGCTCAGCAGAGAGACATGCTGTCCGCAGCCCACCCTTTTCCTGCTTCTTTCTTCCAAAGGAAGGGGGGGGTGGAAATACAGGGAAAAAAATATTTAAAGTACATAGAATTCTCATCTTCCTTTCACCTCTCCTTTCAACAACACAACCTTCTGCATTTCTTTCTAATTTCTCACATTCTCAACACACCGACATTCACATTTGCACTGCAATCAACTTCTTGTTTAAACCAATTTCACATACAAAAAATCCCACTTCATGCCTCAAGCACAAATCATCTCACTTTGCTGGCAGCCACACATATCACAATCAATTAAATTCCATTCAAATTTACACACTATCATTATATATATACATATATATTTAACAGAAATCACACCAAATTGATCTAATCATATCTGTTTTCCCATTTAGACAGGCTTCACCTTTTTAACTGCCTGCTAAACCCCGGGAGGGAAGAACAGTAAACAACAGTTCTCTGGCTGTTTAAGAATGTCAGTTTATCAGAAAATTTATAACACTGCAATTAGTTCTTCTCTTACCACACATAAGATTACACACAATACTTAGTTAAATACTTAATTCCAGAGACTTCAGGATGCCACCTGGTCTCCCAGGGGATTGATCAAATCCCACTCTTCCACCCCTTTAAAGGGTAGGTACCTCTAAACAGAGAGACTTTAACTCTCTGATTTATACTTACCTGTTTTCTTTTTCTTTCTTTCTTTTTTGTATTTATGTTGAGTCTCTGTGTCTGATCAACCTTCAAGGATTCTTGACTGGCCTGTTTTCGTCAGCGGGTTTACGGCACCTCCTCACTGAATCTCCATGGACTTCAAAGGAGTCCTAATGGCCGGCCAGTGGATTTTCCTTGGGGAGGTGTCGATTCCCGCCGAGGCAGGCTGTCTGGTAGAACAAAAGTTCTCTGCCTTAAGTCCCATCTGCAGGGTGCCATAAATGTTGTGGATTTAATAAGACAAACACAACTTTTAGATTAATCAGAGACAGATTTATATATTGCGCAATAGGTTCAAGGCTCTGTACATGAAGCGTTGAACAAAGACAGAAATTAGGTACAATGGTTTTATACCCTTCTAGACAAAGGATTCTGTTAACTCAGCAATTCATATGGTCATATACATTTATCATTTTTAATTGACATTTCCTTATTACAGAGTTTCTTTGCAAACCGTTACTGAAGCATAGATTCAAATCAGCTTTTGACGATAGACAACTTTTAACTCATGTGGATCCCCTTGACCTAACCAACCTTTAAGCTGTATGTCATTAGAATGTTCCTTTCTTCTGACAACTTAGAGGCCTCCTAGAGGAACCAAAAGGATTTTGGCTGAGTTTGTACTTTTTCCAACCGGATGCATTGCTTTTTAGAATAGAGTGAATAGAAAGTTATCTAGTGGTCATCTATCAGAGCCCGCTTCATTACATTAGTATCAATTTAACGTGATTATCTTCTTTTATAGCTGCACATCTCAATGATAAATGAATACCCAAATATTTTACTTTCTTCACTATCTGAATATTTGTCTTCTCCATTAAATCTTTTTTATGTTTATCTGTGAGGTTGTTGACTAGAATTTTAGTTTTCTCTTTATTTACTTTTAATCCTGCAACTTCCCCATAGTTGTCTATTTTCTTCATCAATTTGGGTCCAGTTTCTTGCAGTTCCTCTATGTTGTATACCAGGTCATCTGCAAATGCCTGCAGTTTGTATTTTTCTTTTTTTATCTCCATCCCTTTTATTTCTGTGTTGTGCCAAATATTTCTATTTAACACTTTAAATGTCAAAATAAATAGTAAAGGGGACAATAGACATCCCTGTCTAGTGCCTTTTTTTGATGTTAACATTCTGTTATGTCCCTGTTTACAATCACTTTTGCAGTCTGTTTAGTATATATTGCTTTGATCATATTAATAATTTTTTCACCAAATTCCATGTATTTTAATTGCAATATCATAAATTTACATTATTAAATGCTTTCTGCGAGTCTAAAAAGATCAACACCATTTGTTTTTCAGGATGTGCTTCATAATATTCCAATGTATTCAAAATTATTCTCATGTTATTTTTAATTTGTCTCTTAGGCAAAAATCCATTTTGGTCTGGATGTATAAATTCATTAAAAAATCTCTTTAATTTTTCAGCTATTATTGATGCATAAATTTTATAATTCACATTTAAAAGTGAGATTGGTCTATAATTTTTAATCTGCAATAAATCTGCATCTTCTTCTGGTATAAGAGTAATATTTGCTTCCATCTAAGATTTTGGTATCGTAGCTTCTAGCAAGACTTCATTATAGACTTCCAGCATTGACAGTCCTAGGGTATCTTGTAGTTGTTTGTAAACTTCTGCCAGTAGGCCATCTGGTCCTGGTTTTTTATTGTTCTTCTGTCTCTTAATCACCTCTGTTAATTCAAACATTGTTATCTTTTTATTTAACATAGTTCTTACTACTTCAGGTACTTTAGGCAACGTGGCTTTTTCCAAATATTGTTTTATTTTATCCTCTGATAGTTCCTCTTGATTGTACAACTTTTCATAATAGTTCTGGATTATTTTCTTTTTGTTATCATTTTGGTGCTGAAGCATCTTATTTACCTCATCTACCAGACTTAGTATCTGTTTCTTTTCTTACTCCTTTTTTAATTTATATGCCTCCCTGGTTTGTTAGCATTTTCAAGGAAATTTTGTTTTACACTTTTAATTTTTTTGTGCCAATTCTTATTTTTCAATTAAACTCAATTTATGTTTTATTATTTCCATTTGATTTTTAAGGTTCTTTTTTTGTGTGGTTCTTTCTGTAGCTCTAATTTTAATCTTTTATACTCTTCTTCCAGTGTCTTTTGATGTTTCTTTTTCTTATTTTTTCTTCCTGTGTAGGTTATGACTAGTCTTCGGAAGTATGCCTTAGCTGTATCCCATACATTTTACAGTGAGGTCTCTTCCTTTCTATTCTCTTTAAAAAAGAACCATTTCTTTTTCAGTTATTTGTATAAATTCTTTATCCTTTAATATGGATTGATTCAACATCCATCTCACCTTTTTCTTGTATCCTTTCCACTTAATCCTAACTGGATTGTGATCTGCCACATATTCAGTTCTATTTCTATTTCTTGTACATTAGTACTTAACTCTAGTGACATTCATGCCATATCTATTCTTGATCAAGATTGGTGTCTATTTGAGTAATGTGATTTTTCTTAGGGTTTCTTTCCATACATCTTGAATGCACATTTCTTCCACCTTTTTTAAAAAAGCCCTTGATAAGGTTTTCCTTACCTTTTTGCTTATTTTATTGCTTCCATAGTCAAGTTTTACCTCTGTAATTGCATAAAAATCTCCTATCACACAGATGTTTTCATAGTCCAGTTCTGCAATTTTCTCATTAAGTTTCCCATAAAATTCTTCTTGTTTATTGTTTGCATATATTGCTATCAAGAGCACCTGTTTATAATTTATTGTTACTTCCATCATCAATATTCTCCCATCTTCATCTACATAAATTTGTTTAGCATTTATTGTTTCTTTAATATATAAGACCACCCTCCTTTTCTTTTGTTGTGCTAATGAAGAATATAATTTCCCAATTTTGGGGTATTCTAAAAATTTTCTATATTGTCTTTTGATATGTACTTCTTGCAGGCAAATTATATCTAATTTCATTTTTGCAATTTTGTAAGAGTTCTTCTTTAGTAGCCAACACTACTTCTGACCCCAAACCTTCCCTTTCCGTTCCCCAATTCTCTGCGTCTCATTGGCCATCTTCCAAATCACTCTCCCCATATCTACTACTTCAGCTCCCAGGAATGTCCCCCCTCCCAACCCATCTCCTAGGGGATATTATCTTCAGGGAAAATAAGTAGGTGAAAAGTCAAGAGTCCTCTTGCCAGCTGCCCCCTCTTCTCCTCATGTCAGCACTGGAACGAATGTAGTTTGGAGTGCTGACATCGGTATTGCTTTCATATGTCTCGTACTCTTCGGGGCACATGTTTTACGACCACGATTTCTCTCCCTTTATATTTCAATGGTTCATCTCTTTTTTGAAAATTTCTGCTCTTATTGTTTTTTTCATGAATCTCACATGGGAGTTTCTTCTTTCTTGCATAACTCATGTGTATTCAAAACACTTCATCGAACTCTGCCCTCATCTCTTGTTTCATTATCTGTAGGGCCTGTGCCACTAACTCTGCCATCAATTCCGCTAGATCTTCCTCTTTTTCTTCTTCGATATTCTGGAATCTCAGAAAATGTCCAGCCTTTTCCATTTGCACTTGAATTATAGTTCCCTCTAGTTCCTTATTAGCCTGCATTGATCTCTGGTTCATTTCCTCAACTTTTTTCTTTGTTTGTTCTGATTTCTTTTCAATTGTTTTGATCTTTTCTTGTGTTTTGGCTGAAAAAAACTGCTGAAAATTCCCTAATTTTTCATCCATACTTTACATTTTCCCCTTCATCTCTCCCATCTCCATCTTCACCCCTCCCATATTATTCTTCATTTCATTGTGGTTCTTAGCTATGGCCTCTTATAGTGATTGAAAAGATGCCTGCATGTCTTTCTGGATTGTACTCATTTTATCCTGCTGAATCAAACTTTCTACGGACCTTTGGTTTGAGGGACTTGACATTGCTGATGATGGAGCAGATGATGGTGCCGATGGGATTTCCCCCCCCAATTTAGATAAATTTGAGTTTGACATTTTAAACTATATCAATATATCAGTAACTTTAAAGCAAATACCCAACAATAATTCTAAATTCACCCCAAACCCCCTCTTTTGTTTTTAAATCAACCACCAACGTCAGTGTTCTTTAACTTTAAATTCCACACAGTCTATGTCTGAATTAATCCAGTGGGTTTCTTCTTAATCCACTTATTCTTTTTATAGCAAATGGTATTTATGATCCACAAGGCCCACTGTCAGCGTTCCAGAAAAACCCCAAGTAAAGACGCAGAAGCAAGCATTTTCCAAAGTTCTCTTTACTAGACTGGCACTGGCACATCTGGCAAACTGGCACATCTGGCAAACTGGCACATCTGGGAAATCCCGAATCTGAAAAGCCCGGGTTTTCCTTCAGTAAGTCAAAGCTCCCAAAACCATCCCCTTCCTCCCCAATCGATCACATGCTCCAATCAAAGTCCGTTCCATCTCAATCCAGTCCCCCGACCACTCCTTCTCCAGATGCTGGATGCCCTGACCTTGACCAACAGGAAGAATGCTATTATGTCTACTAACCCCCTCTCCTAAATCCCCCCTCCTACTTTCCCACACATGAGGAAGTGGCAGCATTGAAGCTTCTGGCCTAATATGGCTTCCAAAGCTGACAGGCGTCCACCCCCTGCAAAAAGAACCACATCCTGAAAAATAAAGCAGACAAAACACAAAAGAAAGGGTTAACACAGAGAGCCTGGCACACAGGCTCTAAGGGCTTTTTTTAAGGGGACACTGTATTGTTTTTTAATTAAATTTTTAAGAGGATTGGGGAGGGGTATTGCCGGCGGGTGACTGGGGGGCTCAGTCGGGTCAGTGGCAGCCCAGGCTTTGGGGGGAGAACGGTGGAGGGGGGGCAGGATGGGGGACCCTGGGAGCCCTAAGGGAAATGGTGGGAGCTCATATTCTGGTTGTGATTGGGAATGGAGGCAGGTGGATGAACGGAGGGCTGTATCAAAACTCGGGAGCTTGCCCCCGCTGTCTTCAAGCGGTGGCATGCTCCGACCCTCCTGGTTCTATCTGACTTCCTGGGGGTTTGAGAGATGGGGACACTGGGCTCCGCTTGGTCTATTTTAATGCCAGGTCTGTGGTTCACAAAGCTCCCCTCATTCGGGATTTGATTGAGGAGGAAAACACAGACCTGGCTTGCATTACGGAAACCTGGTTGGGCTCAGAGGGAGGTGTCCCTCTGACTGAACTTTGCCCAACAGGTTTCCGGGTGCTGCACCAACCAAGGGCCCAGGGAAGGGGAGGGGGAGTGGCGATTGTTATAAGGGAAGCCCTTGGTCCGCGGGAGGTCACTGTTCCGCAGATAGACGGATGTGAAACCCTCCTCATGAGATAGGGTCCACAGGGTTAGTTGGGCCTGCTGATCACGTACCTATCTCCCAGCTTCATGGCAGCGGCCCTACCTAGCCTACTTGATGCCCTGTCGGGGTTGGTGGTGGAGTTCCCCAGACTTATGGTGCTGGGTGACTTCAACCTGCCTTCCCTGGGCAGGGGGTCAGGGATGGCTCGGGAGTTCATGGCGGCCATGGACCTGACTCAGATTATTCAGGGAACAACTCATGAGGGAGGGCACACACCCGATCTTGTTTTTATCTCGGAGCAGTGGTGTGTTGTGTTCGGTGGGGGGGGGGTATTTGTCATTTCCTCCCTGTCATGGACTGACCATCATCTCCTCCGGTTGGACTTCCAGAATGCCACCCCACCTTGCTGGGATGTGGAACCGACCATCTGGTTCCGCCCCAGGCGCCTGATGGACCCGGAGAGGTTCCAGACGGAACTTGGGATGATCCCTCTCTCTCTCTCCCATGCTCCAGTTGAGACCCTGGTGGAGGCCTGGAATAGGGCGGTTGCTGGGGCTCTCGACCGTGTCATGCCTTTGAGGCCTCTGACCCAGCGCAGACTCTGGCTTGCCCCTTGGTATACTGAGGAGCTCCGGGGGATGAAGTACAGGAGAAGAGGCCTAGAGAGCCATTGAAGGACTAGTCATTCCGAATCTGAATGAGCCCAGCTAAGATTGTTTACATGGTCTTACCTGGAGGCGATGGTGGCGGCGAAGCGTACATACTTCTCCGCCCTCATCGCGTCCGCAGATAATCACCCGGTTGCCCTGTTTAGGGTATCCCGCTCCCTCCTGTATTAGAGGGTGGGGGAGGACGCTTTGCAGGGGCGAGCCGAGGAGTTTAGCCATCATCTGTGGGACAAGGTTGCTCAGATTCGGGACAGCTTGGACTCTGACTGGGCAGGGTCGGACGGTGAGGAGGTGGCGGGTCTTGTTACCTGGGAAGAGTTTGATCCTGTTACCCTGGAGGAAGTGGACAGGATCATGAGGAAGCTGAGTGCGACCACTTGCATACTGGACCCGTGTCCCTCCTGGCTGGTTTATGCAGCTCAGGAGGTGACACGCAGTTGGATCCAGGCAGTGATAATGGTATCCCTGGATGGAGGGAGTTTTCCTGCCACCTTGAAGGAGGCAGTGGTTAGGCCCCTCCTTAAGAAACCTGCCTTGGATCCAACCATTTTGGGCAACTTTCGTCCGGTCTCCAACCTTCATTTTCTGGTGAAGGTTGTTGAGAGCGTGGTGGCACGTCAGTTTCCGGTGGCCCTGGATGAAGCGGACCTAGATCCATGCCAATTGGGTTACAGGCCCGGTTACAGCACGGAGATGGCATTGGCCGCGCTGGTGGATGCTCTCTGGAGGGCTCGGGACAGGGGTTATTCCTCGGTCCTGGTCCTAGATCTCTCGGCCGCTTTTGATACCATTGACCATGGTATCATGCTGTGATGCCTCGAGGGGTTGGGAGTAGGAGGCACCGTTTTATGGTGGTTTGCATCCTACCTCTCGGGTTGTACGCAAGCGGTGTTGGCAGGGGGGCAGAGGTCAGCCATGAGGCCCCTTGCTTGTGGGGTGCCCCAGGGGTTGGTCCTCTCACCCCTTCTGTTCAACATTTACATGAAGCCGCTGGGAGAGATCATCCATGGTTTTGGGATGGGGTATCATCAGTACGCTGATGATACCCAGCTTTTTATATCCACCCCGAACAAGCCCAGTGATGCCCTCGACGTGATGTCCTGGTGCCTGGAAACGGTACGGATCTGGATGGGGAGTAACAGACTTCAACTCAACCTGGCCAAGACCGAGTGGCTGTGGATACCAGCATCTCGGGCCGAGCAAGAAGTTCCAATGCTGTCTATTGGGGGTGAGGTGTTGCCCATAGACAGGGCGTGCAACTTGGGTGTCCTCCTGGATTCACGGCTGAGTTTGGAATGTCATATCACAGCTGTGACCAGGGGGGCGTTTGCCCAGGTCCGCCTGGTGTGCCAGTTGCACCCATACTTGGACCGAGATGCCCTACACACAGTCACTCATGCGCTAGTCACCTCCTGGATTGACTACTGCAATGCTCTCTACCTGGGGCTGCCCTTGAAGACCACCCGGAGGCTTCAGCTGGTACAGAATGCGGCTGCGCGGGTTGTTGCAGGAGGGACCCAATACTCCCATATTACACCTCTCCTGCGCGGCTTGCATTGGTTGCCGGTTGCCCTCCAGGTGAGATTCAAGGTGTTGGTGTTAACCTATAAAGCCCTTCATGGCTTAGGCCCAGCCTATTTGTCAGACCACCTGCAACCAGCGTCAACTTCCCATCGCCTGGTGCGTTCTCACAGAGAGGGCCGACTCAGGGTGCTGTCAGCCAGACAATGTTGGCTGGTGACCCCCAGGAGTAGAGATTTTTCTGTGAGCGCCCCCACCCTTTGGAATCAACATTCCTTGGGGCTCCGATTGGCTCCTGACCTTCGCACCTTCTGCCGTGAATTGAAAACCTGGCTATTTATGTCCCCTAGCCTGGACTGATGGGGTAGTATATTTTAATTTTTTTTAAATTTTAAAAACTTTTTACATTTAATATAAAAAATAAGTTTTAATATTTTTTGTTATATTTGTTGATTTTAACAGTTTTTGGTCGATTGGTGTGTGAGCCGCCCTGAGTCCTTGGAGATAGGGCGGCATACAAATTTTATAAATAAATAAATAAAATAACACCTAGCGCAAATCCCCTTAACCCCCCCTCACCCCTCCAGGAGGCCCTTTCGGCTTTTTCAGAACTTGTCTGACCAATTTGATGTGGTCTTTCATATTTTCGCTGAATATAAGAATGTCATCGAGATAAACGAGAACCCCCTGATATAAATGCTCATACAAAATTTCATTGATCAGTTGCATGAAGACTGCTGGGGCCCCCTGGAGTCCAAAAGACATGACCTGGAATTGGAAGCTGCCCAAGGGGCAGTTAAAAGCAGTCTTCCATTCATCTCCCTCCTTTATGCGAACTTGGTAGAAGGCTTCTCTTAGATCTAACTTGGTGAAAATTTTTCCTTTCGATAGGTGGTTCAGCAAGTCCTTCATCAGTGGGAAGGGGTAGGTATTTTGTATGAAAATGGCATTGACAAATCTAAAATCAACACATAATCTTAAAGTACCATCTTTTTTTTCTTTAAACAGTACTGGCCATGCTGGATTTCACAGGCTCGATGA
Source organism: Arizona elegans (assembly GCA_022577455.1). Classification (NCBI taxonomy): domain Eukaryota; kingdom Metazoa; phylum Chordata; class Lepidosauria; order Squamata; family Colubridae; genus Arizona; species Arizona elegans. The sequence continues at coordinate 28,746,436 of JAKOOJ010000007.1, read as the reverse complement.
CCCCTCTGGCTAGGTTGGTATCAATGTATTTCCTCAACTCGGTCATTTCAGCAGGGTGTCATGGAGTACCTTCTAAGTTTTGGCAATTTTTCCCCCGGTTGTAATTCGATGGCGTAGTCTGTGGGCCGATGAGGGGGGAGGAGGTTACATTCTTCCTCACTGAAAGTTTCGGCTAAGTCTGCATAAACTTTAGGGATTTGGTGTTCCCCTGGAGGCCCGTCTGAACAAGCTGTCTCTGGTCCTTGGCCGTTATGGGTAGGTTGCTGTTTGGGAGGAGGGGCAGGGGGTGATGGGCCAACTGCTATTTTGATTTTTTGGTATCCATCATCCCATGTGATGGTGGGGCCCCATTTGTCCAGCCAAGCCAGGCCTAGTATGATAGATTCTGACATTTTTGGGGTTACTATAAATTGTATAAGTTCATGATGTTTCCCCATCTCTAATTTAATCAGTTCAGTAATATGGGTGGCAGGGACTCCCCCAATTAACGTTCCATCCACCTGGTGAAATTTAATTGGATGCTTTAAGGGTGTTGTCCTGATCCCCAATTGTTCTACAACTTTAAGGCCGATTAGACATCTGGTGCAGCCGGTATCTATTATTGCTGGGAGTTCTGCTTGTTTCCCTGTTTCTGGCAGCACCAGTTTTACTTTAATTTTATTTATTTTTTTTGTTTTAATTTCTATACCGCCCTTCTCCAATATAGGACTCGGGGCAGTGCACAGCCAAGTAAAAAACCAGACATAGAAAAATTAAAAACTGATTAAAATAATTAAATAATTTGGCCATAATTAAAAACAATTCCAATTTAAAATAGTTTAAAAATTTGACTCAAGCCAGCCCAGCTAGTTGGAATAAATGGGTTTTCAGGGCCCGACGAAAAATCCGGAGGTCTGTTATTGTACGTAACTCTGGGGGGAGGTTGTTCCAAAGGGTGGGCGCCGCCACAGAGAAGGCTCTCCCCCTGGGGGTCGCCAGCCGACATTGTCTGGCGGACGGCACCCTGAGGAGGCCCACTCTGTGCGAGCGTACTGGCCGGTGGGAGGCTATTGGTGGCAGAAGGCGGTCTCGTAAATACCCCGGCCCTAAGCCAATTGAGAAGGGGTGGATGGGTGCACTCACCATTGGGTCTTCATCTCTGCTAGTCACGCCGGGAGGGGCTTCTTTTGCCAGAGGGTCCTCACTTTCTTCCATGGGGAGGTGAATTTCAATGGCTTGTCTGGCAAAGTGGCTGGTGTCTGGGGCCTTCTTTGGAGCCCTCCTGCCTCGGGCAGCTGTGGCGGGGCGTCGTTGTGGAACTGGGGCAGGGGCCAGGCACTCAGAAGCTTGATGTCCTCTTTGTCCGCACCGATAGCACTTAATTGCCCCCCCTCCCGGTTGAGGGGGGTGACATTTGTAGTCTTTGAAATGGGCCTTCTAGATAATGCTCTGCAAGACACCTGCTCTGCTGGGATTTTGCTGAGGGAGTGGATTTCTGTCAATAGCAATGGACATGGTATACCAGTCATGGAGACATTCAGGCAACCCCCGGATCCCACAGGCTTTTCTGACTTCTGGGTCAATAGCTTCTTTAAAGTAGTGTAGGAGTACGCGGTCAGGCCAATGGCCCAGATTCCCTGCGACTCGTCTAAAGTCCCATACAAAGTCTTTTATAGGTTGATTACCTTGCTTCATGATCTTTAGCATGGTTTCGCTTTCATGTACGCGGTCTGCGTCATCAAATCAGGAACAGAGCAGTGTGATAAATCCATTGGATGCAGCACCCTCATTGTGCAGCTGGACTATCCATTCAGAGGCCTCCCCCTCATTCATCCGATCTGAGATTGCCGACACTAAATTCCGTTCTGATTCCTATAGGTCCCCATACTGATCCATGTGAGCCCAGACCATGCTGAGGAAGTAAGCTAGCTTGGCTGGTGTTCCATCAAAGGTTGCTCTGAAATGGGCTGGCGTTGGCCTCGTGGGTGGAGGGGCTCCGGCTGAGGGTGGTTGGCCTGGAACTTGCTCCTGGTTGCTGCATTCCAACAGGCTGCTCTAAGAATTGCTGGGCTGGAAAGCGGGGTGTTAGCATTGTCGGCTGCTGGGGGAGGGGGCCTGGCTGCTGAGATGCCTATTGTGCTGGGGGGGGAGGCAGTCCAACCGGCTGCTGGATTAGCCCCCACCTGTGGTGCCAGGATCATTGAGGCATAGGAAGGGGGCCAGGGGATCCCTGGAAGCTTGGAACAGATGGCGCGGGATACCACTGGCATTGGACCCATCCCTCGCCTGGATAAAAACCCCATCCGGCTGGTAAGCTCTCTGCAGGAGGTAGTGAGAAGGCAGGCTGACGAGGGGCCCCAAGCTGGGGGTTTTGCATACCATATGCCAGCTGGGCCTGGTGTTCCACTGCTGCTGGATGGCCATGCTGTGCCAATCCTCCCATTGCGCTTCTGGCCAGGGAGGGGGAGATGTGCCCTACTAAACCCCCCCTCCATGTCCCGGACTGGGGAAAGTGAATGTAGGTTGCACTAGCCGCCATCTCACTTCAAGGGGTTGGGAAGAGGGTGCGTAACTCCCCACTTCCATCTGCTCAAACTACTCAGGAAGTCCAGTTAAGGATTGGCTGAGCCTTGGGTTTGGCCAGTCCCAATCCTGGGAGTCGCCGGATTCCCAGTAGTTCCCATTCTCCCAGTCTTGCTCACAGGGTGACTTCAATTCCCCTCCTGGAGCTGGGTTGGACTGGCAACTCTTCCAGGACTCTGATGCCTTGGGCCGAGCCCCGAGCCGAAAGGCTTCCTCTGCAGTCTCCATGGCCCATTCCATTTCTTCAGCGGGGGAAAGCAAGGGGTTGGAAATTCCTTGAGCACCCAGTCCCCTGGTGGCCCCTTCTCCGCTCTCTCCTTTCTCCTCCATCTTCACTGAGTCTTCACACCACCCAGGGTTTAGGTAGATGTTGGGGCTCAGTACCCCTGACAGCTCCCTTACGGGGTGTCGTTAGACAAAAGAGAGATTTGGGATAATGTCAGCATTCCAGAAAACCCCCAACTCCAAGTAAAGATGCAGAAGCAAGCATTTTCCAAAGTTCTCTTTACTAGAATAGGCAAACTGGCACATCTGGAAAATCCCAAATCTGAAAAGCCCAGGTTTTCCTTCAGTAAGTCAAAGCTCCCAAAACATCCCCTTTCTCCCCAATCGATCACATGCTCCAATCAACGTCCATTCCATCTTGACCCAGCCCCCTGACCACTCCTTCTCCAGATGCTGGATGCCCTGACCTTGACCAACAGGAGGAATGCTATTATGTCTACTAACCCCCTCTCCTAAATCCCCCCTCCTACTTTCCCATACATGAGGAGGTGGCAGCATTGAAGCTTCCGGCCTAATATGGCTTCCAAAACTGACACCCACAAAACCCCAATATTATAAGTCAGCTTCTCCAGCAGTTCAAAAGACCATCCACTTAGCTTCAAAATAAATCCAGGTTTCACACTGCCCAGCATATTTATAATCCACACAGATTCAGAGGGTTTCAGACACAAGTTTTCTGTATCTTCCAAGTGTCAAATGTAAACAACTTGTAGGTGTTAATTCCACAAGTCAGCAACAAGGCAGGCTTATCAGTTCAGTTCCAGTCAAACCCAAACAATTCACTTTCACAAAGCATTTCAAGGTCTTCTTCCTACCACCATCAGATTCCACCAGTAGATGGCACCCTTACTGTTTCTCCACTGTCACACAGTTTCACTTCAAGAACTTTTGCCCATTTTCAGGACGTCCAAGAAATCAGGTAAAATGTCCCAAACAATCAGCCCAGGGACTCAGTCACTTAAAAGTCTATTTCTTAAAAGTGCTTTCTTCGGACTTCCAGTGGTGACATCACATTGGTGTGGAGCAAGGAAGATGGGGGTCTGTCCTTTTTACACAATTTTTCTTGTCTGGAGGCCTACCAAGGTGCCACCACCTCGGCTATGACATTGAGGAGTTCCGGCAGGGTAATTGCCAGGTGGCAGGGAGCCAGGTACGTGATCAACAAACGACCCCACGACCCCACTTCACAAAAAGGGACTCACATCGGGCTATCTGAGGTACAGTGGTCTCCCTCGGATCAAGACCTTCTCTTAGAATGACTGCTACCCCCCCCCCGCCCTGAGCTCTCGGCTGATGAAATGCACGGAAGCCTGGTGGGCACATATCCACGAGGGGAAACCACCCCCCATGACCCAACCAAGTCTCCGTAATGCCTGCCAGATCCGCTCCCCCCTCCTTATACCAGAAGGAATGCTGATTTCGTGGCAGGATAAGAAATTTAAAATCGATACCTTTGTAAGCAATTACTCCTCTCATTCCTCCCCCATCAGAAAAACAAAGGGCTTGCGATAATGGGGAAGGAAAACAATAGATGAATAGGAAATGAGGAAATCATTAAGCAAGTAAACCTAGGTAGACAGATGATATGAAATACAGCCTACATAGTCAATTAAAGCACACTGAAGAAATAAATTATTCTGAAAATAAAAGTTAAAGTCAAATTTTAAGATAGAAAGAAAGATATTTATTAAATCAGTTCCATTTCTTTGACAGGCTCGAGTATGCCCCAAGTTATAATTTCAGCAGTAGCTTAAATAAAAGTGTTAGAATGAAAAAGAAGCCTTTCCCTTTAAGGATTGCTGAATGAAAAAGAAGCCTATCCCTTTAAGGATTGCTGAAAGGCAGAGCTTTCCCTTCTTGAATTCAAAACTCCCGGCTGGGAGATTGCTTCAAAATGATTGGAGGTCAGCTGCTTGAGATTGCAACATCAAATCTCTCCCCCACAGATTTACATGAATGGGGAGAATAACAGGCTTTAATTGGGCTGCGTTTGTCCTCAAGAACTGTTACCGTAAGCCATTTGGTGCTGCATCGAGCTGCTTGAGAGTAGAATCAATTTATTGTTTATAGGAAGGCAGACAAGAAATAAATGCAAACACATCGTTTCGAGGCTAGCCTGTTTGAACTGTAAGAGTAACCCTTTTTTATATCCTAAAACATCTTTTGATTTTCTATGTGACCCTTTAAAGTCTTTTAAAATTCTTAATAAATAATTGTTTTATAGTCTACTCTCTGTTTTTCCTAGCCCTTTGTAATTGTTCATTCCCTATAATTATTCAGCTTGCTATTTCTGTGTTTTTCTCCTTTCCTCGTGTGTTAAAAATTCTAGTTACTTTAACTTGATTTCTTTTCCTTCTTGGGTGCGTGCTTTTCTTTCCTGTGTCCCATATCTCTTGAATGTTACTGGCCCCTGTAATTTTTTTCCTTCCTTTGTTGTGGAAAATAAAATGGCTTCAGCGTCTTAATGGCCCATTGATAAAAGTGGGGGCTGAAACTCTGCCTAAATTTCTGCTTAAAATATTTTTTGATGGTAATGAGGCAAATAAAGCCATTCAATACAATATACTTTTTGCTGTTCTAAAACTCCCAACATTTTTATGTCGTTTACTAGTAGTAAATATTAAGAAATAACTAACAATCTCTATGAGAGATTCAATCCACAAACTAAATACTCAAGATGTTATTAATTTTCTCAACTGTAGCACATACTACAGATGAAACTATAATTAAATCTCCTGGCTTTTTCTTTTTAGTCAATAATTCAAATAGTGGTGTAGGAAGTTAGCACCCACCCCTCTCCTGGAAGAGTGAAATATTTTAGGAAATATGAAAAAGGCAGAATATTATATTTCCCTGGGATAAGCATGTTTGGAAGCAGCTCCCATCTTCCTGCCCCCACCCTTTGTCAATGGGCCATTAACGCTTGGGCCAGTCTATTCTACATAACAAAGATCTACGTCCTTCAGGCAGAGCCATAGTAGGAATTGCCAAAGATAGGATTAGCCCTCTACACAATAGCAGCAGAAACTGACCTGGGAAGCACATGTGACCATCAGCCAGCAAGGCCCCCACCCCCTGGGAGTCTGACAACCAATCAGGATACTCTTTCGGGGCCCCAAGAAATGCAGAGCCAGAGAGAGCATGAAAACCCGAGGATTTACTGTATCCCCCCTTTTCTGTTCAGGAACTCAAGCCATGTGATCCTGTCCACCATTAAACCATCTTTCCAAGCAGTCTCCATGTTTCCAGTGTCTGTTTCCCCACTTGGAGCAGAACCTAGAAGGATGTTTCTTCCAACAGTGGATTAAGTAAATGTGTAGGTAACAAAAAATATGAGCAAACCCAATTAATAGTACCCAGCAATTGTTACAAATTTACTAAAGAAATAACTTTTGGTAACTTTAAATGAGGAAAAGCCAGAGTAGGAAAAAAAAAACTGCAACAGTTTGTCCTAAATACAGGTAAGGAACGTGCAGCTGTATTTATTCTAATGCAATTTACAATCCATAGACACATAAATCATTTTATATTTCAGAAAACCAATTAAGTTATATTTATGAGCTCCAATTAAAATATCATCCATACGATGATATACCAAATAAAATTTAGCAATAGATCAAGGTAAGATAAGACCCACTAAAACCAGAGCCTCCAAAGTAAATTTAAATTCCACAGACTCCTGAGTGATTAAATTAACCCAGCATTATCTGCTTTGCAAATAAGAGACTGGAGGAGGAGACATGACTAAGGAAAAACACTCTTTTAGCTCTATCCCAAACAACATATTGTATTGAAGTCAAAATCATTAGAAAAACTTGCTTCCAATCTTCAGAAATCAAATTATAGTCATTAGATATGCCCTCCACCATCCCAGTAGTATAGGTGAAACGCAAACCTATCTGTGATACCTTTCCTCAACTCTCTCAAAACTTTATATGGCAAAGGATTCCACTGATATTGAGCTTGTCCCCTGGGGATTAACCGTCTGTATGACAAGAAAAGCTTGGAGACCCTCTACCCCAGTGAGAGTTCCTTTTTGTTGTCTTCCTGAAACCCTGCTCTGACAGCTGAAAACATCTCCTGTAAAGGAGAAACCAATAAGGGAGCTGTCGGGGAACTAATTTCTACTGGCTGTGTAGCTGGCAAAGTTAGCTGAAAATAAGAGGGAGGGGGAGCAGACCCCTGATCAGAAGACAGAGAGATGGAGACGGTGCCTTGAGTTTATGAGTCCCCATAACCTCTACTGTTTCCTTACTTTTTTGCCACAGCAACAAATGCTTTATTTCTGCTCGTGGGGTGAGTCTAACTCACTTAACTTAATTCCTGCCATTCCATTACTTTTAAGTATTTTTCTCAGTTCTTGTGCATGAAACTTCTGCTGAACTGAGATTTCCCTTCCCATACTCAGGAAATTCTTTTTTGTTTGGGAGCGAAGTTCAATGAGGTGCACCTGGGCTCGTCCGGCCGAGTAAGCACAGGAGGAATCACGTCGGGGTCACCAGATGTTGTTTCGATGAAGAAAGACGCGTAGGCAGGATGATGGTTCACGGGAAGTCCCCTCGGGTGGAAGGCACCTTGATCAAGACACCTCGGTGTGAGGTACCTTGGGGAAGGCACACTCACCCCATCCAAAAGGCTTCCTTTTATTGTCATTTTACAACTATCATGGCAAAACATCAATCAACGTTTACTTGTCCTGATTGGCTAAGAAAAGCTCGTGAATTCCATATGGATCCCTTGTGTCTCTCTCATGTTATTTCCTGTGACAAACAATGCCTACGTGTTGGGCCCCCATGCCTTGTATATCTAAGATAAGGTCTCTGCCAGACATCCTGTCTTACATTCCTGAGAAGATTAGGATTTTGTGGTAACGTTGTTTACCCAGTGCGGTTTGCCAACAACTGAGATAACACCATCTTCACACTTTGAATGGAGGCAAGCCTGACACAAGTTCTGTGGAGAATGAAATACAAAACTTTCACCCAGAAGAGGCATTTTTCTGCCCATGGAATGTGAATAGTCAGCATTGTCACTTATAGATATTAAGATTAATCTGGAATCACCACAGGCCCCCAAAACAAATATTCAGAGTCCAAATAAATAATATATGAGGAAAAAAACATGATTCTACTAAGACAATGATGTCAGGGGCACATTCAAAAATAGAACTGTAAGTGGTTTCATGTGTCAGTCCAAGGGTTCTCTGAAAGAGCACAGTTCAGAGAGAAAGTCCTTCATAACACACAATGTCCTAAAAAGAAAAAGTAAACAGAAAGTTCTGAATACAAACTTCTATCCAATCATTTGGTTCTGTTAAACAGCAGCTGTAGACCTAAGGCATCTATCATAGGTTGAACAGTCCAAACAGAGTCAGGTGGATCTGCAGCCTTCAGTCTGAAATGATGAAGCCAGGTTCTGGACTGAAACACAGGGGTAGATGGACAGTAGCACTTGAAAAAGTCTTGTCTAAGCTTTCACATAGACCCAGGCTAGTCCAATCCAACAGGTGCAGTTTCCTGCAAATATTTAGCAAGAAAAAAACATGGCAGACAACTGTTCCATACAAGAATACTGAACATGTTCTTCAATTTAGCGTGGATCAGTAACTAAGTAGAAATTAAGAGAAAAATTAAGAGCAGCAAACAAGTGCACTGTGTAATATGAGACATTTTTGTTTCCAACTGACAAATCCTGTATGGATGGATACAGTCTCATTAAAAAAACCAACCTGAGATCTAGCCTTGTCCATTCCATAGAAAGTATATATACTGTTAGATGAATTTGGAGCACCAAGCTCATCACTAACAATTCTGAAAGGGCAGCAATCTGTGCTGCTGGGAATAAAAAAGAAAACTACCATAGAATGGAGTACCTTGACGCCTAAACTCTCACTTCAAAATTGGTATGTCCCAGTCTTGGCATGCACACCGAAACAGAAAGACATAAATAAAATAAAAAAAAGCAACTTCAGTAAGAAACAAATAACCGTAATTGTCAGCCTCTGCTCTTTCGTTGCTTGCTTGCTCGGCTGCCATGAAACGGGGGGAGGGGGGAGCTATTGGAATTCTTGGGAGGAGGGGAAGTGAGCTGGTGGAGAAGAGGAGAGGAACTTTTCTTCAGCGTTTTCTTTGAAGCTGATAACTCAAGGTCGACTGTCATGGCATAGGAGGATGGCACCACCAGATGTTGCACCCCACATGACCCCTGGGGGAATTGTGGATTGGATGATTTATGCTGGACAGTTGGGGGAAGGCTTTTGGGGATGCCTTCTATATGTAATTTTCACGCCTTTTGCTTTAGACCTTGCTTTTCTTTGGTTGCATTCAGTTCATACTCAGTAAAAGTACCTTTCTCTATGAAAATGGAGTCGGGGTTTTTCTTTCTTGAGTATTGAAAGGAGGCATGCCTGACATTAAGCAAGGTCTGACTTAACAACCATCCTGGATAACTACGATGTGGGCTGAGCAAACAATGTCTGACCAGGACAGCAACCAGGAACAGATGGGGGCAGCTGGCTCAGTAAATTCATCCGCACAGCCTGCCTGGGAGATATCAGACTGGATAGCTAATTTACAACTGGAGGAAGAACCAGAGAAAGCCAAATGGTCGCTGGGGGTGGGGAGGTTACCGGAGCTGGAGAAGACCCCCCAAGGTGTAACAAGTACCAGATGCTGAGGGGGAGAAGCTGGCTAGCTGCAGGAGCAGAAAGAAAACCTCCTGGTAGCACAGGCCCTGCAACTTTTGAGAGAGGCTGAAGAGAGCCAAAAAAGCCGGGAAAGATATGCATACTCCGCTGGGAGGGAGGATGAATGCCCCAGGGGTGGAACAGAGGCTGCTGCTTTTGGGGAAGAGAGAGACCAAGCTGGGGAAGGAACAGCTCAAGCTTCCGGAATTCAAGCGGCTGCTGCGGCAGCCCAGGGGCCTCTGGCAAGACAGGCACCGCCATAGAGGCGAAGAAAGCCAATTTTTCCCCTGATATCAGAAAGATTCAGAGGAGACCTGAAGAAATTGGGATTTTTTCTGATCCAGTGTGGAACCACATGCAGGACTGGGGGGAGGGTGGTCAGAGGTGGCCCTACTGGAGAACTATAAAGATGGGCTAAATGCAGATGTCTACAAGGATTGCTGTTCCCGAGGGGCCCCTAACAATCTGCAGAGCTGGTACATGTTGGCAGCGGACGTGGAGATCGACTTGGCCCAAGGTTGTCTCCATGGTAGGTGCACCTGGGATCAACCACCCTCCTCATTCCACAAGGGAGTGCCAAAGGCCGCAATCAGGATGGCAGGGTCAAAACCAAAATCCTCCGCGTGTTTCAAATGTGGGAAGGAGGGGCACTGAGCCGCTGAGTGCTTCTCGAAGCCTGGAACCAAGGTGCCCTCTACCAGAGGAAGGAGAGCCAATAAAGTACCAGTAAGAGCCCATGAGACCACCCTAAAAGGAGTAGAAGTCGTTGAGTTCGCTCCCCTGAAACAGGGTGAGTTGGGAACTCCGACCATCGCTGATGACAGCGAAACCAAAACCGATTCCGACGAAGACCTCCTGATAAGTCAGAATGGAGGCCCCATGACCATCCCAGTAGAACTAAAAGTACCATCCACCAGGGCCCACAGGCAGATGCTAGCCCTTCTAGATTCAGGATGCACCAGATGTGTCATCAGCCCAGACATTGTAGAACAGATGGGTCTAAGACTAAAAATGATGAAAAGGCCTATCACATTCTGTCAGCTAGATGGATTGGTGGCTGGGGGGTGGGCAGCCCATTTTGTGACTGAACCAATCGAGATGATGATGGGGGATCACCTAGAGACTCTGAGTTTTATTGTGGCCCTGGGCATGGAATGACCCCTCCTAATTGGGTTGCCCTGGCTCCAAAAATGGAACCTGTGCATAAACTGGAAAATGGGCGTGTTGTGCATCCGCTCCAAATAACCATGGAAGAGAGGGGAGGAACCCCATTGCGTGAGCGAAGGGGCAAGCGAAGGGGCCACAACTGCGACAGACCACAGACCACAAGAAAGGATCCCAAAAGAGTACTGGGACCTACAGGAGGTGTTCAGTGAAAGGGCATCAGATGTACTGCCCTCCCACTGGCCAACAGACTGTACCATTGAAATCCTTCCTGGGGTAAAACTCCCTAAACCAAAAATCTACCCCGTGACCCCCCGGGAGCTGGGGGAGCTACGAGACTTTATTGACAAAAACTTAAAACATAGTTTTATCCAACTGGCTAGGCCACGGGTGGCAGCACCAGTACTATTCCGGGAGAAGAAGGATGGGTCTTTTCGTCTGGTGGTCAATTATAGAAATTTAAATGCGATTTGCATAGAAAATGTCTATCCCCTGCCTCTCATGAAGGACATGTTAGCCCACCTAGGCAAAGGAAAGATTTTTACAAAGCTGGATTTATGGGAGTCATATTGTAGAGTTTGGATTAAAGAAGGGGATGAATGGAAAACGGCTTTCAACTGCCCGCTAGGATGTTTCCACTTTCGGGTGCTCCCTTTCGGATTGCAAGGAGCCCCTGCCGTGTTCATGCAACTAATTAATAAGGTGCTGCATGAACACCTGTACAAGGGGGTGCAGGTCTACCTTGATGACAATCTTATCTACACTGAGACCATGGATGACCACGTAAAATTGGTGAGGGCCATCCTGAAAAAGCTTAGAGCCGCTGAACTGTATGCTAAACTATCAAAATGTGAATTCCACCAAACTAAAATTCACTATCTGGAGTACCACATCTCACATGAGGGGATAGAAATGGATTCAGAAAAGGTCCGGGCCATGTTGGAATGGGCTCCCCATGCACCTGCAAACAACTACAGTTTCCTGGGATTTGCTAACTTCTATCGACAATTCATTCCCTCGTTCGCAAAAATTGCACTATCAATTGTTAATCTTCTGAAAACAAAAGGAGAAGAGAGGCCAAAATCCTCCAGGCCTCTCGAGTGGACTATGGACTGTCAGGCGGCGTTTGAGAAACTAAAACGACTGTTTGCTGATGAACCAGTCCTTAAACATCCTGACATGGAAGTCCCTTTTGTTGCACAGGCTGACGCCAGCAATGTAGCCATCGGGGCAGTGCTACTTCAAGCGAATGCAGAAGGAAAGCTGCAACCCTGTGCCTCTCGGAAATTATCGGAGACCGAGAGGAGATGGGCCATATGGGAGAAGGAGGCTTTTGCTGTTTGTTGAGCACTGTTAATGTGGAGACATTTCCTTGAAGGGGCTAAATACCCATCTGAGGTGTGGACTGACCACAAGAACTTAGAAGCTTTGAAAACGCCACAAAAGCTGTCCCCAAAACAAGTCCGCTGGGCTCAGCACTTCAAATGATTTAATTTTTCCCTGGAGGGAAGAACTTTATGGCAGATGCCCTTTCGAGACTGCCACAATACAATAGTGTTACAGAGGAAATGATTCATCCAATTATCCCCTCAAAACAACTGGCGGCACCAGTAGTTACTAGAGTCCAAGCAAAAGCAGATCCAACTTTGTCTGGTGACTTGAGCAAGCAGCTAAGAGAAGCTCTAAAAACTGACGAGTGGATTTTGGCCCATTCAAATGAGTGTATGCTTTGAGAAGGACTCGCCTGGGTGGGAGCTAAGCTGTATGTTCCCGCAGTCTAAGAGTGACAGTATTACAATACACACATGATGCCAAAGTTGCCGGGCATTTTGGTTTCATGAAGACACTACATTTAATTAAATGACAATTGTGGTGGCCCGCACTAAAGAAGGACATAGAAGCATACGTGACAAGTTGTCCCGTATGTGCTTCTGCAAAGAGACCTCATGGGAAGCCACCCGGATTGCTTCAGAGTGTTACCAGACCATGAGCCCCATGGAAGGAAATTTCCATGGATTCTATTGTTGAATTACCTGAAAGTGGGGGGGGGGGATACAGTTATTTGGGTGGTTACTGATTTGTTCTCTAAACAAGTGCATTTTATCCCATGTCCCAAGATCCCTTCTGCTAAAACACTTGCAAACTTGTTTGTCCAACATGTATACAGATTACATGGGGCTCCAGAGCGGATAATCTTGGACAGAAGAGTTCAGTTCACCTCCCACTTTTGGAAAGAGTTCCCAGGGTTGTTAGGCTCCGCCCAAGGGTTAGGCTCCACCGACCATCCTTAGACCAATGGGGCTTGTGAGAGGCTAATTCCATGTTAGAACAATACCTGAGATGTTACATAAATTATCAACAAGATAACTGGGCAGATTTGCTGCCGTTTGCAGCAATAACTCTATACATAGCAGTACTGGATTTACTCCTTTTAAGGTGGCCTCCGGCCAAGTTTTCATACCCATTCCGGAGTTGCCTCAGGAGAACCCACAGATACCCTCTTTGGTTGAATGGATTGAACAGTTACATAGCATTTGGTCAGTAACTGTAAAGCTCTGGATGAAGCCCTTTGAGCTCATAAAACTCAAGCTGATAAGAAAAGGATTCAGAGTTGGAATTATAGATATGGTTTTCCTTTCCACCAAGTACTTGCAAACTACCCAAAAGTCGAAAAAACTTGGACCCAAGTATGTGGGTCCTTTTCCTATAGTCCATATCATTAACCTGGTTATGGTGCAATTGGAGTTACCCAAAAATTTGTGGAGGATTCATCTGATATTTCATGTCAGTTTGCTGAAACTGGAGCATTCGTCCCCTTTATGTCTGTCAGGGCATCAATTAATCCCATGTTTGGCTCTGGGAAAATTCACCCTGGTTTAGAGGAGATGGATCGTGGCTTATTCCAAGTTGCAATATTCTGATAAAGAAAACGCGAAGGAAAGTTTCTAATAAAACTCATTTATTTGTTATAAAGAAAATAAAACACCTCACTAACTAAGAAAAGTTAATTGCTACATTTTGGCAAGCGAGATCTCCTGCCGGTCCAGCCGGACCTTTGGCAAGAGAACAAAGGAAAAAGTGTGTGAAGCAAGTGAAGGAATGCGGACATGCGTAGTAAAACACTGATAAGGAACTTGGCAAACTACAGTAAGTCTATTAGTCCAAAAATAATGAAGCTCAGCTGGGAAATAAAAAAACGCTGTGACATTCCCCTTCTTTTGCCAGTTGAGCGAATATCAGTACATCATCAAATAAGGCACATCTTCTTACGCAGATACTCGTGTTGAGCTGCTGGGAGTGGTTTGTTGAGCATATCAGCAATTTGATCATGTGTAGATACATATTGCATTTTAACAAAACCTTTTTTCACTAAATGTTTTATGTTTTGGTAACAAATGTCAATGTGTCTGGACCTAGAACCTGTGAAATGAGATTCAGAAATATAAACCACCGATTCATTGTCTTCCATCATGGTGATCGGTCGGATCGGGTGTGTCCAGATATCTGTGACTAAAGCATCAAACCAAGTTAGAGAATTACATGCATCTGAAACACAAGCATATTCAGCTTCAGTAGATGAACAAGAAACAAAATTCTGTTTACGTACTTGCCAATAAACAGGACATCCATTTAAGAACATCATATAACCTGAAGTACTTTTACGTGATTTCTTATCACTTGCCCAATCAGAATCTGCATAACAACATAATTCTGCATAATCAGTATGTGTTGGTTCTAACAATAATTTCAAATGTTTGGTGTATTTAAGGTATCTCAATAATTTCTTAATACATGTCCAATGAAACTGTTTTGCCTTACCTACGTATCGTGATAAGAGATTAACACTAAGTGCAATGTCGGGTCTGGTCCAACTACTAATGTATAACAGTGACCCAATGACTGAACGATAAAGTGTTTGATCCTCGAACTCAGGACTTTCTTCTTGTGTCAAGTTGTGAAAATCTGTTTGCATGGGTGTCTTTGTTGTGTTAGCATCTTTCATGTTGCAATGATGCAAAATTTGTTCAATTTTATCTTCTTGTGAAAGACTAAACCCCTTCTGTGTTTTTTCAATCTGAACACCTAAATAAGTGCTAATGTAACCTAATGATTTCAATGTGAAGTATCTCTGCAAAGCTTTGGCAAAAATTTCACTCATTTGCTTATTTGGACCAATATAAACAATATCATCAACATAAACAAGAACTATCTCATATGCATTGTTAGATCTTTTTGTGAACACGCACTCATCAGTTTCGGACTTAATAAAGCCCATTGAATTTAGTTTGTCAATAAGATATAAATACCACATTAAACCAGATTGTTTCAGACCTTAAAGACTTTTGTTTAGGCACCAGGTATCCCCTTCTTGCTGTCGGAATCCTGGAGGACTTCTCACATAGATCTCTTCATCTAGGTCTGCATGTAGATAAGCCATGTCAACATCAAACTGGAAAACTTCTAAACCAAGGATAGTTGCAGTTGCTAAAGCAATTTTTACACTCTCAGTTCTGACTGTCGGTGAGTAAGTATTTGTGTAGTCCTCAGGATAACGTTGAGCAAAACCCTGAGCTACAAGTCTGGCTTTGTACAGTGACTCACCATTTGGTTTCTTTTTGATTCTGTAGACCCATCGAGTGCCAATGACCTTTTTGTTTGCTGGAGGTTTTGCAGGTGTAAATACTTTAAGTTTCTTCAGACTGTCCATTTCAACCTGCATTGCTTCATACCATTTGTCTTGCTCTGAATCAGGGAGCTGCTTGATTTGTGTGAAATTATCAGGTGGAAGTGTAACATTGCAAATCAAAGGCAAGGGTGCTTTTGTCAGTTGCCAAGAATATCGTTGTGGAGGGATCCCTTTTGTGGCCCTCTTGGAACGTCTCGGAACAACTGTCCAGTCTTCTTCTGCTTCGTCCTCGTCCTCACTTTCGTTGCTAGCATCAGCATCCGCGGCTTGCGAAGACGGAACATTGGGTTGAGAAGAATCAGTGGAATCTTGATCATCAATCTGCGTAGCATCAGCGGTATCATCTCTAGGAAAATAAACTCCAGGATCATTGGAATGAATCCTGGACCAGTCAATATCTTCCTCAAAATTTGCAGATTGGGAAATCACAATTGTATGTTTAGAGTCAATAAATTTGCTCCACTTTGAGTTATCATCAATACCCATAAATCTCAGTCTCTTTGCTGTTGGATTTCCTTTTCTTCTTTGAGCTAAGGGAATGTTCACCATAGCATATGAACCAAAAATATGGATGTTTTTAAGATCGGGCTTGTAGCCATACAACATGAAGAAAGGAGTCTGATTTATTACACTGTTCCAAGTACGGTTGACAATGTAATTTGCATACTTGATAGCTTCACCCCAGTATATCATATCAAGGTTGGCGTCCTCTAGGAGACAACGCATCATGGTTTGCAGTACCTCTCCGTTGTGAGCCGGTATGTCAGGGGGTGAAGTCTGATGAATAATTCTATTCTTACGCATCCAGTCCTGGAAACGCTGAGACATGAACTCGGCACCACGATCACTCTGGATTCTGCCGATGCGAACTTGGTGTTGGGTAGAAACAAGGGCTGTAAAGTCTTTAAAGATCTGAAAAGTCTCTGATTTTTCTTTCATAGGATATCCATATCCATATCTAGAGTAATTATCAACAATTGTTAGAAAATATTTTCTACCACCAAATGATGGCGGGAATGGACCAACTATGTCAATGTGAACCAAAATCAAAAATGCGTGTTGACAGGCGTGTAGCGTGTTTGGGAATGGCTGCTGCTTTGGATTTGGCTTTCTTGCATACAGCACAATCCAAAAACACCTTACACCCCTTTAGATCCAAACCTTTTGCGAACTCCGGCATCTTCCTAAGAACACGGAAACTGGCATGCCCCAATCTTCTATGCCATTTATGGATACACCTAGAATGCAAAGGTTTACCTGTTAGTGAATTCTCAACATTAACATTTTTATGCGGAACCTCAGGCTTGCTCTGAGCAACCTGTTTACCAATTCTATTTTTGTTGGCTTTAGGAGCCTTTGGAATAGCAACAGGATCTCTCTCTGGAGCATCTCTATCTGGGCCTGTGCCTTCCCTTTTTGGAGTTTGCATACTTGCCTGTGTTTGTGGTTTAGGCTTTGGCTTTAAGTAATAAACACCACCAATTAATATGGTTTCAGCAACAATATCTCCATCTTTAACTATGTAACTTGCTTTTTCAAGGTGGTGAACTTGGAACTTTAACATTCTAGACAAGTGATACTGACTAAGCAAATTACTGGTTGCTGTTGGTATGTAATAAACATCAGGAATGAATGCATCGAGCTCTTCAACATAAACAGTTCCTTTTCCTTTGACCTGACAAGGATGATTGGAAAAAGAATAAAGTTCACATAGTTCTGGTTCAGGCTCGTGCATCTCTATGAAAAGTTCCTTTCTGTAGGTAACATGCAATGCTGCACCACTGTCCAAAGTCCACAGGAGTCGTCTGTCGTACTCTGGTTGAGGTTGTGGATCATTGGTTAAAGCCAATGTGGTGAGTGGAGTTTGTGGATCACGCCGGGGACGACGACCTTGTCTTCCGCCTCTGCCTCTGGAATCTGTTCCTCTGGGCTGGTATGAGACAGGAGCTGGAACTCGTTGGGGACAATCCCGGGTGGCATGTCCCACACGGTTGCAGGTATAGCATCTTGGCATCCTTGGAGCGTAGGTCCTTCCTCGGAAGGGGCGCCTAGCTGGAGCTCTTGATGCGGGTGGTCCTCTCAAATGTGGTGTGGCCAACATGAATGCCTCTTCTTCAATTAAAAGTCTACAGACATTGTCCACTGTGCGTTGAGCATTTGGGACTTGGTTAATTTTTGTAACAGCATCTTTCCATTCATAATTCAAAGAGTTAATAATGATGCTGATCATTTGAATATCTTCAATGTTGTGGCCTCTTTCTCTCAATTCTGTTCTCAGTCCTTTCAGTTTGGTCAAATGTCCTCCAATTTGTTCACCAGGTTTCAATCTCGAACCATGGAGTTCAGACATGAGTAAACATGAAGATTCAATTGAGATAGGCCTGTAGCAATTTTCCAATTCAGCCCAAATTTGTCGGGCTGTTGTATTTGGTGGAAAAGTGACCTGCAGTTCAGTATCCATGGACATCAATAATGTTGTGCGAGCCCTTATCTCTAAATCTCGTATTGCAAAATCCCATGGTTGTGCAGGAGGGTTAAATACCATATAGTGCGTGCCTTCTCTAAGAAGCAATAGTGTAATCTCACTGACCCAGGCTTTGTAATTGTGTCCTGACATTTTTAGTTTTGACTCACCAGTTAGTGGAGAGACAGAAAATGCCTGGTAAGGAGCCTGCACTTGGTATGCTGGCTGTGCTGGCAGAAATGCCTGTGGTATTTGCTGTGCCTGTTGTGGACCTAAAAATGGTCTTGGTTGTGCCATTGGAGGTGGACCAGGAGGTGGCCCTATTTGCACTTGTGGCTGGGGCACATATGCAGGCATTTGTAGCTGCTGTGGCTGATGCACTGGAATCTGCTGTATTCCAGTTGCCATTTGTGCTTGATCTGCAATATTGGCATGACCTGCTGGAGATGCAGTCATTTGCCTTTGCTTCATAAAGCGTGCCTGTGTTCCATCTAAAAAGGCACCATCACCACCAGGGGGTGTTTGAGTTCGGGCCTGTGGAAACACTTGTGGCATTTCAGCTTCCTGTAGTAAATTACTTTTGCCAGCAGATGGTGCTGCACCTTTAGCTTCGGGCAGCTTTGCACTTACAAGGAATGATTGCGTGGCAGGTTTATATGTAACTTGATCAGGGAAACTTTCATGTGACGTATGCAGGGCCCTCTGTTTTAATTGGCCTGACACAAAATCCACCAGGGGGAGTGTCTTTGGCTCCGAGGAAGAAGACAATATGGCGCTTTTTGAAAATCTTAAGTTATCTCCCTTATCTTGCTCAAGCATAGATAAAGCCATTTTTGCCTGGGATAGCTGCTGTTCATAGAGTTTTATACAGAAACACAAGCTACACTGATGTTGAGAAAACCTACAGAAGAGGAAATGTTAATGATTGAATCAATGGAAGGCGCTGTTGGCGGGACTGTGGAATCCAAAGAACAACGGGAAGTAAGATCAACTAGAGCAATAAATCCTACATATAAAATAAGAACATGGATACAACGAAATTAATTTCAATAAATATAAATGGACTCAATTCGGCTGTGAAAAGAAGAAAGATTTTTCATAAACTAGAGAAGCTAAATTTTGATATAATTTGTTTGCAAGAAGTTCACATTAAAAAGCAACACGAAAAATTATTGGCACAAACCAAACTTGGGAAAAATTTTTCATCATTATTGCAACACAAAAAGAGAGGCATTGTTCTATATATTAAAAATTCAATAAAAGCGGAACAAATATATGCAGATTCAGAGGGTAGAGTTTTGATAGTGGAGATAATTGATAATAACATGAAGATACTTCTAGTTGCAATATATGCGCCAGGTAACAATCAGAGTGATTTCTATCAAAATTTACATATGAAAATAATCGAAATGGACTATGATAATATATGCATGATGGGAGATTTTAATGGAATAGCAGATGAAAAATTGGACTATAAAACAACAAAAACAGGAAAGCATAATAGAAAGACACTGCCAAACTCTTTCTTTAAAATGACAGAGGAAATAAATTTGAAAGATATATGGAGAATTAGAAATGGGAAGAATAGACAATGCACTTTCTATTCAAACAGGCACTTATCTTGGTCCAGGTTAGATATGATATGGACAACAATGGACTTAATTCCGAAAATTGAACAGGTGGAAATAGACACTAATTTATGGGCTGACCATAATCCAGTGATAGTAACTTGGAAAGGTCAAAAAAGGAAAGCTAGATGGACTTTGAATAATACAATTTTAAAAGAAAAAGAATTTGTACAGAAAATGTAAAGAGAGCTGGAATTTTTCTTTAAGGAGAATAAAAAAGAAGATACATTGATACAAAACTGTTGGAATACAATGAAGGCCTATGCTAGAGGTATAATAATAGATTATTTAAAGAAAAGGAATGTGAAAAAAAGACAAACTTTTACAATATTAAAGAATGAACATAAGAGATTTGAAAAGGAACTCCAGAAAGATCCACATAAGAAAGATGTAAAAATGAAAATGGATATGTTAAAACATAAAATGGACTTACTGGAAAAGGAAGAGCTAGCTCAAAAAATAAGTGCTAAACAGAACTATTTGAAAATGCAAATAAACCGGGAAGGTGGTTAGCATATAAATTGAAAAAAGAAAGGGAATAATAATAATAAAAAATAACGCAACTGATTGATGACCAAGGACAAAGTAAATTTGGAAATAAAGAGATGGGGAAAATAATACAAGAATACTATAGGCAACTTTATAAAAGAGAGCAGGTTGAAGAGGGGAAAGTTAAAAAATACTTACAGAACGCAAAACTACCTGTGATCCCTAAGAATATTGAAGAAATGCTAAACAGGCATATAACAATGATGGAACTAACAGAAGCAATTAAGAAACAAAAAAATGGAAAGACACCAGGACCAGATGGATTGCCTGTTGAATATTATAAGACATTACAAAAGTCCTTATGCCTCCCACTTTTGGACGTCATGAATGAAGTAATGACAAATAAAACAATACCCCAATCATGGACGGAGGCTTATATCACACTGATTCATAAAGAAGACACAGACTCACAGCAAGTTAAAAACTATAGGCCTATATCCCTGCTGTATTCGGATTATAAAATCTTGCTTCAATACTGGCAGAAAGACTTAAGAGATACTTGAATAACTTTATTCATTCAGATCAAAATGAATTTCTTCCAAAAAGACAAATTAGAGACAATATAAGAATAATTTTGAATACTCTAGAATATTATGAAGCGCACCCTGAAAAACAAATGGCTTTGGTATTTTTAGACGCACAAAAAGCATTTGATAATGTGAACTGGCGATTTATGATGTTACAAATGGAAGAGATGGGCTTTGGAAGGAAATTTATTCAGGCAATTGAAGCTATATATACGAAACAGACAGCAAAGGTAGTGATTAATGGAGAATTGACTGATGCTATTGAAATAGAAAAAGGTACTCGACAAGGATGTCCCTTATCCCCAGTGTTATTTCTATTGACGTTGGAAGTGTTGAATAGGAAGGTTAGAGAAGAAAAAGAGATAAAAGGAATGAAAATTAGAAAGGAAGAATATAAATTACAAGCCTTTGCTGATGACCTGGTTTTTATTGTTGAAGAACCATTAATATCAATAAATAAATTGATAGAAAAAATAGGTGAATTTGGGGAGGTTGCTGGTTTGAAAATTAATAAAGAGAAGACGAAGATAATGACTAAAAATATGTTAAAAAAACAAAAAGAAGAATTGAGGGAGATCTCCAAGATGCAGGTCACAAATAAGGTAAAATACTTGGGGATTCAATTAACAGCAAGATGTAGTTCTCTTAAGGAAAATAATTATAATAAGCTTAAGCAACAGATAGGACAGGATCTGGTGAAATGGGGAAACTTGCAGTTATCTTTGATTGATAGAATTGCAACTATTAAGATGAATATTTTACCTAGAATCTTGTATCTTTTTCAGACAATTCCTGTAAAGCTGGGTAAGGAATTTTTTGGAGATTTAATGGTTTGGAAATAAAATGGTTTTGAAATATGTTTGGCAGGGAAAGAAGGCAAGGATAAAACTTAAATGGTTACAAGATGCTAATATGAGGGGTGGTTTTGGATTACCGGATTTTGAATTATACTATCAAGCAGTTTGTTTAATGTGGATTAAAGAATAGGTGACATTGAAAAATACTAGATTATTAAATTTGGAGGGACATGATTTGCTGATGGGATGGCATGCTTTTTTATGGTATAAAGGAACTAAAATTCAGGGATATTTTAGAAGGCACCAGATACGTGAAGCTTTGTTTTTGACATGGGAGAAGATCAAAAAATACCATTATCTGAAGATTCCAGTCTGGATATCTACAATTGAAGCTTTTTCTTATCCAGTGGTATTTGAAGGGGGACAAATTGTTAGATATAATGAATTATTGGATGAAAAGGGTGAACTTAAATTGAAACAAAACTTAGAAGATCAGGGAATTAAGATAGATTGGTTTTCATACATGCAAATACTCTCGGCTCCCCTAGGACTGTGTCCACGCTCAAAGAACACACTTAAAGCCAAGCTGGTGTATCTTCATTTAATCGTGGCAATCAGCTCTTACAGAAACCGGAATGCAAAGCATAGCAAAACAAAGACGCAGCTGTCACGCCCTTGCAAGCGGGTTCTTATATAGTTCATTCCCAATTACACTCAGCTGGGAGATCTCGTACTTTCTCATTTCCTACGGGCTTGCTGGGATGTCGTCATTT
Source organism: Arizona elegans (assembly GCA_022577455.1). Lineage (NCBI taxonomy): Eukaryota > Metazoa > Chordata > Lepidosauria > Squamata > Colubridae > Arizona > Arizona elegans. The sequence goes on along the minus strand of JAKOOJ010000007.1, from coordinate 28,724,315 downwards.
TCCTAGTGTGTTCTCAGAAGGGTAAGCTAATTCCACGCGACTCCATAAAGCACCCGTGCACATAAACGCCTATTCGGAAGCCTATCCCACCACCATCACCCATGTGGCTCACCCCCCCCCAGCCGGGTATCCATGTTCTGCCACTGCATGGACACAATGTCGAGTGCTTCTTGACGCTTGACAGGTGGCTTCCCCTACCAGGCGTCCGTCTAAGAGGAAGAGACAAAAAGAGATAATATTAATGGTTAGGTAAGGGATGTGGTTTCTGGGGGTTTGCTTTGTGGAACTTTCTCAGTAATCTCGGGGCGTTTATATCTTTTACAGGTACCCAGGATGCTTCACTATCAGGATACCCTGTCCAGTGAACCAAATAGTATAACTGGCCTCTACGTAGTTTGGAATCGATGATGTCTTGAATCTCATAGTGGGCACCCGTTACCGGGCCAGGAGGTGGTTTTGGTGGTGTAGTGGGTGTGGCTGTTTTTAACAAACTAGAGTGGAATACCGGATGGGTTTTTCCCAATAAGGGGGGTAGTTTTAGCATGAATGTTACAGGGTTAATTACTTTAATGATAGGAAATGGGCCTATATATTTGGGTCCTAGTTTTTTACTTGGTAATCGTAGCTTTAAATATTTTGTCGACAAATAAACCAGGTCTCTGAGTTGAAAAGGTGGAAATGCAGCCCTCCGTTTGTCTGCCTGGAGTTTGTATTCATCGGCTGCCTGTTTTAAAGCGGTTTTCACATGAGGCCACACAGCATTCACGTTAGTAGACCAGTCGTTGGGAGTCGTAGGTTTTGGGAGGGAATGGTCTAACTCCGGAATAGCAGGGAATTCCCTCCCCATGACTACCCGGAATGGTGTAAAACCGGTACTTCGATGCACTGCGTTATTGTATGCCGTTTCAGCAAATAGAAGATAATCAACCCAATTGTTTTGTTGGTAGGTAATGTAGGAGCGTAAGTACCATTCTACCATGGCATTTGTGCGTTCAGCAACACCATTTGTACTAGGGTGATAGGCTGAACTAAGGCCCTGGGTTGACCCTATATCACGAAGGAAACCTCTCCAGAATCGGGCGGTGAATTGCACCTCTCTGTCTGATATTATCCTCTTAGGCACTCCATGCAAATGGTAAATATGTTGTAGGAATAAACGTACCAGGCGTCGAGCAGAAGGTAAGCCTTTACATGGAATAAAGTGGGCTTGCTTTGAGAAAAGATCAACTACTGTCCAAATAACGGTATAACCCCTGCTACTGGGAAGGTCTACGATGAAATTCATGGCTATTTCCTCCCAAGGTCTGTTTGGTTCGGCTACGGTTTGCAATAAGCCCAGTGGTTTCCCGGGTTGTGGCTTGGATACCGCGCACGTGTGGCATCCCTGGACGTATTGGTTGATGTCTTTCCTCATTTTAGGCCACCAGAATTGTCTGCGTGTCAGATGTAGAGTTTTGAGGAACCCGAAGTGTCCTGCGGTTTTCCTATCATGGCACTGGAATAACACTCGATGTCTCAATGTTTCTGGAATATATAGTTTATCTCCCCACCACGCTAGACCATCATGGTGGGTTAGGGACGCCGCATTGTTTTGTGCCCATGTGTCCGTCTGAACGGCTTTTCGTAAGAGCGTCAGCCAATCCTCGGTCTGCGGGGCTGTTAATACATACGCTTTTAGGGGTGAGATCACTGCTTGTAAACCCTCGTCTCATTTACTGTGATATTGTGGCATCCTTGACAACGCATCCGGTAAAAACATTCCTTTAGCTGGCTTATACACAAGGACAAAACGGAACCGCTGGAAGTATTGTGCCCATCTCACCTGTTTTGGGGACAGTTTCCGGGGCGTTTGGAGGGCCTGTAGATTCTTGTGATCCGTCCAGACCTCGAATGGTATGGGATTACCCTCCAGTAGGTGCCGCCATGTTTGTAACGCCCATTTTACGGCATAGGCCTCTTTCTCCCACACTGCCCAGTTTCTTTCTGCAGTTGTAAATTTTTGGGATGTGTATGCACAAGGCCTTAGCATACCGTTCACATCTTTCTGCATTAGAATAGCTCCTACTGCCACGTCACTAGCATCCGCTTGTATCACGAACGGTTGTGCCGTGTTAGGGTGTATCAATATGGGTTCAGTGGCAAAAGCCCGTTTAAGGTTTTCAAAGGCTTGTTGGCATTCAGATGACCATTATAGTTTGTATCCCAGCCTGGGTTTTTTCCCAGGGGCCACCACACCTTTTGTTCACAATAGCTCCATTAAAGGTAATGCTGTTGTTGCAAAGGACGGAATAAAATGTCGATAAAAGTTTGCAAAACCTAGAAAACTCTGCAATTGTCTACGGGTGTGCGGAGCTTTCCACTCTAAAACCGCTGCTACTTTCTTCGGGTCCATCTGGATACCAGTACGACTAATTCGAAAACCTAGATAATCAATCTCCTCCCGGTGGAACTCACATTTTGAGAGTTTTACAAAAAGATGTGTGTCCAGCAATTAGGTCAGGACTTGTCTAACCAACTGGATGTGTTCTTCCATTGTATCAGAGTAAATCAAAATGTCATCCAGATAGACTAAGATGCCCCGATATAGGTGTTCATGTAAAATACCATTTATAAGCTGCATAAACACCGCAGGTGCCCCTTGTAGACCAAAGGGCATCACCAGGAACTGGTAGCTGCCGAGGGGAGTGTTAAAGGTGGTTTTCCGCTCATCTCCCTGACGTATCCGTACCCGGTAATAGGCTTCACGGAGGTCCAATTTCGTGAAGATTTTCCCTGACGCCAGGGTAGCCAACAAATCAGCCATTAGCGGCAGGGGGTACAACGGTTCTATGCAGACAGCGTTCAATCCCCAGTAGTCAACACATAAATGCAAGCCTCCATCCTTTTTGCCCCAAAAGAGGACGGGTGCCGCTAAATGCGAACAGCTGGGACGAATAAATCCTCGAGCCAGGTTTTTATCTATATACGTCCGCAATTCCTTCAGTTCCTGTGGCATCATCGAGTACATACGGGGTTTTGGCAACCGGGCTCCGGGAAGTATTTCAATACCACAATCCATGTCCCGATGGGGGGGCAGGATGTCACATTCTTCCTCGCTGAATACTTGGGCGAGGTCGTTATAGGCTTGGGGGTATGTGCCTTGCCTTGTTGCTTCTTGCTGGAGAGCCACCCTCTCTTTTGTACATGGAAGTCTTAGCCTACGATAACCCCCCTCCCACCAAATGTGTGGTTCCCACCTGTCTAACCACGCGAGTCCAAGAATGATGGGTTCGATCATCTGGGTTACTACAATGAACCGGATCATTTCCTGATGGGCTCCTATTTGTAGGAAAACGGGTTCTGTAACACTGGCGGTAGGTGTGCCCCCCAGAATGGACCCATCCATCTGCTCGAATTTAATGGGGGTACGAAGAGCCAGGATCCGAAGGCCCAAGCCCTCAGCTACCGATCGCCGCATAAGGCACCGGGTACAGCCTGTGTCAATTAAGGCTTTTTGTTCACACTCCTTCATAGTGACAGGGTGTCTAAGGGTCACCGGAATCAGGAAGGGATGTACAGGGTCACTTACCATAGGATCCTGCAACTCGTCTCCATTGTCGCTTTCTTCGGATGCATCGGGGACACGAGCCGTCCCTGGCGGCATATTATTGCTGGACCGGGTTGTCGATTCTGACGAGGGTGTCTGATTGGCCACCCTAGAGCGTTCTGGTGTTCGTAGGGGTCGGTCACATGGCGCGGTAGTCGGAACAGGTGGCCGAGGAGTTGACAGTCGCGGGGCTGCAACGGGGCAGTCCGCAGCACTATGACCCTCTTGGTTGCACCGAAAGCACCGGAACGGGCGTCTGTTCACCTCAGTAGCGGTCGGACCGAAGGCTGGGGTTCCTCTAAACACCCCGCGGTCGCTGGATCTGCCACTTGGACCCCGACGGGACTGGAGCTGTGGTGTGTTCCGAGGCCTGAATTCTCGTAAACCAATGTCTAGGCTCACCGCTGCCTTGTACCATTCGGATAATCGCGGGCCTAGACCCCGGTATACACAGGCCTGCTTTATTTCTCTATCCAGCCCTGCCTGGAATTGGTGAATAAGTAAGCACTCTGGCCACGAATGGAGTTTCCCTGCCAGGTTACGGAACTCCTTGACGTAATCCTTGGCAGGGCGACCACGCTGTCATAGGTTGACTAATTCCCCTTTGATGACCTGGGTCCGTGTTTCATCCTCGAACCTATTGCGTAACGCTTCAAGGAACAGGCCCAGATCTGTTAACTCGTGGGCGTGTTCACTATGTAAATCGGCAACCCATTCAGCTGCCTCCCCCGTTAGCACTGCTGTGACCGCAACGACCATGGACCACTGCGAAGGATATAACCTGCCATAAAGGTCCATATGGCTTATTACCTGACTCAAGAATAGTGCCACCTTTCCTGCAGTGCCATCAAAGGCAGCCTGCACAGGCAGTAATCCCCAGGGATGTTGCTGAAGGGGGGGTGCCCAGGGGCCGTGGCCCCAGGCCAGCAGCGGGTCTCCGTAACACTGTTGCGGTGGTCTATTTCCTGTGCTGGGTAGCTGTCGAGGGGCGTCTCTCACGGGGTCTTCTCTCCTCTCCATCCCGGACTGTGTAGCGACGCTGGGTGTTGTGCGGCTGCCCTCGCCCCCACCGAATGAATGTATGGCCTGTCTCCGCTCCCCACTCATCCAGCGTTGTTTGCGCTCCTCCAACTTCAGCTTCTGGCTGGCAAGGCGGAATTTGCTGTCAGAACTCCCACCCGCCGTGCTGCCTCCAGACCAGGAGGGGGCTGCCTCCATGCTGGGCGCCCATGGCTGCCAGGAGGGCGCGTCGCGAAAGCTCGCCTCGCCAAAATGGTCGCACAGGATCTCTAGGGTGGAAGTCCCCAAGCTAGTGGGGTGGCTCCAGTCCCCTTCCTCATCTTCCAGCCACCACCGTTCCCTCCAGCCCTGAAACTGGGAACCGGCATAGGGCGGGGTTTGTAGACGCCTCCCACCTGTCTCTGGGCCGGGCGTCTCCCGTGCGTTGCGTTCGCGTTCCCGCTGTTTCGGCCGTACCACCAGTGGGCTGGCCGCCCCATCCATCCCGGCGTCAACCTCCTCCTCCTCCGCTTCGCCCACGGTGTCCTCTGTGTCCCCCGGCAATGTGTCGGCTGCTACGCCCTCCGCCATCCCGTTCCTTCACGGGGCGGCTCCAAACGGCTTGGGAAAAGGGAGCGCTGCGTCTTCCTCTCGGCTCCCCTAGGACTGTGTCCACGCTCAAAGAACACACTTAAAGCCAAGCTGGTGTATCTTCATTTAATCGTGGCAATCAGCTCTTACAGAAACCGGAATGCAAAGCATAGCAAAACAAAGACGCAGCTGTCACGCCCTTGCAAGCAGGTTCTTATATAGTTCATTCCCAATTACACTCAGCTGGGAGATCACGTACTTCCTCATTTCCTCCGGGCTTGCTGGGATGTCGTCATTTTCCTAACGTGTTCTCAGAAGGGTAAGCTAATTCCACACGACCCCATAAAGCACCCGTGCACATAAACGCCTATTCGGAAGCCTATCCCACCACCATCACCCATGTGGCTCACCCCCACCCCCAGCCGGGTATCCATGTTCTGCCACTGCATGGACACGATGTCGAGTGCTTCTTGACGCTCAACAAATACTTTCCAGATATCGAGAAGGTATTTATAGTGTTTCGACTGGTTTAGACAAGATATTAATGGGTTCAGATGACCATATAATTAAAAAGCTATATGGATATTTACTTGAAGCAAACCTGGAAGAAGAACAAGTTAAAGAATCAATGATAGCATGGGGGAAAAAATTTGGTTATAGTATTAATTTAGAGAAATGGCAAAAATTGTGGTTACATAATTATAAAATGATAATGTCAACAGCATATAAAGAGAATTTGTATAAGATGTTTTACAGGTGGCATTTACCCCTGACGAGGATAGCCAGAATGTTTAAGAATAAATCAGAGAAATGTTGGAAGTGTCGTCAAACTCCAGGATCGTATTACCATATGTGGTGGACATGCGTGGAAGCAAGGAGATTTTGGACTAAGATACATACGTGGTTGGAAAAAATGACAGAGACATATTGACTTTAAACCAGAGATATTTTTATTAGGAATTTTACCAGAGACATTTAATAAAGAATTACAGTACTTAATTGTGAACATTTTAACAGCGGCCAGAATTGTATTGCCAAAAACTGGAAAGGAGAAGAGATAATTACCGATGAAGAAATTATTATGAAAATGTTGGACTGTGCTGAAATGAGTAGATTGACATTTGAAATTAGAGAACAGGAAAATAAACAATACTATTTGATATGGGAGATATTTTATCAATGGTTTGATAAAAAAGTATGGAGATGAGATAGCATATATGAAATGTTTAAATATTTATCTTTAGTTTAAGTAAAGAATAATTGCTATATGAGGAGATTTGGAGAATTGTAAGCACGGAATGATTTTAACTGATTGAGATGCTGTCTATAATTGTTTGTAAGGATGATATTTTTATGTTATTGTTATTGTGTTTTTTTTTTAATTTTTAATCTAAAATAAAACTTTTCAAAAAAAAGAAAAAAAAAGAAAGGTGTTCAATTTTCTCTCCTGCCATGTATAAAGGGTCCAAGACTCACTGCAGTACAAGAGTGTGCTCAGGACGCAGGTTCCATAGATGTATGTTCCGTCAGCTTCTTATTAAGCCATACTCTCTTTGTAAGTCTGGAAAATGGACGTTGTCCTACCTGAACGTCCTTTTTATGCTCGCTGCGAAGACAATCTACAGATGGGTAGAAGCAGTGTGATTGAATATACTGAGTGCTCATCATTTTCCTTTGCAGTCCTAGTCCCACCCACTGCTTGATCCTGTCAGTCTTTTTCACGAAGCCTGTGTCAATCGAAGCAAACTGGAACGGTTCCCATCACGTAAGGCGAGCACCTGCAGAGGAAAGAAAAAACACCCCCTCTGGCAGGGGATGGCTAGCGAATGGGTGGGCCGGATTGTCTTTGCAGCGAGCATAAAATGGATGTTCAGGTAGGACAACGTCCATTTTCCTGACTCGCTGCTCAGACAATCCTACAGATGGGACATGCCCAAGCTACAGTTCCTGGGAGGGAGTCGCAGCCATCTCCTGAACCATCGGGGCAATTATTGATTGTAATACACACCTGCCGAAGGAGGCTTCAGCAGAAGCAAATGAATCTAAGCGATAATGACGGACAAAGGAGGAAAGGGAGGACCAGGTGGCCACCCAGCAAATTTAATCAATCGAAGCTCGGGTAGCCCATGCAGCAGATGTAGCTGCACTCCTAGTCGAGTGAGGTAAAATGCCCTCGGGAACAGGGGCCCCTTGTACTTCATAAGCTTTGGATATACAGGCCTTGAGCCATCTACCCACAGTGGCAGAAGAAACCCTCTGACCCATCGAAGAAGGCAAAAATGACACCAAGAAGGCTTCAGTTTTTCGAAATGATGAGGTACGTCGGATGTAGCATCGCAGAGCCCTGCGGACGTCTAAGGTATGCCATGTCCTTTCAAGTGGGTGACGTGGATCCAGGCAAAAATTTGGCAGGACTATCTCTTGAGACCGATGAAAAATGGAATTGATTTTAGGCATAAAGGCAGGATCCAGTCTAAGAACTACATGGTCAGGAAAAAAGACACAGAGATCAGGACAAATGGAAAAGGCTGCTATCTCGGATACCCTACGAGCTGAAGTTACTGCCAATAGGAAGGCCACTTTCAGCGACAGGTAACACAAGGAGGTTGAACCAAGCGGCTCAAAAGGTGGTGATGTGAGACCTTGTAATACCAAATGGAGATCCCAGGTAGGATATCGGTGGAGCACGGCTGGTCGAAGGTTCGCAGCTCCTTGAAGAAAGGATCGAATTCTCCGTTCATGAGACAATCGCTGGTGACTATCCCCTGGCAACACAGTGGCTAAGGCTGCCACCTGTCAGCGTAGAGTAGCCTTTGTCAAACCCTGACTGTACAAAACGTAGAACGTCCGAGACGGAAGCAGAGGTAGGGTCCACAAGATTAGAAGCAGCCCACTGAGCAAATATCTTCCAGGACGCGTTGTAAATGGCAGCTTGAATAGTAGTGATGACCTCAGAAGGAACGTTGTCCTTACGTAACATTATCCTTTCAAGCGCCAGATGGTCAACCGGGGTCAACTGGGATCTGGGTGCCGAATGCCGCCCTGGCTCAGAACAGTTGGTTGAGAGGAATCCGCCATGGCGTCCCTACTGAAAGGTCCCGTAGATCGGCGAACCACGCCCTCCGAGGCCAATAGGGCGCTACCAGGAGAAGGCCTGCGTGTTCCCGAAGTAGTTTCCTGATCACCCCCGGAATGACTGGGATTGGGGGAAAGGCATATAGTAGACCTTCTGGCCACTGGGCCCTGAGGGCGTCGTGTCCTTCTGCACCTGGGGACAGAAATCGAGTGAAATACCGAGGAAGATGAGCATTTTGAGACGTCGCGAAGAGGTCGACTGTTGGCATGCCAAACCTGTCCGCTATTTCCTTGAACAATTGAGGGCTCAGGCGCCACTCCGATGGGTCCAGGTGACCCCTGCTTAGATAGTCTGCCTGGAGGTTGGACTTGCCTGAAATATGCTCCGCCTTCAGGGAATGGAGATGCTGTTCTGCCCACGCCATCAGCAGGTCTGTCTCCACCATCAATTCTTTGGACCTCGTGCCCCCTTGTCAATTGAGATGAGCCTTCGTAGTCATATTGTCTGTTAATATGAGTACATGCTTGTTCCTTATTAGAGACGAAAAGTGAATCAACGCTAGGCGCACCGCCCGGAGCTCTAACCAGTTGATACTGTGTTGTCATTCTAGAGGAGACCAAGTCCCCTGTGCAAAGGTTGAGTCCAGGTGAGCGCCCCAGCCATAAAGGCTGGCGTCCGTAGTTATCGTAACTCTTTGAGGCTCAAAAAACAGAGTTCCGGATGACAGGGCTGGAGAGACCCACCAATGGAGAGACTCCTGTACTCGACGTGGAACCTGGACCTTGGTGGACGACTCTGACTGACCGGTCCGCTGAAAGGGAAGGAGAAACCACTGTAGTTGACGGGAGTGGTGACGTGCCCATGGTACGATGTGTATACAAGATATTAATTTCCCCAACAGTTGGGACAGCAGAAGAAGTGGTACAGAAGTTCGTGATAGCACCTGGTTCACAATGTCCTTGATACTTGACTGATGGTCCGGGGATAGAAAAACATGGCCTAGCAATGAGTCTATTGTCACTCCAAGATGTAGAATGGACGTTGTTGGAACAAGATGGCTCTTGTCCAGATTTAGGACAAAGCCGTGACTTTGTAGAGCCTGAATAACAGACACTCTGTCGTGATGAGCTTGTGTGAGAGAGGTCGATAGCAGCAGAATGTTCTCCAGGTAGCAGACGATGTGGATGGAACGTTCCCTCAACGAGGCCGCCAAAGCTGCTAGAATTTTTGTAAAGGTTTTTGGCGCCAACGACAGTCCAAACGGCATGGCCTTGTATTGAAAATGCCGTTCGTTGTAAGTGAATCTGAGGAATTGCCTGTGACTGGGATGTATCGGTAGGTGAAGATAGGCCTCCTTGATGTCGATGGATTGTAGGAGGTCCCCTCGTCGGATGCATCCCAGAATGGACTGGAGCGAATGAATCTTGAAGCGCCGTTACAACACAAACTGGTTGAGCTGTTTTAAATTGAGAATCCCCCTCCATCCCCCCGAGCTCTTCGGAACCAGGAACAATATTGAGTAAAATCCGGTCCGTACCTGATCTTCCAGAACCGGCTCGATGGCCTGTATATCCAACAGATATTGGATCTCTAGCTCCATGAGATACCTCATTTGAGAGGAGGCCAACAGGGGGCACTGAAGAAACCAACTTGGAGGATGGGAGATGAATTCTAGAGTCAAGCCAGTTGTGATGGTGCGAAGAAGCCAGGCGTCTGTAGAAGTGGTGTCCCATTGATGGTAGAACAGTTGAAGATGACTGCCTATGGGAAAAGAGGCCGGTGAGTCACTTACCGCGCCTAAAGGAGCAAAATCCGGAGCCCTGGAATGGTTGCTTGAAGGCTGTCTGGTGTCTGCCTCTGTCCCGAAAGGACAATCGGTCAGAAGAGGGGTACTGCCCTTGTGTGGGAGGTCTTTGAAAATGATACCCGCTGGGTCCTGGCTCGGCACAAAAGGGCGGCCTCGCGTAAGGTGTAAAACGACGGTCCTGACGCCTGTAAAAAGTAGAAAGAACTTTCTTTTTATCACGCCCTTCCACCAAGGCTGGCTCCAAGGCTTGACCAAAAAGAGCAGATCCTTTATAAGGAGCAGTGGTAAGTTTCCATTTTGACTTTAAGTTGGCTCTCCAATGCTGAAGCCATAAAAGGTGATGGAAAACCACTGTGGAGGCCAAAGCCCTGGATGCGAATTTAGCCGCATCAAGAGAGGCGTCTGCAGAATACTCAGCTGCAGCAATTAATTTTGTGACATCTTGGTGAATACGGGCCTCTTCAGGGGGCAATCTTATTTGGCAAAGCCAAATAAGCGATGCCCTATTAAAAAATGAGGCAGTTGTAGCAGCTCAGATGGCCCAGGCGGCTGCCTGGTGTGTCTTCCTATATGACAGTTCAGTTCTCTTATCCTCTGCCTTGAGACCATCCCCTACATCGTCTGCCAAAACAGATGGAGAGATAAGACTTGCAACAGGCTCATCCACAGCAGGTAAGTTCAATAAAGCATCGAGCTCCGGAGCAGCATAGTACATCTTCTTGTCATGACCGGATGGTTTGGAAAGAGAACCTGGTCGCTCCCAGGGTGTCTGAATCACTTGAGAAAATAAAGCAGGACATGGAACATAGTCAATATCAGTTTGTGGCAATTTAAATAAGGAGTCATTAGGATTCTCTTGATCTTGGGAAGAGGAAGCCGAGTCAAGAGCTTTGCCCATTTTGGTTACCACCTTTGACTTATGTAAAAGCAATTTAAAAAGAGAGAGTCTAAAGAGACCTGGGATCGAAGGCTTCTCCTGAAACTCCTCATCATCGTCTGATAGTTCAAAATCCTCAAGGTACTCATCATCCTGAGCAGAAAATTCAGATTGCTTGTAAGAATAGCTGGTGAAAGGTTGGACTTTGGGTGCAACTGGAACAGATCCAGAGGTGCTAGGAAACGTGCCCAAGAGGGACTGTTGATGCAACCCAGCTTGAAAAATACTGGCAAATACCTGGGACAAAATAGACTGGAAGTCCATGGCAGGGGTAGAATTAGAAACCCCCACATTAGCCAATCCGGCCCCCATTGAAGGCTGTGCAGCCTGAGGGACCTGAATAGGGACAAAGGAGGGCATAGGCAGAGAATCCTGCAACATATGTTCACTTTGAATGGAAGGTAATTCTTGACCTTGAGGCACAAGAATGATATCATCCTGAGACAAATCTACCATATTAGGCTCTAGGGAATGAGAAATGAGAGGAACAGTAGAAAAAACCACATTGTCCTCTGCAAGCAATGCTGATGGGCCCTCTGGTTGAATAGCGGCCCGTGCCTTATTGAATTGTTTTTCCAAGGCATTATGGCGCCTCATGGCATCCTTATCCATTAAATCAAGTTGTTGGCTCGAGTATTTGGAGCCTGACTTAGAACCCCTTTTTGATTTCTTTTCCCAGCAGGTTTGGGGGAAGGGGTCCGGAGCAAGGAAACCTCCATCTCCATATTGGAGGAAAGAGCAGAGTCAGCCATAATCAAGGTAAGTTAATGCTGAATGCCAAATCAAGCAGATAATTAATTAATTATTAATTATTAATTTTTTATATATATAAAAAATATAGCCCCCCCCCAAAAAAAAACTATTAACAAATCACTTCCCTTAAGAAGATAAAACTCCTCCCGCTGGAGAAATCAGGGAAACAGCAGACTGCAGGAATTCAAGGCAGCAAAGCCCTGTGCACCTCCTTGTCAATCTGTGGAAAAAAACTTCATGTTAAAAAACCACAACAATAAATTAATTCAGTAATCAGCAGAGCGAATAACCCTGGTAAAGGAATCGCTCTCTCCAATAAACAAGCTGGCAACCTGGACAAGAAAAGCCAGTCAGTAATTAGCTCCAATATTGCTGCCTCAGCCATTAAAATGGCGGGCGAAGCAAAATGGCAGGAACTCCAACCGTTGCCAAAGCAATAAACACATCAAGGTATGCCGCTGGTGGGCAGGGACCCTGGAGCCACAAAATTAAGAAGGAGAGGCTGCAAAGGCTAACCAGGACACCAATTCCACCCCCGCGGCACAAGCAAATAAATAACGTGCCTCTTAGCTGGGCAACTTGAAAAGCACCTCTCAGCTGTCAACGGGGCGATCGGGTGGCTCGGCGGTTCACTTAAGTCAAACCCCGAAGCCGCTGCTTGTCAAGAAACGTCCCTCGAAACGCAGCTCTCCACAAAGTCAATTTAAAGAAAATTGAAGAAAAAAGAGGGAAAAAAATGAAAACGCGCCCCTCAGCTGTTAGTCGGGGCGAAAAAAAAGCGGCGGTTCGAAGGCAGAAGCCTGATCGAAACCGCAGCTTCCAATTAAAAGGAAACAAGCTAAATTTGAAAAAAACAAACTAATTAAGGAGAAAATTGATGGCAAAACAGTTAAAAGGCTATTTAGTAATAGCAAAAGGGCACTCAGGTCTGGTCCAATCCACTGAGTGAAAAAGACTGACAGGAGCAAGCAGTGGGCGGGACTAGGACTGCAGAGGAAAATGATGAGCACTCAGTATATCCAATCACACTGCTTCTACCCATCTGTAGGATTGTCTGAGCAGCGAGTCAGGAAAATGCGGTGGCCACTTTACCAATATGTTTATTCAGCTCAGTATCTAAAATGAGAGTGTCAGAGATAGTAGATCTTGGATCCAGATAGCAGCTGACACAGGCAACATCAAGGGCCAACATGTATGAGGGCATCAAGCAGGCTTTAGGTCCAATACAGAAGAAATCTGCCCCTCTGAAGTCTGCTATAGGTGAGGTTATCCAGGACCCAGCACAGCAGATGGCACTCTGGGTGCAGCACTACTCTGAGTTATATTACAGAGAAAATGTGGTAACTGAAGAAGCATTAAATAACACTGAGTGCCTGCCTGTCTTGGAGGAGCTTGACAGTGAAGACTTCCTCTATTAATACAATTATCACTATTGCCTCCTCCCTCCCTTCCAAATTAAACACTTCCAAGTGCCTTATTGCAAAACTGACTTTTCTTAAACTTTTTGTAAGTAGATTCCACTCACTGGGAGATGGGGATCCCAGATGATTTTCTAACTTGTTGCAATGACCAGAACAGAAAAGCAAAATATCTCTCCCACCCCCCCTTTTTTTTGAAGTGAGGGGAAAGCAGATATCAAATGTCTCAGTCTACTCCCCTTTCTCAGGCCAAAGCTCAATGTTTGAACTAAGCAAGAAAAAATGGTTAAAAGGAACAGAAAAACTGCACTCCCTTTCCTGCTTCTCTCGTGCTTCCAAGGCAGAAAGTCCTTGAGTAAAAGAAAGAAAAGTAACAACCAGTGAAAAAGAAGGGAGGAAAAAATATTTAAAAAACTACACAGAAATCTCACACACATCTTTTTTCTACTCAGCATTCTTTTAATAAAATAGTTGACTCTCTTTCTCTCCCTCTCTCTTCAGTAAATCTCTTGCATATTGCCGTGAATTTCTCTTCCATGGGACCTTTCTCATTTCCTTTTCCCATTTCCTTATAAACACTTGCTATTGCCCTTCCACTTACTTCACAATAAAATCTCTGCAGCTTAGTGTTTCTTTGTAAGAAAGGGAATCAAAATAACAAGCACCTTTCACTGTCTGAGGGTTGGGGGCAGGGATGATTCTAAAGTATTTTTACTACCGGTTCTGTGGGCGTGGCTTACTTTGTGGGCATGACTTGGTCATGTGACAGTGGGAGTGGCTTCATGGTCATGTGACTGGGTGGGCGTGGCCAACTCAATGTCACTCACGCAAGGGGTCCCTCGCCTGGCCCCTCTCCTCCCAGCCATTCCTTGTCACACCCAGCCTCAATGTATCTATAGTTCTGTAAAAATGTTGTTCACCTTTTTTCAACTTTATTATCTACATATTATAGATGTCCTTTCATGGACCACTGAAAGGAGGAAATGGCTCACATGCTTTGCCCAAGAGTGTGATAGGCAACAGACTTTTAAGGCGCTGCCAGAAAGAATGTATAGGCAATGTATTTTCCAAAGCACCAGAAGGCAAAACAAGAAGTAATGGATGGAAACTGAACAAAGAAAGCAGTTAATTTTTCTCCTAAAACTAAGGAGAAACTTCCTGACAGTGAGAACCTGTTATGTATCTAATTTTGGAGGGAAATTAGAGCGGGAAAAATCTCAATGCTCATTGGTCAAGACACTTGGAGAGTAGCTATATAAGGAGAGCTGTTGAACTGCAAATTTGCTGGATTCTCACTGTACATTAAAGAGTTGTTGTTCACTTTGACCTGGCTCCTGGCTCCTCACTCGCCCAATCTAACACTGGAGGTGAAGATGGGATCGAGGTAGACAGGTTGCGCAAATAAGAGCTGACAACAGAATCTAGCCAGGTGGAAAAGTCTGCATGAGCCAAGCACAGCAGAGTGTTCTGCCCCAGCTCCAGATTCCCAAGGAGTGTGACACACACCAACGATCCTTATCAAAGTTATAATGTACCAAGAATAAACAAAGTCCTGCAAAGGTTGGCAACCAGCCCAGAAAACAAGATACGATAAGACACTCACTATCCAAACTGCTCTTTAATAATTACATGTTGTTTTCAGCAAGAAATTACTAACTGCATGCAACTTAAATAGGCTAAGGGAGTGGCCAATTATCCTCAAACCTTACTCTCGAGGAGACCTCCTCCTGAGTAGCCACTCCTGCCTTTTGGCAGCCCTGCGTGCTCAAGCATTGAGGAGAGGCTCCTCCACTTCGCTCTCTCCACTTGAAGGAGCCTCTGGAGGTTCTGAAGGTCCTGGCTGAGTCTCTGCCTCTGACACCACAACCTCTTCAGCCTCCTCACTGTCTGACGCAAGCGCAGGCTGCTGGTGTGACCCCACACCAGCCTCCTCATTGTCAGGATCAGCCACGATCCGCGCAGGCCGTTGGTGGGCCACAACACCGAGAAATGTCCGCCTTCGCACCACCAATGCTGTTCGATCCCGCGAAAGAGGAGTGGCGATTGTACATGACGCGTTTTGAATGCTTCCTCGAAGCAAATGACTTCCAAGGGCTGCCCAACAATCAAAAGTGAGCCCTCTTTTTGAGTCACTGCGGCCCTGATGTGTTTGACACAGCCAAATCGCTGTTGGAGCCAACACTGGTGCAGTCTGTACCATGGCAGGTCCTGAAAATCTTACATTGAGGACTCACTATGCCCCTGTGCCGTCCAAATTCATTCAGTGCTATGAGTTCTGGCAAAGATTCCAGAAGGATGGCAAGCCGATAAATACATACATGGCAGACCTAAACAAGGCTGCCATGCACTGCAAGTACCATGATCTAGATGATGTTCTCCTAGAGCAGCTAATCTGCAGAATCCTGGACATTCGCCTCCAGAGGCGACTGCTGGTCAAGACAAACTTCACCCTGCACATTGCCCTAGACAAAGCTCAGGTGCATGAATCATCTAACAAGGCAGCAGAATCCCTGCAGTGACCGGCACCATCCCAGGTGGCACAAAAGTCTACCCCTGTCCACAGGGAATCAGCTCTGACTGATAGCAATGAAGAAAGTGATGAGGACATCTTCAAACCTGACAGAAATAAGAGGGATGATGATGGCCAGAAATAGAGTTGTGGTAGTTGTGGGGGATTCCATCAGAGACAGACATGCCGTTTCAAAGATGCCATTTGCAGGCGCTGTGACAAAAAGGGACATTTGGCGCGGGTGTGCAGGGCGAGTCAACCATTCAGTCACAAACAGAGAGCATTCGCCAATCAAACCGATCAGCCGCGACCTCATAAGAAGGATGGAAACATCCAACAAAAACAAGGCTCCTATTCCAAAACACCCGAGACATTCCAGACCCGCTTTGGCCAAGCTACAACGTCTCTGGAGAAAAAGCTGCATGTAACCATCAAAACTGAGGGATCACCATGCCAAATGGAAATAGACACTGGCTCGTCCATTACCATCATGTCCTGGGCCGAGCTAAAAGCAGCAATTCCAGACATCAAGAAACATCAGCTGAAACACCAGCGCCTAAGGCTGAATGTCTACCAAGGAAATTGCATTCATGATGGAACAAGCCTTGCAGCTTATCCGTGATGTAAAAGAAAGCAGAAAAAAACGTGAGTCTTTTGGAATTCCTGTGGAGGAGGGGGGAGCAGGCCCCAGTGGGGAGCCAGAAGAGACAGCCTGCGGGGGAGAGGAAGAGTTTGAGGAAGAAACATCCCAGGCTTCGGCAGCTCGAGGGAGAGATGCAGCCAGCCAGAGAACCCCAGCCCTGCAGCCCCACCCCCGCAGACGTAAAAAGCCAAAAATCCCCCCCCCTTCCTGGGAAATATGATGGAAATCCTAAAGCATTGGGATTTTTCCTGACCTAAGTGTGGAACCACATGCAGGATTGGGGGGAGGACTATGAATCAGAGGCTGCTAAAGTGAGAAGCGTCGTGAACGCCCTGAAGGGAGCAGCTGCTGAGTGGATGGTGGTTCTCCACAATAACAACTCCCTCTTGCTGAGAAATTACAACCAGTTCATGGGGCCCCTTAGGAAGCATTTTGAAGACCATTTAGCTGAACGAAAGGCGAGACTCAGAATGAAGAGCATTCAGCAGGGCCGGAGACCGGTGGCAGAGTATATCCAAGAGTTTCGTGAACTGGCACCCTATATGACAGGCTGGTCAGAAATGGCTCTTTTGGAGAGTTTCAAGGATGGGTTGAATGAAGAGATATATCGAGACTGCAGAAGCATGGGGGTCCCCAAAGATTTGCATAGATGGTACATAGTAGCTGAGGATGTGGAGATCGAGCTGAGACAGAGCGAACTCCGAGGAAGGCGTATGGGGGACCAGTCATCCTCTTTCCACTGTAAAGGGACACCAAAGATGACTGGGGGGAAGGCCGAATTCAAACCCAAGTCAAAGCCCTTCACTTGCTTCAAATGTGGGAGAGAAGGTCACCGGGCTGCCGAATGCTTCTCCAAGCCACCGCCAAAAGCTACCGGGGCCGGCCCGAAGAAAGGCGACAAAATACCCGCCAAAACCCGCGGCACTGCCCTGAAAGGAGAAGTCGTTGAGTTCATTCCCCGAAACCAGGGTGAGTTGGGAACTCCGACCAACGATGACGACAGCGAGACGGACTCCGACTCCGACACCGATGATCGGGTGAGTCACATGGAAGAACCATTACTCATCCCCGTAGAACTAAGGGTGCCCTCCACAGGGGCTCATGCGCAATTGTTAGCCCTGTTGGACTCGGGGTGCACTAGGTGCATAATTAGCCCCAAAGTAGTGGAGGAAATGGGACTGAGACTAAAAACTTTAAAAAGACCCATTGCATTTTATCAATTAGACGGGTCGATTGCAGGAGGGGGTCCAGCTAGCTTTATGACCGAACCCCTTGAACTGCAGTTGGGGAATCATGTAGAGAATCTCAGATTTATTGTAGCCCCTGGTATGGAAAGACCCCTCATTCTAGGACTGCCCTGGCTTCGAAAATGGAACCCACGGGTAAATTGGAAGACAGGGATCCTACGCATCCGCACGGCAGAACCGACTCCGGAAAAGGAAGCCCCCCCCCGAGAGACGACATGAAACCAGAAAGGGTGGCAGTAGCCATTAACTATATTGAGGGAGAAGAGAAAATTCCAAAGGAATATTGGGATCTCAAGGAGGTGTTTAGCGAAAAGGCATCGGATGCTCTGCCTCCCCACAGGGCCACCGACTGCACCATTGAAATACTCCCTGGGGTGAAGCTTCCCAAACCAAAAATTTACCCCATGACACCTCGAGAACTGGGGGAATTGCGAAATTTTATTGACAAAAACTTAGAACGGGGATTCATCGAACGAGCCAAACCCAAGGTGGTGACGCCAGTAATGTTCCGCGAAAAGAAAGATGGATCCTTTCGTTTAGTAGTTGATTATAGAAATATGAACGCGATTTGCGTAGAAAATGTCTACCCCCTCCCACTCATGAAGGACATGTTAGCCCATTTAGGGAAGGGAAAAATTTTCACCAAACTTGATTTAAGAGAGGCATACTACCGAGTGAGAATAAAAGAGGGAGATGAATGGAAGACAGCATTTAATTGCCCACTGGGATATTTCCAGTTTAGAGTACTCCCTTTTGGACTACAGGGAGCCCCGGCTGTATTCATGCAGTTGATCAACGAAGTATTGCACGAGCACCTGTATAAGGGGGTGTTGGTCTATTTGGATGACATTCTGATCTACTCTGACAACATGGCCGACCATGTAAAGTTGGTTCGAACGGTCTTGAAGAAACTCAGAGCAGCTGAACTCTATGCCAAACTTTCTAAATGTGAATTTCACCAAGACAAAATCGACTATCTTGGATATCGTATATCGCATGAGGGAATAGAGATGGACCCTGAAAAGGTCCGGGCAGTGCTAGAATGGGCCGCACCGCACACCCGTAAACAGTTACAGAGTTTCTTAGGGTTTGCGAACTTTTATAGACAATTTATCCCCTCTTTCGCGAAAATCGCATTACCAATTACAGACTTGCTAAAAACCAAAGGGGAAGTAAGGCCCAAACCCTCGAAACCACTAGAATGGACTATGGACTGTCAAGCTGCTTTCGAAAAATTTAAACGGCTGTTTGCGGCTGAACCTGTGCTCAAACACCCCGACATGGAACAACCTTTTGTAGTACAAGCTGACGCCAGTGACGTAGCTGTAGGAGCAATACTCTTGCAAAAGAATGAAAATGGGATATTACAACCCTGTGCTTACATGTCCCGTAAACTATCAGACACGGAAAGGAGATGGGCCATATGGGAGAAAGAGGAGTTTGCAGTTGGATGGGCACTGTTAACATGGAGACAATTTTTAGAAGGGGCGAAACACCCTTTCGAGGTGTGGACTGATCATAAGAATCTAGAAGCATTAAAAACACCATGCAAACTATCACCAAAACAGGCTCTTTGGGCCCAACATTTCAAGCATTTCAATTTCACTTTACGTTACCTTCCTGGTGGGAAAAACTTCATGGCGGACGCACTTTCCAGATTGCTGCAGTACAACAGCATCAAGAAGGAAGTGGTTCAACCAATGATCCCCTTGACACAATTGGCAACACCTGTCACTACCAGAGCGCAGAGTAAAACCGAACCAGAACTCTCGGGGGATTTGCTTGAAAAATTGCGAGAAGCGCTAAAAACTGATGAGTGGTTTAAGAACCACTTGAATGAATGCACACTTCGTGACGGACTAGCTTGGGTTGGATCAAAATTGTATGTTCCAACCACATTAAGGACAACCGTATTGACATATGCTCATGATGCTAAGGCTGCAGGACACTTTGCGTTTGTCAAGACTCTACATCTTGTTAAGAGACAATTTTGGTGGCCTGCACTTAAAAAAGACATAGAGGCATATGTGGCTAGCTGTCCAGTATGTGCCTCGGCTAAAAGACCTCCAGGAAAATCCCTTGGATTACTGTAAAGTGTGGCTAGACCGAACGCCCCATGGAAGGAAATATCTATGGATTTTATTGTGGACTTACCAGAGAGTGAGGGCTGCACTGTCATTTGGGTAGTAACTGATTTGTTTTCCAAACAAGTACATTTCATCCCTTGCTCAAAGATCCCTTCAGCAAAAACCCTCGCAAAACTGTTTATTCGGCAGATTTACCGACTACATGGATCTCCAAAAAGAATAATTTCTGACAGGGGTGTGCAATTTACTTCCAGTTTCTGGAAAGAGTTTTTGAAGTTGATAGGCTCCGCACAGGGGCTAAGTTCCAGTCACCACCCTCAGACAAATGGGGCCTGTGAAAGAACCAATGGGGTGCTAGAACAATACCTGAGGTGTTACGTAAATTACCAGCAAGACAATTGGGTAGACCTGTTGCCATTTGCAGAAGTGGCATATAATAATTCCGTACACAGTAGCACCGGATTCACCCCTTTTAAGGTCACGTCGGGCCAGGATTTTGTACCCATTCCCGAGCTACCACAAGAAGATCCCCAGAATCCCTCCTTGATGGATTGGATTGAACAATTAAAAAGCACTTGGGCAGTGACTCGGAAGGCATTAGATGAGGCACACCGGGCTCATAAGGCACAAGCCCATAAGAAAAGGTCCCCAGCTCACATTTATAAAGTGGGGGATAAAGTCTATTTATCTACCAAATACTTACAAACTACCCAGAAGTCCAAAAAGCTAGGGCCTAAGTATATGGGACCATTTCGTGTGATTAGACTGATTAATCCAGTAACAGTTGAATTGGAATTGCCAAAAACGCTGAGACGTATACATCCTGTATTTCATGTTAGTTTATTGAAACCTGAACACTCGTCTCCCCTAAGGGCTGACCAAAGCACCCCTCCAATTCCCATTCTCATAGAGGGGGAGCAACATTTTGAAGTTAAGGAAATCTTGGACTCTAGAAAACACCATGGTAAAGTCCAATATCTGATTGCCTGGAAACATTTCCCTTTGTCTCAGGCTGAATGGATGAATAAACAGGATGTCCGATCTCCCAAGAAAGTACAGCAGTTCTATACCAAATACCCAGATAAACCTTAATTATTGTATATATTCTGTTTCTCTCTCTCTTTTCTTTCCTCTTATTTAGGAATAACATCTCTTCTGCAAGAGGGGCCGAATGTCAGCCTCAGCTTTGCCTGCTTCAGCTGCCATAAGAAACAGGGGAGGGATTAGTTGTGGGGGCGAAGGGGGGGGGAAGATGCAGGAGGTGTTTTTTTTTTCCATTGTAGGACGTGTCTTCCCAAGAAACGAAAGTGGATCTTCAAAGGGAACGGCTGACCAACTGCCCTACATTCCTGATGAATGACGCTGCCAGACGTGATGCCACCTGACCTTTGAGAGACCTTTGGATTGGCTGATGATCAATGGACACGGGGGGTGGGAAGCTTAGTAGATGCTATTCTGCGCGTTTTGCTCACTTCCAGCTTTACCTAGGTTGCGTTCATTTCTTATTCAGTAAAAGTACTAATCTCTTCAAAATGATTGAGTTTGGGTTTTCCTTTCCTGGATATTGAAGGAATAGCCTCTGCTAAAGACTCTGTGCTGCGAATTGTTATTAGCTGGGTGCATAGGGGGTGGCTGAAAGGCCCTATTGGCAGGGAATTTAAATTGTTTGTCTGTAAACAACATGAGCTGTCTATGCAAGGGGGTTGTTTGCTATGGGGTGACCAGGTGGTGATTCCGCTGTGTCTAAGGGAACAAGTATTGACCACATTGCATATTGGTCACCTGGGAATTGTGAGGATGAAGGAATTGGCAAGGAGTTATGTGTGGTGGCCCAATATGAACGATTGCATTGCTGAATGGGTGGCCAAGTGTACTCCCTGTCAAGAATCTCACCCCGCTCCCCCAATGACCCCGTCCAAAGAGTGGGAAAGGCCCTGGGGACCATGGTCCCACATTCATATCGATTTTGCTGACCCATTCCATGGTCAAACCTTTCTGATCATGGTGGACGCTTATTCAAAGTGGCTGGAGATCATTCTAATGGACTCCACCACTGTGGAGGCTGTAATCAAAGCGCTTCGGAAACTATTCGCCATGCATGGGCTACCGGACACCCTGGTGTCAGATAATGGGCTTCAACTTACAGCTACGCAATTCGAGGGGTACCTAGCTGAGTTAGGGGTCCGTCACGCACTCACACCACCTTTTCATCCGGCCAGTAATGGTCAAGTTGAAAGATTTGTGAGATCGGCCAAAGAGGCATTGGCCAGACTCGGACCGGGGGACTGGCAAGCCAGGATTGATACTTTTCTGGCAGCCCAACATATTACCCTGTGCATGGCAATGGGATGAAGTCCCACAGAGCTCTTAATCAGCCAGAGACTCGGTTACACCCTAGATAGGCTGCACCCCAATTACTCCCCTGAGGGGTACATGGAAGCCGAAAGTAAGACTAGAAGTTTCTCTATTGGGTCTCCGGTCTTTGCAAGGAATTATGCAGACAGTCCCCTCTGGGTGGCTGGGCAGATCTCTGACATTACTGGGCCCAGGTCATATATTGTCGAAATCAGTGATGGAAGCATATGGCGCAGACATATTGACCAGTTAAGGAAATGTCTGGGCCAAACAATGCCCGACAAGCCAGACTACAAAATAGACAAACCAGTCCCTGACTCACCAATCATTCATCCAACAGCTAACTCAAACCCGAAGTGGCCGGAAGACTTACCTGATGACTTTGGTGTCCAGCGCTGCCTCCTTGAGAAACCAGGCCCATCCGAAGAGTGGGACACCCATAAAAAAATTCAGGAGGTCCCATTGGCTGGGCTGTGAGAGACAAAGGGTCCCTCCAACCAGCCCAAATACCCGCCTCAGACTGAATTCCGCAGGTCAACTAGAATCAGGGAACGCCCTAGTCAACTGCATGATTATGTATGTAAATAGTTTGGTAAAATGCTTTCTGGTAGGGGAGAAGTGTTATGTATCTAATTTTGGAGGGAAATTAGAGCGGGAAAAATCTCAATGCTCATTGGTCAAGACACTTGGAGAGTAGCTATATAAGGAGAGCTGTTGAACTGCAAAGTTGCTGGATTCTCACTGTACATTAAAGAGTTGTTGTTCACTTTGACCTGGCTCCTGGCTCCTTACTCGCCCGATCTAACAGAACCAATATAGGTGCAGAAATATTTCAGTCATAATTTCACATATAAAATAGCCATTCATGCATATTGTTCAAAACAGTAATTAGTATTATGGCTGATGTTTGACAGCAAGCGTAAAAGTCAAAGATCACAAGAGTGCTTCTTTCTCTGTATGTATACAAAACATCGCATACCAGGAATAGCATATTAAGTTGGATTTATGCAAACTTACAAAACAATGTACAAAATAAACACACACATATTTATGTTCTGGACTGTAGACATTGATTGCATGTAAAGCCCTGGGCAAAAGAAAGGCAGTAAAATCACTCTAGGTGTAGGAACAGTGTAAAATATTAACACATGATAAATAATGGAACAATTAAAAATAATAGCAGAGAGAGACATACACACAGAGTGATACACAGAGAGGGGGTGTGAGAGAGAGACACACACACACACACACAGAGGAGAAGATAGGGAGAGGGAGCGAGAGAGTGATACAGAGGAAGAGAGGGAGAGACACAAAGGGGGGGGGAGAGAGGAGAGGGAGAGAGATAGAGAGAGGGGGGAGAGAGGGGAAGATAGGGAAAGGGACACACAGAGAGAGACACAGAGATACAGAAAGACGGGGGAGAGGGGGAGAGGGGAGGAGAGAGAGGGGGTGATAGGGAGAGGGGGAGAGAGACAGACAGAGAGAATGGTTTTGTGGCTGAGTAGGTGTGGCTAGGGGGGGGTCATGTGACTGGGTGGGAATGAGTGACATCAAGTTGGCCATGCCCACCCAAGTTTTGTGGCTCCTGGTGTGTTTTTTCTGTGGGAAACTGGTCCAAATGGCTCTTTGAGTGCTTAAGGTTGCAGACCCCTGCCCTAGCTAGAAAACTACAACAAAAGATGTTCTCTATCTGCCATCTTCTTTATTTGATCTAGAGCTGTTTCACACAGAGCAACAGTAATCTGTTGACAAGCTTTTCTTCAAATGCTAGAATTATGCCTGGGAAAATTAGAGAAAGAATTGCACTGAGATTCCATTCTTCTCCATCTATAATATGCCAAGTGAAGTAGTATTTCTTCAAGAAAAAATCGCAATATAGAGAAGCAAATTCTCCTCTGAATGACTCCTTGTGATGTCACCATTGCAAGTTGTGTTATTTATCTTGCCTTCAATTTCTTCCTCATGAAGGAGTTTATGTTTCCAATTTTTTTCTTTATTGCTGCAATTGCTTGTTTTTGTATGCCACCTTTGATTTTGCCACATTCAGAATGCTTTCCTTGCAGATATTTATTAACATCCTCTCTTTGTTTGCCTTTGTGTAATGACTTAGACCTCTGTTTTAAGCTTCCACTGTTGGAAGAGGCACTAATTTTTCCTTTTTACCATAATCTATCTTGATTTGAGGTACTGTGTATGATAGCATTGATACTGTGTATCATAGCATTGGGAGATGTGCAGTCTAAAGCATTCAGTTTTTGCTTCTGTCAAGTTAACAACACCTGCTTAGTATTGCATTACAGGGACAGCTCAAGTATTAATAGATTTGATTGTATTAAATGAGTCAGCTTCAATTTCCAAACTTTTCTAACTTTTATACATTCAGTTCTGGTTTTCTTGTTTTCAGTTGAATTCAGTTGGCTATGTAAATAATATTTGTTTCTGAAACACCCAGATATTTATAACTTTCCTCCATTTTGATATCATTTTAGTATCTTTCTATTGTTCAATTCCATCCAATAATTGCTGGAGTTACACACCAATGAAATCCAAATTCCATTTAAATGTCAACACTAAATATTTGAAATATACATGCAAATGTCTGTATATTTCTAGATTATTTTGCATATAGTTTTAAATTATCCACATATAGCAAGCATAAAACATATATGCAGTTGCTTGGTCGATTGTTGTTGTGAGCCACCCTGAGTCCTTGGAGACAGGGCGGCATACAAATTTTATAAATAAATAAATAAATAAATAAATAAATAAATAAATAAATAAATACCCAAATATTATTTAATTCAGTGACAGGGTAGTGAGTCAAATGACTTTTTTGTAATCAATCTAAACCAGATAAAGATTTTGCATCTTTTACGATTTTAAATATTGTTTTATTAACAAAAATTGTCTTTTATATTTCTAGAATTTTGATCTTTTTTTGCACTGAACCATATAGTGAATTTAAGATCATGTATTTGTAGATGTTACAGCTAATGGTACTGTTAAAAGCTTGAACATTGTATGCAAACAAGTGCTGGATATAAAAAATTGGATGGTGCTTCTTTTGGTTTGTCTTTCATGATCAGAAATGTTCACTGGTGGCAGTGAGCCAGTCATTTATTAATTCTTGATGCAACGTTTGATATAAAATGGTTAGTTGTTTATCTTTTTCTGGGTTTTTTACTTTTTACTTTTTTTACTTTACTTTTACTTTCTTAGGGTTTTTTAATCATTTTTGTTGTTACCACACTATTTTCCATTTGTTCAGATTTGTTTTTCTATATTAAATGAAAGCAATTTCTTGTGTTTAATATTTATCTTAAATGTTTTTCAAAACTCCAATATTTCTTCCTTATTTTTAGGGCATTCTATTATTTTGTGTTTTTACTTTACTTTGAAAAAGAAACCCCAAAGTTGATTTGTCTAGAATTGCCTTATAAATTGGAATTGCTTGATCCTATTTTCATGTGGTTCAGTTCAAATTTCTTAGAAGTTGCCACCACTTCTAATACTTCTGTCACTACTGCAATTGTTTTCTGTCTGGATGATATTTTTTTGCTTGTTTTTATTTTTTTTTCATTTTTCAATTTTTGTTGCTTTAAATTTTGTAAGATGCTAAGATCTTTCTGAAATTGATTTTTTTTAGTCTAATTTTCTACTGTTCCATCTAATTTTTTTTTGGTTTGGTGGATGGTTTTCAATTTGTAACCCATTTCTATTGTAATTACTTTCTGTGGCCATATAAGAGTTGATTGATCTTTTTTGTCTTAATTGGTTGGGCAAGTATGCAGTTTCTCTGTACTGTTAGTGTTAGACTGGTGATATACTGTGGCAAGAATATGCTATTCTATATCTCAACCTTAGCAAGAACATTTTCAAGCATGCCATTAATTTGTTGGATAAGAAATTATGATAAAATCCATGTAAAATGATTGTTTCTGAAATTGATATTGATATTGGTTTTCTAGTTATAGCACTTTATGTATTTTTTTTCTTCTCGTTGACAACGCATGCATCACTATGTGCTGTCCTGCTCACTCACATACATGTATAACAGTGGTTTAGTGGGTTTATTAATATTCCACAACAATTCCCTTCACTAAAAATGTAGAACAGTCCCAATTAAGTCCAGCCACAAGCAGACTGATGCTAGTCCACAGAGAAATACCCAATGAGTCCACAAGGCACTTGAAAGTTTCTCAAACAAGATAAACCCTCCAGGCAAAATGAAATCCACAATACAAGAGGGTTCACAAAGCAAGAAAAGTCCAGAGCTCACAAGGCATGATTGAAGTCAAGGCATGGTGTCAATCCAAAGAAAGGCAGGAATCCCAACAATCAGGAGACACACAGCTAGAAAATGAACATGTTGTTTCCAGCATCACTTCCATCTGTCTGCTGTGCTAAATACCCAGCTTCTGGTTCAGTTCATCAAGAAGGGCAAGGCTGCCTCCTCACAAGTAATCAAGCTGACCTTCATTGTTCCTGCCTTTTCTCTATGTGTTCTCAGATCAGGTGCAGAAAGCAGTTACTCTTCCACATCTCTGGGGCAAACCAGTAGTAACATAATCCAAAACCCACCACTGCCCAAGGTGGTTAATTTTCTAGAGAGCCAGTCAACCTAAAGCTAAACAAACTAAAGTGTTAGCACTGATATCTTTTTACCCATTAACTCCTGTCTAGATTATGATTGGCAGGTACTAGTAAACTGCTTTCCATCAAAATGTTAACAAGTACTGTTGTTTGATAATTGAACCATTTCTGGAAACTATTAGTTTCCTATGATCTTTTTACTCTGCTTTTCACAGTTGTTCCTGCCTGTATCTCATGCTACCAATTGCATTGGCAAGCATATTTTTTTAACCTCCTCTCTAAAGAAACATTTTTTAAAGTATCTAAAATGCTTGTACGTGAGAATTGTGCACCAGTTGGAAAGCAGTTTCTAGTGTCTGTATAGTCAAAATATCAGCTATGTCAGAAAGGTCATAAGTTTCTAATGTAACTGAGGGGTGCTTAAAATAGCAGCAAAGATAGGTTTTATTTCATCTTGTTTGGTTTGGTTTTTCTTTAGGATCTTTCTTCTAATTGGAGATAACTCTTGCCTTACCCCTGGCCCTGGTTCCTGAGGTGTAGGTCTTCTAGAGAAATGTTTCCAAGCCTTAACAACTTTAAGATGTGTAGACTTCAACTCTCAGAATTCTTAACCACATGCTGGCTGGAGAATTCTGGGAGTTGAAGTCCAAATGTCTTATAGTTGCAGAGGTTGAGGAACACTGCTAAGGAGGAAATGTTAGTTTCACATCTCTGTAGCAACCTGTCAACAGCCCAGACCAAATGAGATGGAGTCATTAACCAAGATTTTCTGTTTTCATCTTTTCTGCATCAGACAAGCTACTGAATATTTCTTTTTGTATGCACAGGAAGTAAAGAGATTTTTGAACATGCAGTGTTCACCCCAGCATAGGATTTAAACATTTCAAGTTGGCAGCAGTGGAGGTGATCAGGGCTAACTATCACATTAGGCTTGACACTGTTACATATTTTATATTATATATCACAAATATAAGTTATGAATATAGATTCTGTCAGTAGATGACAGAATCTATTGAAATACAAAAAGGAACGGGACAAGGATGTCCATTGTCACCATTGTTGTTTGTGTTAACACTAGAAGTACTAAATAGAAATATTAGAGAAGAAAAAGGAATAAAAGGAATGAAAATTCAAAATCAAGAATATAAATTGCAAGCATTTGCCGATGACTTGGTGTTTATCTTGGAAGAACCACTTCAATCTGTAAACAAATTGATAGATAAAATAGGAGATTTTGGGAAGTGGCTGGGTTGAAAATAAACAAAGACAAAACCAAGATGTTGACAAAAAATATGTTAAAAAAACAGAAGGAAGAATTGGCAGAAATATCAAGGATGCAGGTCATGAATAAGGTTAAATATTTGGGAATACACTTGACAGCAAGATGAGGTACTCTTAAGGAGAATAATTATGATAAGCTGAAACAACAGATAGCGACAGACCTAACAAAATGGGAGAACTTGCAGTTATCATTGATAGGGAGAATATCAACTATTAAAATGAACATACTGCCCAGACTTCTATACTTGTTTCAGACAATTCCAATCAAGTTGGGGAAAAAAATATTTTGAAGATTTAAATAAAATGGTGTTAAAATATATATGGCAGGGCAAAAAGGCAAGGATAAAATTAAAATTGATGCAAGATGTTAGATTAAGAGGAGGTTTTGGTTTGCTGGATTGGGAATTGTATTATCAAGCTTGTAACTTGATGTGGATTAAAGAATGGATAACACTAAGGAATATTAGATTGTTGACCTTAGAAGGACATGACTTATTGTTGGGTTGGCATGCTTTTATGTGGTATAAAAGTACAAAAATACAGAGTTATTTTAGAAGACATATGATACAAGAGTCTTTGTTATTAAACTGGGAGAAGATCAAACAATGTTACTACTTAAAAATTCCAGTCTGGCTATCATCTATTGAAGCAGTCTCACACGCAGTAACGTTTAGGAAGGAACAAATTGTTAGATATGGTGAATTATTAAAAGAAAGGGGTGAACTTAAATCGAAGCAAGAATTAGAAGAACAAGAGTTTGAAATGGATTGGTTTTCATATATGCAAATACAGTCTAGATATGATGAAGATTCTAAAAAGGAGGGTTTTTATAGCACCTTGACAAACAGATAAAATTTTAATAGGTTCTGATGACCATGTGATTAAAAAATTGTATAGCTATTTATTAGAAGTAAAATTGGCAGAAGAACAAGTTAAAGAAACAATGATTGCACGGGGGAAAAATGTGGGTCATGGGATTGACTTAGAGAAATGGGAAAAATTATGGTCACAGAATTATAAAATGACAATGTCAACAGTATATAAGGAAAACTTGTATAAGATGTTTTACAGGTGGCATCTATCCCCGGCGAGAATAGCCAGAATGTACAAGAACAAATCGGAGAAATGTTGGACGTGTCATCAGACCCCGGGCTCATATTACCATATGTGGTGGACATGTGCAAAAGCTAAAAGATATTGGACTAAAATCCACAGATGGTTGGAAAAAATGACAAAGAAACACATTGACTTTAAACCAGAGATATTTTTATTGGGGATTTTACCAGAAATATATAATAGAGAAATGAGATATTTAATTGTGAATGTTTTAACGGCAGCTAGAATTGTATTTACTAGAAATTGGAAAGGTGAGAAGATACCCATGGATGACGACGTTATCAAGAAAATTTTGGTCGCCGCCAGACGATCTCTCGGGATCGCCAGCCCCACTGCCTGTAAAGAGCCGCCTTCACAACGGAATGGCAGCTCGAAAAAAACTCCGTTTCCATGAGGAAATGGAGATAGAGCCGGCTGGGGTGGGTAGAGCTCTCTGCATAGCCCCAAAAGTTTTTTTTTTTTACTTTTGGGACGGAGCAGATGAGACTCCCCATATCCCTAGCCGCTGCTCCGGGTTTTGGGAGACCTCTGCTTATGCAGAGCTAGGCGACAAGAACAAGCCTACAAATTTAACAGATTAATTAAAGAGGACGTGAGCTGGACCTGTGATCCTGAATCGCAAGTATCTCATTTATTTTATAAAAGTTATTCAAGAAAGAAAGAAGGGAAAAAAAGATTTTTTAAAATGGCGACTGGCGCGGCTTGAGAAGGGGCTGAAAGGGAAAGTCCTTCTGTTTTCTATTACTACAAAGTAGCGGAATAAATACTCTTGGCTACAACTGAAGATAAAACTTCACTTTTGTGTTTTGTTTTTTTTTCTCCTGGAGATCTGATATTGATCTTGGTTGGAAAGAAGTTTTTTTTCTTTGTGTTTCTTCTCTTTTATAAAAAAGTTTGTCTGGGCGGAAACATGGCATTGAGACTTATAAAGTCAGACAAACAAGCAGTGGGGGGGGGGATTCCCCCATTAATAAATTACATGAACAAGTTCTAAGTCTCCAGTCTCAGAAACCTGATTTTAACATAATAGAATTTCTCATAGAGGAGATTGTAAGAAGGGATGAGATTGTGAATCAACACTTTGAAAAATTTAAGCAGGAAATTAAAGAATTTGTGCAATCAAAGTTTGATTTTTTGGAATGAAAGTTTATAAAAATGGCTAATGGTTTTTCAGAATTTATGATCCAGTTGGATGCAAATACTAAGTTATTAGAGTCTAAAATGGAAGAAACTGAGGACAATTTGAACAATAGAATACAAAAAATTTAAAATGATTTGACAAATACTCAAGATAATAGCTCAGAAGAAAAACCTAAAATGGAGGCTGATCAAAAGACTTGTAATGCAGAAAGTTTGCAACAAAGGATTGAAAGAGAAGTTTTAATGATGCAATATAATCTCACTGAATATGCGATTAGATTGAGACCACTGCAGGAAAACAACAGAGATGGTTTAAGGAAAATATCTTCTGAAATTCTGGCTGGGATTTTAAAGGTTCAACCTGAGGAAGTATTTTGTAGGATTGATAGAGTTTATAGAATAAATTCCTGGACTGCAAAGCAAAGGCCTTGAGATGTGGTGATTTATTTTACAGATAAGGAGATAAGAAATAATATTGTGCAAAATTCTTACAATTCTACTTTGCAATGGTTTGGAAGAAAGATTTGGATATACAAAGAGCTCCCGCCCAAGATATTATTGGAAACAAAGAAATTTGGTTTTCTGGTGACTGAACTTAAAAAAAGAAATATTCTATTCAGGTGGGACGCCCCAGTTGGCATTATATTGAGATATCAAGGAGAAAGATATCAATTAAATACTGTTGAAAAAGCGGAAGAATTTTATCAAAAAACCTTGAAAATGAATTTAACATCTTTATGCACAATACAGGATAAGCAGAAGGAATTGGAAATAAAGGGAAAACATCAAATTATAGAGGCTTCTGTAGACAAATTGCCTTTGGATTCTTTAGATACCCCAGCTGGATTATTCATAAATAAAAGAGAAGTGGCATCGGATTCTAATGTGATTATGATTCATCAAGTCACGGACAAGCATGGAAATCAATTAGCTGATATACAGTTGTCAGAAAAGAAATATGAGTTAAAGCAAAACCAACAAGATCAAGTCATAAAGCAGAATGAAAATCGCCCAGTCAATATACAACTTGCAGAAAGGAAACCAGGATGGAGAACAAACCCACAAAAGAAAAAGAGAAAAAGAAATAGGTCTCACAAAAATAAAAATTTCTAAATTAAGCAACAGTGACGCCAGTTTTTTTTTTTTTAATGAACGAATATGTGAAAAGACAGTTGAGGCGAAGTATTGGTTAACAATATCCTGAGGAGAGTGTCAGACCTCTGCAATGCCGTAACTTTGGGATGTGAAAAGAGCCTTAAACTGGTTGGATTGGAATTATCTATTTTGGAGTTCTCTTTATTGATAAATGTATTATATTTATGTCGAGCTATAAGGCAATTGAATTACGCTGGGGCATGCAGAAGATCTGGTTGTTACTCATTATGATGATGGGAATTAATAATCCTGAAGAAAACCACAATTACAGATATTGTATGGAATATAATTATAATGTCACTCGGGTGGTTGTTTTCTTTTTTTTATATATATAGGAGGAGATTTATTACTGATGGGGGCAGAAGACAACTGAGGATTTGGAACAATCTGTTGCAACTAGGATGCTATGTTACCCTAATATGGATGATGTACTCAACAATCTAGTGGACAGACACTAAAGAAGATACTATATGGATTATAAATTTAAAGTTATTGATTTGGAATATTTTTTTTTCTTTTAGTAGGGTGGGTAGTAGATTAAAGATATTAAGAATTGTTGTGTATGGCAACTTTGTAGGAAAGTGGGTGGAGATAGGTTAGTTTACAGATTGTTTAGTTTAAGAAAAGGGATGCTTAAGTGATATACCTATGGGAGTGGAGCAAATCGACGGAGCTAAATTAGGATTTATGGGGAATGCTGCTTTGAAATGTTATATTAATATATATAAAAGATTAAATGTTAAAGCAGGATTTATTACATAGTTTTAAAAGGGAAGGTTGTTTTGAAATGTTGTATTAACATACAGATATAAGCATGGGGAGGAGAAATAGGGCAGATCACTGTTAAATTGGGAGTTATAATAATATTATTATGTTAAATTAGAAGTTATTATGCAATGCTATAGTAAAATGATATTTGAAATGTATGGTAAAAGGGGGAAGTAATAATATTAATATTATTAATAATATTAGTAGTAAATAAGGGTCAGTATTTAGAGGAGGGAGTAAGGGGATGGTAAAGTAAAATATTATATAATCTGTTATGAATTAGGCTTTTGTTGTGAGGAAGTCATGGGGGGGGATGGGTGGTGAGGGGGGTTAGGGAGGAGGGGGGAGAAAATTGTGGGGAAAAAATTTGTATTTGAAAACTTTTTCAATAAAAAAAAAGAAAATTTTGGAGTGTGCTGAAATGAGTAAATTGACATTTGAAATTAGGGAACAAGAAGATAAACAATATTATTTGATATGGGATTTATTTTATCAATGGTTAGACAAGAAAGAATGGAAATGAAATATGAAATGAAATGGATAAGATAATAAAATATATAAAGGGTTTTCCCCCCCTTATAGAGGATAATTTACTGTTAAATAATTGGTAAAGGAGAATAATAATGTAATAAACTGTTAAATAAGAAAATGTGGGATAGAGGATTAAGCACAAAAGATTCATAACCGATCAATACACTTTCTGTAATTGTAGTGGATGACAACTGTTTTATATTTTAAGTTTTGTTTAAAAGTAAAAAAAAATTTCAAAAAAAAAATAAGTTATGAATATAGAGGGCCTGTAATTTACAACCATAGTTAGCCTTTTCATTAACTCACTGGGAAATGCATGTTGCTGGAATGTATGTACTACTGATAAGGAAAGTGTCAACTCTGAAGTGAACCTGGATGAAGCTATCTTTTGCTGCCTCATAGTTGCCATGAACCATGAGAGGGGAAGGGAGGGAAAAAGTAGATAGACCGAGAAGTGGGCTGCTGTCGGTTCGGACTGGTTTGGGTAAACAGGTTGTTATGATTCTGCGCAGTTTGGTGAACTGGCAAATTCTGCTCCACCCCACCCTATCTCACCTCACCCACCTTGGCCGCTGGCTAGAGTCATGCCTGCTCCCAGATACTCTCTTGCTTGCTCACCCAGACCACATGGCCCAGCTGATCTCTGTGCTTCACCCGCTTGCCTGCCTTCATCGCGACCTACCACGCCAGCCATATGGCCCAGCTGATCTATGCACCTCACCCGTTCTACTCACTGCGCCTGCCAGCAAAGGTAAGGCACTCACCCGAAGGGCCCCCTTGGGGTGGACATGGCAAGGGTAAGCCACCTTCCAGGCCTGGCTCTCACCATCCTTCCACCTGCATGCCACCTGTTCACCCTTTGCCTTGGGTCGGGGCCCAGGGAACACACCAATCCCTGGCTCTGACCTTCCCCGGGGCCTCTGCTGTACCCACTCACCCTTTGCCTTGGGTCAGGGGATGTGGCAGTCCCTGGCTCTGGCCTTCCCCTGGGCCTCTGCTTGCATGCTGCCCTCATGCCCCCCTCTGGCCTCAAACTATGGTCCTCCCAAGCTGAAGCAATTTATCTGGCCTGCCACCTTGGCCAAAGGGCCGAGGGGGGGGGCAGCAGGGCAAAGGGGGTGTAAGGATCGCCTCTCCTTCCAACTTGAGAAAGTATGAACTCTTGAAACGTAGTTGTTCAAAAGGATTCTTTTATTAAGCAGAAGTGACAGCCATCCAGCTAAAGCACAATCTGAATACTCTTAGGCAAAGCAGTAGGATTAAAGTGGTAGAGACCCCTCCCTTTAAGTCAGAATGCAGATTTTAGTCAATACACAAGTGTGAAGATATTTTCTTTACTATTTCCTTTGAGAACCCGAACAAACATGCATTCCCAGCACTACCCTTTAAAGTGAGACAACCCACATGGCTATCATATAAATTCCTGCAGGTATAGAGAATCTCAGGCCTCCTTGGTGCCAGGATATAGGTTGTAAAATATCTGATGACACAGGCCATGCTAGTAAATCGAATCCCAGTACCCCCCCTTCCTCTACTTGAATGGCAGTATCACTTTTAGGGATCTGACGGGGGGGGCGAAGAGGTTTGGGTAAGGTCCGTACAGTAAAAAGTCCTTTCCAGAAAGTGCTGCAGTGGAGAGAAGCAGCTGGGTTGAATCTCTGGCATCTCTCATATCTTGCAGCTGCTTCTTCTGACGCTTGGTGTTGGACAAGCCTCGGTCACTCATGGAGACACTCCATGTGCTCTCCGGGTTGGCAGGTGTTTTTCTCCACTGCTGCTCTTGCTGGGAGGTTTCTTGTGCAGAACAGCGAAATTTCGCAGCCATGAGTCGCCACTTTGGGTCCTGTAAGTCCAGGGGTGAA
Organism: Arizona elegans; assembly: GCA_022577455.1. Classification (NCBI taxonomy): domain Eukaryota; kingdom Metazoa; phylum Chordata; class Lepidosauria; order Squamata; family Colubridae; genus Arizona; species Arizona elegans. The sequence goes on along the minus strand of JAKOOJ010000007.1, from coordinate 28,689,861 downwards.
ATCTAAAATTTGTTGCTACCGGTTCTGCGGGTGGGGCTTAATTAGTGGGTGGGGCTTGGTAGTAAGGTGACTGGGTGGGAATGGCCAAGTTAATGTCACTTCTTTGCCCTTTTTTAACCTACAAACACAACACAACACAACTGGCTCACCCACAATGTAAAAACAGCTGTGCTAGACCCAAAATGGTCCCGCAACAAATAGGAACTTCACATAGCCACAAAAAGCCCCAAAAAACAACTTTCAACACACACACACCACACAACACAACACAACACAACTGGCTCACCCACAATGTAAAAGCAGCTGTGCTAGACCCAAAATGGCCCCTGCAACAAGCAGGAACCTCACACAGCTACAAAAAGCCCAAAAAAACCAACTTTCACACTTTACACACACAAAATTCCGCATACAGCTTTGTGAGATTTTGTGTGTTTGTGTAGTTAGAGTGAAACACTACAGAAACACACTAAATCTCAGAAAGCTGCACAAATATTATTTTATTTTATTTTATTTTTATTTGTATATAAAAGCGGCTAAATTTAAAACTTCCTAAACTTTAAATGGCTAGGTCTAAAAAAAGAACAACTAAAAAAAGCCCCAATTAACTATTTTTTTTAAAGCTCCCAAAGGGGAAAAAAACTTACCCAATAGAACAGGGGTCTCCAACCTTGGCAACTTTAAGACTGGTGGACTTCAACTCCCAGAATTCCTCAGCCAGCTTTGCTGAGAGTTGAAATCCACAAGTCTTAAAGTTGCAGATAGAGCTGCTCACCGATGAGCTTGATTGCAGGCAGGGAGATTCAGTTGCTTGCTGATGCAATGGATTGCGTTGTGACCAGCAGCTAAGGTAAGCAAGCTGGAGGCTTGGGGGGGGGGGGAGAAAAGAAGAAACTTTTTTTTCTTTTACAATGCTCTGGCGATCCAAGCTGAGTTGCCTGATTAGCAGGCAACTCAGCTGGGATCGTCAGAGCTTGGCTAGTCAGAGCCAATTAAAAAGAAAAAAAGACTGATGATCGCGTGGCTCAGTTGGGCATGGGGGGCGGGGGCAGGGATTTTTGCTACCGGTTCTCCAAACTGCCCACCGGCATCACTACCTACTTGCCCGAGCTGGTCCGAACCGGGAGCATTTCACCCCTGTGTAAGTCCCATCTGGAAAGTGCTGTGGGCCTGTGGCAGAGAGAAACAACATTCAATCTGGCTGCTTCTCTCTGCTGCAGCACCTTCCGGATGGGACTTAGAGGAAAGCGGTGGCTCATGGCTGCTAAATTTTGCTATGCTGTGCCCAAGGCATGCCCAGCACCAACAAGGGCCACAAGAAGCAGAGATCAAGCAACATCTTGATGGGTGGGAGGCCTGAGAGAAAATTCCTTCGGAGCGCTGCCGCTGCCATTCTGAAGCTCACCCTTAGTTCTTGCTTTGCTCCCCAGGAAGGGCTCCGTCATGGAGGCCTGTGTGCCCAGACCAGGTACTTTCTCTTGGGCCTCCCACCTGTGGCAGCGGGAGGAGGAAGTGTGTGGTTGGGAAGGCTGCCTGCAGTTCTTGCAGCCAAAGCTGAGATGTCTGTGAACTTATGTATGTATGTATGTATGTATTTATTTATTTATTTGTTTGTTTGTTTCAATTTGTATACCGCCCTTCTCCAATAGGACTCAGGGCGGTGAACAGCCAAAATAAAAACAGGACATACAAAATTTAAAAGCAGTTTGAAATAATTAAATATTTTTGGCCGCAATTTAAAACAAACCCAATTTAAAATCAATTAAAATTTAACCCAAAACTGTGGGATCAAGCCAGCCCGGCTAGTTGAAATAAATAAATTTTTAGGGCCCGACGAAAAATCCGGAGGTCTGATATTGTACGTATCTCTGGGGGGAGGTTGTTCCAGAGGGCGGGTGCTGCCACAGAGAAGGCTCTCCCCCTGGGGGTCGCCAGCCGACACTGTCTGGCGGACGGCACCCTGAGGAGGCCCGCTCTGTGCGAACGTACTGGGAGGCTATTGGTGGCAGAAGGCGGTCTCGTAGATACCCCAGCCCTAAGCCATGGAGTGCTTTAAAGGTGGTCACCAACACCTTTTTTTTTTCTCTAGCTTTTTTAATTGAAAAAGTTTTCAAATACAAGTTTTTCCCCCTTTTCCCCCCCCCTTCCCTAACCCACCCTTTCCACCCAACGCCCCCTGTGACTTCTTCACAACAATAGGCTATTTCATAACTAGTTACATACATAATATCTTTCCTTTCCCTTAATCCCTTCTCGAAATACTGACCCTTAACATGTTAAGCTTATTGAGTATTATTACAATTTAACCTTTAATCTTTTATATATATTAATATAACATTTTAAATCGACCTTCTCCCTGCATCCAAATTTAACATTTATTCAATTCTGTCCAATTCCTCCACTCCTCTAAATATATGACTTAAAATCATACAGTACAATTCTAGATATAATCCACTACCCACTTTACTAAAATATACACATATCTATATATGCATCCCATTTTATAAAAAGAAGAAAAAAAAAGAAGAGAAAAAAATATATCTTCTTTAGTATCTTTCCACTGAATTGTTAAGTCCTCCACTCCCCTAAATATATGACTTAAGAATCCTTTTTCTTATAATCAATCAGTAAACTAACCTATTTCAACCCTTCAATTCCTACAAAATCATGCAGTACAATTCTAGATATAATCCACTGCCCACATTACTAAGATATACACATATCTATATATGCATTCCATTTTGTAAAAAAGGAAAAAACAATAACTTTAAATTTATAATCCATATAGTATCTTCTTTGATGTCTTTCCTCTGGATTGTTAAATCCATCACCCATAATAGGGTAAAATAACATGCTGGTGCAACAGTTTGTTCAAAATCTCCAGTCATCTTCTGCCCCCATCAGTAGTAGATATCCTCGCATCTGTATGAAAGCAAAAACAACCACCCGAGTGACATTATAATTATAATTATATCCATATGGTTATAGTTGTGGTATTCATCAGGATTATTAATTCCCATCATCCTACTGAGTAACATCCAGATCTTCTGCATGCCCCGGCGAAACTCTCCTGCCTTATAACTCAAAATGATTATAATATATTTACCAAAAAAAAAAAAAAATTTTAGATGATTCAAATCCAACAAAATGAGGCTCTTTTCACATCCCAAAATCATGGCCTTGCAGAGATCTGCCACAATCCTCAGGATAGTATCAAACAATTGTTCGCCTCCACTATCTTTTCAAATATTCATTCATTTTTTAAAGTCCCTGGCATCACTGTTGCATAGTTTAGAAATTGCTGTTTCTATGCGATCTATTTCTTTTCTTTTTCTTTTCCGGGTTGAATTTCCATCCTCGTTTCTTGCCTACCAATTGTGTGTCTGCTAGTTGATTTTCATTCTGCTTTATGTATTGTTCTTGTTGGGTTAGTTTTATCATCTCATCTTTCTTCTCCGTCACTTGTATATCAACTAATTGATTTGCGCACTTGTCTGTGACTTGATGGTTCATCACATTGGAGTCGGATGACACTGCTCTCTTATTTATAGACAGTCCAGCTGGGGTATCCAGGGAGTCCAAAGACAATTTATCTATCACAGCCTCTGTAATTTGATGTTTTCCTTTTGTTTCCAACTCCTTTTGCTTATCCTGTATTATGCCTAAAGGTGTTAAATTCATTTTTAAAATTTTTTGATAAAAATCTTCCGCTTTTTCAACAGTATGCAATTGATATCTTATTCCTTGATATCTCAATATTAGGCCAACTGGGGTGTCCCACCTGAATAGGATATTTCTTTTTTTTAATTCAGTCACTAGAAAGCCAAATTTCTTCCTCTCCATTAACATCTTGGGCGGGAGCTCCTTAAAAATCCAAATCTTTCTTCCATGAAATTGCAAAGTAGAATTAAAAGAGTTCTGCACAATATTATTCCTAATTTCTTTATCTGTAAAATAGATCACCACATCTCTAGGCAATTGCCTTTGCTTTGTCAACCAGGAGTTTATTCTGTAAATTCTATCAATCCTGCAATACACTTCATCAGGTTGAACCTTTAAGATCCCAGCCAGAATTTCAGAAGATATTTTCCTTAGATCATCTCTATTATTTTCCTGCAAACCTCTCATTCTAATTGCATATTCTGTAAAATTATATTGAATCATTAAAACTTCTCTTTCAATCCTCTGTTGTACATTTTCTTCATTACCAATCTTTTGGTCAGTCTCCATTTTAGATTTGTCTTCCGAGCTATTATCCTGAGTGTTTATCAAATCCTTTTTAATTTTTTGAGTCATGTCATCCAGATTCGCCTCAATTTCCTTCATTTTAGACTCTAATAATTTAGTCTTTGCATCCACCCGAATCAGAAAGCCTGATAAACCATTAGCAGCTTTTAAAATCTTTTGATTCAAAAAGTCAAACTTTGATTTCACCAATTCACCAATTTCTTTAATTTCCTGCTTAAATTTTTCAAGTTGCTGGTTCACAATCTCATCCCTTCTTACAATCTCTTCAAGGATAAATTCTAATATATTAAAATCGGGTTTCTGACGCTGGAGAGTTGAAATTTGTTGGCGCAGTTTCTTGAGAGGGGAAGTTCCCCCCCCATTTGTCCAGCTGTGTAAGTCCCGATGCCATTTCCCACACAGACAAGATTTAGCAAAAAAGAGAGAAGAAATAGAAAACAAAAGAACTTTCCCTTAAAAAAGGAAAAAAAAAACTTCTTTTCAATCAACAGCACAGGAGCGAGGTTTTATCTACAAATGTAGCCAGTGATATTTATTCCGCTACATTGTAGTAAGAAGAAACGGAAGGACTTTCCCTTTTAGCCCTTCTCCAGCCACAGCAGACGCCATTTTAAAAGGTTCTTTTCCCCTCTTTTCCTCTCCTCTTTTCTCTTAGTTAAATTTTGGAAGGGTGAAATACTTGCGGTTCAGTATTAAGGGTCCAGCTCGTCATTTCTTTAATTATTCTGTTGAATTCGCAGGCTTGCTCTTGACGCCTGGCTCTGCATAGGCAGAGGTCTCCCAAAGCCCGGAGCAACGGCAGGGGATATGGGGCTTCTCATCCGCTCCGTCCCAAAAGCTAAAAAAAAACTTTTGGGACTCTGCGGAGAGTTCTACCCACCCCTGCCGGCTCTATCTCCGTTTCCTCTTGGAAACGGAGTTTTTTCGAGCCGCCATCCGCTGTAACGGCGGCTCTGACAGGCAATGGAAGCTGACGATCCGAAAGGAACGTCTGGCGGCGGCCAGCAGCAAACCGGAAGTCCGTGGTCACCAACACCTTGAAGCGCACCCGGAAGACCACCAGGAGCCAGTGCAGCTCACGCAGGAGAGGTGTCACATGGGAGCACCCCGTCGCTCCCATAATCCCTCGCGCGGCCACATTCTGGACCAGCTGGAGCCTTCAGGTGCACCCCAGGGGGAGCCCCATGTAGAGAGCATATGTATGTATGAGGTCTTCTGCCTTGAGCAGAAGGTTGAACTGTAAGACCTCCAAGGTACCTTCTAGCCTGTGAATCTAGGTAATCGCAGTGAACAAGGGGATTTGTGTGTGTGTGTGTGTGTGTGTGAGAGAGAGAGAGAGAGAGAGAGAGAGAGAGAGGGAGAGAGGGAGAGGGAGGGAGGGCGGGAGAGGGAGATGTGGCTTCTTAGGGGTGCATTTTGGAGAAATATCAAGAGAAATGGTAAAAGGGCAATCAGTTTGGGATTAAATTCCAAATGAAATTGGGTCTTCGGGGTAAGGAGACATGAAGAACTTTCAACTGGCTGTTTCTAAAAATCTTATTAAAATGAATGTCTAGAGGCAGCTCTTTAACTCATTAGTCCAGAGAGAGCAAAAAAGATAGGCTATCTCTTAGGCAAAGAAGCGACATTGAGTTGGTCATGCCCACCTAGCCACATGCCCACCCAGCCACACCCACCCAGTCATTAGGGCAGAGAACTGGTTGTTAAAAAATTTGAAGCTCACCACTGGATAGACTGGCTAACAGTCAAAACAAAGTTTTCCTGTGGGAACCAAGATCATCTCAACAGGTGGCTGTCGAAGGAGGAGAGGAGTGACCAAGCAGCCTGTTAATTTTCATTAAACAATGTGACCGGTGACATCTGGGAGGGGGAACTTTTGCTCTTTTAATTAGGTGAAAACAGCGGGAACTTTTAGAGTTGGTTTTCACCTGCTGTGCTGATATAATGTATCCAATAAACATGCTGTTTGAAGAATCTACCTGCCCCAGAGCTCTGCTTTTGATGGGTGCATTACTTGGAACGCTGACAGAAAGATTCTGTTTATTATTGGTGATACTAGGTAGAACATTAGTGGGCGTAAGGAATCTAGTGGATTCGTGGAAGGGGAAGTAAGAATGTGAAGTTCCTGAGAAGACTGGGGAAATATGTATCATACACATGGATTCAGAGTAAACAAGCTGGGTATAAAAAGAAGACTGTTATGAACCCAGACCTCCGAAGTTTGAGACTACTCTTATTGGAGCAGGGAATGCCCTAAGTCTGCTTCCCAGCCCACTCTCACAGCTTGATCACCTGTGTGGCGAATGTATGTGAATATTGTGTGAATGTTTAGCCTAGTTGGACAACTATACGTACAGCAACTTGAGTAGCCTTGTTGGGCATAGTAACCTGAATAGCCTTGTTGGGCATAGTAACCTGAATAGCCTTGTTGGGCATATCTTATGTAGTAAGATAACTTTGAAATTAGACAAGTACATGTACAAATATAAAGGAACTAATGAATCTTAGTTGCACACTTGCTTTGCTTTTTGTCCAAATCACACAAGAATAAAAAAAATTATTGGAAAATTCTATTTTGAATGGCTTGAATTCAATTTTATGACAAGGCTTCAGGTAATGAAACAGGTAGTGGGGAAATGCTCAAGGGAGGAGTCCCTACTGGGTGTGAGAGATTGTGGTGATGGTGGTAGCTTTCCAAAGTAGAATAGATTTTTCTTAAATACAAAATTAAAAGTGCAATATTTGATAAGTTTAAACTGTAAACTGGGAAAAGTAAGAGGTCCACTTTTGATGAATGGCTATAACACTGTGTGATGACTCCAGATGCTTCCCCAGATACCTCTCCAGATGTCAGCTCTGGAGGAAGATGAACCAGTTCCGGGCACATCAAGAGGACAGTTGGCCAATGGCTCCAAGCAGCCATGTGAGAGTGATTTGGCTGAAGCACAGCTGCAGCAAGAGAGTCTGAGACTTTAGGAGGGGAAACCATGCAGCTGCAGCCAATCAGCAATGAGGAAGAGGAATTGCCTTCTGCACCTGATCCAAGAACATATAGCCCAGAGAAAAGGCAGGAGCAGTGAAGATCAGACTGATTACTTAGCCTTCTTGATTGGCTGCACCAGAAGTTGACTATTTAGCACAACAGACATGATGCTGGGAACGTGTTGTTTTCTTGCTATGTGTTCTTGCCTTGAACTTTGGATCATGATGCCGGGAATTGCTGGGGAATAAAAGTTCAGGCTTGAAAGCTTTAATAAAGACTCCTTAAGCCTGTAGTGTACCAACTCTTAAATAATATTGACAGTAACATAATTTTGTACTAAATAGTAAATAGAAGGCAGAACTTCCGAAAAACCTTTGGTAAGGAAAAAATGTTTTTTTTCTAGGAAAATAGTGTTAGATGGATACATTAGATTGTGTATCCCATGGGAGAAACAATTATGGCATATACTGTATGCCAGGGTAAGTGTTTTCCATTTGATCTTTTCTTTGTCCATTTTGGCATCTCTAGATCAAGGCTATTTTATTTCCTTGCAATTTCCAGATAACATATTCAAAGTTATTTTTAATAGTCAAGAAATCCTAGGTTTACTAGAAGCAAACGTATGCTAAATTCAACTTTCATTTGTAATTCTCTGTACCTGAAATCCTTGGAGAGGCTATGTTACCTTGAAGCAAACTCCACTGTATCTAGTCATGTAAGGTAATGTAAGTTAATGTAAGGAACTGCCCCAGCTGGTCCCTCAGGAAAGCATGACTCTTGACTCCATTGAATTGAATCAAAAGAACTTTTACTGAGATAAAGTGGTTGCAGTAAAGTCAGTCAGAATCTGAAGGTCCCATGCCAAGCGCAAAGCAATTCTTTTGTTTCCCCAACCCCAACCCTCCCCCCTGACCAGTCCACCGGCAGCCAATATGATGCCACAAGAATATTTTGTGAATGCTGACATGCTAGGCAGATAACAGGTCACTCTCAGGGCACAACGGCCTTGGAATCAGGGTGGAACTGGCTTGGAGGGCTTCTGCTCCATCTCCAAAGACAATCCCCCTCCCTAATTTCCAAGAGATTACAGCAAAAGTGCAAGCATGTGAAAAATGCCAGCAAGCCTTCCTCCCCCACCACCCAACAGAATGACAGGACATGATGGTGGACCTGACATGCTGCCCTGCACAGTGATGTTAATCATGTAGAACAAAACAAAACAATCAGGGAGAAAAGAAGGATAAAGCAGGAGAAATTTTATTTAGGTTTGTCAGGGTACTGATTGTGAAAGCACTTTATTATTTATTTATTTTATTTATTAAATTTCTATACCGCCCTACTCCCGAAGGACTCAGGGCGGTGAACAGACAGGAAATAAAACACATACATAGAAAAAATTTAAAATCGAATAAAATGAATTAAATAAATTTGGCTGAATTTAAAATACCCTTAATTTAAAATACCCATATTTTAAAACACACTAAAATTTAAAATTTGCACTTAAAAGGGAGAAGATTTAGGCCAGGCCAGCTTGATGAAATAAAAGAGTTTTAAGCTCGCGGCGGAAGGTGCGCAGATTCGGGATCCTCCGTATCTCTGGGGGGAGCTCGTTCCAGATCGTAGGTGCCCCCACAGAGAAGGCTCTCCCCCTAGGGGCCGACAGCCTACATTGTTTGGCTGATGGCACCTGGAGGAGCCCCTCTCTGTGGGAGCATACTGGTCGGTGGGAGGCTATTGGTGGTAGCAGGTGGTCCCGTAAAGAACCAGGTCCTAAGCCATGGAGCGCTTTAAATGTGGTGACCAGAACCTTGAAGCGCACCCGGAAGACCACCGGGAGCCAGTGCAGCTCGCGCAGGAGAGGTGTTACATGGGAACTCCATGCCGCTCCCATAACCACCCACGCGGCTGCACTCTGCGCCAGTTGGAGCCTCCGAGTGCACCTCAAGGGGAGCCCCATGTAGAGAGCGTTACAATAGTCCAGATGAGAGGTGACGAGGTCATGAGTGACTGTGTAGGGAGTCCCGATCTAGAAAGGGACGCAACTGGCGAATCAGGTGAACCTGATGAAAAATCCTCCCGGTCACGGCCGTCAAGTGCTCTTCTAAGGACAGCCGTGAATCCAGGAGGACGCCCAAGTTACGAGCCCTTTCCGCGGGGGCCAATGATTCGCCCCCAATAGCCAGCGATGGCACCAGCTGACTATATCGGGACGTTGGAAACCACAGCCACTCAGTCTTGGATGGGTTGAGCCTGAGCCTGTTTCTCCCCATCCAGATCCGTACGGCTTCCAGGCACTGGGACATCACTTCAAGGGCATCATTGGGGTGGTTCGGGGTGGAGATGTACAGCTGGGTATCGTCAGCGTACTGATGGTACTTCACCCCGAAACCACGGATGATCTCACCCAGCGGCTTTACATAAATGTTGAACAAAAGGGGCAAGAGGACCGATCCCTGTGGCACCCCACATACAAGGGGCCTCGGGGTCGATCTCTGCCTCCCTGTCAACACAGACTGCGACCGGTCAGAGAGAAAGGAGGAGAATCACCATAAAACAGTGCCTCCCACCCCCAACCCTTCCAACTGGTGCAGCATGATACCATAATCAATGGTATCAAAAGCTGCTGACAGATCTAACAGGACCAGGACAGAGGAGCAACCCCTGTCCCGAGCCCTCCAGAGATCATAAACCAATGTGACCAATGCTGTTTCCGTGCTGTACCCAGGCCTGAAACCTGACTGGAACGGATCCAGATACGAGGCTTCGTCCAGGTACTGGGGAAGCTGTCGCACAACCACACTCTCAACAACCTTCGCCACAAAGCAAAGGTTGGAGACTGGATGATAATTAGCCAATACTGCTGGGTCCAGGGAAGGCTTCTTTAAAACTTTAAAGTTTAAAATTTTAAAGTTTAAAACTTAAAATTTAAAAGCTTAGGGGTGCTAACATGGCAGTAGTCAACCCACTCATTTTGGGCTTTAGGGAAATCCTTCCAGGCTACTAAATATTGAAGGTTCCCCCTATGTTTACAGGAATCTAAAATCTCTCGGATCTCAAAATGCTGTTCCCTTTCTATCATTAATGGCTCAGTGGTTAGTGGAAACTTAGGTTGGAGGGGGAAGAGATTTCAGGTTTTAATAAGCTGCAATGAAACACAGGATGGAATTCTGAATGGACTTGGGCAAATCTAATTCTATAGTTATAGAGTTAATGATGCGCTTGATGGGGAAAGGTCCCACAAACTTGGGTCCCAGTTTTTTTGTTGGTTGTAGTGACTGTAGATAACAGGTGGAGATGTAAACATGGTCACCAATGTTGAACAGTTTGGGCTTCGCTCACTTCTTGTCAGCTTGTTTTTTGTAAGCCTCATGTGTGCCCACCAGGGCTTTGCTCACCACTGGCCATGTATTTTGCAGTTGAGAGACACACTCCTTTAAAGAGGATACTGGAGGGTCATTAAGGGGTAGTTCAGGCATTAGATTAAACTCCTGTTCTGTAGCCACTCTGAAAGGAGTGAACCCTGTGCACGGAATTATTATATGCCACTTCTGCAAAAGGCAACAATTCAGTTTAGTTATCTTGTTGATAATTGATATAGCATCTGAGGTACTGTTCCAATCCTGAATTTGTATGTTCAAATTTCCCATTCATTTGGGGGTGATGACTGAACCTAAGCCCCCGGTCAATCCCAAGTAGGTCTAGAAAAGCTTTCCATAACTTAGAGGTGAATTGCAGCCCCGCATCTGAAATGATACATTGCGGGTGCTCCAAGCAATTGGTAGACATGGGGTAGAAATAGTTTGGTCAACCCCCATGCTGAAGGAATCTTCTGACAGGGGACAAAGTGCATTTGTTTATAGAATAAATTTGTTATCACCCATATAACTATTTCCTGAGCTTTAAGGGAGTGCCATGGTGTTGATGGCTCTGCCACAGTTTGGAGGAGTCCTAGGGTTTTCCCTTGCTGTTGCTTGGCTGACATGCAGATGGGGCAATTCACCACATAGTTTCAATGTCCTTTTTCAGAGACAGCCACTAAAACAGCCTTTTGACCAAATGCAAAGTCTTTACAAAACCACAATGTCCAGCAGCCTTGGAGTTGTGGCTTTCCCCCAACACCATCAGCCTCTGGCTCTTTGGCATATATATAATTATATAATTGGTATATATATATAATATATATAATTGGTATATATAATTTAGCCCCTATCCAGGCCAGTCTGTTCTGAGCAGTTGGTTGAGCAGACACTGAGCAGGTTGAGCAGACATTCCCATGATTTTGAAACCATTTGTCACTTTTCAGTGCAGCTTTAAGGGATGTGGTCACCTCGTTATCTGTTTGTCACTTCTCTTTTGTCTGTGCTCAGGTGGTTATTTGGGCAGCCAATTGGCAGGATGGGAGCAAACGTTTGACCACTTTCACCTTAAGGCAATTGTATTGAGGCATTCACAATAGAGAATTTGCTAAAAAGTTCTTTTCACACAGGAGATAGCATAATGTAAAATTGAAGCAGTTTTTGCTTTAATTGTATTGTGCCCATCACACCTGCTTGGGAGATAGCCTCTGTGAGGTTTTCAATTCCTCTAGGTTCTTGTGATCAGTCCACACTTTGAAAGGCACCTTGCTCTCTTCAAGGAAGTGTCTCCAGGTTAAAAGTACCCAGTTCACCGTGTAAGCTTCCTTCTCCCGTACCACCCACCCAGTCTTTGATAGTTTCGCAGGGGTGTAAGCACATGGCTGCAGTTAGCCATTTTCATTTTTCTGCAATAACACAGCCCCCATGGCCACTTTGCTAGCATCAGCTTGAATAATAAAGAGAAGGTTTGGGTCAGGATACTTCATAATCAGTTCAGCTGCAAACAGCAATTTAAGCTTTTCGAATGCTGCCTGGCATTCTAAAGTCCATTTCAGAGGCTATCTGGGCTTGGTTCTGTTCTCCCCTTTTGTCTGTAACAAGTTCTTCATGGGGAGTGCAATCTGGGCAAAAGATGGGATGAACTAGTGGTAAAAATTGGTGAAACAAAGAAACTCTGCAGCTGCTTTCTGGTTTGGGGTGGAGCCCACTCCCTCACTGCTTGGACCTTCTGGCAGTCCATCTCAATTCCTTTGTGCAAGATACAATAACCCAAATAGTCTATTTTGCTCTGGTGAAACTTGCACTTGGAAACTTGCACTTGTGCATACAATTTGGCAGCTCATAATTTTTTTAAGTACAGCCCTTACCAGTTTCACATGCTCTGCCTTTGTTTTGATGTAAATTAACTGTTGTCTAAATACACCAATATCTCCTTATATAGGTGTTCATATAGGACCTCATTTATTAATTGCATAAACACACCAGGGGCGCCCTGGAGGCTAAAAGGGAGGACTTTAAACTGGAAGCACCCTAAAGGGCAGTTGAAAGCACTTTTCCATTCATCTCCATTCCATTCATCTTATCCTCATCTGATAGAAGGCTTCCCGCTGTTCCAATTTAGTGAACATTCTGCCCTTAACCAAGTGAACTAACATGTCCTTCATCAGGGGCAGAGGGTAGATGTTTTCCTTGCATCCAGCCCTTTATAATAAATGCATAGATGAAGTGTCCCATCCTTTTTTTTTCTCAGAACAGGATGGGGGCTATTACCTGGGGTCATGCTGGCTGAATGAACCTATTAGATCGGCGCAGGAATGGAAGACGCGACCAGCTCGTTACATTTGTAACTTTATTCAGAACAAGAAACAGTAGCAAGACTGGCTGCGTGCTGCCGGAGCTCTCCTTATATTCGCTCCGGCAGTCGCACTGCCCCCTGACAGTTATTCAAACTTTCCCGCCCGATGGCTGGCAGCCAATCCGGGCGGGTGTCCTTATAAGGACATAACACTCCTCCCCCCTTAGTCCGAAAAAAATTCAAAGTTCATTTACAAATGTTACGTAGTCCTGAAGGTACGTAGGACGCCTCGGCACCCTAGCTGACCTGCGCAGTCTCACTTCTTCCTCGTCCCCGACCTGGACGGACGGGGCTTCTGTGTCTCCTGGTTCCCTCCCCGGAACCGGGCTCGGTTCGGCTGGCGAGTGTGCGGGGTCACCCTCAGCGCCTCCGGCCGGACCGCAGATCGTGGATGGCTGGTTCTGGTGGTCCTCCTCCTGGCCTGTGGATCTATCGTTTCGTCGAGGCTACTCAGTTCCGACCCGGGAAGAGCGTCTGAGTTTCGGTAAGTCCCAGGCTGTCACTTGCTCCTCCCTGGTCTCCCGGGTGCCGCGGTTCGGCTGCGGTTCGGCTCGTTGTCGTCTGGTGGGTGGTTCGGATTGGTGCCCTCGGGTCCGGTCTGCCAGCGGTGGGTGGTGTTTGCTTGGGTTGTGATGTCCGACCTCGCAGGGGTGGTGCAGGTCTCCTTGGCCGGGCTGGAGTTGGCCTACCCCGTCGGGTCGGCGGTGGTCGACCTGGTCGGGCTGGTGTTGTGGGGCTACCTCCTCGGGTCGGTGGAGGTCTCCCCTGCCGGGGAGTCGCAGGCCTACCCGGCCGGGCTGTTGTTGGCTTTCCCTTCGCCCTAGTCCCTGGTCTACCGTCAGTTGGTGGCTGGGGTCATCTGGGCTGGGTTGTTGTTGCCGGGTTGACTTCTGCGCTGGGTGGGGGTCCCTCTCGCCGGGGTGTCGAGTGCCACCCTCACCCCTGTGCTGCGGTGTGCCCATCTCGGATGGTCCCTGGTCTACTCGCCTGGAGTGGAGGTCTCCTTGGCAGGGCTCTCGTGGGTTGCCTTCGCTGGGGGTGTGTGATGCTTCCCCCCTGGGCAGGTCCTGGTCTACTTGCGGGCTGGGAAGGTAGTCTCTTGCCCTGCCATGCCGGGTGCCCACCTCGCCGGGTTGGTGTTGCCATCCCCCATGCGGCTGGCCCCGGTCTACCGCTCTGGACTGTCAGTGCGTCAGTGCTTGGTAGTGGGCTTGGCCGGCCTGGTCGGGGTGGCGGTGGTCTGCCTCGCTGGGGTGTGGTAGGCCTACCTCGTCGGGGTGTTGTAGGCCTACCTCACAGGGATTTGCAGGTCTACCTCGCCGGGGTGTTGCAGGCCTACCTCGTCGGGGTGTTGCAGGCTTCCCTCGTCAGGCTGGTTTTCTTGCGCTCCCCCCCACCTTTTCCGGAGTTGGTCGATGTGCCGTCGACAGACCTGTCCATCTTCCAGCTCCACGGTGTAGGATTTGGGGCTGGTTGTGCTGTTTATCTTCCCCTTCAGCCACTTAGGAGAGCCGCTGAAATTCAGTGCGAAAACCGAATCTCCCTTGCTGAAAGCGCGAAGCGGGCGGCTGGCTGTTGCGGTCACTTCTGGGCTGTACTGGGGGTGCAGCCGGTCCAGTGGTGACCTCAACCTTCTGCCCATCAACAGTTCGGCCGGGCTCTTGTGGGTGGTGGCATGTGGCGTGATGTGCTGGGTGAGGAGGAAGTTGTCTATTCTTTCCTGCCAGTCGCCCGTGCCCATCTTGGTGAGTGCCTCCTTGGTGAGCCTCACCATTCGTTCCGCTTGTCCGTTCCCAGCCGGCCTGTATGGGGCGGACAGGGCATGGCGGATGCCCAGTCCTGCCAGGAATGCCTCCATGGCCAGGGATGTGAGTTGGGGGCCATTATCGGAGACCAGCACATCTGGTAGTCCATGGGTGGTGAAGAGGCAGCGCAGGGCACGGATCGTCGCTTCCGTTGTGGTGGATGCCATGGGTACCACCTCGAGCCACTTGGAGAAGGCATCTACCACGATGAGGAGGTGGCGCCCTTGCATCGGACCCGCGAAGTCGATATGGATCCTCGACCAAGGGTTGCTGGGGGTCTCCCACTTAGCTGTTTCTGTTTGTGGAGGCGCTGGGCGGACTTCTTGGCACGGGTTACATCTGGAGACCCAATCTTCGATGTCTTTGTCCAGTGAGGGCCACCAGACGTAACTCCGTGCCAGGGCCTTCATGCGGACGGTGCCTGGGTGCCCTTTATGCAAGGTCTCTAGCATCCGCCGTTGCAGAGTGCTTGGAATCAGCACCCTGTCTCCCTATAGTAAACAGCCCTTCATGCTGGACAGCTCCTTCTGCTTCCTGGCGAACGGGCTGAACTTCTCCTCCGTCTTCTCAGATGGCCACCCCCTGAGGATCCAGGACTTCACTTGGCGGAGCGTGGGGTCCTTCTGGGTGTGGACGGCCACATCTGCGGACGGGACTGGACAGCTGGCGTCGTCGTCTATGTGGAAGAGGTGGAGCGTGGGGGCTGGGTCTTCCACTGGATCCTTCAATAGGCATCTGGTCAGCGCATCAGCGTTTCCTATGGCTGTGCCTGGCTGGTGCACGAGCCTGTAGGAGTAGGCCGCCAAGAAGATGGCCCATCTCATCATCCGCGGGGACATGAAGGTCGGGGTGGGTTGGTTGCCTGCGAGGAGCCCCAGGAGTGGCTTGTGGTCGGTGACTATGGTGAAGCGTCTCCCGTAGAGGTATTCATGGAAACGCTTCACTCCTGCCACTATGGCCAGAGCTTCCTTGTCCAGCTGGCTGTAGTTGCGTTCCGCACAGGACATGGTCTTCGAGAAGTATGCTATGGGGGCTTCTGAGCCGTTGGGCAGTTCGTGGCTGAGGACTGCCCCCATCCCGTAAGGTGACGCATCGCAGGTTAGCTTGATGGGGAGCGTCTCGTTGTACTGGATGAGGACGCTTTTGGAAGTTAAAAGTCCTTTCATGGCCCGGAATGCTGCTTCCTCTTCTTGGCCCCACTTCCAGGAAACCGCTTTCCCCAGCAGGCGGTGGAGTGGCTCAGCAACTGTGGCTTTCTGTTTGAGAAACATGGCATAGAAGTTAAGCAACCCAAGGAATGCCTGAAGTTCCGTTTTGTTTTTTGGGCTCGGAGCTTCATGGATTGCTTTCACTTTTGATTTGGTGGGGTGGATGCCAGTGCTACCAATGAGATAGCCCAGGAACTCGACTTCCTGTACTCCTAGGAAGCATTTATCTCTCCTGACTCTCAAGCCCTTGGCCTTGAAACGCTGCAGGACAAGCCTGAGCCTATCAAGGAGTTGCGCCTGTGAATCTCCGGAGATTAGTACATCGTCAAAGTATGGCACCACCCCTGGAACGCCTTGGAGAAGGCATTCCATCATTGATTGGAATATGCCAGGGGCAGCGCTAACTCCAAACTGGAGACGGTTGCATTTGAATGCCCCCCTGTGTGTGACTATTGTTTGGGCCTCTGCCGTTTTTTCGTCCACTGGCAGTTGCTGGTAAGCCTGGGCCAGGTCCAGTTTTGCAAAAATTGTGCCAGTTCCCAGGGAATGCAACAGGTGCTGCACTACTGGGACTGGGTATGCGCTCTGTGCTAACGCCTTGTTGATGGTACAACGATAGTCGGCGCAGATGTGCACAGACCCATCATGCTTCAGTGGGGTCACAATGGGGGTCTCTCATGAAGCATGATCGATCGGTTCCAGGATGCCCTGGGCGATCAGCTTATCCAGCTGCTCGTCTACTTTGGGTCGCAGGGCAAATGGAACCCGGCGGGGCTTCAGCCTAATCGGGGTGATTCCCTTGTCCAGATTAAACGAGATTGGCCTCCCCACAAATTTCCCCAGCTTACCATCGAAGACTTCTTTGAACTCTTCGATGAGATTGTCGAGTTCATCCCTGCAAATTTGGTGGATGCCTCCAATGGATAGCCCCAGCGGCTTAAACCACTCCACTCCTAGCAGGTTCGATCGGCTGTTCTCCACGACTGTGATGGGAACCTTGCCTTGGAACTCGTTGTAGGAGACTCGGATGTTGGCTCTTCCTAATACTCCGATGGGGTTTCCCCCAAAATCGACGAGCTTGGAGTGTAGTGGCTTCAGGTCTCGCTTGCTGATGCTGGGTTGCAGGCGCTTCAGCTGGTGCCAATCCATAATGGAGTAGACTGAGCCCGAGTCTACCTCCATTGAGCAGGGTGAACCTTCCACGTGGATGGTCACGTGGAACTTGGTGGCATTGTCCGAGTTTGTGTGTGCGATGGTCGTCTGGTGGACCGCTCCGCTCTGGGGAAATTCATCGTCCCTGCGTCTCGATTGGCCAGAGGACCGTTTGGATGGTCTCTGGTAATCTTTGCAGTTTTCACAGGGATGGTAGCTGGAGGGTTCTGGGGCTGGTTCCTCGGCTCTGCAAGCTTTGGCGATGTGACCCCTTCTGTTGCAGCGTCGGCAGGTCGCATCTCTCCACTTGCAGGTTGCCCTGGCATGGTCCCCTCTGCAGCTGGCGCAGCGCTCCCCGTTGTAGCTTCGTTGGGCGGTTTCCCGCCTTGGGGGTCTGGATACCTTGTGGACGGTGGACTCCTCCTCCAACTCGGATCCAGCTGTGGAATCCTCGGTTGATGATTGCGCTGTGGAGTGAATCTTGTGGATTCCCTTGGCTTTGCTTACTGCGGCGGCCGCTTTTTCCGAGATTTCGGATGCGGTGGCTTCCTCCACCACATCCTTGAGCACGAGTTTCTTCCTGCTCAGGAATTTCTTTTGCAGGCCTCTGTCCCTCATGCCGAAAACCACACGGTCAGCGATGGCATTGTCCACGTGGTCGAACTCACAGCTGGCTGCGATTTGGCGTAGGGCGGCCACAAATTCTTTGATGGTCTCACCTTCCTTCTGGTCCCTCTGATGGAAGGTGAAACGGTTCGCCACTGGTGTTCCCGTTGGGGCATAGTGGTCTTCCAGGATCTGCAGCAGGTCTGTCCATGGCACTTCTTTGATGTCTCGTGGTGCTACGAGATCGATTGCCATGTCGAGGACTTCGGAGCTGCAGTTGGCCAGGAATATGCCCTTTTTCCGGTCATCATCGGCATCCCTGATGTTGTTGCCTCTCAGGTATTGCCGAAATTTGACCACGTAGGATTTCCACTTGTCCTTCCCTGGGCGGAAAGGAGCAAGGGCTGGCAAAGTGACTTCAGCGGATGCCATGCCTACGGAAATGCCTACTGTGGTTCAGGTGCCGGAGTCTTGGTCTTGTTGGCTTTGGCGCCACGAGGTTCGTCTCTAGGTCCTAGTCCTTCGTCGCCAGTGTTAGATCGGCGCAGGAATGGAAGACGCGACCAGCTCGTTACATTTGTAACTTTATTCAGAACAAGAAACAGTAGCAAGACTGGCTGTGCGCTGCCGGAGCTCTCCTTATATTCGTTCCGGCAGTCGCACCACCCCCTGACAGTTATTCAAACTTTCCCGCCCGATGGCTGGCAGCCAATCTGGGCGGGTGTCCTTATAAGGACATAACAGAACCCATGGGTGAGGTTTTTGTCAGTGAACAACCGTAGCTCATCTAACTCCCTCAAGGTTATCGAATATGGCTTTGGTTTAGGCAGTTTAGCTCTGTGCAGGATCTCTATAGCACAGTCCATTGGACAATGAGGGGGAAGTTTATCCGACCCCTTTTCACTGAATGCCTCTCTTAAGTCCCAATATTCTTTGGGGATAGCAGGGAGGACCTTTTCCTGTCCTTGCGCTGTTGCACCTAATTCGCACTGTGGGTAGGTTGCCTTTCGGATTCCCCCTTGCTCTCAGGGAGGGCAGTTCATTCGGTATTTTAGCAGTCCCCTTCTCTAGTTTACACAAGGATTCCACTTCTTTAGCCAAACTATCCCTAATACCAGGGGCCGTTCCATCCCAGGAGCAACTATGAAGCTTAGAGTTTCTACATGGGCCCCCATCCCATTTCTATGGGCTCAGTGACTGAGATGCCCCCTGCTATTGATCCATCTAGTTGGCAAAATGCAATCGGGACTTTCAGTTGTCTCAAGTAGATCCCCAATTTCTTGACCAGGACCAGGCACCTGGTGCAGCCTGAGTCTAGCAGGACTTTTGACCACGAAGCTTGGAAACTTAGCTCTATGGGGATTGTTACTGGTGTGATCAGGCCATTTACCAGGGGATCATCATTGGAGTTGGTGTCGGCTAGCCCCTTGCCATTGATTGGTGGGGTCGGAGTGCCCTCATCCCACTTTGGTAATGGGGTGAACTCCACAACCTCCACTCCCTTCAGTGCAGACTCCCTAGCCCACTGTGGCACCTTGGTGGTCTTTCCCGCAGGGCCATGAGTGGTTTTCTTGGCCAGGTGGCCAGCCTTGCACTCTGCTGCCCAGTGGCTTTCCTGGCCACATTTGAAGCAAGCATTGGAGCATGGTTGCGGGTTTTGTGGTTTCATCACCTCTCTCTTCTCTTCTCTGATGGTGACTTTTTCCATGGTCGGGCCAGGAGTACTTGTTATATGCCTGGTCGATCTCCACTTCTACAGCCAGGACATATGTTGTGGCCCAGGCCCAAGTAATTAGTATTAAATGCAAATAGTTCGAAAACAAACAGACTTTATTAGAACAGCTGAGAATTAACTCATTCTCAGTGTAGTCCAAACTAAATTAAAGCAAATTCTTCAAAACACCATTCCTCAGTTTACCATAGTATAATTAGTATAATTTGTATAATTAGGCAAACTGCCAAAGGCTTTTCGTGGCAAAAGTTCAGAAGCAGAAGACGCCGACAAGAAATAAATACAGCAAAACAAGAAGCAATTCTCTCAATGTTGTTTTCCAGCAAAGAGGCCAAGAGCTGTTGCTGGTCTTTTAAGCCTTATGGGAGGGGCCAATCATCTCTTGGCCCTACTCCCGAGTTGTCCTTTCAGCTTTAGCTGCTCCTGCCTTCTGGCAGCTCTTCTTGTATGTGCAATAGGAACAGGCTCCTTCTATTCCTCCGCCTCTCTAATGTCAGCCTCTGGAGGCTCCGAAGTCCGCACATCACTCCCCTATGGTCCTAGCCCCATCTCTGCCTCTGACCTCGGGCCTTCCCCAGCCTCCAGGACTGGCCCATGTTCTTCCTCAGCCTCATCGCTGTCTGACTCCGCTGCCAGCTTCGCAGGCTGCTAGCAGACCACAACAACATATGAGTTGTGGAGGGGTGCGGGAGTTCCCCTTGAGACACAGGCATTGTACAAATCATTGTTCATTCCATCCTTGAAACAGCTGATGAGGATGTCCTCCATCCAATCATTGAGTTGGCATGCCAGATCACAAAACTCTTCTGTGTATTCAGCCACCACTCTGAGGCCTTGGCACATGGTTTTGATGCAGTCCCTGGCTTTACGGTCAGCTAGGGGGTCTTTGAAGTGCTGACAAAATGCTGTCATGAACTGATCAAAGTTTCTCAGCTCAGGTGCATTCGCATTGTGAAATGTCACCATCCAGCGGGCTGTGGCTCCCTCTAGTACCAGGGTAGCACTCCTCACTTTGGCACCTTCAGTGGGAATTTCTGATAGTACTCTTGCAGGTATGTCAGGATATGGCCAGAAAGAATCCCAGTTGTTGGAGGTCGCTGTCAAATTTCATGCCCAGGAGTGGGGTCTTCCAACTCTTTCCTTTTGCCTAGCCAGGTCCCACCAGGGCAACAGCTCTGGTGGCCCCCCTTAGTGCTATGCCTGTGGCAGATGCATCTAAGGTCATTGAAGCTCCTGCCGTGATATCTAGCACAGCCACTTGTCCCTCTCCTGTGCCTGTTGGGCCTCACTGGTGGCAGCCATGGCATGGGTTTCATGTGCCTTCAGGGTTGGAAGGTGTTCATCATGAACCACATGGCTTGCTTCATCAGTAGGTCAGCACAGTCAGATTCTCTGCCTTCCTCCTCGTCGTCCTCAAGCTCCTGCAGCTCTGGCTGACGCTCTTGTTGTTGACCACCATGGCTGACTTGATTAAGGGTCACCTCTATGGTTTTTCCTTCCCAGTCTTCCTTCTTCCTGACTCCAATAGACCACCTGAGTCTCCACGAGTCTCCTAGACTCCTGACCTCCTCCATCCATTTGGAGAAATCCAACCTGGGGGGAGGCCTAGATGATACTTCCCTTCAGAATTCAGCTTCCTCCTGGTCATTGCCTTGGGCTGACATCATGTGTACTGTTCCCACGGTAGGGCTGTGTGCCTCTCTGGATTGGCCAAATTTACAGATTCCGCCTAATGTAAGAAACTGCCCCAGCTGGTCCCTCAGGAAAGCATGACTCTTGACTCCATTGAATTGAATCAAAAGAACTTTTACTAAGATAAAGTGGTTGCAGTAAAGTCAGTCAGAATCTGAAGGTCCCATGCCAAGCACAAAGCAATTCTTTCATTTCCCCAAACTTCCCCCCCCCCGCACCCTGACTAGTCCACCGGCAGCCAATATGATGCTGCAAGGATGTTTTGAGAATGCTGAGGTGCTAGGCAGATAACAAATCACTCTCGGAGTACAACAGCCTTGGACCCAAGCTGGAACTGGCTGGCAGAGAATCTGTTCCATTCCCTAATTCCCAAGCAGCTGCACTGGCTCCCTATCGGTCTCTGGATGCAATTTAAGGTGTTGGTTATTACCTTTAAAGCCCTACATGGCTCAGGGCCAGGTTATCTTCGAGACCACCTTCTACCGCATAGCTCCCAGTGACCGGTAAGATCCCACAGAGCTGGTCTCCTCTGGGTCCCATCAGCTAAACAATGTCGGTTGGCAGGCCTGTGGGGGGAGGGCCTTCTCTGTGGCTGCTCCGGCTCTCTGGAACCAATTACCTCCTGAGGTCCGGACCATCCCCAGCATATTGGCCTTCTGGAAAGCGGTGAAGACTTGGCTTTTCTGGCAGGCCTGGGGCCGTTGATCATGCTACGGAGATCTTGCGACACCCGGCCATGGAATGGAGTGTATGGGTTTTTAATGTTTTCTTTTAAAAAATTTTTACAGGATATTGTTTGCATTGTTTTTGCTGTAAGCCGCCCAGAGTTCCTGGGGAGTTGGGTGGCATAGAAATGTGACTAATAAATAAATAATAAATAAATAATGCAGCCAAAAATATCAGAAATTGACAGTTGCAATTTAAAGACAAATCAAAGTATAGCATAGATTTATCACATAGGCTATATTAATTTATCAAAAACTTTAATCTTTAAGATTAATTAATTAAAGAATTGGGAATTGATCTACTGTAGTCTTTTTATCTAGATTGAGGAATACTTTAACCCATAGAACAGCCTGCAAGGAACTCGTGTGTACCTGTTTCTTAAGAAAGGGAAAGTAAACTTCTGGAAAAGAGTCTTCTCTAAAGATACAACTTTTAGGCCTGGATTTCCATGTGTTCGAGCTGAAGTTGTGTTGTAAATCACACAACTATAGCAGTATATGTCTGAGAAGTATATAACAAATGGGTAGGTGAAGGGCAAACATCCTGTCTCAAAGAGATGCAGAGATATGTTGATTACCCTACAAGTACAGCACTCACATTATACAAATACTTAATAATAGGGCTGCAGGGAGACGTCTACAATTGTCAGACTAGTAATTTCTGCTTATGTGAACCATCCCCTTTTGTAGCGGTGTAACAATCACTGCTGCATTTTTTTTATTGAAAAAGTTTTTCAAATACAAATTTTCCTCCTTTTTTCTCCCCCCCTCCTCCCTAACCCCCCCTCACCACCCGTCCCCCTGTGACTTCTTCAAAATAAAATCCAACTTCGTAACAGATTATATAATATTTTACCATCCCCTTACTCCATCCCTCAAATACTGACCTTTTCTTTCTAATAATATTATTACATCCCCCTTTTACCATACATTTCAAAATAACATTCTACTGTAACATTGTATAATAACTTCTAGTTTAGCATAATAACATTATTTTAACTCCCAATTTAACAATAATCTGCCCTTTTTCTCCTCCCCCATACATATATCTATATATTAATATAACATTTCAAAACAACCTTCCACTTTAAGACTATATAATAAATCCTATTTTAACATTTAATCTTTAATGTATATTAATATAACATTTCAAAGCAGCCTTCCCCTAAAAAGCTATATAATAAATCCTAATTTAACATTTATTCAGCTCTATCCATTTCCTCCACTCCCATAAATGTATCTCTTAAACATCCCTTTTTTTAAACTAAACAATCAATAAACTAACCTATCTCCACCCACTTTCCTACAAAATTAGCATACATAACAATTCTTAATATCTTTATTCTTCTGCCCACCCTACTAAAAAAATATTCCCTTATATAGATAAAATCAATGACTTTAAATTTATAATACATATAATATAATATCTTCTTTGATGTCTCTCCACTGGATTGTTAACTCCATCGCCCATATTAGGGTAACATAGCATCCTGATTGCAACAGAATGTTCAAGAAATTCTCAGTTATCATCTGCCCCCATCAATAGTAAAAAAGGAAAACAACCACCCGAGTGACATAATTGTATTCCATATAATATCTGTAGTAGTGGATTTCTTCAGGATTATTAATTCCCACCATCATAATGGGGTAACAACCACTCTTGCCATATAGCTCAGGATAAGCATGATATATATATATATATATATATATATATATATATATATATATATATATATATATATATATATATATATATATATATAAATCCAAAATGGATAATTCCTATCCAACAATTTAAGGCCCTTTTCACATCCCAAAATTACAGCACTGCAGAGGTCTGTCACTCTCCTCAGGATAATATTGACCAATACTTTGCCTCAACTATCTTTTCATGTATTCAGTCATCTTTTAAATAACTGGCTTCACTGTTGCCTAATTTAGAATTTTTTGTTTTTGTGAGATCTATTTCTTTTTTTCTTGACTTGTTGTGGGTTTGATCTCCATCCTAATTTCCTTTCTACGAGTTGTATATCGACTGATCGGTTTTCATTCTGATTTATAGCTTGATCTTGTTGGTTTTGCTTTTGTGACTCATATTTCTTTTCTATAAGTTGTGTATCAACTGATTGATTTCCATGCTTGTCTGTGATTTGATGAATCATCACATTAGAATTCAATGCCACATCTCTTTTATTTGTGGATAATCCAGCTGAGGTATCTAAAGAATCCAAAGGCAATTCATCTACAGAGGCCTCTGTAGCTCGATATTTTTCCTTTATTTCCAACTCCTTCTGCTTATCTTGTGTTGTGCATAAAAATGTTGAACTCATTTTCAAAAATTTTTGGTAAAATTCTTCCGCTTTTTCAACAGTATTTAATTGATATCTTACTCCTTGATATCTCAATATTATACCAACTGGAGTATCCCACCTAAATATAATATTTCTCTTTTTAAGCTCAGTCACCAGAAAACCAAATTTCTTTCTTTCCAATAACATCTTAGGTGGTAGCTCTTTGTATATCCAAATCTTTCTTCCAAACAAATGCAGAGTAGAATTAAAAGATTTTTGCACGATGTTATTTCTTATTTCTTTGTCTGTAAAATAAATCACCACATCTCTTGGCAATTGCCTTTGCTTTGCAATCCAGGAGTTTATTCTATAAACTCTGTCAATCCTACAAAATACTTCCTCAGGATGAACCTTTAAGATTCCAGCCAGAATTTCAGAAGATATTTTTCTTAAGTCATCTCTGTTGCTTTCCTGTAATCCTCTCAGTCTAATCGCATATTCTGTGAGATTATATTGCATCATTAAAACTTCTTTTTCAATCCGTTGTTTTATATTTTCTGCATTACGAGTCTTATAATCAGCTTCCATTTTAAGTTTTTCTTCTAAGCTATTATCTTGAGTGTTTATCAAATCATTTTCAGTTCTTTGTATTTTATTGTCCAAATTATCCTCAATTTCCTCCATTTTAGACTCTAATAAGTCAATATTTGTACCCAACTTCATAACAATTTCTGAAAAACCATTAGTCACTTTTGCAATCTTTCGTTGCAAAATATCAAACTTTAATTGCACCATTTCTTTAATTTCCTGCTTAAATTTTTCAAAGTTCTGATTCACAATCTCATCCCTTCTTACAATCTCCTCCAAGAGAAATTCAATTATATTAAAATCAGTTTTCTGAGTCTGTAGGTTTAGAACTTGTTCATGTAGTTTATAGATGGGGGAATTCCCCCCACCCCACTGCTTGTTTGTCTGGCTTTGTAAGACTGAACGCCATATTTCCACACAGACAAACTCTCTTAGAAAAGAAAAGAAAAACAAAGAAAGAGAAAAAAGCTTCTTTCCAAACAAGATTAATACCAAATCTCCAGGAAAGAGAAAACACAAAAGTGGAGCTTTTTCTTCAATTGTAGCCAGGAGTATTTATTCCGCTACTTTGTGGCTTAATAACAAACGGAAGGACTTTCCCTTTTCAGCTTCCCTGCTCAAACTTCGGCAGTCGCCATTTTTAAAAGTTCTTTTTTACTTTGTTCAGTATCCTTTACAAAATAAATATAAATACTTGTGATTTAGGGTCACAGGTCTAAGTCCAGATCTCATCCTCTTTACTTAATCTGTTAATTATCTTGAGAAGCTTGTTTTCGTCGCCTTGCTCTGCAAAAAGGCAGAGGTCTCCCAACACCCGGAGCGAACGGCGAGTGATATAGGGAGCCTCATCCGCTCGCCCCCAAGAGTAAAAAAAAAACTCTGGGGGCTTCGCGGAAAGCTCTACCTACACTCACCTGCTCTATCTCACATTTCCTCCTGGAAATGGAGTTTTTCGAGCCGCCTTTCCGTTGTAAAGGCGGCTCTTTACAGGCGATGGGGCTGGCGGTCCCAAGGGACCGTCTGGCAGCGACGAGAAGCAAGCAGGAAGTCCGCATTTCTTTAAATAAATTGCACATTGGCTTAGACAGGTACTATTAGTACTTCAATATCCTTTCAATCAATCTTAGATTTTACTGTCCATTAGTTAAGTTCAACACTGATTCAGATCAAAGTTTCTTCAAAATCAGGAAACCCTTTGACATTTATGTATGTATAATCTTAATAGATAAAGTAGAGAGCATATTATTAAAATTACTATATAAAATTCCTTTTTATCTTCCTTCTAAATTTGACTCTTCTTCCTCCTCCACCACCACCTCCTCCTCCTCCTCCTCCTCCTCCTCCTCCTCCTCCTCCTCCCATTGTATGAGAAATAATGAATTGGATTTCAATTCAAAAGGCCTATTGTCATTAAATGGGGTAATATTTCTGGACAATGTGCTACAGTCAACTAGATTTTGAAAACCTTTGAGTTTATAAGAAATCTGTAAAAATAAAATGCTATATTAGTATAGTACAATAAAACAGCAAATGTATCAACTAATGTACCAGCATTGAAAAACATCTAAGCGAAATCAGACGAAATAAACACTTCAATTTACAGAAAACTTCCTAACCCAATTCTACCTTGAACTCTATAAAATTGTGAATATGTAAGAACACTGCACACCTACTATTCATGTAACTGGAAACTAAAATTCAGAGTCTACGAAAGAATTGAACAGTCTTCAATTTCATATATGTAGCATTGTATTAACATTGTGGGAGTATTCAAATGTGAAACTTACAACCTTCCTTCATCATGGTATTGCCCCTAAGATCAATTATACTTACTTTCCTTGAAGGGAATCAGCAGATAGCAAGTAAGATAAGAATAATGAAGGACAACTCTAGAATCAGATGGAACATTACTCCCAAAACAGAAATAAAGTATTAAAAATATGATGTTATAAGAATTTTACTTAAGAAAGCTCTTCAAACCACAGAAAAACTGATCTAGTTAACACATAATTCCCAGTTTAGATAATAGCACCCAGCTGACCTATGATGATTTTAAAATGACAATAACAACAGAACCCCAAAGCAAAGTCAGATCTGGTTAATACTTGGATGGATGGCCACTAAAGCTGTTAGGCTGGATTGAGAATTAGGAAAAAAAAATTGGAAGACAGCTTTTGCAAACCACTTCCATATTATCAGTAAGAAAGTTACATTCATGGATCCTTCTTTTTTTTTAAATAGATCTTTATTAATTATTTACAGATAAAAAAACATATAGTGTAATTTTTGTATACCCATATGTAAGTTATATATGGGTATACAACACAACACATAAAGACAACCACAGAGAAGGACAAACCGGGGGTTGTATCGAACCCCCAAATACTTATTCATAGTTACATCCCGGTAAATCCTTTTGTTCAATTAGCGTTGACTATTTTAAATACTAAACGCTATCTCATTATAATTAAATATATATTTAATACTATGTTATTTATTCTATTTTTGTCCTCTTCCTTAACCATAAATACCAGCGTTCCCAATTGCTGTAATAGATGGATTCTTTTTTTGTCTCTTAAGATATACATTAATTTGTCCAGTTCGGCACAATCCAATATCTTGTTTATTATAAATTGATCTGATGGTGTATTTACATTTTTCCAATATTGGGCAAGTGCCATTCTCGCAGCTGTTGTAATATGGATGAATAAATGCCAGTCTTGTTTGCCCACGTCTTTTAGTTTGATTCCAAGTAAGTAAGAATCTGGAGTTAGGGGGAAACTTGCACCTATTATCTCATTTAACCATTTTTGAATCTTTTCCCAAAACTTCCTGATCTGAGAGCAGGTCCACCACTGATGAAAGAAAGTACCCCTGGCCGAATTGCACTTCCAACATTTATCCGAGGATCCAGGGAACATTTTAGCTATCCTATCTGGTGGGAGGTACCACCTATAGATCATTTTATAAAAGTTCTCCTTAAATGCCACTGATAATGTCAATTTCATTGATCTATTCCATATTCCCTGCCATTCTTCAAGTTGTATCGGTCTTCCTAAGTTTCTTCCCCAGGCAATCATCGTATCTTTTACTATCTCCTCAGCTGTATAATTTGATAACAAAAGATTATAGGTCTTAGATATAAATTTTGTTTCAACACCCAGAAGGAGTCTGTCTAATGGTTGTGTTGTTTGGTAAATACCATGCTCTTGTTTGTCTTTTCTGAATCTAGCTTGAATTTGGGCATATGATCACCAATCTATATCTATTCCTTTTACTTGAAGTTCCTTTCTTGATATTAAGTTTCCTCCTCCATCCATCAGGATGTTGTAGGTCCAATTTCTTTTTATATTATAAACCGTCGGGTAGGTTGCTATCTCCAGTGGGACCACCCATTTAGGAACTTGGGTATAAGTTTGTTTCTTCACTTTTTCCCATATTTTTATTAAAATTCTTCTAATATAGTGGTTAGTAAAATATTTAGATTGTTTTCCTTGTTGTGCCCACAAAGCTGAGTGCCAGCCTTGGTGAAGATCAAATCCCTCAATCGTTAATATGCGAGGCTTGGTAATATAACTCCCAATTTGGGAGTCCCAAGCCCCCATTCGTTTTGTGTTCCTGTAACATTTTTCTCTTAATTCGTGGTTTTTTCCCTTGCCAGATAAATTTGCTTATTGCCTGTTCCAATTTTCTAAAGAAATTTTTATCCAAATTTACAGGAGCCGTTTGAAATAGAAAAATCCACTGTGGGAGAATATGGGCTTTGATTGCAGTAACCCTGCCCAAAAATGAAAGCTGTATATTCTTCCATCTATCTAGGTCCTCTACTGTATCAGCCAATAGTTTGAAGTAATTGGTCTCTTTAATATTAGAGCATTTGTTTGCCATCCAAATCCCTAGATATTTTACCTTCTTAGTAAATTTAAGTCCCATAGCTTCCTGCACCTTATTTTTTTGATCCTCTGTTAAGTTTTTGGATATCATTTTAGTTTTATCCTTGTTAATTTTTAAACAAATAATAACGGTGAGAGAGGGCAACCCTGTCTAGTACCTTTGGTGATTTTAATCTCATTGGAGATTGTTCCATTAAATAGCAACCTAGCCAACTGTTTTTGTTAGAGGTAAAAACCTCTCAGCATGTTTGCTGCAACTAATTGATTGTTTGGTGAACTGTTTTGAATGGACCAATCAGAGCACAGCTTCCTGGCTCTGAGTTTCCCGCACTTTTCAACGGTCAGAAAGGTGTATATAAGTAGCTGCAGGAACAGACTTGTTCTAGAGACTCAGAGAGAGCCCAGAGAGAAACCAGCAGAGACTCTCCAGCGGAGAGCTGAGCAGCTGAAGTCACTATGAGCTGAAGTTATTATAAGAGCTGAATCATTACCTTGTTCCTGAGAAGGCTGCTGAAGGATGCTGGATGCCTCCCTTACTTGAGAAGAAGAACAAGAGCTAAATGGACTTTGCTAAGAGGAGAACTTTGCAGGCTGTTGATGCCTCTTTGTAGGTTTTGTTTTTATATGTTTTTATTAAACCAAATAGTTTCTCTAGACTGCTCAATCAATTTCTTGCTGATGCATTTGTCTGCGTATCGGACCACGGTCTATTGGTAGCAGAAACCCTCATTTTAAATCCTTAACAATTGGCAGCAGAGGATGGTTTGGATGGATCAGATATGCAATACAATGCATTAGCATGCCCACCATTAAACCAACGCGAGAAGAAAAAGTCAAGACCCGGGCATTTACCAAGAGTAAGCAACTCTAAGGCAAATTGATGGAAAAACAAGCCAGGATGGCCTCAGCTGGAGGACTCCAAGCAACAAACGAGCAGGAGAGTGAAGAGGCTGTGAGTTTTGAAGAAGACACCCCAGATCTCAAGATGCATGTTGCAGAAGGTGATTATTCCACGCTTGGAGGAGCAATAGGTGGATGGGCATCCCCTATGGCAACGAGCGTAAGACCGATGGGAGAAGATGAAATGAGGTCCCTAATACTTCGAACCTTTGGTCTACCTATAACATCTCAGAATCCAGCCGCTGATCTTAACACATTAATGCAAGATGCAAAAATGCCAGTAGAAGTTCGAGACAGGACTGGAAACACCAGACAGGTAAAAGATTTCCAAACTTCCCCTGTAACTCCCTTTGCTGGCTGTAAACCCAAGGCAGGGAACAAAGGATTAAATTTCCCGCCAGAAGTTATGGCTCCATCTACTGCCCAAACTGTTTTAGATCAGCCAGCTGAAGTATCTACCTCCCCTTTGACTGCAGCATTGTTAAACCCGGTTGCATTTGAAGCACCAACATTGCTGCCTGGGTGGGCTATTACCCAGATGACCAGTGTGGCAATGGCCAGTACAGCTTTAAATGCAAGGAATTTACCTTGTGAATTTGAAATAGCAAGTGCAATTGAGACACTAACTATGGTTCAGTCTTTCCTTGCTCAAAGTGACAATGCAACTCATATTAATACTCCCTCAGTATCTACGACCCGCTCTTCATCTGTCATGAATGAGGTGGGCGCTCCTTCAGTGCCCCATTTTCTTGAAGCTACCTCTGGGACTATACCAACTGGAGTTGATGTTCCAGGAGAATGCTTGAGGTTTTCTGCCCAGGGGGATTTAAGGAGATCTTTGCATTCTGCACCACAGGCATGGATGAATCCTGAGGATGTACAGCCTGAAATTTTAACCCCTCCTATTGAAGGGGGACCATCATTAAGTGATCAATCAGTTGTTAAACCAACTGCCATAATTCTTATGCCTTATTGTCAGTTTAAAAATATACGGCACCATGGAAGACAACATCTTCCTAATTCTATGTCTTCAAATGTAAATGCTTTGCCTATTGTCTGTAAAACCCTACACATAAGTGGAAAGAACTTAGAGGAGTGGTCCAAAAATGTCCAGGTGATTTTAATGAGGGAGGAAGTATTATCGTTATTGCTTGATCCTCCCCGCAAACCCTGGACTATGGAAACTGATCTTTTGCATCACAGAGCTTTTTGTGTTTTGTTATCAACTATTGACTCTCCCTTGTATCCCAGTATTCCACATGGTTTGACTATATGTGAAGTTTGGCAAAAGTTGTTTAAATTGTTTTGCTGCAAGAATTCACATCCAACAAGCAGAATTTCCAGGGAGTTTCATTCTGCTAAATTGAAACCAGGTGTTGATATGAATGAACACCTTTGTCAACTTAATAAGATGAGGAAGGAGTTAACCATAAGAGGGCAGCACGTAAATGAACAGAGCTTGATTAGTATTATAATTAACTCTTTAGATCCTAGTTGGGATAACTTTGTGTCTCGATTGGATAATATTAATCCTGAAAACCTGTCCCTGGAAGTTCTGTCTGGTAAGTTAATTGCTGAAGATAATTTGAGAAAGATATAGCAACTTTTCATGGGAAGGATAGGCAAATGAGAAGGTCAAAAAGCCCCGATAAGGTTTTTAATGTTGGAGAATGTTTTAATTGTGATTCTAAGGATCATTACAAAAGGGATTGCCCACATAGTGCTAGAGCACGCCAAAGGATGCCATCTGGTGGTCGATATAGAAAGAGATCACCAACCCCACGTGGGAGGATATTAGGTAACCCTTCCAGTCAAAGAAGGGGTGTATGGCCGAAGAGGGGTGATAAGAAGGATAAATTTGGTTTTGCTACTAACCTTGTTACTGTGGCAGAGACATCTGAATCAGAGCTCTCAAGGGAACAGTACACAAAACTGTCAGCTGTGCTTCCTTCAAAGTCCAGGAAAGAATGAGCCAAACTCCATATTTTATAGAGTAATGTACTTTTATTGGAAGATGAAATGAATGCAAGCAAGGAAAGCTGAAACTAAATCAATAGGCGCGAAAGTTGCATATAGAAAGCATCCCCTCCCACTGTCCATCATCAATCACCCAATCCAAAGGTCTCTCAGAGGTCAGGTGGACACATGTCTGGCATCGTCATCAATCAGGAATGCGATGATGGTTGACCCGATAGCCACTTCAGTGCTTAGGTTTCGTTTCTTCAAAAATCCACCAGCTTGCTTCCCTCCCCCCATGCTCTTCCCTCCCCCGTTTCTTATGGCAGCCAAAGCAGAAAGTCGGAGGCTGACATAAAACTATGGTTGCTCGATAATGGAGTGAGTAAGCACATTGTTAATAACCCAAAGCTGTTTACAGAATTAGGGAGATACAAATCTATGGTAAAAGTTGCAAATGGTAAAAGGGTAAGGGTTACTCCTGGGCTTGGGGAAGTTGATGAAGTTTTATATGTACCTGATATTGATCATAACTTGCTCAGCACTGTGAAGATAAGTGAGAACTCAGATATAGAGATATTGTTTACAAAGGGAACTGCTGTGGTTACCAATAATAAGCATGTGATTGGGGAAGTGTTGAAAATTAGCGGTTTACCCTATTATTCTCCTATTTCAAGGGCTGAAGAATATAATGCTACAAGCCAGGTTACCACTTTTGATAATGATGATGATGAATCTTAATCTGATTCAGATGATGATTTTACAGGTACACAAGAGAAAAGGGATTTTAAAGGTAAAGGTAAAAATGTTTTAAATAATAAAAGGTCTGTAAGTTTTAATTTACATCAGAGTAGAAGTGAGCCTGAGGATGCTAACGCAATCTCCATTGGCAAACCATTGCATGATGAATGTGCTCATCTCATGCATCATAGATTGGGTCATGTAAGTTTCCCAGTAGTACAGAAGATATCTGAGTGTTGAAATGGAACCAAGGTTAAGGATTGTAATACTTTTCTGGATTGTTCTATTTGCAGGATTGCCAAGTCAAAAACAAGTCCTGCACCTAAGAAGTCCCAGAGATACTCTGAACACATATTTCAGCTGGTGCATATGGATCTGGTGGGTCCCCTAAAACCTTCTTTTAGTGGGAATTGTTACTTTCTAACAATTGTGGATGACCATAGTAGGTTTTGTTTTGTTTACCCTATTAAATCTAAGGATCAAACATTGTCTAAATTTAAGGAATTCTGCCACCTAGTGGAGAACCAGCATAAAATTAATATCCAAAAAATTTTGACTGATAGGGGAACTGAATTTAATTCAGCACAGTTCTCTAATTGGCTAAAACAAAAGGGGATAGTGCACCTTCGAACTTCGCTGTTTTCGGCCTTTCAAAATGAGTCGTAGAAAGAAGAAATGGCATACTACAGACAATGGTAAGATGCGTACTTGAGGATGCTAATATAAGTTTTTCATATTGGGCGGAAGCTGTTGCGTATGCAAATTATACACTCAACCGGGTATGGTCCACTGTGGTGCAAAAGACCCCATATGAGATGGTATATGGCCATAAGCCAAAACTGGCGCACCTTCACGTTTTTGGGGTAATGGCTGATGTCCACATCCCAAAAGTACTTAGAAAGAAGGGGGATAAAGTCTCAACCAAACTAAGGTTTATGGGTTATGACATAGGTTCTAAGGCCTTTAGGTTTGTGGACTCGAAAGGGAGAATTGTAATATCTCGGTCAGCCACTTTTTACGAAGGCACTAATTGGAGCAGGATCCATGCAAATGAGTTCCTGGCTCAAAGTCTCCCTTGTAGTAAAAACAAAAATGCAGAAAAGGTGTCTGAAAACCTATCTACTGATAGTGACACCTCTGGCTTTGGAGAAAAGGAGGACAGTACACCTCCCAAACCCCTGAAAGGAATTTTAAAGGGGAAGACGCAGAAAGCGTGGAAAGAAGGGCATCCCATGTTAAAAGATGGTGATGGTGAGGAGGATAATCTATCAGATAGTACTGAGGTGGATGAAGTACCTGTTAAAAGGCCAGTTTGATCCACAAGGGGGAAGAAACCAAAAAGGTATGAGGATTTTGCCACTTCTGTTAACCAGGTCTCAACCATACCCCAAAGGTATGAAGATGTACTTATACTATCTGATAAAGAACAACAACATTGGCGTGCAGTGATGGATACCGAATTACAGAGTTTGAAAAAACTAGAGGTATTCACTCCAACAGAGTTACCAGCAAACAAAAAGGTAATTGGCACAAGGTGGGTCTTTAAGAAAAAGCCCATTGAGGATGGAAAATTCATTTACAAGGTGAGGTTGGTTGCACAGGGTTTCTCACAGAGATTCCCTGATGACTATGTTGACACCTTCTCGCCCACAGTGCGGCCCGAAAGTGTGAAAACCGCACTCACCATAGCTGCCATACAAGGGGAAAGTGTGTATCAATTTGATGTACAAACAGCATACTTACATGCCAAACTAGACAAGGAAATATATGTTAAGGCTCCTCAAGGTATTGATCACAAGGGAAATGATATTTGGCTTTTGAACAAGAGCCTCTATGGTCTGAAACAATCTGGCAGAAGGTGGTATGAATGCCTCACCAGTAGTTTAAAACAGATGGGTTTTACAATCTCATCAGCCAACGAATGTGTGTTTGTTAAAAATCATCAGGGTATTAAAGAGACAGTCTTGGTTTATGTGGATGACATTTTGTATGTCTGTAAGTCTGAGGATAGATGTAAAATCTTCTCTAAGGAGTTAAGTAAGAATTTTGCCCTAAAACCTCTAGGTTACATTGATAAGTTTTTAGGAGTTCAATTCGTAAAAACACAGAAAGGGTACGAACTCTCATAGCAGGACAAGATCATAGAATTAGTAGAGAGATGCAACATGGCAGGAGTCAAACCTTGTGACACACCCATGCAAAAATATTTCCTTAAGAACATATATGCTGAAAGTGAACCTTTTGAGCAAAAGACACTCTACAAGTCAGTGATAGGATCATTGCTGTACATCGCAAATTGGACTAGGCCAGATATTACTGACTGTAAATGTTTTGTCCAGACACTCTGAGAATCCCACTCAATACCATTGGAGTGAAATCAAAAGAGTCTTGAGATATCTGAAGAGTACAGATAAACATTCGCTCATATTAGAGCCAGAAATCTCAGACAAACCAAGTTTATGTTGTTATGCAGATGCCGATTGGGCAGGGGATATCAAATCTAGAAAGAGTACCTCAGGTTATGTTATGTTCCTGAATGGGAGTCCCATCCATTGGTATTCAGGTAAACAGAGGTTAATTACAACTTCCACTGCCGAGGCAGTGTTTATCAAAGGCATCAAACAAACTGGTATGGTTTGATGATCTTCTAATAAACTTGTGGGAAGAACCAATGTACCCTATTAACATTTATGAGGATAATACAGCTGCTGCTAATATATCGCAGGCTGATGCAGTGGGACAAAGGTCATGTCATATTGACATCAAGTATAAACATGTTAGGCAACTGGCCAAAATGGGCTTTGTTAGAACTGTATTCTGTGAAACAAAGGAACAAAGAGCAGACTTACTCATGAAGCCATTACCCAGAGACCAACACCAATATCTCTTGGACAAGTTATCTATGACCATGTAAGATTGTATTTTGTACTATTGTAATGTATATGTTTATACCTTCCATGTACATGTACTTCTGTAATCAATAGTTGCAGAGAAGGGGATTGTTAGAGGTAAAAACCTCTCAGCATGTTTGCTGCAACTAATTGATTGTTTGGTGAACTGTTTTGAATGGACCAATCAGAGCACAGCTTCCTGGCTCTGAGTTTCCCGCACTTTTCAACGGTCAGAAAAGTGTATATAAGTAGCTGCAGGAACAGACTTGTTCTAGAGACTCAGAGAGAGCCCAGAGAGAAACCAGCAGAGACTCTCCAGCGGAGAGCTGAGCAGCTGAAGTCACTATGAGCTGAAGTTATTATAAGAGCTGAATCATTACCTTGTTCCTGAGAAGGCTGCTGAAGGATGCTGGATGCCTCCCTTGCTTGGGAAGAAGAACAAGAGCTAAATGGACTTTGCTAAGAGGAGAATTTTGCAGGCTGTTGATGCCTCTTTGTAGGTTTTGTTTTTATATGTTTTTATTAACCAAATAGTTTCTCTAGACTGCTCAATCAATTTCTTGCTGATGCATTTGTCTGCATATCGGACCATGGTCTATTGGTAGCAGAAACCCTCATTTTAAATCCTGAACAGTTTAGTATATATATAGTCTGAATTGCATTTATAAATTTAGAGCCAAATTCCATAATTTTTAATTGTTGTGTAATAAAACTCCAGTTGACCCTATCAAAGGCCTTTTGGGCATCTATGAA
Source organism: Arizona elegans (assembly GCA_022577455.1). NCBI lineage: Eukaryota > Metazoa > Chordata > Lepidosauria > Squamata > Colubridae > Arizona > Arizona elegans. Next base: position 28,653,988 of record JAKOOJ010000007.1, on the reverse strand, counting down.
TACCATTGCCATACCTTTGTCTGAATACCTTTCATAATACTCCATTGCATTTAAAATTACTGTTACGTTATCTCAAAGTTGTCTATAAGGTAGAAAGCCATTTTGGTCCTGATGGATGAAGTGGGAAAGAAATATTTTGAGTCTTTCTGCTAGTACTGTTGTAAAGACCTTATAATCGACATTTAAGAGCGAGATTGGTCTGTAGATCTGAATTAGTGATCGGTCCAAGTTGGGCTTTGAGATCAATGAAATATAAGCTTCCCTCCAGGATTGAGTATCTTGGCATCTGTTAAGGCCTTGTTAAATACCTCCTTTAGTTGAAGACTCAGTAAGTCAATAATACTTTTGTATAGTTCACTTGGGAGACCATCAGGCCCAGGGGTCTTTCCCCCCGCTTGCTTCTTAATAGCTGTTTCAATTTCGCCAATAGTAATCTCTTTATTTAAAGTGTGTTTAAAAGAGTCGGGGATCGGTTCCAATTGAAGTTTCTGGAGATATTCCCCAAATTTATTTTCTTGACATCTTTCTTCTCCATATAGGGCACTGTAAAATTCTGGGCTATTTTTACTTTTTGATCCCTATTAACTGCCAAATTTCCATTTTTATCCTGTAGGTATTCTATTTTTCTTGCCTCTGCCTCTTTCTTTAGTCTATAGCTTAACCATTTCCCAGCTTTGTTTGCATGTTCAAATTGTCTTTGTTTGCTTTTCCTAATTTTGTCTGTCAACTCCTTTTGGTCTATTAATGATATCTCATGCTTTTTTGGTGGATGAACTTAGAAAGCATCAGATACAGTATAGATGGGAGATTCCATCTGGATTGGTGGTGGATTATTCAGGACAGAGATTTTGTCTCAATACAGTATGGAAGGTAAGAGATTTTCATTTTAATGTATTAAAGGCTGGCAGTTCATTTTCTCCAGAAATCAGAAGAAGAAAGGAAACAGAGGGAGCAAGAAAGGGAGTGAAAGAAACTACGCAGGCTCAGATACAGGCTCAAGGAGGGGCCTTGATTGTTGAAGAAGATTTACTACAATTTATGAGTTCTGCCCAGGACGTGGAATTATTTGGCAAAATAGAGGATCTAAAGGACCAAAGACAGACACCAAGAGGAATTAAAGGTGCAGCAAGCCCAGATGAAAGCACAAGAAACTACAAAATCAGAAGCAGTGGGAGGGGCAAGGCCGAAGATCAAAGTGAAAGATGACCTTCATCTAATGCTTGAAAAGCTTCAAATTGCCAAAGTTGGCAAGTAAATTTTTAACTTGGAATGTCAATAGATTAAATTCACCGCAAAAGAGGAGGAAAATATTTCATTACCTGAAAAATGACACTATATGCTTACAAGAGACACATATTAGAATGCAAGATCAAAAATATTTAATAAATGCAAGATTGGGGACACATTTTGTAGCTTCTGCACCGGAAAAGAAAAATGGTATAGTTATATACCTAAAAAAAGGTTTAACAGCTAAATTAATTGAAGCAGATGTGCAAGGAAGATATATTGCAATTGAAATTTTAATAGAAGGGAAAAATATATTATTAATTGGAATATATGCACCAAATCAGCAACAAGAAAGTTTCCATAAGACTTTACATGCTAAATTAACACATTGGGATTACAAAACACATATAATGAGGGGAGATTGGAATGGAGTTATGGATATTAAAAAGGACAAAAGGAGATCTCTGCAAAATATCCAAACATGTGCCAGATTGCCTAAATCCTTTTTTGATATGATGGAGGATATGGAGCTGAGAGATATTTGACCTGAGAGAAATGGAGAAGAGAAAGATTTTACCTTTTTTTCTGATAGACATCAGTCATTTTCTAGGATTTACTTTATATTAATTTCTAATTATTTTCTTTCTAGCGTGAAGAAAACGAAAATATGTCCAAGAACATTAACAGATCATAGTCTGGTTTGGATGGAATTAGAATATGAAAAGGGACCCAGGAAGTCCTGGGGGCTGAATGAAAATTTGTTTAGATATGAGGGAAATGTGAAAGAATGCAAACAATTTATGAAAGAATTTTTTGTTATGAATATGCATAAAGGTACACCTATGGAGACGGTTTGGGATGAAAGTAAAGCATATATGAGAGGTATTCTAATATACATGAATAATAAATATAGACGTAAACAGGAAAGGAAATGGAAGGAGGTAGAAGAAGAAATAAAAAATAAAGAGCAAGTATTAATTTTAAACCCAACTGACAAGAAAACAAAAGAAGCAATTAATTTATTGTGAGGGCAATTTAATATATTGATGGCAGATCAGGTGGCAACTAATTTGCAATATGCCAAACATAATTCTTTTTGTAATGCAAACAAACCAGACAGATGGTTGGCATATTTGCTTAGGAAAAAACAAAAGCTACGTACGATAGATAAAATAGAATATAAGGGTAAAGAGGTGTATCAGCAAAATATGATTAAAAAAGCATTTTCAGAATTCTATACGAAGTTGTATACTAGTGATAAGATTCAAGGTACAGATATAGACAAATATTTACAGAGAAAGAATATTTCTATAATTTCAGAAGAACAAAGGGAAGGTTTGAATCAATTGATAACTGTTGAAGAAATTGTTCTAGCAATTAAGCAACTGAAGGTGGGAAAAGCCCCTGGGACGGATGGACTGACAGCGGTTTATTATAAAAATTTGCAGGCAGAAATGGTGGAACCACTTAAAGAACTATTTAATAAAATACAAACCGGAGGACAAATGCCTCCTTCTTGGAGAACAGCATTTATTTCCTTGATCCCGAAGGAGGATCAAGACCACACTAAACCAAAAAACTACAGGCCTATATCACTGTTAAATACAGATTATAAGATCTTTACTAAAATATTGGCAAATAGGTTGATGCCAGTTATGCAACAAATGATTCACAATGATCAAACCGGTTTTATTAATAGGCGATATATGAAGAGTAATGTAAGACAAATAGTTAATATATTGGAATATTTGGGAAAAAACAACCAGGTCTCTGCGGTGCTTATATTCTTAGATGCGGAGAAAGTGTTTGATTGATTGAATTGGATTTTTTTATTGAAAATAATTGAAAAGATGCAGTTTGGAGAGTATTTTATACAATCTATTAAGGCAATATACCAGCAACAAATGGCACAAGTAATAATTAATGGTAGTTTAACGGAAACTTTCAATATAGAAAAGGGACCAAGACAAGGATGTCCTTTATCTCCATTATTGTTTATTCTGGAAGTTTTGTTGAATAAAATACGTGGCTCAGATAAAATAAGGGGAATTAAAATTAGGCATGAGGATTATAGGGTACAAGCATTCGCAGATGACCTGGTTGTGACCTTGACCCAACCAATAAAATCAGTTACAGGTCAAAAAGAAGAAATAGAAAGAATAACAGGATTTGAATCAGTAAAGAAGGTTAAGTATTTAGGGGTGTATATTACGACACCAATGCGAAACTATATAAGTATAACTATGAATTGTTGTGGCAAAAAATACAGAAAGATATGGAAAATTGGAAAAAATTGCAATTATCACTGCTGGGAAGGATAGCTGCAGTGAAGATAAATATTTTACCAAAGTTCTTATTTCTTTTCCAAATGATACCAATATGCCTAATTTAAGATTGTATTATGAGGCAGCTGTGCTCTCAATAATCAGTGATTGGATTAACTCAACAGGAGAGAGAATATTGAATATTGAAGGGTATGATTTGTTATATGGATGGCATGCATATTTACTATATGATAAAAAGGTGGATAAGAATTTTAAAAGTCATATATTAAGAAATGCATTATTACGTGTATGGAAAAAGTATCAATATAAATTAAATAATAAATTACCTATATCGACAATACCTAGACATATGATAGAGAATATAAGTGTGGAACAGAAACAAGATGTGATTACTTATAAAGAGCTTCTTATCTTGGAAAGAGGCACATTGCAATTAAGTCTTTAGAGGTATTAAAGGAAGAAAGGAAAAATCAAACTTGGTTTCAGTATGGACAGTTGTATACTAGATGGAAAGAAGATCAGAAAATTGGTATTTTGCAAAATGAAGAAAATTTAGTAAAACAAATTAGGGATCAAAGACCCATGCATATTAAAAGGCTGTATAATGCACTGATAGAAATAGATTCAGAAACTGAGTTAGTGAAGGATTGTATGATAAAATGGGCGCAAAACTTGAGGGAATCAATAACCATGGATGTATGGGAGAAAATATGGGTTAGAAATGTAAAATTTACTCAAGCCCAAAACCTGAGAGAAAATTTCTACAAAATGTTTTATAGATGGCATTTAGATCCCAAAAAGTTAGCTTGTATGTACCCGAATTTACAATCTACGTGTTGGAGATGTAAATGTGATGATGCAACGTATTTTCATATATGGTGGACATGTAAGAAAATTAAGGCATTTTGGATTAAGATATGGTGGATTATACAAAATATTCTTAAAAGGAAGATAAAATTTACTCCACAGTTATTTTTATTTGGCATAACTGTAGATTGTACAGTTATAGAGACTAATCTGATTCTGAATTTAATAACTGCAGCCAGACTTTTGGAGGCGCAATATTGGAAGAAGGAAGAATTACCTACTATTGAAGAATGGACATTAAAAGTAGCTAATTTGGTGGAGATGGCTAAAATCTCTGCATATTTGAAGGATCGTTCGAATGAAAGATATGTACTGGAATGGAGAAGATGGATTGACTATATACAAAATAAATATGGGACTAAAAAGTTGCAAATAGCTTATGAATGAAATATTTAGATGATTTTTCTTCTTATTCTGACATTTTGGTACCTATGGGGGAGTTTGTTGTGAAGGATCGAGGAAGGACCCAATAACATACAAAGACACTATTCTGGTTTAAAACAGATCATCCTTTATTTACAGATGTTTCTCTTTGCAGGTATCAGCAACAACAACAACGGGAGCCGTGTGGGACGACCTTAAGTACCCTAGAGGGGCGGAACTTCAGGTAAGGAGTATCCTGGGGAAGGGGAGGGGACTAGTGCTGCATGAGTTAACCCTTGAGATGCCAGGCTAGGGGGAGTATGTTGAGCAGGTATGACGTTTATATGTGACAAATCCCCCTCTAAATGTCTAACCTGCGAGTGTACGGCTTGCTGTAGTTGAATGCTGTTAAAGTGAACGCCTAGTTTGTATGTTAGGTAAGAGTGTTGCTTAGATTGCAATGGCTTGGTGAGTATATCAGCTGTTTGTTCTTTGGTGTCACAGTGTATGGTGCTGATGAACCCTACCTTGGAGAGTTGTCTTACGTGTTTATGTTTGATGTCTATGAGTCTAGACCTCTGTTCTACTGCGTGTGCCATGGATATATCAATGGTGGCCTTATTGTCTTCATAGATGGTTATTGGATATGTGGGTTCAGTCCAGATGCTGGAGAGTAGGTCGTCGAACCATGTTAGATTATTGGCAGCTTTGGACAGGCATATGTATTCAGCTTCGGTGGTGGACGTTGCCACCAAATTCTGCTTGCCCGTGTACCAATGTACAGGGCTGTCGTTTAGAAAAAAACATGTATCCTGATGTGCTTTTTCTGCTTTTTGCATCCCCGGCCCAGTCGGCATCTGCAAAGCAGGTGAGTGTTGGTTGTTTGGTTGCATTCAGTTCTAACCGCAGGTAGGCTTCCGAGCTATGCTTCAGGTACCTGAGTACCCTCTTGATAGCTTCCCAGTGGTAGGTAGTCGAGTTACTCACATGTCTGGATAACAAATTCACTGGCAGGGCGATGTCCGGCTGGGTCCAGTTGGCAATGTACAGGAGGGATCCGATGGTGGATCTGTATAGCGTGTTGTCCTTGAACTCTGGGGCCTCACTGTACATGTTCTTCAAGAAGTCTACTTGCATGGGTGTGTCGCTCGGTTTGGCTTCGGCCATGTTGCACTTGTGGAGTAGTTCTGTGATTTTCTCCTTTTGTGATAGGTGAAACCCCTTGGGCGTTTGATCAATCTGTATGCCCAGGTATTTACTTACTTTCCCTAGTGACTTCAAGGAGAACTGTTCACCTAGTTTGTTTGCAAAGATGTCGCAATCCCTCTTGTGCTTGCCGATGTAGAGGATGTCGTCTATGTAGATGAGTAAGTACTCTGGAGAGTCGTTGCTTTTCCTGGTGAAGAAGCAATTGTCTGCGGGTGTTGCTTTGAACCCTAAAGACTCAAGTACCTTAACCAGGCACCCATACCATCGCTTTCCAGATTGTTTTAGGCCGTATAGGCTTTTGTTGAGCACCCATGTGTCTCCTTTGTGCGTGTCTTTGCTGGGAGGGGCCTTAACGTAGATCTCTTTGTCCAGCTTGGCGTGCAGGTAGGTGGTTTGTACATCGAATTGATGTACTTCCAGGCCTAAGATGGATGCAACGACTAAGGCGCTCTTGACACTTTTGGCCCTCACCGTTGGGAAGTAGGTCTCGGTGTAGTCCTCTGGGTACCTTTGGCCGAACCCCTGGGCTACCAGTCGTGCTTTGTATAAAGCCTTGCCGCCTTCTAGTGTTTTGATCTTGAATATCCATCTGGTCCCTATGGGGTTTTTGCCCTCTGGTACCTTGGCAGGTGTGAATACATTCAGCTCCTTCTCCATGGCACCTTACCATTTGGACCTCTCTTCCTTGGGGAGTTTGATCACCTCGTCATAAGAGTTCGGCGTGATGGGGCTAGGATGTAAGTGCATCACATAATCCTCGAGTCTCTTGGGCATTTGGTTCCTGGGAGCTCTGACTGGCCTTTTGGGGGAGGACTCGCATCATGCAGATATCTTGCTTCCTTTTGAGTGAGTGAGTCTACCTTCAACTTGGGATGGCCTTCTTTCCACTCATTGATTTTGACCCTCTGGCATTTGGGTTTGACCCCCTCCTTGTGTGTGTTATCGTGTGTGCTCGTGTTGTCTTGGCCTTGGATGTCGTGAGGTGTCTCTTGCCTGTGGTATATTTTGTTCAGGTGTATTCTGGACCAGTTGGTCTGCTCATGGAATGTAGCTGTCCTGGATATGATGAATTGGTTGTTGTTATCTATCAATCTAAACCCTTTGGTCCCTGGCTCGTAGCCCATAAATCTTAACCTTTTGGACACCTTGTCTCCCTTGCGGTGCAGCTGCTTGGGGATGTGCACATCAGCGATGACTCCAAATACATGCAGGTGTGCTATTTTTGGCTTCTTGCCATACATTAACTCATAGGGTGTTTTATTGATCACGCTGGACCATAGCCTATTGAGGGTATAGTTGGAGTACACTAGGGCTTTGGACCAGAAGTGTTGGCTAAGCCCGCATCTTCTAGGGCGCACCTCACCATGGTTTGTAGGGTGGAGTTCCTTCGTTCTACGATGCCATTTTGGAAGGCTGAGAACAGAGAGAAAGTAAAGTGTAGGATGCCCTTTGACCTTAGCCAGTGTGAGAAGTCCCTAGACAGAAATTCTGACCCCCTGTCAGTCATTATTTGTTTTATTCTGGAGTTATTTTGGACCTCTACTCTTTTGTAGAACTCCTTGAACTTTTGATATGTTTCACTTTTGTGTTTCAAAGTGTAGACAAAGCCATAGTGACTCTAGTCATCTACTATGGTGAGGAAAAATCTTTTGCCGTATTTTACTGATGGCCTTAGGGGCCCCACTAGGTTCATGTGTACTAAATCGAATGCGTGATCGGTGGTGCGTGTTGCCCTCTTGGGTTTGGGTGTGACCTTGAGTTTTGAACACTTACACACTGAGCAGTCGAGGTAAGTTTTGCAGTTTTTTATTTTGATGCCTTTGGTACAATCAGTCATCATTTGTATGACTGGGAAGCTGGAATGCCCTAGTCTGCGGTGCAGTAGGTGAGCACAATCATCGTGAATGGGTTTCCCTGTGGTGATCTTCCCTATGTTGCGTGTGCAGGTGGTCTTGTCTGTTTCTCCTCCTACGCTGGTGTTAACGCTGAGAGTGCCTTCTAAGTGTAGGTAAGGTAACCCCTTTCTGACTATGACTTTTCCTATGTTCTCGTTGTATTTGTTCATGAGGGCCTCCTCACCTTTGAATAATATTTCTATTCCTGACTCCTTGCTAAGTTTCAGCGCTGCTAAGATGTTGTGGGGTATTTCTGGGACTAGCAGCACCCCCTCTATCTTCCCTATCCCTGGAAGAGTCACGTTCCCTTTTCCTGTCACCTGTACCTCACTTTGGTTGGCTACCTTGATTAGAAAGTTCTCCTCTGTGAATGAGGAGAGTAGCCTTTTGTTATAGGTGGTGTGATTGGTGGCCCCGGAGTCGATGAGCCACATGGTGTCGTCTTGGTCTAACTTTGGGGTTTTTGAATGCCCCCCTATTCCATACATTGAACCAGTTCTGCTGTCCCTGGAGCTGTCCCTATTCCCCCTTCTGTCCCTTGGGGTTGGGGAGTCCCTGCGCCTATGCCTATTATCTGGCGGGCGTCTATCTGGGTATTTGTTCCAGTACTCACATCTATCTCTCTCCCTAAAGTTTCTGGGGCAATCTCGCTTATAATGATTTCTGGACCCATAACTATAGCATTCTGTTGGGTCCTGTGGTCCGTCTTGGAACGCTACTCTTTTTGTGTGTCTGTGTTCTCTACGTGTTGGCTGGCAACTCTTTCTCAGGTTGTCTTCTGCTATTAGTTTGTTAGATAGCCTTTCTATGGACAGTTGGCCTAGGCTGTGGGTGTCTAGGTGTGCAATGAATGTGTCCCAGGTGGGGTCTAGAGAGTTGATTATCACGCTCTTCATGGTTTGTTCTGACACAACCCCCCCCCTTAGGTGTAGCTCTGCCCTGGTAGCATTTAGTTCCAAAAGGTGTTCTCCCATGGGGACCCCGAGCCTTATTCTGGCGGAATAGAAATCCTTGGAAATCCTAGTTGTGGTAGCTACGCTTTCGCTGTAGAAAAGCCTAAACATCTTTTGTGTCATCTCTGATACAGTTAAATAATGCTCAATGCTGGGGTACATGGGTGGTGAAATGCTGGAAATTAGTAGGTAGAATGCCCTGTGATGCATGCAATTCTGCTCAAGGGACCAAGGCTTCTCTGGGGGGTTAGTTATAAACAACAATACATTTTCCCTCAAAAATGCTATCTGGAGTTGTTGGTACCACTCCAGCAGATTAGATCCATTCATTTTTAACTTTGGAAAGTCTTTAGCTAAATTCCCTGCATTATAGTTCACATTACTTACAACAGGTGTCTGTCCCTGGTGTTGAGCATGTGGGTATCCGCAATATGGCATGGGTATGCTTGTTGGCAATTTAAAAGTCCCTCCTTGCGGTTTTTTTTCTTCTTCTCTCCATAGGCTGTTCTGCGCATGCATGAAGTCCATTCTAGCCATGGAGTCAGTGAAGGATCCTGCTGTAGCTGCTCCGGTGGAGAGGACTCTCTTGGTTGCGCAGGCCTCGGCTCTGCCTCCAAGGGTCCAGCGATGGTCCGGAGACGTCCGAGGAGTGGCTCCCTCGCCGTGATGATGGCTTGGTCCTCTTGGGTGTGCTCATGGTGGCGGTGAGTGTTGGCTCCCTTCCTCGCATTGTGGTGTGCTCAGCTTCGTTCGTGTGCATTGTCGGGTTCTCGAGATGCACTGCGGCGTCGCTGGGCTGTCGTCGGTGTCCGTGTTCCTCGATCGGGTGGTCGGTGGTCTCCTCTTTCTGCCCCTCACCTCCTTTGCTGTCTTGCTTGGTTTTCTTTGTATTTCCAGTTGTGGCCCAAACGTGGCAGTGAGAGTCTTTATGGCCTCTTCTATCTGCTGATCGTTTGGGGGTGTCGCGGTGTCCGACCCGGTTTCTTCACCCCCTGAGCTACCCCCTTCTTCGCTGCTTTGGGGGCTGCAGTTTTTTTGGACCGGCCATCTTGAATCTTTAGTTTTGGTTGGCTGGTGGTCGGCCATCTTAGCAGACCACGTGGTCAAAGATGGCTGATGTTCAAAATTTGGCATAGCATCGATGCCCTCAGTTTCGGCGTGGGACTCTATTTGGGGAGGCTCACTTACCAGGCAGGTGTCTCTTGGCTTCATTGAGCGGTAGCTGTTGTCTTTGGCTGCCTTGCGGTCCTGGAACAGTTTCTGGATCTTGGTTAAGAGGTCTTCGTCGGCTGCAGTCGATCCCAGTAGGCTCAGTATCTCGCATCTGAACTTATTGTGGTCTGGGTGATCGGCTTCCTCATTGCTTAGACTTTTGACCCCCTCTTCGTCCTCGGAAGCGGAGATCTTGGGGTCCATCTTGTTTTTGGGTCTTTCAGGTGTCCCCGCCGGGGAATCGCCATCCTGGGGATGTTGCTCCTCCATCCTTTTTGTATCAGATCTCGTGTGGTTTCTTCTTTTCTTCAGCAGATACTTGTTTTCTGGGCATGTCTTCTCATTATTGGTCCATTAAACCATCCTCTGCTACCATTTTGTTGTGAAGGATCGAGGAAGGACCCAATAACATACAAAGACACTATTCTGGTTTAAAACAGATCATCCTTTATTTACAGATGTTTCTCTTTGCAGGTATCAGCAACAACAACAATGGGAGCAGCATGGGACGACCTTAAGTACCCTAGGGGCGGAGCTTCAGGTAAGGAGTACCCTGGAAAAGGGGAGGGGACCAGAGCTGCATGAGTTAACCCTTGAGATGCCAGGCTAGAGGGAGTATGTTGAGCAGGTATGACATTTATATGTGACAGAGTTAAAGAGTAAGGGGGAGTTAAGAGCCTTGATAGTACAGTGGTATAAGCACCCTGTTATTAACACAGCTGCCTGCAATTACTGCTGGTTCGAATCTCTCCAAGGCTCAACGTTGACTCAGCCTTCCATCCTTTCTAAGGTAGGTGAAATGAGGACCCAGTTTGTTGGGGCAATAAGCTGACTTTGTATAAATATACAAAAGTATGAAGGCTATTGCTTAACGCATTGTAAGCCGCCCTGAGTCTCCGGAGAAGGGCGGCATATAAATCAAATTAAAAAAAAAGAGCTTATAGTTAGTTTGTTTATGTTAGATTATGTTTGTTAAATGCAATACCCTGCATTTTGCTCTGGGAAGTTGGGGGGGAGGGAGGGAGAAGGGAATGGGTGGGGGGAGGAGGGGGGGAAATCTGTTTGTAAAACTTTTAAAACTTTTCAATAAAAAATGATATCTCGTGTCTAATAATTCTATTTTCTCTTTGGATTTAAGATTTTGTGGGTCTAATCGCAACACCTCTGTCACTTTTTCTAACTCTGATATTAGCTCCACCCTCTTTGTCCTTTCTTCCTTCCACTTGCGGGCTGAGTATTTTATTGCCAATCCTCACACTACGGCCTTAGCAGTGTCCCAAGTATTTTGTAAAGAAATATCCTCTCTTTTGTTTTCCATTAAAAAAAATTGTAATTGATTATTTGATTAATTTGATTATTATAGGATGGTGGTCTGCCCATACATTTGTACCTATCTCCAATTCTTTAATCATTTCTTTAATCTCTGATGTTGACCAAAACATGTCAATCCGTGACCATGACCGATGCCTGCAGGAGAAGTAAGTATATTGTTTTTCTTTAGGGTGTAGATCTCTCGCCATACATCTGACAGTCCTACTTCAGTTGCCAATTTGTTCCAAGTTTTTGGTAGTGTTTTTCTCTATCCTTTTGCATATTTTTGGGATCCCCTCCCTGGTTCATAATCCTTACCTACATCGGAGATTGCATTAAAATCTCCCAAAATACATACATTTTCATAATCGAGATCAGCTATCTGCTTATACAATTTTTTTAAAAAAAAATTTGATCAGTATTGGAGGCGTAGATAATTACTAGTAGAGCCAGTTTTAGACCTATTTTAATCTCCAAATACAATATTCTTCCCTCTGCGTATAATTGTTGAGTCACTAATCCTTTGCGGTCATACACCACAATACCTCGTTTTTTCTGGTCGGCCAGGGATACATACAGTTTCCGAAGTTTGGGACAAACTAATATTCTCTGCTGGTTTTTACATATGTGTAGACAAATTAAATCGTAATTTTGTTTTTGTAGGTTGAGCCAAACTTTCTTTCTTTTATTTGGGGCGTTTAGACCATTAATATTCACCGAAAACAGATGCAGCCCCTCTTCCATATCCTCACTTACCTGTGGCTTTCTGTTTTCATGATCTAGTTTCCACTTGCAATTCAAGTCCACCCCCAACTTTTTCCTTTCCGTTCGTCTTCTTCTCCTGTTCATCCTGACTTTCCATCCTTGTCTCCTGTATAATATCCTCCGCACTCCTACTTTCTGGTTCCCCTTCACTCTCTCGATCAAAAAGAGTGAATTGAGATTCGTAAAATTCCTGTGCGTCTTGTGGGGTCTCAAGACTAATCCTCTGACTCTGCCATGTAAATGATAACCCCTCTGGCAGTAACCAGCGATACCGAATTCCGTATTTTCTTAAATTTGTTGTAAGAAAGTTGAATTGTCTTCTAGAGTCCCGCACACATCTTGGTAGTTGTGGTAGTACTATAATACGCTTCCCTCTGTAAGTGAATGACTGGTCCCTGGTTTTCTGTAATACTTCCTCCCGAACTGTCTTCTTAGAGAAACGAATGTGGATCTCTCTTGGGAGGTTATGACGCCTGGCGTAACTGGTGTTGATCCTGTCCTAAAATTCCCGCAATTATTTCTCCCATCACTTTATTGAGACATTCTTCCTTTTCCTCCACCACATTCTGGAAATGTAGAAAATACCCAGATCTGTCCATCTCAAGCAGCACTATCTCATTTTCCATCTTTTTATTGATCATAGTGTCATGAGAATCCATTTTTTCTAATCTATTATCCGTTTTGGCTGTTTTCACCTCAATAGTTTGTAGTTGCTCTTCATGATTGATTAAGGTATTCTGGATCTCTTCAAATCTTGTGTGGAATTGCCTTGTCTCATTTGTTAAAGTTGCCACATCTGATTTTAATTCCTCAAGTACTTTAGAAGTACTTTCTTGATTATTAACTAACGTATCTTGATTCTTAAGTACCGTGTCCTGTATAGATTTAAGAATGTCTTGCAATTCTCAGGATATGGGAGGATTGGGGATTTACCAGAGGGTGAGACATCTTCTGCTGATTTTCTTAACATCTGTGGAATTGTAATCGGAGAGGGGGAGGAGGAAGATGTAAGTGTCTTCTTCTTAAGTATTGCCATGGTCATAGCCATTTTGGATAGGTCTAACAGATCTCTCCAATCAATCATGCACTGCCATGTTTCTTTGTCAATATCATTCAGTTTCGTAGTAATAAAACTACTTTATCTCAAAATTTTTCCTACTAAAGTATGGATTAATCAACCATATAGTTTTCTCTAACAATAATTACACTACTTAATCAATTCTTTAATTAGAAAATGAACTGAAATCAATAACTATAAAGTCTATCTATCTTTAGTATAATAAATATGAAGAGCAATTACTTAGGACAAATAAGGCGTCCTACTTGTACCCTGGACTTCCAGGGTGAATGTCCAAAACTGCTTGAACAAATCAATAAGCTGTAGTTTTACAATCAATTGATGGATAAGCAATTAATAACTTTACAAATCTATCTATCTATCTGTCTATCTATCTATCTTTGATATAATCTTCAAAATAATAAGTAGCACAACTAGTTAAGGCAAATAAACTGTAGTTTTAGTTTTACAATTAAGAGGTAAATCATCAATTAATAATTAACAATTCTCATTTAATATTTATCAAATGCTCAATAATAATAACAACCCGTGGATAATAATAATTATCAGGCCAAACACAATAAATCAGCGGTTCTCAACCTGGGGGTCGTGACCCCTTTGGGGGTCAAACGGCCATTTCACAGGGGTCGCCAAAGCCCTCTCTCCCCCCCCACGTCTTCACTCACCCTCACCCTCTGCCTCTGTTGGATCACCGGCCGTTCGCTTACCCCGCCCACTCCCACTCTATTACTGCCTCCGGAGTCTCAGCTGATGGCTAGAGGGAAAAAAAACTTTAAATTCTTGCTGCGGGGCTTCAAAGAGCTAGCTGCAAAGAGGTAAATTCCTGGAGCAGATTTTTTTCCCTCTAGCTATGCTGAAAAAGCGAAATTGAAAGTAAGCAGGCTGCAACGTGACAAAATGAGGCAGAGAAATTTCTTTTTCTTTTTCCTCACCAAAAAAGGTAGGTGCAAAACTGCAAACAATGGGAAATTTAGAGCAAAAGAGGAGAGTTCCAAGATTTTAAAACACAAAAGAAAAAAAGCTCTATTTAACTAGGGAATTGTAATAATTGAGATACTATTAATTGGTTAAGTTGTGGTTTGGAGGAATATATGGGGGAAATTATTTGATTTATTATTATTGGTAAATATAATTAATTGATTTGTAAGAAATTGGATTGCATGGAAATAATTGGAATATTCATGTTCATATTGATTAATATACAAAAAAGATAGTTATATAACTAATTGATTTATATTAAAATGTTGAATTTGTATTAAACAACTGTATTACATAATTAACCAATGTGAGGATGGATATAAAAAGAGATGACAATGCGAAGGGGTACAATATAGAATAGAAGGGAAAAGTTGAATTTGATTAAGATTAGAGATGAGGATGAAGGGTAGTATTGTTTTTTAAAAAAAATAGATGAGGAATAAATATGGTAAAAAGGAAATACAGAAATTGTAAATTTAATTGAAATGACTAAATACTGTGTTGGAAGAAATATCCTTCTGGGTTCTGCTCCAAGTGGGGAAAAAGACACTGGAAACATGGAGACTGCTTGGAAAGATGGTTTAATGGTGGACTGGATCACATGGCTTGATGGGGCCCATTGTGTTAGTTTCTGTTGCTATTGTGTTGCAAATGTCCTTTGACAAAGGATTGACTTTCTGCCTCTGGCCCATTAACAAAGGGTGGGGGGCAGGAAGATGGGAGCTGCTTTGTCTGTAAAATATGCTTCTCCATTTCTCATCCAGGTAGGGAAATATAATATTCTGCCTTTTTAATATTTCCCAAAATATTTCATTCTTCTAGGAAAGGGGTGGGTGTTAACCTCCTACAACGGTTTAAATTTGTGAACTGGCCAAATACTCTGTTCAAAGAAAATACGTTGTATGTTTGTATGTGTTTCCAATTATTGCTATTTATTGCTATTTGTTCTCTTTTATTCTTTAAAGTTTAACAATTCATTCTTTATCTTAGTATCTTAATATTTGTTTGGGGTTGGCTTTCTTCCCTTTCATTTTTTTTTATTGTACAGCAATCTTTCTCCTCAAACCTACCACCTCTGTCTTTTCTTTCTTTCTTACTTTCTCTTCCCCCCCATCTTCTTCTTCTCCCTACTTCCTCTTTCTTTCTCTTTCTCCTCCTCTCTTCCTCCCTCTGTTACCTTCACTCCTACTCTAATTTCCCTTTCCTTCCTTCATCCCTCTCTATTGCTGTATCCTTTTATGCATATGGACTACTCAGAGGGCTGAAAAAAGTTATTTTTGACTGGTCCTCGCACTTTTGACCAATTCTCGAATTTACGACTGCCCTCACAATTTACGTATTTGCGCTATCTTGTCACCATGGTGAAGAGAAGCAGTTGTGAAATGAGTGACACAGTTGTTAAGAATGGTACAATGGGCATAAATGATGATCAGTCATAACTGCGAAGACCAGTCAAAAGTGTGAGGACCTGTCAGAAATCACATTTTTCAGCCCTCTGGGTAGTCCTTTTGTGTACAGGGACTACTCAGAGGGCTGAAAAAGTTATTTTTGACTGGTCCTCGCACTTTTGACCAGTCCTTGAATTTATGACTGTTCTCACATTTTACGTTTTTTGCCCTATCTTATACCATGTTGAAGAGAAGCAGTTGTGAAATGAGTGACATGGTTAAGAATGCTGCACAGGCATAAATGTGAGGATGGTCATAAGTGTGAGGACCAGTCAAAAGTGCGAGGATCTGTCAGAAATGACTTTTTTCAGCCCTTTGAGTAGTCCCTATACATATAGCCATGGCCACCCGGTCACATGACCAGATAGCCATGCCCACCCAGTCACATGACCTCCAAGCCACACCACAAAATAAGCCACGCCCACAGAACTGGTAGTAAAAAAAATTTAGAACCCACCCTTGGTTGGGGGTCACCACAACATGAGGAACTGTATTAAAGGGTCGCGGCATTAGGAAGGTTGAGAACCACTGCAATAAATAATTTCTCAAAGAGAAAAGAGGATCAAGCTAGTTGTGGATTAAATCCCAGCGTTAACCACTAGATGGCAATCAAAGAGCAACATAAATTGACTTTCGCATTCAGAAGATTGTTCTAAATTGACAGCTCATGCAAATGGTATCCTACTTGTAGCTTCCAGGGTGAATGTCCAAAACCGCTTGAACAAATCAGTATTCTCCTTCACCTGATCTTCAAAGAACCCAATTTTACAAGCAGCAGGGAGATTGTTTTATTGAGAATAACAATGTCCAGCTTTCCTCTTTTACGATCTTTTTACGATCTTATCCAAAGCAATGTCACTCTCTCTCTTTCGTTTCGCCTTCACAACCCTTTTGCCACCCTTCTTAGTTCTGGCTTAAATACAACGAGCAAAATCAAAAGTTGTAGTAGAAATGCCTTTGAAAGTTCCTTTATTTTTATTTTTCTTCAAAACCAAATCAAGTTAAATGCAATTACCGGGATGTCTTGGTTTCCTGCTTAGATGTAGTCACAGCTTTGGGACACCATTCCTGGCATCTTCTTGATGCATCGACCCCGGGGAGTTCCTCAGCTTCTTCCAGTAGGTTGCACTACTCCAGTGCAACCTTCGGAGCTGGAATGTTCCCCTCACTTTCCCCTCACTTTTCCCGCTTGGGGATGGCTTTGATCCGCCACCAGATACATCAAACGGAGCTGTCAGCTTCAGGAGAGAATTCCTTGCTTACTCCGGCTGCTGTGACGTCACAGGAAGTCCATGGATCCTTCTGATCAACCAAAATTGAATTCAGTTTTAGGGAGTTGCTATCTGTTCATGCTAATCATAATGTGGTTGGTTGCTTTTTTATTTGTGTAATATGGAACCTTTCCAGTATTCTCTAACATTACATTATTCCAAGGAGGAGTAGCATCAAGACTATGTTCAACCAATCGTGATTTCAGAGTCCTGCTTTACCATTTTTGGCTGCACCTAGATTTAGTTAAAGTTTGTAGGTTCCATTGATTTCAGTGGCTCTGTTTTAATAACATTTACATTTGAATCAAACATATTAACTTTGGAATGATGTAAATGACTTATAAGGAACTGGTAAGCAAGACAATATAATTGAGCTAACTATGATGCCTTTATTGATTAGATTTGCATTTATTTTCAAATCACAAGAGTCATGTGACTGGGTGGGAATGAATAACATTGAATTGGCCATGCCCACACAGGTTTTGTGGCTCCCGGTGTGTTTTTTTTTCTATTTGACCTTATTTTTGTCTGCGAGACATGGTTGAATATATCCTTTCCAGACTCCATTATTACAGTAAGTGACTATCACGTTTTCCATTCTGACTGTGACAATCATAGAGGAGGTGGTGTTGCTATCTTCTATAAAAAGTCCCTAGGTCTGAAAAAGATTAATGTAACTCAAGAACTTGCGCTACCTGAGACTACTGTCTCCAAACTGTCCCTAAATAACACACTTCATTTCTTGATATGTTATAGAGCCCCTGATTATGACCTTGGTCATATGAACAAGCTAACTGCACTACTAACATGGGCAGCTTCCTGCCCACACCCCCTTATCTTTCTTGGTGACCTCAATCTGCCTCTTATTAATTGGACACTAAACGAATGTTCAACTGAACATATACATGCAACCCTGTACAATGCTGTTACAACTCTGGGGCTGGAGCATTGGTAACGAACAACACTAGGCTCAACAATTGCTTAGATCTCATCTTCTGCAATAGCTTAAACTCAATTTATGGCCTACAATTTAAAGAACCTTTTTTCAACAGTGATTGCAGCATGATTCATTTTTGTCTCAACTTGTGTCCCTGCATAGAGGGTCATAATGATGAGACTATAAAGACTATAGTTTTATAACTATAAAAAAGCCAACTATGATCTCATTGCAGCCGACCTCTCATCTCTTGATTGGCACCTACTGTTCATAGCTTGTAATACTGCAGAAGACCATTATAACACTTTCTTGCTCGAAGTCAATAGAGTCATTAATCTATATGTACCAAAAATAACTGTTAAAACAAAAAATAAAAACAAATTACCCATAACAATAAGAAAGCTACAATCCAAAAAAAAATCTCTTTGGCGTAAAAATAAAACTACCCTGTTTTCCCCAAAATAAGACATCCCTTGATAATAAGCCCAATCAGCCTTTTGAGCATGGCAATAAGGCCAAGCGCTTATTTCAGGGTTCAAAAAAATATAAGACCGGGTCTTATTTTCGGGGAAACACGGTAGCTACATAGCCAACTTTAAAAACTGCTATAAAACCTTATGCTGCCAGATAAAGGCTGAATGTATCAATCACCATTGCAGACAGAAGCAGAAGTTGTTAAACTCCAACTCTCCCTGAGCCTTCTACAATTACGGTAAATGCCAAACTCAAAGACTCAAAATCTATCCCACCTATAAAAGGGCCTAACGGGGAAGACTGAAACAATGAAACTGTTAAAGCCAACCTCTTTAATACGTTCTTCAGTTCACTCTGTCGACAGCAATGGCTGCTGCCCCCCCATTTCCCTGTCATACCATAACAAATTGTAATGACTTACTACATATTGACTTTACAGCAGTTAACGTTGAAACAGCACTACGCAACCTAAAGCCATCTATTGACCCTCATGGATTATGTCCCTACTTCTTGAAAAAGCTTGCCACTGCCTTAGCTGAGCCTCTAAACACAATCTATGAGGTATCTTTCAGAACCAGCTCCCTGCCCGACTTATGGTCATTAGCCATGGTCATACCTATTTTTAAAAAGGGAGACCCTAGTCTAGTAGAAAATTATAGTCCAATCTCATTGTGTTGCATCACCTGTAAAGTCATGGAATTGATTATAAACCAATCCATCACCATCCACTTAGAAACAAACAGCCTGCTTTCTAACAAGCAATTTGGCTTCAGAAAAAATCTGTTCTGTAATCTGCAACTCCTACACTGCAAAACATTTGGACCACACATCTTGACCAGGGTGGAGCAATAGATGCAACTTACATAGACTTCTGCAAAGCTTTTGATTCAATGGTGCACGACAAACTATTGCTGAAACTTAGTTCTTACGGCATCTCCGGATCCCTGCAAAAGTGGAGAGCCATGTTCCTGTCAAACAGGCAGCAAATGGTCAAAATAGGGAGGGCCCTATCAAATCCAGCACCAGTTAATAGCGGTGTCCCCCAAGGCAGTGTCTTAAGACCCACACTCTTTCTGCTTTATATCAATGACCTATATGATCACATTAAAAGCAGCTGTGTCCTCTTTGCCAATGATGTAAAATTATTTAACACCACCGACAATGCTGCTGCCCTACAAAGCGACTTAGACTATGTGTCAGAATGGTCACGTAATTGGAAACTCCAAATTTCAACTACAAATGCTCTGTTCTACACATTGGCAAAAAAAATCAGAACACTAAATAGAAGTTAGGTGGAAACGACCTCGTAGATGACCCTCGCTCTGTCAAGGACCTAGGAGTACTTATCTCAAATGATCTAAGCCCCAGAGCTCACTGTAACAGCATTGCCAAAAAGGCCTTAAGAGTCGTTAACCTTATTTTGCGAAGCTTCTTCTCCAGCAACATTGAATTGTTAACTAGGGCATACAAAACCTTTGCTAGACCAGTTCTCAAATACAGCTCATCTGCCTGGAATCCACACTGTATATCGGACATTAACACAATTGAGTGGGTCCAGAGATATTTCATGAGAAGAGTACACCACTCCTCTACTCACAATAGAATCCCTAATGCCACCAGGCTTGAAATTTTGGCTTGGACAAACTGGAACTGCGCCGCCTGCGGTCCGATCTAAGCATAGTACACAAAATTGTCTACTACAACATCTTACCTGTCAACGACTGCTTCAGCTTCAACCTCAATAATACATGGGCAAACAATCGATACAAACTCAAGGTAAACCATTCTAAACTAGATTGCAGAAAATACGACTTCAGCAACAGAGTAGGCAACCCCTGGAATGCTCGACCCGACTCTATTGTTACATCCTCAAATCCTCACAGCTTCAACTGTCTACCATAGACCTCACCTCATTCCTAAGAGGTCCATAAAGGGGGCATGCATAAGCGCACCAGTGTGCTTACTGTCCCTGTTTTACTGTCCCCATTTATCTGAATTTACTTCTTTTTTCGTGTTTATGTTCATACTTATACTTGTTACCTTATACATGTTAGACAAACAAATAAAATAAAATAAATATTATGAATGCTTTATATCATGCAAGCATATTATCTCTTTTGCAACTATTACTTTTTCCCACTTTCTATTCTAACTTGTGGTTAAAACAATAAAAATTTGATAGTCTGCTGAATGATTGATCCACTGAAGTGTTGCTCTCCCCCAGGGGGAGAGCCTTCTCTGTGGCGGCGCCCACCCTCTGGAACAACCTCCCCCCAGAGATACGTACAATAACAGACCTCCGGATTTTTCATCAGGCCCTGAAAACCCATTTATTTCAACTAGCTGGCTTGAGTTAAGTTTTAAATTGGTTTTTTAAATTGGGTTGTTTTAATTTACGGCCAAAATATTTAATTATTCTAAACTGCTTTTAAATTTTGTATGTTTTGTTTTTTACTTTGGCTGTTCACCGCCCTGAGTCCTATTTGGAGAAGGGGGGTATAGAAATAGGAACAAATAAATAAATAAATAAAATAAATATCATTGCCAACAGAAATTCAAAGTCCCTGAAAATTGCCTTTTTCTACACAGTAGCGCTTAATGACTGTTGAGTTTTCATTACTGTACTGACAATAATTCCATGGCAAATTAAATAAAATTTATTTAATTTTACACTATTTCAGTTAGATAATACTCAAGAGAATCATGAAACTAAGCCACAGTGATATACACAGAAAGAATAACAACATCCTCTTAAGTTCTTATGGCTATTGCAGATGGCCTTGGTTCATTGCTTGATTCAAAAGAGGAATGTAAAATTATTTCCTTATTTGTTATTTATTTATTTGTATTATTTGTATCCCACCCAGGGGTGAAATCCTACCGGTTCGTATGGGTTCGGGTGAACTGGTAGTAAAAAAAAGCTACCGGTTCATTCAAACCAGTATTTCTGACGATCAGTTGTGCCGCACAATTTATATTCACTAGAAAGCAGTTAATCCTGCTTTTTAGCAAATCTAAATCGGACAGCACAGCTGTTCCTCCCCTTGCTATTCTACTTACTTTCAAACAGCTCCTTTTTCTGCGCGAAGCACATGTTTGGTGTGTACTGTGCATGCGCATGCAGCGTGCATTTGGTGAACACTGTGGATGCACATGTGCACAGCGTGTGTTTGGCATGCACTGTTCATTTGCGCGTGCACAGCAAACTGGTGGCAACCCATGGAGGATTTCACCACTGATCCCACCTTTATTGTTTTTACAAATAACTCAAGGTGGCAAACATATCCAGCACACCTTCCTCCTCCTATTTTCCCCACAAGAACACTCATATGAGGTGAGTTGGGCTGTGAAATTCTATAGTATCTGACAAGCTTATTTGAAAAATTACTTGCTCAGCCTTCCCTTGCAATCAGAAGCCCTGGAAGTAAACTCAGTAAGAGAGAGGCTCAGGAGGATCATATGAATTGTATATGCCCTAGAATCTTTTGCAATGTACTGCATTTGGATTCTTCGGCATATTTGCTTGGCACCCAGTATTTTGGCTATTACCAGGAGCAGGACTACTTACTTCATCTGTTGTAGAAAGTTAGCACCCACCCATCTCCTAAAAGAGTGAAATATTTTAGGAAATATTAAAAAGACAGAATATTATATTTCTCCTAATAGAGAAATAGAAATCTTAAGGGAGACATAAACTCAAAGCTTCAGCTCCCTGCCCCCAGCAGATATTTGGTGCCCATTGAGAAGGACTGGGCCAGCCTATCCACAAGACAAAAGACCTTCAGCCTCAGGGTGATGGGATTAGCCCTCACTCAAGATCCAAACCAGGGAAAAGCCATTAAGACACAATAGGAATTGCTCAATACCCTTTCAGAACACAAGCCGTTTCATTGCATCACCCAGCAAGCTTCAACCAAGCTTGAATCAGAAAACCTACAAGGTCAGACTCCCATGGGAGTCTGATTACAGCCAATAGAATACATTTCTTGCACATGAACAGGAAGCTCAAGGGCAAGGCCCAAAAGAGGATATAAATAACCCCCACTCTCCACTCCATGTGGTCAAACTTCCGAGCCCTCTCTGTGGGGGCCAGTAATTTCCCCCCAATAGCCAGCGATGGCACCAGCCATCTGGGGCGGAACCACCTAGTCTGTTCCACCTCCCTGTGGCGGGGTGTGGTGGTTAGAAAGTCAAGCCTAAGAAGGGAATGATCTGACCATGACAAGGGCTCAGTCCCTATCTCCCCTATCTCAAGATCATTCATCTACTGACCAGAGACAAAAATCAAGTCCAGAGTGTGTCCTCCTATGTGAGTGGGTCCATGAATTAATTGGGTCAGGTTCATGGCTGTCGTGGAAGCCATGAACTCCCGGGCCGCCTCAGACGCTTCGCCGACCGATGGCAAGTTGAAGTTCCCATGACCATAAGCCTGGGGGTCTCCACCGCCACATCGGCAATCACGTTGAGCAGCTCAGGCAGGGCCGTCGACATGTGGCAGGGAGCCAGGTACATGATCAGCAAGCCCATCTGCCTCCCATGTCCTCACTTCACAAGGAGGGACTCACATCCAGCTATCTGAGGTACAGTGGCCTCCCTTGGAACAAGTCCTTCCTTTACAAGAACCGCCACTCCCCCGCCACTCCCCTGGGACCTCGGCTGATGGAATGCATGGAAACCCAGTGGGCACATCTCAACAAGGAGAACGCCCCCCTCCTGGCCCAACCAGGTCTCCGTAATACCCACCAGGTCCACACACCCCTCCTGAACCAGATCACAAATGAGGGCGGCTTTATTTACCACGGACCTGGCATTGCTCAACATCAACCAAAGGCCCGGGGCCTGAGGGCCTGCACAACCCAGGGAATGAGAAGAGCATTGAGAGACGGGGCATGCCACCGCTCGCAAACAGCGTGGATGCGCCCCCACAACAAGATATGCCTCCTGCTTCCGCCATATCTGCCCCTCCCACCCACAGTATTGATGAAAAAACCCTCATTGGTACAAACTCTAGCCCCCTCTTCGACCCCTAATCCTGCACCCTCTAAACCATGCCCCCCAAACCCAACAAACAACCCTCCCCCCTCCCAGACCCTCTTAAAATATGAGATAAAAATTTAGCTAAAAAACCCCACAACCTCTCCCTTGCTGCATGCCACCTCTCTGGGTTCCAAAACCCTTCATCAAGGTAGGCCCTCAATAGCGTAGACGGCCAAGTCTGCAAGAGGGGGGAGTCTCGCAGACCAAGAAGTTCAGTCCTAGAGTCCATCTGAGAGACTGTGATGATGGTAGGATAAGTTGACATAGTCCGGGAAATCCCAGAGGAGGAAAACTTCATCGGCTGATGACAAAGTCCAGGGAAAAACGCAACAAGTGATGAAACAGTAGCCCTCCCCCATTGCCCTCTCACTGCAATGTGGGGGGATACATAGGTGAAGGACCACATGGACCGCTCTCTCACACCGGTCATGTTGGGAGCACTAACATCCCAGTCCTTCCATCGGCAGGCAAGTTCCAACAGTCTGGTGCATCGTCCCTGGTACCTCCTGGAGGGGGGGCAAAGCGGAGCACCCGGAGGACAATACAGACAGTTCCATGCCAAAGACATGTCCAGATGAAATAAACAATAAAGACCGGCCTCTCACACCCCCACCAGCCACATCCCCAAGTAAACCCCTGGGGGGTGGTGGTGGGAGGAGCCTTGGGGGAACCCCCGTCTACCATGTTGACCCCACTGTCTGGTGGCCACAACTCCTCCGACCACCAGAGGGCCACACACAGCATCGATGGTATTAGCACGGTCCAGAGGTGAAGAGGAAGCCAGGGGTACTCGGAGCGGAGCCCAGCAGGAGTCCAGCGAGTCCAGCAGCATCCGCAGCGATGCAGCGATATATTATAATGGGAGCCGCAGCAACCTCGGCCGCCTCGGGGGTGCCCACCAACACAGCAAAAAACCTGGGGCAGCCCCCCCGCCCGGTTTGGCTGCCGAGGCCACAGCCTCCTCGGCGCAGCCCATTCGTCGGGGTTTTCCTGGCTATCCAATCATGCCTACCGCGCCTGCTGCCTCTCAGCTGATTTTCTCCGACTCTGACCATGTCTCCCTCCAATGCTGACAACGCTCCCCGACAGCTCCTGACAGCTCCACCAAGTCCCCAAGTCCTCGAGTCCGAAGCCTTCAGGTGTTCCGACAGCCAGGCGGGCCCTCAAATAAACAGCAGGACCCCCTAATCCCCTCCAGGGAAGCCAGAAGCCTCCCCTCAAGGTGAGCTCACTGGCATTGAGCAGCCATCTTGAGGCATGCACAAGAAGAAATATATATATTTGACTGAATGAGGTGGGAAAGAGAATAATTTATTTTTTTCCCTGTTCCTCTCATAGTAACTTCCAAATAAATATTTGTCTAAAATATATAACTGGTTCTTGACTTACAACCATTCAATTAATGATTATTTGAATTAATGACAGAAAAAAAGCCATTTATGATCTAAATTGGAATTTACAATCACTGCCTCCACCATTGTGTGATCTCAGTTTGGGCACTTGACAACCAACTCACATTTATGACTGGTTGCAGCATCGTGTGGTCACACAATTGTTGATTTTGACTTTTTTGCCAGATTACAGCAAAAATGTTATTGGTTAAGTTGGATTTCCACTTATCATAAAAATAATTGTAAAATTGGGTCCAGTCACATTATGATTCAATTATGACTATAACGCCTTACAACAGAAATTCCAGTCCTAATTGTGGTTGTAAGTTGGGAATACCTGTAGTTTCTATTTGAAGATGCAATATGCAAGAGCATCAGAAATAGGCCATGGAATTACAATGAAAGAAAATGAACTCTTTATATTCAAGCATCAAGATGAATGGGAGCATTTAACAAGACTAGGACAGTATTTCTTCCATCTTCAGAGCTGTCATTTATTTAAATCACATACTGAGAAATACTGGTGTTACTGTCATAAAAAAGAATCTACTGAAAAATTTGGAGGTAGGATCTTTTTTTTTTTTTTTTGCAAGTGGAGAGATAATCATATGTGTAGAAAAATGTAAGACCTCCTACTTTTAAATAGTTGGTTTGATAAAAATGCGAGAAATAATTTCATTAAGTAGAAAGTGATGGCAAAGTCATACAAAACAATAGTGATCCCAAAAATTGTAGGCAAACCAGGCTACTTTGTGAGGAAGAATAAGCAGGCTGAAAACATGATTTTAAAATCTATTAATTAAAAAGCAAATCTGTTTAGAAATAATCTGAGATATTCCTATACACAGTACTATAGATCTGCTATTATTACTTTTTTGGAAAAAATTCATAAAAGCTATCATACAGCCTACCAAGATCCAAGTTCAATATACTAAAGATGATGGAAGATTAGTTTGATTTCTATTGTAGTTAACTGGATGTACAAATAATAGCTTCCTTTGAGCTTTAAGCTAATAAAATATTTAGTACTTGATATCTATCTTTAGATGGTGAGGATCAAGAGGTGTCAATATTTGGCAGAATGTCCCTGCTGGCATCTCATTCTCTCTGTAATGAAAAATTGAAAAAAGAAGGGAAAAATGAATTCTGTTAACCCTAGTCATAATAATTTAATCTATCTATATATTTGTTGTTAAAATAGGTTAAACATAAACTCCTTATACTCTTTAAGTATAGTCACATTTTTAAAAAGCTGTTCTGGAACACCTGAACTTCTATTAATTGTTTTTTCTGTGAGTAAGTTACTATTTGTGTTGTGGGTAAATTATGGAAAATGAACCTCTAAATAGCTATATAAAAATTAATATAAAAATAAATTTTGATCAGAGCCGCGGTAGTTAGAATGCAGTACTGCAGGCTACTTCTTCTGATCACCGGCTGCCAGCAGTTTGGCAGTTCGGGTCTCAGCAGTTCAAGGTTGACTCATCCTTCCATCCTTCTGACGTCGGTAAAATGAGGATCCAGATTGTTGGGGCCAATATGCTGACTCTGTAAACCAGTGGTGGGATTCTGAGGGTTCTAGGGGGTTCGGCCAAACCGTTTGTTAAATTGCTGGCTCACCCCGCCCCTTGCCCCGCCCCTCTGCACTACTATTTATTCCCAATAAATGGGGTGAGCGAGCCAGCAATTTAACAAACGGTTCGGTGTTTTTTTGTAATTTATTGGCCCCGCAGCACACCGAACCGTTTGTTAAATTGCTGGCTCGCCCGCCCCTCGCCCCGCCCTGTCTCCCACCCGCGTGGCGCCAGCCTACCGTAGCCAGGGGTAGGCAATTATGGCTCTTTTACAACCTGTGGACTTCAACTTCCAGAATTCCTGAGACAGCTTGGTTGTCTCAGGAATTCTGGGAGTTGAAGGCCACAGGTTGTAAAAGAGCCACAATTGCCCACCCCTTCCCTAGGCTGAGTTCCGCTGCCTGGGATCCACGTGGGCTGCCACGTGGTTCTCCACCGGCTCCGGACGCAAGAGAACAGGATGGAGAAAGCAGCTTCCACGACTTCACTCACCCTCTCTCTCTGCTCTGTTGGATCGCCGGCCGTTCGCTTATCCCACCCACTCCCAATCTATTGCTGCCTTCGGAGTCCCAGCTGATGGCTAGAGGAAAAAAAAACTTCAAATTCTTGCCACGGGGCTTCAAAGGGCCGCCCTATAGCCAGTGGTGCAGCCGAACCGTTTGTTAAATTGCTGGCTTGCCCCGCCCCTCCGCACTACTATTTATTGCCAATAAATAGTGGTGGGCGAGGGGCGGGCAAGCCAGCAATTTAACAAACGGTTCAGTGGGTTTTTTTGTAATTTTATTGGCCCACGGAGCTTCAGCATAGGCTAATTAGCCCCTTGATTCTATCGGCCTCCCAGCTCTCAGCTGATTTGTCTCAGCTGTTTTGTTCAGGGCTTTCCTGCTGCTTCCTTGCAAAGAGTCCTGGAGAAGTTTTTTTTTCCCTTAGCTCTGCTGAAACACGAAACTGAAACTGCTTTGCTGTTGCTGCAACGTTGGAAAATTAGGCAGGCAGAATTCTTTTCTTTTTCCTCACCAAAAAAGGTAGGTGCAAACAATGGGAAATTTAGGGAAAGATTTTAAAACACAAAAGAAAAAAAGCTCTATTTAACTAGGGAATTGTAATAATTGAGATACTATTAATTGTATATTTCTGAAAGCAGAAATGGTTAAGTTGTGGTTTGGAGGAATATATGGGGAAATTATTTGGTTTATTATTATTGGTAAATATAATTAATTGATTTGTAAGAAATTGGATTGCATGGAAATAATTGGAATATTCATGTTCATATTGATTAATATACAAAAAAGGTAGTTATATAACTAATTGATTTATATTAAAATGTTGAATTTATATTAAACAACTAATATTACATAATTAACCAATGTGAGGATGGATATAAAAATAGATGACAATGGGAAGGGGTATAATATAGAATAGAAGGGAAAAATTGAATTTGATTAAGATTAGAGATGAGGATGAAGGGTAATATTGGTTTTTTACAAAAATAGATGAGGAATAAATATGGCAAAAAGGAAATATAGAAATTGTAAATTTAATTGAAATGACTAAACACTGTTTAAATTTGTGAACCGGCCAAATACTCTCTTCAAAGAAAATACATTGTATGTTTGTATGTATGTTTCTAATTATTGCTATTTATTCATATTTGTTCTCTTTTATTCTTTAAAGTTTAACAATTCATTCTTTATCTTAATATCTTTATATGTGTTTGGGGTTGGCTTTCTTCCCTTTCATCTTTTTTATTGTACAGCAATCTTTCTCCTCAAACCTACCACCTCTCTCTTTTCTTTCCTTCTTACTTTCTCTTCCTCCCCCTCTTCTTCTCCTCCCTACTTCCTCTTCCTTTCTCCTTCTCCTCCTCTCTTCCTCCCTCTCTTACCCTCCCTCCTACTCTAATTTCCCTTCCCTTCCTTCATCCCTCTCTATTGCTGTATATTTTTATGCATATGGACTACTCAGAGGGCTGAAAAAGTCGAACTTACGACTGTACTCACATTTTACGTTTTTGCCCTATCTTGTCACCATGGTGAAGAGAAGCAGTTGTGAAATGAGTGACATGGTTGTTAAGAAAGCTGCACGGGCATAAATGTGAGGATGGCCATAAGTGTGAGGACCAGTCAAAAGTGCGAGGCCCAGTCAGAAATGACTTTTTTCAGCCCTCTGAGTAGTCCCTATGCACATAGCCATGCCCACCCAGTCACATGATGAGCTAGCCATGCCTACACAGTCACGTGACCAGCTAGCCACGCCCACCCAGTCACATGATTGCCAAGCCACACCCCCAACTAAGCCACGCCCACAGAACATGTTGTTAAAAAAATTGAATCCCTGGGGGAATTTTTTAGAGGATTCTGTGGTGGAGGAAAGGGAAAAAGGATCTCCTTTTTTGGAAAAGCTAGCCTACGTGGCAGGATGGCTTCTAAGCAGACTAAACAGGAAGGGAAGGCAGCACACCACATGTAAACCTGAACAGCAGCCTCCCAGCCAGCAGAGCCAGAAAAAAGAGATGGATCTTGAAAGTTTAAAAGATTTTATTACTCAGGCTCTGGATGAGAAATTTGAAAAGTCACAACAGGAAATTAAGCAGGAGATTAAAGAAATTAAAGAGGTGGTGCAAGAAAAGTATGATAAGGTGACTAAAAAATTAATGACAGTGGTGTCTGTATTGTCAGAGGCAATTATCAAAATGGATGCTAAGGTGGAAGAATTTAAATCAGAAATGGATGTCAAAATGAAGGAAACTGACTATAAAATTTTTGATGCTGATAATAAAATGCAGAGATTTGAGAATGAAATTACAATGATGCAGTTCAGGTCCATGGAATTCGCTATAAGGTTGAGAGGCATTAAAGAGAATGATAGACAAGATTTGAGACAGATTTGTGCTGATGCCTTAGCGGTGCTGTTAAAGATTAGCCCTGAAGAGATTTTTTGTAAAATGGATAAAATTTACAGAGTGAATTCGTGGGTGGCCAGACAAAGACAATTGCCTAGAGATGTTGTGATATATTTTACAGATAGAAGAATGAGAAATGATATTCTACAAAAGTCTTTTCTCTCTGCTATGCAAGTGGAGGGAACGCAGATTGGAGTTTATAAAGAGCTACCATCTAAGATGTTAAAAGATAGAAAAGATTTTGGATTTCTAGTGAATGAATTAAAAAAAACAACAAATTCCATTCCGGTGGGATGCTCCAACTGGCATAATTTTGAGGTATAATGGAGAAAGATATCGATTAAATACTGTTGAGAAGGCGGAGCAATTTTATTCTAATGTTTTTAAAGAGAATTCACCATCCCCACGTACATCTACTGTGTTGGAGATAAAGGAGAGTGACAAGGAGAAGCAACTCCAGCAAGAGATGGAAGAGCAGCTTAAGCAGGAGGAATCAGAGGCAATGGAAATGCAGGGAGCTACAGGAGGTTTTTTGGAGGAGCCCCTGCTGGACTTTCCTTCAAAAATTGTGATTGACCCACCGAAGACTACAAGAGACGTGGCTTTGGACCTAGCCCGGATGGCTGAAGCCAAAGATCAGCATGTAACTCAAGCAATTTCTAAGCAACTCAAAGAAAAACAACAACAGGAAAGGCCCAAGCCACAACAATATAAGAAAGGAGCCAAGAGCAATATACAAGAATGTGAAGCCATGGGGGGAGCAAAGCCGAAGACTACAGACTCGGGAGATATTCGGCAATTCTGCTCGTCGCTTCAAAAAAGCCTACATGACGATTAAGTTTTTATCTTGGAATGTGAATGGATTAAACTCACCACAGAAAAGGAAGAAATTATTTACATACCTGAGACAATTTAATAATGACATAATTTGCTTACAAGAAACTCGTGTTAGAACACAAGATCAAAAATATTTGATAAATTCAAGATTAAGAACACACTTTATAGCTTCAAATTTGGAAAAAAAGAATGGTGTGGTTATTTATATAAATAAAAGACTGTCAGCTAAAATTATAGAAGCAGATGAAGGTGGTAGGTTTATAGCAATTGAACTGCACACAGCAACTGGCTTAATTCTAGTGATTGGAATTTATGTTCCTAATCAACAACAGGATAATTTTTATAAAACTCTACATTCTAAAATATTGCAATGGGACTATAGATCCATTTTAATCATGGGAGATTGGAATGGGGTAATTGACTCTAAAATAGATAAAAAGAGCTCGGAGAAGTCAAGGA
Organism: Arizona elegans; assembly: GCA_022577455.1. NCBI lineage: Eukaryota > Metazoa > Chordata > Lepidosauria > Squamata > Colubridae > Arizona > Arizona elegans. The sequence goes on along the minus strand of JAKOOJ010000007.1, from coordinate 28,623,515 downwards.
TTAGGCTACCACAGACTTTTTTTGACATGAAAGAAGATTTGGAACTAAAAGATATTTGGAGAATACATAACCCAAAAGAATTGGACTTTACCTTTTTTTCAGATAGACACAGATCTTTCTCTAGGATTGATTTTATTTTACTATCAGCTGATTTACTTGTAAAAACAAAAAGAACAAAGATTTTTCCAAGGACTTTAACCGACCACAGCCCGGTATGAATAGAAATTGAGATGGGAAAGATTGAGAGAAGATCATGGAGATTAAATGAAAATCTGTTCAGATATGAAAAAAATATTACAGAACTTAAAAAACAGATGAAAGAATTCTTTGAAATGAATTTGAACAAGGGTACCCCTATTGAAATCATGTGGGATGCGAGTAAAGCGTATATGAGAGGGGTACTCATTCATATGAACTTTAAACATAAATTGAATTGACAAAAGAAAAGATTTGAAATGGAAGCCGAAATAAAGAATAAAGAACAGTTACTTATAAAAAACCCAACAGATGAAAGAATACGAGGAGCTATAAAACTTTTGAAAGATCAATTTCAAATGCTTATGGCAGAACAAACAGCAACAAATTTACAATTTGCGAAACACAACACTTTTTGCAACGCTAATAAACCGGGCAGATGGTTGGCTTACATATTAAGGAAGAAGCAGAGTACACGGATTATTGATAGTATTGATATTGGAGGGAAGGAAATTTCCCAACAAAAATTAATTAAAGAAGTTTTTGTGGATTATTATACCAAACTATATGCCAAAGATGACACACAGAATGGACTTACAGAGAAATATCTAGAAAACAAAAGAGTTACAAAAATTACCAATCAACAAAAGGTGAGAATGGATTATCCTATAACAGTTGAGGAGATTATGGCCGCTGGCAGATGGCAACTGAAGACATTAGAAACACTGTTGGATGAAGGGATTAATCTAACTTGGTTACAGTATAATCAACTTCAATTGAGATGGAAAGAGGACCAAAAAACTGGTATAATGATGCATGAGGAAGAATTGGTTAGACATATAAAAGAGAAAGGTCCAATGCATATTAAAAGGGTTTATAATGTTTTGTTAGAAAGGGATTCAGAAACTGAATTGGTTAAAGATTGCATGATAAAGTGGGCACAAAATTTTGCAGAACCAGTGATGTTGGAAACATGGGAAAAAATATGGGTTCAGAATGTCAAATTTACACAGTCACAGAATTTGAGGGAAAATTTTTATAAAATGTTTTATAAATGGCATTTAGATCCTAAGAAATTGTCGTGCATGTACCCTAATGTTCAACCAAAATGCTGGAGATGTGATTGCCTAGATGCCACATATTATCATGTGTGGTGGACTTGTAAGAAAGTGAAGGCTTTTTGGATAAAAATTTGGTGGGTCATGCAGAATGTTTTGAAGAAAAAAAAATCAGTTTTCTCCACAATTATTTTTATTGGTTATAGTTAAGGGTTTTACATTGGGTGAAACAAAGTTGATATTGTATATGATAACAGCAGCGAGATTACTGATAGGTCAATATTGGAAAAATGAAGCTATGCCTACTATTGATGAATGGACTTTGAAGATGGTCAGCTTTGCAGAGATGGCGAAGATTTCAGCATATTTAAAAGATCGCTCACAAGAGACTTATGTATGGGAGTGGAAAAAGTGGATAGATTATGTGTAGAATAAATATCAAACTAGGAAATATCAGATAGCTTTTAACTGAAAGTATTATATAGAGATAGAATATTTGAATTTTGTGAAGATATGAAAAATATACAGGGGGTGGAGGGGTTCAAGTTTTATAAAAAGGGGATTTCGATTTGGATTATATTTTGTGGAAGTCCGGGGGGGAGGGGTTGGCTAGGGGGGTCTAGGGAGGGTTAGGGAGGTTAGGGAGGGTTGGGGGGGGGAAACTGGGGAGAAAATGTAATTGTAAAACTTTTTCAATAAAAAAGAAATTGAATCCCACCACTGCTGTAAAGGGCTTAGAGTGGGCTGTAAAACACTGTGAAGTGGTAAATAAGTCTAAATGCTATTGCTATTGCTATCAATGAAAGATATATTGTTTAAAGAATGCCCTGATATCATGCCTTAAGATACTGAGGGGAGAAGCACAAAGAAATCAAATCCTTAACTGAACGATAGTACACTCCTATCTAGGATGGTCACCCTCTTCCCACCAAGCCCACAACTTCAGAGGGACACAAGCAGTGGTGGGATTCTGCCGGTTCTAGCCGGTTTAGCTGAACCGTTTGTTAAATTGCTGGCTCGCCCCACCCCTTGCCCCGCCCCTCTGCACCACTATTTATTGCCAATAAATAGTGATGGGCGAGGGACGGGTGAGCCAGCAACGTAACAAACGGTTCAGTGTTTTTTTGTAATTTGATTGGCCTGCCAAGCTTCAGCATAGGCTAATTAGCCCATTGATTAGATCGGCCTCCCAACTCGCAGCTGATTTGCTCTCAGCTGTTTTGTGCAGGGTTCTGCTGCTTGCTTGCAAAAATCTGCTGGAGCAGATTTTTTTTCCCCTAGCTATGCTGAAAAGCGAAACTGAAAGTAAAGCAGGCTGTTGGTTTTGCTGTTTGCTGCAACATTGGAAAATTAGGCAGGCAGATTTCTTTTCTTTTTCCTCACCAAAAAAGATAGGTGAAAACAATGGGAAATTTAGGGAAAAAGAGGATAATTGTAATATAATAATTGGAATATTCATGTTCATATTGATTAATATACAAAAAATAGTTATATAACTAATTGATTTATATTAAAATGTTGAATTTATATTAAACAACTGTAATATTACATAATTAACCAAATTGAGGATGGATATAAAAATAGATGACAATGGGAAGGGTATAATATAGAATAGAAGGGAAAAATTGAATTTGATTAAGATTAGAGATGAGGATGAAGGGTAATATTGGTTTTTTAAAAAAATAGATGAGGAATAAATACGGCAAAAAGGAAATATAGAAATTGTAAATTTAATTGAAATGACTAAACGCTGTTTAAATTTGTGAACCGGCCAAATACTCTGTTCAAAGAAAATACATTGTATGTTTCTATGTGTGTTTCTAATTATTGCTATTTATTCATATTTGTTCTCTTTTATTCTTTAAAGTTTAACAATTCATTCTTTATCTTAATATCTTTATATTTGTTTGGGGTTGCCTTTCTTCCATTTCATCTTTTTTTACTGTACAGCAATCTTTCTCCTCAAACCTACCACCTCTCTCTTTTCTTTCCTTCTTACTTTCTCTCCCGCTTCTTCTCCTCCCTAATTCCTCTTCCTTTCTCCTTCTCCTCCTCTCTTCCTCCCTCTCTTCCATCTCTCTTCTCCTTCCTTCAACCCTCTTTATTGTTGGATTTCATTTCTACTGTGAGAATAAGAAATTAGGATTATTCCTGTAAAACCATATAGCCTAAGTTACGCCATTTTAGAAACATGTCAAGGCTTTTATTTTACTCTGTATAACCTGATTGTAACCTGATTATATACTTTAGCTGACAGTTTAAGGAACGTGAGAACGGAATTATATGTTTCCTGTGTTCTTGAGGAAGTTGTGTTCTTGAGAAAGTGTTTATCTAGCAGGATGTATGCTTCAGGTCAACTTGACCTCGTTAAGAAGGGGAAGTATGTGAATGCTGATCTTACATGTATAAGCAATATTTTTAAGTAGGGTATTTTTATATATTGGAATTGTGGGGACTTTCCATAATGTGAATATCATGGGTTTGTCTATTATATAAGGGTTGAAATTGTACTCAAGGGACATGCTTGTATCCTGTAAGATGTAACCTGAAATTGTATAAAAGACGGCGAGAAAGAATGGTAATTTGCTCTCTCACTTTGAGGGAGACCTTTGCAAAGAAATAATTAATAAATTGTATTCTTGTCTTATCTCTCAACTCTCTGTTGGATTATTTTCTGGGTGACAGGCATTTCCTGTGTATCACAATTGGCGCTGAACAGGGACCTTGAGGACCTTTCGTCGGGTAAGCAAATAAATCTACAAAGCGCGCTAACACTGTTTTGGTGTTAAGGTTTGTTTTCTTGCCGGACGGGAGCAGCTTCTCTAATAGCCCTGGGACGGAGACTTGGAGGTTGAGACAGGAGACAAGAGGAACGTTCCGGGGGACGACACTGGGAGTGAGTATTCTTTTTCTATCTGGGATTATTATTAGGTGTGTTCGGTGAGTGTGTGAATGTGACAGTATGGGGCTTTCTTGGAGTAAACGTAGTAATAATACTAACACTGAAATACCCTCTATCCCTCCGATATCACCTTTAGGGGAGTTGTTAACTCAATGGACAGAAGATTGGTTGAAGGTTTATTCCAAACAGTTGGATAAGGTAGCTATGATAAATTATTGTACTAGGGTGTGGCCGACGTTTATACTGATAAAGCCTAATTATAGATGGAGTAAGTTTGGGGAGTCTGATCCGTATTGGATAAATGCCTTGAAGAAGGTATTGGAAGGCAAGAAATTCATTTCTCAGTTGCCATATGTTGAACCGTGGTTTCATGTTCAATGGTTTGACCCGTTTCCCCCCAGAGATTCTAGAGTGTTGTATGGGGAAGAGGAGGAAGAGGAGAAAAGGTGGGACCCTTTGGCTTATGCTACATGCCCGCCGTTACCTCCTCCATATAACCCGAATGCTGTTGGGGCAGTGGGTGGCTTAGCTGAGGCAGCTGCTGCTGGGAGCAGTGGCGGAGTATCTTCAACAGCACGGCGATATCAACAGGTTAAGAGGGAGTCGGAGGAATTACCAACACCTGTAAGACCTCCTTCCCCTCGTAGGACATGTTTACAAACTAAGAAAATGTTTCCTTTAAGGGAGATGCCAAATGGTTTAACTGGTGCAGGTCTTCCAGTGACAACGTTTGTAAATGTGCCCTTAACATCTTCAGATTTGAGAAATTACAAGAGTAATATGCTGTCTTTGCAAGCGGATCCAATTAAGTTGTCAGAATCATTGGATCTGTTTTTGGGGCCCAATTTGTATACGTATGCTGAGTTACAGCATATATTGGGTTACCTGTTCTCCCCTGAGGAGAGGTCACAAATATGGAAAGCGGCTATGACCTATTGGGATAAGACCCAGGTCGGGGCTGCTCAACCCGTGGCTGCAGAGACAAAGTTTCCATTAGCAGATCCTGGTTGGAATAATAACAATGTAGCTGACCGGGGGCAAATGGAAGACCTGGAGAGAATTATACCTCAGGGAGTTAAGACAGCTGTACCTCAAGGAAAGAATTTAACTAAAGCTTTTGAGGTGGAACAGCTGCGGGATGAAACACCTTCAGTGTTTCTGGAACGTATTAAGGACAATTTGAATAAGTATTCTGGTCTTTCTCCTGAAACGCCAGCTTATGAGTCCTTAATGAAAATGCAGTTTGTGACAAAGGCATGGCCAGACATCAAGAAGAAGATACAGAAAATTGATGACTGGGCTGGGTCTGATATTACCGCTCTGTTGAAGGAGGCTCAAAAAGTGTATGTCAATAGGGAGGAAGCAAAGACTAGGCAGAAGAGTCAAATGATGGTGTCAGTAATGAAGGCTGCAAATAAACCAACAGACAGGAAAGAAGTGATAGGGAGAGGAAGAAGTTTTGGTAAAAACCCGTCTACTGCATTGAAACAGCGCCCTGGGATAGGAAGAGGGTTTCCACAGTTGAGAAGGCCTGGGGTTAGTGGCCAGGAAAGTAGGAAATGTTTTGTGTGTGGCAAGGAGGGGCATTTCACTAGAAATTGTCCAGAGAAGAGGAGGTCCCAGAGGATGGAACCGCGCCTCTATACCTTTATGGGAGAAGAGGATGATTAGTGGGGTCAGGGGCTTTTGATAGAGGGATCCCACCAAGAGCCCTTGATAAATTTGTTAGTGGGACCAGAAGAAGAGGAATATGTGTTTTTGATAGACACAGGAGCAACTAGAACTTCTATTTGTAAAATACCTAATGTAGTGCATCAAACAGGTGCAACCATTAAGATAAGGGGTGTTCAAGGAATACCTTTTGAAGTGCCATTATTGAATAATATGGGTTGTGGTAAGCGGAAAATTTATCTAGATGTTATATTTGTACCAGAAGCTGGCATAAATTTGCTTGGAAGAGATGCGTTATCACTTCTTGGTTGTGAGTTAAAATTCTCCTGTAATGATTCTATAGTTAATGTGTTGACTGAAGAACAGGAAAGGAATATTGATCCTATTGTGTGGGAACAGGAAGGTAATAGGGGTGTTTTAGATATTCCCCCATTGAAAATGACTTTGAAGGAAGGGACAGTTCCTGTGAAGGTTAAGCAGTACAATATTCTCATAGATTTGAGGAGAGAGTTAAAGCCAGTGATTGAGAAGTTGTTAGCTGATGGATTGATTGAACCTACTATGTCCCAATATAATTCACCTATATTACCTGTTAGGAAGCCTGATGGGTCGATTAGAATAGTGATTGATCTGAGAAAAATAAATTTATTGGTTGCTAATAGACATTCGATCGTGGGGAATCCTTATACGTTGTTAGGGAGAATACCACATAGTCATACATATTTTAGTGTAATAGATTTGAAGGATGCGTTTTGGACATGTCCTTTAGATGAAGAGTCAAGAGATATTTTTGCTTTTGAATGGACTGATCCAGATACTCATAGGAGCCAGCAATATCGATGGTGTGTTTTGCCACAGGGATTTTCTGAAAGTCCGAACTTGTTTGGACAGATGTTGGAACAAGTGTTGGAAGGATTTTGTATCCCTTTTGGGTTGCAGGTGTTACAATATGTAGATGATTTATTGTTATCGGGAGAGAAAAAGGTTGATGTTGAGAAGGGAACAAATGCATTGTTAAATTTTCTGGGAAAAAGTGGCTTGCGGGTATCCAAAAGGAAACTTCAGTATGTGGAGTTAGAAGTTAAATACTTAGGTCACTTGATAAGCCAGGGGAGTAAATGGATAAATCCAGAGAGAGTGGAAGGAATAATAACTCAGCCTTTGCCAAAAACTAAGAAGGAAGTTAGGAAATTGCTTGGTTTGGTGGGTTATTGTAGATTGTGGATTGATGATTATACGGATAAGGTGCGGTTTTTATATGATAAGTTAATAGAGGAAGAACCTTGGATAGTTGCATGGAAGGAAGATGATGAGTCTAAATTGAGGGAATTGAAAAGATCTTTGATGCAGGCTCCGGTTTTGAGTTTACCAGATTTGAAGAAACCGTTTCATTTGTTTGTGGCAGTAGAAGATGGAATTGCAAAAGGGGTGCTTGCTCAAACTTGGGCGGGAAAGAAGAAACCCATAGTTTTTTTATCAAAGTTAATGGATCCGGTAGTACGAGGGTGGCCGTTGTGTGTACAGGCAGTGGCAGCAACTGCTTTATTAGTGGAAGAAAGTAGAAAATTGACATTTGGGGGTGCATTGGTTGTGAGTAGTCCACATCAGGTTAGAACTATCTTGATGCAGAAGGCGCATAGGTGGTTAACTAATGCAAGACTTTTGAAGTATGAGGTTATTTTGTTGTCTCAAGAGAATTTGGTTCTTTCTACAGATAGGAATTTGAATCCGGCAGAATTCTTGTCAGGAGAGAGACAGGAGTGGGATTCTATAGAGCATAATTGTGTGGAAGTAATTGATTTGCAAACTAAGGTTAGGGAAGATTTAGAAGATAGTCCATTAGAGGGCTGTATTAACTTATTTATTGATGGTTCTTCTCGAGTTGAGGGTGGAAAAAGAGTCAACGGATATGCGGTGGTAAATGGAGATACTTCAGAGATTTTAGAAGCGGGGAAGTTACCGTCTGAATGGTCGGCACAAACGTGTGAAGTTTTTGTTTTATTGCAAGCTCTGCATTTGTTGGCTAATGAAGTGGGAAATATTTATACAGATTCAAAATATGCTTATGGTATTTTAAATACTTTTGGAAAAATCTGGATGGAGCGGGGATTGATTTCCACTAAGGGAAAAGAACTAAAACAAGTTGATCTTATAACCGCTGTTTTAAAGGCAGCTGAAGGTCCTACTAAGCTTGCTGTTATACATGTTGAAGCTCATAAGAAGGGAACTTCGAAATTGATAGTGGGAAATAGGTTGGCAGATGAAGCAGCTAAGGAAGCAGCTTTAGGGGAAGAGGCTATTATGGTTTTAGTTCCAGCTTTGACTATTAATGTGACGCTGGTATTTACTAATGATGAAGAACAACAAATGATAAATGAGGGTGTGCATCCGGTGAATGGAAAATGGATAACTAAGAATGGGGTGCAAGTTTTGAATAAAGCAATGATGAGGAATGTACTTGAACGTGTGCATGAGGGAACTCATTGGGGAACTCAAGCTCTTATTGATTTTGTTAAACGTACATATGTGTGTAGGGGGATGTATACAATAGCTATGCAAATATTACGAAAGTGTATACATTGTGTAAAGGTTAATAAAAAGATTATGAGAAAACAACTTATGGGAGGTAGAGAGTTGGCTGTCTGGCCTTTTCAACGAATCCAAGTGGATTATACTGAAATGCCAGCGGTTGGAACTCTTAAGTATTTATTGGTTATAGTGGATCATTTGACGGGATGGGTTGAAGCTTTTCCTTGTGCTAGGGCAAATGCTCAAATGACTGTTAAAATTATATTGGAACAACTGATACCACGTTATGGGTTAATTGAATCAATAGTTAGTGATAGAGGTACACATTTTACAGCCCAGGTGGTGAAGCAAGTAATGACTCAATTGGGAATTGATTGGCAGTTTCATTTAAGTCATTTAGCTAGTTCCTCTGGACGTGTGGAAAGAGCTAATCAGACTATATAATCTGCGTTAAAAAAATTAATGCTAGAATTAAAACTACCTTGGACGAAATGTTTGCCTTTAGCTCTATTGAGAATAAGAACAAGTCCAAGGAAGGATATAGGAATATCTCCTTATGAGATGATGTTTGGATTGCCGTATACAGGAAAAGTTGGAATGCCTAGAATAGAATTGAAGGATGTTTTTCTAAGAAAATATATACAAGGACTGTCCCAGTGTTTTTCTCTTTTAAGGTCAAAAGGATTATTGGCGCAAACTCCACCGCTTGATTTTCAAATCCATGGATATAAGAGTGGAGACTGGGTCCTGATCAAAGCACTTAAGGAGAAAAAGTTGCAGCCGGTGTGGGAAGGACCGTTCCAGGTTTTGCTGACTACTGAATCGGCTGTAAGAACAAAGGAACGAGGTTGGGTGCATTATTCCAGAGTGAAGGGACCGGTGTCTTTGCCATATGGATGGACGGTGGATACGAAATCTACAGATCCGCTTAAACTGACCTTTCGTCGACAACCCTTAGATGATTGATGGCCAACGGATGGAAGAAAAGTTCTACGAAGAACTTTGTATTTGGTTGGGAGTGATATTAATTTTTGTTATATTTTTGATTGTATTAAGAAGAGATATAATTGAATGGTGTAGATCTATGCTTTGGTATCCAGTGGATGTAAGTTCACCTCGACAGATCGATACTTTGGTGGTGAGATAATAATATTTCATCTGTCTAGAAATATTTCTGGAGGGGGACTAGTCTGCTAGGAAAGATGGGATATATAGTGTTTCTGTTTATTCTTTTTGAGGTGCAGATAGGGATGGAAAAAGAGATGTTGGATGTGTTACATGATTATCCAATAACATGGCAGCAATTATGTTTCCATACTGAACTCGAGCACCAATATTCTTTAATAGAAACACTAACTCTGATAGAAGGTGCTGAAGAAGCTGATATATGTATACAATCATCTTTTGGAGATGGTATACCCTTGGGCAGATATGCCAATTGTAATAACACATATGACATTACCCCTAAATACACTGATTTGTCAGATAGAATGGAATTTTTATATAATCAATGTACTGATCTTTATGGTAATTATACTCCTTCATATAAGAAGTTCCGTATTTTGGAGGAGGGATTACACTTTCCATATTTTGAAATAAAAGCCCCTTCGAAGTTAATGTTTTTATGTGGAAATTTGGCTTTGCCTAAATTGCCTTATTTCTGGAGGGGGAGATGTGCTGTTGGTTATCTTAAGGCGCCTTTACGATATATCAGAAGTATTGCTGAACGGAGAACGAAAGAAGGCAATATATTTCTGGATTTAATGAAGGTGGCTTTAAACAGCACTTCCTTTTGTATCAGGGGTGAGACAACTGTCTCTGATATAATGGCTACATGCTTTGTGGGGGTACCAGTTCCGGGAAAGTTTTTGTTTGAAGAAGCAAATATTATAATAGAACCAAATAATCTTAATTTATCACATATTATAACATTGTTTGGGAGTCCACAGAAGCCAACTAAGTGGATTAATCAGAAAAAACTGGTGATTGAAGTTAAAACAATATTACCAGCGTATGATTGTGTAATATATAAACATCCTTAGAAACGACCAGAGAAGGTAATATATGTTCCGGTACCTACTAAAAAGATTTTTCACTGCTCAGAGACGGAGGAAGTGGAAGCTATAAATCAGGTTCTATATTTACCTAAAGGTTGGTTTCTCTTTTGTGGATTATATGCTTATGCATATATTCCGGCACATGCCGTAGGTGGTCCTTGTACTATTGGCCGTTTAACTACTGCTATGGCTGTTGCACATTTCAAGGATATAAACTATAAAACAAAGTTTTATTATGAAATGATGAATGCAAGTCTGTATCATGCTGATCGTGTTCAAAAGAAAGTGGTGACTAAGGTAACTACACATGAAGGTGTTGAGAATGTAGAGGGACATGGAGATGGAGAAATTCATAGGCCTGAAGGAGAACCTCATTTAATTATATATGCTCCTAAAGATCCTGCTAAATGGCATATTACTCCAATAGAGTCATATGATCATGTTGGAGAAGGAACGTATAAAGGGATTTATAGAGGTAAAAGAGATGCTACACATTTGGAGTTCGATGCTAACTGTAATGATGAAGTGGTAGTATTAAATAAGGTTCAGGCTGGACTTTTAGGAATGTTTCCATGGATATCTACACAATACAATCAGAATCAACTTGGGCACCTAGCTTGTGCTTTAGCTAAGAGTATAAATGAAACATCATCTGCTATTGCTGCGTTAGCTGACGAGATGGAGAAATAAGACAATCATTATTACAAAATAGAGTAGCTATAGATTATATGCTATTGAGAATGGGTCATGGTGCGAGGAATTCCACGGCCTTTGTTGTTTCAATATACCCGATCGATCTCAATTTATAGAATCTAAGATAAAAACATTACATAATATTACTACACATTTGACATATGTAACTGAGAATACAGCTTTTAGGGGAGCTTGGGATATATTAACTTCATGGTTACCCAGCTTTGCATGGTTAAAAGAGCTGTTTGTGGGTATATTATTAATTATAGTTATATGTCTGATTTCTTGTCTTTGTATTAAATGTATACCTGTTTGCTGTAATGTTTGGAAGTGTTGTAGCCGAGAAAAGAAACAAAAGAAATTAGTTGGGGATTTGCATGGTGGCTTAGGGAGAAGAGAGGTTTCTATAATGTTGCAAGATATACATAGTTTACAGGAATAAAAGATAATGAAGAGGAGAAGGGGGGATTGTGAGAATAAGAAATTAGGATTATTCCTGTAAAACCATATAGCCTAAGTTACGCCATTTTAGAAACATGTCAAGGCTTTTATTTTACTCTGTATAACCTGATTGTAACCTGATTATATACTTTAGCTGACAGTTTAAGGAACGTGAGAACGGAATTATATGTTTCCTGTGTTCTTGAGGAAGTTGTGTTCTTGAGAAAGTGTTTATCTAGCAGGATGTATGCTTCAGGTCAACTTGACCTCGTTAAGAAGGGGAAGTACGTGAATGCTGATCTTACATGTATAAGCAATATTTTTAAGTAGGGTATTTTTATATATTGGAATTGTGGGGACTTTCCATAATGTGAATATCATGGGTTTGTCTATTATATAAGGGTTGAAATTGTACTCAAGGGACATGCTTGTATCCTGTAAGATGTAACCTGAAATTGTATAAAAGACGGCGAGAAAGAATGGTAATTTGCTCTCTCACTTTGAGGGAGACCTTTGCAAAGAAATAATTAATAAATTGTATTCTTGTCTTATCTCTCAACTCTCTGTCGGATTATTTTCTGGGTGACAGGCATTTCCTGTGTATCACATCTACTAACATATTAATTGATCTATCACATTTTTCTCTTTCCCTTCTTCATTCCTTTAATTTATTTCCTTATTTTTCAGCCATTCATACCAATTATTCCACACTTTATAGTATTTGGTTTCCTCTTTCCCCTGAATTTCTTTAGTTAGTTTATCTAGTTCTGCGCATTCCAAAATCTTTTTAATTATATCCTTATCTGATGGTAGTTCTTCTTTCTTCCAGTATTGTGCATATTTAATACATGCTGCTGTCAACAAATGTAGTATGAGATACTGTGTTTCTTTAGTATAATTTTCTATTGATAGCCCTAATAGAAACTGCTCAGGTTTTCCCTCTATTGAATTCTGGATTATTTCTTCGATCCAATTTTTAATTTTCTTCCAAATTTTTTTCGCCACCGGGCATGTCCACCATTGGTGATAAAATGTTCCATAACTAATCTTACATTTCCAGCATTTCAGAGAATTGCTGGGGAACATTTTCGCTATTCTCGCTGGAGAGAGATGCCATCTGTGAAACATTTTCATCTGGTTTTCCTTGTATGCAGTTGAGATCATTAATTTCATATTTGTTTTCCACATCTTCTCCCACTTCTCCAACTCTAACGAATAATTAAAATTTTGGGCCCATTTGATCATCGTTTCTTTCACGGTTTCCTCTTCCAGTTTATACCGCAATAGAAATTTATATATTTTACTAATTAATTTTTGTTCATTCTTTAACAAAATTTTATCAAGGTCGGTCAGTTCTACTCTAATTTGATCCATTTTTTTGTCCTCAATATATTTTGATCTTATTTGTAGGTATGACCACCATTGTATTTCTCTACCTAAGTCCTGTTCCAATTCGTGTTTTGCTTTTAGGGTTCCCCCTTCATTAACAATATCCCTATATCTAATAATTTTGGACCAGTCTAGTAAATTTGGGTGTGTTAATATTTCTTCTGGAGAGATCCAGGACGGTCCTCCTACATAGTGATGTTTCTTAATTTTGTTCCAAATTGTTAAGAGTGAGTTCCTAATTACATGTCTTTTGAAGTATCCATGTGTGTTCTGTTTCCCACTCCCCCATAGAAATGCATGCCACCCTACATGAAGATCGTGTCCCTCTAATATTAAAAGTCATTTATTTTCTAATTCTATCCACTCCTTTATCCAGACTAAGCCAGCTGCTTGGTAATAGGTCTCCCAGTCTGGGAAGGCTATTCCTCCTCTGTCTCTTGTGTCTTGTAATACTTTTAATCTAATTCTGGCTTTCTTCCCTTGCCAAATAAATTTTGTAGTCATTCTGTTTAATAAATCAAAGAATTTTTTTCCCATTCTAATCGGTATAACCTGGAAGAGGAATAAAATTTTGGGCAAGATACTAATTTTTATTGCTGCCACTCTTCCTGTCCATGAGATTTGCAGCTTTGTCCAATTTTCCAAATCCTTCTCAATTTGCCAAACAAATTTATCATAATTTTCTTTTTTGATTGATGAGCTTCTTGCGGTCAGCCAGATTCCCAAATATTTTATTTTTTTGGTAGTTTGTATATCCATAGTCTTTTCTAATTCTATCTCTTGTTCTTTTGTAAAGTTTTTGGTTAATAATTTTGATTTATTTTTATTTATTTTTAAACCCGCCACTGCACCGAATTCCTCTTCTTTTCTAATCAATTTAGGGCCTGATTTTAGCGGGTCTTCAATTATAAAAACCATATCATCTGCATAGGCTTGAGTTTTATACTCCTCATTCTTAATTCTCAAACCTTTAATCTCTTGATCTTCCCTGATTCTATTTAAGAGTGGTTCCAGTGATAGGATAAAAAGAAGTGAGGAGAGTGGGCAACCTTGTCTTACTCACTTTGTTATCTCAAATCCCTCCGTCGTGTCTTGGTTAAACATTACTTTTGCTGTTTGTTTTGAATATATTTTTTCAATCATTTTTCCAAATTTTTGTCCAAATTCCATTTTCCTTATCAATTTTGTCATAAATTTCCAGTTCAAATTGTCGAAAGCTTTTTGTGCATCAAGGAAAACCAGTGAAATTTGCTTCTCCGAGTGTATTTCATAATACTCTAATATGTCAACTATCATATGTGTATTATTTTTAATTTGGCGTCCTGGTAAAAATCTGCTTTGGTCCGGATGAATATGCTTATTCAGAATCGTTTTTAGTCTTTCCGCAATTATTGATAAAAATGTTTTATAATCAGAATTCAATAGAGAGATAGGCCTGTAGTTTTGTATTAGTTGTTGGTCCAAATCTTCCTTGTGTATAAGTGTAATTAATGCCTCTGACCATGATTTCGGAATGTTTGTCTCCTGCAATACATCGTTAAATATTTCTAACATTAGCCCTCCTATCTGGTTTATTATATTCTTATATAGTTCAATCAGTAATCCATCAGGGCCTGGGGTCTTATTATTTTTTAGTCTTTTTATAGCCATCCCAAATTCAGTTTCAGAAATTCGTCTGTTCAATATTTCTTTTTGTTCATCTGTCAATTTACAAACATTTATTTCCTCCAAGTATTTTTTAATTTCCAATTCTTCTTTTTTTTCTTGTGTATATAATTTAGAGAAGAAATTATAGATTATTCGTTTTTTATCTTCTTTTCTGTATCGAATTGCTCCTTCTTCATCTTTCAGGCATTGTATCATTCTTTTGTCCTTTTCTTTTTTCCGTTTGTAGGCTAACTACCTACTTATTTTATTTGCATGCTCAAAATAAATTTGCTTCGCTGTCTTTATTTTCCAGGCTACTTCTTCCTGTGTAATCAAATTTAATTTATGTTTAATTATACTTCTTTCCTCTTTAATTTTCTTGTTTTGTGGGTCTTTATATAATTTTTCTTCTAATTTTTGGAGTTCTTCCTGTAGTTTATTTTGTTGTTGATTTCTCTCTCTCCTTTTCTTTGCAATATATGCAATCGAGACCCCTCTGATGTAGGCTTTTAGAGTGTCCCAGAAATTTTGAGGGGAGGTATCTTCTTTTTTATTTATGCTCAGAAATATCTCTATTTCTTTTTCCATTCGCAATTTATATTCTTTCTCCTTACATACATATTGATTTAGAGTCCACCTTTTATATCTTTTTTGTCCCTTCCAATGAATTATTATAGGGTTATGGTTTGCCCATTTGTTTAATCCAATATCTATTTTTTTCAATTTCCAAATGCAATTGTGTTGACATCCAGGCCATGTCGATCCTGGACCAAGACTGATGTGGATGTGAATATAAGTGTATTGCCTCTCTTCCTTATTGATTTCTCTCCAGGTATCTTTTAAACCTAATTCTTGTGTCATATTGAAAAACTCTTTTGGTAATATTTCTTTCTTTCTTTCTTTTTTCTTTTTTTGGTTTTCTTCTCACTATGATAATCTTTTTTATTATCCACTATAGCATTATAGTCTCCTATTATGCAAATGTTTTCTATCTCCTATTCTATTATTTTATTATGTATTTTTTTATAATATTCTTGCTGATTTGAATTTGGGGCATATATCACAACTAATAAAAATTGTTTGGATTCGGTATCTAATTTGACCATCAAAATTCTGCCTTCATCATCCTCATACTTTAATTCTGATTTTATTCTTTCTTTTATGTACACTGCTATTCCCTTTTTTTTGTTGTTGAGATAGAGACGCTTATAATTTCCCTAATTTCTTATTTTCCAATAATTTTTGAAAACCTTTTTTATGTGAATTTCTTGTGAACAAATAATATCTATGTCTAACTTCTTTAATTTTGAGAATGTTTGTGTTCTTTTCTTCTGTATATTTAAACCATTAATGTTCATGGAAAATAATGATATTGCTTCTTCCATCCCTTACTGTACTTGTTTTTTTGTATTTCTTGTCTCTCTCTTAACTCTTCCTCTTGCTCCTTCTCTTTCCTCTCGTTCTTTTTCTTGAGCTTTCTTTGATTCTTTCTCTTTTTCTATTTCATCTTGTTGTTCCTCTTCTTGGCTTTTACTTTCTAATTCGTCCTTACTTTCTCGTTCGTCTTCCAAATAATTTTTATAAAACTCCTGTGCTTTTTCTACTAAGTCAATTTTGAATTTTTTATCTTGCCACGTGATAAGGATTCCTTCCGGCAAAATCCATCGGAACATCACTTTGTGTTGTATTAGTTGGGATGTCAGCTGATGATATAGTTTTCTTTGGTCTCGTATTCTCCGTGGAATTTGCTTTAATATAATAATCTCTTTTCCTTTATAGGATATTGTTTCCTCTCTAGATTTTTTATATATTTCGCCTCTCATTGCTTTTTTACTGAACCTAATGTGTACTTCTCGTGCCAATCGATGTCTTCTAATATAGTTATTATGTACTCGGAATGTTTCATCTATCGAGTCTATTACCTCCTCTTTATCCCTTTGTATTAGTTCTGATATTATTTCGCTCATCTTCCCTTCCAAATCTTCTTCTTTCTCTTCTGCCACATTCTGAAAACGCAAATAGAAGGAAGCTTTCTCCATTTCTAAAAATGCGATAGAATCAGTCAATTCTTTATTTGCTTGTTGAGCATCCTGTTCTGCCATTTCTAGTTTCAGATCCAATAAATCTACTTTAGATTCTATTTTTTTGACTTTCTGTTCATTCTCTACTATTGTTTGTTGAATATTCTCCATCTTCTCCTTCATACTCTTTAGATCTTCCTTTAATTCTCCTGTTTCATTTTTAATTTCTTTATGGAACTTTCTAGCTTCCTCTTGGTGATCTGCCATCTTTTCTTGAGATTTCATTAAAGTCTCTTGAATCATTTGTAGCATGGTCTGCATACTACTCATCGTTGGTTCCTTCTTATCTTTTTCTTTTCCCAGCATACTTTCAATCGAACGCTGGGTTGTTGGGGAAGGCATCAAGGTTGGGGTTGATACAGTTTTTTCCCCAGTTTTTGTTATTGTTGTTGTTGACATTATTAAATTTCTTGTCAGGTTCCTCCACAATTTCATAAAAAAGTTTAGATATCACTCTGACCTGTTACAATTCAATTTAACTAATCTTAGGACCTCTCACTTGATTGCTATCTATTTGTTATTATTTAATCCTTAAACCCTTTAATCCTTGAATTTTAATTACAGTTTTCTAATACTATTTTCTACTTCAAGATTTTACCCTGTTTTAAACAATCCCTTTTTCCCTTTTTTCTTCCTATATATATATTCCCCTTCAACTCTTCATTTTCTATATCACAATAAAGCCTTTTCAGCAAAACAGAAAGCCCCCCTTTTCCGATTACAATTACTATTTCAGAAATAATCCAGTTACAATTTCAAAAATAATACTCAAACCAGAGTTCAATCTTTTACAGCAAATTTCTCTCTTTAGAATTCCTTTTCTCTCTCTCTTAAGACTGCCTTCTTCCGGTTCTTCCACACTTTATTGCATCAGCTTGTCCACTTTATTGTTCTCACCCTTGTCACTCCACCATCCGATCTGTCCCACTTCTCAGTCTTACACCAATTTACATTCATCCACTGTATTTCCTGATATTTATAAATCCACTTGTCTATTTTTAATTTTCTGTCCACAGTTTTCTTCCCAATATTCTCAGTCCACTTAAACCAATTTTATCAGTTAAAGAAAGGAAAGTTATCAGTTTTAATCTTAGTTCCAAAAATCACCGTATTAATTTATTCTTTTTCTGTCTTCCGTCGCAATAATCCTGGTTATTACTTTGTATTTTCTTTGTTGCTTCTGCTTTCACTGCTTCCGCCGTCTTTGCTGTCTTCGTTCGATCGCCTCCTTTAAGTGCACTCCCTCTCGATTGATTTCTCTGCTCCCCGCATCTCTCTTTCTCGTAAATCTTTTCTTAAGTGTCACTTTTACTTTCTTTCTCCACTTTCAAATGATCACTGCCACTGATACCACTCTTTGCTTCCTCACTAAGGTGGCCGTCATCGCTCCTGATTTGCCTTAAAGGCAGATTTTTCCCTGCAGGATTTAAGGGGTCCGGCTTCCTTTCTCCAGGGCGCTAGCGTTTCGCCCGAGAATCAAAGCCTTCCCCTTTAATATTCCAGACCCTCCGAGCCTGGAATTGCCCTTGACGGGGCTCCAAATCAGGAATTAGCTGGGTTTTCGGGAGCTGTCAAAAGTACCCTCGCCCATTCCGCGAGGCGTCACCGCCGGAAGTCCATTTCTCTTGCTTCTCATTCATCTTTTCTCTTTCTTTTTTTTTTTTGCAAGCTAACCAATTCTCTGCCTATTTATTTCCCTTAAATGCCTCTCTTACTTTTTGAAACATCTTCCTTAGTGTCTCATATTCATTCTCCCAATTCTCCATATTTTCAATTTTAAAAGGCTAGGATTTTTAAGCTTATTCTTTTCATTTACATATGTGGGGGGGGGATGCTTTTCAAGGAGCCACAAGGGGGGCTGAGAGCAGAGTCATTCTGACAGTGTCTTTGAAAATTGCTTGGAAGATCCATTTTTTTCCCTAACAATTATGGTTTGTATACATATAATAAAACATATACCTGGAAAAAGTACTTGCAAAACTTGGACAGAAGGAAAAGAAAGGCAGGACTGGACTCATTATCAGTAGCTAGTTAGTTCATTGTTATCAGTGACTACCACTGATTCTAAACTCATTTTAAGATTAGGATTGGTGACTACTGAAATGTAAGTATTCAACATTGGTTTCAGAAATCTTTGATTTGAACTATCAAATCTTTGATTTGAACTTTGATTTGAACTATGGCAAGAAAAATCGTAAAATGGGACAAAACTCACTTAACCATAATAATTTCTAGATATTTTAAGTGTAGAGAATTCAAGTGTTGAGAATGACCCATTATTTTGTCTCTTTTTCCGCACTAGGTACCACTATTTGATATCTTTTCTTTTTATTCAAATAACAACAGAAAACCCAATACAGTTCAGTATGAATTGGCTTTCCAGTCCTTCCTTGATGCACTTTTTCACATTGGTTATCCAGTTTAAATGCCAAAGAAAAATCAGTAATATATTTTTCAGACCTTTGGAGGATCACACTGTCAATTGTTCACACTGCTCAAGCAAAACTAACAGGTGTGAATTAAGTTTTAGCTAAAAAATGGAGCTTTAATTCCAGAAGTCCATTATTTAAACTTGGATTTCTGGAATGAAAAGGATCTGGATTAAATGGTACTCCAGACAAAAGATGGAGAAGAGTATCTTGCTTTTAGACATGATAATAGCTGTCTAGAAAGGTGAGTTATGAGCTATTTTTACATCATCAGAAATTTAATTTATTACCTGTTAAAAATGCAAAGACAAGGAGTACAAGGAGCAAATAAAATGTTGGGGTTGGTTCTGGACCAAATCTTACTTATGGGACAGAAACCAGCTCTCAGCCCTCCTTGTGACTTCTTGAAAAGCATCCCCCCCCCCACACATACTCCACTGCCTTAGGAGGCAGGGGAGGGCTGCAGGTTGATCCCAAAGAGGTCTGGGGCTACTGGCCTACCAGTTAAAAGCCTGCTAGCCCAGTACCTCTGCTAAATCCTAAAGAATTGTCACATGACCATCAAGCCACACCCACAAAATAAGCCACGCCCACAGAACTGGTAGTAAAAAAATTTAGAACCCACCCCTGACTGACTGTCCAGGCTGCAGCCGAAGCTCCGCATTGTAATGGGCTCCAGGAGGAGGAGGGGTGCCGTCTGCCCCATTGCGAAGCTCAGTATGAGCAACAAGAGCCGGCTGCAGGTGCAGCCGGGTGGGCGCATGCACAGTAGGGAGCAGACTTAAGGTGCTGCCTCCAAGCCAAGGGGCGACCCGATGGTGCGGTAGGTTCGCTGCTGCCGCTGCCCAAATGGAAGAAGAGAAAGAGATGGAGAGAAAGAGAAATGAAGGAGAGAAAGGGGGGAGAAAGAGAGATGAAGGGGAGAAAGAAAGATGAGAGAGATGAGACACCCAGAGATACCTGTTTAAAAGAAAATACTGGGAGCCACAAAACCTGGGTGGGAGTAAGTGATATGGAGTTGGCAATGCCCACCCAGGTTTAAGGTTGTGTTTAAATGTTTACATGTGTTTAAGGTTGAGTATTTAAGATTGCAGACATCCGATTGCTTCACCCTGCAGCCAGCCCTGTAGGCCTGCGCCCGTCACCCACCTGGGCAGCAGCGGCCTACCTACCCTGATTGTATCACCTTGCCCTGCAGCTGGCCCAAACACCCGGCTCGGACTGCCTCCAACTTCTCCAGCAGATCATTTTTATTTAATTAATTTAATTAAGAATGCTGCAATGGGCATAAATGATGACCGGTCAAAAGTGCAAGGACTTGTCAGAAATCACTTTTTTCAGCCCTCTGGGTAGTCCCTATGTGCATAGGGATTACTCAGAGGACTGAAAAAGTTATTTTTGACCGGTCCTTACACTTTTGACCAGTCCTTGAACTTTCGACTGTCCTCACATTTTACGTTTTGCACCCTATCTTGTCACCGTGGTGAAGAGAAGTAGTGGTGAAATGACTGACACGGTTGTTAAGAATGCCACAACAGGCATAAATGTGAGGATGGTCATAAGTGCGAAGACCGGTCAAAAGTGCGAGGAAATGACTTTTTTCAGCCCTCTGAGTAGTCCCTATGCACATAGCCATGCCTACCTGGTCGCATGACCAGCTAACTATGCCCACCCAGTCACATGACCACCAAGCCATGCCCACCCAGTCACATGACCACCAAGCCACACCCCAACTAAGCCACGCCCACAGAACCAGTTGTTAAAAAAATTGAATCCCACCACTGCACACAAGGAACATCCAGCTAGCGATCCACATTAATTGTATCACCCCTTGTGATCAGTGGGGTAACACATGGCATAGACAGATTGTCCTCACATGCAATATAAATTGCACAATAACATTATTGTGACTATGCCTCTTGTGCAAGATTACAGACACAAAAGCCAAGGGAAAAAGACCCTCCATATTATGGCATCTATTTCTGAAGTCATACTAGTCAGATCATTTTGTCCTCCATGTAAACATTTCCAGAGAACAGAGATATCACAAATCATTAGAAACTAACCAACCAAAAAGAGATGTGTTAGACCAAAAACCTATCTACTTTAGTTCTTATAAGCACAACAAGCTTTCAGTACTATGCCTTGTTTCTCAGCTGAATTATTATTCTCTTTCCCACCTCCATAGATAATATACAGCTATCATACAGGGGTGGGTTCTACTTACCTTTACCACCGGTTCGCAACGGGATCGCGCGTGCGCACACTCGCTTTGCTGTTGTACATGCGCAGATTAGTGTGCTGTACATGCGCAGATTAGTGGTGGGTTTCAAAATTTTTTACTACCGGTTCTGTGGGCGTGGCTTGGTGGGCGTGGCAAGGGAAAAATACTGTAAGATCTTCATTCCCACCCCACTCCAGGGGAAGGTTACTGCAAAATGCCCATTTCCTTCCAATCAACTGGGACTTGGGAGGCAGAGAACAGATGGGGGCAGGGCCAGTCAGAATTTTTACTACCGGTTCTCTGATTTACTACTCTAAATTTCTGCTACTGGTTCTCCAGAACTGGTCAGAACCTGCTCAAACCCACCTCTGGCGCAGATCGCTGATGATGACATCCGGGGCGATGGGCGGGGCCTCCCACCGGTTTTGCTACCAGTTCTTGCAAACCGGTCCAAACCGGAGGCAACCCACCATTGCTGTCATACCTTGCATGCATTCATAGCCCTATTCTCTATGTGAGCATTTAATCTTCCTTAAAAGTGTAAACATGATGTACCACTAATACAATATTACAGTTTAGTATACATTGTTGGGGAGGGGGTGCGGAGGTTCCTGCTATTGGTCATGACTTGTTCATCCTCTAGCTTCATTAGATATTCCTGGATTTTTAAATCAGTACTCTGCATGTCCTTAATTTTATGCTCTTCTGTGATGTCTATTTCCAGTTACCCTTTTTCTCCAAATTAGAAATTTTCTAAACTGTATATCTTTTCCCAGTTGTCTTTTATTTGCCTCTTTCAGTTGCTTTTATCTTTTCAAACATCATTTAATGGCTGGAGAAAAGCAAATCTAAATCTAAAATAAAAATGATTATTTATTTTATTATTAAATTTATTTTATTTTATTAAATTTTTATACCGCCCTTCTCCTGCTGGACTCAGGGTGGTGCACAGCCTAGAATAAAAAACATCCCAATACAAAATTTTAAATTTTAAAAGAATTAAACAAATTTTGGCCCAAAATTTAAAACCTCCCTACTAAAATCCATTTACAATTAAAAATATCTAAGGGAGTGGGGTTACGCCAGCCCAGCTTGGTGAAATAGAAAAGTTTTGAGGGCACGGCGAAAAGCACAGAGATCTGGTATCCTACGTATCTCTGGGGGCAGGTCGTTCCAGAGGGCAGGTGCTGCCACAGAGAAGGCCCTCCCCCTGGGGGTCGCCAGCCGACATTGCCTGGCTGACGGCACCCTGAGGAGTTCCTCTCTGTGGGAGCGAACTGGCCGATGGGAGGCTATCGGCGGCAGAAGGCAATCCCGTAAGTACCCAGGCCCTATGCCATGGAGTGCTTTAAAGGTGGTAACCAACACCTTGAAGCGCACCCAGAAGACCACTGGAAGCCAATGCAGCTCACGCAGGAGGGGTGTCACATGGGACCGCCCTATTGCTCCCATAATCCCTCGCGCGGCTGCATTCTGCACCAGTTGGAGCCTCCAGGTGCTCCTCAAGGGGAGCCCCATGTAGAGAGCATTGCATTAGTCCAGGCGGGAAGTGACGAGTGCCTGAGTGACTGTGCGTAAGGAGTCCCAATCCAGAAAGGGACGCAACTGGCGAATCAGGTGAATCTGATGAAAAGACCCCCTGGCCACGGCCGTCATATGCTCTTCTAAAGACAGCCGTGCATCCAGGAGGACGCCCAAGTTGCGAGCCCTCTCCGTGGGGGCCAGTAAGTTGCCCCCACGGATTATATTCTTGTTGGCAAAGTTGCACTGAATTATTACAGTTCTTCATTTTTAGTATTTTTCTAATGATATTATTATTCATTTTACTTTATATGGTATCAGTTCCTTTGTGTGCACGGCAAGGAGGGAACAAGTCAAATATGAACTAGTTTCTTGAAGTGACACAAAATGTAATATATCTAGGCATGAACTGGTAACACATTATACAACTAAACAAGATTTTCTAAAATTAAGCTAACTGTATAGTGTAACTTCAAATTAATTTAGAAAAAATCCTGCTGCTTTTAGTCATGAATCATAATAAGCTACTCTAGGAATTATATCTTAATATTAATAATGTTACTGTAAATGTCCTAGCACAAGGAAAGCAGAGTAAAGAAAGGTTTGTTGGAAGAAATTTCCTCAGTTCATTCCCAGCTAGGACACACCACAGACTCGGAAAAGAAATAGATGCAGAAGCCAGCTGCCAGAAAGTGGAATTCTTTTAATGTAGGAAGGTAAGAAGCAAAAAGTGACACAGCTCGAGTGTTTCTGGCTTGCAAGCATGATAGGTTTATTTTTAGTTGGTTTGAGCACTTTCAGGATCTGCCTCATAGTCCAGTTTTTTGTTATTTCTAGTTAATGGCTTTTGGCATCATGCCCAGACTTTCAATCAGCTCTGGCTGGGACTTTCATTTTACGCTTTCTTAAAGGGGAAGGGCTGGCTTGAGTCTCTTGGCACTGTTTTCTGAGGTTTTTGGTGCTGTGATGTTTCTGGCACTGTCCTTTTGGGGTGTACTTCCCACAGTTTAAATCAGCTATTGCTGTTTTTAAGTGGTGAGACACATAGTTGATATTCATGCCTTTAAGGACTTAAAGCTCCTGAAAAGGCCTGAAACCTCCTTTAATTTCATGTCTTTAACAACAGAACAAGTATCTTTGTTCCATTGCTTGTGAAAACTTCTATGATTTTCCATATGTGTGTCTTTATTTATATAGATACTTTTATGGTTGCCAACAGCACATAAAGTGGAAAAATGAAATATGTTATCAAAAACTAGAACAAACTCCTACTCCATTAAAATTTTTACATATGTATAAAGTCAGCATCTACCTCCTAGAAGAATGAAATATTTTGGGAAATATTAAAAAGGCTGAATATTATATTTCTCTAAATGAGAAATGGAGAAACATGTTTTTTTAGAGGCAGGAAGCAGCCCCCAAGTTTTTCTTAATAGCCCACAGCAGATGCCAACACTTAAGAGATAAAGAGTTTATTGAAAGAAGCTAGATGGCTCTATTCATAAGCAAAGCAAATACCGCAGACAGAAATCCATTCAAGTCAGGATATATCGAAACTGCTTGCAGCAAAGTTTGACATCTAACAAAAGCAGAGTGATGGGATTAGAAGCAGCCCCTCACCCAAGATCCAACACAGGACGAAAGCCATTAGCCACAATAGAAATTTCCCAACTCCCTTTCAGAACACAAGTCCCTTCATTGCATGACCCCCAGGGCAGTCCAAACTTCAAAGTCACAGAAACCTGGGAGCTCAGATAAACAATAAAACAGAGGTTGACAGATTAGCTCAGACAAACACCTAAATTTTGCATTTCCTGTTTTGCCTATAGAGACAGCTATAACCCCCTATATGACCCCCATAGGAATCTGACAACAGCAGTAGAATATTAAAGGACATGTTCTTGCCCAGGAACAGGAAGTTCAAATACAAAGCCCAAAGAAGGTATAAAACCCACCCACTCTCAGCTCCATTTTGTCAGCTGTCCAGAATCACATGTGGTTCTGCTTCATCAATAAACCATCTTTCCAATCAGCCTCCATCTTTCTCCCAGCTTGGAACTGAACCAGATGGATTTTTCTTTCAACACACACACACACACACACACACACACACATCTGTCTGTCTCCCTTTTTTCCTTTGCTATGTTTGTTCTATTTTGTTAAATAAAGGATATATATGTAGAGCTTGTCTGCTCAGCTGTTGACCATGAAGCCCAGGAGAGGGGTGATTATGATGTTTTTGGCAAATTGCAAATAAAATAGCAAAATATCTATGAACAATTAATAAACCAAGTTTTAAATTATTTATTATAATAAAATATACACCTCTGCCAATTGGTTTTACCAATTTATTCCCAAGTCAAAAAAAGAATAGACATGCCCACTAAGCTACTGTCAATAGAAAAATCTATGCCATGTAAGCAATATATTCCCAAGTTTAAAAAAATCAATGCCAGATCTTGAAAATAATGTTGTTATAAGTAACTGAAGGAAAAACATTCAGAAACCCCTTTTCTGCATTGCCCAGTGCAAACAATGACAGGAACAGGAACTAAAATTCAACTTCATTGCTTCCTTTGCTTGTCCACCATTTCTCATGTCTTTGTATCTCTACATCCAAGAGTATGTTTCTACAGTGGAGTTTGTGCTATCTACAGTGCAGAGCGTGCATTTCTCTTCTATCTTCAGGAATAAGCAACTCAGTGGAATTCTACTAACCCTCATGAAAGTTGTTGATGTTACCATTTCCTCTTTCAATGATTCCAAGAAGGCTCCACACCTATTTGAACTACTCAAGTGACCCTGACACACAGATAAACCTCTAGGTGACCTTAACGACTAGCTAAAAGAATGCAGATGGCCAGTTGTCTGCAAGGGGTATAAATCCTTCCATTCCGTACCATCCAGTCAGATCTGAAGAATCTTCTTGGATGAGAAGAAAAACTAGAAAGTCCAGTTGCCTCTTGAAAAAAGCACCTTTGGGACAACCCAGAGGTGGGTTTCAGCAGGTTCTGACCAGTTCTGGAGAACCGGTAGCGGAAATGGAGGGAAGTATGCAGTGGAGTACCCCAGGGCTCTGTTTTAGGCCCAGTGCTCTTCAACATCTTCATCAATGACTTGGACGAGGGGATAGATGAGGAACTCATCAAATTTGCAGATGACACCAAGCTGGCAGGAATAGCCAACACTCCAGAAGATAGGATCAAGATACAGAAGGATCTTGACAGACTTGAACATTGGGCGCTATCTAACAAAATGAAATTCAACAGTGAAAAAAGCAAGGTTCTACATTTAAGGAAGAAAAACAAAATGCACAGGTACCATATATGTGGTACCTTGCTCAATAGTAGTAACTGTGAGAGGGATCTTGGAGTCTTAGTGGACAACCATTTAGATATGAGCCAGCAGTGTGCAGCAGCTGCCAAAAAAGCCAACACAGTTCTGGGCTACATAAACAGAGGGATAGATCGAATCAAGATCACATGAAGTGTTAATACCACTTTATAATGCCTTGGTAAGGCCACACTTGGAATATTGCATTCAGTTTTGGTTGCCACGATGTAAAAAAGATGTTGAGACTCTAGAAAGAGTGCAGAGAAGAGTAACAAAGATGATTAGGGGACTGTAGGCTAAAACATATGAAGAACGATTGCAGGAACTGGGTATGTCTAGTTTAATGAAGAGAAGGACTAGTGGAGACATGATAGCAGCGATCCAATATCTCAGAGGTTGCCACAAAGAAGAGGGAGTCAAACTATTCTTCAAAGACACCTGAGGGTAGAATAAGAAGCAATGGTGGAAACTAATCAAGGAAAGAAGCAATTTAGAACTAAGGAGAAATTTCCTGACAGTTAGAACAATTAATAAGTGGAACAACTTGCCTGCAGAGGTTGTGAATGCCTCAACACTGGAAATTTTTAAGAAGATGTTGGATAACCATTTGTCTGAAGTGGTGTAGGGTTTCCTGCCTGGGCAGGAAGTTGGAGTAGAAACTCTGTTATTCTATTCTATTCTATTCTATTCTATTCTATTCTATTCTATTCTATTCTATTCTATTCTATTCTATTCTATTCTATTCTATTGTAAATTTTGAGTAGTTCGGAGAACCGGTAGTAAAAATTCTGACTGGCCCCACCCCCATCTATTCTCTGCCTCCCAAATCCCAGCTGATTGGGAGGAAATGAGTATTTTGCAGTAATCTTCCCCTGGAGTGGGGTGGGTATGGAGTTTTTACAGTATCCTTCCCCTGCCATGCCCACTAAGCCGTGCCCACCAAGCCACACCCACAGAACCGGTAGTAAAAAATTTTGAAATCCACCACTGGGACAACCATGACCTGGATGACTGAGAATTTCCATAGTTATTTGCTCTTATACCTTTTCTAGTATTATAATAGGGTTTCCCAGAGCATAAGAGCTTCAATGACACAGTGGTTAGAACGCAGTACTGCAAATTACTTTTGCTGATCACCGGCTGCCAGCAGTTTGGCAGTTCAGATCTCACCCGCTCAAGGTTGACTCAGCCTTCCATCCTTCCGAGGTCAATAAAATGAGGACCCAGATTGTTGGGGACAATATGCTGGCTCTGTAAATGGCTTAGTGAGGGCTGTAAAGCACTGTGAAGCGGTATATACAGTAAGTCTAAGTGCTATTGCTATTTAGTTTATAAATGTAGCATAACATAAGACTGGACAAACTTCATATCGCTTTGCACTGCCATATGCTGAACATAACTGTGAGCTGTGATCAGCCAACCATAACATATTTGTAGGAAGATTGTTGTCATAGCCTTTTAGATGAACAATTAAAACAGGCTTAATTGTTTAATCAAGCACAATTGTAATGGTAATTAAAGTTTTCTACAATTAATCACTAGGTTTTAGCATCTGTCTTCACTACTATGTAGATCAAAGATATTCTCACATGCTCCAAATTTAATGAATAGGAAACTCAAAGATGTTTTTTGATTCTACCCAAAGATAGCAAAAAAAAATCTGATAATAAATCTGATAATAAATAAATAAATAAATAAAAATGCCTGTCAAAGTTAAACATTTTAATGCTTTTTCAGCTGTCAGTATGAATCATAAGCAAATTAAATTTATAATTTTCAAATCAAATCATTATTTGGGACTGTTTTTTGTATTCTAGTTGCAGATTTGTTAAAGGAAAAAAAAGTCTTAAGCACTTGTATATTGGGAAAAAATAGTTTATTATTTTATCAATTTATGTTATTTCACCTAATGTCCAGATCTAGAATCTCAGAAAATGAATCTTCATAGATGCTTTGAAATCTATAAAGTTCATTATTTAATTTGTTAAAAACCAAGTTAACTGAATTGAAACACTAACACTAACAATATATACTGTGTTGGTGCAGTGGTTAGAATGCAGTATTGCAGGCTAATTCTTCTGACTGCTGACTGCCAGCAGTTTGAGTCTCACCAGCTCAAAGTTGACTCAGCCTTCCATCTTTCCGAAATCGGTAAAATGAGGACCCAGCTTGTTGGGGGCACTATGCTGATTCTGTAAACCGCTTAGAGAGAGCTGTAAAGCACTGTGAAGCGGTATATAAGTCTAGTACTATTGCTTTTGCTATACCAAGTGTGTTGACTGATTATATTTAACTGGAAAATGGGCAGGTATATGTGGGTCTGACATAAGTAAAATAAATAAAAGCATCGTTCACACTGAGGTTTTTCAAAACTGCAAATTGTTTCTTAGGAACTACCAGGCAACATTCTGAAGGGCAAATTCAGATGAGTTAGGCCTGAAAGCTAGCGGTTAAAGATTCTACAGTCTACTATATGTGGTAGGCAAGGTTTTATAAGCCTGTCTTACAGGAATACACTAGAAGCATGTGTCTGAACTATTAAAGGAAGTTAAATTATACAAAGAGAAATTAGCTGATGCTGTTTTGTACAAAGGAAACCCATAAAGAGTAAGAAAGCAGAATGAGAAACTGTATTTCAACAGGCTTATACTATATTTTCATTGCCTAAGTCAGTTCTCTCTCTCTCTCTCTCTCTCTTTCTCTCTCTCGATATATATATATATATATATATGTATGTATGTATGTATGTATGTGTATATATATATAATCTGAGAGTAGGGACAGGATTCAAGCAGAGCTGTTTTGCTCAGAGGTTCTCACTTCCTGCATTGCACTCTCAGAAGATGAAGCATACTAGCAGTTTATGGAAATGTACTCTGGCCAGGTATTTTGTTTTACAATGCATTTTGTTAATCAAGTAATAATGAAATATTAAAAATACCATGTTTTGCCTTTTAATTTTATTTTGTGTACCTCTGTCCATCTTTTGGGATCAAAATGAAAGCAACTTTGTGGAAACATGTAACAAAAAATAAATAAAAACAAATACTGTGGGTTGCAATCTAGTTCCATAGTCGCTCAGACTTGGTCCTAAGGAACTCAACTGACAGAACCTTTGAATAGGCATGTATAAGACTGAGTTGTTACTTTTTCAGCACTGTAAATTCTATGCTGTTAGCTCCTCAAAAAATTTCTACTTGAGAATTACCCTTTGAGATAGACATTTTGAAAACTGACCTATGAACCAGTGCAGATAATCATTCATAAAAGTTTTGTTCCATGCATGTAGAGCAGCCAGACACAACATCACTTGTACTATTATGATGGGATTTTCCAAACTTTTGGACATGTATTTAATCATGTAACTACACACACACAGTACAATGGGGATACCCATAAACTTTACATGTGGTTATTTGAATGGATAAGCCAAAATTTTCCTATACCTGTGAAGGGAAAAAATGCAAAAAAGAGACACGATGTTCAGGAATTATAAGAAAGCCAGTTTGGTCTGGTGGTTAAGGTCCCAGGCTAGAAAACAGGAGACCGCAAGTTTCAAGTCCTGCCTTAGCCATGAAAGCCAGCTGGGTGAATTTGGGTCAGTCATTCTCTCTCAGTCCAACCCACCTCACAGGGTTGTTGTGGAGAAAATAGAAGGAGGAAGATGTGTTGGATATGTTCACCGCCTTGAGTTATTTGTAAAAATAATAAAGGGATGCAAATTAATAAATAATACTATTGGAATTAGACTTGATCAGACTTGTATCTCAGTACTCTAATTGAACTGTATTATGAAGTTCAGGCAATAAAGTGGCGCTCTGAAAGTTCACGCACATCGTATTTTGGGGATTATGACATGAAATGTTTTTTACACTGATGACGATTGAGTATTGCAGTATTTAACACTACATGCTAAATTTAGCCTTTGAACCCATCAACATGAGAATGAAGTACAAATGAGATCATTTAAAGGTGCATTTAGGTGTTCAATGTTTAGTCCCTAATCTGTAACTGTATTATTTGATTATATGTGTGTTAAAAGAATATTATTCCTGGGGTATCTAGTTATGTATATATTGCACTTCAAGTATTAGCATAACCAAAAATATTTTGGGATAAGTAATACGAGTTCTAGAACTTCAGTCAAGTATAACGCACAGTATTATTTAATAATTAATTATATTAGTAGGGTCATGTCCTTGTTCACAGAAGTTCAATCTTTTGGTTCAAATTTTTGTTTCACTAAATTACTGCATTAAAAAATGTTCTCTGTATTAGATTTCAAATACCATGTAACGCCTCTAAGTAGAACTGACATATTCAAATGATAACAGGATAATTATGATAACTACAAAGAGTGCTATTGTTGAGAATATCATTTATCAATCTGGGTCCCCATTATTTATGCATTTTACATGTTGGGAATACAGTAACTTCAAAGAATAATAATCCAGAATGGCTACATTCTTAATAATTCATGCTCACTTAATAAAATATTACTAATAATCATAATGAAAGGATGGTTATAAAAGTGGAAAAATGTAAAAATTTATTCCAAGGAAAATTAACAGGCTACACAAATAAATTTTGGTAAATGCAACTTTATATTGAAATCCACACATCTGTATCTTAAAGAAGGAAAGATTCACAGACTCAAATGTCTTTCTAAGGTACTAGAAATCATATTATATGTTTTCACAAGTTAAAATTGAAATAATTTAAAACAACTAATACACCAAAAATGTGCAGAAAATATCAACAAGACTATGCCTTCAGTAGAATAATGCTTTACACATTGTGCAAGTTATCTTACTAAGGCTGAGGTCTTCCCATGACAGCTGTCTTAAAAATATAAACACACATAGGCTGCCTGTGTTTCTCAGAACAAACTAGAATGGGCAACACATTTAGAGTGGCAAAAAATAATATCATCCTAGCAATAGGCATACTGATCTGGGGGAATCATGGAATAAAAATAGGATTTAAGTGATCTTTCATGCATTCCCAAATGACAGACTAGAGTGACTGATTCATTTTTCTTTACTTATCTGCTAAAATACTGAACAAAATGGAAGATACTAGATAATCCCTTAAGGCAACATGTGGTATATTCCATGTAAGGATTACTTTTTGACATTACAATTAGATAATCTCATTTATGTTGCCTATCTAATCGATATCTAGCTTTTGAAAATATAAAATGGGTCTAATAAATATTAAATCAAATTGCACTTTTTAAAAAAGACATAAAAAGGAAACAAACTATCAGAGAATACAATTATATGCATGTAATATTTCATCCAAAATGAAAGTATTTTAAACAAAAAAGAATATACTCAGAGAACATTAAAAATCTTTAATTTAAACAAGAGGCGGGGAGGAAAAAATCTAGAAAACAGAACTGGCTTTAGAATGTTCCTCTAAACAAACAAAGGATGAAAATTTAGCACTACATGGCACATCATTTCCCATCAACTACGGGACTTCAGTCAGTCCCTAGATTTTAGTCTTCAAAAAATAATAATCATATGAAATAGCTGAAAGGTCATCCAGTGCCTAAAATTAGTTTTATCAACATATTAACCTTATGTCAAACTTAATTGATTCAGATGTCCAATGCTAACCTTTGTGATGATCTTACTTTACGTCATGGTATATATACAGCATTTAGTGCTGATATATTTAGCACATGCTACTCTGAATCATTACCTAGATTTCAACCATATCAAAGCATTTTAGGGCAATGGCTCAGTCATTTATCCTTAATTACAAACCTCCCCAGTGGTCAGCAGGAATAAATTTAGATTTCAAAATAGGATTTAATGATGAGCTATTGCAAAGATGGCAGAATATTGTTGCCCAAATCCTTACAATTGCTGACATTCGTCTTTTAATGCTGTTCTCTTCCTCTCCTCTTCTTCTTCTCAAGACATGGCAACAGTAACCCCACAATTGCTTAGTAGAGAAGGGTAGTGTTTTCACAAGAATAAAGATTTTACAGATGCTCCTTCATATAACACAGTAAGGTTCCCTTGGTAACCTGGATTTTCTGCAGTAAAGAAGGGTTGTGCTGAAACAGCGCCTCAGCTCTCTGTTGGAGAAAATGCACACAAAAGGATTGATTCCAGCTTGGGCAAAACTCATCCAAACAGCGGCTGTTAGAAATCCCCCAGGAACCACAGGGCCTCTTGCAAAAACTCTCCAGTAGCAGGCGACAAGATAGGGCCCCCACAAGGTGAGAAAGAGGAATGTCATTATATAGAACATTCTACTGATTCGTTTTTCCATTTTGAACTCATCCAAAACAAGTAGCCTTCTCCTGCTTGTGGTGTTGGCATTTTGCCGGATCCCCAGCAAGGTAGGTGGTGTGGGGCCCCTTCCAAATCCGGCCAGCCAATTTGCAGCCGCTTGACCACTGGCTCCAGGACCATGAAACGTCCAGTTCTGGCTTACTGCAGCAACAAACTGAACTGGCTTCATTTTCCTGCGATCATGAACAAAAAAGATCAGCTTGAGGTAGACAAGCTGTGTGGCTAGAAGGATGAGAGCAAGCAGCAGCATGAATCCCAGCGAATCATTGGCTCTAAAGGAACGATGCTGAAAGGTACACTGATCTTCCTCCCTAATAAAGGAATACGTGCCCACATCCAATACTGGAGGGAAAGCCATAGCTACAGATAGAGTCCACACCATACAGATCACTGCCAAACAAGTCCAAAAGGACAGTCTTTTTGTATAAAAGCGGTGGTGGGCAATAGCTAAGTATCTGGTGACGCTTATGCAGAACAGCATGAAAGCTGTGTGGAAACAGGACAAAACACCCAAGAAGGCAATCACTTTGCAAGTGAGGGTCCCATACGTCCAAGATGATCCATTTTTCACGGAAGTAAAAACAAATGGGAAACAAATTGCAGATCTGAGGATATCTGAACAGCAAAGATCCAAGAGGAAGTAATAAGGAGCTCTATGCAAGGACTTGTCTTTAACAAGCAAAATGGAGATCAGGAGGTTCCCTACTACACTGACTCCTATGATGAATCCCAGAGAAGTCAATTTCAAAAATGCTGTTAAAGGGGAAAGATTTTGCAAAATGTTGTCAGCTGCATGGCTGTAGTTCGCCATAGATGGATGGAAGATAAGAAGGTTGCCTTAGTCAAGTCTCATGATCTATATATATGAATAACAAAAAAATAGATCCATACATCTTACTGTGAATGTATTCCAAAAGCAGGTCTGACCTGGGATTTAGTTACATAGTACGTTCTCTTTTGTTCCATCGGTTTCATCATGCCATCAAAATATCTGGAAGGAAAAAAAAAATCAAGCCATCAGGCCATAAGTTAATATACAAATAATGCCAGGATGTGCTAACCAACATGTTAATTTATGGAGAGCCAAAGGAAGTTGCAAGTTGGAGTACTATTATTTGTTTGAGGAAAATTCAGTGAGAACTGCACACCTACTATGCAATGCTTTAGGTTTACTCACAATCCCTCAGATTTACAGTCAAATTTCTGGGCAAGGTAAGAAATCTGTACTTTCCCTACTTCCAAACAGCTGGATTCATACAAGATAATTCCAAGCACTGTTGACACTGGTATATTTTGAAAATAAAATGGGAAGGAAGTCTGTTGAATAGCTTTGTCATATCCACCTTTTCTGTTTGTGCTTCAAGACAGATGCTGGACTGATATGGAATACATCCAAAAGAAACCCTGCAGAATGTATGTTTTCTAACTCAGCTTCCAAAAGCATATAATCATACCCTGCTAGTTCATCCACCTGAAAGATGATAACAGAAACACAATCTTCCCAGTGATTTGGGTTCAACCCCTGCTCAGACTTGTAAATAAATGCCTGTGCTAAAGAATTGACAGCCCTGTGTTTTATGGGCTTTTGTGTCCTCTTATGATATGGAGGTGGGAAAAGCAGAGCAATACTGAATATATCCAGGGAGATAGTCATGTGTGTCTAGGAAACATACTCCAGGAATAACATCTTATTCAGACGTTTCCACCCAGGTTACCACAAAATGCAAATATTCATATTTGGACCATTGAACTTCAGAATTTGTTTTGATGCTCTCTCCCAGAAACAGTTCCTGTACCTAGAATAAAATGTCCTGCTACTTCCAGGGATTTGGGGAGAGCCATTCAAGGCGATGGCAGGCAAGGCTGT
This sequence comes from Arizona elegans, assembly GCA_022577455.1. NCBI lineage: Eukaryota > Metazoa > Chordata > Lepidosauria > Squamata > Colubridae > Arizona > Arizona elegans. The sequence goes on along the minus strand of JAKOOJ010000007.1, from coordinate 28,589,167 downwards.
TTGTTCACCTCTTTCCCAGTAGTGTTCCTCCCTGTTCCGCCCTTGCTTCTTAGGTTTACAACATCCAAGGAAAAGCCCTTCCACCATTCCACCATCCAGGAATTTTGCCTGACTGCTGCTGCTGCTGGTCCGTAAACAAGAGCTCGATCGGATCACAACAGCATTGTTCCAAAAACAAACACATCAACATGAACACATAGAGCCTCCATCAATCAAATAAACCCATCGACCCCGCGAAATATGCTCCCCCCCCGACCTCCAGTCCCCTCTTTCATGTACATCTACACCGCGTCGAGAGGCCAGCAGATGCACAGGGTCTGCTTTTGGAGCTAAGTGCTTCACCTGCTGTGGACATCGGCTCTCAGGCGCCGACTTTTCCCTTCATCAGCTGATTCAAAAATTACCAACCTCCCCCCCCCCCCCGCTCAAGAAACCACCATAACACCGGATCAGTTTAAAGAATAGAGGGAGAGGGTCCCTCCAGCCCCGCTCTGACTGCTACGTCGCATCTCCCCTTCTCAGACAGATAAATCCCGGGTCACACAAATACACGCGCGCGGCGTTGCCCCTATACCTGTAGGTGATGGAGAAAGGGGAGATAGAGAGAAACCCCCCCCCCCGCCCCCCTCACTGGATCTTCTTTTTTCTACTTGCTGGTGTTTTCATGCCTTGATTTATTTCTTTATTTCCTGGGCTCCTCGGTTGCTCAGGCTCGAGTCAGTGGTCTCAGACGGCGCATGCTCAGTGAACATCCTTGAGCGCCTAGTCTCGTCTTCCCCGTCGCAGCCACACAATCTCTCCCACTAACGCAGCAGCAGTCAGTGCCCCGTCGCCGTCGCCCCGAGGAGCACGCGCAGCTTCAGAAACCGCGGGAGCAGCCAGGCAAGAGGCCGGGCGGGCAGGCGGCCGGCAAAATGTCTGTGCCGCCGCTGCAACTCTTGGCTTGGAATCCTGCTGGCACTTTAGCCCGACAAGCCCGGAGCAGGTCTGGCTTGCTTGGGAAATCGCCTGTTTTCAGTCCGGGAGACGCTTCGTCTCCCTTCCCTTCCCTTCCCTTCCCCTCCCCACGCCCGCCATCTCCCCCACGCCGCCCCCATTTCTTTCTCCTGATGATGACTGCATTGTTATTGCACTTGACAGAACCGTGGTGGGAGGAGGGACAAAAGATGGGGATGCTCCCTTCTGCTTCTGAACTGAATTCCTCCGATTCCCTTTTTGGCAAGGAAGTGAGAAATCTTCCCTACTATTACCTATAACAACATGGTACTTGATTTTTTTTGAATGGTAAAAGACTGCAGAAATTAGGAAGAGAAATTCAGGAAAGAGACTAGTCGGAGCCCATTATGCCTAAATTCCCAGGATTTCATGATTTGTCTTATTGGGAGATGGGAGATCTATTTATCTGTTGTGGCTCCAGCAGTAGTGAAAGATACAAATGGAGCTGTGGAATTGAAAGTGTTCTGGACTGGACTGAAAGCGTGGACTGGGAGAGAGGCGGGGAGAAAAGCGAAGCCCATTTTTCTGGAAATGGAGAGTTTGGACCCATGTTAAAGGCAGTGTAGGTTTGTGTAACTGTCTGCTTGCCTGTCTCTTTTCTTCCCTGGACCCTCCTTGCTTTGAAAACGGGTTTCAATTTTGCTGGCAGCTACTAAAAGTGGGAATACAGTACTAAGGCTCATCATCAAGTAAGGCAAACCACTTTGAACTAAGCAGTTAATTACTGAGTCAGATTCTGTTCCAGGTAGTTCACTATGTTGACCAATCTTCAGTAATAGCTTCTGACTCTTTCAAGGATATACCTACCTAGTGGCGATAAGAGCGGCGAAGTCTAGCTACTTCTCCGCTCTTATTGCATCTGCAGAGAACCTCCCAGCCGCGCTGTTTAGGGTGACCCGCTCCCTACTTCAGGTGGGGGTACAGGAAGATCCCTTACAGGGTCGAGCTGAGGATTTTGTACAATTCCTGCATGATAAAGTCGCTCAGATTCGGGAAGGCCTGGACTCCGATTGGGTAGATCCAGGGGAGGAGACGGGGGTAGGTCTTGAGAGTGTTATCTGGGAAGAGTTTGACTCTGCGGCCACTGAGGACGTGGATAGGATTCTGGGCAAGCTTAACGCTGCCACATGTTTATTGGGCCCGTGTCCCTCCTGGTTGGTACTGGCCTCCCGGGAGGTTACAAGAGGCTGGCTCCAGGGGATTATAAATGCTTCTCTGAGTCTTTCCCGCCGCCTTGAAAGAGGCGGTTGTGAAGCCCCTCCTCAAGAAGCCTTCCCTGGACCCGGCTATATTATCAAATTATCGTCCAGTCTCCAATCTTCGCTTTGTTGCGAAGGTTGTTGAGAGTGTGGTGGCGCGACAACTACCCCAATACCTGGATGAAGTTGTCTATCTGGATCCATTCCAGTCGGGCTTTAGGTCATGATACAGCACGGAAACAGCATTGGTCGCGTTGGTGGATGATCTCTGGAGGGCTCGGGACAGAGGTTGCTCCTCTATCCTGGTCCTATTAAATCTCTCAGCGGCTTTTGATACCATCGACCATGGTCTCTTACTGCACCGGCTGGAGGGGTTAGGAATAGGGGGCACCATGCTTCGGTGGTTCTCCTCCTTCCTCTCTGACCATTCGCAGTTTGTGTTGGCAGGGGAGCAGAGGTTGACCTTGAGGCACCTTATTTGTGGAGTGCCACAAGGGTCAGTCCTCTCACTCCTGTTCAACATTTATGTAAAACCGTTAGGCGAGATCATCCGTGGTTTCGGGGTGAGTGTTCATCAGTATGCTGATGACACACAGCTATACATCTCCACCCCAGACCACCCCAATGATGCCCTTGTTGTGATGTCCCGTTGCCTGGAGGCCGTGCGGATCTGGGTGGGGAGAAACAAGCTCAGACTCAAGACCGAGTGGCTGTGGCTTCCGGCATCCTGGTATAGTCAGCTGGTACCATCATTGACAATTGGGGATGAGATCTTGCTCCCCACAGAGAGGGCCCGCAACTTGGGTGTCCTCCTGGATTCACGGCTATCTTTAGAAGATCATTTGATAGCTGTGGCTAGGGGTGCCTTTTATCAGGTTCGCCTGATCCGCCAGTTGCGTCCCTTTCTGGATCGGGACGCCTTGTGCATGGTCACTCATGCCCTAGTCACCTCCCGTATGGACTACTATAATGCTCTCTACATGGGGCTCCCCTTGAAAAGCATCCGTAGGCTCCAACTGATCCAGAATGTAGCCGCGCGGGTGATTATGGGTGCAGCTCGTTGCGTCCATGTAACACCTCTCCTATGCGAGCTGCACTGGCTCCTGGTGGTCTTCCGGGTGTGATTCAAGGTGTTAGTTATCACCTTTAAAGTGCTCCATGGCTTAGGACCTGGGTACCTACGAGACCGTCTTTTGCCACCAATAGCCTCCCACCAACCAGTTCGTTCTCACAGGGAGGGACTACTCAGGGTACCGTCAGTCAAATTATGCCGACAGGCGACTCCCAGGGGGAGGGCCTTCTCTGTGAGGGCTCCAACCCTTTGGAATGAACTGCCCCCTGAGATACGAAAAATCCCTGATCTCCGTGCTTTCCGCCGTGCCCTCAAAACCCTGATGTTCCAACAAGCGGGGCTAAAAATATGAACATGTGAATGTTTTTTAAATGTTATCTAATTTAGGTTCTATTTAATTGGGCCAAACTATGTTATAATAATAATTTTAATTAGCAATTTTATGATGTTTGTGTATCTATATTTTTCTTGACTGTACACTGCCTTGAGTCCTACGGGAGAAAGGCAGTATAGAAATAAATAAATAAATAAATAAATATTTCAGTAATCTTTTTGATCCTATTCATCTATCTACCTATCTACAAGCATTCTCACTTTTTCTCATTCATCTTCCAATTGTATCACATATCCAAAGATATGAGTTTTTGCGTGCTGAACTCTGCCTCAAGGGAGAAGACAACCTGTATTTGGTCAAAATTGACTATTCTTATAATATTGGGTTGTAAATCCATAAATTAAAGACATCTATTTTAATTTTTTCCCATAGTGACCAGCCTTCTCAAAAGGATACTGGAAAGATAGTTGTTTTAGCAATTCTCATATTGGTTGTCATTGAAATGAATTTGTCTAAATTAATGATACTTTAGTACATTTTTAAAAGCATATGTGTACCCATGTTTCCCTGAAAATAAGACCCTGTCTGATATTTTTTTGAACCTTGAAATAAGCACTTGGCCTTATTGCCATGTGCTCAAAAGGCTGATTGGGCTTATTATCAGGGGATGTCCTATTTTGGGGAAAACAGGATATGTGTTATTGTGGATGACAATTTGAAAAAGTTAAATAGAATTAGACTTGACTAGTATTAGATCATGGCCAAACCTTTGGTGGAACCCAAGGGAAAAGGCTCTCAAACCTGGAAACCAGAAGAGAATATATTTTTTTTATGTTTAAGCACACATTCTCAGAAGATGATAGGCCAATCAAGAAGTCCTTTGTAGTAGGTTTTCAGTTTTTCCCCTCAAAGATCTATCAAGCTGCAAAAAAGTTAATATACTCCCAGTGTTTGATCACTGAATATATGAACAGATAGTACTTAATGGATGTGGTGAAAAGATACAAAAGTCCATTCTGTTTTACAGCCAAATACTGCAATGACAAGAACAAACAAATATTAATACAGGTGATGATTATAGACATGTGAACCTGGCCTAAATTATAATTCCTAGATTATTGCAAAAAACTATAGTTCAGTGCAGTGGTGGATTTCAAATTTTTTTACTACCGGTTCTGTGGGTGTGGCTTGGTGGGCGTGGCAGGGGAAGATTACTACAAAATCCCCATTTCCTCCTGATCAACTGGGATTTGGGTGGCAGAGAATAGATGGGGATGGGGCCAGTCAGAATTTTTACTACCGGTTCTCCGAACTACTAAAAATTTCCGCTACTGGTTCTCCAGAACTGGTCAGAACCTGCTGAAACCCACCTCTGGTTCAGTGAGCAGATATATGTTTTGTTTATTGAAGGACCAAGTTCTCTCAGTGATGGCTGAAGAAACTTCAGCTTGAAAACCTGAAGTATATATCAGTGTTGACAAAGAAGTGGCAATCAAATGCCCTTTATATTTTTTGATTTATAACTCTCACAATTTCCAATCAATAACTGTCGGTTGATAGAAATTGATTCAACTCATCTAAAGGAAACAAAGTTGTCTACTATTTGTGAAATTTAACTAGGTACATCAAAAGTCAGAGTGTGTTTGAAGCCTGGGTAGGTTAGTTGGAAAGGTAAGATAGTTCCTGAATTTGAAAGGTTGTTAATGCCTTGCTAAGTGAGGGGAGAAATCATACTATTGTATTTGTATTGGGAAAAGCATTTGACCACTGCCCATTTCTGGGACTTTAAGGGGGATTGATGCTTGGAAGAATTGTCTGGAATGGCATCTTGCTTGAAGTTAGATCAGGTCTTATGCTGGCTGCTTTTTGGAAGAAAGTGAAAACTTGGCTCTTATGAAGGGCATGGGTTGTGATGCCTACAGGATTGGTAGTATATTTTTTTGCTTGATGTGTTGCTTGTTGTATTTTTGTCTTTTGGAATTGCTTTTTGTTATATTATAATCTATTCAAGACCTGAATAGACAGAGGCAAATAGAAATAAAGAAGCAAGCAAATATTTTTTTAAAAGAAACACTTAACACTATTTTTACAACTCAGCAGCACTCTGCTTCTCTGAAACCTGGCTAAATGAGTCAATTGATGATAGCAGCCTGCATATTCCAGGATTTCAGATATAACGATCAGGCAGAATTGCTGAAACATCTGGTAAAAAGAAGGGAGGAGGCTTATGTTTATATATCAATGACTGCTGGTCCAGAGACATAACTATACTAAAGAAATACTGTGATGTGGACCTCGAGACATTAATTATCAATTGCAAACCATATTATTTCCCACGTGAGTTTTCCTCATTTCTTCTTATTGCTCTGCAAGTTTCTCGACAAGCTTGTGTAAACAATGCACTACGAACTCTAGCTGACCAGATTATGTGGGCTGAAGTTAAATACCCAGACTCTTCCAATTATTTTGGGAGATGTAAACAAAGAAGACTTAAGGAAAGAGCTACCAAAATACTTTCAGCATGTCAATAGTCTCACAAGAGGCAAGAATTTAGACCATTGCTACACAACATTAAAAGATGCTTATTGGTCTTTACCACAAGCAGCTTTGGGACACTGATCATTGCATGATTCACCTTATTCCTGCTTACAGACAAAGACTTAAAAACCATTAAACCAACAATTAAATCAGTGAGGACTTGGACTGAGGAGGCAAAGCTAAAAATACAGGCTTGCCTTGAATGCACTGATTGGAATGTTTTTGAAGATACCTCTGCAGACTTGGATGAACTCACAGATAGTGTAACATCATGTCAGTTTTTGTGAAGACCTATGTGTGCCGACCAGAAACCTGCGAATATACAGTAACAATAAACCTTGGTTCACAGCTAAACTTAAGCATCTACGTCGTTCCAAAAAGGAAGCCTACAGAAAAGGTGATAGAATGCTGTACAATCAGGCCAGAAATGTATTAACGAGAGATCAGAGCAGCAAAAAAAGCTACTCTGAAAAGCTAAGGAATCAGTTCTCAACAAATAAAGCAGCAAACATGTGGAAAACTCTTAAAAATATCACCAGTTACAGCAAACCTTCCCAAGCTGAAGGAAATTAACAATTGGCAGATGACCTGAATGTGTTTTACTGCAGATTTGAGAGAAACCTACTGCCACCCATCTCCACAATCCCCATGTCAGACACACCAACAACAGCTAAGCCTCCTACAACCTATTTATTCATTTTATTTATTTTATTTTATTATATTTCTATACCGCCCTTCTCCTGCGGGACTCAGGGCGGTGTACAGCCAGAATAAAACATAACATATAAAATTTAAAAACATTTTAAAAAACAATTAAATAATTTTGGCCCAAATTTAAAACAACCCAATTAAAACCGAAATTTGATTAAAAAACTAAGAGGATGGGATCAAGCCAGCCCAGCTAGATGGAACAAGTGTGTCTTCAGGGCCTAACGAAAAGTCCAGAGGTCTGATATCGTGCGTATCTCAGGGGGCAGGTCATTCCAGAGGGCAGGCGCTGCCACAGAGAAGGCTCTCCCCCTGGGGGTCACTAGCCAGCACTGCCTGGCCGACGGCACCCTGAGGAGGCCCTCTCTGTGAGAGCGAACCGGTCGGTGGGAGGCTATCGGCGGCAGAAGGCGGTCTCGCAAATACCCTGGCCCTAAGCCATGGAGCGCTTTAAAGGTGGTCACCAACACCTTGAAGCGCACCCGGAAGACCACAGGAAGCCAGTGCAGCTCGCGCAGGAGAGGTGTTATATGTGAGCGCCCCGTCACTCCCATAATTCCCCACGCGGCCGCATTCTGGACCAACTGCAGCCTCCTGGTGCACCCCAAGGGGAGCCCCATGTAGAGAGCATTGCAGTAGTCCAGGCGGGAAGTGACGAGTGCTTGAGTGACCGTGCGTAGGGAGTCCTGATCCAGAAAGGGACGCAACCGGCGAATCAGGCGAACCTGACAAAAGGTCCCCCTGGTTACAGCCGTCAGATGTCAGGCGAATCTGATAAAAAGCCCCTTTGGCCACGGCCGTCATATGCTCTTCTAAAGACAGCCGTGCATCCAGGAGGACGCCTAAGTTGCGAGCTCTCTCCATGCGGGCCAGTGATTCGCCCTCAATAGCCAGCGATGGCACCAGCTGGCTATATCAGGACGCCGGAAGCCACAGCCACTCGGTCTTGGAAGGGTTGAGTCGGAGCCTGTTTCTCCCCATCCAGGCCCGCACGGCCTCCAGGCACTGGGACATCACTTCAAGGGCATCGTTGGGGTGGCGTGGGGTGGAGATGTACAGCTGAGTGTCATCAGCATACTGATGGAACTCCACCCCAAAGCCAAGGATGATCTCACCCAGCGGCTTTACATAAATGTTGAACAGAAGGGGCGAGAGGACCAACCTTTGTGGCACCCCACAAACAAGGTGCCTCGGGATCGACCACTGCCCCCCTGTCAACACGGATTGCGACCGGTCGGAGAGGTAGGAGGAGAACCACCGCAGGACGGTGCCCCCCACCCCCACCCCCTTCAACCGGTGCAACATAATACCATTGTCGATGGTATCAAAAGCCGCTGAGAGGTCTAACAGGACCAGGATAGAGGAACAACCCCTATCCCGAGCCCCCCAGAGATCATCCACCAATGCGACCAATGCCATTTCCGTGCTGTACCCAGGCCAGAAATCGGACTGGAGCGGGTCCAGATAGACAGCTTCATCCAGGTACCGGGGAAGCTGCCACGCTACCGCACTCTCAACAACCTTCGCAATGAAGCGAAGGTTGGAGACTGGACGATAGTTAGCCAAAATAGCCGGATCCAGGGAGGGCTTCTTGAGGAGGGGCCTCACCACTGCTTCTTTCAAAGCGGTCGGCAGGACCCCCTCACTCAGAGAAGCGTTAACAATCCCCTGGAGCCAGCCTCGTGTAACCTCCCGAGAAGCCAGTACCAACCAAGAGGGACACGGGTCCAATAAACATGTGGTCGCGTTCAGCCGTCCCAGGATTCTGTCCACGTCCTCGGGAGCAACAGGATCAAACTCCTCCCAGATAACACTCTCAAGACCTGCCTCAGTCATCCCGTCCGGACTTACCCAGTCAGAGGCCAGGCCTTCCCAAATCTGAGCGATCTTGTCATACAGATACTGCACAAAGTCCTCAGCTCGACCCTGCAAGGGATCATCCCGCGCTTCCAGATGGAGGAGGGAGCGGGTCACTCTAAACAGGGCGGCTGGGCGATTATCTGATGATGCGATAAGAGCGGCAAAATAGCTAGATTTCGCCGCTTTTATCGCCACTAGGTAGGTCTTAATATGAGACCTCACCAGTGTTCGGTTGGATTTGGAGCGGCTGGTCCTCCAACTACTCTCCAGGCGTCTTTTCCGGCACTTCATCTTATCCCATTGGGCCCACCACTTCTGGTGATTACAGAGAATGACGTGCAAAGCCTATTTCACAGACAAAAGTCAGGAAAAGAACCAGGCCCAGACAAGATAACTCCTTCTTGCTTAAAAACTTGTGCTGACCAACTGGCCCCCATCTTCACCTGCATCTTTAATAAATCACTAGAGATGTGCTATGTTCCTTCTTGCTTCAAATGCTCTACTATCATCACAGTGCCAAAGAAAGCCTCCATCAAGGAACTGAATGACTTCAGACCGGTTACTCTAACATCTGTAGTTATGAAGACTTTTGAAAGACTAGTGCTCGGCCACCTGAGAACAATCACGGATCTGCTGTTAGACCCCTTGCAATTTGCCTACCAAGCAAATAGATCGACAGATGATGCTGTTAATATGACTCTGCACTACATCCTTCAACATCTTGCATCTCCAAAGACCTATGCAAGGGTCCCTTTTGTAGACTTCAGCTCAGCATTCAATAGCATCATTCCAGATATTCTTCTAACTAAATTAAATCAGCTAGCTGTACTAATGGATCATAAGCTTCCTAACAGACAGGAAGCAGCAGGTAAAACTAGGCAAAATCACATCAGATACCTGCACAATTAGCACAGGAGCCCCCCAGGGCTGTGTGCTCTCTCCACTACTCTTCTCTCTATACACCAGTGACTAAATTTCAAAAGATTCCTCTGTTAAAATACTGAAGTTTGTAGATGATACAACAGTGATTGGTCTCATTCAAGACAACGATGAATCTGCATACAGACGGGAAGTTGAACAACTAGCCTTGTGGTGCAACCAGAACAATCTTGAACTAAATACACGCAAATGTATTTGAATGATGGTGGATTTTAGAAGAAAACCACCTATAATACCACCTCTTACAATACTAGACAACACAGTATCAACAGTAGAGTCCTTCAAGTTTCTTGGTTCTATCATATCTCAAGACTTAAAATGGACACCTAAGATCAAAAACGTTATCAAAAAAGCTCAACAAAGAATGTTCTTTCTGTGCCAACTCAGAAAGCTCAAATTGCCCAAAGAGCTGCTGATCCAGTTCTACAGAGGAATTATTGAGTCTGTCATCTGCACCTCCATAACTGTCTGGTTTGACTCTGCAACCAAACAAGACAGACACAGACTTCAGAGGATAATTAGAACTGCAGAAAAACCAATTACTACCAACCTGCCTTCCATTGAGGATCTGTATACTACACGAGTCAAAAAGAAGGCTGTGAAAATATCTACAGACCCCTCACATCCTGGACATAAATTGTTTCAACTTCTACCTTCAAAATGACGCTATAGGGCACTGCACACCAAAACAACTAAAGACAGTTTTCCCCTGAATGCCATCACTCTGCTTAACAACTAATTCCCACAACACTGTCAAATAATTTACTAAGACTGTATTACTATTATTCTTCTGTTCCTTACTAGTATCTATCTCTTCCCACTTACTACTATAACTGTGTCGCTTGTATCTTTCAATTTATATTGTTTTTATTTGTTTCCTAGTACGATTTGATAGCTTATTAGTAACCTTGACTATCATTAAGTGTTGTATCTTTTTATTCTTGATGAATGTATTTTATTCTCCTTATGTACACTGAGAGCATATGCACCAAAGACAAATTCCTTGTGTGTCCAATCACACTTGGCCAATAAAGAATTCTATTCTATTCTATTTAACATTTATGTTACAGTCCAGCTTTAACTTCTATTTAGGCTATATAATTTAAACACAAACTGTTCTATTTACAGTCCTATCCAACTCTGTGAAGGCACACTGATTGTAATATTAATTTATTCCCATTGAAGTACATGGATTGGCTTGCATATGTTGGTGCTCAAAATCCCAGCCTAATCTAGCAAAGCACTTAAGCAGATGAATAGGAGTAACATATCAAAATTTGGTAAATGTTTTCTTCACGAGGGAAGGATAATCGGGCATTGCAAACGCAAGCTGAAATTGATTAAACATATTTAGTTAGTTAAAAGGACGTTGCAAACAGTATCAAATTTACCGTGTGTATTACAATGCAGCCTTGTCCTATTAGGTTTTTACTGGATGATTGCTATACACTGTGGCTCTAACAAAGAATGAAAGTGTTCAGTCATCTGAGACACATTTTTTCAATCCAGTGGGTATGTTTTGATAATGCCTATTTATGAATAGATCATCTCTGAAACACCTGAACTCTGCATTGCCTTAGAATTAAATATTTTTCAAAGTTATTTGAGACAGTGTTCTGAATTAATGGTGAGTCACAGGAATAAGGAAGTAAAATTTTAACTCCAGAAGTTTAAATATAAAATTAGGTTTGTTTTCAGATTATACAAATTTTTTGCCTTTTACTGAAGACCTCTTCTTAAGATATACTAGTACTATGCTGCATTTTACCTTTATCTTAGAACCACTAAAAATGCAGAAGATCCCAAAGTCCAAAGCTATTTTGTATAACAACTGGAATTTAGGCTTTGTCACTCACCAGTTGATTTTAATACTCACTTTATTAACAGTATGTCTAAATGACCATTGAAACATGGTAATTTTTGAAGTCAAATTTCCTGGAAGATCTCCTCTTACGTTAATTAGAAGACCTATGCAAATGAATCAATGAACTCAGATGAATGGTTACCAAGGAGTGCATTTTTAGTTGTGGATAAGTGTAGCTGGTATTATCTCTCTGGACTTCCTGACACCATAAGAAGGCATTCCAGTTCACCCAGACCTTTTAAATAAGCAAGAAGTCAAAAAAGTCAAGATGCTTGTTGTGACCACATCATTTCTTAATGTGTATCCTGCACACATTGATCTGATGGTTTCAACTACTTTCTTCACCTTTTTTGGTGAAGAAGCACCCAAGCACCCCTGAGATTAATTTACTTTAAATAAATATAAAATTGTCTAGGTTTGTTAATGAGTTGCATCTAACTCTGCAAGTTTTATTTCACATACTTTGGTTATAAGAGGAAGGAAGATAAAGACATTCTATGCTAATCTCCAAGACAATGAGACACTTTCATAATGTTTTCATTACTGAATATGCAGGAAAACAGCAGTTGACTTTTTAAAAACACCTTTGGGACAGTAGTTGACTTTATTTACATCTTTTAACAATGCAGTTGGCTGTTCTTATCTTAAAGAATATAGTGGTAAGGAGTATTTTTCTTTTTAATATTTATGATTTATTTCCCACCTTTTGGCAGAGTGGCTAAGAATAAAAAACCAAACAAGCATTTAAAAACCTTGTTAAGTAGTTAAAACAATTGTTAATATAATCAAAAGTCTTGATTAAACAGGAAGATCTTTTTTTTTGCAATTTTTTTTATTTTTTAAACAGAAGCAACATAAAAACATTAACCTTCCAAACACTTACAGACAGTATTTCGATCGGTGAAAATCATTTCGTGCTCTCAAAATTTTCAAACTCTCATTATATGACAGATATTCTTACATCTATCAAAAAAACAAGTGCTTAAACATTTTATCCAAATTTCATTTCATATATATATTTCATCTCCATACTTTATTATCTCTCCATTGATAAAATAGCTCCCATATCAAATAATATTGTTTATCTTCCTGTTCTCTTATTTCAAATGTCAATCTACTCATTTCGGCACAATCCAACATTTTCTTAATAATTTCTTCATCAGTAATCATCATCTCTCCTTTCCAGTTTTTTGCAAATACAATTCTAGCCGCTGTTAATATATTCACAATTAAATATTGTAATTCTTTGTTAAATGTCTCTGGTAAGATCCCTAATAAAAATATCTCTGGTTTAAAGTCAATATGTCTCTTTGTCATTTTTTCCAACCATGTGTGTATCTTAGTCCAAAATCTCCTTGCTTCTACACATGTCCACCACATATGGTAATAAAATCCTGGGGTCTGATGGCACTTCCAGCACTTCTCTGATTTGTTCTTGAACATTCTGGCTATCCTCGTCGGGGGTAAATGCCACCTGTAAAACATCTTATATAAATTCTCTATAAGCTGTAGACATTGTCATTTTATAATTATGTGACCACAATTTTTGCCATTTCTCTAAATCAATATCATAACCAATTTTTTTCCCCATGCTATCATTGATTCTTTAACTTGTTCTTCCAATTTTGCCTCTAGCAAGTGTCCATATAACTTTTTAATTACATGGTCATCAGAACCCATCAATATCTTTTCTAAGGTAGTTAAAACATTATAAAAGCCTTCTTGTTTGAGATCTTCTCGATATCTAGAAAATATTTGCATATATGAAAACCAATCCATCTTAAATCCCTGATCTTCTCCATTGAGGGTGGAGACAGCAGCCATGCATGGTAGTGACTCATATGATCAGATTGGAGGACTGAGCCTGTAAAACTTGACAAGTCCCCCCTCTGTTGCCAGGGATCCCAGCTTTTGGCTCAGTCCTTCAGACTGGACATTCGTGTGGTTTTCTGTCTCTGACAATTTTACTAATTTTCCTATTTCTCTTTTTCAGATGGTTGATATCAAGGTTTGACTCGGATTTCTCTTGGACTATTCTTTCGTGAGTGTGACTAATTCTTTGTCCCTTTTTACCTCAGCAACCAGCGTTGTTGGGTTGCTGGGGGGTGGGGGTGAAAAGGAATTCCCTCTTCCCCTTCTATATTAATTTTAAAAACCTTCCCCTGAGTGAAGGGATCGTGGAGCTTCGTGCCCCCTTCCTTATTTGGTCAATCCTTTACCTCACCTTAAATATATTGTGGTAGCTGGAGGAGTGTTTGCTCTCCCTACATTGTGTCCCTCTAGTCACAGAGCTCCACATTATAGCCTGGAAGCCATTTTGTCTTATTTACTGCCATTGAATTGTAAAGGAGATTTACAATCTCCAGGCTGTGTCTTGGCTTGCTTTATTATCTGATTGCCCTTTTCGCAGCGTTTCCACTTACTTAATTGATTTGAAGGCTCTGAGGCAGTTTCGTTCTTGCGGAGCTTTGCACCCCCGTTTTTGATTGACAGGTGGCCATTTTGAGTAGGCATTCACCTGAAATTGCTGCGGAGCCTCGCGCTCCCCTTTTTGATTGACAGGCGGCCATTTTGAACGAACATCCACTCAGAATCACTACGGAGCCTCGCGCCCCCTTATTTGATTGACAGGCGGCCATTTTGGATAGCAATTTACTCGGAATCGCTGCTGAGCCCCTGTTGCCAGGGGATTTCAGCGTTAGAGTGTATTTTATTCATATCTGATTATTCGGTTTTGACCATTGGACTTCGTATGGGACTACTCTTCTGCTTACGGTAAGATTTGAACAAAAAATTTTACTTCAACATACCTCGATTAACAGCAGAGGCACATAGAAACTGGTCAGTTTCAAAGATTAGTGGAGCTTTCCGCTCCTGGGGGTGATTCAAAGTCACCGGCTTAGCCGGTGGGATCCTAACAATTAAATAATGTTACCAGCTGTGCAGCTTTGTGCTTCCATATCGATTCTCACAACAACTATAGCCATAAACTTTTCCATTTGAGGAGTTGTCTCACTCCCTGATTCTTGCCGCTTGTCGGCAGTTTTAACAAAGCGCAGAGTTTTCCCTGCTATTTTAAACTGCCTCACAGCTGATTGAAGCTAATTAACATTTTCGCTATGAGGCTTGACTCTCTCTGGCTATCTCCGTTTATCAGAGTTTTTAGCAGAAGTTACTTTCCCCCTAATAGGCTGTTAAAGCGCTACTGCTGCTTAGCCTAACTGCCTCTCAGCTGATTGAATTTGGTGCTGGCTGTGAAATGGAGTTTCGCACTCTCAAAGGCTTGTCGGCGTTTTTTACAAACAGGCTTACTGCTTATTAACTGACTGAGACTAATTGTGTGTAGTCTCTTTATTCTGACAGTGTTTTGATTATTTGGCCAAATTAGACTGTTTAAGACAGATCTGCCTTCATTTGAGACTGAGCACTGCTTCAGTTTTTGACAGTTACGCTATCTTGAGCTCTTAGGTGACTGCTCGGCCACCATTTTGTTTAAGGGCAAGGGCACAGTTTTTTTCTATCAAGCCTCCAATCCTTAGTTCTATGCCGGCTATAAGCATATTCTGCCCTTATAAACTAAGACTGCCACATCTGGCTACTGGAAATTGAGTTGGATATATAATTTACATCTATAACACATTTATATTAATTTAAACTACTTTTAAATTTACATTACCCTATTACAGGGCTGATAAAATTTTAGGGGTGTCCTTTCAACCCTATTGATTAATTAAGGCCAGACATGCCTAAGGCTCTGGCCAAGTCAAAACATGGCTGTAGTGCCACAGTGCATGAGCAGTCAGTGGCTTCTAAGATGGAAGCTTCCAACCATACACAAGGGGAAGGAGTAGCAATTAAGCCTTGTTCTGAGGCTCTTCCTAAGCACAAGGAGAAGCTACTAAGAAAACCTATTGTCAAAGACAAAGGCACTGGTTCTGCCCCATTGGCTATAACTGTTGGGTCTCCAGGAGAATGTAGACATGCCTCCTCTCTGACTCCGGATCAGATTTCAGTGCAAGATTTCCCACTATTAGTTGAGTCATCTGATTTATGGGGATCTCCTCCTCCTTTTCAGAATAACAATAATGTGGAGTCTAGCGCTCCCACCCTTATGGTGGCAGTTTGTGGATAGCTAGCTCTGACAGCTTTCAGAGTTAGAGTGTTTTCTTTCATACCTGATTCTTCGGATTTGACCTTGGATGTCGTACTTGGCTATTCTTTTGTTTGCTGGACATTCTGTGAACCTTTTTACCTCAGGAAGCCTCAGATTACAATTCTGAGATCTCGTTGAAGCCATTCTGCCATTCCATCCTTTCATTGAACTGGTAAGTTTCTGTACGTTGGTGGAGCTTTCCGCTTCTGTGAGTGGCTCAAAATCATCGGCTTTGCCGGTGGAGCCCTGCGTTTTAAACAGTGGCTTCTCTTTGTGGAGTCTTGCACTCCCCACGGTCTTTGGGCAGCCATTTTGTCACTGCCAGCTGCATAACTGTTAGTGGAGTTTTTCGCGCTCCCTGCCTCTCGCCGCTTGTCGGCCTTTCACCCAGGCACGGCTTTTCTCCAGCAGACTCAATAGAGCCACTTCTCAGCTGTTTGGGACTAGCTGCCGGGTTCTGAGTGGAGTCTTTGCGCTCCCTGACTATCACCGCTTGTCGGTTCTTTTCCTCCAGGCTCTGATTCTTTCCTGCAGAAATGAACAGAGCTCTGCCCGCTGTCACTATTAACCACTTCTCAGCTGATTGACCTTGCCGCCAGCTTTGAAGTGGAGTTTTCGCGCTCCCTGTGGTTTGCCGCTTGTGGTCACATCACAAGGGCTTGGTGAACTGTAAAATCGCCCTGATTTATTCCTGCTCAGCTCTTTGACTTCTCTTACCAGTCTGCATCTCAGCTGTTTGACATTGCTGATCTGCTCAGTAATGGAGCTTGGTGATCCCTGAGTTGGCAGCTTTGGCTGCCATTTTGTTAGGGGTGAGGAGACACGTTGAGCTTCTCTCAGGCCTCCAGTCTTTCTGGCTGTGCCTACTACCCTGGCCTACCCTTGCCTTCAGCCCTTTTGGCAGACATTGCTGCACCTTACAGGCTTGGGGTTAATTGCCTTCTCCTTTCTCTGTTGGTGCCTCGCATATTTATCACAGGCTGCATCTAGAATTTGACATTCCTTTGATACAGGACTGCCTTGCTTAACACGGAATCTATTTTCCACTCCTTGGGTGTTATACTGCCTATCATGCCTAAGGTTCTGGCCAAGGCAAAACATGGCCATCAGGCCACAGTAAGGGAGCAGTCAGTTGCTTCCAAGCATAAAGATGACAAGCACGCGCAAGGGGATGGAGTATCCATTAAACCTCAGTCTAAGTTTTCTGCTAGACGCAAGGAAAAGCTTCTACGGAAGCCTGTAGTCAAGGCCAAGGACAGTGGTTCTACATCATCTACAACAGCCAGGGTTTCTCCAGGGTTTCTCCACCCCAGATCAGATGTTGCTGCAAGACTTCAGCTGACTTATTGGGATCTCCCCCGTCTGTGGGGAATCAATGCTGTGGAGTCTAGAACTCCAGCTGGGTTGGTGGTTCATCCACCTGTATCTTATGTTCTGGTCCGAGCCTCTATGGAGGCCAGCCCAGTTCGAGACCATGATTCTACCCCTTTACGTCCAGAGGACATTCAATGTATGATTGCAGCAATGTTGCAATGATCCCTGTCGGCTCATCCTTTTTCGACTGCCAAACCGATTACAGTGTATTCGGTCCATTCGGACTATTTGGCTTCACGCAGATGGTGGCGGTCTCCAGCCATTTCTAGGGGCTGCCTTTTCTTTGAACCGCAGTGGCTGGTGATTATGACTGATGGCAGCACGCTTGGCTGGGGAGCCCACTGTCTAGATCAGGTGGCCCAGGGCACTTGATCGACACCCGAGTCATCATTAAACATAAACTGGCTCGAGTTACATGCAGTTTATTTAGCCCTTCGAGCCTTTCAACATCTAGTGTCTGGATCTCACGTCTTAGTTCTTACAGATAATGTGACGACAAAGGCGCACATTAATCGCCAAGGGGGCACCAGGTCCAGAGCCCTTATGCGGGAGGCCAAGAGATTGGGTCTCTGGGCGGAGCACCGGCTGGCTTCTTTGAGGGCAGAACACATATCAGGGGAATCGAATGTACGCGCAGACTGGATAAGCCGCAACTAATTGATCACGCAGAGTGGTGTCTGAATCCTCATTTGTTCCAGGTCCTGTCCTCCTGGTTCGGCACTCCAGTGGTCAATTTGTTCGCATCGCCAACAAACTCCCAACTTCCACGATTTTTCACGAGATTTCCGGCACACCAGGCGGAGGCTATGGATGCTCTGCGCTCCCGTTGGCCCCACGGGTTGCTTTATGCATTTCCCCCAATTCCCCTCATCCCGAGGGTTCTGCGGAAACTCATACAGGAACAAGCGGAGTTGCTCCTTCTAGCTCCACACTGGCCGCGAAGGTCGTGGTTCGCCGACCTTCTGCAGTTGCCGGTGTCTCCCCCCTGGAGACTTCCCTGCCCCGTGGACTGCCTATCTCAAGGGGCAATACTGCACCTGGATCCCCAGTGGTTGCAACTGACCATTTGGAGATTGAGTGGGATGCGCTGCTGCGAGACAATCTCCCTGCCACAGTCATAAAGACCATCCAGGCATCTAGGCGCCCATCCACAGACCGTACTTACTCAGCCACTTGGTGGGCATTTTCTACTTGGTGTATCCTACACGGCGTTGGTCCCATCTGGGCCTCGATAGTTCATGTTCTCATGTTTTTGTAGGACGGCCTAGACAAGGGTCTCTCTCCCAATACTCTCCGACGACAGGTGGTGGCTCTCGCTTCGGTCCTAACCTATGGCTCCCTTCCTTCGTTGTCACAGGATCCTTTGATTCGCCGCTTCCTCAGAGGAGCCTCTAATTTATGCCCGCCGGTGTTACATAGATACCCCACTTGGGACCTTTCTATTGTTTTGACTTCTCTCACAGGTGCACTGTACGAGCCGTTGAAGTCTACCAGCCTGCGGCTTCTGTTTTGCAAAGTGGCCTTCCTAGTGGCGATTACGACAGCTAGGAGGATTTCGGAAATCGCAGCACTATCGATGAGAAGTGACTTATGTGTCTTCCATGTGGACCGTGTGGTCCTAAGGCTAGATCCTACCTTTGTCCCTAAAATTAACTCTGTGTTTCACCGTTCACAGGAACCTATTCTTCCAGACTTTTGTCCTCACCCAACCACTTTGTCAGACAAGAAGTGGCACACGTTGGATGTCCGGGGGGCTCTCCAGATATACCTCAACAGAACAGCAGTGATCTGTCGTTCGGAGCCCTTGTTTGTCTCCTTCCTTCATGTCTCCTTAGGTTCTAAGGTATCCTCTTCTGCCATCGGTCGCCGGATTCACCAGACAATTGCTACGGCCTACGAGCTTCGCTCTTCTCCTGTACCGGCGAGGTTGATGGCGCATTCGACACGCAGCACGGCAACATCCGTGGCCTGGGCCACGCAAGCTTCCTTAGTGGACATTTGCAGAGCGGCAACCTGGACTTCTCCTTCTCCTTTTGTTAAGCATTATAAGTTGGACAGGTTTGCCTCACAGGAGGCATCTTTTGGACGTAGTGTGTTACAAGGGGTTCTTGCGGGAGGAGAGTTGTTGGCCCAGACTGAGCCCTCCCTTGCCTAACACTGTGAACTTGGTAGAGCCTTAGGTTTAACCCTCTACCAAGCACCCTGTTATTAACACAGCTGCCTGCAATTACTGCAGGTTCGAATCTTACCAGGCTCAAGGTTGACTCAGCCTTCCATCCTTTCTAAGGTAGGTTAAATGAGGACCCAGTTTGTGGGGGCAATAAGCTGACTTTGTATAAATATACAAAAGTATGAAGGCTATTGCTTAACGCATTGTAAGCCGCCCTGAGTCTCCGGAGAAGGGCGGCATATAAATCAAATTAAAAAAAACAAAAACAAAAAACTTGGGTATGTCCCAAGCATGGATGCTGTCTCCACCCTCAATGGAGAAGGGGCGTTGGTCCTACCTGACACGCTCCTTCTCGTTGGGTGGAGACAGCAGCCATCCCCACCCGTTTTCAGTCTGGGTCTTTGGGGTATTGTTTTTTTCTCTTTCTGGTACTCTTCACGAATGTCTCTGCCACACGACGAGCCTGTTTCCTTCCGCCTTCACCAAAAGCTGGGATCCCTGGCAACAGAGGCGGGACTTGTCAAGTTTTACAGGCTCAGTCCTCCAATCTGATCATATGAGTCACTACTCAAGCATGGCTGTTGTCTCCACCCAACGAGAAGGAGCGTGTCAGGTAGGACCAATGCCCCCTCACTACCAAGCATGGCTGCTGTCTCCACCCAACGAGAAGGAGCAACGAGAACACCCCTTCTAAGCCTTGCTTCAATTTAAGTTCACCCTTTTCATCCAATAATTTACTATATCTAACAGTTTGTTCCCTTTTGAATATCACTGGATATGAAAAAGCTTCAACTGTAGATACCCAGACTGGAATCTTCAAATAATGATATTTTTTAATCCTCTCCCAATTCAAAAGCAAAGCTTCACGTATCTGATGTCTTCTAAAATACCCCTGTATTTTAGTTCCTTTGTACCATAAAAAGGCATGCCATCCCATCAACAAATCATGTCCCTCCAAATTCAATAGTCTAGTATTTTTCAATGTTACCCATTCTTTAATCCAGATTAAACTAGCTGCTTGGTAATATAATTCAAAGTTAGGTAAACCAAAACCACCCCTCACTTTAGCATCTTGTAACAACTTAATTTTTATTCTTGCCTTTTTCCCTTGCCAAATATATTTCAATATCATTTTATTCAAATCTGTAAAAATATCCTTGTCCAACTTTATCGGAATTGTCTGAAACAAATACAACATTCTAGGCAAAATATTCATCTTAATGGTTGCAATTCTCCCAATAAAGATAGTTGCAAGTTTCCCCATTTTTCCAAATCTTGTCCTATCTGTCATTTAACCTTATTATAATTATTTTCCTTAAGAGAACTGCACCTTGCTGTCAATTGTATCCCCAAATATTTTACCTTATTCGTAACCTGTATATTTGAAATCTCCATCAATTCTTCTCTTTGCTTTTTCAACATATTAATTTTTAGACCAGCCACTTCTCCGAACTCTCCAATTCTTTCTAGCAATTTATTTATTGATGTTAAAGGTTCTTCCATAATAAAAACCAAATCGTCTGCAAAAGCTTATAATTTATATTCCTCTTTCTGAATTTTCATACCTTTTATCTCCTTTTCTTCTCTAATATTTCTGTTTAGCACTTCCAATGTCAATCTAAACAACAATGGGGACAGTGGGCATCCTTGTCTAGTGCCTTTCTCTATTTCAATATATTCAGACAATTCCCCATTTATCATTACCTTAGCCTTTTGTTTTGAGTATATAGCTTCAATTGCTTGAAGAATTTTTTCCCCAAAGCCCATCTCCTCCATCTGTAACATCATAAATCACCAATTGACATTGTCGAAGGCTTTTTGTGCATCTAAAAATATCAGAGCCATCTGCTTTTCAGGATGCACTTCGTAGTATTCTAAAGTGTCCAAGATTATTCTTATATTATCTCGGATTTGTCTTTTAGGTAAGAATCCATTTTAGTCGGAATATATAAAATTATTCAAATATCTCTTAAGTCTTTCTGCCAATATCATAGCAAAGATTTTATAATCTGCGTTTAGCAGGGATATTGGCCTATAGTTTTTGATTTGTTGTGGGTCAGTCTCTTCCTTATGAATCAAAGTGATGTATGCCTCAGTCCATGTCTTGGTATTTCTTTTTTTATCATTACTTCATTCATAACCTCCAGCATTGGGATCAATAGTGATTCTTGTAGAATCCTATAATATTCGGCTGGCAGTCCATCTGGACCTGGTGCCTTTCCATTCTTCTGTTTCTTAATTGCCTCAGTTAGCTCCATCATCGTTATATTTCTATCCAATAACTTCTCAATCTCTTTGGGGATTTTTGGTAGTTTAGGTTTTGTAAATACCTTGCCACTTTATCCTCTTTTATTGCATCTTTCTTGTACAGTTGTGTATAGTATTCCCGTATTATTTCCCCCATCTCTTTGTTTCCAAATCTACTTTGTCTTTGATGATCAATTAATTGCGTTATTTTCCTTGATTCTCTTTCTTTTTTTCAATTTATATGCTAACCATCTGCCAGGTTTATTTGCATTTTCAAAATAATTCTGTTTAGCAGTTCTTATTTTTTGTGCTAATTCTTCCTTCTCCAGTAGATCCATTTTGTGTTTTATAGTATCCATTTTAATTTTTACATCTTTCTTATATGGATCTTTCTGGAGTTCTTTTTCGAGTCTTTTATGACCATCTCTCAATAGTTTAAGGGTTTGTCTTTTCTTCACATTTCTTTTCCGTGTATAATCAATGATTAATCCTCTGGCAAAGTCTTTCATTGTATCCCAACGGTTTGGTATCGATGTTTCTTTCTTATTCTCCTTGGAAAAAAAGTCCAATTCTCGTTTCATTTTCTGTGTAAAATCTTTCTCTTCTAATATTATGTTGTTCAATGTCCATCTAGATCTGCCTTTTCGCCCTTTCCAAATAGCAATCACTGGATTATGATCTCCCCATGTATTAGTATCTATATTCACTTGTTCAATATTTAAAGTCAGTTCCATTGTTGCCCATATCATATCCCATATGGACCAAGATAAATGTCTGTCAGAGTAGAAATTATATTGTCTATTTTTCCCATTTCTCTCCCTCCAAATGTCTTTCAAGTTTATTTCCTCTGTCATTTTAAAGAAGGTCCTCGGCAATATCTTTCTACTATATCTTGTTGTTCTACTTGTTTTATAGTCCAGTTTTTCATCTACAATTCCATTAAAGTCCCCCATCATGCAAACATTTTCATACTCCATTTCAATTATCTTGTTATGTAGGGCCAGTCGCTCCAAATCTGACCGAACACTGGTGAGGTCTCATATTAAGATCTACCTAGTGGCGATAAAAGCGGCAAAATTTAGTTATTTTTCTGCTCTTATTGGGTCTGCAGAGAACCGCCCAGCCACCTTGTTTAGGGTGACCCGCTCCCTCCTTCATCTGGGAGCGAGGGAAGACCCCTTGCAGGGCAGGGCTGAGGATTTTGTGCAACTCCTGCATGATAAAGTCACTCAGATTCGGGAAGGTCTGGACTCTGATTGGGTAGATCCGGATGGGGTGACGGAGGGGGTCTTGAGAATGTTATCTGGGAGGGGTTTGACCTTGTGACTCCTGAGGATGTGGACAGGATTCTGGGGAGGCTTAGTGCTGCCACATGTTTATTGGATCCGTGTCCCTCCTGGTTGGTGCTAGCCTCCCGGGAGGTTACATGAGGCTGGCTCCAGAGGATTATTAACGCTTCTTTGAGTGAGGGCTACTTCCCCACCTCTTTGAAAGAGGTGGTGGTGAGGCCTCTCCTCAAGAAGCCTTCCCTGGACCCGGCTGTATTAGCCAATTATCACCCAGTCTCCAACCTTTGCTTTGTGGCGAAGGTTGTTGAGAGTGTGGTGGCGCGACAACTTCCCCAGTACCCGGATGAAGCTGATTATCTAAACCCATTCCAGTCGGGCTTCAGGCCAGGGCATAGAATGGAAACGGCATTGGTCGCATTGGTTGATGATCTCTCGAGGGCTCGGGACAGGGGTTGCTCCTCTGTCCTGGTCCTATTAGATCTCTCAGCAGCTTTTGATACCATCGACCATGGCTCGCAACTTGGGTGTTCTCCTGGATGCACGGCTGTCTTTGAAAGATCATATGACGGCCGTGGCCAGGGGAGCTTTCTATCGGGTTCGTCTGATGCACCAGTTGCGTCCCTTTCTGGACCGGGATGCCCTGCGCATGGTCACTCATGCCCTCGTCATGTCACATCTGGACTACTGCAACACTCTCTACATGGGGCTCCCCTTGAAGAGCACTCGGAGGCTCCAACTGGTCCAGAATACGGCCGCGCGGGTGGTTATGGGTGTGACTCGGCATAACACTCCTCCTGCGTGAGCTGCACTGGCTCCCGGTGGTCTTCCGGGTGTGATTCAAGATGTTGGTCACCACCTTTAAAGCGCTCCATGGCTTAGGACCGGGGTATATACGAGGCCGCCTTCTGCCATCCACAACCTCCCACCGGCCAATAGGCTCCCACAGAGAGGGGCTCCTCAGGATGCCGTCGGTCAAACAATGCTGACTGGCGACACCTAGGGGGAGGGCCTTCTCTGTGGGGGCATCAGCACTCTGGAATGAGCTGCCCCTAGAGCTCCGTTTTAGCCCCGACCTGTATACTTTTTGCCACGCCCTTAAGACCCTCTTGTTCCAGCAAGCCGGACTGGCCTAATTACGATTTTTATTATGGGTGTATGTATGTTTTAATTTGCGGACCAATTTTATATATTGATTTTAATTTGGTTTTAAATTTTATAAATCTATGTGTTTTAATATGGCTGTACACCGCCCTGAGTCCTTCGGGAGAAAGGCGGTATAGAAATCTAATCAACTTCAAACTTCAAACTTCAAGAAAAAGTTCGTTCTTCAAATCCTTTACATCCAGAGAACCTACAAGGAGTAATTTTTCCTTTTGCCTCTTTCCAAGCCACATATCTCACTGGGGTTTAGATAATTACTCAACGAGAAAAATAAAATAAAAAAAATAATAAATTCAGAGCTTTCCAGTGTATGGTACCACTACTTCCAGTAAATAGTACCAATCCAGATGCGCCAACTCAGCAGATATTATAAACTAAAATCCACAAGTTCCAAAGATTTCAAAAATGTCCCAATACTGCTTTCCTGCTTTCAATCCAGTCCAGTTATCCAAAACAGAAATACGACAATTAGGCAATTTCAAGTCTTTTAAAGTATATACTTGGGAAAAACAAAATCAATCCAAAAATAGATTTGCCACTCCTTTTCATTTACTGCCCATCATAGCTCCATGCATTAATAAGTGTTCTTAGTAAAAAAAAAAAAAAAGTAAAAGTTTCTCACCGCTCTGATCACTGTCATTCCAATCTTCCTTCCTGAAGTTACCACAGCCTCCGCAGCCTAATGGCTGCTGCTCCGCTGCTGGAAAAGGGGCTTTCCTGGCTCAACCAGGGACTTAGCGATGTCCCTGGGAGCCTCATGACATGCCCTCCACTGCCACAGTCAAAGCGAGACTGTGTGGTCCGGTTCGGACCATCCAGCAGCAGAGTTTCTTGGCGGAGTTTCAGGAGCCCTAGAAACCCTGTGTATCTCGCCACGGCGCCAACTTCCAGTCTCCATTGAACAGGAAGATCTTGATTCTTTTTCTGAAAAGGAGGCTGGTCACAGGTCTTGAAGATTGGCACTGCATAATTTGGGAGTGACCCAAGGGATGGATTTCAGGAAAAAAAAAACCTATTTTAAAATGGCTTTTGCTAACCTTAATGTCTGACAAGTTCATTCCAAGATAAACTGTTCCTCTAACATGCCTGTATAATGGGTCATTCCAATGGGTAAAGTTGTCTGGGGGTCCCTGCTTGACCATCACGGATTTCAATGAAATTTTGTGTGAACATGCACACATGTCCCCAATGAACACTGGTAAAGTGTTACACGTGCCGATGCAATACTTGCGGAGATATAGTAATTTGTATGACCCCATACTGCAGCCTTCTATAGTATGATTCTGAGGTTCTAGCAACTTTGAGAAATAATATCTCCAGCAATATTTTGTAGAGAGAAACAAAACTTACCTATCTTGTACAACTTTTTTACTCTATTAAACAAAATAATAAAAACATTCTCATGAGCGATCTCCATCTAGATAATTTGGAGCAGAGTTGGCTGAAAATAGTGAGGGTCGAAAAAAGGTTAAAATTTGGCTTTTTATATATATATCTCTGGAAGGAAAGGTATGATAAACATGAAACTTTGTGCCTAATAACTTAGCAACACATGGTTTTCTAATATAAAATTTCATTCTCCTACTGCTTTCCAATAGTTTACAAATTGAGTGTAAAGTTGACGTTTTTTATAAAAAAGCCAAAAATAGGGTATTTTCAGCCCGCTTTTAGAAAAAATAGACCTTCTGGAAACTCTGTTAAATCATGCTCATTAGAAAGAGCAAACTTCCTAAAAAAGTAGGATTGGTTTTTCATCACTGACGACAAAGGGACAAAGTTGAGGACGTTGCTATGGCAACGTCACATGCATTCTATTAGTTTTTTGTCTTGTTTATTTTATATAGACATCATTACTACTATTATACTGCATTGGTCCATGGTGACATTGTCACTACCAGTTCAGGCACTTGAACCAGCAACCCCATCGCCATAGGGGGCATGTCCAATAGCCGTGCCATACCAGTCATGGGTGGGTGTTTTGGTTCAGGATCCCAAGCCTGTAGTTTGGTTTCTTCCTCAATGTTCCAAAGCCTTGTGTGGGTATCTGTCCAGTTTCCAAGCTGACAATTGGTCATCTTATCCTAGGTTCCCAATCCTAAAGTTGGGATTATATGGTTCCCAAGCCTAAGTCCGTACTGTTCATATGAACTGCCAAATTCCAACGATTGCTTATTTATTATTGAATTTACACACCACGTTCTTTAGCGTCGCTTCTGGGAATTGATAAGCTTAACATTTTGATGAATGATGCAAATGCAGACGGAATGTATGCCTGAGGCACAGACGGTGACACACCACTTTGGTCTGAGTTCACAGAATTTGGAGAAACCAATTTCAGCACCATATTTGTTTTGATATGCCACATACAGTTCTTTCAGATTGCACAGAGGCAACCACTTTTGTTTATGAACCTTGACGCCATTAAGTCAAATGGAAACACAATCCTTTTTGCTGGGGCACATCCTGCTAAATTCGCCATCCTCGTAGAAATCTTGAACTCTGTTTGGCGATTTCCTTCGGCAATGGTTTGCCAACTTTTCATCTGGTAGTGCACTTTATTCTCTCTTTATTTTTCTCTCACTCTCTATTTTTCTCGCTGTTTTAACCATATGTTCTGAAATACAAATGTTTTTGCTGTCACTGGTATCGACCAACTTTTTGGGGCCAAAATCAATAATTGAACTTTCGTCGATCTATCGGATATTTTAATTTTTGTTTTCATGATTTTTTTTTTAATTGAAAATGTTTTCAAATACAAGTTTTTCCCCCTTTCCCCCCCTCTTCCCTAACCCCCCCTCACCACCCATCCCCCCCTGTGACTTCTTCACAACAATAGGCTATTTCATAACTAATTACATAATATCTTACCTTTCCCTTACTCCCTCCTCAAAAAACTGACACTTAGCATAATATTCTTATAACTCCCATTTTTGCGATAATCTGCCCTTTTTCTCCTCCCCTAAACTTATAGTGTATTATTACAACAATTTAACATTTAATCTTTTATATATATTAATATAACATTTTAAAGCGGCCTTCTCCCTACATCAAAGTTTAACATTTATTCAGTTCTATCCAATTCCTCCACTCCCCTAAATATATGACTTAAAAATCCTTTTTCTTAAACTAATCAATCAGTAAACTAACCTATTTCAACCCAAATTCCTACAAAATCATGCAATACAATTCTAAATATAATCCACTGCCCACTCTACTAAAATATACACATATCTATATATGCATTCCATTTTGTAAAAAGAAAAAAGACAATAACTTTAAATTTATAATCCATATAATATCTTCTTTGGTGTCTTTCCACTGGATTGTTAAATCCATCATCCATAATAGGGTAAAATAACATGCTGGTGCAACAGTTTGTTCAAAATCTTCAATCATCTTCTGCCCCCATCAGTAGTAGATATCCTCATATATATATAAAAGTAAAAACAACCACCCGAGTGACATTATAATTATATCCATATAGTTATAGTTGTGGTTTTCATCAGGATTGTTGATTCCCATCATCTTAATGGGTAACATCCAGATCTTCTGCATGCCCCAGCGTGACTCTCTTGCCTTATAACTCAAAATAATTATAATATATTTACCAGTAAAAGAAATCCAGAGTAGATAATTCAAATCCAACAATGTAAGGCTCTTTTCACATCCCAAAATCACGGCATTGCAGAGATCTGCCACTATCCTCAAGATAGTATTAAACAATTGTTCGCCTCCAGTATCTTTTCACATATTCATTCATTTTTTAAAGTCCCTGGCTTCACTGTTGCTTGGTTTAGAAACTACTGTTTCTATGAGATCTATTTCTTTTCTTTTTCTTTTGCGGGTTGAATTTCCATCCTCGTTTCCTTCCTACCAGTTGTGTGTCGGCTGATCGATTTTCATTCTGCTTTATGAGTTGATCCTGTTGGTTTTGTTTTGTCATCTCATCTTTCTTCTCCATCACTTGTATATCAACTGGTTGATTTACACACTTGTCTGTAACTTGATGGTTCATCACATTGGAGTCGGATGACACTGCTCTCATATTTATAGACAGTCCAGCTGGGGTATCCAGGGAGTCCAAAGACAATTTATCTACCACAGCCTCTGTAGTTTGATATTTTCCTTTTGTTTCCAACTCCTTTTGCTTGTCCTGTATTGTAACTAAAGATATTAAGTTCATTTTTAAAATTTTTTGATAAAATTCTTCCGCTTTTTCAACAGTGTTCAGTTGGTATCTTACTCCTTGGTGTCTCAATATTAAACCAACTGGGGCATCCCACCTAAATAGGATATTTCTTTTTTTTAACTCAGTCACTAGAAAGCCAAATTTCTTCCTCTCCATTAGCATCTTAGGCGGGAGCTCCTTAAAAATCCAAATCTTTCTTCCATGAAATTGCAAAGTAGAATTAAAAGAGTTCTGCACAATATTATTCCTAATTTCTTTATCTGTAAAATAAATCACCACATCTCTAGGCAATTGCCTTTGCTTTGCCAACCAGGAATTTATTCTATAAATTCTATCAATCCTGCAAAACACTTCATCAGGTTGAACCTTTAAAATCCCAGCCAGAATTTCAGAAGATATTTTCCTTAAGTCATCTCTATTATTTTCCTGCAGACCTCTCAGTCTAATTGCATATTCTGTAAAATTATATTGAATCATTAAAACTTCTCTTTCAATCCTCTGTTGCACATTTTCTTCATTACCAGTCTTTTCATCAACCTCCATTTTAGGTTTGTCTTCTGAGCTATTATCCTGAATGTTTACCAAATCCTTTTTAATTTTTTGAATCTTGTCATCCAAATTCTCCTCATTTTCTTTCATTTTAGACTATAATATTTTAGTCTTTGCATCCAACTGAATCAGAAAGTCTGATAAACCATTAGCTATTTTTAAAATCTTTCGATTCAAAAAGTCAAACTTTGATTTCACCAATTCACCAATTTCTTTAATTTCCTGCTTAAATTTTTGAAGTTGCTGGTTCACAATCTCATCCCTTCTTACAATCTCTTCAAGAAGAAATTCTATTATATTAAAGTCAGGTTTCTGAAACTGAAGAGTTAGAACTTGTTGATGTAATTTGTTAATGGGGGAATTTCCCCCCGCTGCCTGTTTGTCTAACTGTATAAGTCCCGGTGCCATTTCCCACACAGACAAGCTTTAGTGGAAAAGAGAAAAAAAAAAAAAAGGCTTATTTCCAACCAAGATCAATATCAGATCCCCAGGAAAAAAAAAGAAAAAAAAACAAGAGTGAGAGTGAGGTTTTGCCTCAATTACAGCCAGAAGTATTCATTCCGCTACTTTGTAATAGAAAACGGAAGGACTTTCCCTTTTCAGCCTCTCTTCAAGCCTCAGCAATCGCCATTTTAAAAATCTTTTTTCCTTTCACTTCTTAAACAACTTCAGTACCTTTTCTAAAATAAAAAAAAAATACTTGCGCTTCAGGGTCAGCGGTCCAGCTCACGTCTTCTTTAATTAGTTTAACAAGTTTACAGGCTTGCTTTTGCCACCTAGCTCTGCGTGTAGCAGAGATCTCCCAGAGCCCGGAGCATCGGCTGGGGATACGGGGAGTCTCTTCCGCTCCGTCCCAAAAGTAAATAAAAAACTTTTGGGATTAGGCAGAGGACTCTACCCACCCCAGCTGGCTCTATCTCCGTTTCCTCATGGAAACGGAGTTTTTTCGAGCCGCCATTCCGCTATAAAGGCGGCTCTTCACAGGCAGTGGGTTCGACGATCCCGAAGGAGCGTCCAGCGGGGACAAACAGCAAACCGGAAGTCTTGTTTTCATGATTTTGATTAGGTCAGCGTAATCCTGGCATGACTGACATTCCTTAGCAGCAGACTCGCTAGTTTGCCCAATATTTTCAGCTGCTACTCCAGCGGCTAACGTTATTTTTGTCTGCTACCACTTTCTGCACATTTCCAATTTTTCATTTCACATAGCCAGTTTATCTCTACTGCTCAACTTCTGAATTTTTAATGGAGAAGTCCCTAAATTGGTCAAACTTTGATTAACAGTGTCTGAAATGTCCATATCGTAATTATCCGACAATGAAGAGTCTGCCATGCTTTGGACCATGGAAACGTATTTGTAAACCTGGAACAAATCTTTTGACCCAGCTTCACATTTGTTTTTTCCACTTTTGTTAAATCATTGGACATGGGTAGATCGACTTTCAACAGCCCTTGTTTAGCTACGTGATTTTGTTTGTCAAATGGGTTGCAACATGACTTTTGCTTCATGTCATATTTTTTCAGATACATCGCTTTGTGATGCAAGCAGATTTGGTCATCGTCTGTGAGCTCAACCTCCAATTGTCAAGTAATGAGTATTTTTTCTTCAGCGGACAAACTCTGCACATAATGCAGCCCAATTTGGTTAGAATAAAATGAACCATGGTGGCAAGTTGATGACAATTTTTCTCCAGCAACGCAAAGTAGGATTGGGCAAAGTAGGATTGCCAGTTGACTCGTCAACATCCATTTCACATATTATGGAAATTCGCAATAATATAAAGTGTATTACTGCAAAATCTGAAACACAGAAGTTATATAAGGTTCTAATGTTATGACAGAAATAGGAAAACTATACCTGTACAGTTCAGAATCCTATAGCCGCAACATGCTAACATGTGGCATCACTAAAATACTTACAGCACATTTAACTGCTGTCAGTGTAGAAGCACCATTAGTAGACTAACAGATTCATACAGCATGCAAGAAATGAATTACACACTTTAAACTGTAGCATAAATGAAATGACAACGGCACAATACAAAGGAATGCATGTTGACATACATGATGTTGCCATAACAATGTCCTCAACTTTGTCCCTATTGTAAGGGCTTTATACATCAGCGATGAAAAACCAATCCTACTTTTTAGGGGGGTTGAAAAATGCTCTTTCTAATGAGAATGATTTAACAGAGTTTCCAGAAGGTCTTTTTTTTTTGTAAAAGTGGGCTGAGTATACCCTATTTTTGGCTTTTTTACAAAAAACGTCAACTTTACACTCAATTTGTAAACTATTGGAAAGCAGTAGGAGAATGAAATTTTATATTAGAAAACCATATGTTGCTAAATTATTACGCACAAAGTTTCATGTTTATCATACCTGTCAGATCCCTAAAAGTCATACTGCCATTCAATCAGAGGAGGGGGAGGACACCTGGATTCGATTTATTAGCATTGCCTGTGTCAACAGATATTTTACAACCTATATCCTGGTGCCAAAGAATCCTAAGATCCCCTTTACCTGCAGGAATTTTTATGATAGCCATGTGGGTTGTTTCACTTTAAAAGATAGTGGTGGGAATGCATGTTGTTTGGGTTCTCAGAGAAACTACTAAAGAAAACATCTTCACACTTGTGTATTGGCTAAAATCTGCATCCTGACTTAAAGGGAGGGGTCTCTACCACTTTAATCCTACTGCCTTGCCTAAGGGTATTCAGATCTTGCTTTACCTGGATGGCTGTCACTTCTGCTTAATAAAAGAAATCCTTTTGAACAACCACGTTTCAAGAGTTCTCACTTTCTTAAGTTAGAAGGAGAGGCAATCCTTACAATACCTTTCCTTCCAGAGATATAGAAAGGCAAACTTTAACCTTTTTTCAAGTCTCACTATTTTTGGCCAACTTTGCTCCTAATTATCTAGATGGAGATCGATCATGAGAATGTTTTTATTATTTTGTTTAATAGAGCACAAAAAGTTGTACAAGATGGGGAAGTTTTGTTTCTCTCAACAAAATATTGCTGGAGATATTATTTCTCAAAGTTGCTGGAACCTCAGAGTCATACTGTAGAAGGCTGCTGTATGGGGTCATACAAATGACTATATCTCTGCAAGTATTGCATTGGCACACGTAACACTTTACCAATGTTTATTGGGGACATGTGTGCATTTTCATGCAAAGTTTCATAGAAATCCGTGATGGTTGTGCAGGGCATTTTTCTGAAATCAGACCACTTGACAAGGGCCACACAAATGTCAAAAAGACATGTAGTGTGCATTAAAACATAATCTTGAAAACTCAGGCATATTTATATCAAACCCACAGATCTTCTATTTTTACAGTTATTAAAGGAGATGACCAGCAATTGCTTAAGTCAATGTTGATTCTGCTTTTTTCCAGACTGACTAACAAGCATTTTAGTGCTGCTATGTGAAATAGCAATAGCAGTTAGACTTATATACCGCTTCACAGTGCTTTATAGCCCTCTCTAAGTGGTTTACAGAGTCAGCATATCGCCCCCAACAATCTGGGTCCTCATTTTACCCACCTTGGAAGGATGGAAGGCTGAATCAACCTTGAGCCTGATGATATTAGATCTTGCAAACTGTGGCAGCCGGTGATCAGCAGAAGTAGCCTGCAGTACTGCACGCTAACCATTGTGCCACTGCGGCTCTTGGATACAGGAAGTATCATTAATTGTACTGATAAAAGAGTATTTTTTAATACAACCTTAGGGAACATGTATAAAATCTGATATACTTTGCCATTTTGGAGACTAAGGCAGCAATCTACTGTAGATGTGATGCAAAAGTTAAGAAAAGTGCATGCCTCCTCGCCTCCCCTCCCTCTGGTCATTAACCAGCTTCTGTCTCAGCTGTTTCTCTCTGGTCTATACCCTGTTCATTAGCACTCACAATAATTTCTTGAGTTCTTTCCAATGTCCCCATCAGCTATTTTGCTTTTATCATTTGGTTTTTCCAAGGAAGATCATGGATGAAGAAGATATGTTTGTACTCATTTGTCATTTTCTTAATATTTGTCAGTTTCAATTACTTCCCTCCTTCTCTTTGAAGTAGGAGAGATGGTTGCCCAGCAACTGATTAGTTTCAGTTCTGCTTTACTGGACCAAACTAGTTGCATAATCATAATATGTCTACTTCTAGTGCTAGTCCTGTCCTGGTGTTTTCCAATATGTTTATTTCACATTATTTTAACATGAAAAATGTATGGGAGGAGAGACCAACTAAGTCCTGAAGTTAGACTCCCCATATCCTTGCTGTCTGTCCTGATAAATGGATTTTTTTCCCCCTTTGGTGATAAAATATTGAAGAGAGACAGCAGCAAAGCTAAAAAAAGGAAACCAGTCAAAGAAGAAAAAGTTGTGTTACTGTTGTTAGTAAAATGAAAGTCTGAATTGATTACTCAATAGTGCAGAGCAGTGGTGGGTTTCAATCAGTGTTACAACTGGTTCGCTTCGCACATGCACTTTGTCTGATTAAAAACTAGAAATAGAGATAGAAATAAGAATATACAGTACATCTTTATATAAAGAACTATGTATTAACATTAATGTGTTTTAACATTAGGATTAGCAAGAGTGACCTGACTAGAAGCCAGAATAGAGGTAGAAATAAGAATTAGGGGAATATTAGTAGTTACGATTTCTATATAAATTGAAAATAAGTAATAATTAGATGGAAAGTTGAGAAGCTGAAAGATGGTATTACTATTTATGTTCAAAATCATTGACATTAGAATGGAACATTGAAATATTGAATAACTACTTTAAAATAATCAAGTACATTAATATTAGGATTATATAAATTTGATCTATGTAATAACTGACTGTTGTTATTTGTATTAATATGAACAATACCCAGAGGCCACATTGTTTTGACCCCCCCCCCAAAAAAAAGGGAAATATATGTAAATAGGAATGTTGGGGTTTTTGTCTGCTTGTTTGTTTCTCTTTCTTCCTCTCTGTCTTCCATGCAACTACATAGTAGATTTGTGTCTTCCCTAATTTAACTGAGATTTATGATGGGAATGGGAGTGTGTGTGTAAACCTGAGGTTCTGTTTTCCTCTCTTTTTTTCTCCTTTTGTGTGTGTGTCAAAGTCTCTGTGTGCTCTCGAGGTAATTGTAACTGTAAAATGTCTCCAATCCAAAAGACAAAAATGTTAAATTGCTACAAAAAAAATAAAATAAATAAAAATAAATAAATAAAAAGCACTGAAAGAAAATGCCTTTACCCAGTTTTCAGCCTCCATGCACCCCATTTTTGGCCTCCACGCATCCCATTTTCAGCCTGTTCCAGGCAGCGGGAATAAGCGGTGGGGATAGGCAATGTGGATAGGTGGTGGCGGTGGGGATCCCCGCTGCCAGGAACAGGCCAAAAATGGGGCACAAGGCCAAAAATGGGGCATACGGATGGGGCAATCGGCAGCAGCAGTGATGGGTGGTGGAAATGGGCAGTGGCGATCCCTGAAGCCTGGATAGGCGTTATTCCGGGAGGCAGATCTAATCAGCTGCTCATGCTAAATTAGGCTGTGCTGAAGCTGACCGGACTGTTTGCTGTTGCTGCAAGGAGGCAAATTGCTGGGAGGCAGAGGCTGAAGGGTGGGGACCGGGGGGTAGGTGGGACTTTGGCAACATTCGCTGTATAAGATGCACAGACATTTCCACACACTTGGGGGGGGGGGGGAGTGTGTCTTATACACCAAAAAATACAGTAAATAAAAAAAACATTGACTTTTTCCAGTGCAGAGTCAATTGAGAACCTTCTTGAAATGGAGGCAGAGGACCAAAAATCTATGCCACTAATTAAAGTAGGTTAGGTGATTATTGAGAGCAAGTCCTCGAAAAGAAAACAGGGAGGCCAGGCGATGCAAGGAGGGGCTGGGAGGGGAGGGATGAGGAGAGGCTGTGTGAGGAGAGGTGCTCCTCGATGTGAATGATGTTGAGTTAGCCATGCCCACCAAGTCACATGACCATCCAGCCAGTCATTAGGGCAGAGAACCGGTTGTAAATTATTTGAATTCCACCACTGATTTGAAATAACAAGTTTCATTCCTCTGCTGTGCTGTGCCATGGTATACAGAAAAACAAGGAATAGAATACACAAAATTATAAAAGAATAAAAAAGCTAAAAAAGGAAAGAATATAAAATAGGGTGTTGGTCATACCTGAGACACCCTTTTTCGGTAGGGGGAGGAGATACTCCAGGCATGGGTATCAGTCTTGTCTTCTAGCTCTACAGACTGAGTTTAAACTGAAGAGATGCCCCCTGCTGATGCTCCCAGTTTTGATGAAGTCCCTGCAAGGCTTCCAGATGCAGCACCTGTAACGATACCCCAAAAGAACCCTGGACCGGACCCTACTTAGGGTGGGGCTGGAGTATCTCCTCCCCTACCAAAAAAGGGTGTCTCAGGTAGGACCAACACCCTATTTTCCGGATAGGGGACTCGATACTCCAGGCATGGGACATACCAAAGCTGGTTGTCCTCACGGGTGGGTACCTGTCTGGTCCGGTTCACTTGACGTTCCCAGAACACGCTGAAGGACCCTTCTGCCAAATGCTGCCTCTGCAGAGGCGAAAGAGTCTAGCTGGTAGTGGCGAATAAAAGGCGTTGGCGACACCCAGGTAGCCACATGACATATCTCCACCGAAGCCTGCGTCACCCAGGCTGCTATAGTAGCAGCACTACGTGTAGAGTGTACTGTAATTGCCCATGGTCTTGGTAAGGTTTGAGAGTCATAAGGCTTGGCAATGGCAGCCCGAATCCACCTGCCAATGGTTGATGCTGATAACTTCTGCCCCATTGTAGCCGGTAAAAATGACACAAAGAGTGCTTCCATTTTATGGAAAGCTCTCGTCCTCTTAATATATATCCTCAAAGCCCTCCGGACGTCCAGGGAGTGCTATTCCCTTTCCCTGGGATGAAACGGGTTAGGGCAGAAGTCTGGCAAGATCAACTCCTGTGCCTGATGAAACCAGGAGTTGATCTTAGGGCCAAAGGCAGGGTCTAATTGCAGTACCACTCAATCCAAGTGAAAGATACATAAATCTGACCTCACGGAGAGCGCTGCCAGCGATGTTATGGCCACCAGAAAAATGACTGTATGTGAGAAAACTTAGTTGAGTAGTCTTGATCGGTTCGAAATGTCCCTTGGTTAGTGCCTGCAACACCTTATCAAGGTCCCAGGTGGGATAACGGTGCACCACTAATGGTTTTAAATTAGTAGCCCCCTTCAGAAAACTCCTTACCTCCGAGCATCGTGTCACAGGCTCCCACTCCCCACAGGACAGGACTGAAGCCAAGGCTGCTACTTGCCTGTGGAGAGTAGCTGGAGCCAATCCCCTATCCAGACCGTGTTGAAGAAAATCCAACAGCTGTGGAACTAACACCTTTGTGGCTTCAATATTCCAACTGGCGCACCACTGACTAAAAATACGCCAAGTGGCGTTATAAATACGCGTCATGGATGGTCTCCTGGCTGCCTGAACCATCTGTATGACACCCACAAAGAAGTTTTACTCTGTCAGAAGCCTCCACTCAACCGCCACACGGTCAGGTAAAGCCATTGCTGATCTGGATGGTAGATGGCCCCCTGTGTGAGAGAGACTCTTTTGGGCTGAATTCTCCATGGGTCGGCGATTGATAAGAAGACCAGATTCACGAACCATGGGCATCTGGGCCAATGAGGTGCGATCAGGATTACTTCCACCTTTTCTTGTAAAATCCGATTGATCACCAAAGGTATCAATGCCAAGGGGGGAACGTGTATAGCAGTCCCCTGGGCCAAGGATAGTGAAGAGCATTGACTCCCTCCGAGCTCCTTGCTGAAAAGTGGGAGAAGAAACGAGGCAGTTGGCTGTTCACCGGTGATGCAAAAAGGTCCACGATCGGGTGGCCAAATCGAACCACAATCTCCTTGATTTGTAATTGTCTATTGTGGCCCTGCTCAGCCAATCTGCCTCCACATTGTCCAAGCCGAAATATGTTCCTTGATCGAAATATCAACCTTGATCGATATCAGGTTTTTCTCTGTCCAGTGACAAAGGAGTCTCACTTCCTCCATCAGGCACCTGGAGTGTGAGCCACCTTGCCTGTTCACATGTGCTTTTGCGGCCATGTTGTTGGTGAGAATAATCACATGATGGTGTGCCACTTGGTCTCTGAATGACCTGAGAGCTAAGCGAACTACCCTCAGTTCCAACCAATTGATGCTCTGTCATGACTCATGCCCTGGGCCACTAGGTGTCGACAATGGGCACCCCATCCCTCCATCTGTGGTGACAACCTGATGCTCCTGGACCTTGAAATGGCATCCCTTTGTCATGTGGTCAGATACCCACCAGCAGAGAGATGTTAAAACCGTTGTCGGGACCTGAACCCTGGTAGGTGACGTGCTCCGGCCCGACCTCTGAAATGGTAGTAGCAGGGGTGAAATGCTCCCAGTTTGGACCAGATCACCTGTTTTGGTAGCGATGGCGGGTGGTTCGGAGAACCAGGAGCAAAAATTCCTGCCCCCCCCCATGCCCAGCTGAGCCGTGCAATCATCAGGAGGCTTTTTTTTAAAGCATTTTTTCTACAACCTCTTCGGCTGAAAAAATGCTTTTAAAAGTAAAAAAAAAAAAAGCCTCTGATGACCGTGCCGCTCAGCTGGGATCATCAAAGGCTTTTAAAAGCATTTTTTCTACAACCTCTTGGGCCAAAGAGGTTGTAGAAAAAATGTTTTTAAAGGAAAAAAAAAGTTGGCCACGTCCACCCAGACACATTACACCCCACCAAGCCACACCCACAGAACCGGTAGTAACAAATTTTACATTTCACCACTGGGTAGTAAGAACCACTGCAGAGGATGTGCATGGAACCTTGCCCACGGAACATTGTTTACGTAAGAAATCATCTTGCCTAGTAAGGTCACCAGTAAAGCGAGTGGAACTACTCTGGCCGCTCTGATCTGTGTTACCAGCCTCTTGATGTTCTCTAACCTCTCCGGTGACAGGAACACCTGACAGCTCACCATATCTATAATTGCCCCTAGATGCAACAGGCAATGTATCGGAGTGAGATGGCTCTTCCGCATATTGATGGAGAAGCCATGCGCCTCCAGACAGCCCATTGTCAGCCTTAAGTCCCCTTCCACCTTTGAATAAAATGTTGACTGGACTAGAATGTCATCCAGGTAACTCTATACCCAGACTGGCTTGGATCTGAGTGAGGCCCCTAGTGCTGCTAGAAGCTTTGTACTCTGGGCACTGATGCTAGCCCGAATGGTAAGGCTTGATATTGGAGATGTCTGCCACTATAATAGAATCTAAGGTACTGCCTGTGCAATTGGTGAATCAGAACATGTAAGTATGCCTTTGTGAGGTTATGGTGGTCAAGAAGTCCCACTTTTGTACATTCTCTAAGATTGAGTAAAGGGAAAGCATCTTGAACCTCCGATACCTGAGATAATTGTTCAGGCTCTTCAAACTGAGAATTAGACGCAACACCCCCGCCCCCCAAAGTCTTTTGAATTATGAATAGCATGGAATAATGCCCGTGTCCCTGCTGCTCTTCTGGGATGGGTTCCACTGCCTTTATGTCCAGCAAATGCTGAATGGCTGTGTCCATGCACTTCCTTTTGGCTGCGTCCTGTGACCTGGGACAACAGATAAAGAACCTCAGAGGGGGCGCAAGAAATTCTATGGAGAGACCGGATGTAATGGTCTCTCTGAACCACGCATCTATGGTTGTCTGCTCCCACTGGTCCACGAAAAGGCCTAAACGGCTACCAATGGGAGCCCTGGCCCTGGAGTCATCGGGAGTGGTGAAAGGAATGATTGCTCCCTCCGCGAAAAGGCCTCCTATAAGAGGATCGGGACCTATTCCTGTCTGGGAACCCCTGCCCTGTCTGTTGATATTGTCTTGTCTGATAATACTGTCCCTGGCCAAACCTCCTCTGTGAATGTTGAAATCCTGACCACCCCATAGGGACAAAAATAGGAGCCTGAGTGGCGTAGGAGGCTAATGCCTCCTAAGGCAGCATTTAACATCCAGCTGTCTGCAATTACTGCGAGTTCAATTCTCCCCAGGCTCAAGATCGACTCAGCCTTCCATCCTTTCTAAGGTAGGTAAATTGAGGACCCAGTTTGTGGGGGCAATAAGTTGACTTTGTATAAATATACAAAGTATGAAGGCTATTGCTTAACGCATTGTAAGCCGCCCTGAGTCTCCGGAGAAGGGCGGCATATAAATCAAATTAAAAAAAAAAAAAAAGGCCTTTGGAAAGGCGTGGAGAAACGCCTATCCACCCTTCATGAAAGATTCGGTAAAACTTTCCTCTTGTCCCTGGCCTCTATTAAAATCGGTTCCAAGGACGTACCAAACAATTTAGATCCCTTGAACGGGGCAGATGCCAGTCTCCACTTCCTCTTGGCGTCAGCCTGCCAGTGTTTGAATCAACATAGGCGCCTGGCCATAACTATTGAGGCAATGGCCCTTGCCCCAAACTTCGCTGAATTCAATGTGGCATCCGCCGTGAATTCAGCAGCTGCCACTATTTTATTAAAGTCCTGATGTGTTCTAACCTCTGTGGCCAGCACCCTCTCCTGCATATGCTTGAGCCAAAGCAAAGGTGCCCTGATAAAAAAGGATGCGCCGTAGCTGCCTTAATCCCCCAAGCCGCTGCCTGATGTGCTTTACAGAGCGCGAACTCTAACTTTCGCTCATCTGGCTTTAACACTTCATCTACCTCTGCCAAGCCACTGATGGTGATGCCAGGGCAATCACAGGCTCATCAATCTCCGGTATCTCAAGGAGCTCAGTGAGATCAGGAGTCATGTTGTAAAACATCCTGTCATATGATGACAAGTTTGGATATGTCCCTGGGGATTCCCACTGTGTCTGGATCATATCCAAAAACAACTGGGGCGCCAGAATATCCTGTTTCTGTGAAAGGCTCAGAAAAGAGCAATTCAGCCAGATCCTGCTCTGCCAGAGCCCCTTCAGTAGTGGTAGTAGTGCCCAACTTAGTCTATAAAGAGCTACTTAAGGCTCTTTGCCTTAAATAGCAGGGCCTTGAATAAGTGAGGCTGAAACAACCCCTTAAAGACAGGTTGATCTGGCATCAGGCCTTCTTCATCTGATAACTCCTGGTCTAACTGTCCCTCCTCAAGGGACAGCGAGTCCTCTGTCTCTGAAGCTGATGCTGAGGAACCAGAACTCTGTGGGGACACCTGCACTTGTGCGTCCTGAAACTGATGAAGCCTGCCTGAAAGCAGAGCCTCCGCTCTGCTAGCTGTATGTCTGTTGTGATGCACACTGGCCTCAAAGCTGCACTGCACAGCCTCTGAGATCCATTTTTTCACCATAGATGGCATTAGTCCCTCACAGTCTTCTGGCTGGCGATCTACCACCGCCATTGGAAGCAAGGAAGCCGCTGAAGAGGACCTAGTCCCTATGTTTGGCTCTCCACCCATGGGTAACAGTGACAATGACATTGTAGGCCATACCCCAGTAGAAGGACCTGGTTCAGCTGACATCTCTAAATCAAGAGCAGCCTCCTTCACCTGTTGGGTGGATGTAACTCTAGTCTCTGTCTCCACCTGAGTACTGAGTTGTTTATGTTTCTCAGCCGTCTTTAGTCCTTTCTCTAGTTGTTTCTCTATGGCTGCTTGTAGACATTTTTCAGCTGTTTCCTGAGCCTTAGTAGGTTTCCTGGTGGCTATCACCTTTGCCTTAAGTTTGGCCGCTGCCTCCTTGCTACCCGTCTTAGACTTACTATGATGGCATTTTGAGGCCCACCTAGTCACCCCGTGGTGGTGAGATCCCTCACCCATCTCCATGGGATCATCAAATGAAGTGTTAGATGCCATTATCATTCTAGGTAGGGCTGCACTTAAAGGCTAATTAACTTTGGCACAGAAGGTTACAGAAAGGCTATTATCTCACACGTCCGATGCTGAAGCTGCTGCAGAAGTTCCAGTACAAAGATCCTGGCCCTCCGCCTTGTTGCAGCTGTAGTATTATCTAAGGCCCTGCCCAAGAGAGCAAAATGGCCATCCAATCTCACCTAGAACCCAGGCAACTGCCTGAAGGATTTGATAACAACAGAGCTCTTAAAAATGTAGGTGCCCCTCAGCCCAGGAGCAAACCTCCTACTTTGCCTTGGCATTAAAATTAGAAATAAAAGAAAAAGGAATAAAAGAAAAAAGGTGTTGCATTCGTTTCCCGGAGGCTGAAGATGTGTGAGATGTGTGAAAGGAAAACATCCACGGATAGCAGAGTTAAGAGTAGAATCAACAGCAACTTTATTGAGCATCAGACATAGTTTATATAGTTTCTCAGTTTCTCAGTTCTCACCTACTATGCGTGTTATTTTATTATTGGTTAACAAATCTCCAAGGCACAATAATTGGTTAGTAATTACATCATTGGTTTTCATGAAAAAATGCATGTATTCACACACAATGATAGCTACACAAGATACACTGAAAGCGGCAAATGTTACAGGTTATACATTGTTTCACCCTGTGTCCTTGTACATGCTAGAAACACTGCTCAAAGATGAGAATTGCTGATGTTTGCAATTTTGTGTAACTGCAGTTCCAAAAACCATACAGATGAGCATTAACCCTACAAAACCCTACAAAAGGACATTTTACTCCTCTTCACCTCGCAGGCTTAAAGCGGAATCAGACCAATGGCCCTTCATGCTGCCTCCCAAGGTCTTTTTTATGCCTAAGGGCTGGAAACCAAGCCCTTCTGCAGGTTTTCGTCCTTTTCATAGGATTCCACCTTTTTTTTTCTTTTTTTCTTTGTTCTTTTTTTCTTGCAGGCTAAAGTGGTATCAGCCCAAAAGCCCTTCACCCTGCCTGCCTTGACCTCGGCCTTATTTAGGGCAGTAAACCAAGCCCTCTTAATCAGCCAGTCATTTTTGAAATCTAGTGAGTTGGCAAAAATGCAATCCAAAATGGCCGCCGCAGCCAGCATCTCAAAAAAAAAACCTTCTCAGCTGCTAGAATCCACTAGCACTAACGCTGTTAAGCCCCTGCCACAAGGACCGTGGTGTAAAATCCGGTGGGCAAACACAGGCGGAGGCTTGGTTGCTCGAACTCAGCTTTATTAAGCACACAACTCATAACAAGTGAAGAATGCAAACTCTCTTTGACAGCTCCTTAAATACCCGGCTGTCTAACCCCGAGAGCCAATCAGAGGGAAGCAATTTCCCTCCTTTCAGCTGCTCGCATCTAAACCAATCAACACAGCCTGGTAACAGCTACAGGCTGCAAAGGTCGTAACTATGAGGATTTAACACCCCTTCACACCCGGAACGCGCACTCGTAGTGCTCCAAATACGTGGGACGTCAACGACACCTCCCAGACCGTCTTAGTGTAGGGGAACTCGGTGGTTCCGGCGGAGCCCCGCCTACGGTCTCCTGATCGACGGGAGATGGATCTTCGCCCGGATTCGAACTCACTGCAGGAGCGTGGTCGTCAGGTAAGTCTCCCTGTGTAAACGGACTGGTCAGTGGAGGCCGGCCGGCCTCCAGGCTGGGAGGAGGAACATCGGGACTGTTTGTTGCTGCGGGCGTTGAAGGGTCTAGTGACGGCCGAGGTTCCAAGTCTGCGGCCCGTCTCCTTAGTTGGTTTACATGCCGTCTCCAAATTCGTCCGTCGGTGAGAAGGACCCTATAAGAATAGGGCCCAGTTATTTGAATAATATGTCCAGGTAGCCAACGAGGGTCTTTTTCAAAGTTCAGTGCATAAACCCCTTCCCCCATACTAAAGACCCTGGGGGGCAGACTCATCCCTGCAAGTGGCTCGTGGTTGTAGCTAGGGTGAAGTCTATCTAACGTTGTTCTAAGCCGTCTCCCCATAAGCAATTCAGCAGGGCTATGTTTAGTGGTGGCGCAAGGAGTTGAGTGCTGGGCTAATAAGTATTGGTGGATTTTGTGATGCCAGTCAGTGGACCCCAACCTGTGCAATTCCTCCTTAGCCGAGCGAACGGCCCTCTCCACCAGACCATTGGCAGCAGGATGTTGCGGGGCTGTCCGGGCATGGAGGATACCTAACCGGGCTAGGAACAGCTGGAAGGGAGCCGACGTGAATTGTGGCCCATTATCGGTCACAATGGTATCGGGAAGTCCATGGGTCGCAAACCACCCCTCCACAATCCTAATGATGGCCGCGGTGGTGGTGGACTGCATCAAGGCCAGCTCGACCCATTTCGAATGGGCGTCAACCCCCACTAGGAAGGTTTGGCCCTGGAAAGGTCCTGCAAGGTCTAAGTGGACCCTAGCCCAAGGAGCCCGTGGAGACTCCCATTCCTGCATGGGGGCAGCTGGGGGGGCCGGACGAGTAGATTGGCACAGGCGGCATCCAGCAACCCAATCTTCGATTTGCTGGTCAAATTTTGGCCACCAAACGTAGCTCCTGCCGAGGGCCTTCATGCGCACCACCCCAGGGTGGGTGGCATGAAGACCAGCCAAAACTTGATCCCTGAGGGAGGGTGGCACGACTACCCTATTACCCCACAAAAGGCAGCCTTGTAGAACAGACAGCTCATTTCGCCTGCGGAAAAATGGGAGAAATTCCGCAGAACCATGAGAGGCAGGCCAGCCCCTGCGCACCCAGTCCTGGACCCGAGAAAGGACAGGGTCCACAGCGGAGCGGGAGCGAATGTCCGACGCTGTGATGAGGGAAGGCAGTTCATCAACCAGAAGAACGGGCGCCGTGGGAGCAGGGTCGCGGACCGGCACTGGAAGTGGGCAGCGGCTGAGGCCATCCGCGTGCGCAATAGCCCTACCCGGTTTGTGTATTAAT
Source organism: Arizona elegans (assembly GCA_022577455.1). Classification (NCBI taxonomy): domain Eukaryota; kingdom Metazoa; phylum Chordata; class Lepidosauria; order Squamata; family Colubridae; genus Arizona; species Arizona elegans. The sequence goes on along the minus strand of JAKOOJ010000007.1, from coordinate 28,545,707 downwards.
TGGTAGGAGTAAGCCGATAAAAACTCTACCCAGCGTGACATGCGCGGGGACAAAATCTGGGGGGTCTGTCTGTCCCCGGCCAACAACCCCAGAAGGGGCTTATGGTCAGTGACCATAGAAGAACCTGCCATAGAGATAGTCATGGAATCGTTTGATTCCAGCGACGGCTGCCAATGCCTCACGGTCGAGTTGGCTGTAGTTCCTTTCCGCCGCCGACAAAGTCCTGGAATAGTATGCGACAGGTGCCTCGGCCCCAGTTGGCAGAATATGGCTAAGGACTGCCCCCACCCCGTAGGGGAAGGCGTCACAAGTCAAGGATAAGGGGATTGAGTCGTCATACTGCACCAGGACAGCGTCGGAGGAGAGGAGATCTTTAACGGCTTGGAACACGGTTGCAGTGCGCTGGTCCCAACGCCAAGGGGATTTGGAATCCAGGAGCCGATGGAGAGGCTCCGCAACAGAAGCTTTATGGGGTAGAAAAATTGCGTAAAAGTTGAGGAGTCCAAGGAAAGCGTGCAGTTGGGCTTTCGAGGTGGGAGCAGGCGCAAGCTTAATAGCCTCCACTTTGGCAGGGGCAGGCCTAATGCCAGAAGCGTCTATTAGGAAACCCAAAAACTCAACTTGAGGTACCCCTAGACGGCACTTCTCTTTCTTTAATTTGAGCCCCGCCTTTCGGAACCGGGTAAGGACTGACCTTAGCTTATTAACGAGATCGTCCTGATCAGCAGCTGCGATCAGGATGTCGTCAAAGTAAGGGACCACCCCTTGCAGCCCATGGAGCAGCCGCTCCATAAGGCTTTGAAAAATACCTGGGGCCACGCTAACCCCAAATTGCAGCCGGGTGCACTTAAAAGCGCCCCGGTGCGTGATAATAGTTTGGGCCAAGGCCGTGGCAGAATCAACAGGAAGTTGTTGATAAGCTTGGGCAAGGTCCAACTTTGCAAAGATCCTCCCCTTGCCCAAGGAGTGGAGTAAGTGCTGGACCACGGGCACTGGGTAGTGATTGGCTGTAAGGGCCCTATTTATGGTTGCCTTGTAGTCAGCACATATTCTGATAGAGCCGTCTTGTTTAAGGGGAACCACAATAGGAGTTTCCCATTTTGAGTGTTCTACTGGTTGTAGGATCCCCTGCACAATAAGCTTATCTAACTCCCTGTCAACTCTGGGTTTCAGCGCCAGTGGCACCCGCCGCGGCTTAAGTCTAATGGGTGCCACCTGAGGGTCTAGATTAAAAGATATCGGGAGACCAGTGTATTTGCCAAGGCGGCCGTCAAACACATCAGAAAATTCCTGCAGGATGTTATCTGTGGCCGTAGACCTCAGGGAGTGGACCCCAGACAGACCCAAATGGAGGGCGGCGAACCAATCGAGGCCTAATAATGAGGGCAGACTGTCCCGTACAATTATCAGGGGTAGCTGACCAGAAAATGACCCATAGGATACGTGAAATAGCCCACAACCCAAAGTTGGGATTGAATTCCCCTGGTAATCCTTCAATGTAATTGGACAAGGTTGCAGCCTTTTCCGGGGAACAGAGGGCAACAAGGTCTTTAGCGTGGGCCACGCTATCAAGGATTTGGAAGAGCCCGTATCAACCTCCATCCGACACGGAACTCCCTCCAGCTGGACAGTCAAATGGATCTTACTGTCAGAGCACGGAGTGGAGGCGTGGCTTATGGCGACAGCAGCCACCTCGGTGTCTTGGGATACGGCGAAACTTCCTCTCACTCTCTCACGGGGACTAGCTCGACCCATCCTTTGTCGCTTGAACACAGACTCCCCTGCGTCGTCGGTAGCAGGAAACACAGCTCGGCAGACCCTAGACAGGTGCCCCTGCTTTCGGCAACGCCGGCAAACGGCCGATTTAAACTTGCAGTCGGCACGGCTGTGAGATCCGCCGCAACCCAGGCAATGCTCTTGCTGTTTCTTAGTAGCGGGTGGCCACGGCTTCCTCTGTGACGACTTGAGGCGGCGGACGTCATCGTCCTCATCACCAGCGCCGGCAGGGCTCGCTACCTCATAGTGTACTGAGGGATGGCTGATGGATTGACCCCCGGCACCCGACTGGAAACGTTGAATCTCAGCCGCAGATTTAGCGGACATCTCAGAGGCACGAGCTTCGTCCAACGCAATGGGCAGCGTCAAATCGGATCGGGCCAACAGCCTTTCCTGCAGTTTTAAATTTCTCACCCCGCACACTAATTGATCGAGGAGCATCTCATCCAGCTCCCGAAACTCACAGTGGCGAGCCGCTGTGTGTAAGGCAGAGATGTATTCATTAATCGATTCCCCCTCACGCTGGGCCCTCTGATGGAACGCATGTCGCTGCGCAATCTTGGATGGGGCGGGGGAATAATGGTGCTTAAGCTTCTCCACTAACGTCTCCCAGGGCACCGAGTATACCGGCTGAGGGGCGGCCAGGGCCCTGGCTGTCCCGAATATCTCGCGGCCGCATGAGCTGAGGAAGTACCCCCTCTTCCGAGCACTGGATACATCAGAGAGCTCATTTGCCTGTAGGAAACATTCAAACCTCTCGAGGTAGTCGTCCCAGGTTTCTGACGCGATATCGAACGGTGTGAACAATGGGAGACCCGTTGTCATTGTGGCTAGTCAGCTGGACACGGCCCTCACAATTAATAACAACCGTCACCTCACGATCCCACCCTCGTCGCCACGTGTAAAATCCGGTGGGCAAACACAGGCGGAGGCTTGGTTGCTCGAACTCAGCTTTATTAAGCACACAACTCATAACAAGTGAAGAACGCAAACTCTCTTTGACAGCTCCTTAAATACCCGGCTGTCTAACCCCGAGAGCCAATCAGAAGGAAGCAATTTCCCTCCTTTCAGCTGCTCGCATCTAAACCAATCAACACAGCCTGGTAACAGCTACAGGCTGCAAAGGTCGTAACTATGAGGACTTAACACGTGGCATCCTGAAAAATGGCTAAAATAGCAAGCCAGAGCCTCCATGCACCTCAAACAGCTGCTGTGTGGCAAAAACAATAAACGCAGAGGCCAGCAATAGAGGACTCAAACCTCCTGCTCTCCCCCCGCAGTCCGGCTGCTTCCTAAAGCATGCAGGCTGCCCTAATATGGCAGCTGCCGCCCCAGTCAACTCACCAGACTCCGTTACCTCGGCTCCCTAAAGAAGAAACACCACCAACTTGTAGCAGGCTCGAGCCACAGGCTCTTCACGCTGACTAGCCAACCAAAGGTATCTCAAAAAACCTCCAAAATCCAATCCATTACAGAGAGATATTACAAGCAGACTGAATGAGCTCAAGACTGAGTTGAAATTGGAAGCGTCAACAGGGAGCGTCTCTTCAGTTTAAACTTAGTCTGTAGAGCTAGAAGACAAGAGTGATACCCATACATGGAGTATCGAGTCCCCTATTCGGAAAAGACATATATAGTTATATATTCTGTTATATATTTATAACTAAAGCCATGATTCATTTCAGTCATCCATATTAATATGATCTGTATTACTCAGTCTACAAAACTATTATAGTTGGAGCCATATTTTTGTCTTTGTTCTGGTAATAGTGTCATGTTACAGAAATAAAGAGTAGTGAGAATAAAGACAGTAATATAATTTTGGGAGTAGGCTAAAGAGATGAGCTAAATGACCTTACACCAAGCATTTTTTTAGCTGACTTGTCTGCTGTCTACAATAACTGGTTATATCATGTAATATAAATAATAAAGTTATCAATTAAAATTACTGAAAGCAGTAACATTGCAAACTGGAAAAAGATTGCACCCAAATGCACTCTACTTTTAAGTGTACTCTATTAAGCACCTCCTAAATAAACACCTATTTTTATGGGCAGCATATGACCACAGCTCATACATTTACTTTTTGCAAAAGAGGATGTTAGAATTCCTGAACCTCAATGGTTAAGAAAAAAGTTTGAAACCAATTGTTAAGAAAGGGTAGAAATACAGTTGTAACTATGGTAACTTTATGACCTGTGGATTTCAACTCCCAGAATTCCTGAGCCAGCATGGAGCACTTTGGAAAGTTTGCTTCCAACAAGGAAGGATTTTAAAAAAACATTTTTCTTCACCACCATTGTATCTGCTGAAAACTATCTGAGGTTGCTATTCTTGGTGATGTGAGGACTGACACAATCTAATAGGATTGTGGAAATCCTCTTGGGGACTTCAGCAAAAAACTGTGAATACTTTATTTTGTTTGTTTTCACAATGAGATAGCTGCCCCCCTTTAGCAGTGCTTATGGGAAGGAAAGCAAAGCATCTAAGACCCGTGGTGGCACAGTTAGAATGCAGTACTGCAGGCTAACTCAGTGCTCACTCCAGGAACTCATTCTGAATGGCTCAAGATTGATTCAGCCTTCCATCCTTCTGAGGTTGGTTAAATGAGGATCCAGATTGTTGGGGGCAATGCTGGTTCTGTAAAACATTTAGAGAGGGCGGTAAACTATCATAAAGTGGTATATAAGTCGAAATGCTATTGCTAAGTGCTATCTTCTTGTCCTATATGATTGGATCTTTCTTCAATTATATGTGAAAGAAACAATGATAATATGGGCGAAAAACTTTGGATATACTATAGCAGTGATGGTGAACCTTTTCAGCACCAAGTGCCCAAGCTGGGGTGCATGTGCATTCCCTGGAGTGCCAGAAACCCAAAGACCAGCTGGCTGGCACATGTATGCCTGTTTTTTGGCCGTTTTCAGGCTGTTTTGGGGGCTGTTTTCAGGCCGTTTTCTGGCACTCCGGTCCCAGGAAGACCAGCTGGTTGGTGCACATGTGCGTGCTGGAAACCAGAAGAGTAGCTGGCAGTGCACGTGCCCACAGAGAGGGCTCTGTGTGCCACCTTTGGCACGCATGCCATAGGTTCGCCATCATGGTATTATAGAGTTAGATAAATGGCAGAAATTGTGGGTCAGAAATTATTAATTAACTGTCAACTGCCTATAAGGAAAATCTATATAAAATGTTTTATAGGTGGCACTTACCATCAGCAAGACTGGCAAAGATGTTTGAAAACATCTGTCCGCCAAATGTTGGAAATCTAATCAGATACCGAGTTTGAATTATCATATGTGGTGGACATGTCCAAAGGCAAAAAAAATATTGGACAAAAATACACACATGGTTAGAAAAAATGACAAAGCAACATACTGATTTTAAACCAGAAATATTTTTGCTGGGCATTTTATCAGAACAGTATAACAAAGGGAATACATATCTAATGTGTTAACAGCAACGAGAATTGTTTTTGCACAACTGGAAAATTGAAGAGATCCCTTCAGATGAAAGTGTTGTAAAAAAAATATTAGAATGTTTCAGAGATGAAGAGATTAACACTAAAAATAAAGAAGGAAGAAACAGAATATTTTTTAACATGGGACTTGTTTTATCAATGGTTAACTAACAGAAACAGAGGTTAGAAACTAAAAAGATTAAGAGAACAATTAACTATATAATAAAGGTTTTCTAGTATGGATATATATATATATATATATATATATATATATATATATATATATATATATATATATATATATATATATATATATATATATATATATATATATATATATATATATATATATATATACAGTCATGGCCGTAAATGTTGGCACCCCTGAAATTTTTCCAGAAAATGAAGTATTTCTCACAGAAAAGTATTGCAGTAACACATGTTTTGCTATACACATGTTTATTCCCTTTGTGTGTGATGGAACAAAACCAAAAAGAGGAGGAAAAAAAGCAAATTGGACATAATGTCACACAAAACTCCAAAAATGGGCTGGACAAAATCATTGGCACCCTTTACTTAATATTTGGTTACACACCCTTTGGAATAAATAACTGAAATCAGTCGCTTCCGATAACCATCAATAAGCTTCTTATACCTCTCACCCGGAATTTTGGACCACTCTTCCTTTGCAAACTGCTCCAGGTCTCTCTTATTGGAAGGGCGCCTCTTCCCAACAGCAATTTTAAGATCTCTCCACAGGTGTTCAATGGGATTGGGATCTGGACTTATTGCTGGCCACTTCAGAACTCTCCAGCACTTTGTTTCCATCCATTTCTGGGTGCTTTTTGACGTATGTTTGGGGTCATTGTCCTGCTGGAAGACCCAAGATCTCCGACGCAAACCCAGCTTTCTGACACTGGGCTCTACAGTGCAGCCCAAAATCCATTGGTAATCCTCAGATTTCATGATGCCTTGCACACATTCAAGGCACCCAGTGCCAGAGGCAGCAAAACAACCCCAAAACGTCAGTGAACCTCCACCATATTTCACTGTAGGTACTGTGTTCTTTTCTTTGTAGGCCTCATTCCGTTTGCGGTAAACACTAGAATGATGTGCTTTACCAAAAAGCTCTATCTTGGTCTCATCTGTCCACAAGACATTTGCCCAGAAGGATTTTGGCTTACTCAAGTACATGTTGGCAAACTGTAGTGTTGCTTTTTTATGTCTCTGTGTCAGCAGTGGGGTCCTCCTGGGTCTCCTGCCATAGCATTTCATTTCATTTAAATGTCGACAGATAGTTCGCGCTGACACTGATGCTCCCTGAGCCTGCAGGATAGCTTGAATTACTTTGGAACCTGTTTGGGGCTGCTTATCCACCATCCAGACTATCCTGCGTTGGCACCTTTCATCAATTTTTCTCTTCCGTCCATGCCCAGGGAGATTAGCTACAGTGCCATGGGTTGCAAACTTCTTGATAATGTTGCGCACTGTGGACAAAGATGAATCTAGATCTCTGGAGCTGAACTTGTAACCTTGAAATTGATGATATTTTTCCACAATTTTGGTTCTCAAGTCCTCAGACAGTTCTCTTCTCCTCTTTCTGTTGTCCATGCTTAGTGTGGCACACACAGACACACAATGCAAAGACTAAGTGAACTTCTCTCCTTTTTATCTGCTTTCAGGTGTGAGTTTTATATTGCCCACACCTATTACTTGCCCCAGGTGAGTTTAAAGGAGCATCACATGCTTCAAACAATCTTATTTATCCACAATTTTGAAAGGGTGCCAATGATTTTGTCCAGCCCATTTTTGGAGTTTTGTGTGACATTATGTCCAATTTGCTTTTTTTCCTCCCCTTTTTGGTTTTGTTCCATTACACACAAAGGGAATAAACATGTGTATAGCAAAACATGTGTTACTACAATACTTTTCTATGAAAAATTCTTCATTTTCTGGGAAAATTTCAGGGGTGCCAACATTTACGGCCATGACTGTATATATATATATATATATATATATATATATATGTAGGTCTTTGGTTATTCGGGTCTTCTCCCACGTAAAATTGGAAGTGTCTTGGCGACGTTTCGACGAAGTCTCATTCGTCATCTTCAGGCTGGTGTTCTCGGCTTCGTGCTTCCAGGAGCAATGTGAGATCGCAGCTGTCTCTTCCTTTTAACTGCTAGTGGGGGTGTGAGCTGATTGGGTGGGAACTTGGCTGTGTTCTGATTGGGTGGAGGTGTGTTCTGATTGGTTAGGGGCTCGGCTGTGCTCTGATTGGATGGGGGGTTGGTTGTGCTCTGATTGGCTGGGGGTGTGTTCTGTTTGGGTGGGGGCTTGGTTGTGCTCAGCTTAGTCTGAGTTGCAGGGGGATTTGAGCTGGTGAGCTGCGTTGTTGTTGTTTGGCTTCGTGTTTGTGGCCGTGCGAGCTCTTCATGGTGGGTGTCAGTCTGCTTCATGTATGGATTGGAGAGGTTTAAAGTGGCTAATGATGCAGCTGCAGTCTGGCTTCTGGTCCTTGGTCGTGGCTCATTATCAGTGTGGGTTTGAGTCTGTTTTCTGCGTGGATGTGTGGTGGTGACATCCTGTGTGGCTCTCGTGAGTGTGGGTCTGGTGTCATTCGTCGTGTTAGGGACCCGTTTGTCAATAAGGGCGGGTTTCCAAATGGCTGGTAGGCGGGAGGTATCGTCTCGTTTGTTCATGCTGTGTGGGCGTTTTTCTATCTCGATGGCTTCTCTGATTATTCTGTTGTTAAAGTGTTCAGTTTTGGCGATAGTTCTGGTCTTTTTAAAGTCAATATCATGTCCTGTGGCTTTAAGGTGTTGGACCAGGGAAGAAGTTGGTTCTTCTTTTCTGACTGAGTTCTTGTGTTCTTCTATGCGTGCACTTATTCGTCTGTTGGTTTGTCCGATGTATGTGGTGGGGCAGGCGGTGCATGGGATTTCATATACTCCTTGATTTTCTAACTCAATTTTGTCTTTGGGGTTCCTTAGGATGGTGGATATTTTTCGGTTTGTGCAGAATGCTGTCTTGATGTTATGTTTGTGGAGGATTTTGCTTATTCTGTCTGTGGTGCCTTTTATGTATGGGAGGAGGGCTTTGCCGTTTTCTTGTTCTGTGTCTTGGATTTTAGTGGGGGTTTCTTTTTGGATTAGGTTGGTGATCTTATTTCTTTGGAATCCATTGGATGTTAGTACGTTAGTGAGGGTGTGTAGTTCGGTTTTTAGGTGTTGTTCGTCAGCTAAGCGTTTTGTTCTGGAAATGAGTGTCTTGGCTACAGAGTTGATTTGGGCAGGGTGGTGGTGTGAGAGTGCGTGCAGATAGCGGTTTGTGTGTGTTTTCTTCTGGTAGATAGTGTGTCCTAGGGAGCCATTGGATTTTCTGTAGACTAAGACATCCAGGAAGGGAAGTTGGTTGTTCGCTTCTGTTTCCATGGTGAACTGTATTTTGGGGTGTAGGCTGTTGAGGTGTGTGAGGAAGTTGTCCAGTTTTTCTTTCCCATGTGGCCAGATTATGAAGGTGTCGTCCACATATCTGAGCCAGAGTTTGGGTTTATGATCAGATTTTTCTAGAGCTTGGGTTTCAAAGTATTCCATATAGAGGTTGGCAATGACCGGTGAGAGGGGTGATCCCATGGGTGCTCCTTCTGTTTGTTTGTATTTCTGTCCATTATAGATGAAGTATGTGTTGGATAGGCAGTGGTTGGTCAGATCTAAGATGTGCTTGGGGGGGTTATATTTGTTTTGGATAACTGTCAAGGCTTCTTTGATTGGTACTTGGGTGAAGAGGGATATGACATCAAAGCTCACGAGTAGGTCACTGGGCTGTAAGTTTTGTTGCTTTATGATGTCTATGAACTGGAATGAGTTTTTTACGTATGAGGTGATGGATTCTGCATAGGGCTGTAGTTGTTTGGCGAGAAATTTGGCTAGGTTTTGTAGAGGTGAGCCTATGGAGCTGACTATGGGTCTAAGTGGGGTTCCTTCTTTGTGTATCTTGGGGAGACCATAAAGCTTAGGGCATCTGGATGATTTCTCTCTGGGTATGATTCTTTGCTGAATCTCTTCGCTGATGGGGGAGGCTTTTATTTTGGATCTGGTGGTTTTTTCCAGGTAGGTGGTGGGGTCTGTGTTTAGGGGTTTGTATATGGAGTCTTGGAGTAGGTTGGTTAATTTGGTTTGGTAGTCAGATGTGTTCATAACCACCGTGGCATTGCCCTTGTCTGCTGGTAGGATTATTATGCTGGTGTCTTCTTTCAGGTTAAGTAGTGCTGTCTGTTCCTCTTTGGGTAAGTTACTTTTGGGTGGCTTGCTGGTGCAGAGGATGTTGGTGATTTCGAGTCTGATTCTGTTTGCATCGTCGGGGTTGATTTTGGTCAGGCTGGTTTCGACTCCGCATATAATGGTTTCAGTGGGGATGCTTTTGGGAGCGATTGCAAAGTTGAATCCTTTGGAAAGGACATTGGTTTCGGCTTTGGTGAGGATCCTATCTGAGATGTTATGTACTGTTTGTTTCATGTGTGGCTGTGAGGGTGGAGGGGATTGTTTCTGGCGTTCTTGTAGTCTTCGGAATTTGTTGGTGTGTGTGTCTGTCTTGAGGGTGGTCTGTGTTTCGGCTCTCCAGACGGCAAGTTGTTTGGATTTGTCCCAAAGTGCGGGGTGGATCTTGTTGCTGAGTTTGAGGTGAAGTGTGAGGAGATCCTTGTTGATTCGGTCTAGGAGGAATCCCCAGCCAATCAGAGCACAACCAACCCCCCATCCAATCAGAGCACAGCCGAGCCCCTAACCAATCAGAACACACCTCCACCCAATCAGAACACAGCCAAGTTCCCACCCAATCAGCTCACACCCCCACTAGCAGTTAAAAGGAAGAGACAGCTGCGATCTCACATTGCTCCTGGAAGCACGAAGCCGAGAACACCAGCCTGAAGATGACGAATGAGACTTCGTCGAAACGTCGCCAAGACACTTCCAATTTTACGTGGGAGAAGACCCGAATAACCAAAGACCTACATACAAACACCCGCGAAAACCTGAGAAAACAAATATCGCACCTCTACGGGGAGGATATCCACCATCTGACCAGGACCTATGAAAAACTCGAAGTCCAAAGAGCTTCCATTTTATGTGACCTTGCATTCCTACGCAACTGCCGAGATCAAAATTTAATCCCCACAGGCTTCCAACTGAAATTCCACTCCAACTCTGCAGCCACCAAACGCATTCTGAAAAGAACAGAACTAGCCCTAATCAGAAATGAACTCCACAGAAAAAGATTCCTCCTAGACCGAATCAACAAGGATCTCCTCACACTTCACCTCAAACTCAGCAACAAGATCCACCCCGCACTTTGGGACAAATCCAAACAACTTGCCGTCTGGAGAGCCGAAACACAGACCACCCTCAAGACAGACACACACACCAACAAATTCCGAAGACTACAAGAACGCCAGAAACAATCCCCTCCACCCTCACAGCCACACATGAAACAAACAGTACATAACATCTCAGATAGGATCCTCACCAAAGCCGAAACCAATGTCCTTTCCAAAGGATTCAACTTTGCAATCGCTCCCAAAAGCATCCCCACTGAAACCATTATATGCGGAGTTGAAACCAGCCTGACCAAAATCAACCCCGACGATGCAAACAGAATCAGACTCGAAATCACCAACATCCTCTGCACCAGCAAGCCACCCAAAAGTAACTTACCCAAAGAGGAACAGACAGCACTACTTAACCTGAAAGAAGACACCAGCATAATAATCCTACCAGCAGACAAGGGCAATGCCACGGTGGTTATGAACACATCTGACTACCAAACCAAATTAACCAACCTACTCCAAGACTCCATATACAAACCCCTAAACACAGACCCCACCACCTACCTGGAAAAAACCACCAGATCCAAAATAAAAGCCTCCCCCATCAGCGAAGAGATTCAGCAAAGAATCATACCCAGAGAGAAATCATCCAGATGCCCTAAGCTTTATGGTCTCCCCAAAGAAGGAACCCCACTTAGACCCATAGTCAGCTCCATAGGCTCACCTCTACAAAACCTAGCCAAATTTCTCGCCAAACAACTACAGCCCTATGCAGAATCCATCACCTCATACGTAAAAAACTCATTCCAGTTCATAGACATCATAAAGCAACAAAACTTACAGCCCAGTGACCTACTCGTGAGCTTTGATGTCATATCCCTCTTCACCCAAGTACCAATCAAAGAAGCCTTGACAGTTATCCAAAACAAATATAACCCCCCCAAGCACATCTTAGATCTGACCAACCACTGCCTATCCAACACATACTTCATCTATAATGGACAGAAATACAAACAAACAGAAGGAGCACCCATGGGATCACCCCTCTCACCGGTCATTGCCAACCTCTATATGGAATACTTTGAAACCCAAGCTCTAGAAAAATCTGATCATAAACCCAAACTCTGGCTCAGATATGTGGACGACACCTTCATAATCTGGCCACATGGGAAAGAAAAACTGGACAACTTCCTCACACACCTCAACAGCCTACACCCCAAAATACAGTTCACCATGGAAACAGAAGCGAACAACCAACTTCCCTTCCTGGATGTCTTAGTCTACAGAAAATCCAATGGCTCCCTAGGACACACTATCTACCAGAAGAAAACACACACAAACCGCTATCTGCACGCACTCTCACACCACCACCCTGCCCAAATCAACTCTGTAGCCAAGACACTCATTTCCAGAACAAAACGCTTAGCTGACGAACAACACCTAAAAACCGAACTACACACCCTCACTAACGTACTAACATCCAATGGATTCCAAAGAAATAAGATCACCAACCTAATCCAAAAAGAAACCCCCACTAAAATCCAAGACACAGAACAAGAAAACGGCAAAGCCCTCCTCCCATACATAAAAGGCACCACAGACAGAATAAGCAAAATCCTCCACAAACATAACATCAAGACAGCATTCTGCACAAACCGAAAAATATCCACCATCCTAAGGAACCCCAAAGACAAAATTGAGTTAGAAAATCAAGGAGTATATGAAATCCCATGCACCGCCTGCCCCACCACATACATCGGACAAACCAACAGACGAATAAGTGCACGCATAGAAGAACACAAGAACTCAGTCAGAAAAGAAGAACCAACTTCTTCCCTGGTCCAACACCTTAAAGCCACAGGACATGATATTGACTTTAAAAAGACCAGAACTATCGCCAAAACTGAACACTTTAACAACAGAATAATCAGAGAAGCCATCGAGATAGAAAAACGCCCACACAGCATGAACAAACGAGACGATACCTCCCGCCTACCAGCCATTTGGAAACCCGCCCTTATTGACAAACGGGTCCCTAACATGACGAATGACACCAGACCCACACTCACGAGAGCCACACAGGATGTCACCACCACACATCCACGCAGAAAACAGACTCAAACCCACACTGATAATGAGCCACGACCAAGGACCAGAAGCCAGACTGCAGCTGCATCATTAGCCACTTTAAACCTCTCCAATCCATACATGAAGCAGACTGACACCCACCATGAAGAGCTCGCACGGCCACAAACACGAAGCCAAACAACAACAACGCAGCTCACCAGCTCAAATCCCCCTGCAACTCAGACTAAGCTGAGCACAACCAAGCCCCCACCCAAACAGAACACACCCCCAGCCAATCAGAGCACAACCAACCCCCCATCCAATCAGAGCACAGCCAAGCCCCTAACCAATCAGAACACACCTCCACCCAATCAGAACACAGCCAAGTTCCCACTCAATCAGCTCACACCCCCACTAGCAGTTAAAAGGAAGAGACAGCTGCGATCTCACATTGCTCCTGGAAGCACGAAGCCGAGAACACCAGCCTGAAGATGACGAATGAGACTTCGTCGAAACGTCGCCAAGACACTTCCAATTTTACGTGGGAGAAGACCCGAATAACCAAAGACCTACATACAAACACCCGCGAAAACCTGAGAAAACAAATATATATATATATATATATATATCCATACTAGAAAACCTTTATTATATAGTTAATCGTTCTCTTAATCTTTTTAGTTTCTAACCTCTGTTTCTGTTAGTTAACCATTGATAAAACAAGTCCCATGTTAAAAAATATTCTGTTTCTTCCTTCTTTATTTTTAGTGTTAATCTCTTCATCTCTGAAACATTCTAATATTTTTTTTACAACATTTTCATCTGAAGGGATCTCTTCAATTTTCCAGTTGTGCAAAAACAATTCTCGTTGCTGTTAACACATTAGATATGTATTCCCTTTGTTATACTGTTCTGATAAAATGCCCAGCAAAAATATTTCTGGTTTAAAATCAGTATGTTGCTTTGTCATTTTTTCTAACCATGTGTGTATTTTTGTCCAATATTTTTTTTGCCTTGGAACTAAGGAACCCCAAAGACAAAATTGAGTTAGAAAATCAAGGAGTATATGAAATCTCATGCACCGCCTGCCCCACTACATACATTGGACAAACCAACAGACGAATAAGTGTACGCATAGAAGAACACAAGAACTCAGTCAGAAAAGAGGAACCAACTTCTTCCCTGGTCCAACACCTTAAAGCCACAGGACATGATATTGACTTTAAAAAGACCAGAACTATCGCCAAAACTGAACACTTTAACAACAGAATAATCAGAGAAGCCATCGAGATAGAAAAACGCCCACACAGCATGAACAAATGAGATGATACCTCCCGCCTACCAGCCATTTGGAAACCCGCCCTTATTGACAAACGAGTCCCTAACACAAAGAATGACACCAGACCCACACTCACGAGAGCCACACAGGATGTCACCACCACACATCCATGCAGAAAGCAGACCCAAACCCACACTGATAATGAGCCACAACCAAGGACCAGAAGCCAGACCGCAGCTGCATCATTAGCCACTTTAAACCCCTCCAATCCATACATGAAGCAGACTGACACCCACCATGAAGAGCTTGCACGGCCACAAACACGAAGCCAAACAACAACAACGCAGCTCACCAGCTCAAATCCCCCTGCAACTCAGACTAAGCTGAGCACAACCAAGCCCCCACCCAAACAGAACACACCCCCAGCCAATCAGAGCACAACCAACCCCCCATCCAATCAGAGCACAGCCAAGCCCCTAACCAATCAGAACACACCTCCACCCAATCAGAACACAGCCAAGTTCCCACCCAATCAGCTCACACCCCTACTAGCAGTTAAAAGGAAGAGACAGCTGCGATCTCACACTGCTCCTGGAAGCACGAAGCCGAGAACACCAGCCTGAAGATGACGAATGAGACTTCGTTGAAACGTTGCCAAGACACTTCCAATTTTACGTGGGAGAAGACACAAATAACCAAAGACCTACATATGTATGTATGTATGTATGTATGTATGTATGTATGTATGTATAAATAAATGGGGGGCACCTACCCTCTGGAATCAGTTGCCCCCAGAGATAAGGAGAATCCATGACCTCAGTGCCTTCCGCCATGCCCTTAAAACCTTCTTTTTCCAACAAGCCGGGCTGGCCTAACTCTTTTTAAGTGTTTTTGTTTCTGTTTATTGTTTTAATTAATGGGGCCAAATTTATATATATTTTTAACTGTATTTTAATATTTGTATTTGATGTTTTTATTTGGCTGTTCACTGCCCTGAATCCTCAGGGAGAAGGGCGGTATACAAGTTCAAAAATAAAATAAATAAAAATAAAATAAATGTCTTGAGGATGTGACAGGGTACTTGAGGCCACAATACAAGAATACCAATGAATATTATGTTTTTCAAATGAGACACCTATATATATAAACAATCTATGGCCGGCCTTTCAAACTGCCTGTGGGCCAGATATGTCACTCACAGGCCACACCCACCCCGCAAAGGCAAAAATTGTTGCAATATGTCACGATGCGGTCCATAACGTGATCGAGTTTGATACCCATGATCTATGGTCACAATTTTTTTTTATCTCTTTCCTGCTGTAAGGATCGCCACTCCTTCCAACTTAAGTAAGTAAAACCTCTTGAAACGTGGTTGTTCAGAAGAGACCTTTTATTAAGCAGAAGTGATAGCCATCCAGGTAAAGCACAATCTGAATACCCTTAGGCAGACAAGTAGGATTAAAGCAGTAGAGACCCCTCCCTTTAAGTCAGAATGCAGATTTTAACCAATACACAAGTGTGAAGATGTTTCCTTTCCTAGCTGCCCTGAGAACCCGAACAACCATGCATTCACACTGTTATCCTTTAAAGTGAAACAACCCACATGGCTATCATAAAAATTCCTCCAGGTAAATCTCAGGGCTCTTTGGTGCTAGGATATAGGTTGTAAAATATCTGTTGACACAGGCACTGCTAGTAAATCAAATCCAAGTCTCCCCCTTCCTCCAATTGAATGGCAGTATCACTTTTAGGGATCTGACACCTGCCCTTTTTGGTATTAGGACAAGAAGCTTGCATCTTTTGAGAAGGTGGATCAATCTGCATCAGTCCATTGCTTTATTAATCATTACTGTATCCCTTTTTGAGAATTAGAAATACCTCACACATTTAACACTTTCTCAATCAGGTGAGATACCATCTGTTTTGAAAGTGATGGTGATATATTCTCCAGTAGCTCTGTCTGTTTTCACTTTCAGCCACAATGAACTGAGCAGGAAGATCTATAGTGTAACTCTGGCTGACTTCTATTACTATTATCTGAAGAGTAATCCCACAGAGAACAGTCATATGGAATATTTGTTTGTTTGTTTATTTATTTAGTCACATTTCTATGCCGCCCAACTCCAGAGGGACTCTGGGTGGCTTACAACAGAGAATAAAACAATGCAACAATATCCCATACAAAAGTTAAAAGAAGACATTAAAACGTTAAAACGTTAAAACACATACACTCCGATTTGTGGTTCGGTCTCGCAAGATCACTATAACGAGATCAGCAGCCCCAGGCCTGCCAGAAGAGACAGGTCTTCACCACTTTCCAGAAGGCCAATAGGGTGGGGGCAGTCCGGACTTCAGGAGATAGTTGGTTTAGCTGATGGGACCCAGAGGAGACTGACTCTGTGGGATCTTACCAGTCGCTGGGAGCTATGTGGTAGAAGGCGGTCTCGAAGATAGCCTGGTCCTGAGCCATGTTATTACCTTTAAAGGTAATAACCAACACTTTGAATTGCGCCCGGAGACCAATAGTATTTAACTGTTTTTTAGACTTTCCTAAAAAGGTTAAGAAAGAAACTAGCTGTAAAACCCTGCTCTTCATACTTGTGCTTCAACATTAGACACAAGTACTTCTTCCAGTATTGCACCACCAAAAGTCTGACTGCCGTTATTAAATTCAAGATCAGATTAGTCTCTATAACTGTACATCCTTCAATTATACCCAGTAAAAACAACTGCGGAGTAAATTTTATCTTCCTTTTAAGAATATTTTGTATAGTCCACCATATCTTAATCCAAAATGCCTTAATTTTCTTACATGTCCACCATACATGAAAATATGTTGCATCATCACATTTACATCTCCAACATATAGGTTGTAAATTTGGGTACATACAGGCTAACTTTTGGGGATCTAAGTGCCATCTATAAAACATTTTGTAAAAATTTTCTCTTAGATTTTGGGCTTGAGTAAACTTCACTTTTCTAACCCAAATTTTCTCCCATACATCCATAGATATTGATTCCCCAAAGTTTTGTGCCCATTTTATCATACAATCCTTCACTAACTCAGTTTCTGAATCTATTTCTATCAGTGCATTATACAACCTTTTAATATGCATTGGACTTTGATCTCTGATTTTTTAATTAAATTTTCTTCATTTTGCACAATACCAATTTTCTGATCTTCTTTCCACCTAGTATACAGTTGCCCATACTGAAACCAGGTTTGAATTTTCCTTTCTTCCTTTAATACCTCTAAAGATTTTAATTGCAATATACCTCTTTCCAAAATAAGAAGCTCTTTATAAGTAGTCACATCTTGTTTCTGCTCCACACTTATATTTTCTATCATATGTCTAGGTATTGTCCAAACAGGTAATTTGTTATTTAATTTTATTGATACTTTTTCCATACACGTAACAATGCATTTCTTAGTATATGACTTTTAAAATTCTTATCCACCTTTTTATCATATAGTAAATATGCATGCCATCCATATAACAAATCATACCCTTCAATATTCAATATTCTCTCTTCTGTTAAATTAATCCAATCACTAATTGCTGAGAGCACAGCTGCCTCATAATACAATCTTAAGTTAGGCATTTTGAGACCTCCTCTTTCACATATATCTTGCATTATTTTCCGTTTTATCCTTGGTCTCTTTCCTGCACACACAAAATTGGTAATACCCTTCTGCCATTCGTTCAAATTTCCATCTTTTTTCAGTATTGGTATCATTTGGAAAAGAAATAAGAACTTTGGTAAAATATTCATCTTTACTGCAGCTATCCTTCCCAGCAATGATAACTGCAATTTTTTCCAACTCTCCATCTCTTTCTGGATTTTTTGCCACAGTACTTCATAATTATACTTGTATAATTTCGCATTTGATGTTGTGATATAAACCCCTAAATATTTAACCGTCTTAACTGATTCAAATCCTGTTATTCTTTCAATTTCTTCTTTTTGACTTGTAACCATATTTTTAATTATTATCTTCGTTTTCCCTACATTTTAAATCTAGAGACTTGTCCATATTGGTTAATTATATCCATTAAACCTATAACTGAATTTATTGGTTGGGTCAAAGTCACAACCAGGTCGTCTGCGAATGCTCGTACCCTGTAATCCTCATTCCTAATTTTAATTCCCCTTATTTTATCTGAACCACGTATTTTATTCAACAAAATTTCCAGAGTCAAAATAAACAATAATGGAGATAAAGGACATCCTTGTCTTGTTCCCTTTTCTATATTAAAGGTTTCTGTTAAACTACCATTAATTATTACTTGTGCTGTTTGTTGCTGATATATTGCCTTAATACAGTGGTTCTCAACCTTCCTAATGCCGCGACCCTTTAATACAGTTCCTCATGTTGTGGTGACCCCCAACCAGGGGGGGGTTCTAATTATTTTTACTACCGGTTCTGTGGGTGTGGCTTATTTTGTGGGCGTGGCTTGGAGGTCATGTGACTGAGTGGGCGTGGCTAGCTGGTCATGTGACCGAGTGGCCATGGCTATGTGTATAGGGACTACTCAGAGGGCTGAAAAAAGTCATTTCTGACAGGTCCTCGCACTTTTGACTGGTCCTCACACTTATGACCATCCTCACATTTATGCCTGTGCAGCATTCTTAACAACCATGTCACTCATTTCACAACTGCTTCTCTTCAACATGGTATAAGATAGGGCAAAAATGTAAATTGTGAGGACAGTCGTAAGTTCGAGGACTGGTCAAAAGTGCGAGGACCAGTCAGAAATAACCTTTTCAGCCCTCTGAGTAGTCCATATGCATAAAAGGATACAGCAATAGAGAGGGATGAAGGAAGGGAAGGGAAATTAGAGTAGGAGTGAAGGTAAGAGAGGGAGGAAGAGAGGAGGAGAAGGAGAAAGAAAGAGGAAGTAGGGAGAAGAAGAAGGGGGGAAGAGAAAGTAAGAAAGAAAGAAAAGACAGAGGTGGTAGGTTTGAGGAGAAAGATTGCTGTACAATAAAAAAGATGAAAGGGAAGAAAGCCAACCCCAAACAAATATTAAGATATTAAGATAAAGAATGAATTGTTAAATTTTAAAGAATAAAAGAGAACAAATAGCAATAAATAGTAATAATTAGAAACACACATACAAACATACAACGTATTTTCTTTGAACAGAGTATTTGGCCGGTCCCCAAATTTAAACAGTTGTAGGAGGTTAGCACCCACCCCTTTCCTAGAAGAATGAAATATTTTGGGAAATATTAAAAAGGCAGAATATTATATTTTCCTGTATGAGAAATGGAGAAGCATATTTTACAGACAGAGCAACTCCCACCTTCCTGCCCCCCACCCTTTGTTAATGGGCCAGAGGCAGAAACTCAATCCTTTTTCAAAGGACATTTGCAACACAATAGCAACAGAAACTAACACAATGGGCCCCATCAAGCCATGTGATCCTGTCCACCATTAAACAATCTTTCCAAGCAGTCTCCATGTTTCCAGTGTCTTTTTCCCCACTTGGAGCAGAACCCAGAAGGATATTTCTTCCAACACAGTATTTAGTCATTTCAATTAAATTTACAATTTTTATATTTCCTTTTTACCATATTTATTCCTCATCTATTTTTTAAAAAAAACCAATATTACCCTTCATCCTCATCTCTAATCTTAATCAAATTCAATTTTTCCCTTCTATTCTATATTATACCCCTTCCCATTGTCATCTATTTTTATATCCATCCTCACATTGGTTAATTATATAATACAGTTGTTTAATACAAATTCAACATTTTAATATAAATCAATTAGTTATATAACTATCTTTTTTGTATATTAATCAATATGAACATGAATATTCCAATTATTTCCATGCAATCCAATTTCTTACAAATCAATTAATTATATTTACCAATAATAATAAACTAAATAATTTCCCCCATATTCCTCCAAACCACAACTTAACCATTTCTGCTTTCAACACAATATGCAATTAACAGTATCTCAATTATTACAATTCCCTAGTTAAATAGAGCTTTTTTTCTTCTGTGTTTTAAAATCTTGAATCTCCTCTTTTGCCCTAAATTTCCCATTGTTTGCAGTTTGCACCCACCTTTTTTGGTGAGGAAAAAGAAAAAGAAATCTCTCTGCCTCATTTTGTCACGTTGCAGCCAAGACCCTGCTTACTTTCAATTTTGCTTTTTGAGCATAGCTAGGGGGGAAATCTGCTCCAGGAATTTACCTCTTTGCATCTAGCTAGCAACAGAGCCCTCCGCAAAACAGTTGAGAGTAGGGCGGCTCTTTGAAGCCCCGCGGCAAGAATTTAAAATTTTTTTCCCCTCTAGCCATCAGCTGGGACTCCGGAGCAGCAATAGATTGGGAGTGGGCGGGGTAAGCGAACGGCCACTGGGCGATCCAGCAGAGGCAGAGGGTGAGTGAAGGCATGGGGAGGGGGGTGAGAGAGGGCTTTGGCGACCCCCGTGAAATGGCTGTTCGACCCCCAAAGGGGTCGCGACCCCCAGGTTGAGAACCGCTGCCTTAATAGATTGTATAAAATGCTCTCCAAATTGCATCTTTTCAATTATTTTCAATAAAAAATTCCAGTTCAATCGATCAAACGCTTTTTCCGCATCTAAAAATATAAGCACCGCAGGGACCTGGTTGTTTTCCCCAAAATACTTCAATATATTAACTATTTGTCTTACATTACTCTTCATATATCGCCTATTAATAAAACCGGTTTGGTCATTATGAATCATTTGTTGCATAACTGGCATCAACCTATTTGCCAATATTTTAATAAAGATCTTGTAATCTGTATTTAACAATGAAATAGGCCTATAGTTTTTTGGCCGAGTGTGATCTTGGTCTTCCTTCGGGATCAAGGAAATAAATGCTGTTCTCCAGGAAGGAGGCACTTGTCCTCCAGTTTGTATTTTATTAAATAATTCTTTAAGTGGTTGCACCATTTCTGCCTGCAAATTTTTATAATAAACTGCTGTCAACCCATCTGTCCCAGGGGCTTTTCCCACCTTCAATTGTTTAATTGCTAAAATAATTTCCTCCACAGTTATCAATTGATTCAATCCTTTCCTTTGTTCTTCTGAGATTATGGAGATATTCCCCCTCTGTAAATATTTATCTATATCTATACCTTGAATCTTATCACTAGTATACAACTTGGTATAAAATTCTGAAAATGCTTTTTTAATCATATTTTGCTGGTACACCTCTTTACCCTTATATTCTATTTTCTCTATAGTACATAGCATTTGTTTTTTCCTAAGCAAATATGCCAACCATCTGCCTGGTTTATTCGCATTACAAAAGGAGTTATGTTTGGCATATTGCAAATTAGTTGCTACCTGATCTGCTATTAACATATTAAATTACCCTCGCAATAAATTAATTGCTTCTTTTGTTTTCTTATCAGTTGGGTTTAAAATTAATACTTGCTCTTTATTTTTTATTTCTTCTTCTAACTCCTTCCGTTTCCTTTCCTGTTTACGTCTATGTTTATTATTCAAATAAATTAAAATACCTCTCATATATGCCTTACTTGCATCCCAAACCATCTCCATAGGTGTATCTTTATGCAAATTCATAACAAAAAATTCTTTCATAAATTGTTTACATTCTTTCACATTTTCCTCATATCTAAACAAAATTTCATTCAGTCTCCAGGACTTCCTGGGTGCCTTTTCATATTCTAATTCCATCCAAACCGGACTATGATCTGTTAATGTTCTTGGACATATCTTTGTTTTCTTCACCCTAGAAAGGAATTCATTAGAAATTAATATAAAATCAATCCTGGAAAATGACTGATGTCTGTCAGAAAAAAAAGTAAAATCTTTCTCTTCTCCATTCCTCTCACGCCAAATATCTCTCAGCTCCATATCCTCCATCGTATCAAAAAAAGATTTAGGCAATCTAGCACGTGTTTGAATATTTTGCAGAGATCCTTTTTTATCATTTTTAATATCCAAATCTCCATTCCAGTCTCCCATCATTATATGTGTTTTATAATTCCACTGTATTAATTTAGCATGTAAAGTCTTATAAAAACTTTCTTGTTGCTGATTCGGTGCATATAGTCCAATCAATAATGTTTTTTTCCCTTCTATTAAGATTTCAATTGCAATATATCTTCCTTGTGGATATGCTTCAATTAATTTAGCAATTAAGTCTTTTTTTAGATATATAACTATACCATTTTTCTTCTCTGGTGCAGATGCTATAAAATGTGTCCCCAATCTTGCATTTGTTAAATATTTTTGATCTTGCATTCTAATGCGTATCTCTTATAAGCATATAATGTCATTTTTGTACTGCTTCAGATAATGAAATATTTTCCTCCTCTTTTGCGGTGAATTTAATCCATTGACATTCCAAGTTAGAAATTTACTTGCCATTTTTGGCACTTTGAAGCTTTTCAAGCATCAGCTGAAGGTCATCTTTCACTTTGATCTTCAGCCTAGCTCCTCCCACTGCTTCTGATTTTGTGGTTTCTTGTGCTTTGATCTGAGCTTGCTGCACCTTTAATTCCTCTTGGCGTTTCTTTGCTGCTCGAGTCTGCCTTTGATCCCTCGGCTCCTCTATTTTGCCAAATAACTCCATATCTTGGGCAGAGCTCATAAGTTGTAGTGAATCTTCTTCAACAATCAAAGCCCCTCCTTGAGCCTCTGCCAGAGCCTGGGTAATTTCTTTCACTCCCATTCTTGTTTCCTCTATTTCCTTTCTTCTTCTGTTTTCTGGAGAAGAGGAACCTCCAGCCTTCAATACATTAAAGTAGAAATCCCTTGCTTTCCATATTGTATTAAGACGGAATCTCTGTCCTGAATAATCCACCACCAATGGAGTTTGAATCTCCCATCTATACTGTATCTGACATTTTCTGAGTTCATCCACCACAAAAGCATGGACGTT
The DNA here is from genome assembly GCA_022577455.1 of Arizona elegans. Taxonomy (NCBI): domain Eukaryota; kingdom Metazoa; phylum Chordata; class Lepidosauria; order Squamata; family Colubridae; genus Arizona; species Arizona elegans. The sequence goes on along the minus strand of JAKOOJ010000007.1, from coordinate 28,522,906 downwards.
TATCACTAGTCCTCGGATAGGCCTGCTTTTAATGAAACTCTAGCAGCTTTTTAGTTTCTTTCTCCCACATATTTCTTTCTCCCACATATTTCCCCTGTGAAATAATTTAAACAATTTAAACAATTCTGAAAATAGAAGATAGCAAAGAAGTGGGAGTGGAAGATAAGCCGCTGTTTGGAAAGGAGATTGGTTTTTACCTCCATGGTGCCTCGGCTGAGACCATCATCAAGGCCTACTTTAACTACGATTGCCGAGGGATGATAAATTGTTGCGATATTTAATTTCGCTGAGAGATACTGGATCAATTATCGAGACATTGAGAGGATCTTTCAATATTTAAATAACCCTCACCCTGCAGCTAAGGAAGTGAGACTGCACACCTTCCCGATGCGCGGAGAGAGTGGAAGGGTTTAAAATCTCAATCCAAACAACAAAGCATTCCAAGTACTGATGTCAACCCTTATCAAGGTAGAAGGTTGTTAAAGAAACAAATTGCTTTAAGGATAAGGAAAATCCCATGCAATAGAGGACGATGGACTTCAAAGGAAAGGATAATTCTCTCACTTGCACAGCTATTGAAATCTGATCCTTTATTAATAGATCTACTCAGATACGAAAAACTTCCCCAGCATAGCAATTGTGTTCGACTAATACTGCATGTTGACAGCAATACTATTCCGAATGCTGTAATGAAAAGAAAAGGATCCCTGCTCAGATTTGAAGTCATTCCTACAAGAGTCTTCTTGAGTGGGTCTATTAAACCACTTTTACAAGGACTCAACCAAACATCAAAAATGGTATCCAGGAACCACTTTGCTACCTCCAGGGTCTTTCCTCTAGAATCCGGAGAAACTATGGAGACAGACCAGACCAGGGAGGTCCCACATATGAAGGCAAGTACCGATAAGCCCGAGGATGTTATAATCAGCGAATTTGTCTCCAAAGGAGCAAAAGTCGATGTTAATTGAATTTGACTTGTTAAGATCTTCGCTAGTAGAAGCCTGCAGTTTAATGAGAAGGCTGTCCAAGTTGGAAGAACGGGGAAAGCATGATCAGACAAGGCCTAAAGTTGTTAAGTCCGTCCAGCGGGATAGAAGGGAAGGCAAAAGACTTTTCAAAGAAACAAAGACCATGAACGTAGCGGCAGAAGTTCACCCTCCCCTAAGTGTGCAACTGCCCTCACCTGTCTTGTCTTCCTTAAGAACGGGTGAGACACTTCCGCAACAACCAGAGGCCACTTTTGACTCCTTTGGCACTCCAAAGAAGGTGGTGGTAGTAATTCCAGGCCCCTCCTCCAGAAGGGTGGAGGGAGGGACACAAGGAGTAGTGCCTCGGGGTGATTGACTAGACAACAAATGGCCAATAACTAGGGCATCTTATATCCCTAGCCTTTCCCTCCTGTCTTGGAATATAGCTGGCTGGAAAGGCACTGCAAACCGGATGGATTTTATAAATGATTTCAACACATCATCTCATCCTCCTTCAAGAAACCTGGCTGACTACTAATGATCTACAGATCAGCTTACCGGGCTTTGCCTCATGGCATAAACCGGCAGGCAACGTCAATTTAAGAGGGAGGGCAATTGGGGGCCTAATCACGATGGTCAAAAGGGATACGGGATGGAAGGGTGAAGAAATTTCTTTAGACCCTCAATTCCAATATATTCTGCCTATTAGATTTTCATTCAGGGGGATGGACTTAATCTTAATTAATGTATATATTGCTCCTTTTTCACTCCACCTTCTAGGAAGGGATTTGTGGGATGAATTAGATTCAGTATTAGCTACTTTAAAGGGACGCTTTCCCCAAGCAAAAATTATATTAGCTGGAGATACTAATGCAAGACTAGGCCCTTCAATGAAGAGCTATGCTAAGCGAGGCCTGGTACCAACTGGATACTTTTATAATCAGTTCACCTGGTCCTCAATGGACAAGAGGGCCAATAAATATGCCCAGAGATTAATTTCTCTGCTGTTTATGAATGATATGCAAGTACTTAGTGGCCTGAGTGAGGGGTATATATATATATATATATATATCCCTATACTTTCTCGTCCAACAGAACATCAACCTCTATTGACTATATTTGCACTTCCTCTAGTTTAGTACACCATTTTTCAGATGTAAGAGCTATATTTAGAGAGGAAAGTGGCCACTTTCCCATCACGACTCTGGTTTCATTCTCTTCAGAAGTTAGGCCTCATTTAAGAGAGGAAATTGACACCTTAGTAAATGCCCGGGTTTATAACTACAAAAGGTTATATTGGCACAGACTTGATGTTGAATCTGTGACCACTTATCTGGGCTCAGACGAAGCTAGACAGCTAGCAAGGGAAATTTCCCAATCTAAGCCCAGAGACAACACCCCAATACCAGCTTATATAGAGCTAACTTCTACTCTTAAGAACTTAATGATCCAGAATGATAGCAAAGTAGATGGGATCTCTAGAAAGTGATTTGATGACGATTGCCATAGGTTGAGGGCAAATCTAAGAGCCGCAGTTAGGAAAGTTAATTGGTTCAGACAGGATGGTGATTATTCAAATATGGTTCAACTCAGGACAGCATACAAATCCCTCCTGAAAAACAAGAAAAGTAGCTATAACACCAGGATATGGAAAGAGGTAGAAATGGCAGTGAAATCCCAATTCCCTACGATCTTTTGGCACAAGATAGCTGGTATATTAAAACAACGTTCCCCATTCATGGACACTGATATATCAGCAGTAAAATGGGAGAAGCACTATCTTGCTTTATTTGACGGTAACAATACAACGAATGTCTTGCAACTGGATATTCTCCAGCAGGAATTAAGGAAATGTCCAGAATGGACACCAGTTACCTCTACTGAAGTTAAACATATAATACAATCCTTAAAGGTCGGGAAGGCCCCCGGAGAGGACTTGCTGCCTCCCGAACTCTTTAGATCCAACATTGATTTCTGGGTACTGGTGCTGGTAGCACTGTTTACTTATATCGATAAAGTAGGGATAATCCCTGAAGGGTGGAGGTTAGCTATAGTTTTTCCAATTTTCAAGAAAGGTGACAGAGCCACCCCATCTAACTATCGACCCATCAGCCTTCTCAATATAATTTCAAAAATGTATACGAAGCATCTGCTAAATAAAATAGAGGACTGGTGCTTGGATAAGGAAATTCTGGCAAATGAGCAGGCAGGTTTTAGATCGAGTAGGTCTACCATTGACAATTGTTTTGTCCTTTCCCACTTAATTAATAAATACAAGACCCAGGGGAAAAAGCTGTATACCACCTTTATTGACATTACTGCTCCTTTTGATTCTATAGATAGGAACCATCTGTGGAGGAAACTACAAGCCATGGGGATGGACCCCAGACTTATTTTGTTGATCAGGACTCTCTATTAATATGGCAATTAGAGTCAGATATGCAGCAAATGGGGCCTCAACAAACAGCATACCGACAACTAGAGGAGTGAGGCAGGGCTGCCTGCTGGGCCCTACTCTGTTTAACCTTTATATAAATGATATCCCAGCGCAGATGGAAGATCTTCTGACGCATAGCCCCCAAATAGGCTCAAGATTTATTAATGTATTAATGTACGCCGATGACTTAGTGCTGTTTTCTACAACCCAAATAGGGATGAAGAGACTTCTTGCCAAGCTCTCATGTTATTGTACTACAAACCATTTGACTATAAATGTAGCTAAATCAAAAGTTTTAGTCTTTGGCGATAAGAATAAAAAGCATAATTGGCATATTAATGACACAAAGATTGAGCAAGTTACCCAATATACCTATTTTGGAATTGTTTTTTTCCAGTGCAGGTGGTTGGACTCTGCACCATCAATACCTTTCTCAAAAGGTCAGAACTGGGGCAAGCCTTGTATCCAAATTAAGTAAACGTATTCAACCAACCTCAATTTTACCAATTCGTAAAGTCTTTCAGGCTAAACTTGTTCCGATTATACTCTACGGTGTCGAAGTCTGGGGTCTTACAGAGGCCCCCATATTGGAGAGAACTCAAAATAATTTGTTAAGGAGGATGCTGGGGATAAACAATTCCACTTCGGCGGCAGCCATCAGAACTGAATTGGAACATTTTTCACTGCACACCTACACAATTACTAGGACGGTAGCCTACTGGCTAAAAATGACTCAGATGGAAGCCAGCAGACTTCCCAAAATCTGCCTAGAGGAACAGCAGATTTCAAATCCTCAAAGGTATTCCTGGCTAACTTGGCTGTCAGAAATATTGAATTGATATGGTGTAGGGTTCCCGTTGTGTGACACACTGAAGCAAGTTAAACAACAGATTAAAAATATACATGGGCAAATAGACATGGCAACTCTTTCAACTAATCACTCCCTTAAGCTTCTGACAGCAATTAAAACAATTTTTACTCTGGAAAAATATTTACATCTAAAAGATTTGAACTTTTAGATACCAACATCAAATTTGGCCGTTACCGGAAAATCCCGTATGACGAAAGAACATGTATATGTGGGGCAAACGTCGTGGAGGATACAGTGCATATAATATTTGAATGTAGGTTGTATGAGGAAGTAAGAAAACAATATCTGTCCCCAATTATAAATAAATTTCCCCACTGGAATGTAAGCCATAAATTATCATTTCTATTGAAGGCAGACTGTCCTCTCCTGGTAAGGGCTATCACTCGCTATCTTAAAAAGGATGACAGCAATACGAGCCAGTTATATTGAAAAGAATTTCATTGATTGTAAGAAAGATGAGCTGAGTTAGTGAGGAGCTATCTTATTTGGGTTATCTAGTTTTGGAAATCTAGTTATTGAACTTCGATATTGTTAAATTTTAAATGTCATATATCATATATTTTTAGACTGTTATTTCTGTAACTGTTTGTTTTATCTTTTTCTTTTTTTGAAAAGGCCTTCGGGCTATTCAATAAAAGAACTGCACTAGTCCTCATGTCTCCTGCAGACACTTATTGCTAAAACATCCTATTTCTGTTATGATTTTAATTTTATAGCATCTATACAATTCATAAGGCTAAAAATGAATGGATTCTATGCTCCCATGCTCTCATTTTCAGTGAAGGTGATTTTCCCAGTATGACCCAAAACCTTGGGTTACAATGTTGCAATGAATGAGTGTTAAAATTACTTGAATTTGGAAATCCATAATCTTATGTGAAATACAGAGAAAACCCATTGACCTGTTGTAATGCTTCCCAAAGGTTAAGCAAAATCTGTCCATTCTGATTTCCAATGAATAAGGCATAACTATTTTATTTGTGGCAGTAGAAAACCATTCTGAAATGAAGCTCCTACTAAAATATGCATGAATAATTGGATTCATTAAATTTGAAAATAGAGCAAATGAAATAAATGAGTCACTCTGCTATAAAAGCCATCCCTTGATTCCTGTGTGCTCATTTCATAATGCTTTGTGTATCCATGTGCATTTACAGTATTATGAACAACTTTTTTAAAAAAAGCAAATCAAGGAAAGGAAGTCCTCTGATTTTTTGTTGTTTGACTTTCAAAAAGTTGGCAATTATAAACAATCCCCATTAACAATACTTGATTCACTGATTCCTTATGCCAAACCAAGGCAATTTTCAATTTATTCCAAGCATGTTGCTCTGGTAAGAATGAAGTCATCTTCAGCACTGCCTCCATAAAAAGAATTGCTTTCCTAAAAAAATTAAAAAGAGGGCTATACATTTTTAAGGGCATATACTAATTAGAAAGCAGAAAACGTTTTTTAAAATGAACTAAATGAACTAAAATCAACTATAATGAACTGCTTTCATTATAGAAAACAGAAAACTTTTTTTAAAAATCAAGCTTTGATTTTTTTCCCTTCACACACACATACTTTATGAACAGAGTATTCATCATATCATATCTTATACAACTTATCATATCATATCCAATTTCATTTTACAGTTACCATTTTTGCCAAAATATTTTTTCCATACTTTTTATCTTACTTTAATACTTCTATGCTTATTACATCACATCTGTCCTCAAATCCTAGTTTCAATCTTATCAATTGTTACTCATATATGTTCCCTTTTAACTTTCATATTAATTCATTCTTCATCCTAATAAATTTGAACATGCTCGAGGTTGCCTTTCTACTATTTCATCTCCTTTTTTTTCAACAATTCTTCTCCTCTCCTCTCTTTCTCTTCCCTCCTTTCTTCTATCCTTTTCTACTTTCCTCTTTCCTCCTCTCCTACTCCTTCTCTACTTCGCCTTCCTTTCCCCCTCCTCCATTCCTTCCTCCCTTTCTATCCTTCTCTTCTACTCTTATTTCCCCTCCCTTTCTTCCTCTCCTTTTCCCTTTCTTCTATTCCTCTCTCTCTCTCCCTCTACTCCTCCTTCCATTCTCTTTCCATTGTTGTATTCATTTTCAATTCAATATTTTTCACAATGGTATCTGGGCAGCCCCAATTTTTTCTCCACTATATTTTTCAAAGTCCCTATCACATTTTTTAATTATTAACAACGTATTTCGACTCATTCCATTTTTACATTGAAACCTTTTAACTTAATTAACCTTCCACCTCTCATTTTCCTTAGTTCCTAATTTCTTATTCCAACATCAATTAATTATTTTCCTCATTTTCTAGCCTTTCAATTTTATATCTTAATTTCAGTTATTTTCACATTTAAATCAATCTTGATTTTATATTGCATCTGCTAATCCATTTTACAATAAACAATATATTTCTTTTTTATTTCTTACATACATCATTTACTAACATTTCATTTTTATATCTTAATTCCCATTATTTTCATATTTAAACCAATCTACATTTCATATTACACCTGCTAATCCATTTTACAATAAACAATATACTTCTTCTTGTTTACTTTTTACAAACAATTTCTACTATTAATACATTTCCCTTAAGTCAACCAATAAATGCTTTATTTCCTTTTCTTCTCTCCATTATTCTTCCCCTTTTACCCATTTTCTTTTGGTCTCTCCAAAATTCCACTTCTTAATATTTTTCTTCCTTTCTCCCATTCTCTTTTTTCTTTTTTTTCTTTTTATATTTATTGTATCTTTTCCCCTGAATCCTTTTTCTCATTTTTAAAATTGTTCAAAGTCGGAATCCAGCTATTTAAACAAATCCTCCTTAAAAATTCCCACAGTAGTCAAAATTCTTACTGTTCCTTAAAGCGTTCGTTGTAGAGCTTTTCTTTCCACCAACAGATGTCTCTCTCCAGTCCACAAATCCCCAGACAACAAAGTATCTCTTTTAAATCCACATAAAGAATGCTTTCTCTCAGTTTTCTTTTTCTTGTATTATTTCTAATTTCTCCAAATTCAATTTTAAGTCCAGGTAGAAAGTTTTCTTTTTTGAGCTTAGTCTTTGAACTTCCTCTTTGTTTTCCCCCCTCCAATTAACATTCCCAAGTGCCAATTAGCTGCTCATTTCACACTGGGACCTCTTTTAAGCTTTTTTCAAAGGATTTCTTTTTACCTTTAAATTGGCCAAATCGCTCATCCAGTAACAATACTCCATTCAAACATCATTCCTGCACAAATCTTACTCCAGTTGCCCCATTTTATAGCGGTTGTTTTAATGGCCGCCACCCCCGCTGCCAGATCAAAGAGGTGCCTCCGACCCTTCGAGGAACTCGCCTGTTCTTCTTGGTCTTCCGAGGTGCCTGTCTTTCTTCACCGTCCCTCCAAGACAGTTCCGGTATGAAGACCTCCCCGACAGCGGTTTGTCTGGCTGGATTTTCGCGAAGCTCATCGGAGCTCCATGAAAATCCAGCCAGTCTCGCTGCAACGCTTCTGGTTCCTCCAGAAAGCAGAACACGTGAATCACAATTAGCAACATAGCAACTTTTATTCCAGAAGAGCTATGAAGTCAGTAAGAAATAAAGACAAAACATGAGCCATCAACACAATAATAGCCAAAATTACTAACTCTGTTACCATACCATTTTTACCCCTGTTTACCCCTGGCTTACCCATCTCTGAAGGGAAAGCTACTCTCTTATGAGCCACTCTGGCTCAAGCTCTCTTGTTATAGTTCCTAGCATATTTATTTATGGTCTTCTCTTCTTTAAGCCCCAAAGACCTCCTATTCATGTATTATTTATTCCTGTCTTCTTCGAAGTCAAAGGACCACCTATTACAATTATTATTTATTTATTGCAAATGCTTTTATGCCATTTTAGTGAAACAAATCTAGAAGAGGGTTGGGGAATTGGCTTCAAGAATGGAAGTGCATCAGGTTATTTATTGATTTTCTTATTTGTCAATCCATGAGCTGTTTGATGCATTGATCAAGATGCACCAAGTTTTGCTTGCAAATTCTTAGGGATATATGCTGCAGATTTTATTTTCAGCAACACATGTAAGTATTAGATGGGAATAGAAAAGGACACTGAAGTACTGATTCTCAGGTGGTAAAGGGAGAGAGAGGAAGGATACAAAGCAGAGGGAATGTTAGGAATGAGGGGCTAAAATTGAGTAAGAAAAAAGGAGGTACAGAATCTCAAGCCAAAAATCTTGGTTCCTCTATTATAATATTTCATTTTCATTTCATTTATTGGATTTATATACCGCCCTACTCCCGAAGGACTCAGGTCGGTGAACAGCCACAGAATAAAACACATAAGGCCTAGCTATCTTCGAGACCGCCTGCTGCTACCGATGACCTCCCATCGACCCGTGCCTCCTCGGGGTGCCATCAGCCAAACAGTGCAGGCTGGTGACCCCCAGAGGGAGGGCCTTCTCTGTGGGGGCACCTACCCTCTGGAATCAGCTGCTCCCAGAGATAAGGAGAATCCAAGACCTCAGTGCCTTCCGTCGTGCCCTTAAAACCCATTTTTTCAAGCTAGCCGGGCTGGCTTAAGAAGAAATTTTTAAATGTTTTAAATGTTATAATTGGTAGTGAGTTTTAATTGGGCCAAATTTATATATCTTTTAATTGTTTTTTAATATTTGTACTGCATGTTTTTTAATTCTGGCTGTACACCACCCTGAGTCCTCAGGGAGAAGGGCGGTATAGAAATTCAATAATAAATAAATAAAATAAATAAATACAAAATTTAAAAACAGAATAAAACCGAATTAAACAATTTGGATGAGACAAATTTAAAACATCCAATAATTTTAAAAACAAATTAAAATTTACATTTTAAAGGGGAAAGATTTAGGCCAGGCCGGCTTGATAGAATAAAAAAGTTTTAAGAGCGCGACGGAAGGTGTGCAGATCCGGGATCCTCCGTATCTCCGGGGGAGCTCATTCTAGATAGTAGGTGCCCCCACAGAGAAGGCTCTCCCCCTGGGGGCCACCAGTCAACATTGTTTGGCCAACAGCACCCGGAGGAGCCCCTCTCTATGAGAGTGTACCGGCCGGTGGGAGGCTATTGGTGGTAGCAGGCGGTGTTGTGGCTCCGTTGCCTGAGCCTGGGCTATCGACAGATGCAGACTCTGAGAGTGAAAGGGAGGAGTTGGCAAGGCCTCCCTCTCCAGGACCCTCCTCTCTGGCAATGCCTCCGGAGGACACCGAAGGCCAAACGATAGGCTCAGAGCCAAGCATGTCCCCGCAGCCACAGGTGGACAGCGACGAGGAAAATAAGTGCTGGCTGGACCCTCGCCAGAGGCACAGGGAGAAGTGTGCGCAGCAGAGGGGAAGGCGTGCCAGAGATTAGCTAAATCACTGAACCACACCCCACAGGCTATAAAAGGGAATGTAGTGGCCATTCGGACTCTGTGACGGACAAAGCTAATCTCTGGCAAGGCATTTTGCACCTTCGGACACAACACCTATTTGCTGTGGATTTAATTACAAACTGGACTATTCAACTGTGTGTATTTTGTCTGTGTTATCAGAGAAAAAGTTTTTGGCAGGCAGCCACGGAGTTGCTGCCAAGTTCCTTATCACTGACGTTGAGAGTTTGAAGAGTTTATTTAACCCTCGGCTGGCTGGTTGGGTGTGTGCGTGTTACGGGGACAGAACAGGTGGTCCCATAAATAACCAAATAACTAAGCCATGGAGCGCTCTAAAGGTGATAACCAAAACCTTGAAGCGCACCCAGAAGATCATCGGGAGCCAGTGCAGTTCGCGCAGGAGAGGTGTTACATGGGAACGCCACTTTGCTCCCATAACCACCCGCGCGGCCACACTCTGCGCCAGTTGGAGCCTCCGAGTGCTCCTCAAGGGGAGCCCCATGTAGAGAGCGTTGCAATAGTCCAGGCGGGAGGTGACGAGGGCATGAGTGACTGTGCGTAAGGAGTCCCGATCTAGAAAGGGACGCAACTGGCGAATCAGGTGGACCTGATGAAAAATCCTCCCGGTCACGGCTGTCAAAATGCTCTTCTAAAGACAGTCGTGAATCCAGGAGGACGCCCAAGTTGCAAGCCCTCTCCGTGGGGGCCAGCGATTCGACCCCAATAGTCAGTGATGGCACCAACTAACTATATCGGGACGTCGGAAACCACAGCCACTCAGTATTGGATGGGTTGAGCCTGAGCCTGTTTCTCCCCATCCAGATCCACACGGCCTCCAGGCACTGAGACATCACTTCAAGGGCATTGTTGGGGTGGTCCGGGGTGGAGATGTACAGCTGAGTGTCATCAGCGTACTGATGGTATCTCACCCCGAAGCAACGGATGATCTCGCCCAGCAGCTTCACATAAATGTTGAACAGAAGGGGTGAGAGGACCAATCCCTGTGGCACTCCACAGATGAGAGGCCTCGAGGTCGACCTCTGCCCCCCTGCCAACACAAACTGCGACCGGTCAGAGAGAAAGGAGGAGAACCACCGCAACACGGTACCTCCCACCACCAACTCTTCCAGCCGGTGCAGCATGATACCATGGTCGATGGTATCAAAAGCCGCTGAGAGATCTAACAGGACAAGAACAGAGGAGCAACCCCTGTCCCGAGCCCTCCAGAGATCATCCACCAACGCGACCAATGCCATTTCCGTGCTGTGCACAAACCTGAAACCCGACTGGAACGGATCTAGATAAGATGTTTCCTCCAGGAATTGTGGAAACTGTCGCGCGACCACACTGTCAACAACCTTCGCCATGAAGCGAAGGTTGGAGACAGGACGATAGTTGGCCAATACTGCCAGATCCAGGGACGGCTTCTTGAGGAGAGGCCTCACCACCGCCTCTTTCAAGGCAGCGGGGAAGTGACCCTCACTCAACAAAGCATTGATAACACCCTGGAGCCAGCCTCGTGTAACCTCCCAGGAAGCCAGTACCAACCAGGAGGGACATGGGTCCAGTAAACATGTGGCCGCACTAAGTCTCCCCAAAATCCTGTCCACATCATTGGGAGTCACAGCATCAAACTCCTCCCAGGTAACATTCTCAAGACTATTCCTCGTCACCCTGCCTTGATCTACCCAGTCAGAGTCCAAATCCCCCCGGATCTGAGAGATTTTGTCATATAGGTATTGTCCAAAATCCTCTGCCCTGCCTTCCAAGGGATCCTCCCGCACTCCCGGATGGAGCAGGGAGCGGGTCACCCTAAACAGGGCGGCTGGACGATTCCCTGATGATGCAATAGAGGCGGAAAAGTAATTAAACTTTGCCATCTCTATCGCCACTAGGTAGGCCTTAATATGCGACCTTACCAGTGTTCAATCAGATTCAGCGAGACTGGCCCTCCAACCGCTCTCCAGGCATCTTTTCCAGTGCTTCATTTCCCTCAGCTCCTCAGTAAACCAAGGAGCCACCCGGGATCGGCATTGGGTCAGAGGCCGCAAAGGCACGACTCGGTCCAAGGCCCCACCAGCCGCCCGATCCCAGGCGGCTACCAGGTCCTCGGCTGAGTCATGTGCTAGATCCTCAGGAAATGGCCCAAGTTCCATCTGGAACCTATCAGGATCCATCAGGCGCCTGGGGCGGATCCATCTAATTGGGTCCGCCTCCCTGCGGCGAGGGGTAGCGGTTCGAAGATCCAGGCGAAGGAGTGAGTGGTCAGTCCATGACAAGGGTTCCATGTCTATATCCCCTATAACAAGACCACTCAACCACTGGCCAGAGACAAAATCAAGTCCAGAGTGTGACCTCCCCTGTGAGTAGGGCCATGAACTAACTGGGTCAGGTCCATGGCCATCATGGAAGCCATGAACTCCCGAGCCACCTCAGACATTTCACCAACGGATGGCAAGTTGAAATCACCCATGACTAAAAGCCTGGGTGTATCTACTGCCACTGTGACTATCACGTCGAGTAGCTCAGGTAGGGCTGTTGCCACGCGGCAGGGAGCCAGGTACGTAAGCAACAAGCCCTTCTGAACCCCACGGCCCCACCTCACAAGGAGGGACTCACATCCGGCTATCTGAGGCACAGTGGTCTCCCTCAGACCCAGATCCTCGTTAATAATAACCACCACCACCCGCCCCTCCCCTGGGCCCTCGGCTGATGGAATGCTTTGAAGCCTGGTGGGCACATTTCAACCAGAGGGACACCACCTTCCGGGCTCAACCAGGTCTCCGTAATACCCGCCAGGTCCGCTTCTCCCTCTCATATAAGATTGTTGAACCTTACTGGCAATAGGTTCCCTGCGCACAGTGTTGAAGAGCTTTGTTGGGTCACACTGAAAGCTGACCCTCTATGCACAGCAGAAGAATGGAACTGGGACTAGTACTCCTAATCATGGTATTAGGGTATTGTGAACTAGGGGAAAGTACTGTAGTGTGTATTGAAAATTTAGGCGAGTGGGCCCCTTGGCAAAGCATTATATTTAGCGAACCGATAGGAAGGACAGAGTGTGAGACTGACAATATACAGTAATTCGGCTAGACCGAGCATACTGGGAGGATAAGTGGCCCCAACCGTGTGATGATCCGACAACTTTTGATATACATGTCTCAATAATGTGCCTAGAGAAAGGGCCAGGAAATTTGGAAGTTTGTAGGAATCTGGGTAGGCTGTTCCGAATTGGTATATGTGGCCTGCCCCTGTTAAGTCTGGATTGCAGTTTCCCATCTTTCTTTGTTGAAGGGGACGCAATCAGCCCAGGGCAATTAAGAAAAGGATGGGCAGGTTTATGCTCAGTCCGGAAACACCAATCCCTAGTGGCCATTGCTATACATCAGAATACTCGCAGGACCCGTAGGCGTTGGGAAGCTGTAAAACTCAACATCTCTGATAATTGTCAACAATGTGTTACCCAGGCGAAGCAAGGTTTGGCCACTGTGATTACGTTAATCTATCACACCCAAGCCCCAAAAGATTGTAAGCCCATGGGAAGAACATGTCAGAGAAATGGAACCATGTATACGTTGTGTATTCTAGGAAATAAGAAGATCTGTTACAAACCTGAAACTCCGGAAAAGTTGAATGTCACCTTGTATACAGGGTTTGGACAACTTTATGGTGAGAAAATAGAAGGCCAGTATGCATATGTGAATCATACCACTGTCCTTAGACAGGGAAGTGAGAAAATAATTTTGGAATTTGATGCGTGTACGGCTATAGATAAACCAGGTAAAGTGGGTTGTGGATCTGACTCTTGGAAAGATGCATACAAACATGACCATAAATATCTGTGTAGCACCAATACCACCTGGATTACGGCCAGACATGAGGAGTGGCTACCCTGCGCAGGTTCAGTGAAATGTGCAGGATGGGAATGTGTGTGTAACTATACAGGAGGTGGATACCAGGGGTGTGCGGACTGGGCGAATTCACAAGAGTCAAAAACAGTAACCGGGTTAGGTTAGAACTACTTAGAACCCATTCACCTTTAAAAGCGTATGGGTTTGGAATTGATGGAACAGGCCAGGACCCATTGACTTACCTAACCATAATAATGGAGAAGATTCATGAAGGGCAAATTAGAACTTTGGGCTGGTCTGTATATGATAATCTAAGGAAATTGGATAATGATTCACTCTCTATAAGTACAAAGGTTAACAATATGTTTGTAGAAATGGCAGAAGAAGTGGCTAAAACACTGACAGTAAGGAACTGTTTTGTGTGCGGTGGTACAAATATGGGTGAACAATGGCCGTGGGAAGCCTTGGAAGCAAGCCCTGAAATTTTCAATAATATGTCTCAGGCAAGGAATATTTCAGCCAGAACTTGCCTTTCTGGTATTGTATGGACATTATCAGCTAACCTAGTGGGGTGAAATTGTTTTGTGAGGAATCAAACTGAGCCCGTGGGAGACCTCATCTGTCTAGGATACTGTTCTGTCCCCGTCTCACACACGCACCCCCACAGACAGGCAACAGTTAAATTACTCAGCCGACAACAGTTTATCTGGTATCAGAATTGGCAGCAACTCAGTGGCTGGCTGCCAGGTATTCTTTACTCACGAGGGGGGAGTTTCTCCCTTCGTCCGGGAACAAAGCCAATACACAATAATCAACAAAGTCCAGTAAATACAAAGAAGGTCGTCCGATATCCGTTTTTTGCTTGTCATAGAGCTGAACCAGCCACCACACCCTTTTTTATACCCTGTGGGGTGTGGTCCAATGACTCAGCCTAATCCCTGGCATGCCTCTTCTTCAGTTGCGCGCGCTTATCTCTGCGATGCTGCCGAGGATCCAGCCAAGACTCATCTTCCTCATTACTGTCCACCTGTGGCTGCGTGGATGTGCTTGGCCCTGGGCCTATCTCTTGACCTTCGGCGGACACCGAAGGCATTGCCAGAGAGAGGAGGGTCCTGGAGAGGGAGGCCTTGCCAACTCCTCTTCTTCACTCTCGGAGTCCTCTCCTGCCGATAACACAGGCTCAGGTAACGGAGCCACAACACTATCCCCCACCGCAGGGCCCTTCCCCCACAGCTGACGGTCAGGATGCGGTCGGGACGGGAACTAGTCATGGAAGGCCCGTACCATATCGGGCATGGACGGAGGAAGCGTCCTCCCAAGAGAAATCCGCGGACCCATACCCTTTCCAGGCAATCAGGTACTGGAAATGCCCCTTCAGCCAATGTGAGTCCCGGATGCTGTCCACCTCGTATGTCATGGCGTCATCCTCGTCGACTGTGGCTGGGGGGGCAGGCGTCATCAGGCGTCAGAGATGGCACTATGGGGCCTCAGGGACCAGGAGGGACCGATGGAAAACAGGGTGGAGCCACATGGAGTGTGATAGAGTCAACCGGTAGGCCACCGGGCTGATGACCGCCTCGATGGGGAAGAGACCGATAAAGCGGTGGTCCAGTTTCTTCACCGGCCGGTTCGTGGGGAAGTGTTTCGTGGACAGCCACACCCAATCTTCAATTTCCAGCGGTGGCGTTGCCCGTCGAGAGTGGTCAGCGACCTGTTTATAGTCCTTTTTCACCTGGATCAGCTGCCAACGCACCAGTTGCTGCACTGCCTGCAGTTCTGAGAGGAAGTCCTGGGTCTCGGGAACAGAGGAATCTGAGATCGACAAAGGGAAAAGCCATGGATAGTATCCTACATTGGCATGGAATGGGGTCATCTGAGTGGAGGTGTGTTGGGAGTTGTTAAAGGCGAACTCCACCAGGGGAAGGTACTTGGCCCAGTTGTCCTGCTGCTGGTTTACAAAACAGCGGAGGTACTGTTCTAGGATGCCGATGACCTTCTCTGTTCCCCCGTCAGTCTCTGGATGAGGCGCCGATGACAGGCACACCTGCACCTCCAACGCGGCCATCAGGCTTTTCCAGAAGCAGGCCGTGAATTGGGCCCTGTGGTCCGAAACCACCCTGTCCGGCAGGCCGTGGAGGCGGAAGATGTGTTGCAGGAACAGACAGGCTGTGGTGCGGGCCAATGGCAGTCCACGACATGGGATAAAATGTGCCATCTTCGTGAGCATATCTACAACCACGAGGACGGTCAGAAACGTAGCAGATGGTGGCAGGTCCGTCAGGAAGTCCATGGAGATGGCTCCCCACACTCTCTCCGGTGTCGGCAGCGGCTGGAGGAGTCCAGGAGGTGGGCTGGACATAAGCGTGCATGTCATGCCATACCCGAGGCCACCAAAAAGTCCGCACGCTTACGTGACGTCCTGTGTGACGTGCCGACAGGCCAAAGCCGCATCCAGCCCACCTCCTGGACTCCTCCAGCCGCTGCCAACACCGGAAAGTCCATGTCACTAGGTTTAGGGTTTTAAAGAAGCCGAAGTGTCCTGCCGCAGGGTTGTCATGGCACTGGTTCATGACGAGGGCTTGGAGCGGATTGTGGGTACGTACAACCGGCCCCGGTGCTTCAGCAAGCCCTCCTCCAAAGTCCATGGGGATGCGGGGCCGACTTCCGCTTTCCGCTGCTGCAACCAGTCATCCTGGCGCTGCATTTCCAGCACCTGAGCCTGTAAATCTGTAGGTTCCTGGACTGTGGTCAAGGATTCCGCTGGCAGCGTCATTTGTGGGGGAAGGGAGTCCTTAGGGCAAAAGTACTCCAGCTTGCGGGATAGAGCATCTGTTCTCTGTTTGTGGCTACTCGGAATGTAGGTGACGTGGAAGTTGAATCGGGCGAAAAACAATGACCACCAGATTTGCCGCTGGTTCAACTTCCTGGCCGTCGTGAGGTGCTCCAGGTTCCGATGGTCGGTCCGCACCTCCACCTGGTGTTGGGCCCCCTCAAGGTGATGCCGCCAAGCCTCAAAAGTGGCCTTGATAGCCAGCAACTCCTTTTCCCAGATGGTGTAGTTGTGCTCGGAAGGATTGAGTTTCTGTGAGTAATAAGCGCAGGGAAAAAGAGTACTGCCATCCACCGGGGCCTGTAGCAGCACTGCCCCAATTGCCACACTGGATGCATCCGTCTCAACCATGAACGGACGATGTGGATTGGGATGCCTCAGGACAGGCTCCGTGACGAAGGTTCGCTTGAGAATCTCGAATGCCTGCTGCTGCGGGGTCCCCCACTGGAACGGGACCATCTTCCGAAGGAGTTGGGTCAGTGGCAAGGTCAGGGTGGCGAAGCCCGGGATGAAGGTCTGGTAGTAGTTGGTGAACCCCATCAGACGCTGGACATTCTTCACCTGACGAGGGGGTTCCCAACTACACAAGGCCTCTACCTTGCGCAGGTCCATAGCGATGCCTTCGGGGGAGATGATGTGCCCAAGGAACTCTATGGAAGTCTGGAAGAAGAAACATTTCTCCAACTTCGCATAGAGTTGGTGCTCCCGCAGGCGCTGCAAGACCTGGCGGACATGCTGGAGGTGGCTTTCCTGGGACACGAAGCAGCAAAATGATCAGCCTCTCCGCAATAGAGGCACAATCCCCCTTGGTGTCTCCGCATCCGCTCCTGGGCCGTCAGGTGAGGTCTGGCCGTTCCTAGCTCCATGGGCTCCTCAGCCGTTGCCACAAAACACGGGGTGGCCCAGGGCGCTGTCAGTGCAGGACGCGGGAGTGCAGAAGCTGTTGGTGGTTCCGTCGCCATTGGAGGTGGGCGTCAATACGCAGGCATTGGGTCATCAGAGCATCGAGGGTCTGAGGCACCTCCACCCGAACCAGTTCGTCCTGCAGCTCCTGCAGCTCGTCTGAGAGGCCATCCTGGAAGGCATCCATCAGTGCCGCCTCATTCCAAGCAGAGTCCTGGCCTAAAAGTCGGAATTCAGCGATATAGTCCTGCAGGGGGCGCTTCCCTTGACGGAGGTCCTTAATGCGCCGAGCTGCTGTCTGAATCCGAAGGGGATCCTCATACATAATGTGCAGGTGTTGCAAAAAGCCCTGATAGTCCAAGAGCAATGGGCTATTTTGAAGCAACAGGGGTGTGGCCCATCGGGCGGCAGAGCCAGAGAGGAAGCTAATCACGAATGCCACCCGAGCCCGGTCATCCGGAAAATCCTCTGGTCTCATGGTCATGAATAATTGGCATTGTCCCATGAAGGCCGGGAACATCTCCGGCTGCCCAGAAAACCTATCTGGCACGTTCACTGGGCATTTCCGACGGGAGGGGGGGAGGAGGGAGAGGGAGAGCTGCAGGAGCATTCCACAAAGCAAGTTGGGTGGTTAACTGAGCTACTTGTTGCTGCAGGAGCTGATTAGCATCTTGCAGCTGCTGTAGCTGCTGCTGCAGCTGTTGGTCCATCTTGGTTAAATACAGTTCCTCATGTTGTGGTGACCCCCAACCAGGGGTCAGTTCTAAATTTTTTTACTACCGGTTCTGTGGGCGTGGCTTATTTTGTGGGTGTTGCTTGGAGGTCATGTGACTGGGTGGGTGTGGCTAGCTGGTCATGTGACCGGGTGGCCATGGCTATGTGTATAGGGACTACTCAGAGGGCTGAAAAAGTCATTTCTGTCAGGTCCTCTGACTTTTGACTGGTCCTCACACTTTATGTCTGTGCAGCATTCTTAACAACCATGTTACTCATTTCACAACTGCTTCTCTTCAACATGGTGATAAGTTAGGGCAAAAAACATAAAATGTGAGGACAGTCGTAAATTCGAGGACCAGTCAAAAATAACTTTTTCAGCCCTCTGAGTAGTCCATATGCATAAAAGGATACAGCAATAGAGAGGGATGAAAGAAGGGAAGGGAAATTAGAGTAGGAGTGAGGGGAAGAGAGGGAGGAAGAGAGGAGGGAAAGATGAAAGGGAAGAAAGCCAACCCTAAACAAATATAAAGATATTAAGATAAAGAATGAATTGTTAAACTTTAAAGAATAAAAGAGAACAAATATGAATAAATAGCAATAATTAGAAACACACATACAAACATACAACGTATTTTCTTTGAACAGAGTATTTGGCCGGTTCACAAATTTAAACAGTTGTAGGAGGTTAGCACCCACCCCTTTCCTAGAAGAATGAAATATTTTGGGAAATATTAAAAAAGCAGAATATTATATTTCCCTGGATGAGAAATGGAGAAGCATATTTTACAGACAAAACAGCTCCCACCTTACTACACCCCACCCTTTGTTAATGGGCCAGAGGCAGAAAGTCAATCCTTTGTCAAAGGACATTTGCAACACAATAGCAACAGAAACTAATACAATGGGCCCCATCTAGCAACCGAAACTTACCACACGTGACCTGGGAAGCATGTGACCTGAGAAGCACATGTGACCATCAGCCAGCAAGGCTAGCAAGACCCCCACCCCCTGGAAGTCTGACAACCCATCAGGATACTCTTTCGGGGCCCCAAGAAACGCAAAGCCAGAGAGAGCATAAAAACCCAAGGATTTACTGAAGCCCTGTGATCCTGTCCACCATTAAACCATCATTCCAAGCAGTCTCCATGTTTCCAGTGTCTTTTTCCCCACTTGGAGCAGAACCCAGAAGGATATTTCTTCCAACACAGTGTTTAGTCATTTCAATTAAATTTACAATTTCTATATTTCCTTTTTACCATATTTATTCCTCATCTATTTTTTAAAAAAACCAATATTACCCTTCATCCTCATCTCTAATCTTAATCAAATTCAATTTTTCCCTTCTATTCTATATTATACTCCTTCGCATTGTCATCTATTTTTATATCCATCCTCACATTGGTTAATTATGTAATTATGTAATAC
Source organism: Arizona elegans (assembly GCA_022577455.1). Lineage (NCBI taxonomy): Eukaryota > Metazoa > Chordata > Lepidosauria > Squamata > Colubridae > Arizona > Arizona elegans. The sequence continues at coordinate 28,503,509 of JAKOOJ010000007.1, read as the reverse complement.
AGTTGTTTAATACAAATTCAACATTTTAATATAAATCAATTTGTTATATAACTATCTTTTTTGTATATTAATCAATATGAACATGAATATTCCAATTATTTCCATGCAATCCAATTTCTTACAAATCAATTAATTATATTTACCAATAATAATAAACCAAATAATTTCCCCCATATATTCCTCCAAACCACAACTTAACCATTTCTGGCTTTCAACACAATATACAATTAATAGTATCTCAATTATTACAATTCCCTAGTTAAATAGAGCTTTTTTTCTTTTGTGTTTTAAAATCTTGAACCTCCTCTTTTGCCCTAAATTTCCCATTGTTTGCAGTTTTGCGCCTACCTTTTTTGGTAAGAAAAAAGAAAAAGAAATCTCTCTGCCTCATTTTGTCACGTTGCAGCAAAGACCCTGCTTTCTTACTTTCAATTTCGCTTTTTCAGCATAGCTAGGGGGAAAAAAATTTGCTCCAGGAATTTACCTCTTTGCAGCTAGCTCTTTGAAGCCCCGCGGCAAGAATTTAAAGTTTTTTTCCCTCTAGCCATCAGTTGGGACTCCGGAAGCAGCAATAGATTGGGAGTGGGCGGGGTAAGCAAACGGCGACCGGAGATCCAACAGAGGGTGAGGGTGAGTGAAGGCGTGGGGGGGGGCGAGAGAGGGTTTTGGCAACCCCTGTGAAATGGCCATTCAACCCCCAAAGGGGTCGTGACCCCCAGGTTGAGAACCGCTGATCTAGAATATATCTAGTATCTTAGTAAGGTATAGCTTGAGTTTGGCAAGATTCTGTTAGGTGTAAGCAAATAAATGTTTGGACTTGTTTGGATCTGCTTTGTCTTTGGGCTTGAGGCTGGTAATTGTTACACTTAAACATTGCTCCATTCAGTTTTCCTGGGAAACATACAAAGCAAGAGAAACAAGGCTCCTATATTTGTTTTGGTTGTGCTGGAGAGGGTGGAATCTGTCCCCAAACAGGTAGTCCTTAATGTAATGGAGCCTGCCAATTAAAGTCATTGAGTCGTGAAAGTCATTAACTATAAAACAATTGTGTGACCAACTTGATTTTAACCTTTTTGTGGCGATTGTTAACCATGATGTTATGTGAATCTACAGTTGTTAAGTAAACCGATTGTTTAAATAAACTGCAGTCACATTACCATGGAATGTTGCAAACAGACATAAATGCAAGCCAATTGCTGAGTGCCCAAAATGCAACCACGACCATGGGAACAGCTTGTCACAAGTATCTTTTGGGATGGGGAGTCTGTTGTAACTTCAGCGTAAGTCAAAGACTAGTTGTACTGAAATTGCTACTATTGTGGCTGTTAATAACTTTTCTCTTAGGAAGGCAGGAAAGTATGAAGAAAATTATTGTGGTAAATAGGAAAACACCAACCCACATAAAATAAAATAAAACAACTAACCACTTCACGTACATGGCTTATATACAATAGTCGTAATACAGCAAAACAATATGAATGTCCCCTTAGGGACACATGGCTAGGTCTTATATAACACAGTTGGTTAACACATGTTCCATTTTTGGAGTTCCCCTCCAAAATTCCCCTCCATAAATTACCCAGCACATATGTTTCCATACTCAGTGGTATTGTACTTCTTGATAAACCATTAGGCACTCTTCCTCATTCGGGTCAGTGTGACCCAGCTTAGAATGTACCCAAAACTTTCTCCAGACCAAGCATTTTAGTGTTACAAAACAAGTATCATATGAACATTACCATTCTCCTTTTCTGTTCCAAACCTTACAGCCCACTCATGTCCTGATTATGAGGTTACATCAGGATACATGAGATATATAAAGGTTAAATATGGTTAAATATGGCATTAAGGTACTAAAATGTACCTTAATGACGGATCCTGGGATCCCAAGAGGTGGCATGAGGGCGTTACTATTTTTAAAAGCTCTTTGTATTCTTTTTTAATTAGGCTTTTAGGGGATTGGGAAGGGGATGGGGTTATGATACCCGATGGGTGGCAGGGGGGCTTCCATGGGTTGTGGGCAGTCCAGGTCAGGGGAGGGTCATGATGTGGTTGGAGCGAGGGTGGGGGCCCCTGGGGCTCCAGGGGGGGAAGGGCTCTGATTCCCGTTGCGATGGGGAACGGCCACCAGGGGACAAACGGGAGGCAGTGTCGGTGGTAAGCCCCCGCTTTTTGTATGTGGTGGCCCGCTCCGGCCCTCTGGATACCGCCTGTTTCCCTGGGGGTCAGAGAGTGAGGGCCCCTGGGCTTAGGTTGGTTTATTTTAATGCCAGGTCCGTGATTAACAAAGCTCCCCTCATCAGTGAATTGATCGAGGAGGAAGACGTGGACCTGGCTTGCATTACGGAAACCTGGCTGGGCTCGGAGGGAGGGATCCCTCTGAACGAACTATGCCCGCCGGGTTTTCGGGTGCTACACCGGCCGAGGACCCAGGGGAAGGGTGGTGGCAGTTGTTATTAGGGAGACCTATGGTCCGCGGGAGGTCACTGCTCCACAGGTAGATGGATGTGAGTCCATCCTCATGAGATGGGGCCCGCAAGGTCAGTTGGCCCTGTTGATTACGTACCTATCTCCCAGCTGCATATCAACAGCCCTGCCTGGACTGCTGGACGCCATATCGGGGTTGGTGGTTGAGTTTCCGAGGCTTATTGTGCTCGGGGACTTTAATCTACCTTCCCTGGGTGGGGCGTCGGGAGCGGCCTGGCAGTTCATGGCTTTCATGGCAGCCATGGACCTGACCCAGATAATACAGGTCCCATCTCATCAGGGGGGAAAACACGCCCGATCTGGTTTTTATCTCGGAGCAGTGGCATAGTGAGTTCGCTGGGGGCATGCCAACTACCCAACCCGTCATGGACCGATCACTATCTCCTTAGGCTGGACTTCCATTGTGGCCCCCCCCCCCGCTGGGAGGCAGAACCGGCCATATTGTTCTTCCCCAGGCGCCTGATAGACCCCAAGGGGTTCCAGAGGGAGCTTGGGACTATTCCTATCTCTCTTTCCCACGCCCCGGTCGAGACTCTGATGGATGCCTGGGAAAAGGCAGCTGCCGGAGCTCTTGACCGGGTTGTGCCTTTGCGACCTCTGACCCGACGCAGATCCTGGTTGGCTCCTCGGTTTACTGAGGAGCTCCAGGAGATGAAGCGTTGGAGGAGAGGTCTGGAGAGCTATTGGAGATCCAGTCATTCCGAATCTGACCGATCACAGTTGAGATCTTTTACTCGATCTTATCTGGTGGCGAAGCCTAGTCTGGATCCAGCTATTTTGACTGGTGGCACGTCAGCTCCCATTGGTCCTGGATGAAGCTATATATATCTGGACCCGTACCAGTCGGGTTTCAGGCCCGGATACAGCACAGAGATGGCATTGGTCGCGCTGGTGGATGATCTCTGGAGGGCTCGGGACAAGGGTTATTCCTCTGTCCTGGTCCTATTAGATCTCTTGGCGGCTTTTGATACCATCGACCATGGTGTCCTGCTGCGGCGCCTTGAGGGGTTGGGAGTGGAAAGCACTGTTTTATGGTGGTCCTCCTCCTACCTCTCGGGCGTTCGCAAGCGGTGTTGGCAGGGGGACAGAGGTTGGCCCCGTGGCCCCTCACGGGTGGGGTCCCTCAGGGGTCGGTCCTCTCTCCCCTTTTGTTCAACATCTATATGAAGCCGCTGGGGGAGATCATCCATGGTTTCGGGGTGGGGTATCATCAGTATGCTGATGATACCCAACTTTTTATATCCACCCCAAATCAGCCCAGTGATGCCCTCGACATGATGTCCCGGTGCCTGGAAGCGGTGTGGCTCTGGATGAGGAGGAATAGGATTCAGCTCAACCCTGCCAAGACAGAAGACCGGCATCGCGGTTCCAGGAGAATATTCCATCATTGGCTATAGGGGGTGAAGTGTTGCCCCCTGTAGAAAGGGTGCGCAATCTAGGCGTCCTCCTGGACTCACGGTTGACTCTGGACGACCATGTTACAACTGTGACCAGTGGGGCATTTGCTCAGATTCGTCTGGTGCGCCAGTTGCGCCCCTACCTGGACTGTGATGACCTGCGCATAGTTACTCATGCGCTCGTCACCTCCCGGATCAATTACTGCAATGCTCTCTACATGGGGCTGCCCTTGAAGACCACCCGGAGGCTTCAGCTGGTGCAGAATGCAGCCGCGTGGGTAGTAATGGGAGTGTCTCAACATTCTCATGTTACACCCGTCCTGCGGGACCTGCATTGGCTACCGGTTGCCCTCCGGGTGAGATTCAAGGTGCTGATAATTACCTATAAAGCCCTACATGGCTTAGGCCTGGGGTACCTGGCAGACCATCTGTGGCCAGTGACAGCTCCCCATCGCCCGGTGTGCTCTCACAGGGAGGGCCTCCTACACTGTGGAATCAGCTCCCCCTGGAGCTCCGGACAGCCCCTGACTTTCGCTCTTTCCACCGTGACCTCAAAACATGGCTATTTGGCCTGGCCAAATTAGACTGAAGGGGTTTTTAAAGGGGATTGTGTTGGTTTTTATACTGAATTTTATGTGTTTTTTATAGTTGTGAGCCGCTCTGAGTCCTTTGGGAGAGAGGTCGGCATACAAGTTTAATCAAACAAACAAACAAACAAACAAATACATACATACTCAGGCTATGCTTTTTACAGGAATAATCCATTTTCTCACATCTTGTCTGCATTTTGATTCAAACTTTCCAGCCTGATTGTTTTTTGAAGTTTTCTTCCTGAATTCAGAATTGTGAAAATAAATTCTGTTCCTAGTCACTCGATGGACATTTCTGTGTATTTTTTCCTGACAACAATAAGAAAATGTTTTGATACAATCTTCTTCCAGGATGTTTTCTAACTTCCCAGTTTAATCTAAAGCTCTGGTTTTCCCTTAAAATCTTCCATCCAAACACTAACCAGGCTAAATCATCTTAAATTCCTAGACCAGACTAGATCAGTTAGTAATGGTCATTTGCTGAATTATTCAAGTGGTACTAAATGTCTTTGGTTTTTGAGCTAATGCATCAATACCATGCTCTGAAACCTTCATTTCAAATGAAAAAGTGAAAATGACTTGATTTCATCAATGGGATGAAAAAAATAACTTCAAATTCCTTTACAACAAATCATTCATATAGCAGAATCTTAGAGATGAAAGATCCATGTGCAGCCTTCATTATGTCAGTTTAAACTATCATGGATTCAGGATATATCTTTCAGGATCCCAGGATCTATGTGACAATAGAAGGGTAGAAATATCTCCGAACAACTAGCCCAAAAATCAGCTTTTACATGAGAAGGCAAAAGGAAAGGGGAAAGAAAATTAGACCAGAAATAATAGTTGTCCCAGGCATATTTCAAAAACTTGCTTTGAATCTTTTAAACATCAGCCACAAATAAAAAAATATGTCCAAAATGAGAAAATAACCGCAATGTTAATTTATTTTTGGCATCTAGCATAACTAATATTCCCTATATTGGAAGTGCGTCAGAGTTGGACGCATTTGTAGATACAGTTCTAAATTTCAAAATACTGAGTATCTTCCATTGACCAATCTTGTATAACTTTTACTACAATAAAGAATATACAGCATAACTACTAATATGCAGTAAGACAGGGTGAGTGGATTTGATTTAATGGGGTAATGGGTTTACCATTTGTTTCAAAAGGGGTAATATTGGTCAAGTATTACTGACAAGGAAGAGTTGCTGAAAAGGAGAAATATTTTGCAACTTAAAATCAGTTATATGAAAGTATTTTCAGTAATTTCCTTTGATAATTTCCATATTCCTATCAGAATCCATAGATACTCAGTCTGGCTAACAATATTGTAAAATTAGAAGTTGCAAGCCTGTGTGCATTTTTGGAATTTCAAAGTACCACAGATGACTTGCTGAAATCTTTTTTATAATCTTGTACAGTAGAAGCTTAGCTTCAACATGCAAATTGTTCTCCTTCAAACTCAGTCAACTGATTCAGTATTCCTTGTCTTCTATTTCTAGGAATATTTTTAAGAGCCAAAAATGTAATTACAGTCACAATTTTCTTTAGAATCACCCTTTTCTGATTTCTCCCTCCTCTTCAAACACAATCACATATTATGCTCTCCCAAGTTTTCAATCATATCCTTGAATCTTTTAACCATCCGACTGGATTGCCCCAAGCGTTGCATTCTCTACTTCTTCCCAGTATGTGGTTTCTCCATGGCACTCCTCTTATCTCACTACCATCCACATGCCTCAGCACCTTACCAATCAATGGCAATGGGCTCTACCTTTCTTGTCTTGGTTTCTTTCTGGTTGCCAAAAAATACTTTAAAATTAGGCTTTGGTAGCCAGTTGCCTATAATCTTGATGTCCTAAATGTACCTTTGGATCTGCTTCAAGTTGGCTGGAGACCAATATTTCACACTGAAGTATCCCAACCTCTTCTAATTTTAAGATTAGCATGGTGGAATTCAGTCCCTTATGAGATACTACTTGCAGCTAGTTATCTAAATAACATCAAACATTTTTAGAAGATTTTAAAATATTTTGTAATTTATCTCCATATATCTGCAGCAGAATTCAATACAGGATGTACATATAGAATGTGCATGGGTCATAAGAAAAATGCCTTTAAAATACATTAGAATAGTATATTTCTGCTATATCTTTTGTATATCATATGCAATATTTATACCAGACATTACAATATTTTTAAACCGTTTGTGGTAACACTCTTATAATGGGTCTGTATGTGCATGTTTAAAAAATTTCTACCTTTCTCTTACTACCAAACTTGAATTATAATAAAATTGTTTTAATACGAGCTTCAACAGTGCTATTGTTAAATTTAGGCATATTTTCAATAACTAATATTTAATCATGGGTGAATTAAAGCAGCGAAAGGCATGTTAAAGAGCATGGAGGTTATTAAGTTAACCTCATATTAAAGTTTATTTAGTTACACTGGAAAATCAAGAATAAATCACTGTTCAATTCTCATTAATCCTTTATCTTATTCAATACTTTGAAAATAGTGAAAGTTTAACAATTTATTAAAAATGTGCAAACAATACAAGTGAGGAGATATATACTGTATAGAAAAGGGTTGGTCATTTAAATATTGTTCCCAGCAATTCTTCTGTAGAACTGAGAAATCATAAAAGTTAATCTATGAGGATTATGCTACCATATTTTAAGATTACAATTCTCATAAATCAAATGGCTGATGGTCAGGGATTATGGGAGTTATAAACTAAACATTTGATGGCACTGGATTACATATTACTATATTAGAATATTTGCAATGCTTTAAGGAGACAATGGAGACTAACTTTTCCACATTAACTGTAACATAAATGGTAACCAAATGAAAACAACAAAATATTGGATGGTAAACAGCAACTTGACCTTACAACAAAATACTTTGGTTTAATTTGGGGAAAAATGAAATAGAGAAATATTTCAGAAGAAGAAAAAAAAATCATCTCTCAAGTAATTATGAGGATAGTTATGTGTCCTATGTCGTATATTTTCTGTATATCATTTGAATGCGAACTATATTCTCTTTTACCCCTCTATATTTCCTACTGCACTTCAGTTAATTAACTTTTATTGATGCATTTTCTTATGCAATTGAAAACCAGTATCATTCTCTTTTAAGGCAACATCTTAATTACATACAGAATGTTCTTATGAACTTGAAGCAGCTTTGTTCACAGTCTTCCCATTATGAATGGTCTTTCTTCTTGAGCAGTACATGGCAATAAAGATTTGATGAGTTGGGGAACATCTTGAAATTCTTCCTTAACTGCAACAACATCCATCAGGACAGTTGAACTTCAGCTGGATATTTTGTACTTAAAGTCATTGCTCTCCGTGTCGTCTTCTTGCATATAGACCGAGGCAGGCACAGAATCCAACACAACTAAGAGCCACACCTAGCAACAAAGCTAATGCATCACCCATATCTAAAGCTTCCACTACAGGTAGGCAAAATAGCAACAAGAAAAATACCAAGAAGAGCTGTGAAGCATTCCTGGTGGTGGCCATGTTCCCAGTCATTACAGATCAGATGATCCTGAAGGAAATATTAAATACATAGAAATAACCAATCAGATGTATTTAAACACAAAAAGAAAGGAAAGCAAAGACATTATGAGGGATACTAGATACTAGATCAGCGGTTCTCAACCTGGGGGTCGTGACCCCTTTGAGGGTCGAACGGCCATTTCACAGGGGTCGCCAAAGCCCTCTCTCGCCCCCCCACACCTTCACTCACCCTCACTCTCTGATCTGTTGGATCACCGGCCGTTCGCTTACCCCGCCCACTCCCAATCTATTGCTGCCTCTGGAGTCCCTCTGATGGCTAGAGGGGAAAAAACTGTTTAAATTCTTGCCGCGGGGCTTTGTTAAATTGCTGGCTCGCCCCGCCCCTCTGCCCCTCTATTTATTGCCAATAAATAGTGGTGGGCGAGGGGCGGGGGAGCCAACAATTTAACAAATGGTTCGGTGTTTTTTTGTATTTTTATTGGGCCCCGAAACTTCAGCATAGGCTAATTAGCCCTTGATTAGCTCGGCTCCCGACTCTCAGCTGATTTGTCTCAGCTGTTTTGCTCAGGGCTCTGCTGCTTCCTTGCAAAGAGTCCAGGAGCAGAATTTTTCCCCCTAGCTATGCTAAAAAACGAAACTGAAACTGCTTTGCTGTAACGTTGGAAAATTAGGCAGGCAGATTTCTTTTCTTTTTCCTCACCAAAAAAGGTAGGTACAAACAATGGGAAATTTAGGGTAAAAGAGGAGAGTTCAAGATTTTAAAACAAAAAAGAAAAAAAGCTCTATTTAACTAGGGAATTGTAATAATTGAGATACTATTAATTGTATATTTCTGAAAGCAGAAATGGTTAAGTTGTGGTTTGGAGGAATATATGGGGGAAATTATTTGGTTTATTATTATTGGTAAATATAATTAATTGATTTGTAAGAAATTGGATTGCATGGAAATAATTGGAATATTTATGTTCATATTGATTAATATATAAAAAAGGTAGTTATATAACTAATTGATTTATATTAAAATGTTGAATTTATATTAAACAATTGTAATATTACATAATTAACCAATGTGAGGATGGATATAAAAATAGATGACAATGGGAAGGGGTATAATATGGAATAGAAGGGAAAAATTGAATTTGATTACGATTAGAGATGAGGATGAAGGGTAATATTGTTTTTTTTAAAAAAATAGATGAGGAATAAATATGGCAAAAAGGAAATATAGAAATTGTAAATTTAATTGAAATGACTAAACACTGTTTAAATTTGTGAACCGACCAAACACTCTGTTCAAAGAAAATACGTTGTATGTTTGTATGTGTGTTTCTAATTATTGTTATTTATTCATATTTGTTCTCTTTTATTCTTTAAAGTTTAACAATTCATTCTTTATCTTAATATCTTTATATTTGTTTGGGGTTGGCTTTCTTCCCTTTCATTTTTTTTATTGTACAGCAATCTTTCTCCTCAAACCTACCTCTCTCTTTTCTTTCTTACTTACTTTCTCTTCCTCCCCCTCTTTTTCTCCTCCCTACTTCCTCTTCCTTTCTCCTTCTCCTCCTCTCTTCCTCCCTCTCTTACCCTCCCTCCTACTCCAATTTCCCTTCCCTTCCTTCATCCCTCTCTATTGGTGTATCCTTTTATGCATATGGACTACTCAGAGGGCTGAAAAAGTTATTTCTGACTGGTCGTTGCACTTTTGACCAGTCCTCGAACTTACGACTGTCCTCACATTTTACGTTTTTGCCCTATCTTGTCACCATGGTGAAGAGAAGCAGTTGTGAAATGAGTGACATGGTTATTAAGAATGCTACAATGGGCATAAATGATGACCAGTCATAAATGCGAAGACCGGTCAAAAGTGCGAGGACCTGGACTTCCGGTTTGCCTCCCGACGCCGAAAGACGGTCCTGTTTCTGGACCGCCAGCCCCGCTGTCTGTTAGAGCCGCTTCAATTAAGAGAAGCGGCTCGGAAGTTCCAGAATCCGGTAGGAATCCTGGAAGAGAGTGGGTGAGAAGCAGGTTGAGCCCCTGTGAGCCCCCAGATAGCTGTATCTGGGGAGGAAACAGGCGCGGCTCCCTTCCAGCTTGCCGAGACTCCGGACAGCGTGGGACTAGCGCAGAACAAGGCGTCAGGAACCTTTTTTTTCTACTGAAAATAAAGTAATTCAAATCATCAGGTTGGAAGAACAACTTGAACCTTAAAAACTGCAAGTATTACTAGCCCTGTGACTTATTTTAAAAACGGAAGGGTGAGTGAGTGAGTGAAAGTCCCTTGAAAATGGTGCCCGGCTTCAGCGTTAATGAGCTGAAAGCGAAAGTGGATTTCAACTAGTTACAAAGTTGCATTGTTTGTAACAAGTGGAGGAAGAGAAAAGAAAACTCTCTTTAAAATAAGTCTGACTTTGCTTCAACTTCACCCTTATTTTGATTAAACCTGGGGGAATATTTTAGAGGACTTTGTGGTGGAGGAAAGGGAAAAAGAATTTCTTTTTTTGGAAAAGCCAGCTTACGTGGCAGGATGGCTTCTAAGCAGACCAAACAGGAAGGGAAGGCGGCGGGGGGGGGGGGGATCCCCCACACGTAAGCCTGAACAGCATCCTCCCAGCCAGCAGAGCTAGAAAAAAGAATTTGATTTTGAAAGCTTAAAGGATTTTATTACCCAGGTTTTGGATGAAAAATTTAAAGAAACACAACAGGAAATTAAGCAGGAGATTAAAGAAATTAAAGAGGTGGTGCAAGAAAAGTATGATAAGGTGACTAACAAATTAATGACAGTGGTGACTGGATTATCAGAGGCAATTATTAAAACGGATGCTAAGGTGGAAGAATTTAAATCAGAAATGGATGTTAAAATGAAGGAGACTGACTATAAAATTTATGATGTTGACAATAAAATGCAGAGATTTGAAAATGAAATTACAATGATGCAATTCAGGTCCATGGAATTTGCCGTAAGGCTGAGAGGCATAAGGGAGAACGATAGACAAGACCTGAGATAGATTTGTGCTGATGCCCTAGCTGTGTTGCTAAAGATTAACCCTGAAGAGATTTTTTACAAAATGGATAAAATTTACAGAGTGAATTCGTGGGTGGCCAGATAAAGACAATTGCCTAGAGATGTGGTGATATATTTTACAGACAGAAGAATGAGAAATGGTATTTTGCAAAAGTCCTTTCTCTCTGCTGTGCAAGTGGAGGGAACACAGATTGGAGTTTATAAAGAGCTACCACCTAAGATGTTAAAAGATAGAAAAGATTTTGGATTTCTAGTGAATGAATTAAAAAAACAAATTCCATTCCGGTGGGATGCTCCAACTGGCATAATGTTGAGGTATAATGGAGAAAGATACCGATTAAACACTATTGAGAAGGCGGAGCAATTTTACTCTACTGTCTTTAAAGAGAGTTCACCATCCCCACGTACATCTACTGTGTTGGAGATAAAGGAGAGTGATAAGGAGAAGCAACTCCAGCAAGAGATGGAAGAGCAGCTTAAACAGGTGGAACCAGAGGTAATGGAAATGCAGGGAGCTACAGGAGGTTTTCTGGAGGAGCCCCTGCTAGACCCTCCTTCGAAAATTGTGATTGAACCACCTAAGACTACAAGAGATGTGGCTCTGGACCTAGCTCGGATGGCTGAAGCCAAAGATCAGCGGGTAACTCGAGCAATTTCTAAGCAACTTAAAGAAAGACAACAACAGGAAAGGCCCGAGACACAACAATATAAGAAAGGGGCCAAGAGTAACATACAAGAATGTGAAGCCATGGGGGGAGCAAAGCCGAAGACTACCGATTCGGAAGATCTTCGGCAATTTTGCTCGTCGCTTCAAAAAAGTGTACATGACGATTAAGATTTTATCTTGGAATGTGAATGGACTGAACTCACCACAGAAAAGGAAAAAAATATTTACATATCTGAGACAATTTAATAATGATATAATTTGTTTACAAGAAACTCATGTTAGAACAAAAGATCAAAAATATCTGATAAATTCAAGATTAGGAATACATTTTATAGCCTCAAGTCTGGAAAAAAAGAATGGTGTGGTTATTTACATAAATAAAAGACTGTCAGCTAAAATTATAGAAGCAGATGAAGGAGGCAGGTTTATAGCAATTGAACTGCACACAGTAAGTGGCCAAATTCTAGTGATCGGAATTTATGCTCCTAATCAACAATAGGATCACTTTTACAAAACTTTGCACACCAAGATACTGCAATGGGATTATAGATCTATTTTAATCATGGGAGATTGGAATGGAGTAATTGACTCTAAAATAGATAAAAAGAGTTTGGCGAAATCAAGGATTAGACTGCCACAGACTTTTTTTGACATGAAAGAAGATTTGGAATTAAAAGATATTTGGAGAATACATAATCCAAAAGAATTGGACTTTACTTTTTTTTCTGATAGACATAGATCTTTTTCTAGGATTGATTTTATTTTACTATCAGCTGATTTACTAGTAAAAACAAAAAGAACAAAATTTTTCCAAGGACTTTAACCAACCACAGCCCGGTATGGATAGAAATTGAGATGGGAAAGATTGAGAGAAGATCATGGAGATTAAATGAAAATCTGTTTAGATATGAAAAGAATATTACAGAACTTAAAAAACAGATGAAAGAATTCTTTGAAATGAATTTGAATAAGGGTGCCCCTATTGAAATCGTGTGGGATGCGAGTAAAGCGTATATGAGAGGGGTACTCATTCATATGAACTCTAAACACAAACTGAATAGACAAAAAAAAAAGATCTGAAATTGAAGCAGAAATAAAGAATAAAGAACAGTTACTTATTAAAAATCCAACAGATGAAAGAATACGAGGAGCTATAAAACTTCTGAAAGATCAATTTCAAATGCTTATGGCGGAACAAACAGCAACAAATTTACAATTTGCGAAACATAACACGTTTTGCAATGCTAACAAACCGGGCAGATGGTTGGCTTATACACTAAGGAAGAAGCAGAGTACACGGATTATTGATAGTATTGATATTGGAGGGAAGGAAATTTCTCAACAAAAATTAATTAGAGAAGTTTTTGTAGATTATTACACTAAATTATATGCTAAAGATGACACACAGAATGGACTTATAGAAGAATATTTAGAAAACAAAAGAGTTACAAAAATTACCAATCAACAAAAGGAGAGAATGAATTATCCTATAACAGCCGAGGAGATTATTGCCGCAATTAAACAATTGAAAACAGCTAAAGCTCCTGGGACGGATGGTTTAACTGCGGTGTACTATAAAACTTTACAAGCAGAAATGATTGAGCATCTTAAAGATTTATTTTGTAGTATACAACAAGGGGGTAAAATACCCCCATCATGGAAAACAGCTTATATTTCATTGATACCGAAAGAGCAAATAGGTCCTAAAAAACCTGAGAATTTTAGACCAATATCTCTTCTGAATAATGACTAAAATATTTGCAAAAGTATTAGCCAACAGGTTGATGCCAGTTATTCAAGAGGTGATTCACTGTGACCAAGCGGGATTTATAGAAGGCAGATACATGAAGGAAAACGTAAGGCAAGTTATAGATTTATTGGAATATCTTGAGAAGAATAAACAGATCCCTGCAGTGCTGGTTTTCTTGGATGCGGAGAAGGCCTTTGATACAGTGGATTGGAATTTTCTATTAAAGACTTTAAAAAAGATGGACTTTGGGGACCAATTTATACAGGCGGTTTCAGCAATTTATCAAGAACAAAAGGCACAGATTATTATTAATGGAAGTTTGACAACAGATTTTAATATTGAAAAAGGAACAAGACAAGGTTGTCCATTATCCCCATTGTTATTTATTTTAACATTAGAAGTCTTGTTGAATACAATACGGCAGTGGTCCCCAACCTTTTTATCGCCGCGGACCAATCAGCCTTTGATAATTTTACCGTGGCCCGCTGAGCGCGCGCAGGGGTGGGGGGCTTTGTTCGCGACGACACATTGATTGTTTATATATCAGATTGTTTTGATTAAACAACTTTTATTTTATTGTATTTAAACATGCCTTACAAAATAAAATACAATTACATAAATATAAAGTGCTTTAACATTTTAACAGTTAAACTTTAACTAAGCGCTCTAGTTACTAGAATCTAGTGAATCAATGAGAACCCTGAGCTTGTTTTTCTGCAACGAGACGGTTCCATCTGGGGGTAATAGGAGACAATGACACCCGAAGTGTCTTGCTTATGTCCAGTTTATTTCGTTGTTTTATTTTGGTTGCTGTCACTGCAGAAAACCCCGCTTCACACAGACAGAAAAGCGAGAAGAGCTAAAAAAACAAACAAACATCGGGGTCCTGTGCGGGAGGGGGTTTCAACCTCTTCTCCAAAGCACCTGAAGGTAGGAGGAGAAACTGGATGGAGCAAGGAGATAAGCAGCCTCGAACTAAGGAGAAACTTCCTGACACCCAGAACAATTAACCAGTGGAAAAGCTTAGCCTTCAGAAGTTGTGGGAGACCCATCAGTGGAGGCTTTTAAACAGAGACTGGACAGCCATTTGTCTGAAATGATATTGGGTCTCCTGCTTGATCTGGGGTTGGAATAGAAGACCTCCAAGGATCCTTCAAACTATGAGCTCCTCTGTTACAAACCTCCAGGGATGCAGCACCCACAACCTCTGGAGAACCAACCTCCACTTGAAAGAGGCTTTTTCAATCTTCCCACCAGCAGAAATTGCAGCCACCAGTTTCCCAGCCTGCAGCACCAGTGGGCTTCCATTTGGGGAGGGAAGGAACCTGCAGCAGCAGCAGCTGAGAGGCTTCAGCCCAGTTGCTTCTCCGCTTCCAGGCCGTGGAGGGAACCAAACAGCCCGACTTGCTCCCGGACTCTCCTCCCACCTGCAGCCCTCAACTCACCTGCCAGCTGCTGCTTCGACCATGGAAACAGCACAAAAGCCGCTCTGCACACCAACTTCCTCCCATGAGTCATCCGGAAAAGGAAGTTCCTCTGCGCTTCTCCTCTCCTCCCATCCTTTCTATCAATACGGTACTCGATGGTTTTAACTCCTTTATTATGCACTTTTCAGGCACAGAGGTTGCCTACCGGCCGCTGCAGCAATCATGTCCCCCGGCCGCTGCAGCGATCATGGCCCCCGGCCGCTGTGCGGCCCGGTGCCAGGTACTCCACGGCCCGGCACCGGTCCGCGGACCGGGGGTTGGGGACCACTGCAATACGGGATTCGAGCACCTTGAAAAGAATAGTGATAAGGCAAGAGGATTACAGAATAAGGGCATTTGCAGATGATCTGGTTGTTACCCTAACACAGCCGATAGAATCAATAATCCAGATGAAAGACATTATAAAAGATTATGGTATAGTATCAGGATTTAGACTGAACCAGAAAAAAACTAAGATGATAGTTAAAAATATGACACAAGATCGAAAATACGAACTTGAAAGCAAGGCAGGTTTTGAGATAGTACCAAAGGTTAAATATCTAGGAGTTCAGGTTGCAGAATCAAATACGAAATTGTTTCAAAATAATTATGAGGTGCTGTGGCGAGATGTACAGAAAGACATGGAGACTTGGAAAAAACTGCAACTGTCTTTACTTGGAAGAATAGCAGCAGTTAAGATGAACATTTTGCCAAGATTCTTTTTTTGTTTCAAATGATTCCGGTGCTTAAAAGTGATAAACAATTGAAAGAATGGCAAAGTGGATTGAATAAGTTTGTCTGGAATGGAAAAAAACCGAGAGTGAAACTGAAAATTATGCAAGATGTTCCAGAAAGGGGAGGTCTTAAACTTCCAAACCTACAATTATATTTTGAAGCAGCAGCTTTGACTCAAGCAAGTGATTGGTTTGGAAGGAAAAAGACTGGGATTTTGAATATAGAAAGTTTTGATCTTGAATTTGGTTGGCACGCTTACTTATTTTATGAGAACAAAGTGGATAAAGTATTTAAAAGCCATATACTTAGAGACTCTTTGATGAGAGTTTGGAAGAAGCACCGATTCAAATGGGATTACAAAATACCGCTATGGCTGGATCTTGTATGTGGAATACAAATATAATGTCACTCGGGGGGGGGGTTTATACAAAGAAGTTCTTTTTGCAGATGCGGGCAGATGGCAACTGAAGACTTTAGAAACGCTGTTGGAAGAAGGGATTAATTTAACTTGGTTACAGTATAATCAACTTCAATTGAGATGGAAAGAGGACCAAAAAATTGGTATAATGATGCATGAGGAAGAACTGGTTAGACATATAAAAGAGAAAGGTCCAATGCATATTAAAAGGCTTTATAATGTTTTGTTAGAAAGGGATTCAGAAACTGAATTGGTTAAAGATTGCATGATAAAGTGGGCACAAAATTTTGCAGAACCAGCGATGTTGGAAACATGGGAAAAAATATGGGTTCAGAATGTCAAATTTGCACAGTCGCAGAATTTGAGGGAAAATTTTTATAAAATGTTTTATAGATGGCATTTAGATCCTAAGAAATTGTTGTGCATGTACCCTAATGTTCAACCAAAATGCTGGAGATGTGATTGCCTAGATGCCACATATTATCATGTGTGGTGGACTTGTAAGAAAGTGAAGGCTTTTTGGATAAAAATTTGGTGGGTCATGCAGAATGTTTTGAAGAAAAAAATTCAGTTTTCTCCACAATTGTTTTTATTGGGTATAGTTAAGGGTTTTACATTGGGTGAAACAAAGTTGATATTGTATATGATAACAGCAGCGAGATTACTGATAGGTCAATACTGGAAAAATGAAGTTATGCCCACTATTGAGGAATGGACTTTGAAGATGGCCAGCTTTGCAGAGATGACCAAGATTTCAGCATATCTAAAAAATCACTCACAAGAGACTTATGTATGGGAGTGGAAAAAGTGGATAGACTATGTGCAGAATAAATATCAAACTAGGAAATATCAGATAGCTTTTAACTGAATGTATTATATAGAGATAGAATATTTGAATTTTGTGAAGATGTGGAAAATATACAGGGGGTGGAGGGGTTCAAGTTTTATAAAAAGGGGATTTGGATTTGGATTATATTCTGTGGAAGTCCGGGGGGGAGGGGTGGGTTAGGGGGGGGGGAATTGGGGAGAAAATGTAATTGTAAAACTTTTTCAATTAAAAAAAAAAAAGTGCGAGGACCTGTCAGAAATCACTTTTTTCAGCCCTCTGGGTAGTCCTTTTGTGCACAGGGACTACTCAGAGGACTGAAAAAGTTATTTCTGACTGGTCCTCGCACTTTTTACCAGTCCTCGAACTTACGACTGTCCTCACATTTTACGTTTTTGCCATATCTTGTCACCATGGTGAAGAGAAGCAGTTGTGAAATGAGTACACGGTTGTTAAGAATGCTGCACGGGCGTAAATGTAAGGATGGTCATAAGTGGAGGACCAGTCAAAAGTGCGAGGACCTGTCAGAAATGACTTTTTTCAGCCCTCTGAATAGTCCCTATACACATAGCCATGGCCATCCGGTCACATGACCAGCTAGCCACGCCCACCCAGTCACATGACCTCCAAGCCACACCACAAAATAAGCCACGCCCACAGAACTGGTAGTAAAAAAATTTAGAAACCACCCTTGGTTGGGGGTCACCACAACATGAGGAACTGTATTAAAGGGTCGCGGCATTAGGAAGGTTGAGAACCACTGAGATAAACCATCAGTTTATGGATTTCTTAAATTCTTCTTATAATGCTTATAGCTAAGATTTTAACAGCACAAAACAATTTCTCATTTTACGAAGGTTATTTTTTAATTTTAGTTGAACAAATGTATTTGTAGTAATAACACGTGATTTGGAAAAGGCTAGAGGGAGCATTTTACTTCTAATTTACTTTCATAAGTCAGGTATGATAACCGCACTTTTGCTTTGTCAGTGGTGTTATACATGTTTAAACTATAAAGATCGCTATGTCCACTGAAAAATTATGATTTACTCCTTATTCTTAATCCTAAATTTGAGGAAGGTGGATTCTGGCTATTTAAAAAAACCCTAGTAGTGAAAGCAAATTGCCAATGGAGTCAGTTGGTGGATTTCCCTTCACTGGGTATATTCTAGCAGAGGCTGGACAGCCATCTGTGCAGACATTAAGTTTGGACTCATGGTCAAAATTATTCCTTCCACATTCATTATATCATTCTTGTCCTATGTTGTAGGTAGGTAGGTAGGTAGGAAGAATAGTGTAAATTGTGAAGACACGGATAGGGAAGGAGCATTTACAGCATATTCTGATGCACTCTTTTGTATCAGTGAAAGATTATTGTATCTGAACTCTGCTATAGCAAGAAGGCTTGGATATACAAAACTTGCTTATTGTACCACTTAAAATACATATAATTTTTTATATTTGTTGCAGCACTAAGTAGGAAATTTTTAACAGCTGTATCCAAATATGACATTGAGTGCTCAAAGCAGGTGGTCACAGGAATATATACGGTGAAGGGGGACTTCTGTTTACCACCTGTGCTGTGACTTAATAATTTCTCTTTATTTCTGATGGCAGAATGCTTATATGGTGGAACTACACCACCCATCTTTGCAACAGACCTAGCTGGAATGTACCTCTCAAGATGTTCCCAGATTCAGGGGCAGAATCTGTTCCCAGATTCTGCCCCTGACTTTAAGAAGCAGCAAAGCACAGATGCTTCCAGAGTGTTAGTAGGGTTGCCATGAATGAAAAAAAATCGGCTAAAAAGACATTTTTTAAAAGCTACAAAAGTTGAGTATTGCTTATGATTATGAAATTCAGCATATTAAAAACGTAGGAAACCAGTTAGGATGGAGTAATAGAGTAAGGAAATTGGCTGTCTTTCTGGAGAAATAAGTGAGAACTTGCTGTAAAGCAACAATTGGTTACAGGTCCCATTTCTTCCATTCTGTTTCTTGCACAATAAAATGTTTCATCTATACTCAGCTCCTTTCCCAAAGGGCCTAGGCTAGGCTGTTATGCTGATGTTACCGAAAGTGGGTTCTATCTAGCACTCATTTCACAACTGCTTCTTTTCAACATGGTATAAGATAGGGCAAAAAAACGTAAAATGTGAGGACAGTCGTAAATTCAAGGACTGGTCAAAAGTGTGAGGACCAGTCAAAAATAACTTTTTCAGCCCTCTGAGTAGTCCCTGTGCACAAAAGGACTACACAGAGGGCTGAAAAATGTGATTTCTGACAGGTCCTCGCACTTTTGACTGGTCTTCGCAGTTATGACTGGTCATCATTTATGCCCATTGTACCATTCTTAACAACCGTGTCACTCATTTCACAACTGCTTCTCTTCACCATGGTGACAAGATAGGGCAAATACGTAAATTGTGAGGGCAGTCATAAGTTCGAGAACTGGTCAAAAGTGCAACGACCAGTCAGAAATAACTTTTTCAGCCCTCTGAGTAGTCCATATGCATAAAAGGATACAGCAATAGAGAGGGATGAAGGAAGGGAAGGGAAATTAGAGTAGGAGTGAAGGTAACAGAGGGAGGAGGAAGAGAGGAGGAGAAAGAGAAAGAAAGAGGAAGTAGGGAGAAGAAGAAGGGGGGAAGAGAAAGTAAGTAAGAAAGAAAAGACAGAGGTGGTAGGTTTGAGGAGAAAGATTGCTGTACAATAAAAAAGATGAAAAGGAAGAAAGCCAACCCCAAACGAATATTAAGATACTAAGATAAAGAATGAATTGTTAAACTTTAAAGAATAAAAGAGAACAAATAGCAATAAATAGCAATAATTAGAAACACATACAAACATACAACGCATTTTCTTTGAACAGAGTATTTGGCCGGTTCACAAATTTAAACCGTTGTAGGAGGTTAGCACCTACCCCTTTCCTAGAAGAATGAAATATTTTGGGAAATATTAAAAAGGCAGAATATTATATTTCCCTACCTGGATGGGAAATGGAGAAGCATATTTTACAGACAGAGCAGCTCCCAGCTTCCTGCCCCCCACCCTTTGTTAATGGGCCAGAGGCAGAAAGTCAATCCTTTGTCAAAGGACATTGCAACACAATAGCAACAGAAACTAACACAATGGGCCCCATCAAGCCATGTGATCCTGTCCACCATTAAACCATCTTTCCAAGCAGTCTCCATGTTTCCAGTGTCTTTTTCCCCACTTGGAGCAGAACCCAGAAGGATATTTCTTCCAACACAGTATTTAGTCATTTCAATTAAATTTACAATTTCTATATTTCCTTTTTACCATATTTATTCCTCATCTATTTTTTTAAAAAAACAATATTACCCTTCATCCTCATCTCTAATCTTAATCAAATTCAACTTTTCCCTTCTATTCTATATTATACCCCTTCACATTGTCATCTCTTTTTATATCCATCCTCACATTGGTTAATTATGTAATACAGTTGTTTAATAAAAATTCAACATTTTAATATAAATCAATTTGTTATATAACTATTTTTGTATATTAATCAATATGAACATGAATATTCCAATTATTTCCATGCAATCCAATTTCTTACAAATCAATTAATTATATTTGCCAATAATAATAAATCAAATAATTTCCCCCATATATTCCTCCAAACCACAACTTAACCAATTAATAGTATCTCAATTATTACAATTCCCTAGTTAAATAGAGCTTTTTTTCTTTTGTGTTTTAAAATCTTGGAACTCTCCTCTTTTGCCCTAAATTTCCCATTGTTTGCAGTTTTGCACCTACCTTTTTTGGTGAGGAAAAAGAAAAAGAAATCTCTCTGCCTCATTTTGTCACGTTGCAGCCTGCTTACTTTCAATTTCGCTTTTTCAGCATAGCTAGAGCGAAAAAAATCTGCTCCAGGAATTTACCTCTTTGCAGCTAGCTCTTTGAAGCCCCGCAGCAAGAATTTAAAGTTTTTTTTCCCTCTAGCCATCAGCTGGGACTCCGGAGGCAGCAATAGAGTGGGAGTGGGCGGGTAAGCGAATGGCCCGCGATCCAACAGAGGCAGAGGGTGAGGGTGAAGACATGAGGGGGGACGAGAGAGGGCTTTGGCGACCCCTGTGAAATGGCCGTTAGACCCCCAGGTTGAGAACCGCTGGTTTATCTGGTCAGATAAATGCAATGAAATGTCTGCAAGCAAACAACCAAGCTCAGAGAGCATCAAGGACTCCACAAAGTGTCCAAAGACAACTGAAAAATCATACAGAGGGAAGGAAAATATTGTAGAAGTCTGTCACTGAAATTTGTTAGGATGCAGTTCTATGGCTTCTGGGATGCAGCCTTAAAAACATACAATTAATATTCCATCCAAACTGACAGCCAGCTTGATGTACTGGTGTTGGCCTAGAAGCCAGGAGATTGCTTGTTTTAGGCCTTCTTTAAACAGGAAGCCAGCTGGTTGACATTGGACTAATCATTCTGTCTCAGCTCAATCCATTTCACAGTTGGGATAAAAATTTAACAATAATCCTCAGAAACACACATACACTTCTTAAGCACGTCTACCATTTAAACAGTGGTCAACTTCATCTAATATAATCATCATGTCCTTTTGCACATAGGATGAAGGGAAGGGTAAAAATCCTCAGTTTAGTGATTTAATAGATTTATCAACACATTTTTCTTGGCAATGTATCAAAGTGGTTTCCCTTTGCCTGATGGTATTAAACTTCATGATCTAACCTACAGCCTGATTTTTCTTAGTACTCTCCCATCCCTAATACTACCATATTCACTCGGATTTGTTTACCCACAGAAAAGCATAATAGTAAAAAATAGTAAAGCATAATACTGCAAAATAGCAGTAAACCTTTTCTTCAGAAATGTGATACATGGAAATATCTATTACCATTCCTATACTTAATAATAAATTTTAAAAAACTGTAAAGGAGCAGTTTGCTGTAGACTAGAATGTGCAAGATGGCAAATTTGAGTCCCACCTTAGGCCTGAAGCCAACTGGGTGACCTTGGGCCAGTCACTCTTTGTCAACCCTAGGGTTAGTCCTTGACACAAGGGCTAACCACTCCCAAAAATTCTGTCCAGGAAGTCCCCAGGAATCAACAAGAACTGGAAGGCAGATTCTGCCTCCCAAATTAACAGAATTTCCGAGAACAAACAACGAAGACATCAAAACACTTCTAAGTCTTGCCCAGAATATTAGACAAATCAGCAAGAAGCCTTTAGTATTTTAAAAGACTGGACAAATTTATTGATGCATAAAACTTGTAGGCACACAGGATGCCGCTATTTTCCGTTCTGGAAAAGTGGAAGTCTTAGATAATATGGCAATCCCGAGAAACACCCCACTGAAAGCCTCTTACCTGGGGGTGGGTGGGTATTTCTGTTTTCTTTCTTTCTTTGGCTAACTTTGCGGTCTTGGGAACCATCCGGTCGCCCTACTAAAGAAAGGAGAAGGGTGGGAGAACACGGACCCCAAACCAGGCTTGTTCTGTTACCCGAAACGAATTAAATCCGCAAGAGTGTTAATGATACCAGTGAAGGGCAGATTATGACACGTCCCGATCAAATGCTTCGAGTCATGTGCAAAAGCAACACTAAGTTAACCCAGCTAACTTCCTTGGAAAGTACGTGGCTCAACCGGATCCAGGGTTGCTATCGATGAGGAACGAACCATTTGAATCAGAAAGGAGTTATCTGGCACGCCCCGGGCACCAACCGCTAAAACATTAACCTTCCGTGGCCCTGGAGCAAACAGCATGATTTACCTTCCTGGTAGCGGCCATTACCAGTAGAAAGAAAAGGAGGAACTGATTGGCTTGCGCAATCCCAAACCGTCGATGCTTACAACTTCCGTCATGCATTGCGCAACGTTCTCGTTAACCACTGAGTGCCTCAAAGAATCTTAGCTTGAATCCTTGTAAATTGCAAGCGTTGCAAGCGTCTTTTGGTGTTGAAGTCGGGCTTTAATGCAGAGTTTCTCAGATTAGACAATTCATTTAAAATGGCTGGAGAATTCTGGAAGTTGAACTCCACAAAAGCTTTAATCTAAAGCCACCATACCTTTCTGCAATAATCCATGCAGTCACTAATGAGCGGCAAAGAGATACGGAAGAATAAAGGCAAACAATCCTGTCCCAGGATAATGTTGCAAGATCCAATCTTAGTTCGTCATCTGGACCAGAGATTTAGTCTGCCAAGCTTTTGGACTCGTATTCGAGCCCATCTTCAGGAAACTTATGAGAAGAGGAGAGGACGAGTCACGCTGCTTTTTTCCACTCCTCAAACGCTAGCAAAAAACAGCCTTCTGAAAGGCTCAGAATGCAAATGCGACTTTATAAATTCAAAAATAAGTAAAATAAAACACTGGTGTGTCTTTTTCTTGATTTCCTGAATGGTGTTAGAAATGCTATTAGGTATGTAAATACCATAGTGTAGGAAGTTAGCACCCACCCCTTTCCTGGAAGAATGAAATATTTTAGAAAATATTAAAAAGGCAGAATATTATATTTCCCTGGATGAGAAATGGAGAAACATGTTTTAAAGACAAAGCAATTTCCTGCCTCCTCCCCCACACCACACCTTTGTTAATGGGCCAGAGGCAGAAACTCAATCCTTTGTCAAAGGACCATAATCTGCAAAACAATAGGACCCATCTAGGACAGAAACTCACCACATGGCACCTGGGAAGATTACATCAGCCAGCAAGGCTAGCTAAGACCCCCACCCCCTGGGAGTCTGACAATCATCAGGATACTCTTTCGGGGCCCCAGGAAGTTCAAAGCCAGAGAGAGCATAAAACCCGGGGACTTGCTGAATCTCGCCGTTTTCTGTTCAGGAACTCAAACCATGTGATTCTGTCCACTATTAAACTATCTTTCCAAGCAGTCTCCATGTTTTCAGTGTCTTTTTCCCCACTTGGAACTGAACCCAGAAGGATATTTCTTCCTACAATTTGGCACCTCCACAGATGGGACTCCAAGCTAACCTAACCAATGGACCAGGCCCAGGTAAGCCTCCCTTGTTAGCAGCAGACCCATTGAGTCTGTGGGCATGTTTTCCTGGACCTTGGCCATTCGGAACTAGGTTTTAAAGGGGTTTTGAGTTTGAGCTCAAAGGCTGCTTGGAAAGAAGGTGAGTACCTCTAAATTTTAATTTTAAAGCATGGAAAAGCATATGAAATGTGTGTATGCCTGCATGTGTGTGAGTGAAGGCCCTTCTCCCAATCACAGCTGGATATTGCTTCCTCTGTGCATTTCCTAACTGCAGAAAGACCAACAGTCTGGAGAGCATGAGGGTTTTGCCAGAGCACAGGACCTTCTGTCAGGGAAGGAGGAAGTGTGTGTGTGGGATTCCACCCGGACAACAGTCTGATTCTACCTCTTTGAGTGACCTCTAGCCGCACCTCTGCCTACCACTAGCTCCACCGAGTCATGACCGGTAGGATAGAGAAAGCAAGGGGGGTTCGCCGTATGTGGGACTTTGTGTTTAAAGGGAACAGAAGCCGAGCGAACATTGAGCAAAAATGAAAAGGGCAATAAAAGTAAAGGGAATCTCTGGTGTTTTCAAGAAAGCATAGCCCTGTTAGTTGCAAATAGAGTAAGGAGGTGCAGGGGCAGTTGGTCTTCACGGATTACCTTTTGGATCCGAAAATCCAGGTGAATTCCCTCGGTAGGAAGGGGCCTGTACTTCGTAAGGGAATCAAAGTCCTTCCCAGAATTTTTTTTTTTGTATTCTGAATACTGCAGGTGACCCACCCGGCTAAGCCAAAGTGAACCTTACATTTCAAGGGTCATGGGAAGCAGTAGCTCGAGGGTGGAGGGTAGCCCCCTGGAAGCATTGCTTGAGGCCTGGGACGCCAGGCGGGTGCCAGTTTTAGCTGGCATGAGAAAAAGGTTGACTCAGCCTTCCATCTTTTCAAAAGTAGGTAAAATGAGGTAAAATGAGGACCCAGATTGTGGGGGCAATAAGCTGACTTTGTATAAATATACAAAAGTATGAAGGCTATTGCTTAACGCATTGTAAGCCGCCCTGAGTCTCCGGAGAAGGGCGGCATATAAATTAAAGCAAAAAAGAAAAAAGAAATTGAGAAAATTGTGTAAAAAAAAATAGGCTCTGCTAAGAAATAACACCAGGAGACAAATTTGGCTAAATAAATGTACTTAAAAGAAAAGGGAAATATATAAATAGGAATGTTGGGGGTTTTGTTTGTTAGTTTGTTTGTCTCTCTATCTTCTATGCAACCACATGGTATGTTTGTTAAGATTTGTGCTTTCCCTAATTTAACTGAGATTTATGGCGGGAATGATCAGTGTATGTGTAAATCTCAGAGTTTTGTTTTCATCTCTTTGTCCTCCTCTGTTTTTATGTGTGTATGTCTAAGTCTTTGTGCACCCTTGAGGTAATTGTAATTGTAAAATGTATCTGATCCATAGAGACAAGAATTTGAAATTGTGAGAAGAAAAAGAAAAAGAAAAAAGGTTGAAGCAATGAAAAATGGGAGAGAGAGAGAGAGAGAGAGAGAGAAAGAGCCTTTAGCCCTGTGTTTGTCTGGCCAACAAGAACAGAGTAAAGAAAACTTTTCATTTTATTTCTGTTTTTTTTCTCCTTCCCTCTCTGTATCTTAAAGTAACAACTCAAGTTTATGAGGAAACGTTTTAAGTTCATTTACAGAAAAAAAAATTCAGTCTTGCATTTACTGTATGTGTTTAAATAGGTTTACCTGTTCATCTCTTCCCTGAAGCAAGTGAATCCAGTTTTTTCTTATCTGTAGTGTCTCCATTTTGTTGAAACTGCATTATCTGTTTAGTAACTGCAATACTGTTGTGTTGTTTCTTTTCAAACTCTGCCTGCAAGCTATCTATCCCCCCCCCATCTCTAATCCTGGGAAGATTACCCACAAAAGGGGAGAGGGGACCCAGTTCTAATGTCTTTCAGCTCAGCACAGATGACTCTGCAACTGTGGAAGCAGAGCACATGGATCCAGGTGCTGCCTCCAAAGGAGACCTTCCATCTGTTTGAGCCAGAAATTGGGTTTGAATCCAGCCTCCACTGAAAGTCATCACATCAACCAGAGTGGAGCAGACTTTCCCAAGCCTGACTGACCAGCCTTACCACCAAGCATGCAACCCAGCAGACATGAAAGAAAAGACCCTGAGATGTACAAGCAAAGACTAAAAGACTCTTTTCAATCCCCAGAAGACAGCTGGAAAGACTATGGGTGTGTGTGTGGAAATTCATTGTAAGGTTTTTTTTCTTGTCTCATTTATATAGTAATCAGTCTAATGTACTCATGTAAAGCTTGTATTTGGGAGTGGCTGCCATAGCAAGTTATGTACACCTTAGATTTCTGTCTGGTGGGGAGGAGAAATATGTCCAAAATGTTTGTATTGCCTGTATTATAAGAGTAGCTGCATACACATGCACACACAGAAAGACACACCATTCAGAATCAGACTGAAACTATTCCCTTCACTTACCTCCACACAAAGCTTCTCCTAGGTTGATTTTTGCTCTGTAGCACTAAAAGCCCAAGGAGTCATATCTCCCTGCTAATTCCATGGGGGAGGGGGCAATCCCCCTCAGGCAATTTCCTCACTTGAAGAGATAGCAGAAAAAGTGATATCCAAAACCGAAGCCCTGACTGACTCACAACCCGGTTGCCCAGTAAAGCACGATATGTTGCGCTGGTGGTCTCATAAGTAGAAGTCCCAGGGCTCATTGTGTGTAATTAAAAAAAAAGCCTGGATTGTACACTGGCTAACCTCAATTTGGACTCACAAATCCTGGATGCACTAAAGTAAGAGCTAGGCAGGTTTAGTAACCAACCCATGAAATGAGCAGTCTGTAATTTAAAAGAAAATCATGGCTGTGAAAAATTTTGGGACATGTGTTTGCTTGAAACCTGACTGGAAGCTCACAGAAAATGATATCTGACATCTGAAATTAATTGGCATAGAAATTGGATACTGTAAAATTCTTACCAGAACTTTTCTCCTGGCTGCCAGACCTTCATGGTTGAAAGCTTTTGGAAGCCACTGAAGGAATCCTTTTCTGTTGCCTCTCTCAATGCATTCCCCTTTGCATCAGAACAATTAAAAGCACCCATCAAGCCTCCCTGACCTGATCAATTTTAATTGTTTGCCAAGAACTTGTTTCAAAACTCATGTTTGTTTGTTTTTTAAAAGTAGGAATTATAGGAAGTTAGCACCCACCCCTTTCCTGGAAGAATGAAATATTTTAGGAAATATTAAAAAGGCAGAATATTATATTTCCCTGGATGAGAAATGGAGAAACATGTTTTAAAGACAAAGCAGCTTCCTGCCTCCACCCCCCCACACACACACCTTTGTTAATGGGCCAGAGGCAGAAACTCAATCCTTTGTCAAAGGACCATAATCTGCAAAACAAGGACAGAAACTCACCACATGGCACCTGGGAAGATTGCATCAGCCAGCAAGGCTAGCTAAGACCTCCAACCCCTGGGAGTCTGACAATCATCAGGATACTCTTTCGGGGCCCCAGGAAGTTCAAAGCCAGAGAGAGCATAAAACCCAGGGACTCGCTGTATCTCGCCCTTTTCTGGTCAGGAACTCAAACCATGTGATCCTGTCCACCATTAAACCATCTTTCCAAGCAGTCTCCATGTTTCCAGTGTCTTTTTCCTCACTTGGAACTGGACCCAGAAGGATATTTCTTCCTACAATAGTATTAACATTTATGTATTAACATTTGAATGATGTAGTTTTGATATTTTTTCCCTTTGATGTCTATGGAGGTTCTCGGTCATCCAGGTATGGTTGTCCCAAAGGTGCTTTTTCAGGAGGCAACTGGACTTTTTTTTTCCTTTGAAGATTTATACTCCATGCAGACAGCTGGTCATTTGCATTTGCATTTGCTGTCAGCACTTCAACCTGCATTTACTCTAGTGCTGACATAAGAAGGAGAAGCGAAGGCGTCTGGAAAGGGATTTTTGACTTTTCACCTACTTATTTTCCCTGGAGATAATATCCCCTAGGAGATGGGATGAGGAGGGAGAAATTCCTTTGAGCTGGAGTAGATTAGGGGTAGAATGACTTGGAAGATGGCCAATGAGTGCAGGGGAGTCGGGAACGGAAAGGGAGGGTTTGGGGGCTGGAAGTCAGTGTTGGCTTCAATTGTAGTCGGGTTTTAGAATGCCATGCTTAATAAATAGGAGTTTTTCTTTGAAGACTTTGTTTGAAATGCAATTTATTTGAGACGACCTCGAAACCTGACATTTGCATTTTGAATAAAAAACATTAAAATGTGCAAATGACCAGCTGTCTGCATGGAATATAAATCCTTCCATTCCCCACCATCCAATCAAAGCTGAAGCTTCTTGGATGAGAAGCAAAAGGTCTTCAAAGGAAAAAAAAAGTCCAGTTGCCTCCTGAAAAAGCATCTTTGGGTTTTTGATTTGATATTCTCTCTCTCTCTCTCCTATTCCAGACTAAGTAGTTTTTGGCTCAGATAATAGCTTTTTTTTTAATGGGTGACATGGATGTATATCTGAAATTAGTGGGGAAAAGTCTAAAATCCATATTAGACATGTTTTGTTAAGTTGTACTGTTGGAAGAAACATCCTTCTGGGTTCTGCTCCAAGTGGGGAAATAGACACTGGAAACATGGGGACTGCTTGGAAAGATGGTTTAATGGTGGACAGGATCACATGGCTTGAGTTCCTGAACAGAAAAGGGGGCAGATACAGTAAATCCTCGGGTTTTTATGCTCTCTCTGGCTTTACACTTCTTGGGCCCCCAAAAGAGTATCCTGATTGGTTGTCAGACTCCCAGGGGTGGGGGTCTTAGCTAGCTTTGCTGGCTGATGGTCACATGTGTTTCCCAGGTCACATGTGGTGAGTTTCTGCTGCTATTGTGTAGAGGGCTAATCCTATCTTTGTTGGATCTTTGGCAATTCCTACTATGGCTCTGCCTGAAGGAGGTAGATCTTTGTTATGTGGAATAGACTGGCCCAGGCCTTAATGGCCCATTGACAAAGGGTGGGGGCAGGAAGATGGGAGCTGCTTTAAAATATGCTTATCCATTTCTCATCCAGAGAAATATAATATTCTGCCTTTTTCATATTTCCCAAAATATTTCACTCTTCCAGGAAAGGGGTGGGTGCTAACTTCCTACAATCCCTACTTTTTTCCCCCCAAAACGTGAGTTTTGAAGCAAGTTCTTGGCAAAAGATTAAAATTGATCAGATCAGGGAAGCTTGATGGGTGCTTTTAATTGTTCTAATGCAAAGGGAAAGATATTGATACCTTCAGTGGCTCCTGAAAGCTTTCAACCATGAAGGTCTAGCAGCCAGGAGAAAAGTTCTGGTAAGAATTTTACAGTATCCAATTTTCCATGCCAATTAATTTCAGATTTCAGATATTACTTTCTATGAGCTTCCAGTCAGGTTTTAAGCAAGCACATGTCCCAAAATTTTTCACAGCCATGGTTTTCCTTTAAATTACAGGCTTTCGTGGGTTGGTTACTAAACCTGCCCTAGCTCTTACTTTAGTGCATCCAGGATTTGTGAGTCCAAATTGAGGTTAGCCAGTGTACAATATCCAGGCTTTTTTTTTTTTTTTTTTTTTTTTTGGTGTTACACACAATGAGCCCTGGGACTTCTACTGTTGAGACCACCAATGCAACATATCATGCTTTACTGGGCAACTGGGCAGCATCATTTGTAAGTCACAGTCAGGGCTTGGGTTTTGGATATCACTTTTTCTGTTATCTCTTCAAGTGAGGGAATTGCCTGAGGGGGATTGCCCCCTCCCCCATGGAATTATCAGGGAGATATGACTCTTTGGCTTTTAGTACTACAGAGCAAAAATCAACCTAGGAGAAGCTTTGTGTGGAGGTAAGTGAAGGAAATAGTTTCAATCTCATTCTGAATAGTGTCTCTCTCTGTGTGTGCATGTGTATGCAGCTACTTTTACAATACAGGCAATACAAACATTGTGGACATATTTCTCCTCCCCACCAGACAGAAACCTTAAGGTGTACATAACTTGCTGTGGAAACCACTCCCAAATACAATTCTTACAATAAACTGATTACAATATAATTGAGACAAGAAAGAAAACCTTACAATGAATTTCCACCCTCCCCATAGTCTTTCCAGCTGTCTTCTGGGAATTGAAAAGAGTCTTTTGGTCTTTACTTATACATCTCAGGGTCTTTTCTTTAATGTCTGCTGGGTAGCATGCGTGGTGGTAAGGCTGGTCAGTCAGGCTTGGGAAGGTCTGCTTCAATCTGGTTGCTGTGCTGACTTTCAGTGGAGACTGGATTCAAACCCAATTCCTGGTTCAAACAGATGGAAGGTCTCCTTTGGAGGCAGCACCTGGATCCATGTGCTCTGCTTCCACAGTTGCAGA
The DNA here is from genome assembly GCA_022577455.1 of Arizona elegans. Lineage (NCBI taxonomy): Eukaryota > Metazoa > Chordata > Lepidosauria > Squamata > Colubridae > Arizona > Arizona elegans. The sequence goes on along the minus strand of JAKOOJ010000007.1, from coordinate 28,473,216 downwards.
GTCATCTGTGCTGAGCTGAAAGACATTAGAACTGGGTCCCCTCCCCACTTTTGTGGGTAATCTTCCCAGGATTAGAGATGGGGGGGTAGATAGCTTGCAGGCAGAGTTTGAAAAGAAACACCATAACAGTATTGCAGTTACTAAACAGATAATACAGTTCCAACAAAATGGAGACACAACAGATAAGAAAAAAATGGATTCACATGCTTCAGGAAAGAGATGAACAGGTAAGCCTATTTAAACACATACAGTAAATGCAAGACTGATTTTTTTCCCTTGTAAATGAACTTAAAACGTTTCCTCATAAACTTGAGTTGTTACTTTAAGATACAGAGAGGGAAGAAGAAAAAAAAAAACAGAAACAGAATGAAAAGTTCTTTTTACTCTATTCTTGTTGGCCAGGCAAGTACAGGGCAAAGGCTCTTTCTTCCTTTTCTCTCTCTCTCTCTCCCATTTTTCATTGTTTCAACCTTTTTTCTTTTCTTTTCTAACAATTTAAAATTCTTGTCTCTAGAGATCAGATACATTTTACAGTTACAATTACCTTGAGGGCACACAAAGACTTAGACACACACACATAAAAAGAAGAAGGACAAAGAGAAGAAAGCAGAACTCTGAGATTGCACACATACTGATCATTCCCACGTAAATCTCAGTTAAATTAGGGGAGGCACAAATCTTAAGAAACATACCACGTGGTTACATAGAAGACAGCGAAAGAGACAAACAAACAAACCAAACAAAAACCCCAACATTCCTATTTATATATTTCCCTTTTCTTTTAAGTACCTTTATTTAGCCAAATTTGTCTCCCAGTGTTATCTCTTAGCAAAGCCCATTTTTGACACAATTTTCCCAATTTCCTTTTATCCATGGCCCTCAATATGGGCACCCACCTGGCATCCCAGGCCACAAGCACTTATTCCACAGGGGTTCCCACCACCCACGAACTATCGCTACCCATGACCCTTTCCTTTTCTCCAGAAGGATCACTTCGACTTAGCCGGGTGGCACACCATCAGTTTTCAGAGAAAAAGCTCTGGGAAGGACTTTGATTCCCTTACGAAGTATGGGCCCCTTCGTCTTAGGGAATCGCCGTAGTTTTTCGGATCCAAAAAGGGGATCTGGGAGGACCTTCTGACCCCAGCAGGTGGTACTGGCACCTCCTCTTACACACACACACGCTCGCCCCATGTCTGGGCTGGACAAAACCGGGTTTCCCTTTTACAGTTTTATTACCCCCCCCCCTTCACACGCTTGGCTTTCGCTCAGCTTCCATTCCTTTTAAACACAAAGTTCCACGTTTGGTGACCCCTCTTGCTTTCTCTATCCTACCGGTCATGGCTCGGTGGAGCTAGCAGTAGGCAGAGGTGCGGCTAGAGGTCACTCAAAGAGGTGAAATCAGACTGTTTTCCAGGTGGAATCACACACACACACTTCCTCCTTCCCTAACAGAAGGTTCTGTCCTCTGGCAAAACCCCCATGCTTTCCAGACTGTTAGTCTTTCTACGGTTAGGAAATGCACAGAGGAAGCAAGATCCAGCTATGCTCGGGAGAAGGGCCTTCACTCACACACATGCAGGCATACACACATTTCCCATGCTTTTTTCCCATGCTTTAAATTAAAATTTAGAGGTACTCAACTTCTTTCCAAGCAGCCTTTGAGCTCAAACTCAAAACCCCTTTAAAACCTAGTTCCAAATGGCCAAGGTCCAGGAAAACATAACCACAGACTCAATGGGTTCTGCTGCTAGCAAGGGAGGCTTACCTGGGCCTGGTCCATTGGTTAGGTTAGCTTGGAGTCCCTTCGTGGTCGCCAATTGTTGAAAGAAACATCCTTCTGGGTTCTGCTCCAAGTGGGGAAACAGACACTGGAAACATGGAGACTGCTTGGAAAGATGGTTTAATGGTGGACAGGATCACATGGCTTGAGTTCCTGAACAGAAAAGGGGGCAGATACAGTAAATCTTAGGCTTTTATGCTCTCTCTGGCTTTACATTTCCTGGGCCCCCAAAAGAGTATCCTGATTGGTTGTCAGACTCCCAGGGGGTGGGGGTCTTAGCTAGCCTTGCTGGTTGATGGTCACATGTGCTTCCCAGGTCACATGTGGTGAGTTTCTGCTGCTATTGTGTAGAGGGCTAATCCTATCTTTGTTGGATCTTTGGCAATTCCTACTATGGCTCTGCCTGAAGGAGGTAGATCTTTGTTATGTAGAATAGACTGGCCCAGGCCTTAATGGCCCATTGACAAAGGGTGGGGGCAGGAAGATGGGAGCTGCTTTAAAATATGCTTATCCATTTCTCATCCAGGGAAATATAATATTCTGCCTTTTTCATATTTCCTAAAATATTTCACTCTTCCAGGATAGGGGTGGGTGCTAACTTCCTACAGTACATTTGCTCACATTTATGAAAGTGTAGCCTTTCCCAGCTTGGTCCTAATGCTGTTCACAGGTTAGCGCTATTAGTCTTGGGGAATTTTGCCTGGGCATATCTTCTTTTACACCTCCTATTTCATTCTTAATTTCTTTCTGGTGTAATTTCGTCTTTTCATGACTATCAGCAATTTTCTCTTGTGTTTTCATTAATGTTTCCTGTATCATCTGCAACATATTCTGCATACTATTTACTATCAAGTCTGATTTTTCTTTTTATTTTCCCAACATATTTTCTATTGTTCTTTGGTTTGATGGGGAAGCAGCTAATGGTGGATTTGTAGCTGGTTTTTTTTGTAGTTGCCGTGTTTGACATTTTTAACACTCGAGTAAAATTATTCCACAATATCATACAATCAGTAATCTCTAATTTTTTTTATACACGTACTTCTATAATTCTTATTTATTATATCCACACTCTTCCGAAGAAATCTCTCTTAATATCTTTATCTAATAATTAGATAAATTAAATTGTATTTTCTATGTCAACTTACTCTATGCTTATATATTACACAATATAATTATTAATACTCTATATATACTTCTTATCTCACATAATCTTAATAATTATCTTATGTTTATATTTATATTTATTCTTATATAAGTTTGTAAATCACTTTAATTCATTCACTTAAACCATTCATTACTTCATTAATCATTTACCATCTTTCACATTTTTTTCTTTCAGTAACAATAACTAAATATATTGATTTACTTTTTCTTACTTTCACAGTATATATATGTATATATATTGTTTTGCTTTTCCTCAATTATTTCCTTTTATTGCTTAACCTCTAGTTTCAAATGTATGCATCAGTCTCCTTCAATCCTTTGGTTCTACCCTCAAGTCCTTCTATTAACTTCTCTTCTTTCTTCTTTGCGTACCTTTGTATTTTCAATATTATAGTTCCACAGTTACAATTATATTTCCAGTCACAAATCGTTGTATGTATTTTCCAATATTATAAATCCCTTAGATTATTTTCCAAGATACTTTCCTTGTTTTTTTCCCTGTCTTCTCTTCTTCACTCACCCCTCTCCGTTTCTTTCTGTCTTAGAGGTCTTATCTCCGTTCCTGTTATTCCTCTTGTTCTATTAAATCCACTGTTTGAGATCTTCCTTCTTTCGCACTAACCTCTTTTCCAATCCATCTCTTCGTTCTGCGCTCTAATTCCTTTTAGTCACCACTTTTCCACGGGGGGTGGAATATTCGCCCTTCTCCTCAGTGTCTCTCTCCTCTTGTGCCTCCAATCAGCAAAACTGCACCTCTCCTTCTTCTAGGTTCTCCTCGACCACTGTACGAAACTGTCTTTTTCACTTTCCACTTTCTCACTATACAGCCGCCATCGCTCTTGGTCTCCCCTAAAGACCGACTCTTTCTCTGCTGGATTTAAGAGGTTTGTCCTTATTCCCCCAGATGATTGCTTTTCGTCCATGGTCTTCAGTCCTTCCCCTTTTATTTCCCTATTTCTCCAGGATCGGAACTGCCCATAAAGAGCTCCTAGCGGAGAATATTTGGGATATATTTTTGTGGGGGTAAATATTTTTTATTTATTTTTTCCAAATTTAAACATAAAACATAACTTTCAAGAGCAAAAATTTTGATCCGGTCATAGATGGTTACCACACTTACATTCCTTTCACAAGCTCAATTCACAATTTCCATTACATCTTTTATAAATAAACAAAAAAAGATAAAAAAGAAGATAAAAAAGAAATTCAAAATTTAAAAAAAAAACAATTTTAACTCAAATTTAGCATTTTCATCTATATAAATCCATTATATCTATCCAAAATTAGTTTCAAATTCACTTTCACTCATTTTTACATCTACATAATTCTAAACATATCTTTATTCTTCTTTACATTATATCTTATACAAGTCATATCAAAATAATTTTTACAATATTCTAACCTCTTGTTAAGTGTTTTACTTACAATTTTATTACCATTTATTCTTAATTTCAATTCAATACCACTCCATTTTTATTATATTTTATAAAACAACATTTTGTCTAATTTTAATCCTTTGACCCTTATCCTCAAATCAGTTTACCTTAGTTTTTTTTCCTCCCAATTTACATATTACACAGATTTCTCACAAAGACATATTTTATTTACTCCAATTTCTAATATATTTTCCACTATATCTCCCTCTAATATTTAACTATCTTCCAGCTTATTCTATTTTATTAATTCTCAGCTTGATTCCCTCCAAAACACCAACTATTTAATTAATTTCAGAATAGTTCCTCAATCTCCTCCAACTCTCCTCCTATTTGTTTGGCTGTTTTCAGCATTTTGTGGGCTGATTTCCAGCATAGTCTCCTCCTTAACTCTCTCCATTGTTTGGCTGATTTCCAGCATAGTCTCCTCCAACTCTCCTCCTATTTGTTTGGCTGTTTCTGGCATTTTATGGGCTGATTTTCTGCATAGTCTCCTCCTTAACTCCCTCCATTGTTTGGCTGATTTTCAGCATAGTCTCCTCCAACTCTCCTCCTATTTGTTTGGCTATTTCCAGCATTTTAAGGGCTGGAAACATTTTATGCACTTCCGGTTGGCACCGCGGGGAAACAGACGGGGAAATGGCGAGCTTCACTGAGCCATGCCAAATCCCCTCTGCTAAGCTGCCCCGATAGGTCTGCAGACCTCCCCTGTCTTGTAGGGACAGGGGGACAAGAAGGAACGCTTTGGGAGGCTGAGAGGAACGGGCGGGTTCCTCGGGGCCAGAGGCTTCTGCTTCACGTCGGCGGCAGCGGAACGGCAGCCATGGCGGCTGCCTTGAAACCATGGCAACCGGGAACAAGGATTGTGCTGGAGGAAGAAGATGAAGAAAGAGCAAAGATCAAGAAGCCAGGTGAGTGACACCAACCCAGGCAATATAATGTACCTATTTGGAATTATTGGAAAATAAGACCCCAAATTTAAAAGTGGCTGCTGGACTGTGGGGCTTAAAGATTGAAAAGAAAAAAAAATGGGTAAAAGACCCAAATTGAATTTTGTTGCAGTAAATTTAAATTGGATGATTTGGCATTAATAAATTTCTGAAATTTGACTGTGCCTTTAACTGGAGTGGATAGGAGAAATGGATATTCCTGAGAATTAATGCCTCTAAAAGAAAATGAAGATAGACAGATGGATGACTACAAAATAGCCATGGAGTCTGCAGTGACTAAGCAGGGAAGTGGATTGAAGAGATTTCTCTTTCTGGGTGGAAAAGAAACATGTTGATTGGCTTTTTACCTTGGATTACTTGAAATTAATATTGGATATAAGGATTTTGGAGATTCCTACTCTGTCCCAGATGATTTTAACAAAGAAGAAAGAAAGATCATTTTGGATTTTAACAATGGAGACTGACAAAACTGTAAACAAAAGCTAGATGTGGCATAGTTAATAAAGACAGGAAGCTGATGCACTACGCTTGGAAGAGATATTTTAAAAGTTTTAAAGGGACATACAGAAATTCTTTACTTTGAACTGATGAACCTTGAAATAGAGCACTTTGGACAGAGAGGAAAAGGAAGAAAAGGAAGAATTAAAGTGGATGAATTTAAATGTGACTAACTGAAATGTAAAGTTTAAAAGCCTATGTATATATGATAAAGTTTAAAAGCCTAGGTATATATGATTTTTGGATAAAAACAGGAAGGGTTGTGAAATAATAAAAATAGAAAATAAGAGGTGGCTATTGAAATAGTGGATGATATCAAGGGGATAAAAATAATAAAGAAGAATATATTTTGAGGCAGGAAAATTTTAAGAAAATGTACTGTTTGATGTAATATGTTTTAATTTTAATTTGCAAACAAATGTTAAACTGATGAATAAGGATTGATTGAACAAAATACAAGATACACAGATGCTAGTGATTAGTCTTGAATTAAGTAATACATGTTGGAAATGATGACTATTATGAAATATACTGAGATTTAAATTGAAAGAGTAGGATGGAAAAATGATATAAAACAGATAATTACTATATATTACAGTTAAAATGTGTGGGATGGATACCAACTAGATAAGAGTTTGAGACATTGAAAATTAATTAGAAGTGCTGGAAATCAGCTAAACAAATAGGAGGAGTGCTGGAGGGAATTATGCTGGATACCAGCCAAACAATGGAGGGAGATTAGAGGAGATTTTGCTGGAAATCAGCCAAACAATGGAGGGAGTTAAGGAGGAGATTATGCTGGAAATCAGCCCATAAAATGCTGGAAACAGCCAACATTTGGGATTTTGAGTACGACGTTTTGTTCCCTCTCCCACTTCGCGAAGACGTCACCACCAGAAGTCTAATAAAGAAATTCTTAAGTATATGTTTCTATACATATGCATGGTGGGAAAACAAGTTGTATATGCATGTACACATTTGTATGTTCAAAGTTCTCTCTGTAACCTCTGGAGGGCCTTGTTCTGTTTCTAATAGTACTGTAGAGAATTAAATCTTTCTCAGATAGAAAATATAAAGGACATATTGTCCTGAATCTTTCTTCAAAAATTATTGTACATTATTGCATTCTGATTTAGAAATAATAGGTCTCTGGGGCCTTTTAAAGAACTTTTACAACTTTCATTTCATGTGGCTTTACAAATGCTAAACATGGCTAAACATACAGTACATTTTCTTCAAAGCAGCTTTAGATTCTGAACTATCTCAAATATTCCATAAATTTGTACTGATTCCAAATTGGAATCATTCAAAAACTCAATGGGATTATAATAACCCTTTTCTTTGTCATTTATTTATCTATACAATGTATATGACTGCCATCTCATTCTTACAGATATGGTTAGCTATCAATATGTTAAAAACCAACAACAGCATAGAAAAAATATACAATGAATAATGCTCCAGAGCCCACCAAAAATATTTCTCAGTCAAACTAGCGACTTAACATCTTGACCCTAGCCATGTTTATAAAGACTTCCTAAAGGCTAACATATTCGGCACCATTTAATTCTTTGGTGCTGGAATAGATCATGATTCTGGCCAATCCTTGAAAAAGCATTCAGGTCCTTGATTGAATTTACAAATGATGAATTAGTGTGTGTTTATGTATTGAAAGTAAATTATTTTTAATGCATACATAACCATGATGTATTTAAGCCTTCTGCTCTATATTTTTCACAGGGAAACTTGAATCAAAATAATCCAATATCATTGTTGCAAAAAAACCCAATACAAATTTGAAGGTGGTACTGCTTTGCTGTTGCAAAGAAAAATTATTTTTGCTGAACTTGGTTATTTGTTAGAAGTACAAAGGATATATTATTGTCACAGAAATACTGTATTTTCCCTCTGAAAATAATGTTAAGTTAGTAACATGTTGTTACTTAACTAATGTTAAGTTAGTAACATGTTGTTAAGTGAATCTGATTTCCCCATTAACTTTGCTTTTGAGAAGTTCGCACAAGGTGATCACATGACCCCAGGACATTGCAACCATCATAAGTATGAGTCAGTTGCCAAGTGTCTTGTCAGTGTATAAAGAATTTATGAACTGGAATTGCCTTGGCAACAAGCCAGCCAATTGGAGCTGTTTTTTGACTGAGACACAGGATTTGCTGTGAGAGCCATGTGAACAGTTTTTACTCTGGGTGTGATTTAGCTATTCTGTGTTCAGATTTTGTTCTTCTTTCTACCACATTGCAAGAGCTGCATAGGTATTGTTTGCTTGTATCATGTTTTTATATTCTTATAGATAAAGAAGTTTTTCTATTTTATGAATCCTCCTCAATTCTTTGAATGTGTGCTGGGTAAAGCAACAATTACTAACATCTGAATTTTGATCACATGTCCATGGGGATGCTGCAATGTTTGTAAGTGTGAAAAACTGTCATGTCTTTTTTTTCAGTGCTGTTGTAACTTCAGTCACTAAAAGCAATAGCACTAGCAATAGCACTATGTCTATTCTGCTTCACAATGCTTTTACAGCCCTCTTTAAGCAGTTTACAGAGTCAGCATATTTCCCCATCAGTCTGGGTCCTCATTTTACCCACCTCGGAAGGGTGGAAGGCTGAGTCAACCTTGAGCCTGGTGAGATTTGATCTGCCAAATTGCAGGCAACTGGCAGTCAGCAGAAGTAGCCTGCAGTACTGCATTTTAATCACTGCACAACTGCAGTTCTAAATGAAGTGTTGTAAATCGAGGACTACCTGTATATGACTAAATTCATCTAGAAAAGTCATACTTTTGAAAGTGCATATTTTAAATTGTGAATTTTAAGGTTAGTATTTTTTCTTGGTAATATCCTCCTTATATAAATTCATATGAAGCTATACAGCAAACTAGATACCCTTTGCAAACCATGATACAGTCTTCTCTAAGACATAAGTTGATTTCAAATCCCATAATTCTAAAGTAACAAGATCTTTGGCGTGGTTGTTGGGAATTAATTGATGTCGAGATCTGATATCCATTAAGTACTACATTTGGGAAACTGCCAAAATGTCTGCAGTTCTAGCTATCAGGTGATATAGGTCAATGCAACTAATAAGAAAACATACAGTATACAACATGATACAAATTGGCTGTATATCATAAAGATTAAACAAAATCCAGTAACTAGGAAAGTAAATCAATATTTTACAAAACAAAAACTACAAGAAAGATTAAAAAAGGAAGTTTAGAAATGAAAACAGAAAAATGTTCAGATCTCAGATCTGATAAACTTGAAGGAATGAACTGTAACTCTGTAGAGCAGCTACTGAGATTCCTCCTAGGATCTCAACCAAACTATACTCTCACCGTCATTTTTAAAACTATTGATTCCTTCATTGTTCAAAATTTGAACCTGGATAATACCCGGAATGTTGTACATTGATTGCATTACTTAGTATTTTATTGTTGGTATTTCCATTACTATTGGAGCACATTAGATAAAATATTGATTCTGGTAGAAACTGTTGTGCACATATCTCAGTTGGGATGGAGATGTGATTTGTATAATTTATACAATCTGTACAATCTCATGCCTTGGTTCAATACCGTTCAATGGCCACTCCCAGCTGAGCGGCAGCGATGCTGGGGGGAAAATTCCCAGCTTTTGGGGGTCTCAGGGGCCGGACCAGCTGATTGAGCCCCATGCCCGGTGAGGGGAGCTTTTCACCGACCTTTTTATCAGCTTGGGAGCTTGTCGCTCCCTAGGATGTGACGGCTGGGACGAGAGAGCAGAGTGGAGAGTGGAGGCTGTTATGCTGCGGTTTTGCAGCCAGGTGAAAGCAGCCTCGGCATCTCCCTGCGGTCGCCGGGCTGGCAGAGCGGCAGTGACAGCGATGGTGATGCTGCCCCTTGTTGACTCTCCAGGGGAGGCCGTGAGGACGGCGGGAGTTCCTGCTGGACCCAATGGTCGATGGAGGCGACTTTGGAGGGCTGGCAGCGCTGGTGTTGGCACTGGCTATGACGCTGGACGAACGGCTGTGGGGATGACGTCAGAGAAGGGGAGCATTGGGAGAGCGAGGGGCACTCTGACCATTACACCATCCTGCCACCAACATTGTTTTTGGGATTTCCAGTACGGCCAGGGGGCGATGACCCACTTGGAGAGGGCTCACCCCCTGGTTGTTTCAGAGGCTCCTCCCATCCTCCTTATGTGGATGGGGGTGAGCTAGAGCTAGAGGCATTGTGGACCCTATTGGCCATGAAATATCTCTGGCCAGGTCTTCCATGCCTCGTATGGTCTATTTGCCTCTGTAAGGCTATTTATCACCTGGAGGTGACCTCTGGACAATATGACAGCTTCCTCCCATGGACTTTTGGTCTCCCGATCCGCCTAAGGTGCAGCCACCGGAATCTCTTCCTGGCCTGGGGTCCTGTAGATTGGTGGTTGTCATCAATTGCTCTCCTACTGTAGAGGGATATACCCTGGATCTCAAGTCTGTTATGGAGTCGGACGATGACTGCGGTTCTTGGCCCCTCCCAGCTTTTGTGAGAGGCCAGCTGGTGTTGGCATCTGGCCACGAAATGGCTTAAGACTCCATCCACTGCTGTGAGAGAGCAGTGGAGTTATTGACTTGGACATGATTGGATATCCCTTTTCCGGAATTTGGAACAACTTGATTGACCCCCTGGCCATGGGTTCCCCCCCCCCCCCGATTATTCAGATGTATTCGCCAGCAGAGCTTCTTATTCTGCAAGACTCCCCCCTCTCACAGGTGTGGCCCTCCACTCTATCGAGGGCCTCTATGACGGGCTTTGGCACCCCGAGAGGTGGCATGCTGCAAAAAGGGGATTGAGGGGTTTTCTGGGGAAATTTTTAGACAGATTTTAAGGGGTCTTAAGGGTTGTATGGGTTTGGGGGGGTTAACCCATGGGGGGAGGGATCTGGCCCAGATGTCAGTCAGGCCACAGAGGGTGCGGTTTCAGGGGGTAAGGGGGGCATTAGTGTTCATTCTGACGAGGGCTTTACCATCACTACGCTGAGTGGGAGGGGCAGATATGGCGGGAGCAGGGGACCATATCACATGGTGGGGGCATGCACTCGCTACCTTCGAGCGGTGGCGCACCCCGGTCCCCATAGCCCTTCTCGTTCACTAGGCTGTTCAGACTCTCAGGGCCTGAGCCTTCGGCTGTTGTTGTGCAATGCCAGGTCTGTGGTAAATAAAGCCCCCCTCATCTGTGATCTTATTCAGGAGGGGGGAACGGACCTGGCAGGCATTACGGAGACCTGGTTGGGCCAGGAGGGGGGAGTTCCCTTCATAGATATGTGCCCACCAGGCTTCCGTGCATTCCACCAGCTGAGAGCTCAGGGCAGGGGCAGGGGGGGTCGCGGTTATCATAAAGGAAGGTCTTGATCCGAGGGAGACCACTGTTCCACAGATAGCCGGATGTGAGTCCCTTCTTGCGAAGCGGGGCCGTGGAGTGCAGATGGGTTTGTTGTTCATGTACCTGGCTCCCTGCCGCGTGGCAATGACCCTGCCTGAGCTGCTTAACATCCTAGCCGAGGTGGCGGTTGATACCCCCAGACTTTTGGTCATGGGGGATTTCAACCTGCCATCTATCGGTGAAATGTCTGAGGTGGCTCGGGAGTTCATGGCTTCCATGATGGCCATGGACCTGACTCAGTTAATTCATGGCCCTACTCACTCGGGTGGGCACACTCTGGACTTAGTTTTTATCTCTGGTCAGTGGTCGAGTGGTCTTTTTTTTTTTTTATTGAAAAAGTTTTCAAATACAAGTTTTCCCCCTTTTTTCCCCCCCCCTCTTCCCTAACCCACCCTTTCCACCCAACCCCCCTGTGACTTCTTCACAACAATAGGCTATTTCATAACTAGTTACATACATAATATCTTTCCTTTCCCTTAATCCCTTCTCGAAATACTGACCCTTAACATGTTAAGCTTATTGAGTATTATTACAATTTAACCTTTAGTCTTTTATATATATTAATATAACATTTTAAATCGACCTTCTCCCTGCATCCAAATTTAACATTTATTCAATTCTGTCCAATTCCTCCACTCCTCTAAATATATGACTTAAAATCATACAGTACAATACAATTCTAGATATAATCCACTACCCACTTTACTAAAATATACACATATCTATATATGCATCCCATTTTATAAAAAGAAGAAAAAAAAAGAGAAAAAAATATATCTTCTTTAGTATCTTTCCACTGAATTATTAGGTCCTCCACTCCCCTAAATATATGACTTAAGAATCCTTTTTCTTAGACTAATCAATCAGTAAGCTAACCTATTTCAACCCTTCAATTCCTACAAAATCATGCAGTACAATTCTAGATATAATCCACTGCCCACATTACTAAGATATACACATATCTATATATGCATTCCATTTTGTAAAAAAGGAAAAAACAATAACTTTAAATTTATAATCCATATAGTATCTTCTTTGATGTCTTTCCTCTAGATTGTTAAATCCATCACCCATAATAGGGTAAAATAACATGCTAGTGCAACAGTTTGTTCAAAATCTCCAGTCATCTTCTGCCCCCATCAGTAGTAAATATCCTCGCATCTGTATAAAAGCAAAAACAACCACCCGAGTGACATTATAATTATAATTATATCCATATGGTATAGTTGTGGTATTCATCAGGATTATTAATTCCCATCATCCTACTGAGTAACATCCAGATCTTCTGCATGCCCCGGCGAAACTCTCCTGCCTTATAACTCAAAATAGTTATAATATATTTACCAAAAAAAAAAAAAAATAATAATTTTTAGATGATTCAAATCCAACAAAGTGAGGCTCTTTTCACATCCCAAAACCATGGCCTTGCAGAGATCTGCCACAATCCTCAGGATAGTATCAAACAATTGTTCGCCTCCACTATCTTTTCAAATATTCATTCATTTTTTAAAGTCCCTGGCATCACTGTTGCATAGTTTAGAAATTGCTGTTTCTATGCGATCTATTTCTTTTCTTTTTCTTTTCCGGGTTGAATTTCCATCCTCGTTTCTTGCCTACCAATTGTGTGTCTGCTAGTTGATTTTCATTCTGCTTTATGTAATGTTCTTGTTGGGTTAGTTTTATCATCTCATCTTTCTTCTCTGTCACTTGTATATCAACTGATTGATTTGCGCACTTGTCTGTGACTTGATGGTTCATCACATTGGAGTCGGATGACACTGCTCTCTTATTTATAGACAGTCCAGCTGAGGTATCCAGGGAGTCCAAAGACAATTTATCCATCACAACCTCTGTAATTTGATGTTTTCCTTTTGTTTCCAACTCCTTTTGCTTATCCTGTATTATGCCTAAAGGTGTTAAATTCATTTTTAAAATTTTTTGATAAAAATCTTCCGCTTTTTCAACAGTATGCAATTGATATCTTATTCCTTGATATCTCAATATTAGGCCAACTGGGGTGTCCCACCTGAATAGGATATTTCTTTTTTTTAATTCAGTCACTAGAAAGCCAAATTTCTTCCTCTCCATTAACATCTTGGGCGGGAGCTCCTTAAAAATCCAAATCTTTCTTCCATGAAATTGCAAGGTAGAATTAAAAGAGTTCTGCACAATATTATTCCTAATTTCTTTATCTGTAAAATAGATCACCACATCTCTAGGCAATTGCCTTTGCTTTGCCAACCAGGAGTTTATTCTGTAAATTCTATCAATCCTGCAATACACTTCATCAGGTTGAACCTTTAAGATCCCAGCCAGAATTTCAGAAGATATTTTCCTTAAATCATCTCTATTATTTTCCTGCAAACCTCTCAGTCTAATTGCATATTCTGTAAAATTATATTGAATCATTAAAACTTCTCTTTCAATCCTCTGTTGTACATTTTCTTCATTACCAATCTTTTGGTCAGTCTCCATTTTAGATTTGTCTTCCGAGCTATTATCCTGAGTGTTTATCAAATCCTTTTTAATTTTTTGAGTCATGTCATCCAAATTCTCCTCAATTTCCTTCATTTTAGACTCTAATAATTTAGTCTTTGCATCCACCCGAATCAGAAAGCCTGATAAACCATTAGTAGCTTTTAAAATCTTTTGATTCAAAAAGTCAAACTTTGATTTCACCAATTCACCAATTTCTTTAATTTCCTGCTTAAATTTTTCAAGTTGCTGGTTCACAATCTTATCCCTTCTTACAATCTCTTCAAGGATAAATTCTAATATATTAAAATTGGGTTTCTGACGCTGGAGAGTTGAAATTTGTTGGCGTAATTTCTTGAGAGGGGAAGTTCCCCCCCCATTTGTCCAGCTGTATAAGTCCCGATGCCATTTCCCACACAGACAAGATTTAGCAAAAAAGAGAGAATAGAAAACGAAAGTACTTTCCCTTAGAAAGAGAAAAAAAAACTTCTTTTCAATCAACAGCACAGGAGCGAGGTTTTATCTACAAATGTAGCCAGTGATATTTATTCCGCTACATTGTAGTAAGGAGAAACGGAAGGACTTTCCCTTTTAGCCCTTCTCCAGCCACAGCAGACGCCATTTTAAAAGGTTCTTTTTCCCTCTTTTCCTCTCCTCTTTTCTCTTAAATAGATTTTGGAAGGATGAAATACTTGCAGTTCAGTATTAAGGGTCCAGCTCGTCATTTCTTTAATTATTCTGTTGAATTCGCAGGCTTGCTCTTGACGCCTGGCTCTGCATAAGCAGAGGTCTCCCAAAGCCCGGAGCAGCGGCAGGGGATATGGGGCTTCTCATCCGCTCCGTCCCAAAAGTAAAAAAAAAACTTTTGGGACACTGCGGAGAGTTCTACCCACCCCTGCCGGCTCTATCTCCGTTTCCTCTTGGGAACGGAGTTTTTTCGAGCCGCCATCCGCTGTAACGGCGGCTCTATACAGGCAAAGGAAGCTGACGATCCCAAAGGAACATCTGGCGGCGGCCAGCAGCAAACCGGAAGCCCCGTGGTCGAGTGGTCTTGATACAGGGGATATAGTCATCGAACCCTTGTCATGGTCTGACCACTCGCTCCTTCGACTTGACTTTCTAACTGCTGCACCCCACCGCAAGGAGGCGGGACCGAGTAGGTGGTTCCGCTCCAGGCGCCTGATGGATCCTGATAGGTTCCAGATGGAGCTTGGCCAATTCCTGAGACTCTGGCTCATGACTCGGCTGAAGACCTGGTGGCCGCCTGGGACAGTGCGGCCGCCGGGGCTTTGGACCACGTTGTGCCTTTGCAGCCTCTGAACTGGCACCAAACTCACCTAGCTCCCTGGTTCTCTGAGGAACTGAGGGAGATGAAGTGCCGGAAAAGATGCCTAGAGAGCAGTTGGAGGGCCAGCCGGTCCGAATCCGACCGAACGCTGGTGAGGTTTCATATTAAGACCTACCAAGTGGCGATAAAAGTGGCAAAATCTAGCTATTTTGCTGCCCTTATTGCGTCATCAGATAATCGTCCAGCTGCCCTGTTTAGAGTGACCTGCTCCCTTCTCCATCAGGGAGCGCGGGATGATCCCTTGCAGGGTCAAGCTGAGGGTTTTGTGCAGTATCTGCATGACAAGATCGCTCTGATTCGGGAAGGCCTGGCCTCTGACTGGGTAAGTCCAGACGAGATGACTGAGGCAGGTCTTGAGAGTGTTATCTGGGAGGAGTTCGATCCTGTGGCTCCTGAGGACGTGGACAGGATTCTGGGACAGCTGAATGCGACCACATGTTTATTGGACCCGTGTCCCTCCTGGTTGGTGCTGGCTTCCCGGGAGGTTACACGAGGCTGGCTCCAGAGGATTATTAATGCTTCCTTGAGTGAGGGTGTCCTGCCGGCCGCCTTGAAAGAGGTGGTGGTGAGGCCCCACCTGAAGAAGCCCTCTCTGGATCCGGCTGTTTTGGCTAATTATCGTCCAGTCTCCAACCTTCATTTTATTGTGAAGGTTGTTGAGAGTGTGGTGGCGCGGCAGCTTCCACAGTACCTGGATGAAGCTGTCTATCTAGATCCGCTCCAGTCCAGTTTCAGGCCTGGGCACAGCACGGAAACGGCATTGGTCGCGTTGGTGGATGATCTCTGGAGGGCTCGGGATAGGGGTTGCTCCTCTATCCTGGTCCTGTTAGATCTCTCAGCGGCTTTTGATACCATCGACCATGGTATCATGTTGCGCCGGTTGGAGGGTTGGGAGTGGGGGGCACCGTTTTGCGGTGGTTCTCCTCCTACCTCTCTGACTGGTCGCAATCTGTGTTGGCAGGGAGGCAGCAGTCGACCCTGAGGCACCTTGTCTGTGGGGTGCCGCAAGGGTCGGTCCTTTCACCCCTTCTGTTCAACATTTATGTGAAGCCGCTGGGTGAGATCATCCGTGGCTTTGGGGTGGAGTTCCATCAGTACGCTGATGATACTCAGCTGTACATTTCCACCCCAGGCCACCCCAACGATGCCCTTGAAGTGATGTCCCAGTGCCTGGAGGCCGTGCGGGCCTGGATGGGGAGAAACAGGCTCCGACTCAACCCTTCCAAGACTGAGTGGCTGTGGCTTCTGGCGTCCCGATATAGCCCGCTGGCGTCATCACTGGTTATTGGGGGCGAATCATTGGCCCCCATGGAAAGGGTTCGCAACTTGGGCATCCTCCTGGATACACGGCTGTCTTTAGAAGAGCATATGACGGCCGTGGCCAGGGGGGCTTTTTATCATGTCCGCCTGATACGCCAGTTGCGTCCCTTTCTAGATCTGGACTCCCTACGCATGGTCTCTCAAGCACTTGTCACTTCCCATCTGGACTACTGCAATGCTCTCTACATGGGGCTCCTCTTGGGGTGCACCCAGAGGCTCCAGTTGGTCCAGAATGCAGCTGCGCGGGGGATTATGGGAGTGACGGGGCGCTCCCATGTGACACCTCTCCTGCACAAGCTGCACTGGCTTCCTGTGGTCTTCAGGGTGCACTTCAAGGTGTTGGTGACCACCTTTAAAGCGCTCCATGGCTTAGGGCTGGGTTATTTACGAGACCGCCTTCTGCTGCCAATAGCCTCCCTCCGGCCAGTACGCTCCCACAGAGAGGGACTCCTCAGGGTGCCGTCGGCCAGACAATGTTGGCAGGCGACCCCCAGGGGGAAAACCTTCTCTGTGGCGGTACCTGCCCTCTGGAACGACCTGCCTCCAGAGATACGCATGATACCAGACCTCCGGACTTTTTGTTGGGCCCTGAAAACACATCTTTTTCACCTAGCCAGGCTGGCTTGATCCCATCCCTTCAATTTTAATTTGTAATTGATTTTAACTTGGGTCGTTTTAATTGGATAGCCAAATTATTTAATGTTTTTAAATTGCTTTTAAATTTTATATGTTATGTTTTACCATGGCTGTTCACCACCCTGAGTCCTGTTGGAGAAGGGTGGTATACAAATAAAATAAAATAAAATAAAATAAAATAAAATAAAATAAAATAAAATAATAAAATAAAATAAAATAAAATAATAAAATAAAATAAAATAAAATAAAATAAAATAAAATAATAAAATAATAAAATAAAATAAAATAAAATAAAATAAAATAAAATAAAATAAAATAAAATAAAATAAAATAAAATAAAAAAATAAAATAAAATAAAATAAAATAAAATAATAAAATAATAAAATAAAATAAAATAAAATAAAATAAAATAAAATAAATAATAAAATAAAATAAAATAAAATAAAATAATAAAATAAAATAAAATAATAAAATAAAATAAAATAAAATAAAATAAAATAAAATATAAAATAAAATAAAATAAAATAAAATAAAATAATAAAATAAAATAAAATAAAATAAAATAAAATAATAAAATAAAATAAATAAATACACAGAGGAATTCTGAGACCTGGCCTGCCACATGGACTGGTGAGCTGCTTCAAGGATGGGCTCAATGATGACCTGTAACATGCTTGCATCACCAGAGGAGCCCCCGCTGACCTGCATGACTGGTATACCTTGGTGGAAGAAGATGATATTGACCAAACCTGAAACCAATACCACCAAAACCGAGCCTGGAAGAGGTCACCACCTGAGAGGAAGAGAGAGGTTGCTAACCCCGTCCACCTTACCATGCTCAACTGCCTGATTCAAGTATGTGAAGGAAGGCCATTGCACAGCAGAATATCATGCAAAGACCCTAAACAGAAAGGGAAACCAGAAATCTGGGGGAAAGCCAGCAAAACCTCCCCAGCTCTCCAGGGAAACTGCCCTGAAGAACAGCAAGGCCATGGAGTTCCAGTCCTTCCCTAAGCACAGACCTGGAATCTGACCCCATTAAAAGATATGGTGAGCCCATCGAACAGCAACTACAATGATGACTCCTTGGTAAATGGGACAATTGAGCCCATCACTGTGCCCATAGAACTGTTAATCCCAAACACAGGGCAGAAGGTGGTGCTGACGGCCCTACTAGACTCGGGGTGCACCCAGTGCCTAATAAGTCCAATCCTAGTGGGAAAGCTGGGGACCCATCTAAGACAGTTAAAAAAACCCATAGCATTTTGCCAGCTCAATGGATCTACCACAGGAAGAGTCCCAGCCATGTTTGTCATGGAGCCCCTGGAACTCACTATAGAGAGCCACTTCAAGACTATTGCTTTTATTGTGGTTCTGGGCATGGAATGCCCCCTGGTCCTAGGACTATCATGGCTAAAAATGTGGAACTCGAGGGTGAACTGGCCAAAGGGGAACCCTGAAATTCCTAAGCCAGGGGGAAACCCCAGAAGAAGGAAGTGGCAAGAAAAAACCCAGCTGCAGAAATGAAGTGGCAGCCACCACCCAAAGCGAGCATACTCCCTATTCCTACTCCCATGGGAATACCATGACCTAGCAGAGGTGTAAGGTGAAGTGAGGTTAGACAAATTTCCCCCTCACTGACCTACTAACTGTGCCATCGAGATCCTCCTGGAGGCTAAACTGCCAAAGTCTAAAGTCTACTCCATGATGCCCTGGGAGCTAGACAAACTGTGAAAGTTCATAGACAAAATCTTAAGAGTGTGGCTTCATCCAGTCTACCAGACCCAAAGCAGCCGCTCTGGTACTGTTCCTGGAAAAGAAAGATGGATCACTTTATTTAAGTGTCAATTATAGGGGTCTGAATGCATTGTGCATGGAAAATGTATACCCTCTGCCTCTTATGAAGGACATGCTGGCCCACCCTTCAAAGGGCAAGATTTTGGAGGGGGATGAGTGGAAAACAGCTTTTAACTTCCCACTGGGATGTTTCCAGTTTAACATACTCCTGTTTGGGCTCCAGTGTTCATGCAGTTGATAAATGAAGTACTGCACGAACACCTATACAAGGGGTTTTTGGTGTACCTTGATGACATCCTGATATATACCGAAACAAAAGCTGAGCACATCAAGCTGGTACAGGCAGTCCTGAAAAAACTCCAAGCCGCCAAATGATATGCTAAGCCTGTGATGGCGAACCTATGGAATGTGTGTCAGAGGTGGCACGCAGTTCCCTTTCTGTGGGCACATGAGCCATCACCCCAGCTCAGCTGTGCTGTGCATGTGTGTGCATCTCTCATTGGCCAGCTGGTCTTTAAGTCTCTGCTGCGCATGCATGGGGGGCCGGAGTGCATGTACGGTGGGTGGGGTGCATGCGGGGGGCTGTGTGTGCATATGCAGGGGGCAGGGTGCATGCAGGGCCCGCATGCATGCATGGGGTGGTGGGGCACATTGAATTTTGGAGGCTTCGCATGCATGCATGCACCTGTGCGCATGCTTTGGGCACTTTGTCCAGAAAAGGTTAGTCATCACTGTGCTCTCAAAATTCAAATTCTACAAAGACAAAATTTGGCACCAGGGGGTGGAAATGGATCCGGAAAAAGTGTGAGCAGTGTTAGATTGGGAAGCCCCATGCACCCTTTAACAGCTAAAAAGCCAGGGTTGAAATGCTCCCAGTTCGGACCGGCTCGGGCAAGTAGGTAGCGATGGCGGCAGGCAGTTCGGAGAACCGGTAGCAAAAATCCCTCCTCCCGCCCCCCACGCCCAGCTGAGCTGCGCGATCATCAAAGCCTTTTTTTCCCTTTAAATGGCTCTGACCAGCCAAGCTCTGACATCCCAGCTGAGTTGCCTGCTAATCAGGCAACTCAGATTGGATCGCCAGAGACATGTAAAAGAAAAAAAAATCTTTTTTTCTCCCCCCCCCAAGCCTCCAGCTTGCTTACCTTAGCTGCTGATCACATGACGATCGTAATCCATGCATCAGCAAGCCACTGGATTTCCCTGCCTGCAATCAAGCTCATCAGTGAGCAGCTCTATGTGCAACTTTAAGACTTGTGGACTTCAACTCCCAGCAAAGCTGGCTGAGGAATTCTGGGAGTTGAAGTCCACAAGTCTTAAAGTTGCCAAGGTTGGAGACCCCTGTTCTATTGGGTAAGTTTTTCCCCCCTTTGAGAGCTTAAAAAAAATAGTTAATTGGGTTTTTTTTGTTGTTCTTTTTTTAGACTTAGCCATTTAAAGTTTAGGAAGTTTTAAATTTAGCTCTTTATATAAAAATAAAAATAAAAATAAAATAAAATAAAATAATATTTGTGCAGCTTTCTGAGATTTAGTGTGTTTCTGTAGTGTTTCACCCTAACTCAGTGGTTCTCAACCTTCCTAATGCCGCGACCCTTTAATACAGTTCCTCATGTTGTGGTGACCCCCAACCAGGGGTGGGTTCTAAATTTTTTTACTACTGGTTCTGTGGGCGTGGCTTATTTTGTGGGCGTGGCTTGGATGTCACGTGACTGGGTGGGCATGGCTAGCTGGTCATGTGACCGGGTGGCCATGGCTATGTGTATAGGGACTACTCAGAGGACTGAAAAAAGTCATTTCTGACAGGTCCTCGTATTTTTGACTGGTCCTGACACTTATTACCATCCCCACATTTATGCCTGTGCAGCATTCTTAACAACCATGTCACTCATTTCACAACTGCTTCTCTTCAACATGGTGATAAGATAAGGCAAAAACGTAAATTGTGAGGACAGTCGTAAATTCGAGGACCGGTCAAAAGTGAGAGGACCAGTCAAAAATAACTTTTTCAGCCCTCTGAGTAGTCCCTGTGCACAAAAGGACTACCCAGAGGGCTGAAAAAAGTGATTTCTGACAGGTCCTCGCACTTTTGACCGGTCTTCGCAGATATGACTGGTCATCATTTATGCCCATTGTAGCATTCTTAACAACTGTGTCACTCATTTCACAACTGCTTCTCTTCACCATGGTGACAAGATAGGGCAAAAACGTAAATTGTGAGGACAGTCGTAAGATCAAGGACTGGTCAAAAGTGCGAGGACCAGTCAGAAATAACTTTTTCAGCCCTCTGAGTAGTCCATATGCATAAAAGGATACAGCAATAGAGAGGGATGAAGGAAGGGAAGGGAAATTAGAGTAGGAGTGAGGGTAGAAGAGGGAGGAAGAGAGGAGGAGAAGGAGAAAGGAAGAGGAAGTAGGGAGGAGAAGAAGAGGGGGAGGAAGAGAAAGTAAGAAGGAAAGAAAAGAGAGAGGTGGTAGGTTTGAGGAGAAAGATTGCTGTACAATAAAAAAGATGAAAGGGAAGAAAGCCAACCCCAAACAAATATAAAGATATTAAGATAAAGAATGAATTGTTAAACTTTAAAGAATAAAAGAGAACAAATATGAATAAATAGCAATAATTAGAAACACACATACAAACATACAACATATTTTCTTTGAACAGAGTATTTGGCTGGTTCACAAATTTAAACAGTTGTAGGATATTAGCATCCATCCCTTTCCTAGAAGAATGAAATATTTTGGGAAATATTAAAAAGGCAGAATATTATATTTCCTTGGATGAGAAATGGAGAAGCATATTTTACAGACAAAGCAGCTCCCCCCTTCCTGCCCCCCACCCTTTGTTAATGGGCCAGAGGCAGAAAGTCAATCCTTTGTCAAAGGACATTTGCAACACAATAGCAACAGAAACTAACACAATGGGCCCCATCTAGCAACCGAAACTCACCACACGTGACCTGGGAAGCATGTGACCTGGGAAGCACATGTGACCATCAGCCAGCAAGGCTAGCTAAGACCCCCACCCCCTGGGAGTCTGACAACCAATCAGGATACTCTTTCGGGGCCCCAAGAAATGCAAAGCAAGAGAGAGCATAAAAATCCGAGGATTTACTGTATCTGCCCCTTTTCTGTTCAGGAACTCAAGCCCTGTGATCCTGTCCACCATTAAACCATCTTTCCAAGCAGTCTCCATGTTTCCAGTGTCTTTTTCCCCGCTTGGAGCAGAACCCAGAAGGATATTTCTTCCAACACAGCGTTTCCCAAAAACTGTTTCCTTAATGTATAAAACTACCCCTCTTTTTTGATTTCTGGTTGGCGATTCGTGGCAAAACAGTGGAAGGAGAGAGATCCCTGCTCTTCAATCCCAGATTTCTTCATGTTTTGGGGACCCTTAGGGGTGCAAGAGCCTGGAGGGCATTATGAACAAGAGAGGGAGTCTGGAGACCAGCAAAGCATGGGGCGAGTGCTTGTCGCTCGAATGGATGCCTCTGTTAACCCAGCATGAATGCGTCTGTCATTTTGAAATGGCAGACTCGAGGCTGCAATAAGCTGACAAGTAGCCGGGGAGAGAAGAAGATCGGAGCAAACAGTGTTAGTAGTGGAGATTTCCTGGAACACCATAAAGGCGCAAGAATTTGGAGAAGTGAGATCAGTCTTGTCAGAATAGAGGACTCATGAAAGGAGATCGAGTGGTGACTGGGCAGATGGAGAATGAATCAGCAGAATAATTTTAACTGACAAGACGACATCGAAGAGAAAACGCTTTTGGTACAGCAGAGGCACGGAAAGGAAAAGTTGGTGAAATCTGTGAGTTAATAGCAAACAGGAGGGAGTGCTGGCATTGCGGAGAGATAGAAGGAGATAAGACTGAGGCCAAAAAGAAAGGAAGCAGAAAGAGCCACCATTGTAGAGTACAAATAGATTGACTATTAGAACTGTGAAAGAAAGAAAGGACTATTATAAGATAGCTGGACTCATACTTGAACTGATATTTGAACAGAAAATCATGAGGACAGTGTGGTGACAGAAGAAGAACATCGATAATAATTTAAAAAGACACCATAAATTTAAAAACTATAGCTGGAACAGCACAAGGACCTGAAGACGTATGAAAAGGTTGTTGTATGAATGTTGAAAAGAACTTTAATATAACAGTGTGGAATAACCTCTGAACTGTGTTTTGCAGTATACCTGTTAATATAACTACTCTTTATTTTGTTATTCTCCTACCCCCCTCCCCCTCTCCTATACTATTGTTAAGTGATTAATTAATTAATTTGTGAATACTTGAGAAGTAAGCTAATTGGTAATTATTAACTAAGTATAATTTACTAAATATTAACTCTATAATCTATTAGAATATTAATTGAAATATAGACTCTGATATTGATTTAATCTATTCTTTATATGTTTAAATATAGACTTTATTGTATAGAAATTTAAGATTACCTTTAAGACTACTTTGACTAACTTAATTAGAGAATACATGTATTATAGAATATATAAAATACAAGAATAGAAGAGATAAGAAAGTACAAGGCATAAGCTAAAAGATATAAGTCTCTGTTGATTAAAATACTGGGAGATCATTAGTGGGATACTATAGACTAACACAATCAGAAGAACAAGAATAAGACAAATAGGTAATAATAGTGAATGATAGTTTGGAAAAATATATATAGGATTTTGGGAGATCAGAGAAGGATACTGAAAGAAATGACAAGCCTTTCCACAACAACTTTAAAGGCGGGAAAGAAAACTACATCAAACCCAACAATTACCTTCAACTCAACGTCAACAGAAGGACAGACGAAGGTGGAAAAATCCATTGTAATTCCAATGATGCAGGCCATGCAAACCACTTTAACATTAATACAGGAGACGATGGTCAAGATGCAGGAGAAACTGTCCAGTAATCATAATGAACTGTAAACAGATATCCAGACTTTGGACGGCAAAATGAATGCCATTCAAGATTAAATCTACAAAAATGAACAAAAAATAAAGAATGTAGAAACCAAAATGGAACAAAATGAAAGGAAACTGGAACAGGTAGACCAAAAACTGATGGCCCAGAACAGAGAACTTGAAGATTTCATTATACAATTGGAAATGGACCGGGCGGCATTTTATTTGAGATTTCAGAATGTAACCAAAGGGAAAGAGGAAGATCTGGGACAGGTAATGGCGGAAATGATTGCAGAGGCTCTACAGAGGGACAAGCAAGAAATAATAACAGAATTGGATGAGGTATATCGAGTCCAGACAAATTACGCCAGAAGACATAAGTTACCAAGAGAGGTCCACATTAGATTTACCAGGAAAAAAATCCGTGATATCCTATATAATATAACCAGAGAAAAACCGATGATGTATAAGGGGAAAGAAGCCATAACTCTGAAACAAGTCCCCAGAAAAGTAAGGGAGCTACGAAGAGACTACCACTTCCTCACTATGCAACTGAACAAAAGAAATATACTATTTAGATGGACACTGCCAGAAGGAATGCTAATCACATGGCAAGGGAAAAAAAATAAAGATAGACAGTCTAGTGACAGCGCAAGACTTCCTGGACCAACTGATAGGAACGGAAGAACAGAGTAGCAAGGAAGAAGTAGAGATGGTAACTCAGGAAGAAGAAATTCCTCACCAACGAGATCTTAAAGAAGGACCTTTGGAGAAGAAAGACACAGAAGAAAAAGAGAACAGAGACACAAAAGGAAATAAAACAAGAACACAAAGGGTCACAAGTGTGAATAAATACTAACTCTTGATAGGAACACCTCCCCCCAAATGGAAGATTGGAAACTCCTATCGATTAATGTAAACAGATTGAATGAGATCAAAAAGAGAAGACAGATGTTCACAAAACTAGCCAAACAAAATATAGACATAATATGCCTTCAGGAGGTTCACATACGGAAACAAGACAAAAGGTACCTGGAAGATACACTACTCAAAAAAATTAAGGGAACACAAAAATAAGTCATCCTAGATCTGAATGAATAAAATATTCTTAGTAAATACTTTGTTCATTACATAGTTAAATGTGCTGACAACAAAATCACACAAAATTATCAATGGAAATCAAATTTATCAACCCATGGAGGCCTGGATGTGGAGTTACACTCAAAATTAAAGTGGAAAAAAACACTACAGGCTGATCCAACTTTGATGTAATGTCCGCAAAACAAGTCAAAATGAGGCTCAGTAGTGTGTGTGGCCTCCACATGCCTGTATGATCTCCCTACAATGCCTGGGCATGCTCCTGATGAGGTGGCGGATGGTCTCCTGAGGGATCTCCTCCCACACCTGGACTAAAGCATCCCCCAACTCCTGGACAGTCTGTGGTGCAATATGGCGTTGGTGGATGGAGTGAGACATGATGTCCCAGATGTGTTCAACTGGATTCAGGTCTGGGGAATGGGCGGGCCAGTCCATAGCATCAATGCCTTCATCTTGCAGGAACTGCTGACACACTCCAACCACATAAGGTCTAGCATTGTCGTGCATTAGGAGGAACCCAGGCCCAACCGCACCAGCATATGGTCTCACAAGGGGTCTGAGGATCTCATCTCGGTACCTAATGGCAGTCAGGCTACCTCTGGCAAGCACATGGAGGGCTGTGCGGCCCCCCCCCCAAAGAAATGCCACCCCACACCATTACTGACCCACTGCCAAACCGGTCATGCTGGAGGATGTTGCAGGCAGCAGAACATTCTCCACAGCATCTCCAGACCCTGTCACATATGTCACATGTTGTTGTGGCCCCGCCCTCTGAGCCTGTCCCATTGGAGGAAGAAAGCTCCGAGCATGAGGAAGAGGAGTCAGCCAGGCCTCCCTCTCCAGGCCCCTCCCCTCTGGCATTGTCTCAAGTGCCGGCCGAGGGAGAGGAGACAGCTGATTCGGATCAGAGTGATAATGGAACATCATTCCTGGACGCACGCCTCCGAAGGCGTGATAAACATTTGCAGCAGCTTAGGAGGCGTGCTAGGGATTAGAACTGAGTCACTGGACCACACCCCAGAGACTATATAATAGAGGGTGGTGGTCAAGGATCTTTGTGACGAACAAAGTAAACCTTGGATAGTCACTAAAGCCTCATCCGGAACTGCTGGGAGGAATATTATTTCTGCTTGGACTTTTGTGAACGTTCGTATCTTTGCTTTCTGTTTGTGGAAATAAAATCACTTGGCAGACGGTGTGTCTATCGCTGCCAAGTGGGAGATAAGAACTGGGTGCGTTCCAAAGTGTTTCCTTAACCCTCGGCTGGCTGTGTTGTGTGTGTGTGTGGGGACGGGGACAGATCACATGTGCTCAGTGTGAACCTGCTTTCATCTGTGAAGAACACAGGGCACCAGTGGCGAAGTTGCCAATCTTGGTGTTCTCTGGCAAATTGCAAACATCCTGCATGGTGTTGGGCTGTAAGCACAACCCCCACCTGTGGACATCGGGCCCTCATACCACCCTCATTGAGTCTGTTTCTGACCGTTTGAACAGCCACATGCACATTTGTGGCCCGTTGGACATCATTTTGCAGGGCTCTGGCAGTGCTCCTCCTGTACTTCCTTGCACAAAGGCGGAGGTAGTGGTCCTGATCCTGGGTTGTTGCCCTCTTATGGCCTCCTCCACGTCTCCTGATGTACTGGCCTGTCTCCTGGTAGTGCCTCCATGCTCTGGACACTACGCTGACAGACACAGCAAACCTTTTTGCCACAGCTCGCATTGATGTGCCATCCTGGATAAGCTGCACTACCTGAGCCACTTGTGTGGGTTGTAGACTCCATCTCATGCTACCACTAGAGTGACAGCACCGCCAGCATTCAAAAGTGACCAAATCATCAGCCAGAAAGCATAGGAACTGAGAAGTGGTCTGTGGTCACCACCTGCAGAACCACTTCTTTATTGGGGATGTCTTGCTAACTGCCTATGCTCTCCACCTGTTGTCTATTCTATTTGCGCAACAGCATGTGAAATTGATTGTCAATCAGTGTTGCTACCTAAGTAGACAGTTTGTTTTCACAGAAGTGTGATTGACTTGGAGTTACATTGTGTTATTTAAGTGTTCCCTTTATTTTTTTGAGCAGTGTAGTAAATTAGGGAAAGTATACACAACACTATTGGGGAAAAAAAGAGAAAGGGGTCACAATATATATTAAGGGAGGGATTGCCGCTGAACAAAAATACGTAGATCCCAAAGGAAGAACATTAATGGTGGAAATAAAGAGAGGAAATTTACCAATATTATTAGTAGTCATTTACGCATCCAACAAAACTCAGGGAGAATATTATAAAAAATTACATGAACGGATATTCAAAATGGAATATAGAAATATTTGCATAGTGGGGGACTTTAATGGGATAATAGACACAGAAAAAGACTATAATTGTGGCAAAGACAATAGGGAAAAAAGGAACAGATTACCTAAAACTTTTTTCAATATGATAGAAGAACTAAATTTAACAGATATTTGGAGGACCTTACACCCAAATGAGAGAAAGTTTACCTTCTACTCTAACTCCCATGCATCATGGTCCAGAATAGATATGTTATGGGCAAATAAAGAATTAGGATTGGAAATGGAAACAGTAGAAATTAATCCCAATATATGGGCAGATCATAATCCTCTGGAAGTAAAATGGAGAGTCCCAAAAAGAAAGAAGACTAGGAGATGGAGACTAAACTTACAAGTTTTAAGAGAGAAGGAATATATAGAAAAGATAACGGGAGAACTGAGACTATTCTTTAAAGAAAACGAAAAGCAATATACCTTCCTAACTAATCTATGGGATACAATGAAAGCTTATTTAAGGGGGATAACAATAACATACAATGCACATAAAAATAAAGAAAGATGGAAGGCACACAACATTCTTCAGGAAGAAATTGGAAACATGGAAAAGAAACTCCAAATAAGTCCAGGAGACAAAATAGTCAAAGAGAAACTGATAGTACTGAAACATAAAATGAATATATTAGACCAGGAGGAAATGGCAAATAACTTATTTAGGCAGATGGTTGGCCTATACATTAAAGAAAGAATATGAATTGCAGATCATTCAACAATTGGAAGACATAAAAGGAAATCTACAGAACAAAGAAGAGGACAAAATGAAAATAGCCCAAGAATATTACACAGATTTCTATAATAAGGAAGACATATTAATAGAAAAGATTGAAGAATATTTAAAGGAGGAAAAGATCCCACCAGTAGGAGAGGAGGAAAGAGAAATGTTAAACAAAGAAATTACAATCGAAGAACTAAGAGTGGCAATTTTGAAACTCAAAAACAACAAAACACCAGGCCTGGATGGTTTCCCAGGAGAAATCTACAAAAAATTAGACAAAATTATAACACCAAAATTATAGGAGATATGTAATGAGGCCCTATTGGAAGCAAAGATACCAGAATCGTGGAGGGAAGCATACATCATATTACTTCCAAAAGAAGGTACAGACCAAAATCAAATTAAAAATTATAGACCGATTTCCCTCTTAAACACAGACTATAAAATTTTCATGAACATAATTGAGGAAAGACTGAAAAGGATATTAAATGCCATTATACATCCGGATCAGAATGGCTTCCTACCGGATAGACAAATAAGGAACAACATAAGAATAGTTGTGGACAGCCTAGAGCAGTGGTTTCCAAACTTTTTCAGTCCACCACTCCCTTGGTACTACAAACTCATCCTCAGTGCCCCCCACCCAGGGGTGGGTTCTACTTACCTTTACTACCGGTTTGCAGCGGGGCCGCGTGCACGGGCTTACTTCACTCGTGCATGCATGCACTCTTTTGCACATGCGCAGAAGTGTTTTGGTGATGTCGGGGTTGGTGGGTGGGGCCTCCTGTCGGTTTTACTACTGGTTCTATAGAACCGGTGAGAACCGGGGCAACCCTCCACCACCCCCAACCCCACCCCCTATAAAAATAGCATTGTTTGGAATAGCGGTTTGCACGACCCACTAAGGAAGATAGTAACAGTAAAATACATGGAATACAGCCATTTTTGGCCTCCTGAAGCCTTGCCCCGCATGTCCCATTTTTGTGAAAAATGGGCCCGTTTTTCGCAAAAATAGGGTGCGTAGAGCCTTTGGGAGGCCTGCAGGCTGCTCCAATACAAATCTATCCCTGTAACAAAAACAGCTAACACTATTAGTTAACACTAAAGAAATCCTCTGAATCAACCAATCTAGAGCAGTGATTCTCAGCTGGGGGTTCCTTTTGAATTTGCTGACCACCAGCGAGTGGGAGAAAGCAATTTCACAGAGAAGGGGATGGAGAGGGCTGTGGGATGAATTCACACCCATTCCCAGACCCACTTGGGATCAACCTGCAGCCCTCCACTGCCTCCTCAGGCGGTGGAGCATGTGTGGGGGGGGATGCTTTTCAAGAAGTCACAAGGAGGGCTGAGAGCTGGTTTCTGTCCCACAAGTAAGATTTGGTCCAGAACCAACCCCAACATGAAGGTCTTTTATTGGCTCCTTATACTCCTTGTCTTTGCATTTTTAACAGGTAATAAATTAAATTTCTGATGATGTAAAAATAGCTCATAACTCACCTTTCTAGACAGCTATTATCATGTCTAAAAGCAAGATACTCTTCTCCATCTTTTGTCTGGAGTACCATTTAATCCAGATCCTTTTAATTCCAGAAATCCAAGTTTAAAGAATGGACTTCTAGAATTAAAGCTCCATTTTTTAGCTAAAACTTAATTCACACCTGTTAGTTTTGCTTGAGCAGTGTGAACAATTGACAGTGTGATCCTCCAAAGGTCTGAAAAATATATCACTGATTTGTC
Organism: Arizona elegans; assembly: GCA_022577455.1. Lineage (NCBI taxonomy): Eukaryota > Metazoa > Chordata > Lepidosauria > Squamata > Colubridae > Arizona > Arizona elegans. Next base: position 28,443,576 of record JAKOOJ010000007.1, on the reverse strand, counting down.
TTTGGCATTTAAACTGGATAACCAATATGAAAAAGTGCATCAAGGAAGGACTGGAAAGCCAATTCATACTGAACTGTATTGGGTTTTCTGTTGTTATTTGAATAAAAAGAAAAGAAATCAAATAGTGGTACCTAGTGCGGAAAAAGAGACAAAATAATGGGTCATTCTCAACACTTGAATTCTCTACACTTAAAATATCTAGAAATTATTATGGTTAAGTGAGTTTTGCCCCATTTTACAATTTTTCTTGCCATAGTTCAAATCAAAGTTCAAATCAGAGATTTGATAGTTCAAATCAAAGATTTCTGAGACCGATGTTGAATACTTACATTTCAGTAGTCACCAATCCCAGTCTTAAAATGAGTTTAGAATCAGTAGGAGTCACTGATAACAATGAACTAACTAGCTACTGATAATGAGTCCAGTCCTGCCTTTCTTTTCCTTCTGTCCAAGTTTTGCAAGTACTTTTTCCAGGTATATGTTTTATTCCAAAGTATACAAACCATTATTGTTAGGGAAAAAATGGGTCTTCAAAGCAATTTTCAAAGACACTGTCAGAATGACTCTGCTCTCAGCCCCCCTTGTGGCTCCTTGAAAAGCATCCCCCCCCCACATATGTAAATGAAAAGAATAAGCTTAAAAATCCTAGCCTTTTAAAATTGAAAATATGGAGAATTGGGAGGATGAATATGAGACACTAAGGGAGATGTTTCAAAAAATAAGGGAGGCATTTAAGAGAAATAAGGAAGCAGAGAATTGGTTAGCTTGCAAAAAAAAGAAAGAAAGAAAGAGAAAAGATGAATGAGAAGCAAGAGAAACAAGGAGATAATATTGAAAAGAAAATAATTGAAAAAAGATAAAGATGATTACACTGGGTTCAATAGTGATAGAATAAAAATGGATATGGGAAAATACATCTCAAATATGAAGAAAAGAGAAATAAATGGGGTAAGATTGAGTGAAAAGTAATAGAGTTAAAATTAAAGGAAAAAGGCTGAAGGGGAGATATAAGAACAGGAAAAGGAAGGTAAAGAAATGGGAGAAAGGGAGGAAAACATCAAGAAAGAGAACTGTGGAGAGACTAAGAGAAAATGGTTAAGAGTCACTGAAAACATTAATTTGTTAATAATTTGTTAATAAAGAGAAGGATGCTAGTTGTAGAAATTATATGTGAAAATGCTGTTAAATGAAAAATAGAACAATGTAATGTGAAAGAAAATGATATTGGAAGAAGTACTAAAAGGATTCTTATAATATAAGAATTAATTGAATAAGATGGAATATGGAAATTAAATGTAAAACTGAATGAAATTGAAATGCAAAAAATGATTCAAATGATATACTTGTAAGAAGTAAAGTAAAAATATATTGTTAAAAGTAAAAAGTCTAAGGATTGGAAGATTGTTTGAGTAAAGATTTAAAAGAAAAAATAGAATAAGATGAAATATACTGCTAATAATTAAAAAGATGAGGGGAAATTTTGAGAAATATACTTGATAAATGAAAGAAAGACCGGGGTTGCCTGGACTCCATAGTGGAAAATATAAAATTGAAAATGAATACAGCAATAGAGAGGGATGAAGGAAGGAGAAGAGAGATGAAAGAAGGAAGGAGAGAGAGGGAAGGGAGGAAGGAAGGGAAATTAGAGTAGGAGTGAGGGTAAGAGAGGGAGGAAGAGAGGAGGAGAAGGAGAAAGGAAGGGGAAGTAGGGAGGAGAAGAAGCGGGGGGAAGAGAAAGTAAGAAGGAAAGAAAAGAGGTGGTAGATTTGAGGAGAAAAGATTGCTGTACAATAAAAAAGATGAAATGGCAGAAAGCCAACCCCAACCAAATATAAAGATATTAAGATAAAGAATGAATTGTTAAACTTTAAAGAATAAAAGAGAACAAATATGAATAAATAGCAATAATTAGAAACACACATAGAAACATACAATGTATTTTCTTTGAACAGAGCATTTGGCCGGTCCACAAATTTAAAGAGTGTTTAATCATTTCAATTAAATTTACAATTTCTATATTTCTTTTTTGCCGTATTTATTCCTCATCAATTTTTCAAAAAACCAATATTACCCTTCATCCTCATCTCTAATCTTAATCAAATTAAATTTTTCTCTTCTATTCTATATTATACCCCTTCCCATTGGCATCTATTTTTATATCCATTCTCACATTGGTTAATTATGTAATATTACAGTTGTTTAATACAAATTCAACATTTTACTTTAAATCAATTAGTTATATAACTATCTTTTTTGTATATTAATCAATATGAACATGAATATTCCAATTATTTTCATGCCATCCAATTTCTTACAAATCAATTAATCAATTAATCCTTTCTACTTTCAGCACCATATACCATTAAAGGTATTTCAATTGTTACAGTTTATACTTATTCATATTTCTAAAAAAAATTAAAAAAAACTTATCATTGTCTAGATTTCAAAAATACAAAGACAAATATTCCAATTATTATTCATTTCATTTTTACAATCATGATTTCCCATTTCTTACTACTATTCATATTTCAATTCTAAATATGTATAACATCTTTCTCTTTCATTTCTTTTTCTTTTTCTCCCTTCCCATTTTTGCCTTTTTTTTCTCCTTTTTTTCTTTTGTTTTAAAATCTTGAACTCTCCTCCTTTGCCCTAAATTTCCCATTGTTTGCACCTACCTTTTTGGGTGAGGAAAAAGAAATCTGCCTCTGCCTAATTTTCCAATGTTGCAGCAAACAGCCAACAGCCTGCTTTACCTTCAGTTTTGTTAGCACAAGGAGAAAAAAAAATCTGCTCCAGCAATTTAGCTCTATGCAGCAACCACTGCCCTAGAGTATTATGAAGCCTATCCCGAGAAACAAATGGCCCTTGTGTTCCTGGACGCTCAGAATCTTAATTGGCAATTTATGATTGAGCAAATTAAAATAATAAAATTTGGAACCAACTTTGAGAAAATGATAGAAACAATTTACAAATCACAAAGGGCAAAAATAATATTAATTATTATTAATAATAATTAATATGACGAATACATTTCAAATTAAGAAAGGTGTAAGACAATGGTGCCCACTGTCACCATTGTTATTCATTTTGACGTTAGAAACCTTATTAAATAGAATTAGAAAAAACAGTGAAATAAAAGGATTAAAGATTAGGAGAGAGGAATACAAGGTGCAGGCTTTTGCTGATGATGTAGTACTCATTATAGAGGAACTTTTAGATACAGACCCAAGATTGTTGGGGGAAATAGGAAGGTATGGGAGGGTGGATTTAAATTGAATAAAGGGTTAACTAAAATGCTGGTTAAAAATTTAACAGAAACTCAGAAGAAAGAATTAGAAAAGGAATTAGACCTACAAATAGTATTTTTTTAAAAATATTTAGGGATATGGATATCAGCGAGATGCTCAGCTCTAAAAGAAGACAACTATATATCTCTGGTTCAAAAAATAAAACAGGATTTGGAAAAATGGGGGAAACTGCAATTATCACTTTTGGGCAGGATAGAATCGATAAAGATGAATATCCTGCCCAAAATATTATATTTATTCCAAACGATAACCATCATTTTGGATAATTTTTTTTACAGAAATTAATAAAATTATTAGGAAATTTATTTTGGCCGGAAAAAAAGCAAGAATTAAATTGCAATCATTACAAGATAATAGAAGTAGGGGAGGTTTTGGACTCCCAGCGTGGGAATTATATTACAAAGCGGCCACCCTAGTATGGATAAGGGAATGGGTTAATTTAAGAAATAAAAGAATATTAATCCTGGAAGAACACGACCTACAAAAAGAGTGGCACGCCTTCCTGTGGGATAAAAAGAAAAAGACCAAAACGTATTTCCATAGACATAAGATAAGAGAAACACTAATACAAGTATGGGAGGAAATTAGAAGAAAACAATATATGAAAATCCCAAACTGGCTATCGATGATGGAAGCCATGATATATCCAAATACATTAGAGATCAATAAAATGATTATTTATTTATTTATTTATTTATTTATTTATTTATTTATTTATTTATTTATTTATTTATGAGATTTATATGCCATCCTATCTCCAGCCGGACTCAGGGTGGCTCACAACAGATTAGCTATAAAGAGCTCTTAGACAATCAAGGAAATCTCAAAAGTGAACAAATTAACGTTAGAATTAAATGAAAAAGAGGATTTAGAACACTATACAGTATAGGATGATTGGTACAGGTGGTCTGTTAACCGAATAAAAAATAGATGAAAGTTAATTTTCATCTATTTTAAGATATATATGTACCTGGAACTATGAAACATAAAGGAAGAATTGATCTAACCTGTGTGGGAAAGTAACACTGTCTGACTGATTGTATTGTATTGTATTATAATAAATTTCAATAAATTAAAAAAAAACCTACCCCTCTTTTCTTTTGTTGTGCTAATGAAAAATAATGTCACCCGGGCTTTCCTTCAATAATACAAAGCTCCCAAAACCAACCCCTTTCTCCCCTTTCGGTCACATGCTCCAATCATCATCCGTTCCACCTCAAGCCAGCCCCTGACCACTCCTCCTCCAGATGCTGGCTCACCCTGACCTTGACCGATAGGAAGAACGCTATTATGTCTACTAACTCCCATCTCCTAAATCCCCCGTCCTACTTTCCCATACATGAGCATTGAAGCTTCCAACCTAATATGGCTTCGAAGGCTGACAGGTGTCCCCCGCCTGCATAAAGAACCACATCCTGAAAAATAAAACAGACAAAACACAAAAGAAGGGGTTAACGCTTAGCACCAATCCATTTAACCCCTCCTCCCACCTCCACGAGGACCTTTCAGTTTGTCAGGAAATTTGTCATGAAACTGTTTCACGAGCGCATCAGCTTTCACATCCCAATTCAGCTTCAGTCAAAGGGTAGCCTTTCCAGTGCACCAAATATTGTAATCGGCCCCTGTAAAGTCTAGAGTCTAGAGTCCAAGATTCTTTTCACCTCATAATGAGTCTCCCCTTGTATTACCAAAGGAGTGGGCGGAGCAGCTGGCAAAGGTCTGAGGATGGATTCTCTGACTGGTTTCAATAAGCTGCTATGGAAAACAGGGTGTATTTTCTCTAATATGTGAGGGAGCCTAAGTTGGACAGTCACCGGGTTAATCAGTTTCACTATAGGAAAGGGACCTATGAATTTGGGTGCAAACTTCTTGCTGGGCACTCTCAATCGTAGGTACTTGGATGACAAATACACCTTATCACCTATTCGGAAAGGCAGCTGGAGACCCCGATGTTTGTTGGCTTGAGCCTTATATTTCTCTGCTGACTCCACTAAAGCTTTTTTTGTAAACTCCCAACTCTTTTTCAATGAGGCCATCCAGTCCGTTAAGGACATGGAAGTGGGTGGCTGCCTAGGCAACTCAAGCATCGGCACAAAATCCATGCCCGTAGTTATTTGAAAAGGGGTCAACCCAGTACTGCTGTGTACTGCATTATTATAAGCCACTTCTGCGAATGGTAACAAGTCCACCCAGTTCTCCTGTTGATAATTCACATAACACCTAATGTACTGTTCCACCATTGAGTTAAAATTTTCAGACGATCCATTAGTTGACAGGTGAAAAGCCGAGCTAAGTACCTGGGACGACCCAATGGCTCATAGAAATTCCCTCCAGAATTTAGCGGTAAACTGGACCCCGCAGTCCCATATTCTTCTTCTTGGGACTCCATGTAGCCTGTAGATGTGTTTCACAAACAGCTTTGCCAGTTTCTTAGCCGAGGGTAGTCCACTGCAGGCAATAAAGTGGGCTTGCTTGGAGAATAAATCAATGACAGTCCAAATGACTCGGTTGCCCCCACTGTCGGGGAGCTCAACTATGAAGTCCATTGCAATCTCCTCCCAGGGCTTGGTGGGTTCAGCCACAGTCTGGAGAAGACCAGGGGGCTTCCCTGGTTGGTATTTCATGATGGCGCAGGTGGCACAGCTCCTCACATAGTTTTCCACTTCAGTTTTCATCTTCAGCCACCAGAATTGCCTCCTAATCAAATAGAGGGTTTTTAAAAACCCAAAATGGTCCCCTAGGCGAGAGTCATGACTTCTCTTCAGTACTAGAAGAATACTTCCACCCCAACCCGTCCCTTAGGGTGAGGTCCACCTGGTGTTCTTTAAACCAGGGATCATTAGAGAGCGCCATTTTTAGCTCCACTGTCAACTTGTCTTTGGGGAGGTTGGAACCCTGGCGTGTTTGTGCTCTGGTGTGGGCTTGGGCAGTTGGCTGAGACTCTGAAATCATGGCGTGAACTATCTCTTCCCATCAGCTGTCAAATTGGGGTTTGTGGGAGAGAGCGTCAGCCAGAAGGTTCTTATCCCCCGGGATATATTTCAGGTTAAAGTTAAAATGTTTGAAATATTGAGCCCAACAAACCTGCTTTGGAGAAAGCTTCCTTGGGGTCTTCAGTGCCTCGAGATTCTTGTGGTCAGTCCAAACCTCAAAAGGCTCCTCCATCCCCTCCAGGTAATGTCTCCAGGACAGGAGAGCACATCGCACTGCAAATGCCTCTTTTTCCCATACTGCCCATCTGCACTCAGTGTTCGTTAACTTCCTGGATATGTAAGCACATGGCATTAGATTGTTCTGGGGGTCTCTTTGTAGTAGAACAGCTGCCACCACCACATCACTTGGGTCAGCCTGAACCACAAAGGGCTTAGTTGGGTCAGGATGCTGTAGGATCGGCTCCACAGCAAATAGACGTTTTAACTGTTCAAAAGATTCTTGGCAGTCCATTGTCCATGCTAAAGGCTGGCTGGGTTTTGGCTTGGTGGGAAATGGGCTGGTCTTTGGCAGTTCTGTCAAAGGGAGTGCGACCTCAGTGAAGGAAGGGATGAATTGTCTGTAAAAGTTTGCAAACCCTAGGAAGCTCTGGAGTTGCTTACAGGTGCATGGGGGCTGCCAGTCCAGTACTGCCCTCATCTTCTCTGGGTCCATTTTGATCCCCTTATTCGATACCCTGTGTCCCAGGTATTCCAGGGCCTCCTTATGGAACTTGCATTTGGACAATTTTGCATAAAGTTTGGCTGCTAGAAGTTTTTTCAGCACTTGTCTGACCAATTTGACATGGTCTTCCATATTTTCACTGAATATAAGAATGTCATCAAGATAAACAAGAACCCCCTGATATAAATGCTCATGCAAAACTTAGTTGATCAGTTGCATGAAGACCCCTGGGGCCCCCTGGAGTCTGAAAGACATGACCCGGAATTGGAATCTGCCCAAAGGGCAGTTAAAAGCGGTCTTCCATTCGTCTCCCTCCTTTATGTGAATGCGGTAGTAGGCTTCTCTTAAATCTAGCTTGGTAAAGATTTTTCCTTTCGATAGGTGGTTTAGTAAGTCTTTCATCAGTGGGAGGGGGTAGGTATTTTGTATGCAAATGCAGTTTATAGCTAAAAAGTCATTACATAATCTTAAGGTACCATCCTTTTCTTCTTTAAACAGTACGGGGGCGGCCATGCTGGATTTCTCAGGCTCGATGAACCCTCTGGCTAGGTTGGTGTCAATGTACTTCTTCAATTCAGTCATCTCAGCAGGTGTCATGGAGTACATTCTAGGCTTTGGCAGTTTAGCCCCCAGTTGTAATTCAATGGTGCAGTCTGTGGGCCAGTGGAGGGGTAGGAGGTTACATTCCTCCTCGCTGAAAGTTTCAGCTAAATCCGCATATATCTTAGGGATTTGGTGTTGGCCTGGAGGCTTGTCTGAACAAGCTGCTGCTAATTCTGGTTGCTGGTTATTTTGGGTAGGTTGGTGGTTGGGGGGGAGGGCAAAGGGGTGTTGGGCCAAGCCCTATCCTGAGTTTTCAGTATCCACCTTCCCATGTGATGGTGGGGCCCCATTTATCTAGCCAAGCCAGGCCTAGTATGATAGATTCTGACATCTTTGGGGTTACTATAAATCATATGAGTTCATGATGTTTCCCCATTTCTAATCTAATCAGTTCAGTAACATGAGTGGAAGGGACTCCCCCAGTTAGAATGCCATCAACCTGGTAAAATTTAATCGGTTGTTTTAAGGGTGTTGTTTTGATGCCCAACTGTTCTAATCGCACTGCAATTAGATTTGGGATAATGTCACCCAGGCTTTCCTTCAATAATACAAAGCTCCCAAAACCAACCCCTTTCTCCCCTTTCGGTCACATGCTCCAATCATTGTCCGTTCCACCTCAAGCCAGCCCCTGACCACTCCTCCTCCAGATGCCAGCTCACCCTGATCTTGACCGATAGGAAGAACACTATTATGTCTACTAACTCCCCTCTCCTAAATCCCCCTTCCTACTTTCCCACACATGAGGAGGTGGCAGCATTGAAGCTTCCGGCCTAATATGGCTTCCAAGGCTGACAAATATAGCTTCCCTTCCCAGTCTCAGACTCCTGTCACTGATAGTTTCCCAGAAGAACACCTGAATGAACACTCATGCAAACAGTCTTTGATGCTCTTCCCACTCTCTTATCTGTAAATAGGCTCAGAGTCCTTAAAATGTAACACAGTAACACAACTGTTACTTTCTTAAACCAGAGAAAAGGAAAAAAAAACCCACAATATTTCCAGTCCACTAGATGGCAGTGTTACTTATTACCTCCACTTTCCTTTCCCTTCTTATATTCAACACACACACACACACACACAAAAGTAAATGAAAAGTAGAGCAAAAAAAATTATACAAAAAGGGCTTCTCCTGGATCAACCAGGGACGTTGCAGTGTCCCTGGGATCAGCAGGATGTGCCCTCCACTATCACCATCTCTACGGGATTGTGAGGTCCAAAATGGACTGTCCAGAGGCGAAGATAACGATGGTGATCTTGGAGCTTCAAGATTGGCCACCGTACCATTGTGACGCCAGCTCCACCCCCCTGAAAAGAAGATTGCAGTGACTCTGGAAAGAGAGCTGTAAATAATTATTTGAAATTCAATGAAAGAGTTTTGGTTATTATACAGTGGTGGATCTTCCTTCCAGATGGAAAGCTTGTTTTTTCTTTTTCTTTTCTTTTTTCTTTTCCCTTTTCGTTATTTTTATTGGTGTTACTTCTCTTCCCCCCCCCACTTATTCAATTATTTTTAGCTGGATTGTGGCCTTCTAGAGGATTTTTTTTCTTTTTTTTTCTTTAATTGGAGATTGTTAATTTGGTCAATATCTTTCTATTTAATTGGATTAAGGCATACAAGAGCCTGAAGTTTTTTTCTCTTTTACTTTTACTTTTTCTTATTGTTACTTGTTACTATCTATATCTATATAAGTGGATTAAGGTATAGAAGAACCTGAAGATTTTATATTTGATTGAATTTTTTTCAACTACTACACAGAAATGAGTAAAAAGGCAACAACTATTGGTTCTTCTACATTGACTCGTTCCTCTTCGCCATCTGGAGGACAATGATCAATACAGACGATGTTGCAACAGGAAAAGGAGAAGGAACAAGAGAAGGAAAAGGAAGTGACATTGCAGATGATTTGGCAAGGAATTCAAAAAATACAATCAAGAGTAGAGAATATTGGACAAAGAACAAAAAAAATTGAACAAAGAACAGAAAAAACAGATGAAAAAGTGGAGAACATACACCAAATGATAAAGAAATATGAGGATAGACTCCAAAAAATTGAAGAAAAGGAAGAACAAAGGGACAAGAAAATTAGAGATATTGACAGTAGATTGGATGAGGTTGAATGAGATAAGAGTGGAATAGAGTGGGAGATGGACAGATCAGAATTTTACCTCAGATTTCAAAATATAGAAGAAGAAAAGGGAGAAAACTTGGTAGAAAAAAATGATAGAAATTTTAACAGAAGCACTAGAAATTACTAAAGAAAAGATGATGGATGGCATAGACAAGGTATTTCGAGTCTTTACAAGATACACAATGAAAAACAAGCTACCAAGAGAAGTCCACATAGGATTTACTAAGAAATCAATTAAAACGCAAATACTGCAGATCACAAGAGAGAAAACATTGAAATATAAAGATAAGGATATTGTGGTTCTGAAACAAATACCGAGAAGAGTAAGGGAGATGAGAAGACAATATCATTTTCTAACCAAAATATTACTTTAAAAAGGTGTGAATTACAGATGGCTGATACCAGAAGCCTTGTGTTTACATGGCAGCAACAAAAATATAGAATAGATTCAATTGACAAAGCAGAATTAATCCATGCAGAATACCTTAGAGAGAAAGAAGAGGGGACAAGAAGAGAAGATACATCGATTGAACTACACAAGGATATTGCCTTGAAATGACTGAAAAAGAAGAAGGCGCAGTGGGTGGAAACGTAGAATATAGAGAACAACGTGAACCGAGATCTACTAGAGCAATAAACCCTTCTTATAAAATATTAATATGGAAGAGAAAAAATTGATTACAATAAACATAAATGGACTTAATTTAGCTATTAAAAGAAGAACGACATTCCACAAATTAGAGAAATTAAAATTTGATATAATCTGTTTACAAGAAGTACATATTGAAAAGCAGCATGAACAAATATTGATACAGCCAAAATTAGGGAAAACATTCACTTCATTGCCACAATGTAAGAAAAGAGGAGTTGTTGTTTTTTTTATTGAAAAAGTTCTACAATTACATTTTCTTCCCTTTCCCTCCCCCATCCCTCCCTAACCTCCCTAACCCTCCCCAACCCCCCTAACCCTCCCTGACCCACCTAACCCACCCCTCCCCCCGGACTTCCACAGAATACAATCCAAATCAAAATCCCCTTTTTATAAAACTTGAACCCCTCCACCCCCTGTATATTTTTCATATATTCATAAAATTCAAATATTCTATCTCTATATAATACTTTCAGTTAAAAGCTATCTGATATTTCCTAGTTTGATATTTATTCTGCACATAATCTATCCACTTTTTCCACTCCCATTCATAAGTCTCTTGTGAGCGATCTTTTAGATATGCTGAAATCTTCGCCATCTCTGCAAAACTGGCCATCTTCAAAGTCCATTCCTCAATAGTGGGCATAACTTCATTTTTCCAGTATTGACCTATCAGTAATCTCGCTGCTGTTATCATATACAATATCAACTTTATTTCACCCAATGTAAAACCCTTAACTATGCCCAGTAAAAACAATTGTAGAGAAAATTGAATTTTTTTCTTCAAAACATTCTGCATGACCCACCAAATTTTTATCCAAAAAGCCTTCACTTTCTTACAAGTCCACCAAACATGATAATATGTAGCATCTAAACAGTCACATCTCCAACATTTTGGTTGAACATTAGGGTACATACACGACAATTTCTTAGGATCTAAATGCCATCTATAAAACATTTTATAAAAATTTTCCCTCAAATTCTGCGACTGTGTAAATTTAACATTCTGAACCCAAATTTTTTCCCATGTTTCCAACATCACTGATTCTGCAAAATTTTGTGCCCACTTAATCATACAATCTTTAACCAATTCAGTTTCTGAATCCCTTTCTAACAAAACATTATAAAGCCTTTTAATATGCATTGGACCTTTCTCTTTTATATGTCTAACCAATTCTTCCTCATGCAACATTATACCAATTTTTTGGTCCTCTTTCCATCTCAGTTGAAGTTGATTATACTGTAACCAAGTTAGATTAATCCCTTCATCCAACAGCTAACAATTTAATAATGATATAATTTGCCTACAAGAAACTCATGTCAGAACACAAGATCAAAAATACTTGATAAATTCAAAACTAGGAACACACTTCATAGCCTCAAATTTGGAAAAAAAGAATGGTGTGGTTATTTACATAAATAAAAGACTGTCAGCTAAAATTATAGAAGCAGATGAAGGAGGCAGGTTTATAGCAATTGAACTGCACACAGTAAGTGGCCAAATTCTAGTGATCGGAATTTATGCTCCTAATCAACAACAGGATCACTTTTACAAAACTTTGCACACCAAGATACTGCAATGGGATTAAAGATCTATTTTAATCATGGGAGATTGGAATGGAGTAATTGACTCTAAAATAGATAAAAAGAGTTTGGCGAAATCAAGGATTAGACTGCCACAGACTTTTTTTGGCATGAAAGAAGATTTGGAATTAAAAGATATTTGGAGAATACATAATCCAAAAGAATTGGACTTTACTTTTTTTTCTGATAGACATAGATCTTTTTCTAGGATTGATTTTATTTTATTATCAGATGATTTACTTGTCAAGACAAAAAGAACAAAGATTTTTCCAAGAATTCTAACCGACCACAGCCCAATATGGATAGAAATTGAGATGGGAAAGATTGAGAGAAGATCATGGAGATTAAATGAAAATTTGTTTAGATATGAAAAAAATATAACAGAACTTAAAAAGCAGATGAAAGAATTTTTTTTTAATTGCAAAAGTTTTACGATTACATTTTCACCCCTTCCCCCCCCACAACCCACCTCAAACCTCCCAACCTCACCCTCCCTAACCCTCCCTAACCCTCCCCTCCCCTCGGTTTGTTAGTATTACAAACAAAAGCATTACAGATTAAGGACAATGATGATAAAATTTTTGATGTTGATGAAAAAGTGCAGAGAGTTGAAAACGAAATTGTTATGATGCAATTCAGGGCCATGGAATTTGCTATAAGGCTCAGAGGAATTAGAGAGGATGACCGGCAGGATTTGAGACAGATTTGTGCTGATGCCCTGGCTGTTATTAAAAATCAATCCTGAAGTGGTTTTTTACAAAATAGATAAAATTTACAGAGTGAATTCTTGGGTGGCCAAACAAAGACAATTGCCTAGAGATGTGGTGATATATTTTACAGATAGAACAATAAGAAATGACATCCTGAAAAAATCTTTTCTCTCCTCTGTGCAAGTGGGGGGGGGCTCAAATTGGAGTTTTTAAAGAATTGCCATCTAAGATGCTAAAAGCCAGAAAAGACTTTGGTTTTCTAGTAAATGAATTGAAAAAACAAGATATACCATTTCGGTGGGATGCCCCAACTGGTATAATTTTGAAATACAATGGAGAAAGACATCGGTTGAATACTGTTGAGAAGGCAGAGTATTTTTATTCTGCTAATTTTAAAGAAAGAACACCATCTCCACGTACATCCACAGTGTTGGAGATTAAGGAGAGTGATAAGAAGCAGCCCCAGCAAGAGATGCAAAAACAGTCAAAGCAGGTGGACTCAGAGGACATGCAAGGTGCTGTAGGAGGTTTTCTGGAGGAGTCCCAGCTAGAACCTTCTCCAATCCTGGACCCGGTCCGGATGGTTGAAGTCAAGGACCAGCGTATAACTCGTGCAAAATCTAAGCAACTTAAAGAAAAGCAACAACAGGAAAGACAATACAAAAAGGGAGCTAAGAGTACTGTACAAGAGACTGAAGCCATGGGGGGAGCGATACCGAAGATTATGGAAGATATTCGGTTATTCTGCTCGTTGCTTCAAAAAGATAAAGATGACAATTAAGTGTTTATCTTGGAACGTGAATGGGTTGAATTCATTACAGAAAAGGAAGAAGTTATTTGCATATTTGAGACAATTTAATAATGATATAATTTGTCTACAAGAAACCCACATTAGAACTCAAGATCAAAAACATTTGATAAACTCTAAATTAGGAACACATTTTGTGGCTTCAACTTTGCAAAAAAAGAATGGTGTGGTTATTTATGTAAATAAAAGACTGACAGCTAAACTTATAGAAGCAGATGAAGATGGTAGGTTTTTAGCAATTGAATTGTTTACAGTAAACGGCCAAATTCTTTTGATTGGAATTTATGCTCCCAACCAACAACAGGATCATTTCTATAAAATGTTACATACTAAAATACTGCAATGGGACTATAGATCTATTTTAATTATGGGAGATTGGAATGGAGTAATTGATTCTAAATTAGATAAAAAGAGCACGGCGAAATCCAGAATTAGACTACCACAGACTTTTTTCGATATGAAAGAGGACTTGGAATTAAAAGATATTTGGAGAATACATAATCCAAAAGAACTGGACTATACTTTTTTTTTCTGATAGACACAGATCCTTCTCTAGGATTGACTTTATTTTGTTGTCAGATGATCTACTTGTTAAGACAAAAAGAACAAAGATTTTTCCAAGAACTTTGACCGACCATAGCCCAGTATGGATAGAATTTGAGACGGGTAAAATTGAAAGACGATCATGGAGATTAAATGAAAATTTGTTCAGATATGAAAAAAATATAACAGAATTTAAGAAGCATTTGAAAGAATATTTGAAATGAACTTGAATAAGGGTACCCCACTTGAAATTGTGTGGGATGCGAGCAAAGCTTATATGAGAGGGGTACTCATTTACATGAATTCTAAACATAGACTGAATTGACAAAAGAAGAGATCTGAATTGGAAGCACAAATAAAAAATAAAGAACAGCTACTTATTAAAAATCCAACAGATGAAAAAATACATGGTGCTATAAAACTTTTGAAAGATCAATTCCAAATGCTTATGGCAGAACAAGTTGCAACAAACTTACAATATGCGAGGCATTATACATTTTGTAATGCCAATAAACCGGGCAGATGGTTGGCTTATACATTAAGGAAGAAGCAGAGTATACGGACTATTGATAGTATTGATATTGGAGGGAAAGAAATCTTTCAACAAAAATTAATTAAAGAAGCTTTTGCAGACTATTATACTAAACTATATGCTAAAGATGATGTGCAGAATGGACTTATAGAAAAATACTTAGATAATAAAAGAGTTACTAAAATTACTATTCAACAAAAGAAAAGAATGAATTATCCTATAACAGAGGAGGAGATAATAGTAGCAATTAAACAACTAAAAACAGCTAAAGCTCCTGGAACGGATGGCTTGACAGCAGTGTATTATAAAACTTTGCATGCAGAAATGGTGGAACAACTTAGAGACTTATTTTGCAATATTCAACAAGGGGGTAAAATATCCCCATCATGGACAACAGCTTATATTTCTCTGATACCAAAAGAGCAAGTAGGTCCTAAAAAACCAGAGAATTATCGACCAATATCTCTTCTGAACACTGATTATAAAATTTATGCAAAAGTATTAGCCAACAGGCTGATGCCAGTAATCCAAGATGTGATTCATGATGATCAAGCAGGATTTATCGAGGGCAGATATATGAAAGACAACGTAAGGCAAGTAATAGACTTACTGGAGTACCTTGAGACGAATAAACAGATATCTGCAGTGCTGGTCTTTTTGGATGCGGAAAAGGCCTTCGACAGAGTGGATTGGAATTTTCTATTAAAGACTTTAAAAAAGATGGACTTTGGGGACCTATTTATACAGGCGGTCTCAGCAATTTACCAAGAGCAAAAGGCACAGATTATTATTAATGGAAGTTTGACAACAGAGTTTAAAATTGAAAAGGGAACAAGACAGGTCTGTCCGTTATCCCCATTGTTATTTATTTTGACACTAGAAGTCTTGTTAAATACAATACGGGACTCGAATATCTTGAAAGGTATAATGATAAGGCAAGAGGATTATAGAATAAAGGCATTTGCAGATGATCTGGTTGTTACCCTAACACAGCCAATGGAATCAATAATCCAGATGAAAGACATTATACAAGATTATGGTAAAGTTTCAGGTTTTAGACTAAACCAGAAAAAAACTAAGATGATAGTCAAAAATATGACACAAGATCATAAACACGAGCTTGAAAGGAGGGCAGGTTTTGAAATTGTACCAAAGGTAAAATATCTAGGAGTTCAGGTTGCAGAATCAAACATGAAATTGTTTCAAAATAATTATGAGGTGTTGTGGCGAGAAGTGCAGAAAGATATGAAGACTTGGAAAAAACTGCAGCTGTCTCTACTTGGAAGAATAGCAACAGTTAAGATGAATATTTTGCCAAGATTTCTTTTTTTGTTCCAAACGATTCCGGTGCTTAAAAGCGATAAACAATTGAAAGAGTGGCAAAGTGGAGTGAATAAGTTTGTCTGGAATGAGAAAAAACCGAGAGTGAAACTGAAAATTATGCAAGATGTTCCAGAAAGGGGAGGTCTTAAACTTCCAAACCTACAATTATATTATGAAGCAGCAGCTCTGACTCAAGCAAGCGACTGGTTTGGAAGGAAAAAGACTGGAATATTGAATATAGAAAATTTTGACCTCGAATTTGGATGGCATGCTTATTTATTTTATGAGAACAAAGTGGATAAAGTATTTAAAAGCCATATACTTAGAGACTCTTTGATGAGGGTCTGGAAGAAGCACCGATTCAAATGGGATTACAAAATACCGCTATGGTTGGATCTTGGTCATATCATGTGGAATACAAATATAATGTCATTCGGGGGGTTTTTATATAAAGAGGTCCTTTTTACAGATGCAGGCAGATGGCAGTTGAAGACATTCGAGACACTGTTGGACGAAGGGATTAATCTAACTTGGTTACAGTATAATCAACTCCAACTGAGATGGAAAGAGGACCAAAAAACTGGTATTATGTTGCATGAGGAAGAATTGGTTAGACATATAAAAGAGAAAGGTCCAATGCATATTAAAAGGTTATACAATGTCTTGTTAGAAAGGGATTCAGAAACTGAATTGGTTAAAGATTGTATGATTAAATGGGCACAAAATTTTGCAGAACCAGTGATGTTGGAAACATGGGAAAAAATTTGGGTCCAGAACGTTAGGTTCACACAGTCGCAGAACTTGAGGGAAAATTTCTATAAAATGTTTTATAGATGGCATTTAGATCCCAAAAAATTGTTGTGTATGTACCCTAATGTTCAGCCAAAATGTTGGAGATGTGATAGTCTAGATGCTACATATTATCATGTTTGGTGGACTTGCAAGAAAGTTAAGGCTTTTTGGATAAAAATTTGGTGGGTTATGCAGAATGTTTTGAAGAAAAAAATTCAATTTTCTCCACAACTGTTTTTATTGGGTATAGTTAAGGGTTTTACATTGGGTGAAACAAAGTTGATATTGTACATGATAACAGCAGCGAGATTATTGATAGGTAAATACTGGAAAAATGAAGCTTTGCCCACTATCGAGGAATGGACTTTGAAGATGGCCAGTTTTGCAGAGATGGCGAAGATTTCAGCATATTTAAAAGACTGTTCACAAGAGACTTATGAATGGGAGTGGAAAAAGTGGATAGATTATGTTCAGAACCAAGTACCAAATAGCCTTTATTTGAAAATGTTATATTAAGATAGAAATATTTTAATGTAATGAAGATGAAAAACTACAAGGGGGAGGGAGGGGTTCAAGTTTTATACAAAGGGGGGTTTTTCTTTTTGATCTGAGTATATTGTATGGAAGTCCGGGGGGAGGGGAGGGTTAGGGAGGGTTAGGGAGGGTGAGGTTGGGAGGTTTGAGGTGGGTTGTGGGGGGGGAGGGGTGAAAATGTAATTGTAAAACTTTTGCAATTAAAAAAAATTCTTTCATCTGCTTTTTAAGTTCTGTTATATTTTTTTCATATCTAAACAAATTTTCATTTAATCTTCATGATCTTCTCTCAATCTTTCCCATCTCAATTTCTATCCATATTGGGCTGTGGTCGGTTAGAGTTCTTGGAAAAATCTTTGTTCTTTGTCTGGCCACTCACGAATTCATTCTGTAAATTTTGTCTATTTTGTAAAAAAATCTCTTCAGAATTAATTTTTAACAGCACAGCCAAAGCATCAGCACAAATCTGTCTCAGGTCTTGTCGATCATTCTCTTTAATACCTCTAAGCCTTATGGCGAATTCCATGGGCCTGAACTGCATCATCGTAATTTCGTTTTCAAATCTTTGCATTTTATTATCAGCATCAGAAATTTTGTAATCAGTGTCCTTATTTTAACATTCATTTCTGATTTAAATTAATTCTTAAATTCTTCCAATTTAGAATCCGTTTTGATAATAGCTTCTGACAGGCCAGACACCACATTCATTAATTTATTAGTCATCTTGTCATATTTCTCTTGCCCACCTTTTTAATTTCATTAATTTCCTGCTTAATTTCCTGTTCTGATTTTTGAAATTTATCATCCAGAGCCTGAGTAATGAAATCTTTTAAACTTTCAACATCAAAATCTTTTTTCTGACTCTGCTGGCTGGGAGGAGGCTGCTGCTCAGGTTTACATGTGGGGGATCCCCCCCCCCTGCTGCCTTTCCTTCCTGTTTAGGCTTGGAAGCCATTCTGCCACGTAGACTAGCTTTTCTGAAAAAGGAGATCCTTTTTCCTTTTCCACCACCACAAAGTCCTCTAAAAAAATCCCCCAGGTTTAATCAGGTTGGAGATAGAATTTAAATTGAAGCAAGCTCAGGCTTATTTTTAAATTTTTTTTTCTCTTTTCTTTTTCCTGCTTGTTACAGACAGCGCAACTTTGTAGCTAGTTGAAATAACATTAGAAATCCACTCTCACTTTCAGTTTATAACGCTGAAGCCGAGCACCATTTTTCAAGCCGCTTCCACTCAATCACGCTTATACTTTGAGTCAAAAAGTCACAAAAATAACAATACTTGCAGTTTCGAGGTTTAGAGGTTCAAGTTATTATCTCCCGATGGTTATTGGAGTTAATTTCATTTAAATTGAAAGGTTGCTGCAGCCGACTTGCTCTCCGCTGGGCAGAGTCATCCCACGCCGTCCGGAGTCTCAGCAAGTTGAAAGGGAGCTGCGCCTGTTTCCTCCCCAGTAGCGACTTTCTGGGGGCTCACAGGGGCTCAACCTGCTCCTTGCCCACTTTCTTCCTTAAATCCTGCAGATTTGGGAATTTTCAAGCCGCTTCTTTGAATCGGAGCGGCTCTACAGACAGCGGAGCTGGCGATCCAAAAACGGGACCGTCTTTCGTTGGAAGTGAGCAAACCGGAAGTTGTTTTATATATTATCCCAGCGGAGCAAATTTATATTTTATATTACAATCCCAGCGGAGCAAATTTATTCAGATGATGATGGAAGAATTTTAATGGTGGAAATAACAGACAATAATATGAAAATATTTTTAATAGCAATATACGCCCCAAATGATAATCAAGAAGAATTCTATAGGAAATTACATATGAAAATAATTGAATTGGACTATGATAATATTTGCATGATGGGAGACTTCAATGGTATAGTAGATGAAAAATTAGACTACAGTACACAGAAAACAACAAAGCAAAGTAGAAAGATTCTTCCGAAATCTTTCTTTAAAATGATAGAAGAAATAAACTTAAAAGATGCACGGAGAGAAAGAAATGCAAAAAATAGACAATATACTTTTTATTCAAATAGACACTCATCAGGATCTAGAATAGACACGATATGGACAACAATGGAATTGACTTCTAATATGGAAGAAATTGATATAGAAGCAAATACCTTGGCAGATCATAACCCAATGACAATGAAATGGAAAGGACAAAGGAGAAGATCTAGATGGACCTTAAATAATACAATACTAAAAGAAAAGGAATTTGCACAAAAAACGGAGAAAGAATTGGCTTTCTTTTTTAAAGAAAATAGAAAGGAGGACACATCAATGCAAAATCTTTGGGATACAATGAAGGCCTATGCTAGAGGTTTGATAATAGTCTATACAAGGAAAAGAAACATTAAGAAAAGACAAGCTTATAAAACATTAGAGGATGACTACAAGAAACTCGAAAAAGAATTACAGAAATTTCCACAAAAAAAAAAGACACTAAAATAAAAATGGACACAATTAAACATAAAATGGGATTAATAGAAAAAGAGGATTTAGCACACAAAATTAGGAGTGCTAGACAGAACTATTTTGAAAACGCAAATAAACCAGGTAGATAGTAAGCATACAAACTGAAAAAAGAGAGAGAATCAAGAAAAATAACACAACTGGTAGATGATCAAGGGCAAATTAGATATGGGAATAAAGAGAAGAAAAAATTATACAAGATTATTATAGATTATTATACTGTATGAGCAAGAGAATATTGAGGAGGAAAGTATTAAACAATACTTGCAGAAAGTGAATCTACCCCAGATTTCTAAAGACACTGAAATGATGTTAGAAGGAAATATAAGGATGATGGAATTAACTGAAGCACTTAAAAAACAAAAAAATGGGAAGGCACCAGACCCGGACGGAGTGCCAGCAGAATATTATAAGACACTACAGAAATTGTTGAGTCTCCCATTGTTAGAAGTTATGAATGAAGTCATGTTAAAGATGAAACTACCCAAGTCATGGTCAGAAGCATATGTTACACTTGTTCCAAAGGAAGATACCAACCCACAACAAATTAAGAATTATAGACCTATATCCCTGCTAAATTCAGACTATAAAATCTTCACTTCAATATTGGCAGAAAGACTTAAAAGATATTTAAATAATTTTATACATTCTGATCAAATTTTATATATTTCTGCCAAAAAGACAGATTAAAGATAATATGAGGATAATTCTGGACACTTTGGAATATTATGAGGCACATCCTGAAAAACAAATGGCTTTGATATTTTTAGATGCACAGAAAGCCTTTGGTAATGTGAATTGGTGATTTATGTTATTACAGCTGGAGCAGATGGGCTTTGGTAGAAAATTTATTCAAGCCATAGAAGCTGTCAGATCCCTAAAAGTGATACTACCATTCAAGTGGAGGAAGGGGGGACTTGGATTCGATTTACTAGCATGGCCTGTGTCATCAGATATTTTACAACCTATATCCTGGTGCCAAGGAAGCCTGAGATTCCCTTTACCTGCAGGAATTTATATGATAGCCATGTGGGTTGTCTCACTTTAAAGGGTAGTGATGGGAATGCATGTTTGTTGGGTTCTCAAAGGAAATAGTAAAGAAAACATCTTCACACTTGTGTATTGGCTAAAATTGCATTCTGTGTTAAAGGGAGGGGTCTCTACCATTTTAATCCTACTGCTTTGCCTAAGGATATTCAGATTGTGCTTTAGTTGGATGGCTTTCACTTCTGCATAATAAAAGAATCCTTTTGAACAACTACATTTCAAGAGTTCGTACTTTCTTAAATTGGAAGGAGAGGCGATCCTTACAGAAAGCACAATCTGCAAAATGGTCAACCCAGAGAAGCAATCTTCACTCTACTGAGGGGACCTTGCAAACCATGTTTGAACAAAGCAGAGAGCTTGGAGAAACCGATTGCTGGGGAGAGACAGCAATCACCACCCAGTCGGATGCCTGTCTCGCGCAACCCATCGGAGAGGATGAGGTAACCCTGGAGAATCTGGAAAAGCCCTGCTGGTCGATTGGCATCGGGAAGAAAGATGGCTGGGATGAGAGAACCAGAGGAGTCACCCTCAACCGTGGCAACCGAAAACCGGAGTGGAAACTGGAACTAGAAGCCCTTATTGACCAGGGGGGACTGACCGAAGCACCCCTGAGGGAGGACTATCTGAAGAAGCATATAACCCAATTGGTGATGGAAACTTTGGAAAATCTCAACATCCGAAGGGAGCCAGGACAACAACCAAAGAGCACTGAAAGGGCAGCAGTCGTGGATGATGCCAGGGGAGGCACCCCCCTCCTGGAGCCCACCTATCGAGCAGATGGTGCAGCAGCAGTGGGAGAAGACCCAGCAAACCCTCCACCCCAGGCAGCATGCACACCAGCGCCCATTCCCAACCAACCCTGGGCTCCTCAACTGGAAAGAGAAACTCCCCCCTTTTGGGTGAAGTTTGATGGGAATCCGCAACAATTAGGATTCTTTGTGGCACATGTGCTAACCTACATGCAAGAGTATGGGCGTGATTTCCAAACCCAAGGCTCCCGAGTGCAAGTTGTGACCCTAGCCCTAGAGGATGCCGCAGTCAGATGGATCGTGACCCTACATAACGCCAACACACCAGAACTGCGGGATTTCGACCGTTTCATGATGGCCCTGCGACGTCGGTTCGAGGACCCACTGGCAGATCGCAAAGCACGTCACCGCATTAAGGTGGTGAAGCAGGGGCGGCGGCCAGTAGCAGAGTATACTAAAGTGTTCTGGGACCTCGCATGTCATGTGCACTGGCCAGAAGATATTTTGGTGAGCTGTTTCAAGGACGGGCTGAGTGATGATCTATACAATGCCTGCGTGGCCCGAGGGGCACCGAATGACCTACATGAATGGTATGTCACCGCCGAAGAAGCTGAGATCGATATGGCCAGAAACCAGTATCGAGTGGGGCGAGCATGGAAGAAATCCTTACCCCAATGGAAGCAAGAGCCCCTCAAACCACAAACCGCATTCTCTCCAAGATCTTCAGCCTGTTTCAAGTGTGGAAAAGAAGGGCACCAAGCTGCAGAGTGTTGTTCGCAAACACCTGCCTGGAACCACCCACCAGAGGAGGGCCCTGCAAAACCAGATCGGCGTGGGAAGGAGCCTGCCCTTAGGAGCAGGGAGACCATAGAAGTCCCATCCCCTCCCCTCTTTGGGGAGGAAACCCTGGCATTTGAACAGGAGGAATCACACTCATTCGGAAGCGATCCAGATGATGAACCATTGGTAAGCAAACCAATTAAACCGCTTACCCTCCCCTTAAGACTATTTATCCCAAACCAGGACAGGGAGATAAGTATCTCCACCCTAGTGGATTCAAGGTGCACCCGTTTTTTGATCAGCCCAACCTTAGTAGGGAAGTTAGGGATTAACATAAGAAAGCTGAAAACCCCCATTGCTTTCTGCCAACTAGATGGGTCAATAGCAGGAAGGGAGCCAGCTTCTCTGGCCACCGAGCCTCTATATATAGGCATCGGAAGCCACGAGGAAAGGCTTACATTTATAGTGGCACCTGGCATGGAATGGCCGTTGGTTCTGGGCCTTGCGTGGCTAAAAATATGGAACCCACAAATCAATTGGAAACAAGGCATTATAAAATTTCAGAAGAAGGTGACTTTTGCTGAGTATCCACATAAAGGAATTGAGGGGGCAGAGAATCGAAAAACAGCCATGCCTGGTCATGCCACACCAACTGAGGGCGAACCCATAGAATACAAGGATTGAACTCCCCCCCCCACCGCACCACTGACTGTCCAATAGAAATCCTACCCAGCGCAAAACTCCCTAAACCCAAGATGTACAGCATGTCACCGAGGGAGTTGGAAGAGCTGAGAACATTCATTGAGAAAAACATAGCAAGGGGTTTCATCAAGCCAGCCTGACCAAAAATTGCAGCTCCTGTGCTCTTTAGAGAGAAAAAGGATGGCTCAAAATGCCTCTGTGTTGATTTTCATACCCTTAATGTGGTCAGTGTGCAGAACATGTATCCTCTCCCCCTTATGAAAGATAAATCCCCAGGTCTATTGCAGAAGGTAGCTGAATCTTCAGCGCCTTGGAGAGAGATCACTATGGATTTCATTGTGGAATTGCCAAACAGTGAGGGAAATACTGTTATTTGGGTTGTGACAGACTTATTTTCAAAACAGGCTCATTTTATACCCTGCCAAAAGATCCCAACTGCTAAAAGTTTAGCCAAATTATTCCTAATACACATTTATCGACTTCATGTTGCTCCACAAAGGATCATCTCCGACAGAGGGGCTCAATTCACCTCCAACTTTTGGAGGGCGTTTTTGGGCTTACTTGGTACTGGCCAGGGGTTGAGCACATCCTTTCATCCTTGTACTAATGGTAATTCTGAAATTTTGAACTCGGTGCTAGAACAATATTTAAGAGGTTTCATTAATTTTCAACAGGATAACTGGACCGAACTTTTGCCTTTTTCTGAAGTTGCATTTAATAATGTTGTCCATTCCAGCACTGGTTTTAACCTCTTTTAGAGTAGCAACAGGCCAGGATTTCAGCCCCATGCCTGAACTACCCACAGAAGAACCCACCATCCCCTCACTTAAGGAGTGGATGGATAATTTGCAAAACACGTGGCCAGTGGTTAGATTAGCCTTACAGGAAGCTAGAGAAGCTTTTAAGATTCAAGCTGACAAGAAAAGGATGGAACCCAAACCTTTTCATATTGGAGACAGAGTATACTTATCTACAAAATTCTTGAAATCATTACAACCATCAAAGAAACTAGGGCCAAAGTTTATTGGACCTTTCCCCATCACTAGAATCTTCAATCCAGTAGCAGTTGAACTACTTCTTCCAAAGACACTCAGGCAGATCCACCCAGTATTCCATATCAGTTTACTCAAACAAGAAGTAATCTCATCCCTCAGACCACCTGCATCTACACCACCTGTTCCCATCATGATTGAAGGTGAACAACACTTTGAAATCAAGGAAATCCTTGATTCTAGGATCCTCAGAGGGAAAGTCCAATACTTAGTTGCTTGGAAACATTTACCATCAACACACAATGAATGGGTCGCTAAACACCCCATTAGGGCTCCAATCTTACTGAGAAAATTTCACTCCCAATACCCTAACAAACCTTGTTGATATACTATCATGACATCTTGAAATCTTGTGTATATTTGTTTTTTTTACAGGTGGACCCTTTTGTTTTCTAAGGAGGGTAGCATGTCAGATCCCTAAAAGTGATACTGCCAGTCAAGTGGAGGAAGGGGGGACTTGGATTCGATTTACTAGCATAGCCTTTGTCATCAGATATTTTACAACCTATATCCTGGCGCCAAGGAAGCCTGAGATTCCCTTTACCTGCAGGAATTTATATGATAGCCATGTGGGTTGTCTCACTTTAAAGGATAGTGGTGGGAATGCATGTTTGTTCGGGTTCTCAAAGGAATTAGTAAAGAAAACATCTTCACACTTGTGTATTGGCTAAAATCTGCATTCTGACTTAAAGGGAGGGGTCTCTACCACTTTAATCCTACTGCTTTGCCTAAGGGTATTCAGATTGTGCTTTAGCTGGATGGCTTTCACTTCTGCTTAATAAAAGAATCCTTTTGAACAACTACGTTTCAAGAGTTTTTACTTTCTTAAGTTGGAAGGAGAGGCGATCCTTACAGAAGCTATATATCATAAACAAACAGCAAAAGTAATGATAAATGGAGAATTGACAGTATTGAAATAAAAAAAGGAGTGAGACAAGGTTGTCCACTGTCACCTCTGTTGTTTGTGTTAACATTAGAAGTGCTAAAGAGAAATATTAGAGAAGAAAAAGATATAAAAGGAATGAAAATTCAAAAGGAAGAATACAAATTGCAAGCATTCGCAGATGTCCTTGTTTTTATTTTTGAAGATCCATTAGAAACAGCAATTATATTGATAGACAAGATAGGAGAATATGGAAAAGTAGCAGGTTTGAAAATAAATAAAGACAAAACAAAGATTTTGACAAAAAATATGTTAACAAAACAAAAAGAAGAGCTGGTGGAAGTATTGAAGATACAGGTCACAAATAAGGTTAAGTACTTGGGATATACTTGACAGCAAGATGTAGTACACTTAAAGAGAACAATTATAATAAACTCAAACAACAGACTTGGCAAAGTAGGAAAATTTACAATTATCATTAATAGGGAGAATATCAACGATTAAGATGAATATACTACCTAGAATTCTATACTTGTTCCAGACAATTCCAATTAGGTTGGGGAAAAATTATTTTGAAAATTTAAATAAAATAGTGTTGCAATATATTTGGCAGGGAAAAAAAGCGAGGATAAAATTAAAATTGTTGCAAGATGCTAGAATTAGAGGAGGATTTGGCTTGCCTAATTGGGAATTTTACTATCAAGCAACAAATTTGATGTGGATCAAGGAATGGATAATGTTAAGAAATACTAGATTATTGACTCTAGAAGGACATGGTTTGTTGTTGGGGTGGCATGCTTTCATATGGTACAAGGGAACAAAAACACAGGGGTATTTTAGAAGACATTTTATATGAGAGGCTTTGCTATTAAATTGGGAGAAGATTAAAAGACAACATTATTTAAAAATTCCAGTCTAGTTATCAACTATTGAAGCAGTCTCATATTCAATAACATTTAGAAAGGAACAAATTATTAGATATAGTGAATTATTGAATGAAAAGGGTGAACTTAAATCGATGCAAGAATTAGAAGAACAAGGTATAAAGATGAATTGGTTTTCCTATCTGCAAATACATTCTAGATATGATAAAGATTTTAAGACAGAAGGTTTTTATGATAATTTGACTAATTTAGATAAAATTTTAACAGGTACTGATGAAAATGTAATTAAAAAGCTATATGGATATTTATTGGAGGTTAAATTGGAAGAAGAACAAGTTAAAGAAACTGTCAGGTATGCTTCCTTCAGTATCCAGGAAAGAAAAACCCAAACTCAAGCATTTTGAAGAATTTAGTACTTTTACTGAATATGAAATGATAGCAACCCAGGTAAAGCTGGAAGTGAGCAAAACGCGCGAAATGCATCTACTAAGCTTCTCCCCCCCTCGTGTTCATAAATCATCAGCCAATCCAAAGGTCTTCCAAAGGTCAGGTGGCAACACGTCTGGCAGCGTCATTCATCAGGAATGTAGGGCAGTTGGTCAGCCGTCCCCTTTTGAAGATCCACTTTCGTTTCTCATGAAGACACATCCTACAAGGAAAAAAAACACCTCCTGCATCTTCCCACCCTTTGCTCCATAACTAATCCCTCCCCCCGTTTCTTATGGCAGCTGAAGCAGGCAAAGCTGAGGCTGACAGAAACAATGATTGCTTGGGGGAAAAATTTTGGACACGGGATTGACTTAGAGAAATGGCAAAAATTGTGGTCGCAAAATTATAAAATGACAATATCAACTGCATATAAAGAAAATTTGTACAAGATGTTTTACAGGTGGCATTTACCCCCGATGAGAATAGCCAGAATGTTCAAGAATAAATCAGAAAAATGTTGGAAATGTCATCAGATACTGGTTCATATTACCCTATGTGGTGGACGTGTGCAGAAGCCAAAAGATATTGGACTAAAATCCATACATGGTTGGAAAAAATGATAAAAAACCACATAGATTTTAAACTAGAGATTTTTTTATTGGTGATTGTACCTGAAATATATAATAGAGAATCGAGATATCTGATTGTGAATGTATTAACAGCAGCTAGAATTGTGTTTGCTAAAAATAGGAAAAATGAGAAAATACCAACACAAGATGAAGTTATTAAGAAAATAATGGAATGTGCTGAAATGAGTAAACTGACATTTGAAATTAGAGAACAAGAAGATAAACAATATTATAAAATATGGGATTTATTTATCAATGGTTAGATAAAAAAATATGGAAATGAAATATGATAGAGATTTTTATAGTACAAGAATTGTAGAACTATATAAAATATAACATAAAGTTGTATTATTATTGGATTGATTTAGGATGATGAAATGAATATTATAATATAAATTATTTATTTATTTATTTATTTGTTTGTTTATTTATTTATTTATTTATTTATTTATTTATTGGTTCGATTTATATGCCGCTCTTCTCCGGAGACTCAGGGCGGCTTACAATGCGTTAAGCAATAGCCTTCATACTTTTATATATACCTGCTTAGTAGGGCTTTCACCCCCCTCCCCAAGCGGTGTTCTTTTTTATACAAAGTCAGCTTATTGCCCCCACAATCCGGGTCCTCATTTTACCTACCTTGGAAGGATGGAAGGCTGAGTCAACCTGAGCCTCGTGAGATTTGAACTAGCAGTAATTGCAGGCAGCTGGCAGCTAAGTGCTACTTAACAGCACTTTAGTCCGCTGCACCACCAATTAGCCCAAATCTTAGAATATTTTGTATGAAATGAGGGAAGAATAGCTATAGTCAAATAAATGATTATTGAGGACAATAATATATAGATATATATTAGATCGATAATACGAGAATTTAGGTAAACTCTAAGCTATGAATATGGTGAAGACCCACAAAAGACATGTAACCAACTGACACACTGTGTGTAATTGAAGATGTTTTTATGTTTTTATGTATGTTTGTTTAAAAATAAAATATTTTTTTTCAAAAAAAAAAAAAGAAAGAAAGAAAGAAAGAAAAAAGAAAAGAAAAATATAGCTTCCCCAATTTAGGGGATTCCAATAATTTACTTTATTGTTTTTTTATATGGGTTTCTTGAAGGTAAATTATGTCTAATTTTAATTTTTGTAATTGTGTGTAGATTTTTTTCCTTTTCATAGGGGAGTTCAATCCATTTATGTTGATTGACAACATCTGTTTCTCCTTCCATCTCCTCCACTTATATGTAGGTCTTATGCTCCTAGTTGTTCTTATTTCTCTTTGTTCTTTTGCTCTTGCTCCTCGTTCTGCTCATTCTATTTTCTCGGCTTCATTTTCTTCTTGGTGTATACTCCTTTCTTCTCTTATTGTTTCCTCTTGTCTCTTGTATTCCATTTCTCCTCTCCTTTTTTGTCCTTAATTTGCTGCTTCAGCATGTCCCTTTAGCATGAATGCTAAAGTAGCAGTCATACAATTCCATTGCTTTATCTAATGAATCCAATCTATATCTTTTGTCATCCCAATTTAATAGTATTCCTTCAGGTACCAGCCATCTGAAATTTACATTTCTTTTAATCAGCTTCACAGTCAAAAATTGGTATTGCTTCCATAGGTCTCTTACTCTTCTGGGGATCTGCTTCAGGACCACAATTTCTTTCTCTCTGTATTTCAATGGTTCATCTCTTTCTTTTTAAAGTATTTCATTTCTTGTTGACTTTTTAACAAATTTCACATGCACCTCTTTTGGGAGTTTGTGTCTTCTCATGTAGCTTGTGTTTATTCTCCTTTACACTGCTTAGAAAGTCCAGGCAATGGTTGATAATCATTTCTGATTGACCAGAGACTGAGTTGTAATCACACCTTCTCCTTCCTATTTAGCGCCAGTTTATTAACTCAGTTGGCCTAGAGAGACTTATTCTGATTATCCTCCATTGCTTGGACTTATTTCTACAATGCACAGAAGAGGATTATATTTAAAAAGGCTTCATTTCTGCTGGGAAGCGGTTTCTGGCACCGTGCCCAGCCAAGCGCCACTCAGCTGAGCCGTGGGATTAGCGCAGAGAGAGCTGTGGTGCTGGCTTTGTGCTCCTTTATTTGGGCAAGGATCCATGGTGTCAGATTCCAGCTCCCTGGGCAGGCTGCAGTAGTTTTTTTCACACTTAAAAGCCTTGGTGTAGGTTTTGTGCCATTTTGTTTTTTCCTCCCCACCGCAGCCTTTATTCTAATCTGTTTTCAAGCCATGGTGTTGGCTTGGCATGCCTGAAGCCCTAAACTGCCCTCCAACCTGGTGTTTTCGTACACCAGGGAGGTGATTTCAAAAGCAATTGGCAGTAATTGATAGAGATAATTTAACGAGGGATTTTGTTGCTGTTTCACAGTTACCTCATGTTTCTCAAAATGGCATCTCGCAGTAGATATTCTTTTCATGCCTCTGTCCCTTCCTCCCTCAGACATCATGCCTCGGAGGTTCCAGCCCCAACAAAGGGGAGATCCAGGTCCAAAGGGCCTTCTACCAGATCCCAGCCTCCCCCTCAACTGCATCTGACAAAGATGCCATGAGGCAACAATGTGCATTAGAAAAGCAGTTTGATAAGGCTCAAAAAAGGGCAGAGACTGGCAAGGACCCTTCTACACCTGCCTGTAGTGGGGAAGCATCTGATTCCTTAAACAAGGAAATTTTGATTCAGGAATTCCAGTCAGGTCAGTTTGGTTGGTCTCCTACTGCCTCCACTACCAGACAGGAAATTCAGGCAGCAGACATGGATGTCCTTTTGGGGATAGCCAACCCTGAGCCAGGACCCTCTAATCTAATGCCTCTGCTACTTTCATGCCCACTGCAGCGGGGCTCCACCCGGAGGAAGGCCAAGGCACTGCACTGTCACAAGACCTGTGTGATATGATTGCCCAAACTATTACAAAGGGCATTGATGCTGCCCTTATGCAAAGGGGTTTCTTAGCTCCGCTGCCAGCGATAGACCTGAATCCAAGGGCCATTCCACCAGTGGATCATTCTGACAGAGAGTACATTCTAGACCCTCATTCTCCTTCACCCTTGCAGCAAAGTGACATGAGTGAAGAAGAGGATGTGATGGATCATAATCTTTCCCAGGATGAAAGGATCATCCCTGATAAGCCCGCTGCCATGGGTCTGTTCTGTCATGATCTGTTTAAAACCTTATTGTATAAGGCAAAGACAATGGCTAATATGGGGGCACTTATTGGGCAACCTGAGGGATCTTCGGACCCTCAAGATCCCATGGCTCTTCTTTTTACTGAGTCTGTCACAGAGCAAGAGGCCGTTCCATTACCTAAGCTCTTTGTTGATGTTATACAACGACAGTGGAATCACCCCGGTCCATCACTACCCCTAGTGGCATGGATCAGAAAATGTACACGGATTTCTTTTTATATTTTTTGTAACTTTTCCCTTCTTATTCACATTTAAAGGATTAGAGTTTTGAAAGAACCTGAAGAATTATTTTTTTCCCCTATTCTCACATGGATTTACTTTTGATTTTTCTTTGTTTTCCTGCTTTTACTTGGCCTCTTTTGGCTTTTTTAAATTTTTAGTCTTTAGGAAGAAGCTTGGTGGAACATCTAATAAAATGAGCAGAAAAGTAGCAACAGTGGGAGCTGCAGTGACCACACCATCTTCGTCACCAGCTGGGAGTCAACTTACTATCCAGGCAATGTTGCAACAAGAAAAAGAGAAAGAACCTTCAACCCAAACGATTCTACAAACACTTCAAAGGATGGAACAACAACAACAAAGGATGGAAAAACAACTATTGAAGATGGATGAAAAAGTCCAGAGGATGGAACAATAGTTGCTTAAAACAGATGATAAGGTGGTCAATATTCAACAAACAATGTCAAAATATGAAGAAAGATTGGCCAAATTAGAGGAAAAAGATGATCAAAAAGAAATAAAAATGAAAGAAATAGAGAATAGATTGGGAGAGGTTGAACAAGAAACAATTGGTCTAGGATGGGAAATGGATAAAGCAGAATTCTATTTATGATTTCAAAACATGGAAGAAGAAAAAGGGGAAAACTTAGCTGATATTATTATGAATGGGATCTTGGCCAAGGCCCTAGAAGTCACTAAAGAGAAGATGATGGAGGGAGTTGATGAGATTTACCGAGTTTACACGAGATATGCAATGTGTAATAAACTGCCAAGAGAAGTACATATAAGATTCACCAAGAAATTGATTAAAGCACAAATTCTTCAGGCAGCCAGAGAAAAGACTCTGAAATACAAGGGGAAAGAAGTGACAGTCCTGAAACAGATACCAAAAAAAAGTGAGAGAAATAAGAAGAGGGTACCAATTCTTGACTTTGATGCAAAAAGGAATTAATTATAGATGGATAATTCCAGAAGGATTAATCTTAACATGGCAACTTCAAAGATATAGGCTAAACACAATTGATAAAGCGAAAGCTTTTTATGACAAATTCTTTAAAGAGAAAGAAGCAGAAAAGGTAGTGGAAACTCAAGCTACAGTAGCCCCAATAAAATTTACAGAAGAAGAACTGATAATGCTACATACAAAGTATAAACACGGAAGAAAGAAAATTAATTTCAATAAATGTAAATGGTCTTAACTCGGCTATTAAAAGAAAAAAAGTATTCCATAAATTAGAGAAATTAAAATTTGATATAATTTGTTTACAAGAAGTCCATATTAAAAAACAACGAACATTTATTAATCCAACCGAAACTTGGGAAAAAATTTTTCAACGTTGTTGCAAAGCAAAAAGAGACTAATGCTCTATACATTAGAAATATAATATCGACAGAGCAGAAACATGCAGATTCAGAAGGTAGAATTCTGATGGTGGAAATAATTGATACCAATATGAAACTATTTTTGGTGGCAATATATGTTCCAAATAACAATCAAAGTGACTTTTATAGAAAACTACACAATAAAATAATTGAAATGGATTATGATAATATATGTATGATTGGTGATTTTAATGGAATTGTGGATGAAAAGTTGGACTATAAAACACATAAAACTTGCTTGCAAAGACTGCAGATTTTTTCCCCCTAGCTATGCTGAAAAGTGAAACTGAAAGTAAAGCAGGCTGTTGGCTTTGCTGTAATGTTGGAAAATTAGGCAGGCACATTTCTTTTCTTGTTCCTCACCAAAAAAAGGTAGGTGCAAACAATGGGAAATTTAAGGAAAAAGAGGAGAGTTCAAGATTTTAAAACACAAAAGAAAAAAAGCTCTATTTAACCAGGGAATTGTAATAATTGAGATACTATTAATTGTATATTGTGTTGAAAGCAGAAATGGTTAAGTTGTGGTTTGGAGGAATATATGGGGGAAATTATTTGGTTTATTATTATTGGTAAATATAATTAATTGACTGTAAGAAATTGGATTGCATGGAAATAATTGGAATATTCATGTTCATATTGATTAATATACATAAAAGGTAGTTATATAACTAATTGATTTATATTAAAATGTTGAATTTATATTAAACAACTGTAATATTACATAATTAACCAATGTGAGGATGGATATAAAAATAGATGACAATGGGAAGGGTATAATATAGAATAGAAGGGAAAAATTGAATTTGATTAAGATTAGAGATGAGGATGAAGGGTAATATTGGTTTTTTAAAAAAATAGATGAGGAATAAATACGGCAAAAAGGAAATATAGAAATTGTAAATTTAATTGAAATGACTAAACACTGTTTAAATTTGTGAACCGGCCAAATACTCTGTTCAAAGAAAATACATTGTATGTTTGTATGTGTGTTTCTAATTATTGCTATTTATTCATATTTGTTCTCTTTTATTCTTTAAAGTTTAACAATTCATTCTTTATCTTAATATCTTTATATTTGTTTGGGGTTGGCTTTCTTCCCTTTCATCTTTTTTATTGTACAGCAATCTTTCTCCTCAAACCTACCACCTCTCTCTTTTCTTTCCTTCTTACTTTCTCTTCCTCCCCCTCTTCTTCTCCTCCCTACTTCCTCTTCCTTTCTCCTTCTCCTCCTCTCTTCCTCCCTCTCTTAACCTCACTCCTACTCTAATTTCCCCTCCCTTCCTTCATCCCTCTCTATTGCTGTATCCTTTTATGCATATGGACTACTCAGAGGACTGAAAAAGTTATTTCTGACTGATCCTTGCACTTTTGACCAGTCCTCGAACTTACGACTGTCCTCACATTTTACATTTTTGCCCTATCTTGTCACCATGGTGAAGAGAAGCAGTTGTGAAATGAGTGACATGGTTGTTAAGAATGCTACAATGGGCATAAATGATGACCAGTCATAAGTGCAAAGACCGGTCAAAAGTGCGAGGACCTGTCAGAAATCACTTTTTTCAGCCCTCTGGGTAGTCCTTTTGTGCATATGGACTACTCAGAGGGCTGAAAAAGTTATTTTTGAATGGTCCTCGCACTTTTGACCAGTCCTCGAACTTACGACTGTCCTCACATTTTATGTTTTTGCCCTATCTTGTCACCATGGTGAAGAGAAGCAGTTGTGAAATGAGTGACATGGTTGTTAAGAATGCTACAATGGGCATAAATGATGACCAGTCATAAGTGCGAAGACCGGTGAAAAGTGCGAGGACCTGTCAGAAATCACTTTTTTCAACCCTCTGGGTAGTCCTTTTGTGCATATGGACTACTCAGAGGGCTGAAAAAGTTATTTTTGACTGGTCCTCGCACTTTTGACCAGTCCTCGAACTTACGACTGTCCTCACATTTTATGTTTTTGCCCTATCATGTCACCATGGTGAAGAGAAGCAGTTATGAAATGAGTGACATGGTTGTTAAGAATGCTACAATGGGCATAAATGATGACCAGTCATAAGTGCGAAGACCGGTGAAAAGTGAGAGGACCTGTCAGAAATCACCTTTTTCAGCCCTCTGGGTAGTCCTTTTGTGCACATGGACTACTCAGAGGGCTGAAAAAGTTATTTTTGACTGGTCCTCGTACTTTTGACCAGATCTCGAATTTACGACTATCCTCACATTTTACGTTTTTTGCCCTATCTTATCACTATGGTGAAAAGAAGCAGTTGTGAAATGAGTGACATGGTTGTTAAGAATGCTGCATGGGCATAAATGTGAGGATGGTCATAAGTGTGAGGACCAGTCAAAAGTGCGAGGACCTGTCAGAAATGACTTTTTTCAGCCCTCTGAGTAGTCCCTATACACATAGCCATGGCCACCCGGTCACATGATCAGCTAGCCATGCCCACCCAGTCACATGACCTCCAAGCCATGTCCACAAAATAAGCCACGCCCACAGAACTGGTAGTAAAAAAATTTAGAACCCACCCCTGATTGGGGGTCACCACAATATGAGGAACTGTATTAAAGGGTCGTGGCATTAGGAAGGTTGAGCACCACTTTTGTAGAGGCTTGTGGCCTTTTCCCCGCACAAATCTCTTGAAGCCAAAGCAAGTTTTGTCAAGGAAAGGTATCAAATAGGAGAATTGGGGCATCTTCCAAGAAGAAAATTTAAATATACCATTAATTAGCTTGAATTACTTGATAAAGAAAAAAAAACCACAGGATAGCTCTATTGTATCTGTTTAGCATAAAAATCATGGGGAAGGCAACTTCCGATTGATGTTGTGGCAATATCAGTCACAGGGAATGGGTCTCTGCGTTCCCTGTGCTGACTTCTCCCTGTTCGTGGGCTCTGAGAGGAACCAAAGCCACCCTGTAGGGGCAGTGAAGCAAAGAGGGGTGCCCTGTGAGGTCGAGGAGAGATGCAGCTGTTCTGTCTGACCTAGGGTTTTTCTTTCTCTCTCAGCTACGGTAAGAAGATGAGGCAGCCTAAAGATGTCTGCTACAAAGCTGGGACAACTGAAGAACAACATCTAAGACTGGTGCTGGAGCAAAGTAGGTGAACAGTGATGGGAACTGGGAGAGAGAATTTCTTTTTGCCTTAAACTTACCCCAAGGAATAATTTGGAACTATTTGCTCAGAATTATTTGTTTAAGCAGGGTCTGAGCATTTTGAGAAATACCAGACTGGAAGAGGAGGGCACAAGAGAGAAAAATAATGAACTTTGAAATGTATAGAAAATTGGACTCTTGAATTGGGAAGACGCAGTACTGGAAAGGCATTTTAAAATGCTGAAATTATTTACCTATAAAACTTATTCTGCTTTTATAATTGATTTATAACTAAAATGATACTTGCTGAGTGGTAATATTGAAATCTAAACTGAGAGTGCCACCTGCTGACAAAAGGGAAAACTACAAGCCTGGAAATATCTATTGGATTATCCCCAGCTACCCCAGGACTACTGGAGATTTAAACATGAAAATAAGCAAGCTACTTAATTAAAGGGACCCTTGAAAGACTTCTGATAACTTCTGGGATTATTCAAATAGAACTGACTGATTACCTTTGGGATATAAAGAACTGTTATTATCTCACCCCTTGAAGGGCAACCTAAGGACTGAATAAATAGTTTTTGGACTGTTGAATAACACTGGAAACAAAATAAGATGCTTTATAAAGAAGAAATAAGTGAAACGTTGAAGAAGATGGCATTATTTTTTCAAAACACAAAGGACATTATGGAGAAAGGATTCAAGGAGATTATGGAAAAAAATGGAAAATGCTATACAAGGGATGATGAGCAAAGATCAAGACACCCAGGAAAGGGAGGAGCTAACAATAGAAATGGTGGAAAAGACTGAGATGAAGAATCAGAGAATAAAAGAAGAAAACAAAGAAGAGATAACAAAGAAAATAATAGTGATTGATGAATCAAACCAGGGGGAAAATATACTAAGGGAGTTGAAAAGAGAATTGGAGATACAGGAAGATACCCTTGGAAGGGAGATAGGGGCATGGGTAGAAATCATGAAAACTAGGCAGTGGAGGAGGAGGGTAGAGATGGGGAAAATACTCAGATTGAACAGCCAAGAAGTAGATGTAGAAAGAGATAAATATCTTAGAGAGGGATACAGAAGACAGGTCAAAAAGAAAAAAAGCATAGCAACTAAAGTATTGAAGCAAACAAGATATGATGGAAAGATGATTCTTTGTTTTTGGTGTTCTTTTGATTTGCCTTCCTTTTCCTCTTTCTTTCCTTTTTTTTTTTTTTTTTTTTTTGTAGATAGGTGACATGATTAGAAGTTAGGTAGAGCAGAAAGAAAGCAGAAATGTCTTTTAACAAAGGAAGACATGATTAAAAGTTAGAATAAGAGATAGAAATAAGAGAAAAAGGGGAATATTAATGTATACACTTTATATAATAAAATAAGTAATAAGAGAAAACATGGAATAATTGAATAATGAAAGATTGCAACTTTATATAAATATGTATCACTATCAGAAATATATGTTAGATTGACAGTAATAATTATAACTAGTCTTCTTTGTATTAGAATATAATAAAATAAGAGTAATAAGAGAAAACATGGAATAATTGAATAAGGATAGATTGCAACTTTATATAAATATGTATTACTGTTAGAAATATATAAGTTGGATTGAAAGTAATAACTATGACTAATGCTATTAATATTATTTGTATTAGAATGTTTGACACCCAGGTGTCATAATGTTCACACTTTGATATGTTTGTAAAAAAAATAATAAATAAAAAAGTTTTTAAACAAAGAATCTCAGGGAAGTCACTTTTCATATTCATATTTTAAAAAATTACTTCTTAAACAAAAATATGCCAAGAGTTTCAAAGGATCTTCCAGAAAAGTACTAAAGAGAAAGATAATCAAAACAACCTCTTCTCGATACTGCATAATGAAAGCTCCAGAATAAAAGGTTTTCTTTATGATCCAATCATAAAGACATTTATGAATAAGAGATGAACTCGGCAGAAAAATGAAGGACAACTATGTGATTGTAGCTGAAAAGCTTGTAACTCTCTTTTTTTCCAAACATTTAACTTTGTACATTAGAGAATGCCACCTAATTCCTACTTTGTAAAACTACTGGACCCAATAATTATTTGTGTCTGTTCATGAAAATAGTCACCCTAACACAAGATCATCTATCAGACTACCAACATATGTAGAAATTTTTTAGCTGTTACAACACTCTACTTAAATTAACAGATCTGTGATTGAATGTAAGTGTAGTGGAATGGAAGGACTAAAAAACATTCCCAGGCCAGTCAGAGACAGCTTTATTGCGCAAGGTTCAGAGCCAGATTTGTACCTGAAGCTTTGAACAAAAAAAGAACTCTGATACAATGGTTTTTATACATTTCTAAGACAAAGGATTCAGTGAGATCATACATTTTCCATATATGGTTAATCATGAGATCATACATCCGATTTTCCTTCTATGGTTACATACACTGAATAAAAAATTCGTCTAATTACTTAAAGCATTAATCTTAGTTTACAAAATTATCTTAGCCACACAATTTTTCTTAAGTGCTCAGAGTTGCTAATGGGAGAGTTACTACTGTCCTTGGGTAAATTCATTGGATTAAGTAACTCTTTGTAACATATAGGTCTTTGTGTCATTCACAGTCAGGTCACTCAGATGTTTTTCCATATAGCAGTCCTTTCCGTGACATCTAGGTCTCAGAAGATATATTACCACTTAAAGGGGTTTAACTGTTTGTTAATGTAATTTCCAACAAGCACTTTCCTCTCTTATAATAATGTGAATAGATAGGGTCTCTCAGAGTTCATGTATCCAAGCACGTCTTCCCCTTATAATAATGTGAATAGAGAGGGTCCCCCAGAGCCCATATATCTGACTCTGTATGATTCCTATTTTATTCACATTATTTCTTTTATCTACATTATTCTTTATTTGCTATTTACCTCATAAGGGAGGCAAACTATATTTCCTTTGCTTAAACATTTTTCTGCAACATTGGTCTACACTGACCTTAAACAATTACTATTTTCCCTTTGTTCCTTTTCAAAAATGTTTTGGGAAACAAACTGAATGAGAGAAAATAGAAGGTAGTGTTGTTGTTTTAAAAATTGTAGGGAAGATTCACAATGAAATGTGATGAAGTATATTACTTTTTATTCATGTCTACTTTAAAAAATATTTATATGTCATATTGTATATCATATCCAGAAAGTATGTAACAGAAATACAATAATATAATTAAGAGAAAGCATAATATACAATACATATATCATCTATTTAAGGCCATAAATTAATGAAGCAGCATTAATATGATCATATGAACATTGATCAATTATAAGATATCTGGAAGTCCTTTTTGTTGTTTCAAGATCATAAATAGTAATTCAACATTAAATATTTGCAACCAAGGCCAGTAACATTTTCATTCTCACGGCATCTTTTTTAATTAAAGTATATATTTGTCCCATGCCTATAAGCCTGCCTTTTCATATACAAGATATCTTACTGCAAAAGGTCAGGCAGTATGGCTATAAATGGAAAAGAGATTAAAATGTTATGAAGCCACAGTGATCAGAAAGTGAGTTAAAGGTAGAACATTTCTTCATATCCTTGTATGGACATGTAAGAGCCAATCCCTACCAGAGTTTCATTATGGTAACAACAAAGGAAGCAAATCTGTTCATCAAAAATGTAGAAAGAAGTGTTTTATATGGTTGCCTGAAAAGAATATTGCTGAGGTGGCATTTTAAGTGCTGGCAGAAGAAAGTAAAATTGAGCTGCACCAAAACTCACACAGAAAAACAGGGCTAAAATTGAATAAAAATGGGGAGGAAAGGATATTAGAACACTAAGTATAATTAGTATATAGAATAGAGAACATTATAAGAAAATAGGCAATAATAAATAAAGCAGAATTGGTTAAAGAGTAAAATAAAATAACATAGGATAAAAGTAAATATAATTTCTGGAAATAATAAAACAAACTTTTTTGCTGTAAAAACTGTTAGAGTTTGCAGCAATCCAACCAGGACACAAGTAAAGAATTTAACAGGATTCATTTATATAAGAAACTTCTGTATATACAATACCATACAGCAGAAGATAGAACCGGAACTCAGAATCTAGAAGTACAGAATAATAATCACAGAAACAATAATCACAGAAGCTATAGAATCACAGAATTACTCATATATATACAGATCAGTGAACCTAAGCCACGCCCAGGGTCCGAGCCATCTGGGTCACCAAACAGTCCCCATTGACTGACCTGTTACCATGTCCATTCCAATTCATGAACTCTTATATACTGACAGAAATATATTTATTTTGCACTGTATTCTTATAATAAAACTCTTTTTGAAGATGTCAGTGTAGATTCTCAGTCATCAAGGTAATGGTTGTCCCAAAGGTGCTTTATTCAAGAGGCAATTGGACTTTCTGGTTTTTCTTTGAAGACATTTCACTTCTCATCCAAGAAACTTCTTCAGCTCTGACTGGATGGTGGGGAAGAAGAAGGCACAACTAACACAACACAAGAAGAGCAAAGAATGACAAAATGGCATTTTTTCTACCCTACAGCATAGACAGGAAAAAACACACAAAACAGAAAAGCCAACACATTAACAGTGACATGTCTCAGAAAACTGACCGATGGGTGAGAAATCTGTCTGACAGATAATGTTTTGGCCAAAGGGCTGAATTTTGCAGTAACACCAGAACAAGTACCAGTTGTAGATCTCCTTGAAGGAGAGCCCCCGCAACCAAATGGTATATAACCTCATTTACACTGTTTATTGCACTCTTATATAAAAGATATAATCTTAAGGCCCTTTCTCCTACATCTGTACGCCTAAAAGGGAACTTGGCATTTGTAATCTTCTGCTGTAACCGTTGTAACCACAAGATGTACCAAGTTGTATGCCCTATAGAACTTACTGGAATATATTGGGTAAGATGTAAGATATACCCATATATGGAATATGTATCATAAAACTATGAACTTCTGCTTTTGTACTTTTCCAGTGAATCTCCCTTAGAATTATCTATCTGTATGCACAATGTATTATCCATAAGTGGAACTGAATATGCTATGTCACTGTCAAATCTCAAAAACCTATAAAAGTCTGCCTTAGGGCGTAGTTCGGGGCTCAGTCCTTGGCAGGTGACTGCACTGAGCCTATTGCTAGCAATACTCAATAAACCTGTTTTCTCTGGATCTCCGTGGTCTTGTCTCCTGACTTATTTACTGGTACTGATTGGGATTAGTAAATCCCGCTTCATCCTCACAGACACAGAGTCAGCCATTAGGAGCAATAAACTGGCAGAACCAGAACAATTAAGGATGAAGGTATCTTCAGCCCTCGCCAGTGCCAAAACACTGCCTTCCAACTTCACAATTTAAGAAAGGAGAAGAATGACATTCCTAGAAAGAGACCCAAACATCACCATCCTGCCAGCTGATAAAGGAAGATGCACAGTCATTCTGAACACAGATGACTACAAGGTGAACAATCTTCTTTTTTTAAAATAATTTTTTAATTTTCTTTTAAAACAAACATTTCATCTTTCATTAAACAGTGTGTCATCTGACTACAATTTTTTTGTGCAATAATCATTAAAATCTACAACCTTGTTCATTATTTATATCTATTCTTGGATTAATACTAATACATAACATATCTACTGTTGTAACATTTCTCTTCTTAGCTTGTTTAACTTTGTAATACATTTTCAATATTTCACTCCTCTGCTTTGATTTCTAATTTTCATATTTATTCTCTAACCATTGATAAAATAACTCCCATATACTATAAGTATATAGTATATATCTGTATATAGTATAGTATAGTATATATAGTATATAGTATATATCTGAATAGTCAGATTCTTCCTTTCTTTTAATTACAAGTGTTAATGTATTCATTTCTGCACATTCTAATATTTTCTTACTCACATATAACTCTGGTATCTGATGGCATTTCCAACGTCTACCTGATTTGTCTTTAAACATTTTTGCCAATCTTTCCGATGGCAAATGCCATCTATAAAACATCTTGTACAAATTTTCCTTGTACCCTGTTTCCCCCCAAATAAGACATCCCCTGATAATAAGCCCAATCAGGCTTTTGAGCGCACGGCCATAAGGCCAAGTGCTTATTTCGGGGTTCAAAAAAATATAAGACAAGGTCTTATTTTTGAAGAAACACGGTATGCTAATACCGTGCTAATTTATAATTTTTTGTTAATTTATAATTTCTATCCCATGATTGCTGCCATTTATCTAACTCTATTGTGTAGCCAAAGTTTTTTGCCCATGCTATCATTGTTTCTTTCACTTGTTCTTCTTCTAACAATACACAATAAATAATTATACAATTTTTTATCGTCCTCTCTTCTGTTCCTGTTAGTATCTTATCCAGTTCTGTCAGTTCCGTATAGAAACCATATAATTTAGCATCTTTTTCCTATCTAGATTGTATTTGCAGTTGTATATACCAAACCATATCAATCCCCTGTTTTTTCAATTCTTGTTTTAAGTTCCCCCTTTTCAGTCAAAATATCTTTATATCTAACATTATTATATTTCCCATATTAATAATATTTGGATGTTTAAGTGCTTCCATAGTTGAAAGCTAAACTGGTATCTTCAAATAGTGTTGTTCTCTGATTTTCTCCCATACTGATAATAAAGCATTTCTTATATAATGTCTTTGAAAATAACCATGGATCCTACTTTTCCCATACTGTAAGGCATGCCAACCCAATTGCAAGTCATGTCCCTCCAATGTCAATAACCTTGTATTTCTCAATACAATCCATTCTTTCATCCATGTTAATGCTGCTGCCTGATAATATAATTCCCAATTTGGTAATCCAAACCCTCCTCTAGTTCTTGCATCTTGTAGCATTTTTAGATTAATTCTTGCTTCCCCCCCTCCCCTGTCAAATGTATTTCACTATTATTTTATTAAGATCTTCAAAATATTTTTTCTCCAATTTTATCGGGTTTGGAACAAGAACAATAAGCTCAGTAGTATGTTCATCTTAATTGTAGCTATTCTTCCTATTAATGATAATTGCAAGTTTTTCCATTTCTCCAAATCTACCTTTGTTTTATGAACTTATAGTAATTATCTTCCTTAATTGTTACATATCTTGCTGTTAATTAAATCCCTAAATATTTTACTTTTTTTGTGATCTGAATATCTAATCTCTTCATTAACTCTTTTTTCTGTTTCTCTGTAATAATTTTCACTAGTATCTTGGTTTTTTTCTTATTAATTTTCAATCCTGCCACCTCACCATATTCTATTCTTTTTAACAATTTTGGCCCTGTTTCTTGCCGATCTTCTAAAATACACACCAAATCATCTGCAAATGCCTATAATTTATATTCTTCCTTTTTTATTTCCATACCTTTTATCTCCTTATCCTGTCTTATATTTCTGTTTAATACCTCCAACGTCAATACAAATAGTAATGGGGACAGAGGACATCCCTGCCTTGTGCCTTTCATAATGTTAACATTTTCTGTCATATCTCAATCACCTTTGCTGATTGTTTATAATATATTGTCTTAATCATATTAATAAATCTCTTCCCAAACCCCATAGCTTTTAATTGCATCAGCATAAACTGCCAGTTCTCCTTGTCAAACGCCTTCTGTGCATCAAGAAACATCAACACCATTTGTTTCTCTGGATGCGCTTCATAACATTCCAATGTGTTCAGGATTATTCTCATATTGTCTTTAATTTGTCTCTCAGGTAGAAATCCATTTTGATCTGTATATATAAATTTGTTTAGAAAACTCTTTAATCTTTCTGCCATTATTGAAGTAAATATTTTATAATCCACATTCAACAGGGATATCTGTCTATAGCTTGTTATCTGCTGCAAGTCTGAGTCTTCTTTCGGTATGAGAGTAATATATGCCTCCATCCACGAATTCGGTATTTTCTTCTCTAACAGTAATTCATTGAATACTTCCAACATTAAATTGCTTATAACATTTTGTAGTGCTTTATATAACTCTGCTGGTAGCCCATTTGGGCCTGGTGTTTTGCCATTTTTTTGTCTTTTAATTGCTTCTGTCAGTTCCATCATTATTATTTGTTGAAAATTTTCTCATTTCCCTTCTACTTTCTTCATTCTCTCATCTACTTTGCCTATTCTTTCCTTCAAATCCTCATGGAAGGCCAAAGAGGTTGTAGAAAAAATGCTTTTAAAAGGCTGTGAGGATCCCAACTGAGTTGCCTGATCGTCAGAGCCTTTGGTAGAAAACATGCTTTTAAAAGGCTCTGAGTTGCCTGATCGTCAGAACCTTTTAAAAGCATTTTTTTTACAACCTCTTCGTCTGAAGAGGTTGTAAAAAAAATGCTTTTAAAAGTAAAAAAAATAAAGTTGGCCACGCCCACCAATCACATTACCCCCCACCAAGCCATGCCCACAGAACTGGTAGTAACAAATCTTACATTTCACCACTGGCTCCACGCCAATCTCCATCACTCAGGTGACCCTGATGACACAGATAAATCTCCAGGTGACATAAAACACTCGCTAAAAGAATGCAAATATCCAGCTGTCTGCAAGGAGTATAAATCTTTTTGAAGATGTTTGTTCTGTCTCTTGTCTAGATCTGGTACCACCTTCCAAAGAATCTGTGGCACAAGGAAATGAATGTTGGTGATCTATTTATCTTATTAATGAATCTGTTGTAAAAAAAAAAAACAACAACCAGGGGCCAGGGAAGGGATGGGGGGTGGGGGTGGCGGTTGTTATTAGGGAATCCCTTGGCCCACGGGAGGTCACTTTTCCTCAGATAGACGGGTGTGAGTCCCTCCTTATTAGATGGGGTTCACAAGGGCAGTTGGGCCTGTTGATTGCATAACTATCTTCCAGCTGCATATCAACGGCCCTGCCTGGGCTGCTCGATGCTCTCTTGGGGTTGGTGGTTGAGTTCCCTAAACTTATTGTTCTGGGGGACTTTAATCTGCCATCCCTGGGTGCAGCGTAAGGGGCGGCCCGGGTATTCATGGATAATTCAGGGCCCGACTCATGAGGGGGGGCACACCCCCGATCTTGTTTTTATCTCAGAACAGTGGCATGATGACTTCAGTGGGGGAGTACCAGTTATCCATCC
This sequence comes from Arizona elegans, assembly GCA_022577455.1. Taxonomy (NCBI): domain Eukaryota; kingdom Metazoa; phylum Chordata; class Lepidosauria; order Squamata; family Colubridae; genus Arizona; species Arizona elegans. Next base: position 28,399,780 of record JAKOOJ010000007.1, on the reverse strand, counting down.
CCTGTCATGGACCGATCATCATCTCCTGCGGCTAGGCTTCCTGAATGCCAACCCACCCCCATTGGGATGCAGGACCGACCATCCGGTTCCGCCACAGGCACCTGATGGACCCGGAAAGGTTCCAGATGGAGCTTGGGACAATACCTCTCTCTCTCTCCCACACCCCAGTCGAGGCTCTGGTGGATGCCTGGGAAAAGGCAGTCTCCGGGGCACTCGACCGTTTCTTGCCTTTGTGGACTCTGACTCGACGCAGATCCCGGTTGGCTCCTTGGTTTACGGAGGAGCTCCGGGAGATGAAGCATCATAGGAGAGGCCTAGAGAGTGGTTGGAGAGCCAGCCGTTCTGAATCCGACCATTCCCAGTTGAGATTGTTTACACAATCCTATCTGGTGGTGATGGAGGCGGTGAAGTGAGCATACTTCTCTGCCCTCATCGCGTCCGCAGATAATCGCCCGGCTGCCCTGTTCAGGGTGTCCTGCTCCCTCCTCATTCAGATGGCGGGGGATGACCCTTTGCAGGGACGCACCGAGGAGTTTAGTCAGCATCTGCTGGATAAGATCGCTCGGATTCAGGACGGCTTGGACTCTGATTGGGCAGACTCTGACGGTGAGGAGGCAGCTGGTCTTGTGATTTGGGAAGAGTTCAATCCTGTCACCCCTGAGGAAGTGGACAGGATCATGGGAAGGTTGAGCGCCACCACATGTGTACTGGACCCGTGGCCCTCCTGGCTAGCTTATGCGGCCCGTGAGATGACACACGATTGGATCCAGGCAGTAATAATGGCATCCTTGGATGAGGGGATCTTCCCTGCCGCCCTGAAAGAGGCGGTAGTGAGACCCCTCCTCAAGAAACCTGCCTTGGATCCAACTATTTTGGATAACTTTCGTGCGGTTTCCAACCTTCGCTTTGTAGTGAAGGTTATTGAGAGCGTGGTGGTACAGCAGCTCCCATTGGTCCTGGAGGATACAGACTATCTGGATCCGTACCAATTGGGTTTCAGGCCGGGGTACAGCAAGGAGACGGCATTGGTCGCACTGGTGGATGATCTTTGGAGGGCTGGGGACAGGGGACATTCCTCTGTTCTGGTCCTCTTGGATCTTTCGGCGGCGTTTGATACCATCGACCATGGTATCTTGCTGCATCATCTCGAGGGGTTGGGAATGGGAGGCACCGTTTTATGGTGGTTCTCCTCCTATCTCTCGGGCCATATGCAAGAGGTGTTGGCAGGGGGGCAGAGGTCAGCTATGAGGCCCCTCACTTGTGGGGTGCCCCAGGGGTTGGTTCTCTCGCCTCTCCTGTTCAACATCTATATGAAGCCGCTTGGGAAGATCATCCGTGGTTTTGGGGTGTGGTATCATCAGTACGCTGATGATACCCAGCTTTTATATCCACCCCAAACCAGCCCAGTGATGCCCTCAACGTGATGCCTGGAAGCGGTAAGGACCTGGATGAGAAAGAACAGGCTTCGACTCAACCCTGCCAAGACCAAGTGGCTGTGGGTACCGGCATCTTGTTCCGATTGAGATGTTCCATCGTTGACCATCGGGGGGTGAGGTGTTACCCCCTGTGGATAGGACTCTCAACCTGGGAGTCCTCCTGGATTCACGGTTGTCTCCGGAAGACCATGTGATGACCGTGACCAGGGGGGCATTTGCCCAGGTTCGCCTTGTGCGACAGTTGCGCCCTTACTTGGACCAAGATGCCCTACGCACCGTTACTCATGTGCTGATCACCTCCTGTCTTGACTACTGCAATGCTCTCTACCTAGGGCTGCCCTTGAAGACCACTTGAAGGCTTCAGCTGGTGCAAAATGCGGTCACGCGGGTTGTGATGGGAGCGTCCCGACACTCCCATGTTACACCCCTCCTGTGCGGCTTGCATTGGTTACCGGTTGCCCTTCGGGTGAGGTTCAAGGTGCTGGTTATCACCTATAAAGCCCTTCATGGCCTAGGCCCGGGATACCTGTCAGACCCCCTGCAGCCAGCGACAATCCCCGGTGCGTTCCCACAGACAGGGCCTCCTCAGGGTGCTGTCGGCCAGACAGTGTCAGCTGGCGACCCCCAGGGGGAGAGCTTTCTCTGTGGGCACACCCACCCTCTGGAACCAACTTCCATTGGAGCTCCGGATGGCCCCTGACCTTCACTTGTTCCGCCGTGAGTTGAAGACCTGGTTGTTCTGTAGCCTAGACTGATTGGGGGGGGGGTGTTAATGAATTTTAAAATGTTTTAAAATACAGAGGGTTTTAACTCTATATCGCTTTAATAGGAATTATGCATTTTACTGTTGTGAGCCGCCCTGAGACCTCGGAGATAGGGTGGCATATAAATTGCATAAAATAAAATAAAATAAATAAATGTGGTTCTGAAACAGAACATTATCCTATCAATTTATCTGTCACATAATATCAAGGGTCAGTTAGTGGTTGGGAAAGTAACAATTCTGATAATGTAAACAAGCATCCATAATCAATGACTGTTTTGAGAATTGGAAACAAGATAACACAATAATGAGATGAAATCCAAATATATTTTTCTGAGAAAGAAGTGCTGCAAGAGAGCATCAGAAGTTTCAGGTCTGACCATTTCTTCTCAGTCAGAGAAGTAAATGACTTCTAGAATTAAATATAATTTCTACCCATGTTTAACCCAGAAGTCTAACACAAAGTCTATTTATGTGGAGATCTTTTGTGTATGGACAATATCTTTTTTAAAAAGCCATTTTGATTAATAAAAAAACTATAATTGTCAATAATTGTTCACTTGATATTTTCAGACTTATTTAAAAAATGAACTTGTAGCAGACAGTCTGAACCATAAGGTAGAAATTTCCAGCTTTTCTCCCAGAAGACTTCTGGATTTTTACAAACTGCTATGCTTCCTACTTGGAGTAGTAGCTTGATATTTCTCACTACCACAGGAGTCTTACCTGGTGTCTTTCCATACATCCAATGTGTGTATGTGGGAGGGATAGGGAACTTACAACCTGTACTAGCTTTCTGAAAATTAAAACATAAACATTCAGAAAAGCAGAATTATTTCAACAGCAAGTATTTATTTATTTATTTATTTATTTATTTATTTATTTATTCATTCATTCATTCATTCATTCATTCATTCATTCATTCATTCATTCATTCATTTTGTATGCCGCCCATCTCCAAAGACTCAGGGCGGTAAATAAGTACTAATTAGAGCATACAAAACATTTTCTAGACCAATTCTTGAGTACAGCTCATCTGTCTGGAACCCGCACTGCATATTGGACATAAATACAATTGAGAGAGTCTAGAGATATTTTATGAGAAGAGTTCTCCATTCCTCTAACCGCAGTAAAATACCTTATGCCACCAGACTTCAAATTTTGGTCTTAGAAAACTTAGAACTATGCCGACTTCAGTCTGATCTAAGCATAGTACATAAAATTATCTGCCACAATGTACTTCCTGTCAATGACTACTTCAGCTTCAACGACAACAATACATGAGCAAATAATAGATACAAACTCAAGGTAAACCGTTCCAAACTCGATTGCAGAAAATATGACTTCAGTAACAGAGTGGTCAATGCCTGGAATGCACTACCTGACTCTGTAGTTTCTTCTCCAAACCCCCAAAACTTTAACCTTAAACTGTCTACTGTTGACCTCACCCCATTCCTAAGAGGTCTGCAAGGGGCGTGCATAAGTTAAGGTGACCAGATTTTAACATTGGTAAAGCAGAACACCATTGTGGGCGTGGCTTATTTTGTGGGCGTGGCTTGGAGGTCATGTGACTGGGTGGGTGTGGCTAGCTGGTCATGTGACCGGGTGGCCATGGCTATGTGTATAGGGACTACTCAGAGGGCTGAAAAAAGTCATTTCTGACAGGTCCTCGCACTTTTGACTGGTCCTCACACTTATGACCATCCTCACATTTATGCCTGTGCAACATTCTTAACAACCATGTCACTCATTTCACTACTGCTTCTCTTCATCATGATGACAAGATAGGGCAAAAATGTAAAATGTGAGGACAGTCGTAAGTTCGAGGACTGGTCAAAAGTGTGAGGACTAGTCAAAAATAACTTTTTCAGCCCTCTGAGTAGTCCATATGCATAAAAGGATACAGCAATAGAGAGGGATGAAGGAAGGGAGGGGAAATTAGAGTAGGGGTGACTTATTGTTCTGGGGGACTTCAATCTGCCGTCCCTGGGTGTGGCGTCGGGTGTGGCTCGGGAGTTCATGGCTTTCATGGCATCTATGGACCTGACCCAGATTATTCAGGGCCCGACTCATGGGGGGGGCACACACCTGATCTGGCTTTTGTCTCGGAGCAGTGGCGAGATGAGTTCGGTGGGGGATCCCCTACTATTTATCCCCTGTCATGGACCGACCATTATCTCCTTCAGCTAGGCTTCCATTACGCCGCCCCTCCTCACTGGGAGGCGGAACCAACCATCTTGTTCCGCCCCAGGCACCTGATGGACCCTGAGAGGTTCCAGAAGGAGCTTGGGATGATCCCTCTCTCTCTCTCCCACGCCCCGGTCACGACCCTGGTAGAGGCCTGGGAAGAGGCTGCTACCGGGGCTCTGGACCGGGTCGTTCCTTTGCAGCCTCTGACTCATCACAGATCCCGGCCGGCTCCTTGGTTTACCGAGGAGCTCCGGGAGATGAAGCGGCGTAGACGAGGCCTAGAGAGCTGTTGGAGAGCAGGCCGTTCCGAATCCGACCGATTTCAATTAAGGTTGGCCACACGGGCCTACCTGGTGGAGTTGGCGGCGGCAAAGCGCCGCTACTTCACCGATGTCATTGCGTCCACAGAGAATCACCCGGCTGCCAGGTTCAGGGTGTCCCGCTCCCTCTTAAATCAGAGGGTGAGGGAAGATCCTTTACAGGGATGAGCCGAGGAGTTTGGTCAGCACCTGTTGGACAAAATCGCTCGGATTCGGGACAGCTTGGACTCTGACTGGACAGATTCAGACGGGGGTGAGACAGCGGGTCCTGTGTTTTGGGAAGAGTTCGATTCTGTTACCCCAGAGGAAGTGGACAGCATCATGGGGAAGCTGATTGCGACCACCTGTGTGTTGGACCCGTGTCCCTCCTGGCTGGTTTATTCGGCCCGGGAGGTGACACGAGGCTGGATCCAGGTGGTGATAGCAGCTTCTTTGAGGGAGGGAAACTTCCCGACCACCATGAAGGAGACGGTGGTGAGGCCCCTCCTCAAGAAGCCGGCCTTGGACCCAGCTGTATTAAATCATTTTCGTCCAGTCTCCAACCTTCACTTTTTAGCGAAGGTTGTTGAGAATGTGGTTGCACGTCAGCTCCCGCTGCTCCTGGATGAAGCGGATTACCTCGACCCATGCCAATCGGGTTTCAGGCCCGGGTCCAGCACAGAGACGGCATTGGTTGCACTGGTGGATGATCTCTGGAGGGCCCGGGACAGAGGTCATTCCTCTGTTCTGGTCCTTCTGGATCTTTCGGAGGCATTTGATACCATCAACCACGGTATCTTTTTTTTTTTATTGAAAAAGTTTTCAAATACAATTTCCCCCCCTTTTTTTCCTCCCCACCTCCTCCCTAACCCCCCCTCACCACCCATCCCCCCCGTGACTTCTTCACAACAAAAACCTAATTCATAACTAATTACATAATATTTTACCATTCCCTTACTCCCTCCTCTAAATACTGACCCTTACTTACGAAAAATATTATTAATATTATTATTTCCCCCATTTACCATACATTTCAAAAAAAAAAAAACACATTCTACTATAACATTGTATGATAACATCTAATTTAGCATAATATTATTATAACTCCCATTTTAACAATAATCTGCCCTTTTTCTCCTCCAAACTTATATCTGTATATTATTACATTTCAAAACAACCTTTCACTTTAAAACTATATAATAAATCCTACTTTAACATTTAATCTTTTGTATATATTAATATAACATTTCAAAGCAGCCTTCCCCCTACATCCTAATTCAACATTTATTCAACTCTATCCATTTCCTCCACTCCCCTAGATATATCACTTAAACATCCCTTTACTTAAACTAATCAATCAGTAAACTAACCTATTCCCACCCAGTTTCCTACAAAATTACCATGCACAACAATTCTAAATATCTTTAATCCACTGCCCACTCTGCTAATATATATATATATATATATATATATATATATATATATATATATATATATATATGTTCCATTATATATATTCCATTATATATATATATAAAAAAAGACAATGACTTTAGATTTATAATCCATATAATATCTTCTTTGATGTCTTTCCACTGGATTGTTAAGTCCATCATCCATAATAGGGTAACATAGCATCCTGGTGCAACAGTTTGTTCAAAATCTTCAATCATCATCTGCCCCCATCAGTAATGAATATCCTCATATATATATAAAAGTAAAAACAACCACCCGAGTGACATTATGATTATATTCCATATAATTGTAATTGTGGCTTTCATCAGGATTATTAATTCCCATCATCCTAGTGGGTAACAACCAGATCTTCTGCATGCCCCAGCGTAGCTCTCTTGCCTTGTAGCTCAGGATAGTTATAATATATTTATCAATACATGAAAGAAATCCAAAGTAGATAATTCAAGTCCAGCAATGTAAGGCTCTTTTCACATCCCAAAATTACGGCATTGCAGAGATCTGTCACTGTCCTCAGGATAATATTAACCAATACTTCGCCTCCACTATCTTTTCACATATTCATTCATTTTTTAAAATCACTGGCTTCACTGTTGCTTGGTTTAGAAATTACTATTTTTATGAGACCTATTTCTTTTTTTCTTTTTCTTTTTGTGGGTTTAATTTCCATCCTGATTTCCTTTCTACAAGTTGTATATCAACTGATCAATTTTCATTCTGCTTTATGATCTTGTTGGTTTTGTTTTTGTATCTCATATTTCTTTTTCACCACTTGTATGTCAGCTGATTGGTTTCCATACTTGTCTTTGACTTGATGAATCATCACGTTAGAGTCAGATACCACTTCTCTCATATTTGTAGACAATCCAGCTGGGGTATCCAAAGAATCCAAAGACAATTTATCTACCGCAACCTCTGTAATTTGATATTTTCCCTTTATTTCCAACTCCTTTTGCTTATCCTGTATTGTGCCTAAAGATGTTAAGTTCATTTTCAAAATTTTTTGATAAAATTCTTCCGCTTTTTCAACAGTATTTAGTTGATATCTTTCTCCTTGATGTCTCAATATTATACCAACTGGGACATCCCACCTAAATAGGATATTTCTTTTTTTTAACTCAGTCACCAGAAAACCAAATTTCTTCCTTTCCGTTAACATTTTAGGCGGGAGCTCTTTGAAAATCCAAATCTTTCTTCCATACAATTGCAAAGTAGAATTGAAGGAATTTTGCACAATATTATTCCTAATTTCTTTATCTGTAAAATAGATCACCACATCTCTAGGCAATTGCCTTTGCTTTGCAAACCAGGAGTTTATTCTATAAACTCTATCAATCCTACAAAACACTTCATCAGGTTGAACCTTTAAAATCCCAGCCAGAATTTCAGAAGATATTTTCCTTAAATCATCTCTGTTATTTTCCTGCAAACCTCTCAGTCTAATCGCATATTCAGTAAAATTATGTTGCATCATTAAAACTTCTCTTTCAATCCTCTGTTGCACATTTTCTACATTACCAGTCTTTTGATCAATCTCCATTTTAGGTTTTTCTTCTGGACTATTATCTTGAGTATTTGTCAAATCCTTTTCAATTTTTTGAATTCTATTGTCCAAATTATCCTCAGTTTCTTCCATTTTAGACTCTAATAACTTAGTATTTGCATCCAACTGAATCATAAATTCTGATAAACCGTTAGCCGTTTTTAAAATCTTTTGCTCCAAAAAGTCAAACTTAGATTTCACCAATTCTTTAATTTCCTGCTTAAATTTTTCAAGATGCTGATTCACAATCTCATCCCTTCTTACAATCTCCTCTAAGAACAATTCTATTATGTTAAAATCAGGTTTCTGAGACTGGAGAGTTAGAACTTGTTCATGTAATTTGTTAATGGGGGAACCCCCCCCCCCACTGACTGTCTGACTTTATAAGTCTCAATGCCATATTTCCGCCCAGACAAGCTTTATTAGAAAAGAAAAAAAAAAGCTTCTTTCCAACCAAGATCAATATCAGATCTCCAGGAGAAGAGGAAAAAAAAAAAAAAAGAGAAACACGAGAGTGAAGTTTTGTCTTCAATTGTAGCCAAAGGTATTTATTCTGCTACTTTGTAATAATGGAAAATGGAAGGACTTTCCCTTTCAGCCTCTCTTCAAGCAGCGGCAGTCGCCATTTTAAAAATCTTTTTTCCTTTTTCTTTTTCCTTCTTAAGTAGCTTAAATAGCTTTTATAAAATAAGTAAAATACTTGCACTTCAGGATCGCACGTCCAGCTCACGTCTTCTTTAATTAATTTGTTAAATTTGCAGGCTTGCTTTTGCCACCTAGCTCTGCATGTAGCAGAGGTCTCCCAAAGCCCGGAGCATCGGCTGGGGATATGGGGAGTCTCTTCCGCTCCGTCCCAAAAGTAAAAGAAAAACTTTTGGGATTATGCAGAGAGCTCTACCCACCCCAGCCGGCTCTATCTCTGTTTCCTCATGGAAACGGAGTTTGTTCGAGCCGCCATTCCGTTGTGAAGGCGGCTCTTACAGGCAGTGGGGTTGACGATCCCGAAAGAACGTCTGGCGGTGACAAACAGCAAACCGGAAGTCCGACCACGGTATCTTGCTGCATCGCCTCAAGGGGTTGGGAGTGGGAGGCACTGTTTTACGGTGGTTCTCTTCCTACCTCTTGGGTCAAACGCAAGTGGTGTTGCCGGGGGGACAGAGATCGACCTTGAGGCCCCTCACCTTTGGGGTGCCTCAGGGGTTGGTTCTCTCGCCTCTCCTGTTCAACATCTATATGAAACCGCTACGGGAGATCATCTGTGGTTTTGGGGTGAGGTATCATCAGTACGCTGATGATACTCAGCTTTATATTTCCACCCCGAACCAACCCAGTGATGCCCTCGATGTGATGGCCCGGTGCCTGGAAGCGGTATGGATCTGGATGGGTAGAAACAAATTGCAACTCAACCCGGCCAAGACCGAGTGGCTGTGGGTACCGGCATCTCGGTTCAGGGGAGAGGTGCCATCGCTGACTATAGGGGGTGAAGTTTTGTCCCCTGTAGACAGGGTGCACAACTTGGGCGTCCTTCTGAATTCACGGTTGAGCTTAGAAGACCAGATAACGACCGTGACCAGGGGGTCATTCGCCCAGATACGTCTGGTGCGCCAGTTGCATCCCTACTTGGACCGAGATGCCCTACGCACAGTTACTCATGCGCTGGTCACCTTACGGATTGACTACTGCAACACTCTCTACATGGGGCTGCCCTTGAGGACCACTCGGAGGCTTCAGGTGGTGCAAAATGCAGCCGCGCGGGTTGTGATGGGAGAATCCTGATACTCCCATGTTACACCCCTCCTGCGTGGTTTGCATTGGCTACCGGTTGCCCTCCGGGTGAGATTCAAGGTGCTCGTGTTCACCTATAAAGCCCTACATGGCTTAGGACCAGGATATTTGGTGGACCACCTACAGCCAGCAACAACATCCCATCGCCCGGTTCGCGCCCATAGAGAGGGCCTACTCAGGGTGCCGTTGGCTAAACAGTGGCGGCTGGCGGCCCCCAGGAGTAGAGCCTTCTCGGTTGGGGCGCCCACCCTCTGGAATCAACTCCCCTTGGAGCTCCGACTAGCACCTGACCTTCGAACCTTCCGCCGGGAATTAAAAACTTGGCTTTTCAAATCCCTTGACCTGGTCTGATGATGGGGTTTTAGGGTTTTAATGGGTTAATTTTATATTTTTTAGATTTTAGTCTTTATTTTTATTGTGGCTTGTGTTTTATTGTTGTGAGCTGCCCTGAGTCCATTGTGAGATAGGGCGGCATATAAGCCGAATAAAATAAATAAATAAATAAATAAATAAATAAATAAATAAATAAATAAATGTTTGGCTGCAGGTGGAAGGCGGCTTTTTCAGCAGCATCCCCCCTCCCCTCTTTGGATCTCCTTGCAAGGGGGAGGCTCTACCTTTGCAGAAACGGGGTGGGCGGTTTGTACGGAGGATTGGTGGGGAAGGGAAGTGCGGCCTTCCAGGATGAAGAGCAGGGCAAGAGAAGGCTCCAGGTTTGCCTGGGCAGTCAAGCCAGAGGGAAACTCAAAGCCTTGGGGGCTTCAGAAAGCTTTTATGCAGCTCCTGGCTTCTGCGACATTCTGTGAAAGACAGGTTGTGCTGCTGTTCTGTATCAGAATGTGGAGCTCCTGGCTCTAATGGTGAGTGATGTGAATGATGTCAAACTGGCCACACACACCCAGTCACATGACCACCAAGCCACACCACACCAAGCCACGCCCACAGAACCAGTAGCAAAAAAAAAAATAGATTTCACCTCTGCCTTATATATATATATATGTTTTGTCCCCGTCTCCACACACACACAAACACAGCCAGCTGAGGGTTAAGAAAGCACTTGGCACGCACACAGGTTGTTATCTAAAACTTGGCAGCTATACGAGCATCGACTGCCAAGGGCTTTACTTCATCAGATAAACGGAAAATACATACAAATTGCAAATAGTCCAGTTCAAAACAAGGAACCTTCGGCAGATCTAGGCATTGTTCAAGTGACTAGCCAGAGTTAGTTCTTGTTTGTCACAGAGTCTTAAACAGCCACCACACTCTCTTATATAGTCTCTGGGGTGTGGTCCAGTGACTCAGTTACAATCCCTGGCATGCCTCCTTAACTGCTGCAACCGTTTATCACGCTTTCGTTGGCGTGGATCCAGGAATGACAGATCACCTCCCTTGCTCTCATCGGAGACACCTGGTTCCTGGCTAATCTCCTCTTTCTCAGCCGGCACTTGAGGCAGTGCCAGAGGGGAGGGGCCTGGAGAGGTAGGCCTGGCTGACTCCTCTTCTTTTCTTTTCTTTTTAATTGAAAAAGTTTTTCAAATACAATTTTTCCCCCTTTTCCCCCCTCGTCCCTAACCCTCCCTCCCCCTCCCCTCCCCCTGTGACTTCTTCATAATAAAACACAAATTCATAACAGATTATATAATACTTTACCATCCCCTTACTCCATCCCCATATGCTGACCCTTTCTAATAAGGTTATCATATCCCCCTTATACTATACATTTCAAAATGACTTTCTACTATAACATTATATAATAACTCCTAATTTAGCACAATAATAAATCAAATCTTTTATGTATATTAATCTATCATTTAAAAACAACCTTCCGCTATAAAACTATATAATAAATCCTAATTTAACATTTATTCAGTTCATAGTCTACCCATTACCTTCACCCCCATCGTTATATCTCTTAACTCAAATCTTTTACATATATTCATATCTAAACATAATATCCCTTTTCTTAAACTAAACAATCAATAAACTAACCTGTCTCGACCCACTTTCCTACAAGACTACCATACTTAATAATTCTTAATATCTTTATTCTTCTGCCCACCCCACTAAAAAATATTCTCTTATGTAAATAAAATCCTCTTAAAAAGACTTTAGACTTGTAATCCATATAATATCTTCTGTAATGTCTTTCAACTAGATTATAAACTCCATCACCCATATTAGGGTAACATCACATCCTAATTCCAACAGTATGTTCGGTATCTTCAATTACCATCTGCCCCCATCAATAGCAAATATCTTCATAATAAAAAAACAAAACAACCACCCGAGTGACTTTGTATTTGTATTCCATATAGTGTCTGTAGAGGTGTCTTTTATCCAAATTATTAATTCCAACCACCGTAATAGGGTAACAACCAGATCTTCTGCGTGCCCCAATCCCATAACTCTCTTGCCTTGTAACTCAGCATAAACGTAATATATTTATCAAAGAATCCAAAAAAAGATAGTTCCAATCCATTCAGTTTAAGGCCCTTTTCACATCCCAAAAGTACAGCACTGCAGAAGTCTGTCACTCTCCTCAGGATAATATAAACCAATACTTTGCCTCAGCTATCTTTTCATGTATTCAATCATCTCTTAAATAACTGGCATTACACTGTTGTTTAGTTTAAAAGTTTTTGTTTTTGTGAGACCTGCTTCTTCTTTTCTTAACTTTTTGTGGGTTGGATCTCCATCCTGAGTTCCTTTCTGTAGATTGTGTATCAACTTTTTGGTTTTCAAGCTGATCTATAACTTGATCTTGTTGGTTTCGCTTTTGTGGCTTAAATCTCCATTCTGGTTCTATAAATTGTATATCAACTGATTGATTTCCATGCTGGTTTGTGACTTGATAAGTCATTACATTAGAATCCAGAGCCGCCTTTCTTGTATTAAGTGGTCCAGCTGAGACCTCTGAAAGAGAATCCAAAAGCGGCTCATCTGTAGAAACCTCTGTAACTTGTTGTTTCTTCATTACTTCCACCTCCTTCTGCTTTTCTTGAATTTCTATCTCTTGTTGATTTTACTTTTTGAGGACCTTGTAGTAAAATTCTTCCACTTTTTCAACAGTATTTAGCTGATATCTTTCTCCTTGATATCTCAATATTATACCAACTGGAATGTCCCACCTGAATGAAATATTTTGTTTTTTTTTAGCTCAGTCACCAAAAGTCCAAATTTCTTTCTATCTTTTAACATCTTAGGCGGCAATTCTTTATATATCCAGATCTTTCTTCCATACAATTGTGGAGTAGAATTAAAGGATTTTTGCACAATATCATTTCTTATTTCTTTATCTGTGAAGTAAATCACCACATCTCTAGGCAGTTGCCTTTGCTTTGCAATCCAAGAATTTACTCTATAGGCCTTGTCAATCTTACAAGATACCTCCTCAGGATGAACCTTTAAAATCCCAGCCAGAACTTGAGCAGATATTTTTCTTAGATCATCTCTATTATTTTCCTGTAATCCTCTCATTCTGACCGCAAATTCTGTGAGCCTGTATTGCATCATTACAACTTCTCTTTCAATCCCTTGCTTTATATCTTCTGCATTGTAAGTCTCGTGACCAGCTTCCTTTTTAGACTTTACTTCTAAATTATTGTCTTGAATATTTGTCAAATCATTTTCAATTCTTTGTATTTTATTGTCCAAATTATAAATCTTATCATCAACTTCCTCCATTTTAGACTTTAATAATTTGATATTTGTATCCATCTTTATAACAACTTCTGAAAAAGCATTAGTCACTGTTACAATCTTTTGTTGCAGATTATCATACTTCAGTTGTATCATTTCTTTAATTTCCTGCCTTAATTTCTCAAATTTCTGGTTCATAGTCTCATGATATTTTGCCATTTCCTCCTGAAGAAATTCTTTTAAATTAAAACCATTCTGCAGAGTCTGTAGGCTCAGAGTTTGTCCAGCCAATTGTGGATGAGGGAACACCCCCCCCACTGCTTGTTTGTCAGCCATCCTGCCACACAAAAAAGCTCTTTTTTTTTTTAAAGAAAACTTTTCCCCACGACTCCTCTTCTTCATGTTTGGAGCTTTCTTCCTCCGATGAGATAGGCTCGGAGAGTGGGGCCATAACACTATATAGCAATTGAAGTATTTATAATCTATATTTGTACTTATTATACTTAGGTAACACTTATTTTTATTTACATATACATATATTGAAATATTTATAACTTGTATTAATCCATATCAATCTTTGTGTCAGCCTCCGCTTTTACTGCTTCAGCTGCCATAAGAAACGGGTGGGAAACAGTTAGGGGGGCGAAGGGAGGGAAGGAAGCAGGAGGAGTTTTCTAAGAAATGAAAGTGATTCTCCAAAGGAGCAGTCAGCCCAACCGTCATTACATTCCTGATGGATGACACTGCCAGACGTGATTCCACCTGACCTTTGGGAGACCTGTGGATTGAATGATGGACAATGGACAGGGGGGCGGGGAGATGCTTTCTAGATGCAATTTCGCGCGCTTTGCTTAGTTCTAGCTTTACCTGGGTAGTGATCGCTTCATTTTCAGTAAAAGTACAAATCTCTATAAAATGGAGTTTGGGTCATTCTTTCCTGGAATTTGAAGGAAGCATACCTGACACCTTGTGTATTTACATACTTATATATTTAGTTCTGCATATTAATAGACTTTTACTTAATTGTAAGTGAATAAAATAGTATACATAGAGATATAGAAATATATCCAAGGTTGCTAAGTGGAATGGTAATAGAAGTTTAGGAAGGAAAAAATACATTGATGAATTATTGACTATGATTAGTTTGTATTATTATTGATTTAATAATAATATAGTATAATAAGAGATTATTGGGGAACATTATAACAGTTAAAGGGAAAGAATATAAGGGAAATATGGAAGGATAAAGATTGGAAGAGAGGAATAAAGAAATACTGCATATATATATATATATATATATATATATATATATATATATATATATATATATATATATATATATATATATATTCTCAGGTTTTCGCGTGTGTTTGTATGTAGGTCTTTGGTTATTCGGGTCTTCTCCCATGTAAAATTGGAAGTGTCTTGGAGACGTTTCAACGAAGTCTCATTCGTCATCTTCAGGCTGGTGTTCTCGGCTTCGTGCTTCCAGGAGCAATGTGAGATCGCAGCTGTCTCTTCCTTTTAACTGCTAGTGGGGGTGTGAGCTGATTGGGTGGGAACTTGGCTGTGTTCTGATTGGGTGGAGGTGTGTTCTGATTGGTTAGGGGCTTGGCTGTGCTCTGATTGGATGGGGGGTTGGTTGTGCTCTGATTGGCTGGGAGTGTGTTCTGTTTGGGTGGGGGCTTGGTTGTGCTCAGCTTAGTCTGAGTTGCAGGGGGATTTGAGCTGGTGAGCTGCGTTGTTGTTGTTTGGCTTCGTGTTTGTGGCCGTGCGAGCTCTTCATGGTGGGTGTCAGTCTGCTTCATGTATGGATTGGAGGGGTTTAAAGTGGCTAATGATGCAGCTGCGGTCTGGCTTCTGGTCCTTGGTCGTGGCTCATTATCAGTGTGGGTTTGAGTCTGCTTTCTGCGTGGATGTGTGGTGGTGACATCCTGTGTGGCTCTCGTGAGTGTGGGTCTGGTGTCATTCGTCGTGTTAGGGACTCGTTTGTCAATAAGGGCGGGTTTCTAAATGGCTGGTAGGCAAAGAATCATACCCAGAGAGAAATCATCCAGATGCCCTAAGCTTTATGGTCTCCCCAAGATACACAAAGAAGAAACTCCACTTAGACCCATAGTCAGCTCCATAGGCTCACCTCTACAAAACCTAGCCAAATTTCTCGCCAAACAACTACAGCCCTATGCAGAATCCATCACCTCATACGTGAAAAACTCATTCCAGTTCATAGACATCATAAAGCAACAAAACTTACAGCCCAGTGACCTACTCATGAGCTTGGATGTCATATCCCTCTTCACCCAAGTACCAATCAAAGAAGCCTTGACAGTTATCCAAAACAAATATAACTCCCCCAAGCACATCTTAGATCTGACCAACCACTGCCTATCCAACACATATTTCATCTATAATGGACAGAAATACAAACAAACAGAAGGAGCACCCATGGGATCACCCCTCTCACCTGTCATTGCCAACCTCTATATGGAATACTTTGAAACCCAAGCTCTAGAAAAATCTGATCACAAACCCAAACTCTGGCTCAGATATGTGGATGACACCTTCATAATCTGGCCACATGGGAAAGAAAAACTGGACAACTTCCTCACACACCTCAACAGCCTACACCCCAAAATACAGTTCACCATGGAAACAGAAGCGAACAACCAATTTCCCTTCCTGGATGTCTTAGTCTACAGAAAATCCAATGGCTCCCTAGGACACACTATCTACCAGAAGAAAACACACACAAACCGCTATCTGCACGCACTCTCACACCACCACCCTGCCCAGATCAACTCTGTAGCCAAGACACTCATTTCCAGAACAAAACGCTTAGCTGATGAACAACACCTAAAAACCGAACTACACACTCTCACTAACGTATTAACATCCAATGGATTCCAAAGAAATAAGATCACCAACTTAATCCAAAAAGAAACCCCCACTAAAATCCAAGACAGAGAGCAAGAAAACGGCAAAGCCCTCCTTGTCACAAGTAAATGCCTTATTCTCCTTTATGTAAATAATATATGACCAGGGTATCAGGGGTTAACTTATTCTTCTCTATTTAATATATTCATAATTAACCACTCCTATATCTAGCTCCACCCCATGTATATATAAGGAGCTGTATGCTCTCCTTCTGTGCTTCTATCTGTGAATATTCAGTGAATATAGAATGCCTTCTGTAAATAAACAGTGCTTTATTTGAATATCTAATTCTTAATCTACTTATTGAGTCTGATCCTGAAAATATCGTAACAATCTGGTAGCAGAGGATGGTTAAATTGACTCAATAAAACTTTAAATATGTCTGAGAGAGAAAACTCCAGAAATAAAAGAGAAAGACCCAACACCAGGGCATACAGCAAAAAAATGGAAGCAGATCAAGAAATAATCGATGAGTCCACGAATACAATATCGAGAGAATCTGAAGACTGCACTACTGACAATGAAGAAACAATGGATGAGACTGATGACCAAGAAGAAAACGAAATAGAAAACAACGAACTCAGGTCAGAGATACTAAAACTCTTAAAAAGCCAAAAGAACGATGAAAATCTCATCGCGAACCTCCAAGAAATATTAAAAAACAACGGAGCAGCGAAAGAGAAGCACATCGTTACGAATAAATCTAAAGACTCAAAAACGGTGAGCGATCTGCCTGAAAATAAAAATACAGCGAAAAAGAAAACTAACAGTCCCGCGCAAAATTTCGAATGGCAGCCATCTTGGTTTCAACAGACCCCTAAGATGAGCGAAGCAGAGCCAATCAGAAAGCTAGATTCAAAATATCTGGCGCGAAAAGCCTTACTCGATGCAAGAAATGAAAAAGAGAAAATTTACACCTCAGAAGAATCAGACACAGAGATTGAAGAGACTTCGATAGATATGCAAGTAAAATCAGCAATGAAAATGCTCTTTGCTGCTTTTGGACCAAAATTGAAAATCACTAAAGAATCAACAAAAAGGCAAGCAAGCAAACAAACATCTCAGAATCCACCCACTTCTATTCAAACGACGAAAGCGCTGACGCCTGAACCCAGAGAGCCCTGCAGATACCACCCCATGCCACAGACGATCCCAGGGACCAGCATTCTCAATCAAAGAAAGCGAGCGCCTGCTATCATCAGGACTCCCAAGATCGAACCGGAGACTGATTCCTCAGAAGAAGAGCGATGCGAGGGAGCTGCGGCAGCGAGAACCTCTCACGACGGCTTCAGGAGCGAAATGAACAACGCGCATGTGCAAGACTACACAGACAACTTCGAAGGACATGAAGAACAGAGAGAACCATTCAGAATCGTTGCAAGCATACCCACGCCATTTTGTAACTTTCAACATTTGCAAGACCACGGACTACCTCTAGTTGTAAGTAATGGATCCAACAATATTGGGAATTTACCCAATGATTTCCCAAAACTGAGAATAGATGGCATTAATTTGCAAGAATGGTGTCAGCAGCTCCAGGTTGTCTTTCTAAAAGAAAACTTATTATTTTTTATCACTAATCCCCCAAAAAGACCTTGGACTCTAAAATTAGACTGTCTGCACCATAGGGCATTTTTCTTATTAATTTCCAGTATATCTCCTGCCATGTACCACAGTATTAAGCAAAATCTAACTGTATCAGAAATTATTCAATGCATGTTTAAATTGTTTCACAGTGAAAGTGTAGCCACTACAACAAGAATGTCTAAAGATTTCTTCTCAGCTAGGATAAAGCCAGGGGTTACCATAAGTGAACATTTAATATCTTTAAACAAAATTAGAGCAGAACTGCATTTAAGGGGGAAAATAATTTCAGATCAAACAATGAAGAGTGTTATCATTAACTCACTAGACCCATCATGGGATAACTATATATCTCATTTAGACACAATCAATTTAGGATATTTATCCATAGAAAGTCTATCTAACAAGCTAATATCTGAAGATAATTCAAGGAGAAGTCGTTGTAACAATCACATGGAACATAAACAATATAAGAGGGTAGTTTTTCAAGACAGATATCATGAACCAATAGGATGCCACAACTGTGGATCCAAAGAACATAATAGGAGAGACTGTCCAAAACTCCTCAGAAATAGAAAAAATCCTGACTACAGAAATAGGTATCAAAACAGACAGTCATCAATTGATAGACATAGATATAGAAGTCCACCCATCTATAGGGAACATAGAGGGGGCAGGGATAACTCAAAAGATAGAAAGTCTGGTTCACTGAATGGGTTAAACAAACATGACAACACTAACATACAACAGACAGAGGACAATGATTGGCTTATCGATTCTGGAGCAACCAACCACACTACAAATAATAAAAATATACTATCTTCATTTGTAGAGGATAAATTCGTAATTAAGGTAGCTAATCAAGAGAAGGTTCAAGTCATAGGTAGAGGAAATATAATCTTACCTGGCCTAGGAAAAATAGAGGGGGTATTGTTAATACCTGAAATACCTCATAACATACTTAGTGCAATAAAACTAAGCAGAGATTCTGGCATAAATATTGTGTTCTCAAAAGGAAAAGCAACATTAGAGAAAAACAGAACAAACATAGGTACTGTGATTATTAAAGGAGGTCTACCTTATCTAATGACAAAAGAAAAATGGTTACACAACATTGATTCCAACATGGAAGATAACAATAACATAGACAACGAAAGCAGTAGTAATAGTGACAATGAGGAACATGAGATTATTCATAATCACAAAGACACACCCAACAACAAAATACCTAATATTGGTAAACCAATTCATGATGAGTGTGCTCATGTCTTACATAGGAAATTAGGACATGCCAGTTTTCCTGTAGTTCAAAAGATGACTGAACATGCTGAAGGCGTTAAAATAAAAAATTGTAAAAACTATTTGGAATGCTCAGTATGTAAATCTACAAAACTCAAAACTAGCCCCAAACCCAAAAAATCAACAAGATCAACCAACAAAATTTTTGATTTGGTACACATGGACCTAGTTGGTCCATTAACACCATCAATCACATATAGAAAACGTTATTTCCTAACCATTGTGGATGACTATAGTCGTTATGGCTTTGTCTATACACTAAAGCACAAAGATGAAACTTTTCAGAAATTTAAGGAGTTTTACAAACGTATAGAAACACAACATAATATTAGAATAAAA
This sequence comes from Arizona elegans, assembly GCA_022577455.1. NCBI lineage: Eukaryota > Metazoa > Chordata > Lepidosauria > Squamata > Colubridae > Arizona > Arizona elegans. Next base: position 28,380,493 of record JAKOOJ010000007.1, on the reverse strand, counting down.
CAAATTATGACAGATAGGGGATGTGAATTCATGTCAAAAGAATTCTCCCAATGGCTTAAAGACAAAGGGATGTTACATTACACGTCTAGCCCTTTCTCTGCATTCCAAAATGGAGTGGTAGAGAGAAAGAACTCGACATTACAAACCATGATTAGATGCACATTAGAAGATGCTGGCTTAGGAAAACAATTCTGGTCAGAAGCTTTACAATATTCCAATTATACACAAAATAGAACTTGGTCCAGCATTGTTAACAAGACACCATATGAAATGATGTATAATAGGAAACCCAAAATAGCTCATATGCACATATTTGGAGTCACTGCAGACGTACACATACCTAAGCAATTAAGACGTAAAGGTGAGAACGTATCTAGGAGACTCAGGTTCATGGCTTACGAAACAGGCACAAAAGGGTACAGATTTATCGATAATAATAACAGATTTATAGTTTCCAGAATGGCTGTATTCCATGAACAGGCCAACTGGTCTAAAATACATCTTAATGAAATTTTCCCAAACAACTATACAAACACTAAACACCAAGAGGAAAGAACTGGAGAAGAATACAATCACAACATACATAAAAACAAAAACAAAACATGGACAAACAGTCAATACAAAATAAAGACAGATTCATTAACAAAAAAGGAAGCTAGGTATTTACATGACAATGATAGTAAACCAAAAAGAACAATCAGGAATAACAGAAACCAAATACCAAACAAATACAAAGATTATATAATGTATATGGGTGGAGAAACATCAACACTAAACACATACAAGGAAGTGCTAAAACTTCCCCCTGAAGAAAAGGAAAAGTGGGAATCAGCCATGACTAAAGAGATGGATAGTTTGCAGAAATTAAATGTATTCACACCTACACATGCACCTAAAGATAAAACTGTTATTGGTACTAGGTGGATATATAAAATCAAAAACTTAGAAGGAGGCAACACCTTATACAAAGCTAGACTAGTTGCTCAAGGTTATGCACAAAAATATCCCGAGGATTACACGGATACATACTCTCCCACAGTAAGAACTGAGAGTGTTAAAACTGCACTGGTCATAGCATCAGCACTTAACCTTGATGTATTCCAATACGACATACAGACTGCATATCTACATGCAAAATTAGATAAAGAGATATATGTAAGAGCGCCTCACAGTCAATATACAAACAAAAATGAAACGTGGTTACTAAATAAAAGTTTATATGGGCTGAAACAATCTGGCAAAAGATGGTATGAATGTTTAGTCAAAGTGCTCAAAACCATGAATTTTAATGCCACTACTGCTGATAACTGTTTCTTTGTTAAAAAAGAGGATGACTCTTTAGAATTCGTGTTAATTTATGTGGATGATATTTTGTATATAGGTAAACACAAAGAGAAGAGAGAAACATTTGTAACGAAATGAACATTTCTCTTTGAAATCATTAGGTAAGGTAAATAAGTATCTTGGAGTTCAAATTAGTAAAACAAAAAAAGGATTCAAACTTTCTCAAAGAGATAAAATTATAGAACTCCTGAACAAATGTAACTTAAACAATGCTAAACCCTGTGATACTCCCATGCAAATTGATTTCCTGAGGAACACAGATGAGTCATCCCCTGAATTTAAAGATAGTACACTTTACAGATCAGTCATCGGTTCCCTTTTATATATCTCCAATTGGACCAGACCCGATATCGCTTTGCCTCTCAACTTGTTGTCTAGACACGTCAGCAAACCACTAGTATATCATTGGGAAGCTGTCAAAAGAATATTAAGATATTTGAAAAATAGCTTAGATTTTTGTTTATTATTGGAACCCAATAGTGTCAAAGAGCCCATCCTCACATGTTACACCGACGCAGATTGGGCTGGCGACACCACATGTAGAAAAAGCACATCTGGTTATATATTTTTTCTTAACAATTGTCCAGTTTACTGGTATACTGGTAAACAAGACTTAGTAGCCACATCAACGACTGAGGCAGAATATGTCTGTTTGTCTAAAGCCTCAAATAACCTCGTATGGTTTAATGACTTGTTGTCAGACACCTGGATGAAACCTTCATTACCATTTATCATACATGAAGATAATAAGGCTGCTATTGAAATATCTAGATCTGATGCCATTGGACAAAGGTCAAGACATATAGATATAAAATTCAAACATGTGAGGCAGTTATCTCAAGATGGATTTATTAAAGCAGTCCATTGTGAAACGTCAGAGCAAATTGCTGACATACTAACAAAACCTTTACCCTCTAAGCAGCACAAATATTTGACTTCTAAGTTACAAATTTTATATTGTTCAGAATCTGAATGTAATTATTGTTATATATCGAATCGGCATTTAGAGGGGGATTTGTCACAAGTAAATGCCTTATTCTCCTTTATGTAAATAATATATGACCAGGGTATCAGGGGTTAACTTATTCTTCTCTATTTAATATATTCATAATTAACCACTCCTATATCTAGCTCCACCCCATGTATATATAAGGAGCTGTATGCTCTCCTTCTGTGCTTCTATCTGTGAATATTCAGTGAATATAGAATGCCTTCTGTAAATAAACAGTGCTTTATTTGAATATCTAATTCTTAATCTACTTATTGAGTCTGATCCTGAAAATATCGTAACACTCCTCCCATACATAAAAGGCACCACAGACAGAATAAGCAAAATCCTCCACAAACATAACATCAAGACAGCATTCTGCACAAACCGAAAAATATCCACCATCCTAAGGAACCCCAAAGACAAAATTGAGTTAGAAAATCAAGGAGTATATGAAATCCCATGCACCGCCTGCCCCACCACGTACATCGGACAAACCAACAGACGAATAAGTGCACGCATAGAAGAACACAAGAACTCAGTCAGAAAAGAGGAACCAACTTCTTCCCTGGTCCAACACCTTAAAGCCACAGGACATGATATTGATTTTAAAAAGACCAGAACTATCGCCAAAACTGAACACTTTAACAACAGAATAATCAGAGAAGCCATCAAGATAGAAAAACGCCCACACAGCATGAACAAACGAGATGATACCTCCCGCCTACCAGCCATTTGGAAACCCGCCCTTATTGACAAACGAGTCCCTAACACGACGAATGACACCAGACCCACACTCACGAGAGCCACACAGGATGTCACCACCACACATCCACGCAGAAAGCAGACTCAAACCCACACTGATAATGAGCCACGACCAAGGACCAGAAGCCAGACCGCAGCTGCATCATTAGCCACTTTAAACCCCTCCAATCCATACAGGAAGCAGACTGACACCCACCATGAAGAGCTCGCACGGCCACAAACACGAAGCCAAACAACAACAACGCAGCTCACCAGCTCAAATCCCCCTGCAACTCAGACTAAGCTGAGCACAACCAACCCCCCATCCAATCAGAGCACAGCCAAGCCCCTAACCAATCAGAACACACCTCCACCCAATCAGAACACAGCCAAGTTCCCACCCAATCAGCTCACACCGCCACTAGCAGTTAAAAGGAAGAGACAGCTGCGATCTCACATTGCTCCTGGAAGCACGAAGCCAAGAACACCAGCCTGAAGATGACGAATGAGATTTCATCAAAACGTCGCCAAGACACTTCCAATTTTACGTGGGAGAAGACCCGAATAACCAAAGACCTACATACAAACACCCGCGAAAACCTCAGAAAACACACACACACACACACACACACACACAAGTCTTGGTGTATTTGGGTCTTCTCCCATGTAAGATTGAGAGCACTTTGGCAACGTTTTGACAGAATCTCATCTGCCATCATCAGGGTTATGCAAGGGGTCTTCTGCAGCAACTGCTGTTACTATTTCAAATCTGGTGCTGGTAGTGTGCTTTGCTGGGATGGCCCCACCTTTTCGTTCTGATTGGTTGGGAGTCCCAGTGTCAGCGTTCCAAATTATGATCTCCTCCAGTGCTGACATGAATGAGAGAGGGAGAAGCTTTGCTTTAATGCTGAGATGAACTTTTACCTAGTTTCCTGGTTTTTAGTAGATAGCATTGCCTGGGTGACAGAGGGAGGGGGGAATTCCTGTGAAAAGAAAGTGCTTGGGACGAAGAGATGGATCTGCACGATGGCCAGTGAGACATTGGGGTTGAAGAACGGAAAGGGATGGGTTTGGAAGGAGGTGCCAGTTTTGGCTACACAAAGAGTTCAGGGATGTCGCTCTTTCTATTCTTAAATTAAAAAAAGATTCATTAGAGACCTTGCGTTTGAGAATGAAGTTTATTTCCATTCCAGTCGGGTTTCAGGTCTGGGCACAGCATGGAAACAGCATTGGTCATGTTGGTTGATGATCTCTGGAGGGCTCAGGACAGGGGCTGCTCCTCTGTTCTGGTCCTGTTAGATCTCTCAGCGGCTTTTGATACCATCGACCATGGTATCATGCTGCACCGGCTGGAAGAGTTGGGGGTGGGAGGCACCATGTTGTGGTGGTTCTCCTCCTTTCTCTCTGACCAGTCGCAGTTTGTGTTGGCAGGGGGGCAGAGGTCGACCCCGAGGCCCCTTGTATGTGGGGTGCCACAAAGGTCGGTCCTCTCACCCCTTCTGTTCAATATTTATGTGAAGCCGCTGGGTGAGATCATCCGTGGCTTCGGGGTAAGATACCACCAGTACGCTGATGACACCCAGCTGTACATTTACACCCTAGGCCACCCCAATGATGCCCTTGAAGTGATGTCCCAGTGCCTGGAGGCTGTGCGGATCTGGATGGGGAGGAACAGGCTCAAGCTCAGCCCTTCCAAGACTGAGTGGCTGTGGCTCCCGGCATCCTGATATAGTCAGTTGACTCCATCACTGACTATTGGGGGCAAGTCTTTGGCCCCCACAGAAAGGGCTCGCAATCTGGGAGTCCTCCTGGATATGCCGCTGTCCTTGGAGGAACATCTGACAGCTGGAACCAGGGGGACCTTTTGTCAGGTTCGCCTGATTCGCCAGTTGCGGCCCTTTCTTGATCGGGATTCCCTGTGCACAGTCACTCATGCCCTCGTCACCTCTCGCCTTGACAACTGCAATGCTCTCTACATGGGGCTCCCCTTGAAGAGTGCCCGGAGGCTCCAACTGGTCCAGAATGCAGCAGCGCAGGTAGTGACGGGAGCAGCATGGCGCTCCCATGTAACACCGCTCCTGCGCGAGCTGCACTGGCTCCCAGTGGTCTTCCGGGTGCACTTCAAGGTGTTGGTTATCACCTTTAAAGCGCTCCATGGCATCGGGCCTAGCTATCTTCGAGACCGCCTGTGTTACCGATGACCTCCCATCGTCCCGTGCACTCCCACAAAGAGGGCCTCCTCAGGGTGCCATCAGCCAATCAATGTAGGCTGGTGACCCCCAGGGGGAGAGCCTTCTCTGTGGGGGCACCTACCCTCTGGAATAAGTTGCCCCCAGAGATAAGGAGAATCCAAGACCTCAGTGCCTTCCGCCGTGCCCTTAAAACCCACTTTTTCCAGCAAGCCGGGCTGGCTTAAGAAGAAATTTTAAATGTTTTAATTGGTTTGTATTTTTAATTTTGGGCCAAATTTATATATATTTTAATTGTTTTTTAATATTTGTATTTCATGTTTTTTAATTCTGGCTGTACACCGCCCTGAGTCCTCAGGGAGAAGGGTGGTATATAAATTTAAAAATAAATAAATAAATAAATAAATAAATAAATTTAAGATAGCAGCGAAATCTGACACCCAGTCTGTGTCTATTGGCTTGGCTTCGGGTGTATGGTCGGTTTTTCTCCACCAGGTGACAGGGCTTCATCTTTGTGGCTGGCTGAAATGTGATTTGGTTGGAGTGTGTGTGTCTGGCTTCTGGGGTGTAGATTTTTCATCTGTGGGTGCTGGGACTCGTTTGTTGACAAGGGCTAGTTTCCAGATGTCTGGTAGGCGGGAGGGATCATCACGCTTATTCATGTTATGGGGGCGTTTTTCTATTTCAATGGCTTCCATAATTATTCTCTTGTTGAGGTATTCAGTTTTGGAGATTAATTTGGTTCCTTCAAAATCAATTTCATGTCCTGTAGCTTTAAGGTGCTGGAAAAGAGAGGAAGTTTTTTCTTCTTTTCTGACTGCATTCTTGTGTTCTGCAATGCGTGCATTCATTCTCCTATTAGTTTGTCCTATGTATGTGGTTTGGCAGATTTTGCATGGTATTTCATAGACTCCTTGGTTTTCTAGCTGGATCTTGTCTTTGGGGTTTCTTAAGATGTTGGCTATTTTTTGGTCAGTGCAGAAGGCTGTCTTGATATTGTGTTTGCGGAGAATTTTGCTGATTTTATCTGTGGTGCCTTTGTTGTAAGGGAGGAGGACAATGTCGTTGTCCTGTTCTGTGTCTTGGTTCTTGGGGGGGTGTCTCCCTTTGGATAAGGTTGGTGATAGAGTTTCTTTGGGAAAATTAGAAATTAGAAATTCATACGTTTGTGAGAGTGTGTAATTCAGTTTTCAGGTGGTCTTTCTCCTTGGTTAAGTAGGAAAAAACTGGCTAGAGGAAAAACACACATAAATCCTATGAAGAAGTAAGAAAATAGATACTATATCTTTACAGGGAGGATACATGAGATGTGGGTGTGGCTTAGTGATGAAAGCTAACGAGCTGGAAATAGATCTATATAACTCTCTCACCTGGCAGCTGGAACTTGCTGGCTGCCAGAAAAGAAAAAAGCCCAGAATCGAGTGGATGTGATTCTACTGAGCCAGGGCTGCAGAAAAACCTTGGTTACGTAGGAAAAACCTGGCTAGAGGAAAAACACACAGAAATCCTACGAAGAAGTAAGAATATATATATATATATATATATATATATATATATATATATATATATATGTGTGTGTGTGTGTGTGTGTGTGTGTGTGTGTGTGTGTATTTTCTCAGGTTTTCGCGGGTGTTTGTATGTAGGTCTTTGGTTATTCGGGTCTTCTCCCACGTAAAATTGGAAGTGTCTTGGCGACGTTTCGACGAAGTCTCATTCGTCATCTTCAGGCTGGTGTTCTCGGCTTCTTGCTTCCAGGAGCAATGTGAGATCACAGCTGTCTCTTCCTTTTAACTGCTAGTGGGGGTGTGAGCTGATTGGGTGGGAACTTGGCTGTGTTCTGATTGGGTGGAGGTGTGTTCTGATTGGTTAGGGGCTTGGCTGTGCTCTGATTGGATGGGGGGTTGGTTGTGCTCTGAATCCCCCTGCAACTCAGACTAAGCTGAGCACAACCAAGCCCCCACCCAAACAGAACACACCCCCAGCCAATCAGAGCACAACCAACCCCCCATCCAATCAGAGCACAGCCAAGCCCCTAACCAATCAGAACACACCTCCACCCAATCAGAACACAGCCAAGTTCCCACCCAATCAGCTCACACCCCCACTAGCAGTTAAAAGGAAGAGACAGCTGCGATCTCACATTGCTCCTGGAAGCACGAAGCCGAGAACACCAGCCTGAAGATGACGAATGAGACTTCATCGAAACGTCGCCAAGACACTTCCAATTTTACGTGGGAGAAGACCCGAATAACGAAAGACCTACATATATATATATATATTCTTTTTAATTCATAGGCTTAAATGTATAACATTTTTGTAATCAGGGTTTTTTCCTATGTAGATCAAGTTGTTAAATGGCCATAGTGGGATGATATCTCAAATCATCACTTTCAGGCTTGTCAGACATTTTGTGTTGTTTGTTCTGAGACTTATGGGAGACTGGGATAGCACTATTTCTGTCTTTTTGGACTTCATCGGCCAGCCACACCCATATTTTATGACTCCTCCCTGTAAAGGTCAAATATTTATTCTTTTAATTCATAGGTTCAAATGTATAATACTTTTGTAGTCAGGGTTTTTTCCTATGTAGATCAAGTTGTTAAATGGCCATAGTGGGATGATATCTCAAATCATCACTTTCAGGCTTGTCAGACATTTTGTGTTGTTTGTTCTGAGACTTATGGGAGACTGGGATAGCACTATTTCTGTCTTTTTGGACTTCATCGGCCAGCCACACCCATATTTTATGATTCCTCCCTGTAAAGATCAAATATTTATTCTTTTAATTCATAGGTTCAGATGTATAATACTTTTGTAGTCAGGGTTTTTTCCTATGGAATTGATACATTAGAAAAAGCTCAGCAGTTCTATGATCATTATATAAGCAGGGAAGATGAACAAGGCAGCAGGGAAGGAGAAAGTAAAAGCCAGGAAGATCAGATTTCGGAAGAAGAAATTGTAGAACAAGACACAAGAGACCATAAGGAAGTAGAGCATCAAGGGAGGGAAGGAGCTAGAACCAGAGCACAGACCGAGAACAGAGCGAGGAGAGGACTGAGATCAATGGATAAGTAAGAAGATGGAAAATGAAATAATGATGCTGTCACTAAATATAAATGGCATTAACTCAGCTACTAAACGTAAACAAATACTATCAAGATTACAGAAAGAGAAAATGGATATTATCTGCCTCCAGGAGGTACACATTAAGGAAAAACATAGTGATCTCATAAAATGTCCTAAATTAGGGGAAGTATTTTCGGCATTGGCACAGAATAAAAAAAGAAGGATTGCTGTATATATAAAAGATTGGTTAAACCCTAGGAAAATATTTAGTGATAACAACAGAAGAATTTTAATAATGGAAATAAGTACAAATTATAGGAAAATTCTGCTAGTAACAATTTATACACCAAGCATAAAACAAGAAAAAATTTAAAATAAATTACATAGGAAATTAACAGAATTAGAGGGCAAAAATATTTGTATAATAGGGGACTTCAATGAGTGATAGAAAATAAACTGGATTATAAAACAGTGAAAGAAAACAAAAATAAAAGACGAAAATTACTAAATGCATTTTTTGAATTGGCAAAGAATTTAATCTAAATGATGCATGGAGACAATTAAATATACAGAAAAAACAATACACCTTCTTCTCTCATCCACATAACTCATGGTCCCGCATAGATATGGCTTGGATGAATCCAGAATTGATCAATAATCTAGAAGAGATGGATATCATGCCGAACGCTTGGGCGGATCATAGTCCCTTAGTATTAAAATGGAAAGGTAGGGGAAAAAAGGAGAGATGGACATTAGATAAAAGAATTGTAAAAGAGAAACATTATTCACAAATAATGGAGAAGGAATTAAAGATGTTTTTTAAAGAGAATAGGAATGAAGATACTACAATACAAAACATATGGGACACTGCCAAAGCTTATATGAGGGGGATAACTATTGCGTATATGGTGAGGAGAAACAAAGAGAAGAAGGAACAACGAATGTCAACATTGGAGAACCTGAAAAAATTAGAACTATCACTTCAGAAAGATCCCCAAAACAGGGAAATCAGAAAGGAAATAGAAACATAAAATATAAACATAAAATTAATATACTACAACAAGAAGAAATGATAAGGAATATAAAATTGGCAAAACAAAACTATTTTGAATCAGCAAATAAACCAGGAAGATGGCTCGCCCACAAATTGAAAAAAGAAAAAACTAAAAAAAATGATACAATGTTTACAAGATGAGCAAGGAAATTTGCACCATAGAATTGAGGGGAAAAAAACATTATTCAAAATTATTTTCAAACACTGTATAGTCAAGAAAACATTAGAGAAGAAAATATCATAAAATACCTTTGCTGCCTCCCAGCCCCCCCCCTTCCATAGGGAGAAGCTCTGGGAACCTCTACAGCCCTCCTCCCCCATCTTTTGTGGCTGGATCCCTTCCCCACATTCCTCTCGGCCACCTCGGGAGGTTCCGAATTGACAGAGCCTCCCTCTGAACTGCAGCCCCTGCTCTACTCCCAAAGCCCCCAAGCCCCTGCACCAGTTGGCTGGCTTTGAACTGTCCTCTGCGCCCAAAAGCCCAATGCAAACTGGACTGTGATGAATGGGCCGTAGTGAAAGGACTGGGATGGAGGGGCCATGGCCCAAAGTGCCAAGGCGTAATAACGTGGAGGCGAAACCTTGGTGGAGAAACAGGCAGTGCCAAGAGTTTGAGCCGAAAAGTCCTAGATCCTTAGGGGTTTACCTTGAGTTTGTATCTATTGTTTGCCTGTGTATTATTGAGGTTGAAGCTGAAGAAGTCATTGACAGGTAAGATGTTGAAGCAGACAATTTTGTGTACTATACTTAGATCAGACCACAAGTGGCGCAGTTCCAGATTGTCCAAGCCCAAAATTTCAAGCCTGGTGGCATAAGGGATTCTATTGTGAGTAGAGGAGTGGAGTACTCTTCTCGTGAAATACCTCTGAACCTGCTCAATCGTATTAATGTCTGATATACAGTGTGGATTCCAGGCAGATGAGCTGTATTTGAGAATTGATCTGGCAAAAGTTTTGTATACCCTAGTTAGCAATACAATGTTACCGGAGAAGAAGCTTTGCAATATTAGGTTAACAATTCTTAATGCCTTTTTGGCAATGCTGTTACAGTGAGCTCTGGGGTTTAGATCATTTGAGATGAGTACTCCTAGGTCCTTGACAGAATGAGGGTCATCTACGAGGTTGTTTCCGCCCAACTTGATTTGATGTTCTGATTTTTATTGCCAATGTGTAGGATAGAGCATTTATTAATTGAGATTTGGAGTTGCCAAATGCACGACCATTCTGACATATGGTCAAGGTTGCTTTGCAGGGCAACAGCATTGTCAATGATTAAATAATTTTACATTTTACATGCATGATTTCTACTTCAAGGACAGCTCAAACTGTTGTTAATACTAAATAGTAGCTTGCTTTAGCAGTGTAAGTATAACAAAAATAAATTAGTACTGTAATCAATACTTGTTTTAAAAAGGAAAAGAGAGCAGCAAGCTGATATGGAAAATAGAGGCAGTTTCTATGAAGAAACAAAAAGCTCTAAATGACATTGACAAATATTTTCCTATTATCCCTGACTAGCTTCTTTATTTTCATCAGAACATTAAACAGAAATTAAAAGAGAATTTTAGCCTAATGTTACCCAGTTGAGATATGATGACTTCAAGCTGCTGCGTCTCTGCCACAGTAGAATAACCTCTATATAACCTCTATTGTAAACACATTATTTGTAATCTGGAAATTGAACCATGGCAAATGGACTTTTTTTGCTTTGCTTTGCTTTGCTTTGCTTTGCTTTGCTTTGCTTTGCTTTGCTTTGCTTTGCTTTGCTTTGCTTTGCTTTGCTTTGCTTTGCTTTGCTTCGCTTCGCTTCGCTTCGCTTCGCTTCGCTTTTTCTTTTCTTGTTGGTTTGAACCAACAAGAAAAAAAGTCCAGTTGCCATGACTCAACTTCCAGACAACTCTACTTGGATGATTGAAAATATTCATCAGCACTATTTGTAATGTTTTAAATAACTTGATAAAACTTAAGACAACAGATCTTTTCAGTTGCCTTACAATCACTGAAAGGTTTAGGCTCCTAACTTCAGTGACTTTTGTAGTCTACTAATGGGATGGGAGGGGAGGGGAGGGGAGGGGAGAGGAGGGGAGGGAAAGGGAAAGGGAAAGGAAAGGAAAAGGAAAGGAAAGGAAAGGAAAGGAAAGGAAAGGAAAGGAAAGGAAAGGAAAGGAAAGGAAAGGAAAGGAAAAAATGAATCTATGCTATTGCTGTGGACTTAAAAAAAAGTCTAGCTGATTTGTTTTCAATTCGTTTTCAATTCTTTTAACAATCTTAATATTGGTATATTAAAATAGATCATTGGGTATGACACTAAGGAATAAAGCAGATTTAATTTAAAGTGATATAATACTCAGGTTGTATAGTATAAAGAATTTTCTGCATCCTGACTATTCCTTTACATATGTCCACCATTTCTATTCTGTAAGCATTTGGGAAATTGCTTCAGTTCAGTGGACTATTATGCAATGTAGCTGTGTAGCTGTGGTCTTCAGAAATGACATTACTATTTTAAGATGATATAAAGTGATAGGATTAGTAAATAACTATGAATCAGTTGAAAAAGAGCCAATTCATATAACCATTTAGAATATTTACATTTCAGTGACTCGCTTTGAATCTGCTGCACATACTGATTTTAAGACATCAGTTAGAATCCAGGAGAATGTGGGTTCTAGTTTTATCTCAGGCATGAAAGTCGATTGGGTGACTTTAGACCAGTGGTTCTCAACCTTCCTAATGCCGCGACCCTTTAATACAGTTCCTCATGTTGTTGTGACCCCCAACCAAGGGTGGGTTCTAAATTTTTTTACTACCAGTTCTGTGGGCGTGGCTTATTTTGTGGTGTGGCTTGGAGGTCATGTGACTGGGTGGGCGTGGCTAGCTGGTCATGTGACTGGGTGGCCATGGCTATATGTATAGGGACTACTGAGAGGGCTGAAAAAAGTCATTTCTGACAGGTCCTCGCACTTTTGACTGGTCCTCACACTTATGACCATCCTCACATTTATGCCTGTGCAGCATTCTTAACAACCATGTCACTCATTTCACAACTGCTTCTCTTCAACATGGTATAAGATAGGGCAAAAAACGTAAAGTGTGAGGACAGTCGTAAATTCAAGGACTGGTCAAAAGTACGAGGATCAGTCAAAAATAACTTTTTCAGCCCTCTGAGTAGTCCCTGTGCACAAAAGGACTACCCAGAGGGCTGAAAAATGTGATTTCTGACAGGTCCTCGCACTTTTGACTGATCTTTGCAGTTATGACTGGTCATCATTTATGCCCATTGTACCATTCTTAACAACCGTGTTACTCATTTCACAACTGCTTCTCTTCACCATGGTGACAAGATGGCGCAAATACGAAAATTGTGAGGGCAGTCGTAAGTTCGAGAACTGGTCAAAAGTGCAAGGACCAGTCAAAAATAACTTTTTCAGCCCTCTGAGTAGTCCATATGCATAAAAGGATACAGCAATAGAGAGGGATGAAGGAAGGAAAGGGAAATTAGAGTAGGAGTGAAGGTAACAGAGGGAGGAAGAGAGGAGGAGAAAGAGAAAGAGAAAGAAAGAGGAAGTAGGGAGAAGAAGAAGAGGGGGAGGAAGAGAAAGTAAGAAGGAAAGAAAAGAGAGAGGTGGTAGGTTTGAGGAGAAAGATTGCTGTACAATAAAAAAAATGAAAGGGAAGAAAGCCAACCCCAAACAAATATTAAGATACTAAGATAAAGAATGAATTGTTAAACTTTAAAGAATAAAAGAGAACAAATAGCAATAAATAGCAATAATTAGAAACACATACAAACATACAACGTATTTTCTTTGAACAGAGTATTTGGCCGGTTCACAAATTTAAACCGTTGTAGGAGGTTAACACCCACCCCTTTCCTAGAAGAATGAAATATTTTGGGAAATATTAAAAAGGCAGAATATTATATTTCCCTACCTGGATGAGAAATGGAGAAGCATATTTTACAGACAAAGCAGCTCCCAGCTTCCTGACCCCCACCCTTTGTTAATGGGCCAGAGGCAGAAAGTTAATCCTTTGTCAAAGGACATTTGCAACACAATAGCAACAAAAACTAACACAATGGGCCCCATCAAGCCATGTGATCCTGTCCACCATTAAACCATCTTTCCAAGCAGTCTCCATGTTTCCAGTGTCTTTTTCCCCACTTGGAGCAGAACCCAGAAGGATAGTTCTTCCAACACAGTATTTAGTCATTTCAATTAAATTTATAATTTATATATTTCCTTTTTACCATATTTATTCCTCATCTATTTTTTTAAAAAAACAATATTACCCTTCATCCTCATCTCTAATCTTAATCAAATTCAACTTTTTCCTTCTATTCTATATTATACCCCTTCGCATTTTCATCTCTTTTTATATCCATCCTCACATTGGTTAATTATGTAATACAGTTGTTTAATACAAATTCAACATTTTAATATAAATCAATTAGTTATATAACTATCTTTTTTGTATATTAATCAATATGAACATGAATATTCCAATTATTTCCATGCAATCCAATTTCTTACAAATCAATTAATTATATTTACCAATAATAATAAATCAAATAATTTCCCCCATATATTCCTCCAAACCACAACTTAACCAATTAATAGTATCTCAATTATTACAATTCCCTAGTTAAATAGAGCTTTTTTTCTTTTGTGTTTTAAAATCTTGGAACTCTCCTCTTTTGCCCTAAATTTCCCATTGTTTGCAGTTTTGCACCTACCTTTTTTGGTGAGGAAAAAGAAAAAGAAATCTCTCTGCCTCATTTTGTCACGTTGCAGCCTGCTTACTTTCAATTTCGCTTTTTCAGCATAGCTAGAGCGAAAAAAATCTGCTCCAGGAATTTACCTCTTTGCAGCTAGCTCTTTGAAGCCCCGCAGCAAGAATTTAAAGTTTTTTTTCCCTCTAGCCATCAGCTGGGACTCCAGAGGCAGCAATAGAGTGGGAGTGGGCGGGGTAAGCGAACGGCCGGCGATCCAACAGAGGCAGAGGGTGAGGGTGAGTGAAGACGTGGGGGGGGTGAGAGAGGGCTTTGGCGACCCCTGTGAAATGGCCATTCGACCCCCAAAGGGGTCGCGACCCCCAGGTTGAGAACCACTGCTTTAGACCAAATAGGTAGTAACTTTAGGGACTGGTTTTCCGAACCAGTAGTAATGGAAGGCTGGTCACACCCCTGAACTAGTCCCCTGGTCGCTGCTCACTCACCCACTCGACACATCCATCAGACGGTAAGCTGACTGGAGTTGGGAAGCAGCTGGCTGGCAAAGAAGCCCCTCAGTCATCTGGCCACAGGGCACAGAAAAGTCCTTCAGCCAGTAAGGAGAAAGCTGTGTATGCGTGAAGATGGCAGCAGTGACCGGAGTCTTTTTGGTGCCCTCTGCCAGCGGCTGGGTGGAAAAGAAGCCTCTCAGCTTCCAAGTTCAGCAGAAGGCTGAGTCTCTTCACAGGTTCGCTTTTCTCTGTGCCCGAGAAAGATCAAAAGGCACAGCACAGCGAAATGTAGCAGCCATGAACTGCACTTTCCTCCAAGTCTCATCCGAAAAGCTTTTTGCAGAGAGAAGCACCTGTTTCCTTCTGCCGCCCACAGTGGTTAGAGGAAAGCACGGCTCACGGCTGCTAAATTTCACTGTGCTGCACCAAACACTTTCCCATAAAGAGCAATTAAGAAGAGAAACAGTTGCTAACCTGGAGAACACATGGACAGGAGCAGCTCTGTGTGCTCTCCACTGGCTGTTTCTTCCCCTTCGCTAGTGCAGCACAGTGAAATGTAGCAGCCATGAGCTTTCCTCTAAGTCAAATCCAGAAAGATCTGGCTGGGGAGGGGTGTCTTCATCTGCCGGCTCAGGGCAGCAGGCTCAGCTGCAGCCCAGACAAGCTGAGGAACTGCAGGGAGCCTCCCATGTGTTGCACCCCCCTCCCAGCCTTCTCTTGCGCCTCCGTGCTGCCAGGGTCTCCCGAAGCTGCCGCTATTGGACAGGGACGGGGGCAGCCCGGTAAACTGGGCACCTGAAAATGGCGTGGAGGCGCGGGCGAAGACTGGGAGGGGGGTGCAACACACGGGAGGCTCCCCACAGTTCCTCGGCTCATCTGGGCTGCAGCTGAGTCCACTGCCCTGAGCTGGCAGAGGCCACGTAGGGCATGGCTGGGAGCGTGCTAACCTTGTCCTCCCCAAGTGCTGGACTCTGCCATTGCCATTGCCCCTGGCCTGCCTGGCTTGCCCCCGGCTGGCTCCATGCTCATGCAGGCTAGATGAGCATGGCTCTCCAAGAGCTCGGCAACAACAATGCCAAAAAGTTCTCCGGTCGGCTGGCAAGAAGGAAGCTGCTTCGTGCTTTCCCTCCATTGCCCTTCCCAGCTGAAAAGCCGTGGCTGGCAGGCCACGGAAACAGGGTCACCCTCTTGACTGAGGGCTTGGGCGATTCCTCACTGAAGCTGCCCCCAAGGTCCAGAGGGAATCCTTTCTCCTGCACGCTCATCTCACGGACGGGACCTGGCTGGCCCAGCTCAGTGCGCCAGCAGGAGTGGGGTGCTCCGGCTGCAACCACAGGGAAGGCCTGTTAGAGGTGAAAAGGTGCACTTTTCGGCCAAGAAGGGCAATAGAGGGAAAGCTGAGACAACCACCGCCACCCCACTGCGTCCCAACCTGGCTGGAGTGTCAAAAAGTCCCAAAAATTTTAGCCACCATTTCGGTGGCCGTGGCTTGGTGGGAGATCATGTGACTGAGTTCATGAGTGACGTCAAGTTGGCCATGCCCAATCAGTCACATGCCCCCCCCCACCTAGCCACACCACAGAACTGGTAGTAAAAATTTTTAGAACCCACCACTGAACTATACACCATACTGTGTACAACATGGTATTTAAACTGAGTACCTATGAATAAAAAAGAGGAGTTGTAGCCTTAACAATATTTATCACATTTAAACTAGCCTGCTCCTTAAGGAACAGACTAGTTTAAACATGATAAATATTGTTAAAGCTACTGTTAGTTTCTTGTTTTTGGCTTAGCATAACATATGAATCTAGCCATTGTCATTTGTAAACCAAGGTTATAGCTTGCAAATTGTCTAATACTTTATAACCTATTCAATAAATGGCTTAATATAATCTGTGAATCATCTGTCTGTTTGTCATCTATATCTTTAACTACCACTTGGCATATTATGCCTTAAGTGTTGGACCATAGAAGCCCAAGTTCAAGTTCATTCTTAGCCATGGAGGCTTACTGGGCAACCTTTGGACAGGCACTCTCAGGTTAGGAGTCTATGTGGTGGGGTGAAGGAAAGACTACAGTAACATGCATGTGGTATGGTCACACAAGTGTTACAATTTATATTTGTGACACTATCTGCATGACATCAAGTTGGGGTCTTGCAATTGGCTATATATACAGCTGACTGTTAGGAGAAAATTGGAAGAGGGACTCTTAAGTATACCACCTTAAATTCAGAGAGACAGTGGAGATAAATATTCTAAATAAATAAACCAATGTGGTTACTTAAGAGAAAACTCCCATTTATCTTAATAGGGAACAAGATGGCATCTGTGGGGAGGGACCCAAATTAGATTACCAATTAATTTGCTCCCATAATCCCCACCTGACCAATCTCTATTCCATGTGGCAGATTATGTATATAATATATTAATATATACAGAAAGTTTATATATTAGGGGTGTTTATATTAGGGGTGTTTGGGGTGTTCAGGCACGGGGAGCACCTCTGGTTTAGGGGCATGTTGTGTCCTTTTAGGGCAGCTCGCCCATCTTTGGTCCCCACCTGTCACTCAGCTCTCTCCTGTGGCTTCCAGTAGCTGTAGCATGCGCAGTGGCCACACCTCAGGCAACAACTTCAACAGGCTGGCCAAACCAGGTTGAAGGTAGCTGTTGTGTCATTGAACTTCAGCGAAATAGGGACTTGTCTATTCCAAGCATGTGAAGAAAGATTCCAGCTGATTGAATGAATAAAACCTACCAGAATAGAACAATGGTCATGAAGGTGGTCTCTGCAAGTGACGTGGTATGCTAAGAGCACGGCAAGACATGAAAGATGCCCTAGCCAACCACTGTGCCCAGACCATCTCCAACTGTCTCAACTCTTGTCCTGCCATTGGAGCAAGATGAAATTTGGGAAGAGAGAGTAAGGCTGATTATGTGCACCTCTCCCTCACTTTTTTTTTATTGAAAAATTTTTCAAAGTCTTTCCCCCCCACTCCCTAACCCCCTCCCCCTCCCCTCCCCCTCCCCTTCCCCCATGGCTTCTGCAAGATGAAATCCAAATTAATATCACATTATATAATACTTTACCACCCTTTTACACCACCCCCTATGTGCTAAACATTTCTTTCTAACATTATTATTATATCCCCTGCATACTATATGTTTCAAACAACATTCGGCTATGAAACTATATAATAAATCCTAATTTGGCATTTATTCTATTCATAATCCACCCCCATACGTATATCTCTTAACTCAAATCTTTTAAATATATTAATATCTAAACATAACATCCCTTTTCCTGAACTAAGCAATCAGTAACATTACCTATCACCTTGTACCATATCAATTTTATTTCACCCACTATCCTACAGGTCTATCATACATAATATATTTAATATCTTTATTCTTCTGCCCATATCGCTAAAAGAAATTTCCATATATAAATAAAACCCTCAAATGACTTTAAATTTGTATTCCATATAGTATCTTCTGTAATGTCTTTCAACTAGATTGTTAATTCCATCGACCATGTTAGGGTAACATCAAGTCCTGCTTCCAACAGTATATTCAGTATCTTCAATTACCATCTGCCCCCATCATTAATAAGTATTTCTGTATATGAACACCCCCCCCCGAGTGACTTTATATTTATATTCCATAAGGTATCTTCTGTAATGTCTAGAAGGGATGTCTAGATTATTAATTCCGACAACCACGTTAGGGTAACAGCCAGATCATCTGCATGCCCCGATTCCATAGTTCTCTTGCCTTGTAGCTCAACATATACGTAATCCATTTTTCAGAGAGTCCAAAATAGAAAGTTCCAATCCGGTCAATCACAGGCCATCTTCCACATCCCCAAAACACCAGCACTGCAGAGATCTGTTATTCTTCTCAAAATAGTATAAGTCTGTAATTTGCCTCAGCTATATTTTCATGTATCAGCCTCCTATAAATCCCGCTTATTATATTTAATCGTTTCTTAAATAACTGGCATTAATCTGTTGGCTAAGAAAGAATTGTAGTTTAAATTTTTTTAGTTTTGTAGAACCTGCTTCTTTTCTTAACTTGTTGTGGTTTAGATCTCCACCCTGGTTGCCTTTCTAGGACTTGTATATCAGCTGATTGAATTACATGCTGGTCTTTAACTTGATAAGACATCAAATCGAGATCCAAAGCCACCTCTCTTGTATTTATAGGTGATCCAGCTATAGCCTCTGAAGGAGAATCCAAAAGCGGCTCATCCAAAAAGCCCTCTATAACTTGTCGTTTTTCCATTACCTCCATTACTGGCATCTGCTTAGCCTGAATTTCAATCTCTTGTTCATTTTGCTTTTCTTTATCCCCCTCCTGTATTCCTGACACTGATGACATACATGGAGATGTTGGGCCCATTTTAAAAACCTTGTAGTAAAATTCTTCCGCTTTTTCAACAGTGTTTAATTGATATCTTTCTCCTTGATATCTCAATATTATACCAACTGGAGCATCCCACCTAAATGGGATGTTTTGTTTCTTTAGCTCAGTCACCAAAAATCCAAAGTCCTTTCTATCTTTTAACATCTTGGACGGCAGCTCTTTATATATCCAGATCTTCTTTCCATTCATTTCTAGAGTGGAGTTAAAAGACTTTTGCACAATATCATTTCTTATTCCTTTATCAGTAAAATAAATCACCACATCTCTAGGCAATTGTCTTTGCTTTGCCACCCAAGAATTTACTCTGTAGGCCTTATCGATCTTACAAAATACTTCTTCAGAGCTGACCTTTAAGATCACAGCCAGAGCTTCAGCAGACATCTTTCTCAGGTCCTCCCTGTTATTTTCCTGTATTCCCCTCATTCTGATCGCAAATTCCATGGTTCTAAATTGCATCATTGTAACTTCATTTTCAATCCTTTGCTTTATTTTATCTGCATTGTAGGTCTTGTGATCAGCTTCCTTCATTTTAGACTCTACTTCTGAGCTATTTTCTTGAATCATTGTCAAATCATTTTCAATTCTTTGTATTTTATTATCCAGATTATGAATCTTATAATCAGCTTCCTTCATTTTAGAGTCTATTTCTAAATTGATATCTTTATCCATCTTTAAAATTACTTCTGAGAAGCTTTTCAAAGCTGTTATAATATATTGCTTCAGGTTATCATACTTTTTTTGAACCAACTCTTTAATTTCCTGTCTAAATTTTTCAAGATTCTGGTTCATAATCTCATCATGTCTTGCCAACTCCTCCACAACAAATTCCTTTAAAACTTTAAAACCATTATTCTGCATCTGCGAGCTCAAAAATTGTTCTTGTGATTTATAAATGGGGGACCCCCCCCACAGCTTGGTTGTCTGGTTTTGTCAGTTTTAACGCCATCCTGCCAAACAAACAGACTCTTTTTAAAGAAAAAGTCTTCTCTCCACACAATATCAATATCAAGTCTCTAAGAAAGGAAGAAGCATGAAACAGAAATTTTTCTCTTCCCTTGTAGCCAGCGCTATTGCTTCAGATACTTTTTAGCAAGTTAAACCATTCAAATGGAAAGACTTTCACTTTCAGCTTTCTTCTCAAGCCTCAGCCAGCCGCTATTTTAAACTTTTTTTCCCCTTTTCACTCTTTCTTCATTCTTAGAATCAATCATAGGGTTGTTACAAATACTTGTGGTTTAGAGTCCCAAATCCAGATTTCATCCTGCTTATTCGAGCAATCTGTTAGTTTTCGCTAATTAGGTTGGTCACATCGTCTAGCTCTGCAAAGCGCAGAGTTCTCCCGTAGCCCGGAGCAGCGGCGAGCTGGATAGGGAGCCTCATCCTGCTTCCTCCCCAAGAGTAGAAAAAAACTCTGGGGACTTCGCAGAGGGCTCTACCTGCTCTCGCCGGCTCACCTCACATTTCCTTAAGGAAACAGAGTTTTTTGAGCCGCCTCTCAGCTGTAAAGGCGGCTCTTTACGGGTGGTGGGGGTGGCGGTCCCAAAAGACCGTCTAGCGATGACGGAAGCCAAACCGGAAGCCCCACCTCTCCCTCACTTTAATCCAATTCACGTGCAAGTCTTGACATCCCCCAACTCCCTTAAAGTCCTGTGGCAATAGGCAAGTGATGAAGCAGCAGGTGTGGATACACTGGGAGCTGTAGCCACAGACCTGCACACAGGCAGCTCAGGTCTAAAGGTCATATTCTTGCTGGCCAAAGCAACAGCTGGATTTGGTGTCTACCTGAGTTACCTCTTTAGAACTGCACTGCTCAACTCCATAGTAAGAGGAAGGGGCTAGAAAACATTGTTGCTTCACAGAACCTTGGCCAGCTAACCATGGCTGTGGGGGATCCCATTTCATGTGGTTGAACAACAAAACTTCAAATAAAATGTAAGGTGACACCCATGGAACCTATGCACTCTTTAAGACAACCCCTCAGCAGATCGACCAGAAAGAAGAGCAGCCCAGGTCACCAGAGATCTCACAAGATTTAACATTGATATTGTGGCCCTGTG
Organism: Arizona elegans; assembly: GCA_022577455.1. Taxonomy (NCBI): domain Eukaryota; kingdom Metazoa; phylum Chordata; class Lepidosauria; order Squamata; family Colubridae; genus Arizona; species Arizona elegans. Next base: position 28,359,402 of record JAKOOJ010000007.1, on the reverse strand, counting down.
TGAAACTCATCTAGCCAACAAAGGTCAGCTCACAGAAACAGGAGGTGGTTATACATTCTTCTGGTGTGGATGTAGCAGTGACGAATGGCGTGTATCTGGAGTTGGCTTTGCAGTTAAGAATCATCTTGTCTGCAAACTTGCCAGTTTTCCCAAGGGTGTGAAAGACTGACTCATGACACTGCATCTCCCACTACTGAGAGGAAAACAAGCCACACTGATCAGTGCCTATGCACCCACAATGACAAATCCAAATGAAGTAAAGGACAGGCTTTATTAAGATCTCGATGCCCAACTCTCATCTGTGAAGCACACTGACAGGCTGATTTTACTTGGAGATTTCAATGCAAGAGTAGGATCCACTCTGCCTGGGATGGCATCATTAGAAAAAATGGAATTGGCAAATGTAACAGCAATGGCCTATTACTACTGAAGACTTGTGTGGCTCACAATCTGATTATCACCAATACCATCTTCTGCCTGCCCACTCGCAAAAAGACTCCTGGATGCACCCACACTCCAAGCACTGGCATCTTATTGATTATGTCATAGGGAGGAAAGACAGACAGGATGTAAGGATGACCAAGGCCATGCCAAGTGCTGACTGTTGGACTGACCACAAACTCATTGTCTTCAAATTAAGCTTTCACATCAAGCCAAAGAGACATCTGCAGGGAAACAAAGCTGTGATGAAATGGATCAATGTCAGCAAACCGAGGAACTCCAACATAGCAGCTTCACTAGCAGAAGATCTTGCCAACCAGCTCGCAGAGCTGCAATTAGAGGGAAATGCTGAGAAGGATTGGGAACACTTCCGGGATATTGTGCACTCTTCTGCACTAAAGGTTCTTAGACCCTTACACAGGAAACAGCAGGACTGGTTTGATGAAAATTATGAAGAGATCAAGGCCCTACTTGCTGAAAAGCACCACCTTCACTGTGCTTATCAGAATGACTCGTCATCAACAGCTAAGAAAAATGCCTACAACAACACCCACAGGACGGTACAGAACAAGCTTTGCAAGATATAGGACTCCTGGTTGAGTGCCAAAGTAGATGAAATTCAGAAGTTTGATGATAGAAATGATGCTAAACTGTTATACGAAGCCCTTAGATCCTTGTACAGCCCTCAGTCCTCAAGGAGCTCCCCTCTACTGGATTCAGAGGGTGCAACTCTCATTACTGAGAAGATTTTACAGTGTTGGGCTGAGCACTTCCAATCTGTACTGAACCGCCCATCTTCCATTAACAACAAGGTGATCAACAGAATGCTCCAGGTGGATTCAACCATAGCCTGGATGCCCCACCATCAAAGACTGAAACCCTACAGGTCAACAGCCAGCTGTCCAGTGGCAAAGCCCCAGGATCTGATGTGATCCCAGCGGAAGTCTATAAGGATGGTGGTGCAGTGCTTGTTGACAAACTCACTCAGCTGTTCCAGTCCTTCTGGAATCAAGGATCCATTCCTCAGGAACTGAAAGAAGCGTCCATCATACACCTCTACAAGAGGAAAGGGAATTGTCAAGTCTGTGATAATCATAGAGGAATATCACTGCTTTCCATCACAGGCAAGATTCTTGTACAAGTGTTGCTGAACTGCCTGACTGACCACCTGGAACAGGATTTATTACCTGAGACACAGTGAGGTTTCTGCAAAGAGCGTGGCACTGTGGACATGATCTTCACAGCCTGACAGCTCCAAGAAAAGTGTCAAGAGCAGAATTGTGAATTGTACGCCACCTTCATGGATTGCAAGGCTTTTGACACTGTCAGTCGTGAAGGTCTGTGGCACATCATGTCAAAGTTTGGGTGCCCTGATAGATTCATCCTGATGGTATGTCAGTTTCACGATGGCATCTGGATGACAGAGAAGCTTCAGAGGCCTTTCCCATTACAAATGGCATCAAGCAAGGGTGCGTACTGGCACTGACCCTGTTCAGCATAATGTTTTCAGCCATGCTTCAGTTGCCTTCCAGAACAGTTCCTTGAGTTAGCCTGAGATACACGACTGATGGGAAACTGTTCAACCTATGAAGACTCCAAGCTGTCACCAAGATAAAGGAGACTATGCTACAAGACCTCCTTTTTGCTGACCACTGTGCCCTGAATGCTGGATCAGAGCAGGAAATGCAAGCTTTGAAACAGAGATGAGCACCACCCACCATATGTGCAAGGGGAACCTTTACCTTTACCTTTTTATGTGTAATAATATTTTCCCATTTTCTAATTTCTACTTCTATTTTCTAATCTTTAATAAAACAAATCCCATATTAAAAAGTATTCTATCACTATCCATCATCTCTTGCCCTTTTTAGTATTTCAACTGATAGGTCTGCCATGCTCCACTCTTGGGATCTTGTAACCCTTTACATCACTCTTGTTTAATCTAAGTATTTCCTCTTCTTCCACATCTGCCTCTTGTTGTCTAATCTCTGAAACATCCATCAGTAACTCTGTCATCACTTCTGAGAGATCTTTCTCTTTGCCCTCTTCTACCCTTTGACCTCTTGCGAGATAATCTACTTGCTAGAGCAGGTAGAATAGAATTTTTACTCTCTATTTATTGCAATGTCAATGAACCATACTTTTTTCTTTTCAACTATTGTTATGTTATGTTGCAACTATTGCGATGGTTCAGCCGGCATAAATTTCATTTTTTTCATATTCACCATGTTTGAATGGGTTGTGGAGCAAATTTTGTCTGGCCCTTCACCTAAGATCTCTCTGATATGGTTGCACGGGTTCAGCATAGCCCTTAGGATCACTAGAGCACTCAAGCCCCTCCACCACGACAAGATAGAGCTCCTCGGAGGGGTTGTTGTTGTTGTTATTGTTGTTGTTGTTGTTATTATTATTTTATTATCATGCATACTGTCACATAATACAATTTACTATAATTACTATGTATATGTAAAAGTTAGAAGTTGGAAGATTACTCAAAAAGTAAATAATAATTTAAATACTAAAAAGGGCAAGAAATGATGGATAGATATAGAATACCTTTTAATATGGGATTTATTTTATTAAAAATTAGAAAACGGAGGTAGTAATTGAAAATTGGCAATAAAATTATTTATTGGCCAAGTGTGATAGGACACACAAGGAATTTGTCTTTGGTACATATGCTCTCAGTGTACATAAGGAGAACAAAATACATTCATCAAAAATAAAAAGATACAACACTTAGTGATAGTCAAGGTTACTAATAAGCTATCCAATCGTACTAGGAAACAAATAAAAACAATATAATTGAAAGATACAAGCAACATGGTTATAGTAATAAGTGGGAAGAGATAGATACTAGGAAGGAAGAGAAGAATAATAGTAATACAGTCTTAGTAAATTATTTGATAGTGTTGTGGGAATTAGCTGTTAAGCAGAGTGATAGCATTCAGGGGAAAATTGTCCTTGTGTCTAGTTGTTTTGGTATGCAGTGCCCTATAGTGTCTTTTTGAGGGTAGAAGTTGAAACAATTTATGTCCAGGATGTGAGGGGTCTGTAAATATTTTCACAGCCCTCTTTTTGACCTGTGCAGTTTACAGATCCTCAATGGAAGGCAGGTTGGTAGTAATTGTTTTTTCTGCAGTTCTAATTATCTGTTGAAGTCTGTGTTTTTCTTGTTTGGTTGCAGAGCCAAACCAGACAGTTATGGAGGTGCAGATGACAGACTCAATAATTCCTCTGTAAAACTGAATCAGCAACTCTTTGGGCAGTTTGAGCTGCCTGAGTTTGCACAAAAAGAATATTCTTTGTTGAGCTTTTTTGATGATGTTTTTGATGTTAGGTGTCCATTTTAAGTCTTGAGATATGATAGAACCTAGAAACTTGAAGGACTCTACTGTTGATACTGTGTTGTCTAATATTGTAAGAGGTGGTAGTATAGGAGGGTTTCTTCTAAAATCCATCACCATTTCTATGGTTCTGAGATTCTATGTGTTAGGATATGGTTTGAGCCTAACTATGTTGTCCAGGCAATATATGTGTACTGTAACTTTAATCTGTAAATGTATTATGTGACTTTAATGCTGAGTCATGCTGTAATTAGATAATGACTGGTTGTGAGAGTAATTAAGCAAGGTATTGTAACGTGTTCAGTTGCTGCTATGATATGCTGCCATTATGATGAAGCTGATATGATATGCTACCATTGAGAGAAGTTGTTATCTGCTAATCATCGTTTGATGGATCTGCTACCATCGTGGTTTGTGAACCAGAATGAGTTTGTTATTCTAACCAACTACTGTTTGTTGGGTAAAAAGATTCTGTAACTACTGGACTGATTTACTGGCAAAGACTTGGCCAGTATTTTCCAGGAGCTGCATGAAAAGGAACTTATTTTCTCAGAACTACAACAAGTTTATATAGTTCTTTCTCCTTTGCAGCGAAGAGGGGGTTGAGGGGTTTTTATTTAAATTTTTAAAGAAAATTTTAAGGGGACCCGGGAGGAAGGGAGGGGGTTGTGAAAGTGGACCTGGGGGGGTCCAGATAGCTACTGAGCGGGGTGACAGGTTGATTGGCTGCAACAGAGGGGTCAGGAAAGAAAATTTATCCGGGGAGCAGGGGGATAACAAGAAGGGCAATGCAATTGAAATAATGAGTGGGAGGGGCAGGTATGACGGGCACAGGGGACCATATCATGCACTGGGGGTGCGCATACGCTGTTTACGAGCAATTGCGCACTCCGGTCCCCAATGCGCATCTCGTGGCCTGGGTTGTGCAGAGTCTCAGGCCCAGGGTCCACGGCTGATGTTATGTAATGCCAGGTCGGTCGTCAATAAAGCCCCCCTCATTTGTGATCTTATTTTAGAGGGGGGTGCGGACCTGGCAGGTATTACGGAGACCTGGTTGGGCCAAGAGGGGGGGTGTCCCCCTCGTTGAAATGTGTCCACCAGGTTTTCGTGCATTTCATCAGCCAAGGGCCCAGGGGAGGGGTGGGGGAGTGGCGGTGATTATTAGGGAGAGTCTTTGTCCGAGGGAGACCACTGTTCCTCAGATAGCCAGATGTGAGTCCCTCTTTGTGAAGTGGGGCCGTGGGGTGCAGATGGGTTTGCTGACTGCGTACCTGGCTCCCTGCCACCTGGCAGCGACCCTACCCGAGCTACTCGACGTCATCGCCAGGGTGGCGGTGGATACCCCCAGACTTATTGTCATGGGGGATTTCAACCTTCCATCCGCGGGTGAGACGTCAGAAGTGGCTCGGGAGTTCATGGCTTCCATGACGGCCATGGACCTGACCCAGTTAGTTCAAGGCCCAACTCACATAGGAGGACACACTCTGGACTTGATTTTCATCTCTGGTCAGTGGTTGAATGATCTTGGTAGAGGGGACTTAGACATTAAACCCTTGTCATGGACAGATCATTCGCTCCTCCACTTGGACTTTCCTACCGCTTCCCCCCGCCGCAGGGAGACGGAACCGACTAAATGGTTCCGTCCCAGGCACCTGATGGATCCTGAAAGGTTCCTGACGGAGCTTGGGCCATTTCCTGAGACCCTGACACACGACTCGACTGAAGAGCTGGTAGCCGCCTGGGAGAGTGCGGCCGCCGGAGCTTTGGATCGTGTCGTGCCTTTGCGGCCTCTGACCCGATGCCGATCTCAATTGGCTCCTTGGTTCTCTGAGGAGCTGAGAGAGATGAAGCGTCGGAAAAGACGCCTAGAGAGCATTTGGAGGACTAGTCATTCTGATTCCAACCGGACACAGGTGAGGTCTTATATCAAGACCTACCTAGTGGCGATAAAAGCGGCAAAATCTAACCATTTTTCCGCTCTTATCGCATCTGCAGAGAACCGACCAGCCTCCCTGTTTAGGGTGACCCACTCCCTTCTTCGGGGGGGAGTGCAGGAGGATCCCTTGCAGGGGCGAGCTGAGGATTTTGTGCAATTCCTGCATGATAAAGTCGCTCGGATTCGGGAAGGCTTGGACTCTGACTGGGCGAGTCCGGGGGAGGAGACGAGGGCAGGTCTTGAGAATATTATCTGGGAGGAGTTTGATCCTATGGCTCCCGAGGATGTGGACAGGGTTCTGGGTAGGATTAGTGCCGCCACATGTTTATTGGACCCGTGTCCCTCCTGGTTGGTACTGGCCTCCCGGGAGGTTACACGAGGCTGGCTCCAGGGAATTATAACTGCTTCTCTGAGTGAGGGTGCCTTTCCTGCCGCCTTGAAAGAGGCGGTGGTGAGGCCCCTCCTCAAGAAGCCTTCCCTGGACCCGGCTGAATTAGTTAACTACCGTCCGGTCTCCAACCTTCATTTTGTGGCGAAGGTTGTTGAGAGTGTGGTGGCACGACAACTGCCCAGGCACCTGGATGAAGCTATCTATCTAGACCCGTACCAGTCGGGCTTCAGGCAGGGGCACAGCACAGAAACAGCATTGGTCGCATTGGTGGATGATCTCTGGAGGGCCCGGGACAGGGGTTGCTCCTCTGTCCTAGTCCTATTAGATCTCTCAGAGGCTTTTGATACCATCGACCATGGTATCATGCTGCAGCGGTTGAGAGGGTTAGGAGTAGGGGGCACCGTTTTGCGGTGGTTCTCTTCCTTCCTCTCTGGCCGCTCGCAGTTTGTGTTGGCAAGGGGGCAGAGGTTGACCTTGAGGCATCTCGCATGGGGAGTGCCACAAGGGTCGGTCCTCTCGCCTCTTCTGTTCAACATTTATGTGAAGCCTCTGGGTGAGATCATCCGTGGTTTTGGGGTGAAGTGTCACCTGTACGCTGATGATACTCAGCTGTACATCTCCACCCCAGACCACCCCAACGATACCCTTGATGTGATGTCTCGCTGCCTGGAGGCCGTACGGGCCTGGATGGGGAGGAACAGGCTCAGACTCAACCCATCCAAGACCGAGTGGCTGTGGTTGCCGGCGTCCTGATATAGTCAGCAGACACCATCGCTGACTATTGGGGGTGAATCCTTGCCCCCCACAGAGAGGGCTCGCAATCTGGGTGTCCTCCTGGACGCACGGCTGTCTTTAGAAGAGCACACAATGGCCGTGGCCAGGGGGGCCTTTTATCAGGTTCGCCTGATCCGCCAGTTGCAGCCCTTTCTGGACCGGGACGCCTTGCGCACGGTCACTCATGCCCTTGTCACCTCCCGGCTGGACTATTGTAATGCTCTCTACATGGGGCTCCCCTTGAAGAGCACTCGGAGGCTCCAACTGGTCCAGAATGCGGCCACACGGGTGGTTATGGGTGCAACCCGTTGTGCCCGCGTGACACCCCTCCTGTGCGAGCTGCATTGGCTCCCAGTGGTCTTCCGGGTGCGATTCAAGGTGTTGGTTACCACCTTTAAAGCGCTCCATGGCATAGGACCCGGGTACCTTCAAGACCGTCTCCTGCCACCAATAGCCTCCCACCGACCAGTCCGTTCCCACAGAGAGGGTCTCCTCAGGGTGCCATCAGCCAAGTTATGTCGGCTGGCAACACCCAGGGGGAGGGCCTTCTCTGTGGGAGCCCCAGCCCTGTGGAATGAACTGCCCCCGGAAATACACAAGATCTCCGACCTCCGGGTGTTCCGCTGCGCATTGAAGACCTTGTTGTTCTGCCAGGCAGGGCTGTCAATATAATCATTTTAAATTGGGGTATTTTAATTTTTAGAGTTTTAAATCAGCCAAATTTATTTAATTATTTTAATTTTTAATTATTGTTGTGTCTTGTGTTTTTAAACTGGCTGTACACCGCCCTGAGTCCTTCGGGAGAAGGGCGGTATAGAAATAAAATTATTATTATTATTATTATTATTATTATTATTATTATTATTATTATTATTATTATTATTATTATTATTATTATTATTATTATTGTTATGATGACTATGTTTCTTTGTTAGAGGTTTTGTCCAGAGATGAACTGACATTGGCTGGCATAACCGGTAGGTTATTGGAAGAATCCAAAAGAAGACAAGAAAGGGATCAGTTGAGACTGCAACAGCCAAAAGAAGAGAAAAATGTACTCAACTGCCTATTTTGTAAAACGTTGTTTTGCTTGTAGAGCTAAGGGGCATATAGCGAAGTATTGTAAGAATAAGAAAATGTCTGTTAGGGACAACCCAAGAAGGGTTATAATTTAGCTATATCCAGTTCAACTACTGATGTTAACCAGGATTGTTGGGTTGTTGACAGTGGTCTTTCTCAATCTATTTCTAGAAACAGAAATTTTTTTGTTAAAATGGAGAAGAGTAACCAACATGTTAAACTAGCAAATGGTTGGAAGGTTAAGGTAGCTGGAGAGGGTATTGCTCATTGGTCATTTAGTAATGAACCATTGCCTATGTTATATATTCCTGGGTTAAAATTCAATTTATTATCTGTTAAATCATTATTGAAATTTGGGTTTACAGTAACATTTAAAAATGATAAGTGTTTTATTGAGAAAAATGGCAAAATTGTTACTGCAAGTTTAGAAAATGATTTATTTATTTTAAGAGATAACCCAGTATTGATGGCTAAGTCTAAGTCTGTTTATAAGAATGTTAAACCACATGATGAATGTATTCATCTGTTACACCGGAGACTTGGGCATTTAAATTTCAGGACGTTAAAGCAAACAGTTCAGTTATCTGAAGGGATAAAACTACATGCATGTAGTAAATATCTAAATTGCAATGCCTGTAGTCAGCAAAAAAGTAGGGTTACACCAGCAAACTGTGTTAATGGTTTTAAAACCAAAAATCAATTAGAGGTAGTGTTTGTAGACCTAATTGGACCCAAGAAAACCAGCATAGGAGGTGCCTGCTATATTCTGAGCATAGGATTCCGTTGACAGTTGCAAAACAAAATGGCAGCTCAGAGCTGAAACTTTGAGGCTAGGAGGGAGATGTTTTGACATTTTCAAGAGTGTGGGGGTCAATTAACCATCCACAGACCCCCCTCCCAGCAAGCTGAGGTATTTTCGGCTCAATAGAGCTGTGGATGGAGCCCAAGGATAAAACCCGAGCCGAGCCCGAAGATCAGCTGTTTGTCAGTAAAAAGACTGTGGGCGGTGGGGAGAATGTCAACATCAAAGCCTGGATGTTATGACCGGGTCAACCACTGAGTCTAATACAGCTGATGAAATGGTTGGCGAGATGGTGGCAACAGCGACTCCGGATAGGGTGTTGATAATGATGCCTGGGCTAATAGGCGCTGCATGTAGCAACACGGCGGCCATGATGTCTATGGCAAGGGGGGTTACCACAATGGTGAAGGGAATGGCGCTAATGGCAGCGACGGCGACGGCAACACCAGGAGGCTGCAAGGAAGCCCTCGTTGTTAATAGAGGAGAGGGCAATGCTGCAAAGGCTATAAATGTTAGGATCCCTTCAACCTCTAGGGATCTGTTGCGCTCCTCTTTCTTGAAACTCTGAGGACTTATTAATCTAATTGAACTAAGTAGCCTGAGCAAGGTGATGGATAGGGACTGAGGATTACAAACAGGAGATGATGACTTACTCTCCCCCTCAACTGTCCCTCTCTCCTTTATCAGATCTAGATCTATTACGACCACTCAGCGTTAACTTGCAATCTTAGATCGATCTGCAGCTTTATTTACCACCTATTCCCCAAGATTACCCTGATTATTTAACCCTAAATACTTTATCCAGTGGCTCTGCCTTACTTTTTTGATCTAATCCTTGGCCATCGCTGGTATCAGGACTGGAGGAGATACAGACATCGAGAGTCTTGGATTATGGGGAGATAGACCACCTTCTCTTTGTTTGTTTCAAATGGTTTGGTCGCTGTGAGAGGACGTCCCTTTGAGACCTCTATCCCCACCTCCTTTGGATGGACTTACTACAACCACAAGACTTCCCATCGTCGTGAGAGGGCGATGATGTTCCAATGTATTGACATTTGTAACATACTGGTCTCCCTTTTACATCTATTTCCTCCCTTATTTTAAATTACCTGTCTTAACCATCTCTAACACTCTTAGAAGAAAATGATCCTTCATCTCCTTCAACTCACTCCTATCTTTGATGTATTCAACTGCGGTGCTCCTTGCACTGCGAGATTCCCCCCTCTCGCATGTCTGGCCCTCTCAGTTATCAAGGGCCGCCCTTGAGGACGGGTTTTGGAACCCTGAGTGGTGGTTTGCAAAAAACTGACGGCTTTGGGGGTTTTTAGATAAATCTTTAAGTTCTATTTTAAGGGGTTCTGGGAGGGATTGTGGGAATGGATCTGAGGGGATCCATAAATCCACTGAAAGAGGTAATGGGTCTGATAATCATGGTGGGGAGGATGGGGACAGAAATCTGACAAGGATGCAGGGGGATGAAGCGATGGGCATTAGTATAGTAAGTGGGAGGGGCAGATATGACGGCTGCAGGGGGCCATATTATGTTTCGGGAGTGCGCACTCGTTGTTTACGAGTGATTGCCCACTCCGACCCCTAAAGCACTGCTCGTTTCCCAGGTTGTTCAGAGTCTCAGACCCTGGGCCTATGGCTGATGTTATGTAATGCCAGGTCAGTGGTAAATAAAGCCCCCCTCATTCATGATCTTATTTCAGAGGGGGGTGCTGACCTGGCAGGGATTACGGAGACCTTGTTAGGCCAGGAGGGAGGAGTTCCCTTTGTGGAAATGTGCCCGCCAGGTTTCCGTGCATTCTATCAGCCAAGGACTCAGGGAAGGGGTGGGGGAGTGGCAGCAATCATTAGAGAAAGTCTTTGCCCGAGGGAGGCCACTGTTCCTCAGATAGCCGGATGTGAGTCCCTCCTTGTGAAGTGGGGTCGGGGGATTCAGATGGGCCTACTGATTGCATACCTGGCTCCCTGCCACGTAACAGCGGTCCTCCCTGAGCTGCTTGACATTATAGCCGGGGTGGCGGTGGAAACCCCCAGACTTATTGTTATTGGGGTTTTTAACCTGCCATCCGCTGGTGAGATGTTGGAGATGGCTCGGGAGTTCATGGCTTCCATGACGGCCATGGACCTGACCCAGGTAGTTCAAGGCCCCACCCACTTGGGGAATCACACTCTGGACTTGATTTTTGTCTCTGATCAGTGGCTGAATGATCTAAGAATAGGGGATATAGACATCAAGCCCTTGTCATGGTCTGATCATTCTCTCCTTCACATGGACTTTCAAATCACTTCCACCCACCGCAGGGAGATGGAACCAACCAAATGGTTCCGTCGCAGGCGCCTGATGGACCCCGAAAGGTTCCTGATGGAGCTTGGGCCATTTCCTAAGACTCTGGCTCACAACTCGACTGAGGACCTGGTGGTCGCCTGGGACAGGGCGGCTACTGGGGCCTTGGACCGTGTTGTGCCTTTGCGGCCTCTGACCCGATGCCGATCTCGTCTAGGTCCTTTGTTTTCCGAGGAGCTGAGAGAGATGAAGCATCGGAAAAGACGCCTGGAGAGCGATTGGCGGACAAGCCGATCTGAATCTGACTGAACACAGGTGAAATCTTATATTAAGCCCTACCTAGTGGCGATAAGAGCGGCGAAGTCTAGCTACTTCTCCACTGTTATTGCATCTGCAGAGAACCGCCCAGCTGCGCTGTTTAGGGTGACCCTCTCCCCACTTCAGGTGGGGGTACGGGAAGATCCCTTAAAGAGTCGAGCTGAGGATTTTGTACAATTCCTGCATGATAAAGTCACTCAGATTCGGGAAGGCCTGGACTCCGATTGGGTAGATCCAGGGGAGGAGACGGGGGTAGGTCTTGAGAGCGTTATCTGGGAAGAGTTTGTCTCTGTGGCTCCTGAGGACGTGGACAGGATTCTGGGCAAGCTTAACACTGCCACATGTTTATTGGACCCGTGTCCCTCCTGGTTGGTACTGGCCTCCCGGGAGGTCACACGAGGCTGGCTCCAGGGGATTATAAATGCTTCTCTGAGTGAGGGTGTCTTTCCCGCCGCCTTGAAAGAGGCAGTTGTGAAGCCCCTCCTCAAGAAGCCTTCCCTGGACCTGGCTATATTATCAAATTATCGTCCAGTCTCCAATCTTCACTTTGTTGCGAAGGTTGTTGAGAGTGTGGTGGTGCGACAACTACCCCGATACCTGGATGAAGTTGTCTATCTGGATCCATTCCAGTCACGATACAGCATGGAAACGACATTGGTCGCATTGGTGGATGATCTCTGGAGGGCTCGGGACAGAGGTTGCTCCTCTATCCTGGTCCTATTAGATCTCTCAGCAGCTTTTGATACCATCGACCATGGTATCTTACTGCACCAGCTGGAGGGGTTAGGAATAGGGGACACCGTGCTTCCGTGGTTCTCCTCCTTCCTCTCTGACCGTTCGCAGTTTGTGTTGGCAGGGGGGCAGAGGTCAACCTCGAGGCACCTTATTTGTGGGGTGCCGCAAGGGTCAGTCCTCTCACCCCTTCTGTTCAACATTTATGTAAAACCGCTAGGCGAGATCATCCGTGGTTTTGGGGTGAGTGTTCATCAGTATGCTGATGACACACAGCTATACATCTCCATCCCAGACCACTCCAACGATGCTCTTGCTGTGATGTCCTGTTGCCTGGAGGCCGTGCGGATCTGGATGGGGAGAAACAAGCTCAGACTCAACCCCTCCAAGACCGAGTGGCTGTGGCTTCCGGCGTCCCAGTATAGTCAGCTAGTACCATCACTGACAATAGGGGATGAGATCTTGCTCCCCACAGAGAGGGCCCGCAACTTGGGTGTCCTCCTGGATTCACGGTTATCTTTAGAAGATCATTTGACGGCTGTGGCCAGGGGTGACTTTTATCAGGTTCGCCTGATCCGCCAGTTGTGTCCCTTTCTGGATCGGGACGCCTTGCGCATGGTCACTCATGACCTAGTTACCTCCCGTATGGACTACTGTAATGCTCTCTACATGGGGCTCTCCTTGAAAAGCACCCGGAGGCTCCAACTGGTCCAGAACGTAGCCCCGCAGGTTATTCCTTCTCATTTACAGCATAGAGTGTTAGAGTTGCTACACGAAGGGCACCCTGGTATTGTTAGAATGAAAAGTCTAGCTCGAAGCTATGTGTGGTGGCCACATCTCGACCAAGACGTCACTGAGTGGGTGGGGAAATGCAGGCCCTGCCAGGAGTCCTGCCCGGATCCCCCTGTAGCTCCCATTAGAGAGTGGGAAAAGCCAAAGGGACCATGGGGGAGGATCCATATCGATTTTGCAGGCCCTTTCCACGGCCAGATTTTTCTCATAATTGTAGATGCTTTTTCAAAGTGGCTAGAAATTGCTTTGATGCCCTCGACCACTTCTGAGGCCGTAATTAAAGTCCTCAGGAAACTTTTCGCAACTCATGGATTGCCAGACACCCTGGTCTTTGATAATGGGCCCCAATTCACAGCAACCCAATTCGAAGGCTATTTGGCCGAGTTAGGCATACGACACGCATTATCTGCTCCTTTTCATCTGGCTTCGAATGGCCTTGCAGAGAGATTTGTACGAACAGCCAAGGAAGCACTGTCCCGGCTTGATGTGGGAGACTTGCAAGCTAGGATTGATCAATTCAATTGGTTTTACACGCAACCCCGTGCGCTTCCATGGGGCGCAGCCTAGCCGAGCTCTTAATGGGCCGTAAACTCAGGTGCATTCTCGATCACTTACACCCAAATTACTCCACAGACAATTACAAGGGAGAAGGGGGAGGATTAAGACATTTCCAAATCGGAACCCCAGTATTTGCTAGGAATTATGCCAATGGCCCACTATGGATTGAGGGAGTTATTGTAGGAATCACCGGTCCAAAATCATACACAGTGGACATAGGGCATGGTAAAATTTGGAGAAGGCACATAGATCAATTGCGTAAACATTTGCATTGTGAAACCTGTGAAAACCGCAACTCTGTAAAACCTAACTTCCAAAGTTTCCCCAAAACAGCTATCTCAAGCCCGAGTAAACCGGAATACTTATTGGGCAAGCCTGAGTTCCAGCGCCACCCCAGCGAGTTGACACTCCCAGCCGGGGATGGCCACGCCTCTGGAGAAGTCCAGGAGGTTCCATTGGCGGAGCCAGGAGAGATGGGAGGTCCCTCTGACCGGCTCGACACCTCTCCAGCAACTGAACTGCGCAGGTCAACCAGAGTAAAGTCACGCCCTGGTCACCTGCATGATTTTGTATGTAAATATGTAAATAAATAGGATAAGTATGATTAAGTGGGCACAAAACTTTGGGGAACCAGTGATGTTGGAAACATGGGAAAAAATTTGGGTTCAGAATGTTAAATTTACACAGTCGCAGGATTTGAGGGAAAATTTTTATAAAATGTTTTATAGATGGCATTTAGACCCCCAAAAATTGTCGTGTATATACCCTAATGTTCAGCCAAAATGTTGGAGATGTGATTGTTTAGATGCTACATATTATCATGTTTGGTGGACCTATGGGAAAGTTAAGGCTTTTTGGATAAAAATTTGGTGGGTCATGCAGAATGTTTTGAAGAAAAAAATTCAATTTTCTCCACAATTGTTTTTATTGGGTATAGTTAAGGGTTTTACATTGGGTGAAACAAAATTGATATTGTACATGATAACAGCAGCAAGATTGTTGATAGGTAAATACTGGAAAAATGAAGCTTTGCCCACGATCAAGGAATGGACTTTGAAGATGGCCAGTTTTGCAGAGATGGCGAAGATTTCAGCATATTTAAAAGATTGTTCACAAGAGACTTATGAATGGGAATGGAAAAAGTGGATAGATTATGTTCAGAACAAATATCAAACTAGGAAGTATCAAATAACTTTTATTTGAAAATGTTATATTAAGATAGAAATATTTTAATGTAATGAAGATGAAAATTTATAAGCGGGAGGGAGGGGTTCAAGTTTTATATAAGTTTTATACAAAGGAGGGTTTTTTTTTCTTTTTTTTCTTACCTGATATGAGTATACTGTGCGGAAGTCCGGGGGGAGGGGAGGGTTAGGGTGGGTTAGGGAGGTTGGGAAGTTTGGGGTGGGTTGAGCGGGGGGGAAAGGGGTGAAAATGTAATTGTAAAACTTTTGCAATTAAAAAAAAAATTGCACAGATTAATGGTAGAATGCTTAGCCGGCAGGCCTGTAAGGGCTTTAACCCTAACTGATTAAGCATAATCTGAAAGAACAATAATTGTGAAAGGACAGGACCAAACTCCCATTCATTCCCAAATATAGCAGAATGGAAATTGAAAGTTGCACTTGTATATAAAGAAAGGAAAGGAAGAAGAGAGCAATCTTAGATAACATCGGTGCTTGTAACTTGGCTCCCCCTTTTTACTCTAATCTGATTTTTGTTTGCTTTTTTTTTCACTGTGACAGAATGGGATCTAGAAGGCATAGGCTGAGAGATGACACCATAGCCAGACCCAGCAGATTACTGCTATAGCTTTTACATTTAGCAGATATATTTTTTTTGCTAGCCTAATGACATGCAAAAAAGGGAGGACAACAAAACTAGAGAAAGCGACTAGCAGCCATATATAAAATCAAAATAGCATCAATTTACAGTGAGCTAGAATAGATGAGTAATTTGCAGATAGATGCAGAATCTGCCACATTGCCATGCATTTTGAATTTGATATTATTTTCAAGTATTAGTAGAATGAAACAAATGTGCTGCACTTGTCTTCTAGGAAGTACTCATAAAGTTGTATCATTTTATGCTATGTTAAATATATGTCCTCAAAGTTCTCTTCCTTGATTGATTTAATTTTTCCTTTGGGATTATTTTATTACGGTAATGAAAGTTGCTAGTTTCCCAACATCTCCTTGTCCATCATTCTACAGTTTGGGTACTTGAATTTCCTGATCTGAAAAAAGCCCTGGAAAGTTTCCTTTTTAGATGTTCCAATGAACTTTTAGTGAAACTGTCAGAAGAAATTGTGAGAGTGATGCTTGAGTATCTTGAATCAAGGTAGTAATTTTTCATTTCCCCCTAAATATTCGCTGAAAAATTCCTTACCTTATGAGGAAAAAAATCAATTCAGATAATAATAATAATAATAATAATAATAATAATAATAATAATAATAATAATATAATATGTATTGTTATTCTCCAGTCTTCTCCTATCTTACTTTTTTCAACCTTTAGCAGCATTGGGATTGCAACACCCAGAATTTACATGCAGTCTGGAAATGCAAATTGCAACACATCCTAAGGGCATCTGGTTGGAGACTGATCTCATCCCTTAAATTGCTGGAAATCATAATTGGAAATTATTGATAGCAACACCATGTTTGCCTTCTGACAAAAGCTGCATTAACACCTTACAACCAAGAAGTTATATAATGGATTGTGTTATTAATAAACGAAAATATATTATCTAAGATATGTGTTTTCTTTCTTTCTTTTTTGTGTGTTTTCTTTTTCTTTTGCCAATAATTCAAAATTACACATTGTTAGAGAATCCCCTTGTGGCCTGTTATTTTAACTATTATTCACCCTTCCCCTTTAGTTATTCTGAACCTTGATTACATTGAAGGCAGTGTTAATTAACTATTGTTTGGCAGTATCCCATAGCTGTTTTTTAAGCTGAGCTTTGCTATACAACTTCAAAAGAAATCTTCAAACTCCAAATTGGCAAATTTGAATATTACCTAATTAACCTCCCAGTCTGTCAGTCTTTGTTGGTTATCATGTAATTATCACAGCCCCTCAATTGTTGAGGCACTAGATACAGCTAAGTGCCTCTAATTCCCTAAGGAGCTGATTAGCCCATGATAGCAATGCTCCCTTGAGTTATTTTATTGCTTTTATTAAAAAACTTTGTTGTGGAGAAAATGTTTGTTTTTATGCAGCAGGAAGGTGAAATTGACAGTTCAGACTGGTGATGACTGTACAGTCTTGGAGATTTGATGGAAACATTGATGAATTTGCTCATTTGAAACACTCTGAAGCCATTTGAAATGCTCTGCTCATTTTTGCTCATAATTAACCCTACCAGAAGGAAAACAGGCAGGCTGCAGTCTTGTCCTTTTGAACTGAAGAGTAAAACTCAATGAATGCAGTGTGCTTTGCTTCTTAGTAGTTAAGTAACTAACTATTGACCTACCACAACTTAGCAGCCGAATTAAGTAATAACCCTATATAATTTTAGAATTCTTGCCAGGTTATTCCAAAATAAAAATAGAAACATCTTGAACTCAAAATCTAAATTATACAATGGGAAAATTGAGTAGTTTTACATAAACTTGCTTAATTGGTAAAAATTTTGATAGCATTTTTAGGAATGTGGAAATCTGTAAGGAATTTTTCTCCCCACAAAAGATAATAAGAGAAATAGAATTTGGCTTGTTAAAACATAGAGATCTGGATCAGAAGCTGATATTATTACTTGATGTTTATTAAATCCCTGTCCTTATAACTCTCCCCCATATTTAATTAAATATTAAATATTTAATCTGTTAAATATTTGATCTTGACTGAAACAAGACATTGCAGAAGTCTTTAAAAATCTATAGTATATGAGAACTACAATAATTCAAACAAATCTTACCCTCTTATAGACATACAGGACCAAATATATCACTTTGAAAGTATTAGCATATAGGAAGACTAGAAGCCCATAATACATTACCATGTAGCAAAGTATACTGAATTTTAAATAGTACATTTATCTCAAATAGGTGCTCATAGTTAAAGCATATCTATTAGAAATTACTCACAAACATAATTTTAAAAAGTTTTAACTTCTAATGGTAATGTGATTTTTTGGACTCTAAAAGTGCTCTATTGATAAGGAAAACAATGTAATATATATGGCTGATTAGAATAATAAATTTGGCAGGGACTTCCAGCTGTACTTCTGGTGCCTTCAGTAGTGGGACGGCGAGCTCCTTGGCCCATTCTGAGCTCTCTCTGTTGGAGGGCTCCAAATTGGGGCCATAGCCACCCTGGAGGGGAGGCGAAGTAAAGGGAGATCGCCATGCAGGTTGAGGAGAGCCACATCTCTCCTCCCTGACTTGGAAAGCCCCCTCCAAAGACGAAGAGCAACAGCAGCCAAACTGGCTGCCATGAAGCTGGGGATACTCTGAAAAACTAAGACAGTGCAGGAGCGGAGAAAGTGAATGGTGTGTGAACTGGGTGAGAATTTTTTTTTTGTTGAAATTGGACCCCAAGAAATCTAAGGGGAAAGTATATTCAGAACTATTTGTTGAAGTAGCATACCAGGCACTTGGAAAAATACTGAAGGATTTAAGAGGAAAAAAATACTTTTTAAAATGAATAGAAACTTGGATTCTCAAAGTTAAAGATGTGGCATTGAAGAGGCATTTTCAAAACGCTGGAATTACAATCCCAAATTTTATTTTTCTAATATTGCTCATTTGCCACACTTACAATTTAAAATAATTAAATCATATTTACTAATAATATTGCAGAGAGGCTGAGCAGACTGAAGTGAGAGTGCCATCTACTGATGAAAAGGGAACTGCCTAACTATTTAAAGAGACTGAAAATCACTTCAGGGCAGGAAAAGTACCTGCCCTAAGATTTGAATATTAAATAAGAATAAATAAGAATTAAATAAGAATTTCCATTGCGAACCGGTAGTAAAGGTAAATAGAACCTACCCCTGCATATATAGATATAGATATAGATACAGATACAGATACAGATACAGATACAGATACAGATACAGATACAGATACAGATACAGATACAGATATAGATATAGATATATACATGTGAAGGTATATGAAAGAACAAAAGGAAAGTTTAGAACTGAAGGGTGATAGTAAAAGATATGTGTATATGAAACAATGAAAATGTAAGGTAATAACTAGGAGTAATAATATTATGTTTATTGTACTGAAATGTATGATACCCAGATATCACACTATTCACACATTGATATGTATAAACAATATAAAATAAAAAACTTGAGTTAAAAAAAAGAATAATAAGTTTGGCCGATTCACTGGTTGGTGTCGCAATGGGACAGATATGGGATAGTAGAGCTCCGCAGAGCACTGCAAAACCCAGCTGATACCTGCTTGCCATGGGGTCAAAGCCACCCTGGAGGGGTGGTGAAGAAAGGAGGGATGCTTTATAGATCACGAAGAAACATACATTTCCTCGTTTGATCCAAAGAAACCCTCCTGATTGGCAGCAGAGATTATGGCCATTTTGGCAAGGCCAAAGTTGTGACAACCAGGACAAGAAGATTATGAGCTGGAGCGGTTTGTGGACAGAGGATTGGAATTGGGTGACATGACTTTCAACTTCTATAGAGGAGATTTAAACCCAAATAAAAAAACTCTTTAAAAAAAATTCTCCAAAATGCTAGCAAACCGGTGATTTAACACACGGAGAAAGATTATAGACCCAAAAGTGAATCAAACTTTTAATGGAAGACTATGAAGCTTTAAAACATAGAAAAACTGGAGTGGAACTTGTAGTAGTATGAAAAATGATTTAATTTGCAGACAACACTGTTTGATTACTGAAAGAAATCATATAAAGAAAGAGGAATTTGTTTTTTTTTTAAATTTTTTCCTCTATCTTTTTGACAGTCAGCTGTTCTATCTTTGCTTTGTTTACTGCTGGAATTTAGAGCAGGGGTGCCACCTACTGGTGAAAGAAGATATTATACTAGTACATGGTGGGAAACAATCTTGGCAAGTGAGGATTAATTGATAACACAAGAAAAACAAAGTGGAGAAGAAAGGAAATAGTGAAAGGCAAACAACACCTGGAAGGCCTTTTATTTTTGTTCCATATCAACTGGCATTTTGGCTGCTTGGAAGTATTTAGTGAGCCTTTTGAAGATTTTTAAGGCAAGGTTATTATTAACAAGAAACATTCTTGAACCTGAATGTTTGATTCTGTGGATTAAAGACATTTGGGAAAACCTGGTGGGCCAATTTGGATTATTAATACTATTTGATAGAACATTTTACGAGGCAAAAGAAAAAAGAAGAAAAAAAAAAAAAAAAAAAGATCCCAAGAGAGAAGTATGGAAGATTTACCAAAAAGTTAATAAGAGTTGAAATTCTAAAAAGGGCAAGAGATGATGGATAGATATAGAATACTTCTTAATATGATGGATATTTTATTGTTGTTGTTAGTTGCAAAGTCGTGTCTGACCCATTGCAACCCCATGGACAATGTTCCTCCAGGCCTTCCTGTCCTCTATCATCCCCCAGAGTCCATTCAAGCTCACGCCCACTGCCCATCCAGCCACCTCATTCTCTGTTGTCCCCTTCTTCTTTTGCCCTCAATCTTTCCCATCATTAGGTTCTTCTCCAGTGAGTCCTTCCTTCTCATTAGGTGGTCAAAATATTTGAGTTTCATCTTCAGGATCTGGCCTTCTAAAGAGCAGTCAGGGTTGATCTTCTTTAGGACTGACCAGTTTGATCGCCTTGCACCATAATTCAAAGGCCTCAATTCTTTGGTGCTTAGCCTTTCTTATGGTCCAACTTTCACAGCCATACATTGCAACTGGGAAAACCATAGCCTTGACTATATGCACTTTTGTTGACAGGGCGATGTCTCTGCTTTTTAGTACGCTGTCTAGATTTGCCATAACTTTCCTCCCCAGGAGCAAGCGTCTTTTAATTTCTTGGCTGTGGTTCCCATCTGCAGTGATCTTGGAGCCCAGTAAAATAAAATCTGTCACTATCCCCATTTGTTCCCCATCTATTTGCCAGGAATTGAGAGGACCAGATGCCATGATCTTAGTTTTCTTAATGTTGAGTTTCAAGCCAACTTTTGCACTCTCCTTCTTCATCCGCATCAAGAGGCTCTTTAGTTCCTCTTCACTTTCTGCCATTAGAGTGGTATCATCTGTATAACTGAGGTTGTTGATATTTCTCCCGGCAATCTTAATTCCAACTTTTGATTCATCTAGCCCTGCCTTTCTCATGATGTGCTCTGCATATAAGTTAAATAGGCAGGGTGACAGTATACAGCCTTGTTGGACTCCTTTCCCAATTTTGAACCAATCACTGGTTCCGTGTCCAGTTCTCACTGTTGCTTCTTGACCCGCATATAGGTTTCTCAAGAGACAAATAAGATGGTCTGGTACTCTCATCTCTTTAAGAACTTGCCACAATTTGTTGTGATCCACACAATCAAAGGCTTTAGCATAGTCAATGAAGCAGAAGTAGATGTTTTTCTGGAACTCCCTAGCTTTCTCCATGATCCAGCGTACGTTGGCAATTTGATCTCTAGTTCCTCTGCCTCTTTGAAATCCTGCCTGTACTTCTGGTAGTTCTCAAGCCACATACTGCTGGAGTCTAGCTTGTAGGATTTTTAAGCATAACTTTACTAGCATGTAAAATGAGTTCAATGGTGTGATAGTTTGAATATTCTTTGGCATTGCCTTTCTTTGGAATTGGAATGTAAACTGACCTTTTCCAATCCTGTGGCCACTGTTTTTGGTGGCAAATTGAGTGTAGCACTTTTACTGCATCGTCTTTTAAGATTTTGAATAGCTCAGCTGGGAAACTGTCACCTCCACTAGTTTTGTTGTTGTTCAGATTTCCTAAGGCCCATTTGACTTCACATTCTAGGATGTCTGACTTGGGGTCAGTGATCACCCCATCTTGGTTATCAGGGATGTTAAGCTCCTTCTTGTATAGTTCTTTTGTGTAATTTTGCCATCTCTTCTTAATCTCTTCTGCCATTTTGGTCCTGCCATTCTGCCAGGTCCTGCCATTTTGATCCTTTATCATGCCCATGAACCATTCCCTTCATATCTCCAATTTTCTTGAAGAGATCTCTGGTCTATTCTATTGTTTTCTTCTATTTCTTTGCACTTCTATTGTTCATTTAAGAAGGCATTCTTATCTCTTCTAGCTATTCTCTGGAATTCTGCATTCAATTGGGTGTATCTTTCTCTTTCTCCCTTGCCTTTCACGTCCCTTCTTCCTCAGCTATTTGCAAAGCTTCCTCAGACAGCCATTTTGCTTTCTTGCCTTTCTTTTTCTTTGGGATGGTTTTAGTTGCTACTTCTTGTACAATGTTGCGAACCTCTGTCCATAGTTCTTCAGGCACTCTGTCTATCAGATCTAATTCCTTAAATCTATTTGTCATCTCTACTGTATATTCATCAGGGATATGATTTAGTTCATATCTGAGTGGCCTAGTGCTTTTCCCTACTTTCTTCGATTTAAGCCTAAATTTTGCAACAAGAAGCTCATGATCTGAGCCACAGTCAGCTCCTGATCTTGGTTTTACTGACTGTATAGAGCTTCTCCATCTTTGGTTGCAGAGCACATAGTCAATCTGATTTCTGTGTTGACCATCTGGTGATGTCCATGTGTAGAATCATCTCTTGGGTTGTTTGCTATGACAATCATATTCTCTTGACAAAATTCTATCAGCCTGTGCTGTACTTCTTTTTGTACTCCAAGGCCAAACTTGCCTGTTATTCTGGTTATCTTTTGGCTTCCTTCTTTAGCATTCCAATCCCTCATGATGATAAGGACATCATTTTTTGGTGTTAATTCTATAAGGTGCTGTACGGCTTCATAGAACCAGTCAATTTCATCCTCTTCAGCACCTGTGGTTGGGGCATAGACTTGGATTACTGTGGTATTGAATGGATTCAAACTGAGATCATTCTGTCATTTTGGGGATTGCTTTTGCAGTATTGCTTTTCCTATTCTTTTATTGATTATGAAGGCTACTCCATTTCTTCTGAGGGATTCTTGCCCGTAGCAGTTTACCTGATGCTCATCTAAATTAAATTCACCCATTCCTGTCCATTTTAGTTCTCTGATTCCTAAGATGTCAATGTTCAGTCTTTTCATCTCTTGTTTGATCACATCCAGCTTGCCTTGATTCATGGATCTTACATTCCAGGTTCCTATGGAGAAAAAATCTTTACAGCATCGGACTGTCCTTTCACCACCAGATGCATCCACAGCTGAGTGTCCTTTCAGCTTTGGCCCAGTTGCTTCACTCTTTCTGGCGCTACTAGTACAAACCCTCTGCTCTTCCCCAGTAGCATATTGGACACCTTCTGACCTGAGGGGCTCATCTTCCAGCATCATATCTTTTTTCCTTTTGGTACTGTCCATGGGGTTTTCATGGCAAAGATACTGGAGTGGGTTGCCATTTCCTTCTCCAGTGGATCACATTTTGTCAGAGGTCTCTGCTATGACCTGTCCCTCTTGGGTAGCCCTGCATGGCATAGCTCATAGCTTCATTGAGCTATGCAAGCCCCTTTACCATGACAAGGCAGTGATCCATGAAGGGGGGGGGGATATTTTTTTAGGAGTTAGAAAAAAGAGGTAGAAAGTAGAAATTGGGAAAATAGTATTATGTATACTGATATATAATAGAATATATTATAATTACCATGTATACACAAATGTTAGAAGTTGAAAGATTATGATTATGTATATCTAAATAAAGTTATTATTAACAATATTGTGTATAAAGTATATCAACCCAGACAATATACTGTTCACTAAGCACTTATGGATGTTAAAGAAAAAACTATAAATAGCCACGCCTGCTGTCCACCTAGCATCCAGCCGTCTTTGGCTAACATCCAGTTGCAAGCCTCAGACCACCTGTAGAGTCCTGAAATACAGGGCTGGATGTGTGGAGACATGTGGGCAACCACGGGGTGAACAGCCGATCGATGACTTCATTGATCTGGGCCCAGAAGTCTTAGCCATCGTACTCCCTGCTGCCACTGGTACCGCCTGAGGCCGGATCCACCCAGGAGACCAGCCCACTGCTGGACTGCTGCCTGGCACTGTTCCAATGTGCCCCGCTGCTGCTGCCACTGGTACCAAGGAACACCCAGCTGACGAGTGGCTGGCCAGTGCTGTCCCGGCGTGTTCCGCTGCCACATCTTCTGCAGCTCCTCTCATTCTCTGCTTGCCTGCTGAGGAAGGAAACAGCTCTGTGCCCCCCACCTCTGCCACCAAACCCAGGTATGGCAAGCCCTGAATTGGGACTCAACAATACATTTTGGGGCTAATATTTTTTATATATTGTTATGATCCTTCAAATTAGTAGTGAAAACAGCATAAATAAAGGTAAAAAAAGATTTCCCAATTCAGTCATATCTGACGCTAGGGGTGGTGCTCATTTCGTTTCCTAGCCAAGAAATTCAGCATCTTATCTGAAGATGCTTCAGCGATCATGTAGCCAGCACGACTATATGCTGAGGTATATGGAATGCTGTTACCTTCCATCGAAGTGGTACCTATTTATCTACTTGCTTTTGCATTCTTTCAAACTGCTAGATTGGCAGGAGCTGGGCAAGAACAGGAGTTTACCCTATCACATGGAAATTGGATCTTGAACTGCCAACCTTCCAGTTGACAAACCCAGTGTCTTAACCATTAGACCACTGTGACCCATAACAGCATAAATAGATCCATGTAATTTTATTAGCAATATTTTCAGAAATGGTTTGCTATAACCTTCTTTTGTAAAATTTTTTGATTTCCCAGTCTAGGGCTGAATTAGTTTTAAAATAATTGTTTTGTGTATATGCTTGTAATAAGAGAAGTAGTCACAAGAATGGGAAGATTCTGTAATAGTTCTATTTTAGTATTAGACAGTGCTCTAAGAACAATATTCTTCAGATTTTCAGGTCTTCAATGTGCAAAATATGGGAATGTATCACATCTTTGTATATTTCTAAGCAATCCCCCAACTTAATTTTACATTTGATGGCAACACATTTTTTGTATGGTCAAATGTTAATATAAGGTCATTCTGTTTTTGGTCTCAAGTTGTAAAGAATTCTTCTCATGAACTTCTATTTGTTTGTTTTTTTAAAAAAAAATTTAAATCAGCCTCTAGGGAAACAGTTGCGTTTGATTCTTGGAAATTATCCTAATCATAAATTATTCCTGACCAGTTTAGGATGAGAATGATCATGTTTGAGAAATTATCAAATCACCATATTTTATAAAGTATGAACTATGGTATTTAGAAACTAATGAATTATTCTCTATCTGAGAAATGCAAAGTCTGCTTTTAAATGCATAATTGATAGGGGCACTAATATTCATTTTTAAGACTTTTCAACTATGTTGATTTTAATTTTTAAATCTGAAAATCAGATTTCATTACTTTCTTTTTTTTAAAAATTTTATTTATAGTTTCTTCTTTAACATACATGATTGCTTAGTGAACAGTATATTGTCTGGGTTAATTTACTTTATACAGGACTTCCGGTTGGTGATTCGTGGCGATATGGTGTGGTAAAAGTGATCGCTTCTTCCCACTGCCACTTAATGCTGCGTTTTAGGGACCCTTCGAGGTGTGGAAGCTTGGAGGGCTTCGCTGACAATAGTGGGGCTTCGGTGAGTCGAGTGGTGGAGCACAAACCCACCTGGTGGGACCGATATCCACTGTCAAACTAACGAGGCACATCTGCCTGTTAATGGCGGACCCGAAGCCACGATAGCTAACGAGATGGGAAGCAAAAAATTCAGGTGAAAGAGTATTTGAGTGCACTCGTAACCACTTCTTCTGGAGCACGCTTGAGATCGGCACGAGTTTCGCCGGCTGGGTCAGATCGAAAGGTCTTAAAGGAGGAAAAAGCGGCGATTGAAAGAAAGAGGAGAAATTGACAGCTGAGAGGATCGCAGACTGGCCGGCAAGAAATAAGGAGAGACTGGCAAGCAGAACAGTGGCGCTACCTGATATGGATGTAACTTGCTGTATGGATCGATCGAGAGAGCTCTGAGGACTTAGGAAAGAGACTTTGCTGATTGGAAAGGAGAACGACCGGAAATTAGGACCGGAAGTGCAACCATACTTGATACCAATGAGAAGAACAACGAAGAGCTAGAGAGGAAAGAAGGAGCACCAGGAAGAGACAAAGAGAATAACTAAACTTATTTGCATAAGACTCTGAAGAAGCGAGAAATAAAACTGGTGATATCAAATTATTATACTCTCCTGCATAGACTTTAATAAGTGTGGTTTCTGAAGGGACTAAGAAGAACTGAATAAAAACTTGTACCTATATAGATTATTATTAGTCTAAATTCACAATATATTTATATTTATATTCTTTTCTTTATATATTTAAAGTATCAATATAACATAGTTAATTAACATATTTATAAAGTTGAATATAAATTTTATTGCATTAAATAATTAGTATATTATAAGGTTATATATTTGCATAATCATATTAGGATTTATTCTCTTTTCTTATTTTTTTTCCTTTTTGTATGTTATGTGCATAGATTGATTATATCGCCTAATATTATTACGGATCAATATTTAAACAGGGATTTATCCTATAATATTAATTAATTAATTGATTACTGATTGGCTACTGAGCATTAATTTATTGGTTTTTTGCTGATTATATATATTTATACTGAGAGTTTTTTTATAAATTGAGAATTTAATTAATTGATAATTAGGATTTAAGCTTATTAAGAAATATTGTCTTTGAATACTGACTAGCTATCAAAAGCTAATTAGTTGGTAGCACGGTGGTGAAATTGATTGACTGTGCCATTTGATATTTGTCCTGCAAATTGGGAGTATTTCAAAATTATTTCTAGCCCTGTCAATCTAAGTAAAGGGAAAGATAATTAGTGGATAATTATTTGGAGGAACATAGAAAAGATAGTCAGAGAACAGGCGATAGTGCTGAGGGAGATGACAAGTCTTGCATCCACTGTGGCAAAAACAGGAAAGAAAGTAACCTCTAGCCTCTCAAACCCTACAATTACAATGTCGTCCCCTGCAACCCAAAAGTCGATAGAAGGGCTATCAAAAATTGAGAAATCATCAGTGATTCCAACCATGCAAGCGATGCAGTCGTCATTAGCAATGATCCAAGAGACAATGCTCTTGATGCAAGAGAAGATGTCTAGCAATCACCAAGAATTGAAAACAGACATTCAAGGCATTGACCAGAAAATGAGTGACATACAACAGGCTATACAAAAGAATGAACAGAGAATACAAAAAATGGAATCTAAGATTGAACAACAAGAGAAGAACCTGGAGACAGTAGATCAAAAATTAATGGCCCAGAACAGGGAACTGGAAGATTCGATTACGCAGCTGGAAATGGATAGGGTTTCTTTCTATCTGCATTTCCAAAATATTGCAGAAGATAAGGACGAAAACTTGGGCCAAGTAATGGCAGAACTAATAGCGGAGGTTCTTCAACAAGATACAGACGACATAATAAAAGAACTGGACAAGGTGTACAGGGTACAGATGAACTACGCTAGATGGAACAAGCTACCTAGAGAGGTCCACATAAGATTCGCGCAGAAGAAAGTTAAGGACATTTTTTAGAAAATGGTAAAGGAAGAACCAATCAACTATAAGGGAAAGGAGGTGGTTGTCTTGAAGCAAGTGCTGAGGAGGGTGAGAGAACAATGAAGAGATTATAGATTCCTTGCCATACAGCTGAATAAAAGGAACATACTCTTCAGGTGGACCTTGCCAGAGGGTATGCTGGTTACATGGCAAGGGAGGAAAATTAAAATAAATAGCCTGGTAGAGGCTCAAGAATTCCTAGACCAACTGAGAGGGTTAGAAGATGAACAGAGCAGCAAGGAGGAATTGGAAGCAGCTACCACAGAAGAGGATCTCACCCAAAGAAGATCCAAAGAAGAGACCCCGGAGGAGAAAGAGAGCCTAGAGGAGAAAGAGAAGGAAGAGAAGGAAAGTAGAGAAGCAGGGAAGAAACAAAGACCACAAAGAGCAGTCCGAGCAAACACCAACCATAAATTCAAGTAAAACAACACAAGGCAAAAAGGATGGATGATTGGAAAATTCTATCGATTAATGTAAATGGACTTAATGATTATAAAAAAAGAAAAATTTTCTTTAACAAATTAGTTACACAAAATGTAGACATAGCCTGCCTCCAGGAGGTACATATTAAACAAGAAGATAAAAAATATTTGGAATATAAAAAATTGGGAAATCTCTATACTTCCTTAGCCATGAAGAAGAAGAGAGGGGTGGCATTATATATCAAAAAAGAAATAAAAACAGAATTGAAATATGCAGATCCAAAAGGCAGACTACTAGTAGTTGAAATCAAGAGAGGCAACACTTCAATACTAATAGCAGCGATCTACGCTCCGAACAAAAATTTGAAAGACTTTTATAATAAAATGCAAGAAATAATAAGGAGAATGGACAATAATAATATTTGCACCATTGGGGACTTCAACGGAGTGGTAGACACGAATAAAAATCATAAAAGACCCAGAGGCCAAAAGAAAAAAAGGAAAAATTTACCAAAAACCTTCTTCGACTTAGTGGATGAACTGAATCTTGTAGACATTTGGCAAACATTACACCCAAATAAAAGACAGTACACCTTCTATTCCAATCCTAATAAATCATGGTCTAGAATAGATATGATGTGGGTAAGCAGGAATATGGGAATAGACATTATATCAGCAGAGATTTTACCCAACATCTGGGCAGACCATAACCCACTGGAAATTAGATGGAAGAGTAGATACAAGAGAAAGAACACGACATGGAGAATGAACACACAATTTCTGTGAGACAAAAAAAATATTGATAAAGTTAAAGGGGAGCTAATAAACTTTTTTGAAGAAAATGAAAAAGAACCAATGGACCAGGGAATAATCTGGGACACAATGAAGGCCTATTTAAGAGGCCTAATGATAGCATACGGAGCATATAGAAACAAAGAAAGGAGAGAAGCTCAAAGAATATTGCTAGAAGAGCTGGCAAAGGCAGAGAAAGAGGTACAACAAAACCCTGATAATGAAATAATAAAAGAAAATTGGATGACCATTCGTCACAAATTAAATATAATTGACCAAGAAAAATTAGCGTACAAAATTAAGAGAACAAAACAATACTACTTCGAGAACGCCAATAAGCCAGGCAGATGGCTGTCCTATAGAATTAAAAAAAAGAGAGAGAGAAAGGAATTATTTTCCAATTAGAGGACCCGGAAGGCTATATTGTAACTAAGGAGGAAGAAAAACTGGAAATAGTACGCGAATACTATGCGTCTTTATATAAAGAAGAAGATATTCCCAAAGAGAAAATAAAACAATATATATCGAAGGAGGGAATGCCACAGATCGGAGAGGAGGAAAAAGAGATGTTGAATAAAGAGATTACATTAACAGAGCTAAAGAGCAATTGCCAAACTGAAAAAGAATAAATCTCCGGGCCCAGATGGATTCCCAGGGGAATTATATAAAAACTTAGAATTAGAAGGCATTCTACTTCCAAGAATGCTTGAAATTTTTAATGAGGCCCTATTGAAAAATAAAATACTAGAATCCTGGAGAGAGGCTTATATTACACTCCTACCAAAAGAAGGAACGGACACCAAATTGATACAAAATTATAGGCCAATCTCCCTTCTCAATATTGATTATAAAATATACATGAGCATATTAGCGGAAAGACTGAAAAGAATCCTCAATAAGATAATACATAGTGACCAGAATGGATTCCTACCAGGGAGGCAAATTAGGAATAACACAAGGACGATTCTGGATGTGATAGAATATTACGAGGAACACCCGGACAAAGAGGTGGCATTAGTCTTTTTAGACGCCCAGAAGGCTTTCGACAATTTGAACTGGGAGTTTATAAAGCAACAAATTAATATAATGGGATTTGGACAAAATTTTGTAAACACAATAAATACGATTTACGAGAAGCAAAGGGCTAACATTCTAGTAAACGGCGAATTTACTAAAACCTTTCAGATTAGTAAAGGAGTGAGACAGGGATGCCCAATGTCACCACTCCTGTATATATTGGCACTAGAGGTGTTACTAAAGAAGATTAGAGAAAGTAACCAAATTAAAGGGCTGAAAATCAGAAAGGAAACATATAAAGTCCAAGTGTTCGCGGATAATGTTGTTTTAATCATGGAAGAACCGGTGGAAACCAGATACAAACATTGGAAGTACTTGACAAGTATGGAGAAGTAGTGGGGCTCAAATTAAATAAATCTAAAACCAAAATGCTCACTAAAAATATGATGAAAGATCAGAAAGAAGCCCTGGAGGAATCCATGGGAATACAAATTGTGAAGAAAGTTAAATATCTGGGAGAGTGGATCTCAACAAAATATTCGGCCCTCAAAGAGGACAATTATGTCCCTTTGGTAAAAAGTATAAAACAAGACCTAGAGAAGTGGGAGAAGCTCCAGATATCCTTTCTAGGGAGGATAGCGACAATTAAAATGAGTGTCTTACCTAAATTGTTGTATCTGTTTCAAACGGCGCCAATTAAATTAGATAAAAAAAAAATTTCCGGAAATTTAATGCCATCATTAGGAAATTTATTTGGGGAGGGAAAAAGCCAAGAATAGCAATTAAGAGTTTACAAGATAAAAAAGACAGAGGAGGGCTTGGACTACCTATTTGGGAAACCTATCATAAAGCAGCAATTCTAGTTTGGCTAAAAGATTGGGCGACTTTGGCGAACAAAAGAATTCTAACGTTAGAAGGGCACGATCTTCAGAAAGGTTGGCATGCCTTTCTCTGGGAAACAGGGAAAAAAACAAAAACATACTCTAATAAACACAAATTGAGGGATATATTGAAGTTAATCTGGGAAGAAATAAGACGAAAACACTATACTAAAATCCCCAGTTGGCTCTCAACTATGGAGGCGATAATATACCCAAATGTTCTGGAACTTGGTAAAACGGTGAAATATAAAGAAATATTAGACGAGGCAGGAAATCTCAAAACAATAGAACAGTTAAAAGAACAAGGCACTCACATAGAATGGTGGACATATGCACAAATTAAATCAAGGTATAAAAAAGACAAAGAACAATATGGCATAGAAACAGGTAGCAAAGATTTTGATAAGATTTGGATGGGCACGGACAATAAATTACTGGCTAAATTGTACAATTATTTGGTAGAATATGATTTGATGGAGGAGGTGGTTAAAGACCCAATGTTAACATGGGCTAAAAATATTGGGAACAATATAAACTTGGAAGAATGGGACCAAATATGGAATAACAACATTAGATTCACCAAGGCAACCACCTACAAGGAGAACCAATATAAGATGATCTACAGGTGGCACCTAGCACCAGCTAGGATTGCCAAAATGCATCCCAACTTAAGCCCAAATTGCTGGAAGTGCGGGCACCAGCAAGGTACTTTCTACCATTGCTGGTGGACCTGCCCACAAGCAAAAAAATATTGGAAGATGATTGGCAATTGGTTGTCAGAAATAATAGGTGAAACTTTTGAATTAGATCCTAAAATATTCCTCCTGGGAATTCTGAAGACGGAAATGGCAAAAAAGAAGAAATACCTAGCAGTTCACATAACAACAGCAGCAAGAATCTCTTTTGCTCAACAATGGAAAGAGAAAAAAATATCAACCAAGGAACAAGTGATCGGCAAAATAATGGAATGTGCCGAGATGAATAAATTAACGTTGGAAATCAATGACAGAGAAGATACTGATTATTACAGCATGTGGGACAAGTGGTACGGGTGGTTAGATAAGAGGAAAATGAAATAAAAAACGAAAGAGACAAGATTGAGTATAAGAAATAGTTAAATGGCATAGTAAGATAAGATGCACTGCAGATTGTAGAAAGTAAAATGAAGTAAGGATAGGTTATATAGGTAAGTAAAAGATATGACTTATGTATCTACTGATTTACTTTTAAAGATCATATATATATATATATATATATATATATATATATATATATATATATATATATATATATATATATATATATATACACACACATTAAGAATGATGTAAGTAAATATTTATGTGTAGTATTTTTTAAATTAAGATAAATAGGATATACCATGTAATTAAGTAGCAAAGATTATCTATATGTACATACATCTGTATTTCTACTTATTTTCTTTCCTACACCATGTAACCGGATGGACAAAAACTGTATTATTATAATTTCGTAATAATAAAAACATTAAAAAATTTTTTTTACTTTATACAGAATAATAATAACAATAATAATACTATTTAAGTATACATAGTACTACTTCCAACTTCTAACATTTATGTATACTTAGTAATTGTAGTAAGTTATATTATGTGACACTACGCATAATAATATTTTCCCAATATATAAATATATAAAATATAAAAATATTAACAAGGAAGATCACAGCAGCAAAAAGAAGCTACTCTGAAAACCTAAGGAATCAGTTCACCACAAATGAACCAGCAAACATGTTAAAAACTCTTTAAAATATCACCGGTTACAGCAAACCTTCTTCCCAAGCTGAAGGAAATCAACAACTGGCAGATGACCTGAATGTGTTTTACTGCAGGTTTGAGAGAAAACTACTACCACCCATCTCCACAATCCCCATCTCAGACTCACCAACAACAGCTAAGCCTCCTATGACCTACCCACCACCCACTCACTGAGCCCACCACCTCTGGTGATTATAGAGAATGAGGTGCAAAGCCTATTTCACAGGCAAAAGCCAGGAAAAGCACCAGGTCCAGACAAAATAACTCCCTCTTGCTTAAAACTTGTGCTGACCAACTGCCCCCCATCTTCACCTGCATCTTTAATAAATCACTAAAGATGTGCTATGTTCCTTCCTGTTTCAAATGCTCTACTATCATCCCAGCGCTGAAGAAACCCTCCATCAAAGAACTGAATGACTTCAGACCGGTTGCTCTAACATCTATAGTTATGAAGATCTTTGAAAAACTAATGCTCGGCCACCTGAGAACAATCATGGATCTGCTGTTAGACCCAGGGGTGGGGTTCTACTGGTTTGCACCGGTTCACTAGAATCGGTTGTTAACTTTCTAAGCTTTTCAGAGAACTGGTTGTTAGAAGAAATCTCCTTTTGTTTTTTCTACTTTACAGGTTTAATCTTGTAAGGAATTACAACATTCTGGTGTTGTTTCTAGCCTAATCTTTATTGCCCTGCTTACAGAAATAGCCTCTTCATTAACCCTTATTATATTCTTGACAGTACGCCTAGACTTACTGTCGCCTCCGGAGCTTCTCTGAGTTTTTTTTTTCTTTGCTTGACTTTCTTAAAGCTGCTTTGTTGGGAGGAAATACTCCCCTATTGGAGTTCTTCTAGCTGGGATGCAATGATCAGCATTTTGAATAAATAATTGAATAACAAAGCAGAGCTGCCAGAAAGAAGCTTTTAATAACAAGGAACCAAGATGAATGACATTCAGCAAGGCTTCTTGGCTAGCTAGAAAGACTGACATTCAAACATGAGTTTACATACCCTTTCTGAGTTTTGGTCTAAAACTGGTTTTTGGTGAAGTTTAATTCTGTGCTTGGTGATGTTTAATCCTGTGTTTATTGATGGGATAATTTTCCCTATTCAACTCTGTTCCTGAAAAGAAGCAGCTTCAGAAATCTGGTTAGTTCCTGTGTCTATTTGTTCTGGTAATTGGTTTAACAAGCATCAGCTACTGTATTTGCTCCTTTGCTTCATTCTGGAGAGCTTAAATGACCTCTCTGCTAAAGGGTTTCACTTTATTAGCAAGACTTGGCTGCTGATAGTTATCATTGCATTTTAACTATTTTAATTCCTCAAGATGCTCTGGCACCCTGCCTGATTTGTAATTCCAGCTTGCAGGTATTTCTAATCTAATGATTGGTATTTAGGGCAGCTTTTTGCAAGCAAAGAAGCTTTTTGTATTTTTGTACAGGTACTTACAATAGTTCATTTAGTGACCATTCAAAGTTACAATGGCACTGAAAAAAGTGACCTATGAATGTTTTTCACACTTATGACTATTGCAGCAAACTGTTATTAGGGCAAAGAAGCAATGTGTAAGGATCTACCGCATTAAGGTGGTGAAGCAAGGGTGACGGCCAGTAGCAGAGTATACTGAAGAATTCCGGGACCTCGCGTGTCATGTGCACTGGCCGGAAGATATTTTGGTGAGCTGTTTCAAGGATGGGCTGAGTGATGATCTATACAATGCCTGCGTGGCCCGATGTGAACCAAATCACCTACATGAATGGTATGTCACCGCCGAAGAAGCTGAGATAGATATGGCCAGAAACCAGTATCAAGAAGGGCGAGCATGGAAGAAATCCCCACCCCAATGGAAGCAAGAGCCCCTCAAACCACAAACCGTATTCTCTCCAAGATCTTCAGCCTGTTTCAAGTGTGGAAAAGCGGGGCACCGAGCTGCAGAGTGTTGTTCGCAAACACCCACCTGGAACCACCCACCAGGGAAGAACCCTGCAAAACTGGGTCAGTGTGGGAAGGAGACTGCCGTGAGGAGCAGGGAGACTGTAAAAATTCCATCCTCTACCCTCTTTAGGGAGGAAACCCTGGCATCTGAACAGGAGGAATCACACTCATTCGGAAGTGATCCAGATGATGAGCCACTGGTAAGCAAACCAATTAAACCACTTACCCTCCCCTTAAGACTATTTATCCCAAACCAGGACAGGGAGATAAATATCTCCCCTCTAGTGGATTCAGGGTGCACCCGTTGTTTGATCAGCCCAACCCTAGTAGAGAAGTTAGGGATTAACGTAAGAAAGCTGAAAAATCCCATCACGTTCTGCAACTAGATGGGTCAATAGCAGGAGGGGAGCCAGCTTCTTTTGCTACCAAGCCTCTACATATAGGCATCGGAAGCCATGAGGAAATACTTACATTTATTGTGGCTCCTGTCATGGAATGGCCATTGGTTCTGTGCCTTGCATGGCTGAAAAAATGGAACCCAAAAATCAATTGGAAACAAGGCATCATAAAATTTCAGATGAATGTGACTTTTGCTGAGAATCTTCCCTCCCCACCGCGCCACTGACTGTGCAATAGAAATCTTACCTGGCACGAAATTCCTTAAACCCAAGATGTACAGCATGTCACCGAGGGAGTTGGAAGAGCTGAGAACATTTATTGAGAAAAACCTAGCAAGGGGTTTCATCGAACCAGACCGACCAAAAATTGCAGCTCCAGTGCTCTTTAGAGTGAAAAAAGATGGCTCAAAATGTCTCTGCGTTGATTTTCGTAATCTGAATACAATCAGTGTAGAGAACATGTATCCCCTCCCCTTATGAAAGATATGCTAGCACACTTTGCTAAAGGGAAAATTTTTTTCAAAGCTGGACTTAAGGGAGGCTTACTACCATGTCAGAATTAAGGAGGGAGATGAGTGGAAAATGGCATTTACCACACCCCTCGGCTGCTACCAATTCAAGGTTCTCCCCTTTGGGTTGCAAGGAGCTCCTGCAGTGTTTATGCAGTTAATAAATGAAGTGCTGCATCAGCATTTATATAAGGGGGTCTTGGTCTATTTGGACAACATTTTAATCTATACCAGAACCTAAGCAGAACATGTAAAACTAGTCAGGACAGTTTTAAACAAACTTCGCTCTGCCAAACTTTATGCTAAACTTTCCAAATGTGAATTCCACCAAGAGAAGATTGACTCTTTGAGATACTGCTTTTCACACCAGGGGGTTGAGATGGATCCTCTAAAAGTGCAGGCTGTACTTGATTGGACCCTCCACGCACACGTAAACAGTTACAGATCTTCCTGGGTTTTGCCAACTTTACTACCAGTTTATCCCTGCTTTCGCCCAGATTGCCCTCCCTATCACCAAGCTCTTAAAAATGAAGGGGGAGGACAATCCAAAGCAGCCATTGAACTGGACTATGGAATTCCAGGCAGCATTTGAAAAACTTAAACGGTTGTTCTCGGCAGAACCAATTCTAAAACACCCAGACACGGAGAAACCATTTGTCATACAAGCAGATGCCAGCGATGAGGCAATAGGAGTGGTCCTGTTTCAGAAGAATGAGCAAGACCAACTACAACCCTGCGCTTACACAGCCAAAAAGTTGAATGAGATTGAGCAAAGATGGGCCATTTGGGAGAAAGAGGCTTATGCAGTTCGTTGGGCATTGTTAACCTGGAGGCACTTCCTAGAAGGTAGTAAGACTCCTTTTGAAGTCTGGACTGATCATAAAAATCTAGAAGCCCTAAAGACTCTCCCCAAAGGAAGGAAACTCTCCCCAAAACAAGTACGATGGGCTCAGTACTTTAAACAGTTTGATTTTACTCTAAAATATAAGAGGGGGGGGATTTCTGGCGGATGCGCTATCAAGAAAACCACGATACAATAGTGCAAAGCCAGATGTAATCAAACCCATCATACAAAACAATCAACTAGCTGCTAAAGTAGTCACCAGATCCCAGGCAAAACAAGAGACATTGACAGGCAATGACACCACTCAAAATTTAAAATAAGCATTGGCTACTGATGAATGGTTTTTGAACAACAAATCCAGCTGTCTGATGAAAGAAGACTTGGCTTGGGGGGGGGGGGGGTGGCGGAGTTGTATGTTCCTGCCAGCCAAAGACTATGCTTAATGGTAAGGTGCCACGACTCCAAATTAGCTGGACATTTTGGGTTTGTGAAAACTTTACACCTGATTAAAAGACAATTTTGGTGGCCATCACTAAAAAGGACATAGAAAGCTATGTAGCTAGCTGCCCCAGCAGCAAAAAAACATCAGGGGAAATCCCCAGGTCTATTGCAGAAAGTAACTGAACCTTCAGTGCCTTGGAGAGAGATTGCTATGGATTTCATTGTAGAATTGCCAAACAGTGAGGGAAATACTGTTATTTGGGTCGTGACAGACCTGTTTTCAAAACAGGCACATTTTATACCCTGCCAAAAGATCCCAACTGCTAAAAGTTTGGCCAAATTATTCCTAATACACATTTATCGACTTCATGGGGCTCCACAAAGGATCATCTCCGACAGAGGGGCTCAATTCACCTCCAACTTTTGGAGGGCGTTTTTGGACTTACTTGGTACTGAGCAGGGGTTAAGCTTGGCATATCATCCGGCTACTAATGGAAATTCTGAAATTTTGAACTCGATATTAGAACAATATTTAAGATGTTTCATTAATTTTCAACAGGACAACTGGACCGAACTTTTGCCTTTTGCTGAAGTTGCATTTAATAATGCTGTCCATTCCAGCACTGGTTTTACCTCTTTTAGAGTAGCAACAGGCCAGGATTTCAGCCCCATGCCTGAACTACCCACAGAAGAACCCACCATCCCCTCATTTAAGGAGTGGATGGATAATTTGCAAAACATTTGGCCAGTGGTTAGACTAGCTTTAAAGGAAGCTAGAGAAGCTTTTAAAATTCAAGCTGACAAGAAAAGGATGGAACTCAAACCTTTTCATATTGGAGACAGAGTATACTTATCTACAAAATTCCTGAAATCATTACAACCATCGAAAAAACTAGGGCCAAGTTCATTGGACCTTTCCCCATCACTAGAATCATCAATCCAGTAGCAGTTGAACTACTCCTTCCAAAGACACTCAGGCAAGTCCACCCAGTATTCTATATCAGTTTACTCAAACAAGAAGTAATCTCATCCCTCAGACCACCTGCATCTACACCACCTGTGCCCATCATGATTGAAGGTGAACAACACTTTGAAATCAAGGAAATCCTTGATTCTAGGATCCACAGAGGGAAAATCCAATACTTAGTTGCTTGGAAACATTTACCATCAGCACACAATGAATGGGTCTCTAAACACCACATTAGGGCTCCAATCTTACTGAGAAAATATCACTCCCAATACTCTAACAAACCTTGTTAATATACTATCATGAAATCTGGTGTATATTTGTTTTTTTTTTTTACAGGTGGACCCTTTTGCTTTCTAAGGAGGGTAGCATGTCAAATCCCTAAAAGTGATACTGCCATTCAATCAGAGGATGGGGGGATACTTGGATTCGATTTACTAGCATTGCCTGTGTTAACAGATATTTTACAACCTGTATCCTGGCGCCAAAGAGCCCTCAGATCCCCTTTACCTGCAGGAATTTTTATGATAGCCATGTGAGTTGTTTCACTTTAAAGGGTAGTGGTGGGAATGCATGTTTGTTCGGGTTCTCAGAGAAACTAATAAAGAAAACATCTTCACACTTGTGTATTGGCTAAAATCTGCATTCTGACTTAAAGAGAGGGGTCTCTACCACTTTAATCCTACTGCCTTGCCTAAGGGTATTCAGATCTTGCTTTAACTGGATGGCTGTCACTTCTGCTTAATAAAAGAAATCCTTTTGAACAATCGCGTTTCAAGAGTTCTCACTTTCTTAAGTTAGAAGGAGAGGCGATCCCTACAGAAAGCAAGATCTGCAAAATGGTCAACCCAGAGAAGCAATCTTCACTCTACTGAAGGGACCTTGCAAACCATGTCGGAATGAATCAGAGAACTGGGAGAAACCAATTGCTGGGGGGACACAGCAACTGCCACCCAGTCGGATGCCTGTTTCGTACACCCCATCGGAGAGGATGAGGTAACCCTGGAGAATCCTGAAAAGCCCTGCTGGTCAATTGGCATCCAGAAGAAAGATAGCTGGGATGAGAGATCCAGAGGAGTCACCCTCAGCCGTGGCAACTGAAAACCGGAGTAGAAACTGGAATTAGAAGCCTTTGCTGACCAGGGGGGAATGACCAAAGCACCACTGGGGGAGGATTATCTGAAGAGGCATATAACCCAATTGGTGATCGAAACTTTGGAAAACCTCAACATCCAAAGGGAGCCAGGACAACAACCAAAGGGCGCGGAAAGGACAGTTGTCGTGGATGAGGCCATGGGAGGCACCCCCCCTCCTGGAGCCTGCCTATCGGGCAGATGGTACAACAGCAGCAGGAG
This sequence comes from Arizona elegans, assembly GCA_022577455.1. NCBI lineage: Eukaryota > Metazoa > Chordata > Lepidosauria > Squamata > Colubridae > Arizona > Arizona elegans. The sequence goes on along the minus strand of JAKOOJ010000007.1, from coordinate 28,320,885 downwards.
AAGACCCAGCAACCCCTCCCCCTCAGGCTGCATGCACACCGGCGCCCATTCCCAACCAGCCTCGAGTCCCACAACTGGAAATAGAAACTCCCCCCCTTGGGGAATCCGCAGCAATTAAGATTCTTTGTGGCACACGTGCTCACCTACATGCAAGAACACAGGCGTGATTTGCAAAACCAAGGCTCCCGAGTGTGAGTTGTGACCCTAGTCCTAGAGGGTGCCGCTGCCAGATGGATGGTGACCCTGCATAACACCAACGCACCAGAACTGCGGGATTTCGACCATTTCATGATGGCCCTGTGACGTCAGTTTGAGGACCCACTAGCAGATTGCAAAGCAGGCGACTGCATTAAGGTGGTGAAGCAAGGGTGACGGCCAGTAGCAGAGTATACTGAAGAATTCCGGGACCTTGTGTGCACTGGCCAGAAGATATTTTGGTGAGCTGTTTCAAGGACGGGCTGAGTGATGATCTATACAATGCCTGCATGGCCCGAGATGCACTGAATCACCTACATGAATGGTATGTCACCGCCGAAGAAGCTGAGATTGATATGGCCAGAAACCAGTATCGAGCAGGGCGAGCATGGAAGAAATCCCCACCCCAATGGAAGCAAGAGCCCCTCAAACCACAAACCGCATTCTCTCCGAAGTCTTCAGCCTGTTTCAAGTATGAAAAAGAGGGGCACCAAGCTGCAGAGTGTCGTTCGCAAACACCCGCCCGGAACCATCCACTGGGGGAGAACCCTGCAAAACTGGGTCAGCATGGGAAGGAGACTGTCCTGAGGACCAGGGAAACCGTAGAAATTCCATCCTCTACCCACTTTAGGGAGGAAACCCTGGCATCTGAACAGGAGGAATCACACTCATTCGGAAGTGATCCAGATGATGAACCACTGGTAAGCAAACCTATTAAACCGCTTATCCTCCCCTTAAGACTATTTATCCCAAACCAGGACAGGGAGATAAATATCTCCACTCTAGTGGATTCAGGGTGCACCCGTTGTTTGATCAGCCCAATCCTAGTAGGGAAGTTAGGGATTAACGTAAGAAAGCTGAAAAATCCCATCACGTTCTGCCAACTAGATGGGTCAATAGCAGGAGGGGAGCCAGCTTCTTTTGCTACCGAGCCTTTACATATAAGGATCGGAAGCCATGAGGAAATGCTTACATTTATAGTGGCTCCTGTCAGGGAATGGCCATTGGTTCTGTGCCTTGCATGGCTGAAAAAATGGATCCCAAAAATCAATTGGAAACAAAGCATCATAAAATTTCAGATGAATGTGACTTTTGCTGAGAATCCACATAAAGGAATGGAGGGGGCAGAGAATGAAGAAACAGCCATCCCTGGTCATGCCATACCAACTGAGGGCATACCCATAGAATACAAGGATTTAGCTGAGGTTTTTAGCGAAAAAGCTAAATTCAATCAGTTGAATACACTTTCAGGTATTCAGATCTTGCTTTCTGTAAGGATTGCTAGCCAATACACAAGTGTGAAGATGTTTTCTTTACTAGTTTATCTGAAAACCCGAACAAACATGCATTCCCACCACTATCCTTTAAAGTGAATGGTTTAAAGGATGGCTATCTTAAATGGCTATCTTAAAAATTCCTGTGGGCAAAGGAGATCTCAGGACTCCCAGGATATAGGTTGTAAAATATCTGTTGACACAGGCAATGCTAGTAAATCGAATCCAAGTGTCCCCCCTCCTCTGATTGAATGGCAGTATCACTTTTAGGGATCTGACATGATGTCATGTTGGCCACCTGATCACATGACCACCTGGCCATGCCCACCTGGTCACATGAAGCACCACATTTGTGAAATGAGTGACACGGTTGTTAAGAATGCTGCAATGGGCATAAATGACAACTGGACATAAGTGCGAGGACCGATCAAAAGTGTGAGGACTTGTAAGAAATAACTTTTTTTAGCCCTCTAGTAGTCCCTATGTGCTATGTGCATAGGGACTACTCAGAGGGCTGAAAAGGTGATTTTTGACTGGTCCTTGCACTTTTGACCAGTCCTCACACTTACGACTGTCGTCACATTTTAGGGTTTGTGCCCTATCTTGTCACCATGGTGAATAGAAGCACCACAGTTGTGAAATGAGTGACACGGTTATTAAGAATGTTGCAACAGGCATAAATGTGAGGACGATCATAAGTGTGAGGCCGGTCAAAAGTATGAGGAGTATCAGAAATCACTTTTTTCAGCCCTCTGATTAGTCCCTATGCATGTAGCCACGGCCACCCAGTCACATGACCAGCTAGCCAAGCTCACCCAGTCACATGACCACCTAGCAATGCCACCCAGTCACATGACCACCAAGCCATGCTCCCAAATAAGCCACACCCACAGAACCAGTTGTTAAAAAATTTGAATCCCACCACTGGTTAAACCTCTTGCAATTTGCCTACCGAGCAAATAAATCGACAGATGATGCTGTTAATGTGACTCTGCACTAAATCCTACAACATCTTGAATCTCCAAAGACCTATGCAAGGGTCCTCTTTGTAGACTTCAGCTCAGCATTCAATACCATCATTCCAGTTATTCCTCTAACTAAACTAAATCAGCTAGCTGTACCTGACCAAACTTGTAAATGGATCATAAACTTCCTAACAGACAGGAAGCAGCAGGTGAAGCTAGGCAAAATCACATCAATACCTGCACAATTAGCACAGGAGTCCCGCAGGGCTGTGTGCTCTCTCCACTTCAATGACTGCATCTTAAAAGATAACTCTATTAAAATACTGAAGTTTGCAGATGATACAACAGTGATTGGTCTCATTCAAGGCAATGATGAATCTGCATACAGACGGGAGGTTGAACAACTAGCCTTGTGGTACAACCAGAACAACCTTGAACTAAAGATTCAAGAACCATAGAACCATATTATTGTTGTGTTACCAACCAGCAGAGTAAATGCACAAGGAAACATTGCTGAGAGCAATGAATAAGAGTTATGCAAACTGGTTTATCAAAAGATTACTTTACAGTAGAAAAACAATCTCATAGTCTTTAAACAAATTCCAAGTCTTTGCTAGTAAATCAGTCCAGTAGTTACAGAATCTTTTTACCCAACAAACAGTAGTTGGTTAGAATAACAAACTCACTCTGGTTCACAAACCACGATGGTAGCAGATCCATCAAACGATGATTAGCAGATAACAACTTCTCTCAATGGTAGCATATCATATCAGCTTCATCATAATGGCAGCATATCATAGCAGCAACTGAACACGTTACAATACCTTGCTTAAATACTCTCACAACCAGTCATTATCTAAAAGAGCCTTGATAGTACAGTGGTTTACGCACCCTGTTATTAACATAGCTGCCTGCAATTTCTGCTGGTTCGAATCTCTCCAAGGCTCAAGGTAGACTCAGCCTTCCATCCTTTCTAAGGTAGGTGAAATGAGGACCCAGTTGTGGGGGCAATAAGCTGACTTTGTATAAAATATACAAAAGTATGAAGGCTATTGCTTAATGCATTTTAAGCTGCCCTGAGTCTCCAGAGAAGGGCGGCATATAAATCAAATTAAAAAAAAAAATTACAGCATGACTCAGCATTAAAGTCACATAATACATTTACAGATTAAAGTTACAGTACACATATATTGCCTGGACAACATAGTTAGGCTCAAACCATATCCTAACATTCTCCCCTTTGGACAGGTCAATATATACAGTTTAGATTCTTAATCCATAGCTTTCACAACACGTTTTATGTTTTATAGCACCGTGCGCTTTGGTAAAATTATCAGCTATATTGTCTTCTGACATACAATATTCCAACTTAACCATGTTGCTTTGGATACACTGACGAACATTCAGATACCTAATGTCAGTATACTTAGATATAGTTTTAATTGCTAAATTTGTTGCCATTTTAATAGCAGCTTGCTTGTCCTCATGTATTATAATTGGATAATCCATCTTTAAACCAATATCCATCATTAATTGTTTGTAATAAATCAGATCTGTACAAACATGAGAACTCCGCCTCCATAGTCGAAAGACTAATATGTTTTTGAGGAATTGATTTCCAGCCAATCAAACAATTGTCTAACATGATAGCTATACCCGATGTGGATTTCCTGATGGTCACATCAATAGCAAAACTGGCATCAGCATATGCATCAGCATATGCACTCAGTACTAAATCATTGTTAGGTTCCAGATACAATGCATAATGCATCGTCATTTTCAGATATCTTAATATATGCTTTGCGGCCTGCCAATGCCTATCAGTTGGCTCTGCAGTATATCTCGCTAATTGGTTTACTCCAAATGAAATATCAGGTCTCGACCAATTGCTTATATAAGATAGACTACCTATAAGAGACTGGTAGAACTCCTTACTAAATTTAGGACTTTGGATTTCTCCTTGTTGAAAATCCTGTGCCATAGGCGTTTTAGCTGGCTTACATAGCTCCATGCCATAGCGTTTTAACATTTGACTTATTTTGCTAGATTGAGATATTTTATAACCTCTAGCTGTTTGATTGATATCTAAACCCAAATAATGCCTAATATTTCCTAAATTTCTAATTTTAAATTTGGTTTCTAACTGTTTAACAATATCTATGGCTTCATTATCAGTTTTGGTTATTATGGCTATATCATCTGTAAACAATAACAAAAATGATACTACACCATTATTTTCTCTTTTAAAGAGACACTTATCCGCTACACCTTCATGAAAACCGATCTTATTTAGCTCTTTAACTATACATTGGTTCCACTCAAACCCTAATTGTCTCAAGCCATAAAGGCTTTTATTTAACTTCCAACAATCAGTGTGGTTTTGTGTTTCAACTCCTAAAGGCTTCCTCATATAGATGGTGTGTCTCAATGGAGCATGCAAGTATGCTGTCTCTACATCCATATGGTTAATACTATATTTATACTTAGCCGCTCACACTAGCATTGTTCGTAAAGTACTAGCTCGTAAACTAGGAGCAAAAACCTCATCAAAATCCTTTTCGGTCTGAGAAAAACCTTGAGCTACAAGGCGAGCTTTATGGGTTACTGTCCCATCTATGCTTTTCTTAATTTTGTAAACCCATCTACAACCTATTAATTTCTCACCAGGTGGCAATTTCACAGTTTCGTAAACACCTAAGTTGGTTAAAGAATTAATTTCCTTACTCATTGCCTCCTTCCAAGCATTCTGCTCCTTTTCAGGATAAAGCTTGATATCTTCATAACTTGAAGGTTCAACATTAACCTGGCAAACTACAGTTGCTTTATATCGATCTGGCGGATGCCTTTCCCTAGTAGATCTCCTAGGTAAAATGGGACTTACAGCAGATGGTTCATCTGACTCCTCCCTAAAACTGCATCCACTAAACCTACTTCCTGTTCTTCCTCCTTGATAGAGGATTTTACATCATCTAAATCCTCAGGAATATCATCAGGAATATTATGCTCTACACTAACAGTATTATTATCATGTCTATAATCTGCACACTCTAGTTTATCCCATCCTACGTACTCTAGAAATTTAGCACTTGCACTACAATAAACACTAGTAGTTCCCTGTGCCCAAAATCTAAAAGATCTATGATTTGATTCATAGCCAACGAAAAACATTTTTCTGGCTCTCCGTTGATCCTTTCTCCTCAAACTAGATGGAATATGTACCCAAGCTGGGGTTCGAAATGTGTGTAAGTAACTAAGATTTGGTTTCCTCCCATGCCATAAGGTGAATGGTATTTCACCTGTAGAGGTATAAACCACGTTGTTTAACACATGGTTAGCACACATAACAGCCTCACCCCATAAATTTTCAGGCAAACCAGAATCTGCCAACATTGTTCTAGTCATGGCTTGTAATGTTTGACCTCGTCTCTCAATATATGAATTGTGCTGTGGTCTGTATGGAGCAGACCATTTATGCTGGATCCCTGCATCCTGCAAAAACTTTTCCAATTTTTGGTTGGTAAATTCTGTACCATTATCAGTCACTAAGCATTTAACCGTAAATTTCTGTTTCCTTTCCACAAAACACAGCCATATTAATTAATTGTTAATATGCTGGAATGTTTCACAAATGTTTTATTAGATAACAGAATCCATATCTTGAATAATGGTCTACTATTTATTTATTTGTTTGTTTGTTTATTTATTTATTTATTTATTTATTTATTTATTTATTATATTTCTATACCGCCTTTCTCCTGTAGGACTCAAGGCGGTGTACACTCAAGAAAAATATAGACACACAAACATCATAAAATTGCTAATTAAAATTATTACTTAGTTTGGTCAATTAAATAAAACCCAGAATTAGATAACATTTAAAAAAATAATTCACATGTTCGTATGTTTAGTCCCGCCTGTTGGAACAGCAGGGTCTTGAGGGCACGGCGGAAAGCACGGATATCAGGGATATTCCGTATCTCCGGGGGCAGTTCATTCCAAAGGGTTGGAGCCCCCACAGAAAAGGCTGATCTGTCCCAGTACCCACACACACACAAACACAGCCAGCCGAGGGTTAAGGAAACACTTTGGAACGCGCCCAGTTTCTTTATCTCCCACTTGGCAGCGATAGGCACACCGTCTGCCAAGTGCCTTTATTTTCACAGTAAAACAGAAAGATTAAATACTCAAGAGTCCAAATGTCCGACAACAAGAAATCTTTCTCTCAGCAATTCCGGACGAGGCTTTAGTGACTATCCAAGGTTTGCTTTGTTCGTCACAAGGATCACTGACCACCACCCTCTATTATATAGTCTCTGGAGTGTGGTCCAGTGACTCAGTTCTAATCCCTAGCATGCCTCATAAGCTGCTGCAATCATTTATCACGCCTTCGGAGGCGTGCGTGCAGGAATGATGTTTCTTCATCACTCTGATCCGAGCCACCTGTCTCCCTACTGATCTTCTCTCCCTCGGCCGGCACCTGAGACAATGCCAGAGGGGAGGAGCCTGGAGAGGGAGGCCTGGCTGACTCCTCTTCCTCATGCTCGGAGCTTTCTTCCTCCGATGGGACAGGCTCAGATGGCGGGGCTACAACACTATCCCCCACCGCAGGACCCTTCCCCAGGGTCTGACGGTCGGGATGGGGTCGGGACGGGAACTGTTCGTGGAAAGCCCGCACCAGGTCAGGGGCCTGAACGGCAGATGCATCCACCCAGGTGAAATCCTTGGGCCCGTACCCCTTCCAGGCGATGAGGTATTGGAAGCGCCCCTTCAGCCAACGGGAGTCCCGGATACTGTCCACCTCGTACGTCGAGGCGTCGTCCTCGTTGGCTGTGGCTGGGGGGGCAGGCAGCGGCGGGCGGCGGAGATGGCTCGCGGGGGCCTCAGGGACCAGGAGGGACCAATGAAAAACAGGGTGGAGCCGCATGGAGCGGGGTAGAGTTAACCGGTAGGCCACCGGATTGATGACCGCCTCGATAGGGAAGGGACCGATAAAGCGTTGGGCCAGTTTCCTCACCGGCCGGTCTGTGGGGGGGTGTTTTGTGGACAACCACACCCTATCTCCTACTTCCAGTGGTGGCGTCACCCGGCGGGCGCGATCGGCGAACCGTTTATAATCCTCTTTCGCCTGGATCAGCTGCCGCCGCACCAGTTGCTGCACCGCCTGCAGCTCCGAGAGGAAGTCCCGGGTCTCGGGAACAGGGGAGTCCATGATGGTCAATGGGAAAAGCCGTGGATGGTATCCGACGTTGGCATGGAACGGGGTCATCTGGGTGGAGGTGTGCTGGGAGTTATTAAAAGCAAACTCTGCCAGGGGAAGGTACTCAGCCCAGTTGTCCTGCTGCTGGTTGACAAAACAGTGGAGGTACTGCTCCAGTATGCCGATAACCTTCTCTGTGCCCCCGTCAGTCTTCGGATGGTGTGACGACGACAGGCACACCTGCACCTCCAGCGCGGCCATCAGGCTTTTCCAGAAGCGGGCCGTGAACTGGGCCCAGCGGTCCGAAACCACCCGGTCCGGCAGGCCATGGAGGCGGAAGATATGTTGCAGGAACAGGCAAGCCGTGGTGCGGGCCGAGGGCAGGCCGCGGCACGGGATGAAATGTGCCATCTTCGTGAACGCATCCACCACCACGAGGATGGTCGTGTACATAGCGGACAGGGGCAGGTCTGTCAGGAAGTCCATGGAGATGGCTCCCCACGGTCTCTCCGATGTCGGCAGCAGCTGGAGGAGTCCAGGAGGGGGGCCAGACATGGCTTTGGCCTGTCGGCACGTCACACAGGACGTCACGTAGGCGTGCACGTCGTGCCATACCCGAGGCCACCAAAAAGTCCGCGTCACCAAGTTCAAAGTCTTAAAGAAGCCGAAGTGCCCTGCCGTGGGGTTGTCATGGCACTGGTTCATGACGAGGGCTCAGAGCGGACTCGTGGGCATGTACAGCCGACCCCGGTGTCTGAGCAAGCCCTCCTCCATGGTCCATGGGGACGCGGGGCCGACGTCCGTTCTCCGCTGCTGCAACCAGTCGTCCCATCGCTGCGCTTCCAGCACCTGAGCCCGCAGGTCCACCGGTTCTTGGACCACGGCCGCTGGCAGCACCGTCCAGGGGGGAAGGGAGTCCTTGGGGCAAAAGTATTCCGGCTTACGGGATAGCGCGTCCGCCCTCTGGTTGAGGTTGCTTGGAATGTATGTGACGTGGAAGTTGAACCGGGCGAAAAACAACGACCACCGGATCTGCCGCTGGTTCAACTTCCTGGCCGTGGTGAGATGCTCCAGGTTCCGATGGTCCGTCCGCACCTCCCCCTGGTGTCGGGCCCCCTCGAGGTGATGTCGCCAAGCCTCGAACGTGGCCTTGATGGCCAGCAACTCCTTTTCCCAGATGGTGTAGTTGCGCTCGGAAGGGTTGAGTTTCCGGGAGTGGTATGCGCAGGGAGAAAGAGTGCCGCCATCCACCGGAGCCTGTAGCAGCACCGCCCCAATCGCCACGTTGGACGCGTCCGTCTCCACCACGAATGGACGGTGTGGATTGGGGTGCCTCAGGACTGGCTCCGTGAGGAAGGCCTGCTTGAGGACCTCGAAGGCCTGCTGCTGCAGGGGCCCCCACTGGAACGGGACCTTCTTCCCAAGGAGCTGGGTCAACGGCAAGGTCAGGGTGGCAAAGCCCGGGATGAAGGTCTGATAGTAGTTGGTGAATCCCAACAGACGCTGGATGTCCTTCACCCGACATGGGGGTTCCCAACTGCACAAGGCCTCCACCTTGCGCGGGTCCATCACGATGCCCTCGGGGGTGATGATGTGCCCGAGGAACTCTATGGAAGTCTGGAAGAAGTAGCATTTCTCCAACTTCGCATAGAGTTGGTGCTTCCGCAGGCGCTGCAGGACCTAGCGGACATGCTGGAGGTGACTTTCCGGGGTCCGGGAATAGATCAAAATGTCATCCAAGTAGATCACCATGAACCGATCCAGCATGTCCCGGAACACGTCGTTCATCAAGTGCTGGAAGACCGCGGGGGCGTTGGTCAACCCGAACGGCATGACGGTATACTTGAAGTGTTCGTACCGAGTGCCGAACGCCGTCTTCCACTCGTCCCCCTCTCGCACGCGCACCAGGTTGTAGGCCCCTCGGAGATCGAGCTTAGTGAAGATCGAGGCCTCCCGCAACCTCTCTATCAGCTCCGGGATCAGCAGCAGGGGGTAGCGATTTCACACTGTGATGGCATTCAAGCACCGGTAGTCGCAACACAGGCGCAAGTCCCCCGTCTTCTTTTTAACGAAGAGGACCGGGGCCGAGAGCGGGGAGGTCGAAGGCCGGATGAACCCACGGGCCAGGTTCTTTTCCAGAAAGTCCCGTAAGGCAGCCAGCTCGGGCTCCGACATGGAGTACAGGCGTCCCGAGGGCAGGGGCGCGTTGGGCATTAGGTCCACCGCACAGTCATAGGGTCAGTGCGGGGGCAAGCGGTCCGCCTCCTTCTCGCTGAACACGTCAGCGAAGGGCGTCAGCTCCGGAGGCAAGGAGACGTTTGGGGCAGAGACGTCCTGGCCAGCGCAGGTGTGGCGAAGGTGGTCGGCACACTGCAGGCTCGGGAACGAGATGGCGTTTCTCGACCACGCCACCTGAGGGTCGTGCGCCCGAAGCCAGGCCATCCCCAGGACCAAGGGAAAGTGCAGATCTGCCATTACGTAAAACTTGATTGCCTCCTCGTGGTTCCCAATGGCGAGGCGCAAGGGCTGGGTAGCGGATTTGATGGGCCCCGCCATGAGTTCCCACCCATCGATAGTCTCGACTCTCAACGGAGGGTCCACTGGAACCAAGGGGACTTTGTAATGGGCCACAAAGGCCTGGTCCATAAAATTCATGGTGGCCCCCGAGTCCACCAGCGCGTGCGCCTGGAGCCCCTCCGACGGTTAGCCAACAACACTCGGGTGTTCAAAATCAGGTGCCGAGGGGGCTCACAGTCCACAGCCGCCGACTCCGGCGGGGCATGGTCACGTGCCTGACCCAGAGTTTCCCCTAGGCCAGGCCTGGCCCATTTCCCGGCTGGTCACGCCGAGACTCCGGCACAGGCTTGAGCGGTCCACTCCGCTTCCGGGGACACGAGGCGGCAAAATGTCCCACCTCGCCGCAATAGAGGCACAACCCCCCTTGACATCTCCGCATCCGCTCCTGGGCCGTCAGTTGAGGTCTGGCTGCTCCGAGCTCCATGGGCTCCTCAGCCGTTGCCACAAAACGCTGTGCGGTCCGGAGCGCTGTGGGTGCGAAACGCGGGGGTGCTGACGCTGTCGGTGGTTCCGGAAGAGCCCGACGGGGCCATCGCCGTTGCAGGCGGGCGTCGATGCGCAGGCATTGGGTCTTTTCCAGAAAGTCCCGTAAGGCAGCCAGCTTGGGCTCCGACATGGAGTACAGGCGTCCCGAGGGCAGGGGCGCGTTGGGCATTAGGTCCACCGCACAGTCATAGGGTCAGTGTGGGGGCAAGCGGTCCGCCTCCTTCTCGCTGAACACGTCAGGGGGTGCGTCGAGGATCGAGGGTCGTCGAGGGTCGGTGGCGCCTCCACACGAACCAGCTCGTCCTGCAACTCGTCGGAACGGCCGTCCTGGAAGGCGTCCATCAGCGCTACCTCATTCCAAGCCGAATCCTGGCCTAGCAGTCGGAACTCTGCAATATAGTCCTGCAGGGGGCGCTTGCCTTGGCGGAGGTCCTTGATGCGCCTCGCTGCCGTCTGCACCCGGAGGGGGTCCTCAAACATGGTGCACAGGTGTTGTAAAAAGCCCTGAAAGTCCAGGAGCAAGGGGCTATCTTGCAACAACAGGGGCGTGGCCCATCAGGCGGCAGTGCCAGAGAGGGAGCTGATAACAAATGCCACCCGAGCCGTCATCCGGAAAATCCTCCGGCCTCATCACCATGAACAGTTGGCATTGTCCCAAGAAGGCCGGAAACATCTCCTGCTTCCCAGAAAACCTATCTGGCACGTTCACTGGGCATCTCGGACGGGGAGGGGGAGGAAGGGGAGCTGCAGGAGCATTTCCCAAAGCAAGTTGGGTAGTTAGCTGTGCTACTTGCTGTTGCAGAAGCTGATTGGCTTCCAGCATCTGCTGTATCTGCTGCTGCAGCTGTTGGTCCATCGTGGGTTAACGATGGAGTATGGGGTGACGAACAAGATGATCTGTCCCCATATCCCCACACACACAAACACAGCCAGCCGAGGGTTAAGGAAACACTTTGGAACGCACCCAGTTTCTTTATCTCCCACTTGGCAGCGATAGACACACCGTCTGCCAAGTGCCTTTATTTTCACAGTAAAACAGAAAGATTAAATACTCAAGAGTCCAAATGTCCGACAACAAGAAATCTTTCTCTCAGCAATTCTGGACGAGGCTTTAGTGACTATCGAAGGTTTGCTTTGTTCGTCACAAGGATCACTGACCACCACCCTCTATTATATAGTCTCCGGGGTGTGGTCCAGTGACTCAGTTCTAATCCCTAGCACGCCTCCTAAGCTGCTGCAATCGTTTATCATGCCTTCGGAGGCGTGCGTCCAGGAATGATGTTTCTTCGTCACTCTGATCCAAGCCACCTGTCTCCCTACTGATCTCCTCTCCCTCGGCCAGCACCTGAGACAATGCCAGAGGGGAGTGGCCTGGAGAGGGAGGCCTGGCTGACTCCTCTTCCTCATGCTCGGAGCTTTCTTCCTCTGATGGGACAGGCTCAGAGGGCGGGGCCACAACAAAGGCCCTCCCCCTGGGAGTCGCCAGTTGACATAATTTGACTGACGGTACCCTGAGTAGTCCCTCCCTGTGAGAACGAACTGGTTGGTGGGAGGCTATTGGTGGCAAAAGACGGTCTCGTAGGTACCCAGGTCCTAAGCCATGGAGCGCTTTAAAGGTGATAACTAACACCTTGAATCGCACCCGGAAGACCACCGGGAGCCAGTGCAGCTCGCGTAGGAGAGGTGTTACATGGGCGTAACGAGCTGCACCCATAATTCCACCCTGTCTCCCCACAGCAAGCAACCACCCAACATTGACAGTTCATTCTTTTTGTTGAAATACAATTGAAAATCCCCACTGTCCACCTTAGTAGGCCGACCCCGCATTACCCAGCCCATCACAGTATGTAACACAGAGTCCTTGGCAGAAGTCTTTGCCACTTCGCCAGAAGAAAGGGGCCCCAGGGACACAACATCAATCAGTGAGACAGGGGCTTCCAGAGTTGGGTTCTCTAATAGCTTGGGCAAGGAGCATCGGCTGAGGGCGTCAGCATGGCCCAGGGTTTGGCCCGGTCGGTGGAGTAGTCTGTACGAATAAGCAGCCAGGAAAATAGACCATCTGGTCATCCGGGGGGAGAGAGCTGCCGGGGTCGGCTTGTCACCAGCCAAAAGTCCCAATAATGGCTGATGGTCCGTGATAAGTTCAAAAGTCCGGCCAAACAAATATTCGTGAAATTTTTGACCCCTGCTACAGCCGCTAATGCCTCCCTGTCCAGCTGGCTGTAATTTCATTCTGCACTAGACAAAGTGCGAGAGTAATAAGCAATGGGTGCCTCTAACCCATTCGGTAGTCTATGGCTTAACACAGCGCCCACACCAAAAGGGGACGCATCGCAAACAAGTACTAGCGGCAGTTCAGAGTTGTATTGTGTGAGAAAACTGTCCTCGGATAAAAGTTTCTTTACTGCCCTAAATGCAGCCGCTTCTGATTTGCCCCACACCCAGGGAATGTTTTTTCCTAGAAGTCTATGCAATGGTTCCGCAATGGTGGCTTTGTCTTTTAGAAACATGGTGTAGAAATTAAGAAGTCCCAAGAAAGCCTGCAGTTCGGGCTTCGATTTGGGCATGGGTGCATTCTGAATGGCCCTTACTTTGCTTTCCGTGGGGTGAATGCCTGTGCTGTCGATTCGGTAGCCCAAAAATTCTACGGAGGGTACCGCTATTTTACATTTGGACTTTTAAAGTTTAAGTTCCGCTTCTCTAAACCTGGTTAGGACTTGTCTAACCCTATCCCCAAGCTGTGCCTCATTTTGGCCACTAATGAGGACATCATTAAAATAGGGGATGACCCCTGGGAGTCCTTGTAGAAGGCATTCCATGGTGCTCTGGAAGAGCCCTGGGGTGATGCTAACCCCAAACTGTAGTCTAGTGCATTTGAACGCACCTCTGTGCGTTACTATAGTCTGTGATTCTGCTGTAGCGTCATCTACTGGCAGTTGCTGGTATGCCTGCGCAAGGTCTAACTTGGCGAATAACTTGCCAGGGCCCAGGGAGTGAAGTAGATGGTGGACGATCGGAACGGGATAGGCGCTCTGCTACAATGCCTTCTTGATCGTGCATTTATAGTCAGCGCAGATTCTAATTGATCTGTCTGATTTTACTGGCGTGACTATTGGGGTTTCCCACTTAGCGTGATCTACGGGAACTAGCACCCCCTGTTTGATTAACTTGTCAAGTTCTGCGTCTATTTTTGATTTTAAGGCAAATGGTACCCGTCTTGCTTTTAGTCTAATTTGGGCTACATTAGGATCTAAATTAAAAGAGATAGGGGTCCCCACGTACTTGCCTAGTGTCTCTTCAAAAACATCCCGAAATTCGTGTAGGAGGTTTTCTTTAAGTGATGGCCCGCCGATGCTGTGGACACCCGTGAAGCCCATGCCGAGGGCTCGAAACCACGCTAGGCCCAGGAGACTTGGTAGCGGCTTGCTGATGATGGTCAGGGGAAGCTCTTTCTGGAACTCGCCGTAGGTGACCCGGAACGTGCCCACGCCTTCCACAGGAACTCGGTTTCCTTGGTAGTCGAGGAGGCGAACTCTTTGTCATGACAGCTGGGTTTTCTGGATCTTTGGTAGAAGCGATTTGAGCGTAGCCCAGGACATGATGGACAGGGTAGACTTGGTGTTGATTTCCATGTCGCATGGTCTCCCTTCGATTTCTACTTTCATGTAGACCTTTCCTTCTGCAGACATGCTGGCTTGTCTGATTCTCGTGCTGTAGGTTCTCCCGCTTTTGAATCTTGCGCCGTTTTTTTGCGCCATCATCTCTGGTTGGCTGTTTTGAATGTGTCAGTTCTGGTTGGTCGCGGTAGTCACATGACTTGTGACTATGCGGAAATTGAGCTCTAGACTCTCGCCAGATGGCCCTTCTTTTCACAGCACCTGCAAATGGCGTCTCTGTATTTGCAGGACTGTCTCTCATGATCTCCGCCGCAACTTGGACAGTTCTTGCGGCGGCGGCTTTGCTCGCTTTTTTTCTTGTCCGTGTGGAAGACGTCCTCATCTGACTCTTCCTCCGTGCTGGTTCGGGCCTCTTCTTTGTGAACGGGGGCTGTCTTCGGACCATCTTTGCTTGGCTGTGGCCGTTGTAGTGCTTCAGAAGCCTTCATGGATGTTTCGTGTGCTCTGGCTTCGTTGAGCGTGCCGGCTAATGTTAGATCTGGCTTCGCCAGAAGGCGCCTCTGTAAACAAGTGTCTCTCACACCACAAATCAACTGCTCGAGTAGCGCATCATCTAGATCCCGGTAGTCACAATGCGTTGTGGCTTTTCAAAGGGCAGCCACATATGCGCTGACTGATTCTCCTTCTCTTTGTACACGTTGCCGGAGCTCATAGCGCTGTACAAATTTCGAAGGAACTGGAGTGTAGTGGTTCTCAGGTTTGCTTGAAGGACATCCCAGGGAACCGTCTGGACTGGGGTTGGCTCGCAGAGGGACTCAGCCATCTCGAATACGTCTGGCCCGCAGTGGCTCAAGAATAGGGCTCTTTTTCGGTTCGCAGAGAGCCCTTGCATTTCACTTGCTTCCAGGGAACACTCGAACCTGGTCAGATACAATCCCCACTTCTCTCGGGTCGGGTCGAAGGGTTTTGGCGGAACGTAGGCAGATATTGCCATGTGTCTCTGTGTTCGCTCATCACCCTGGCTGAAACTCAGAGCTCTTTTTGATTTGCTTCTTGTGACCTCAATCCCACCTTTGTCGCCAATGTTGTAGCGCGGGAATAACAAGAGGCCCAAGCAAGCTAGTGACAACAGCTCTTTAATTCAGGGTGAGACTTCAGCAAAGAACCACAGGCAACAGCCCTCCTTATATACAGTACTGAAACACCAGTTAACCTATCACAAGCATTGTTGCATTTGAATTTCCCGCACAAAATAGATACATACATAACAATAATTAAATTAAAGGATAGCTTAGAAATAGTTTAAATAAATGTTTTTTTATTTTTTAAGACAAAAATGAGACAAATTCTAATAATTGCCTTTTCAATAATTCCAATATATTAGATTGCTTTTCAAGATTAAGCTTCTCAATTTTACATTCCTTAATCCTCCTTAAGAGAGATTTGGAAGTCAGTGCTAAAGGCAATACAAAAAGCAGTTTTGAGTGAATGCTAAAGTGGTGCAATGGCTTTTTGAGTACCGGTTAAAACCAGCTTATCATTTTGAGGATTTGTATTGATAAATTCATAAATGTGTTTAATGTTTAAAATATTGCAGAAACTGTCTAAGCTTTCAAAATGATTGGGAAAATGTTCTTTTATGAGAATTTTATCACATGCCAGTCAGTACAATCTATATGAAATGCCAAACAAAAACACTGCGATTTAATTCAACTAGATAGGAAACCAGGTATTTGATGCAGTTACAATCTTTACTGGATGTTTATGCCAAAAATACTCCTTCTAAATTACTCCCTCATATTTAGCTGACAGAAAACTGACAAGCTTTTTCAAACTGTCAATACAAAGAATACATAGAAGGTTCTATATTCATTTAAGCACCTGACTGAACAAATAAAGGAACCAGCTTTATAAAGTCAGCTATAACAGTGATCTTAATAAGGTCTTGATTTTACAATGAGCCACTAGATGGCACCTTATAGTTGGCAACCATATCCCATAGTTTACTGATTATCTTCAAATTTATTCTTACAGCAGGTTGTCACCTTCCTCTATCATATATTGCTGCTTATTATTAACAATCCTTATTTCTTGTGGTTTAAGTTATTTTTAGGCCACTGTCATTGTGCTTCTTAAACCAGACTCTTTCTCTATACAGAAATATTGAATATGAATCCTTTTTATGTTCCTTGGCTCCCTGTCCACCCCGCACCCACAGTTCTTTCATCGTCTCTCCTCCCACCCACCCACTTAAGATGCTTGTCCACAAACAGAGGTAGCTACCCATGAAATCTGGTGAATCTCTGGATGGTCTCTTAGTTGAAGAACCAGCTCTGGACTATTTGCTTTTCTCTTTTTAAAACTGAGGAGGTTTTGTTGTCTTTAAAATCACATGACATTCATCCCTTCCTCTGAAGTTTTACAGGCTTGAACTTCCACTGAACTTTTTTTAAAAAAATTAAGGGAATGGGGAATGTTTTGAACAGATTTTCTAGCATTCTGACAAAGTTCAGCCATTACTGTACTTTAAATAGGATAAGAGACTCATCTCTCTTCCACTGGGATTTATTTAGGAATACTTGGAAATTTCATGTGTGAAAGGAGGGACAATAAAATAGAGGATTTGTATTGCATGCTGATTTCTTTTTTATGACCAAAGACCATGAGGGGCTGAACAGTCATGTCAGAGGTCACCCAGAGAGTGATGCAGCAAATTTTTCAGGGGATCCTTTCAATCAAAGGTGTCATACTCACATCATCATTGAAGCATCACATTCCCCTTCACTAAACTCCGGTTATGCGACCCCCGAGCAGTAAGAGCCTTGATGGCACAGCAGACTAAAGTGCTGTTAAGTAGCACCAGCTGCCTGCAATTACTGCAAGTTCAAATCTCACCAGGCTCAAGGTTGACTCAGCCTTCCATCCTTTCGAGGTAGGTAAAATGAGGACCCGGATTGTGGGGGCAATAATCTGACTTTGTATAAAAAAAGAACACCGCTTGGGGGGGGGGAAGCCCTACTAAGCAGGTATATACAAAAGTATGAAGGCTATTGCTTAATGCATTGTAAGCCGCCCTGAGTCTCCGGAGAAGGGCAGCATATAAATCGAACCAATAAATAAATAAATAAATAAACCGGTTGCCTCCTCCTGCCTACCGGTAAGCACTAGCCTACCCCACTGTCCCTGGGCTTGTGTAGTGGCAAAGCCTGCCGGAGCTCGGCTGTGGCCTTGCTGGCCACTTGCCCCAATCCCCAGGCTCACATAGCCCACTGGAGCTCAGCTGCAGCCTTGCTAGCCGCCCACCCCAATCCCCAGGCTTGCGTAGCCTGCCAGAGCTCAGTTATGGCCTTGCTGCCCACCCGCCCCAATCCCTGGGCTTGCCTAGGCTTCGTGATCACCTCAGCTCCATCCCAGGTGGGCCTAATGTTTCCACCATCGCCCTAGCCTCCAGCATACCTTCAGGAGCCAAATCCTGAGCAGCTGGTGACTTGTCTCCTGCCTGGCTGGAAGAAGTGGAAGGCATCCCACGGCTGCATCCATCTCATCGGCGAGCAACTTAATCTGTTTGCTTGCCTGCCTGCCTTGTACCTTCAATTGGTAAGTGGCTGGTTTTTTTTCCTTTATGCTTTAAAAAAAACGATTGTAATAATGTTATTTTTAGGAAATGTTATTGTTTTCAGGATGTGTATTTTGTTGGAAATATTACTGTTTTTATGAAATGTATTTTTTTTTTGGAAATTTTATTGTGTTTAGGAAATGTATTTTTCTTTTGGAAATTTTATTGTTTTTAGGAAATGTATTTTTTTAGGAAATAGAGTCACATAAAAGTTAGGAAATTTTAACTGCTTTTATATGTTCAGAATTGTGCAAGCTTTGTGAGATTCTTGTGTGTAAGGGTGATAACTGGTTTTTGAGGTTGTGTAATTTTTATGAGGTGGTTGCTTCTTGTGAGGTAGCTGCTTTCATATGTTCAGCTTTGTGCAGCTTGATGGCTTTTGATATGTTTCTGATTGGGTTTTGTTTTCCTGTTTTCCTGGGTTAATCTTGGTCCCAGGTCTTTTGTCTTTCCTATCCTGGGGGTTATTTCTGCCAGGAAAGGGGAAATGGGGAGTTCCAGGTGAGTTATTTTTAGCTGATTCCCCTTATCTTAATGGCTAAACTTAAGTGTTCCTTTCAGCTGGTGCTTTTGCCTGGGGTTTTCTTAAAGGGGGAAGGGTTGGCTTGAGTTTCTTGGCACTGTTTTCTGAGGTTTCTGGTGCTGTGAGGTTTCTGGCACATTTTCCCACAATGCCTTGATAATGGTTTTTATTCCAGTGGCTTTGTCTTTCCTGTCCTTAGGGTTAGGGAAAAACCTAACCCTGGTTTTCTCTGCAGTCTTCTGGGGGAAAACTGTTGTTATTCTTTTGGTGTTTTCCTGGCACTGTCCTAATTTTGGGGGGCCTGGGGGTGTATGGTCCCACAGTTATCTACACCAATGGTCACCAACCGGTGGTCCACGAGAAAATTTTGGTGGTCCGCAAAAAAATTATTTGCATTTTTTGTATTGCACTAAATAGTATTTATCTTTTTTAAAAAATCATATTAGTGGTCCGCAGGATTTAAAATTATAAATTTAGTGGTCCCTGAAGTCCGAAAGGTTGGTGACTCCTGATCTACACATTAATCATAATCAAATACTAATACTATTTGCTTATCCATTTTAGTGAACTTTCCTTATATAATTGGTGTTTTCTTTCATACTTTTAGATTTCTAACTTCTGTTTCTGTTGATTGCCATTGATAAAACAAATCACACTTTAAAAAGTATTCAAAGCCTTCTCCTTGATTTAAATTAATAAATGCAAAATAAATTGTTAATTTATTCATTTCTGAACTTTCTAATATTGTTTTTATTCATTTTCATATCTTTGTTTTTCCACTGTTGTTCAAACACAAATCTAGAAGCTGTTAACATGTGTAATATTAAATATGTATTCCTTTTAAAATACCCAACAAAATATTTCTGGTTTTAAACCCATATCTTGC
This sequence comes from Arizona elegans, assembly GCA_022577455.1. Lineage (NCBI taxonomy): Eukaryota > Metazoa > Chordata > Lepidosauria > Squamata > Colubridae > Arizona > Arizona elegans. Next base: position 28,301,549 of record JAKOOJ010000007.1, on the reverse strand, counting down.
TTTACCATTGTTTCTAACCATGATTACACCACTAACACTGGAGTAACTACTTGACTTGTACTGACCTAAATACTCAACCTAATTCATATATTCCTATTTTTTGAACTGAGGAATAAATTTCATGAAAAGGAATTCAGCATTGCTCTGTGAATGTACTATGAAAGTCATTCTTCTTGATCTAACTTCTTGGCTGGAACACTTTATCTTTCTTGTTTGTTGGACCCCAATAACATCTTGAAAAGACTACATTGCTGGGTGAAAACAGAGATCCCTTCTGTTACCTTTAGTCCTCAGCTTACAACCACAATCAAATCCAAAGCACAATATTGTTTTATTTTCTTTTGCAGTAGTAGCCTTTAACAGGATGAAAAAGAAACAGAGTTTGATCTCTTTCTTTGGCAAGAGACCAAGACTGGAACAATCAGATACAACAGAAATGGATCCAAAACCGTCAGAAGCACCACAAGCACCACTGCCACCATTTGAATGTGGAGAAAGCAGCAAGTCTATCTGTTAGATCGGCGCAGGAATGGAAGACATGACCAGCTTGTTACATTAGTAACTTTATTCAGAACAAGAAACAGTAGCAAGACTGGCTGCGCGCTGCCGGAGCTCTCCTTATATTCGCTCCGGCAGTCGCACCACCCCCTGACAGTTATTCAAACTTTCCCACCCGATGGCTGGCAGCCAATCCAGGCGGATGTCCTTATAAGGACATAACACTCCTCCCCCCTTAGTCCGAAAAAAAAATTCAAAGTTAATTTACAAATGTTACGTAGTCCCGCAGGTACGTAGGACGCCTCGGCACCCTAGTTGACCTGCACAGTCTCATTTCTTCCTCGTCCCCGACCTGGACGGACGGGGCTTCTGTGTCTCCTGGTTCCCTCCCCGGAACCGGGCTCGGTTCGGCTGGCGAGTGCGTGGGGTCACCCTCAGCGCCTCCGGCCGGACCGCAAACCGTGGATGGCTGGTTCTGGTGGTCCTCCTCCTGGCCTGTGGATCTATCGTTTCGTCGAGGCTGCTCGATTCCGACCTGGGAAGAGCGTCTGAGTCTCGGTAGGTCCCAGGCTGTCACTTGCTCCTCCCCGGTCTCCCGGGTGCCGCGGTTCGGCTGCGGTTCGGCTCGTTGTCATCTGGTGGGTGGTTCGGATCGGTGCCCTCAGGTCCAGTCTGCCAGCGTTGGGTGGTGTTTGCTCGGGTTGTGATGTCCAACCTCGCAGGGGTGGTCCAGGTCTCCTTGGCCGGGCTGGAGTTGGCCTACCCCGTCAGGTCGGCGGTGGTCGACCTGGTCGGGCTGGCGTTGTGGGGCTACCTCCTTGGGTCAGTGGAGGTCTTCCCTGCCGGGGAGTCGCAGGCCTACCCGGCCGGGCTGTTGTCGGCTTTCCCTTCGCCCTAGTCCCTGGTCTACCGTCAGTTGGTGGCTGGGGTCATCTGGGCTGGGTTGTTGTTGCCGGGTTGACTTCTGCGCTGGGTGGGGGTCCCTCTCGCCTGGGTGTCGAGTGCCACTCTCACCCCTGTGCTGCGGTGTGCCCATCTTGGGTGGTCCCCGGTCTACTCGCCTGGAGTGGAGGTCTCCTTGGCAGGGCTGTCGTGGGTTGCCTTCGCTGGGGGGGGTGTGATGCTTCCCCCCTGGGCAGGTCCCGGTCTACTTGTGGGCTGGGTTGGTAGTCTCTTGCCTCGCCGTGCCGGGTGCCCACCTTGCCGGGTTGGTGTTGCCCTTCCCCATGCGGCTGGCCCCGGTCTACCGCTCTGGACTGTCGGCATGTTAGCGCCTGGTAGTGGGCTTGGTCGGCCTCGTTGGGGTGGCGGTGGTCTGCCTCGCCGGGGTGTGGTAGGCCTACCTCGTCGGGGTGTTGTAGGCCTACCTCGCAGGGATGTTGCAGGTCTACCTCATCGGGGTGTTGTAGGCCTACCTCGTCGGGGTGTTGCAGGCCTCCCTCGTCAGGCTGGTTTTCTTGCGCTCCCCCCCTCCTTTTCTGGAGCTGGCCGATGTGCCGTCTACAGACCTGTCCATCTTCCAGCTCCACGGTGTAGGACTTTGGGCTGGTTGTGTTGTCTATCTTTCCCTTCAGCCACTTAGGCGAGCCGTTGAAATTCAGCGTGAAAACCGAATCTCCCTTGCTGAAGGCACGAAGCGGGCGGCTGGCGGTTGCGGACACTTCTGGGCTGTATTGGGGGTGCAGCCGGTCCAATGGTGACCTCAACCTTCTGCCCATCAACAGTTCGGCTGGGCTCTTGTGGGTGGTGGCATGTGGCGTGATGTGTTGGGTGAGGAGGAAGTTGTCTATTCTTTCCTGCCAGTCGCCCGTGCCCATCTTGGTGAGTGCCTCCTTGGTGAGCCTCACCATTCGTTCCGCTTGTCCGTTCCCAGCTGGCCTGTACGGGGCGGACAGGGCATGGCGGATGCCCAGTCCTGCCAGGAATGCCTCCATGGCCAGGGATGTGAGTTGGGGGCCGTTATCGGAGACCAGCACATCCGGTAGTCCATGGGTGGCGAAAAGGTGGCGCAGGGCATGGATCGTCACTTCCGTTGTGGTGGATGCCATGGGTACCACCTCGAGCCACTTGGAGAAGGCATCTACCACGATGAGGAGGTGGCGCCCTTGCATCGGACCCGCGAAGTCGATATGGATCCTCGACCAGGGGTTGCTGGGGTCACCCACTTTGCTGTTTCGGCTTGTGGCGGTGCTGGGCGGACTTCTTGGCATGGGTCACATCTGGAGACCCATTCTTCGATGTCTCTGTCTAGTGAGGGCCACCAGACGTAACTCCGTGCCAGGGCCTTCATGCGGACGATGCCTGGGTGCCCTTTATGCAAAGTCTCTAGCGTCCGCCGTTGCAGAGTGCTTGGGATCAGCACCCTGTCTCCCCATAGTACACAGCCCTTCATGGTGGACAGCTCCCTCTGCTTCCTGGCGAACGGGCTGAACTTCTCCTCCATCTTCTCCGATGGCCACCCCTGAGGATCCAGGACTTCACTTGGCGGAGTGTGGGGTCCTTCTGGGTGTGGACGGCCACATCTGCGGACGAGACCGGACAGCTGGCGTCGTCATCTATGTGGAAGAGGTGGAGCGTGGGGGCTGGGTCTTCCACTGGGTCCTTCAATGGGCATCTGCTCAGCGCGTCGGCGTTTCCTATGGCTGTGCCTGGCTGGTGCACGAGCCTGTAGGAGTAGCCTGCTAAGAAGATGGCCCATCTCGTCATCCGCGGAGACATGAAGGTCGGGGTGGGTTGGTCGCCTGCGAGGAGCCCCAGAAGTGGCTTGTGGTCGGTGACTATGGTGAAGTGTCTCCCGTAGAGGTATTCATGGAAACGCTTCACTCCTGCCACGATGGCCAGGGCTTCTTTGTCCAGCTGGCTGTAGTTCTGTTCCGCGGCAGACATGGTTTTTGAGAAGTAGGCTATTGGGGCTTCAGAGCCGTTGGGCAGTTCGTGGCTGAGGACTGCCCCCACCCTGTAAGGCAACGCATCGCAGGTTAGCTTAATGGGGAGCGTCTCGTTGTACTGGATGAGGACACTTTTGGAAGTTAAAAGTCCTTTCATGGCCCGGAATGCCGCTTCCTCTTCTTGGCCCCACTTCCAGGAGGCCGCTTTCCCCAGCAGGCGGTGGAGTGGCTCAGCAACTGTGGCTTTCTGTTTGAGAAAAATGGCATAGAAGTTAAGCAACCCAAGGAATGCCTGAAGTTCCGTTTTGTTTTTTGGGCTCGGAGCTTCATGGATTGCTTTCACTTTTGATTTGGTGGTGTGGATGCCAGTGCTATCAATGAGATAGCCCAGGAACTCGACTTCCTGTACTCCTAGGATGCACTTATCTCTCCTGACTCTCAAGCCCTTGGCCTTGAAGCGCTGCAGGACAAGCTTGAGCCTTTCAAGGAGTTGTGCCTGTGAATCTCCGGAGATTAGTACATCGTCAAAGTATGGCACCACCCCTGGAACGCCTTGGAGAAGGCGTTCCATCATAGATTGGAATATGCCGGGGGCAGCGCTAACTCCAAACTGGAGACGGTTGCATTTGAATGCCCCCCTGTGTGTTACTATAGTTTGGGCCTCCACCATTTTTTCATCCACTGGCAGTTGCTGGTAAGCCTGGGCCAGGTCCAGTTTTGCAAAAATTGTGCCAGTTCCCAGAGAGTGCAAGAGGTGCTGCACTACTGGGACTGGGTATGCGCTCTGTGCCAACGCCTTGTTGATGGTACAACGGTAGTTGGCGCAGATGCGCACAGACCCATCATGCTTCAGTGGGGTCACAATGGGGGTCTCTCATGAAGCATGATCGATCGGTTCCAGGATGCCCTGGGCAATCAGCTTATCCAGCTGCTCGTCTACTTTAGGCCGCAGGGCAAATGGAACCCGGCGGGGCTTCAGCCTAATCGGGGTGATTCCCTTGTCCAGATTAAACGAGATTGGCCTCCCCACAAATTTCCCCAGCTTACCATCGAAGACTTCTTCGAACTCTTCGATGAGGTTGTCGAGTTCATCCCTGCAAATTTGGTGGATGCCTCCGATGGATAGCCCCAGCGGCTTGAACCACTCCACTCCTAGCAGGTTCGGTCGGCTGTTCTCCACGACTGTGATGGGAAGCTTGCCTTGGAACTCATTATAGGAGACTCGGATGTTGGCTCTTCCTAGTACTCCGATGGGGTTTCCCCCAAAATCGACGAGCTTTGAGTGTAGTGGCTTCAGGTCTCGCTTGCTGATGCTGGGTTGCAGGCGCTTCAGCTGGTGCCAATCCATAATGGAGTAGACTGAGCCCGAGTCTACCTCCATTGAGCAGGGTGAACCTTCCACATGGATGGTCATGTGGAACTTGGTGGCATTGTCCGAGTTCGTGTGTGCGATGGTCGTCTGGTGGACCGCTCCGCTTCGGGGAAATTCTTCGTACCTGCGTCTAGATTGGCCAGAGGATCGTTTGGATGATCTCTGGTAATATTTACGGTTTTTGCGGGGACGGTGGCTGGAGGGCTCTGGGGCTGGTTCTTCGGCTCTGCAAGCTTCGGCAATGTGACCCCTTCTGTTGCAGCGTCGGCAGGTCGCATCTCTCCACTTGCAGGTTGCCCTGGCATGGTCCCCTCTGCAGCTGGTGCAGCGCTCCCCCTTGTAGCTTCGTTGGGCGGTTTCCCACCTTGGGGGTCTGGATACCTTGTGGACGGTGGACTCCTCCTCCGACTCGGATCCAGCCGTGGAATCCTTGGTTGATGATTGCGCTGTGGAGCGAATCTTGTGGATTCCCTTGGCTTTGCTTACTGCGGCAGCTGCTTTTTCCGAGATTTCGGATGCGGTGGCTTCCTCCACCACATCCTTGAGCACGAGTTTCTTCCTGCTCAGGAATTTCTTTTGCAGGCCTCTGTCCCTCATGCCGAAAACCACGCGGTCAGCGATGGCATTGTCCACGTGGTCGAACTCACAGCTGGTTGCGATTTGGCGTAGGGTGGCCACGAATTCTTTGATGGTTTCACCTTCCTTCTGATCCCTCTGATGGAAGGTGAAACGGTTCGCCACCGGTGTTCCCGTTGGGGCATAGTGGTCTTCCAGGATCTGCAGCAGGTCTGCCCATGGCACTTCTTCGATGTCTCGTGGTGCTACGAGATCGATTGCCATGTCGAGTACTTCGGAGCCGCAGTTGGCCAGGAAAATGCCCTTTTTCCAGTCATCATCGGCATCCCTGATGTTGTTGCCTCTCAGGTATTGCCGAAATTTGACCACGTAGGATTTCCACTTGTCCTTCCCTGGGCGGAAAGGAGCAAGGGCTGGCAAAGTGACTTCAGCGGATGCCATGCCTACGGAAATGCCTACTGTGGTTCAGGTGCCGGAGTCTTGGTCTTGTTGGCTTTGGTGCCACGAGGTTCGTCTCTTTGTCCTAGTCCTTCGTCGCCAGTGTTAGATCGGCGCAGGAATGGAAGACGTGACCAGCTCGTTACATTAGTAACTTTATTCAGAACAAGAAACAGTAGCAAGACTGGCTGCGCGCTGCCGGAGCTCTCCTTATATTCGCTCCGGCAGTCGCACCACCCCCTGACAGTTATTCAAACTTTCCCGCCCGATGGCTGGCAGCCAATCCAGGCGGATGTCCTTATAAGGACATAACACTATCTCCTCAACTGAAAGTCTTCCTGATCTTCCTGACTGTTGGACATTGCAGCAAAATAGCAGCTTCCAAGTATGAGAGACTGGAACCTTCAAATAAAAAATTAGGTTGTAAGTACTGCGTGCAACATGGGTTTGCATTAGAGAAAAGCATTCATGTTTCCAGAGAATGGAAACATTTCAAGATTGAGGCAGCAGGAACAAGTAAACAGGTACAGCAAGCATCTCTTAGGAAAAAAAATGAAAGAACATTTCACATCAAAATTGCACATCATTTGCAGAGATAACATAAAACAATGGGAGCAGGATGCTATAACAAAATCAGTAGATAGGTCAACTGAAAAACATTTATCTACTACACGTAAAGTATTACAGTTTACAGTCTGGCACAAAGATATAAACTATTTTCAGACATAGAAGGAGAGGTAGAATTGCTAACTACAATTGGAATAGATCTGGGAGTAGGATTGCATTCACAGGGAACTGAAGTGAAAATAGTTGATTTCATTGCAAAGGAAATTAAAACCAAAACGTTTACCAGCATTATTTCACAGAATCTGAAAATGTGTTTGATCATTCACAAAGCCTCAATGCTATCATGCAAACCAGTTGTAATAGTTTTCATAAAAGTTGAGGATTCAGATAACCCACCAACAATTTTTGTTGAGGTTCTTGAATTGAAAAAACAAGATGCAGAGACAATATGTACTCAGGGAAAGGGTCAATACGAAAAAAAGATTAATGGAGTAATCGCTTCAAAAGCTTTCAAAAAATATAAAATTTGTACAAAACCATCAATTTGTCAGACTTCCTCAGGAAAAACTTTTGGAAAGCATCATAACCAATTTGAAGAAAAGACTAATGGATTGCCAACATTTAAACACAGGTAGCCAATTGCAAGACACGAATAAATTACAATTTCTCAAATTTTTGGAGCCAGATTACTGGAATACTGAAGAAGTAGTAGTTCCATGGCCAGAAGCCAGAGAACAATTGCTTGAATTTACTGACATTTTTAATTGCCAAATTAATATGAACAATTATAGAGATTTCGTAGAAAATGTTTTAAAAGATCCTAAGAACTATGCAATTCCTGATAGTATTAAAAAAGCTAAAGAAATTGTCAGAACAATTGCTGTAAGTTCCACAAGAAGCAGAAAGGGGTTTTTCAAAAATGAACCTCATATGTTTAGAACAGAGAAGTCGCCTAACTGTTTCCAACATAAGCAGCCTTATGAGAAATACAATGATAAAACATAAGGGTAGAGAGATAGTGGTGTTGAATAAGTTCCAAGAAGGGTTAGAGACTTAAGAAAAGAATACCAGTTCCTGACAAAATGTTTGATTAAAAGAGGAGTGAGTTTTAGATGGTTGGTTCCAGAAGGAATCTTGGTGAACTGGCAGGAACAAAGACATAGATTGGATACAATAGAGAAGGCAGAACTATTTTATGAACAATATATAGGATTCCAAGAAGAAGAGAGATTGAGAGAAGAAAGAGGGGCTGGATATCAGGAAGAGAAAAAGGAACAACCAAAAGAAGCAGACTAAAGAACAAGAAGAAAGAGCAATAAGAGAAGAGCAAGAGCGAAAGAAGCAAAAGAACAAAGGAAGATAAGAATGACTAGATCTACTAAACTAGTAAATAAGTAAGATATGGAAGAAGAAATAAAAATGATATCAATAAACATAAATGGACTAAATTCAGCAATAAAAAGAAGAAGAATATTTAATGAATTAGAGAAGTTAAAATTAGAGATAATACAAGAAGTCCATATTAGAAAATAACATAAGAAGTTTTTAGAGCAGATTAAATTGGGGTCATTATATACAACATTTACTTGTCAGAGTAAAAGAGGAGTAGCACTATATATTAAAAGAACAATCCAATCCAAACAAATTTTTAAGGATTTGGAAGGAAGAGTATTAATGGTAGAAATAGTAATGAAGCATTAAAAAATATTGTTAGTAGCTATTTATGCTCCAAATGAAAATCAAGAAGAATTTTATGTGAAATTACATTGAAACATAATAGAAGATGAAGATGAAGATATATGTATAATAGGAGATTTTAATGTGATTGTAAATAATGAATTAAATCACAAATCCACAAAAATGAATAAGAATTTAAGAAAAACTCTTCCTAGAGCATTTTTTACAATAACAGATGAATTGACTTTGCAAGATGCTTGGAGAAGAAGATATCCAAAAGAAAAGTAGTACACATTTTATTCAAAAGACACATGTCATGGTCAAGCATAGATATGATGTGGTTGTCAACAGAATTAATATCTAAAAGACACAAGATTGATATAGAAACAAGTACATGGGCAGACCACAACCCAATAATAATGGCATGGAAGGGGCAGAGGAAAAGAATAAGATGGACATTGAATCAAAAACTATTAAATGAAAAGAATTTTCAGCAATATATGGAAAAAGAATTGACCTATTTCTTTAAAGAAAATAAAAAAGAGAATACGTCATTGCAAAATATGTGGGATACTAGCAGAGGTGGGTTTCAGCAGGTTCTGACCAATTCTGGAGAGCCGGTAGTGGAAATTTTGAGTAGTTTGGAGAACCAGTAGTAAAAATTCTGACTGGCCCCGCCACCATCAATTCTCTGCCTCCTAATTCCCAGCTGATTGGGAGGAAATGGGGATTTTGCAGTATCCTTCCCCTGTAGTGGAGTGGGAATGGAAATTTTACAGTATTCTTCCCCTGCTATGCCCACCAAACCATGCCTACCAAGCCATGCCACGCCCACTAAGCCACACCCACCACTGAATACTAGCCAAGCATATATTAGAGGACTGACAATGACTTATTTAGGAAAACAGAACAAACAGAATAGACAAACATAAAAGAAACTGGAGGAAGGGTATAAGAACTTAGAGATGGAACTACAGAAAAATCCACATGATAAAAAGATTAAGAATTTGATGTACTTGCAAAAAACATAAACTGAATTTAATGGAAAATGAAGATTTGGTGAATAAAATAAAATCAACAAAGCAAAACATTTTTGAAAATGCAAATAAACCAGAACAATGATTGGCATATAAAATGAAAAAAGAGAAAGAAAAGAAGTTAATAAACCAACTAGTAGATCAAGATGGGAATATATGCTACCAAAATGAGGAAAAGAAAAAAGTAATTGAGAAATATTACAAACAACTATACCAGCAAGAGACAGTTGCAGAGGGAAAGATAGAACAATATCTAGAAAATGGTGGAATACCCAAGATTCCAGAAAAATTTAAAAAGTTATTTGAAGAAAGAATATCAATGATGGAATAGAGGGAATTAAGAGACAAAAGAATGGTAAAACATCTGGACCAGATGGATTTCCAGCAGAGTTATACAAAATGTTGCAAGTTTTATTAAATAACATAATGTTGCAGGTATTTAATGTCTTATTACTAGAAGCTAAGATCTTGGACTCGTGGATGGAGGCATACATATCTCTTATACTGAAAGAAGAATCAGATCCTCAACAAATAAAGAATTATAGACCAATTACCCTATTAAATGCAGATTACAAAATTTTTGCATCAATCATGGCTGAAAGACTGAAGAGACTGCTAAATAAATTTATACACACAGATCAGAATGGTTTTTTTTAACCTAAAAGGCAAATTAGAGACAATATACAAATTATATTGAATATATTGGAATACTATGAAGCACATCCAGAGAAGCAAATGGCATTGTTATTTTTGGATGCACAGAAAGCATTTGACAATGTAAATTGGCAATTTATGATAACAATTGCAAATAATGGACTTTGGGGATAGGTTTATAAATATGGTCAAAACTATATACAAAGGACAATTGGCAAAGGTAATTGTAAATGGTGAAATGACAGAAAAAGTGGATATTAGAAAAGGAACCGAACAAGGATGTCCGTTATCTCCATTATTATTTATATTGACATTAGAATGCAAGCATTTGCGGATGATTTAGTGTTTATTATGGAAGATCCTATAGAAACAGGCCCAAAGTTACTGGAACAAATAGAGGAATATGGAGCAGTAGCAGGACTGGAAATTAATAAAGATAAGACAAAAATTTTAGTTAAAAATATGTGAGACATTACAGAAGATATTATATGGATTACAAGCTTAAAGTCTTTTTAGGATTTTATTTACATAAGGGAATATTTTTCTAGTGGAGTGGGCAGAAGAATAAAGATATTAAGAACAATTAAGTATGGTAGTCTTGTAGGAAAGTGGGTGGAGACAGGTTAGGTTATTGATTGTTTAGTTTAAAGAAAAGGGATATTATGTTTAGATGTGAATGTATGTAAAAGATTTGAGTTAAGAGATATAATGATGGGGGGAAGGAAATGGGTAGCTGAATTGAATAAATGTTAAATTAGGATTTATTATATAGTTTTATAGTGGAAGGTTGCTTTGAAATGTTATATTAATATACATAAAAGATTTGATTTAAGAGATGCATGTATGGGGGGGTAGTAAAAGGGTAGATTATGAGCATAAATCGCTAAATTGGGAGGTATAATAATATTATTATGTTAAATTAGGAGTTATTAGATAATGTTATAATAGAATGTCACTTTGAAATGTATAGTATAGTATAGTACAAGGGGGATATGATAATTTTATTAAAAAGAAAGGGTCAGCATATGGGGATGGAGTAAGTGGATGGTAAAGTATTATATAATCTGTTATGAATTTGGGTTTTATTATGAAGAAGTCACAGGGGGAGGGGAGGGGGAGGGGGGGTTAGCGAAGAGGGGGGAAAAGGGGGGGAATTTGTATTTGAAAAACTTTTTCAATAAAAAAAATATGTTAGAAAAACCAAAAAAAAAAAAAAGAGGAAATAATGGAAAACTAAATATTCAAATAGTGAAGAAAGTGAAATATTTGGGGATTCAGCTAACTTCAAGATGCGTAACCATCAAAGAAGATAACTACTATAAATTGAGAAATCAAATTTAAAAAGACTTTGAGAAATGGAGAAATTTGCAATTATCATTAATGGGAAGGATAGCATTAATTAAGATGAACATATTACCAAGAATTTTATCTCCCTTTCAAATGATACCAATAAAGATTGAGAAAAAGTACTTTGAGAATTTGAATAGGACAATGTGGAAATATATATGGCAAGGGAAAAAAGCAAGAATGAATATAAAAATGTTACAAGATTCTAGAATTAGGGGCGGGTTTGGACTTCCAAATTGGGAACTGTATTACCAAGCGGCAGTGCTAACGTGGATTAAAGAATGGATCTTATTGAGAAATACAAGACTTTGGAGGGACATGATTTGCAATTAGATTGGCACGCCTTCTTATGGTATGGGAAAAACAGGATACATGGATACTTCCAGATATATTATGTAAGAAATGGTTTATTAACAGTTTGGGAGAGTGTGAAAGAAAAACTTTACATGGAAATACCAATGTGGCTTTGGACAATGGAAGTTTTGACACATCCAAATATTATTGATATGAAAAATATTGTTAGATATAAGGATATTTTAATAGAAAAGGGAGAACTAAAACAAAAACAAGAGTTGGAAAAACAAGGGAAAGAGACTTGATTGCAAATACAATCAAGATATGAAAAAGATCTTAAACAGTATGGTTTTAATAAGAGAAAATCAGAATTGGTTGAGATATTGATGGGACAGATGAAAAAATGATTAAGAAATTATATAATTATCTACTGTAAATTAGATTAGAAGATGAATATGGTGGCATATGCCACCAGAAAGGTTAGCAAAAATGTTTAAAGACAAATCAGCTAAATGTTGGAAATGTCATCAGTCGCCGGGATCTTATTATTATGTGGTGGTCATGTAAGGAAGCAAAGAATTATTGGGTCAAAATATGAACATGGTTAGAAGGAATGCTACACCAGAGTATAGTGTTAAGACCAGAGACATTTTTATTGGGAATTTTACTGGAGAAATATGGCAAAGAAGATACATATTTGATTATACATATAATAACAGCAGCTAGAATAATATTTGCACAAAACTGGAAAGCAGAAAAAATCCCGTTAAAAGGAGAAATAATAAAGAAAAATTTATTTTATTTTTTTAAAAAATATTTTTTATTATTTTTTTCTTTAAAAACAAAAACAAAAGAAAACTTTCCATTTTACAACAGTTCCATATCGGTGTATGTCCACAGTTTATGTTTCCCTCCCTCTACATATTCACATATTTATTTTTGTGGTTCCCTTATTCCTTATATATTATATATACTACTCCTTACTTATTATACATATTATTATGTCTATATATTACTTTACATACATTGTATATTTAAAATCATTTTATTGATGCTCCCTGATTTCTAAATCATCTCTATTATGTATTTTCTTGTTTGTTATTCCTGTCCTCTAACCATTTGTACAATTTCCCCCATATTAAGTAATATTCCGTTTCATCTTTTTCTTTTATTTCTTTTGTCAATTTATCCATCTCTGCACAGTCCAAAATTTTCCTTATCACCTCTTCGTCTTTTGGTATGACATTATTTTTCCAATTTTGTGCATAGGTTATCTTAGCTGCAGTTATAATATGTAGAATTAGATTTGTGTTTCTTTATTATAATTTCTTGTGGGTATGCCCAATAAAAACAGTTCTGGTTTCCAGTCTATATTTTGTTCAGTTATTTCTTCAAGCCACTTTTTAATTTTGGTCCAGTACTTTTTTGCTGTCACACAAGAGGAAAGAGAGGAGGAGTGGAGGAAAGGAAGGGGAAGGAGAGAAGGGGAAGAAGTGGAGGAAAGAAGAAAGTTGAAAAGAATAGAAGAAGGGGGGAAGGGTAAGAGGGGAGAAGGAGAGGAATGATTGTTGTGGAAGAAGGGAGATATGGAATGATAGAAGAGCAACTCCGAATGTATTTTAAAATTTTAGGATGAAGAATGAACCAATATGGAAACCAAAAGATAATATGTGTGATAAGAATGGGTACATTTATATATGTTTTATGAGAAATAAAAATTAAAAACTTAAAAAAAAACATAAGCAGCCTGATGATCATTAGCATGATTGGCCTACCTCTACAAGAATGGGACCCTATTCCCACCATCAGACAATGGTTAAGGGCAATCATCACACAGCTGATGATCTGAGAGTCAAGATTAAGAAAAGTACAAGTGAGGTGGGCGGCAATGAAAGAACAATGTGAAAACATCTTAAAGCTAAGTACTTGTGTACCTCTTTTATTGTTTTATTCTTATTTTAGTAAGTGCATGAAATTAAAAACTTCCTTTTTGTATATCTTCTTTTTTTCATTCATTAGAGCAAAAAAGTCGGCGACGTTGAAGACACACCACTAGGCCACAGGCCAACTCTTGCTTTCTTTTACTGCTATTTTTTCTGCAAGTTGTGCTGTCATTATCCAAGGAGTCCATCTTAGGGAAGAAGTAAGAAGCACTTATATTTTATCAGGTCCTTTAGAGAACATGGTTCTGCTACACCAAAACTAGGAGATGAGCATATTAGCTAAACTAAATCCTACTTACAGTTTTATAAATTGAATTTCTTTCTTTTATCGGTAGTGTTGGAAGAAATGTCCATCTGGGTTCAGTTCCAAGTGGGGAGAAAGACACTGGAAACATGGAAGCTATTTGGAAAGATGGTTTAATGGTGGACAGGACCACATGGTTTGAGGTCCTGGGCAAAATGAGCACATGGGAGAGAGAGAGATTTATACCATCTCTTGGACCCTGTTCCTGTGAAGGAAATGTATTCTGATTGATTGTCAGACTCCCATGGGGCCATGCAGGGGTAACTTTGGAGGTTGTCTTGAGTCCCAGGCTTGGTTGAATCTTGCTGGGTGATATAATCTCCCCAAGTGCCATGTGGTGAGTTCTGTTGCTAGATGGATAGAGGACTAATCCTATCATGTTCTGAGGGCCATGTCTTAATCCCAACACCCTGGAGCTGAAGGGGGGGCAGGGAGCTGCAGGGAGCTGCTTTGTCTTTAAAACATGTTTCTCCTTTTCTCATTCAGGGAGATATAATATTCTGTCTTTCCAACATTTCCTAAAATATTTCATTCTTCTAGGAGTGGGGTAGGTGCTAACTTTCTTCAGTAGTTAAAAATCACAAGGATTATTTTAGTTTACAGATTTTTGCAATTTCTAACAGAGCCCCTTATGAATACAGTGGCCATATTTTCTTGGAAGTAATATAGGACAAATTGAAAAGAGGGCCTATATGAAAGAGGTTTGTAAGAATATTTTAATTGTTTATGTTTATAATTTTATTTACAAGGAAATGATGCTGATGATGATATCCGTTCAGTTGAGTCCAACACTTTGCGATTCTATGAACCAGGCTCCACAACTTTCAATCTTGCACTATTTCTTTGAGTTTTTCTATGCTCTGGGCCTGGTTTCTTTTTACTCTTTACTCAGTTACTCTGATAACTCTTCCAAACAGAATTGCTTTCTTTAGTGAATTCTCCTGCATGACATGGCCAAAGTAAATGAGACCAGGAAAATCAAGAAAAATTCTACAAAAATGTATATTCTGATAAAAATATCTAAAATCAAATAGCATATCTAAATGTATTTTAAAAAGACTATTCAATTCCATTTTTTTACATGAACGTGAAATACTGTGTATTAAATGGAAAATCTGAAATGAGTTTTTGAAGAATAAATACTTCTAAAGGACAGCTTTCTGAAATAAAGCACAGTCCTTTATAATAGGACGTATGATCACTGTAATTAAGGATCTCGAAAAATGCTCTCTTACTTCTTGGTAGCCTATGTTATACTGATCTATGACCGTAATAAATATTTGATTTGATTTAGTGGCCTGCATTCTTTTCAACTGCATAATTACATATCAGAACAAATGAAATATGGCATTACACACTTTATATGATACATGAATTTCTAGATTTCTAGATTACAAGCAAACTTATCTATTTTGTAATAAATGATATTTAAGCTACATAAAAATTATTCTTATTTAGTGAGGACCACCTTTTGAGAAAAAGCTCAGGAAGGGAGAGAACATGGTTTGTAAGAAAATATTGTAGTTTTAGTCTCCAATTTGACTGAAAATCTGGAGAACTGCTGCAATATCTATGGACAGTACTGAGATAGATGGATCAATGGTCAGTTCAGGATAACTATTATGTTTTTACATTTCTTTCCCACTTTATATTGCTGAATGTTAATGTGCATTACATTAAATGGAATTAACCATGTTCACTTATAAATGTGGTGCGGCACTGCAATGAAGAAATGGGCAACGGAGCGGCAAGTGAGAGGGAAAGAGGTGGCCGCTTTCCCTCTTTCTTCTCCCTGCTCCTCCTCCTCCCATCATGCAGGCCCTCCATTTCCCTTTTCTCAATTGCAGCACAACACCTAGGATCAACTTTGATAGCAGGGAGGGTAATTTAACAACCGGTTCACCCAGAGTCAGGTTGGCTGTTGTGCAAGACTTGTTCCGCATGTGCAGAAGGATGGGGATGGGTCACGCCTCCCACGACAGCCAACCTGCCCCTGGGAAAACCATTATTTAAATAAATTAAATTATTTCAATCCCACCACTGAGTACACTGGTCTACAAGGAGAAAGCCTCAGAAATGAAAGTAGCTTAATTTTACCATAATTGGGTCACTAATAAAGGAAAATTTAGTCCCATTTGGACTACTGCAATGCCCTCTACATGTGGCTGCCCTTGGGGTGTACACGGAGGCTCCAGCTGGTCCAGAATGCAGCCACGTGGGTTGTTACGGGAGCTTCCCATTACTCCCGTGTTACACCTCTCCTGCATGAGCTGCACTGGTTACCGGTGGTCCTTCGGATCCGCTTCAAGGTGCTGGTACTTACCTATAAAGCCCTATATGGCATGGGCCTGGGGTATTTTCAGGACCACCTTCTGCCTGCCTCCCACCGTCCTGTGCGTTCACATAGGACAGCCCTCCTCCGGGTGCCATCGGCCACAATGTCGGCTGGTGGCACCCAGGATGAGGGCATTCTCTGTGGGCGCACCAATCCTTTGGAATGAGTTACTCACGGAGCTCCAGATGGCTCCCGACCTCCGCTCTTTCCGCCATGACCTGAAGAGATGGCTTTTCCAACAAATTTGGGTGATTCTTAATTGGGAGATTTTAAATTGATTGTTTTTAGTAGTTTATTTTTATTGTTTTTATCGTTTAATTTTGTGAGCCGCCCTGGCTCCAGTTTCCAAGATACAGCTTCAGGTCAAAATTGCATCAAAATAATTCAAAATTATGAGAGGGATGTGCGATTATGGTCCATAATTTTTCTGCAAAATGTGATATAGCAATGAGAATGGTGCCACACCAATCATTATAAATTTATCTTTTTATTGATATCAGTAACATAACTTTCCATTCATTTAGTGGTTTTTCATGAAACATTTTCATGCTTTTTTTTCTCTACGTAGAACTACCACTTTTATTTGCTAAATTTGCTTTGAACTGATTTGGTCCAAAAGATGAGGAGATGGACCAATGTTCTTTGTCTTGCCATCTTATAACAGCAATCATTGTTTACCAATGTTATGCAACAAGATTTCCCCCCTAAATCAGATTTCACTGAATGTCATTTTAAGTCAACATTTAGGTACAAATAATAATGGATATGCATGTTCAAACTGTATCCTAATGAAAACAATACATGATTATTAGATGATATCCACACCACTGGTGAAATCCTCCGTGGATTGCCACTGGTTCACTGCCCACGCATGCACAGTGTGCGCCAAAAGCATGCTGTGTCAGCACTTCAAGCTGCATTTACTCTAATGCTGACATAAGAAGGAGAAGTGGAGGTGTCTGGAAAGAGACTTTGACTTTCACCTACTTATTTTCCCTGGAGATAATATCCCCTAGGAGATGGGATGGGAGGGGGGAAATTCTTTTGAGCTGGAGCAGAAGATTAGGGGTAGAATGACTTGGAAGATGGCCAATGAGTGCAGGGGAGTGAGGAACGGAGCCTTGGTAGTACAGTGGTTTAATGCACCCTGTTATTAACATAGCTGCCTGCAATTTCTGCAGGTTCGAATCTTACCAGGCTCAAGGTTGACTCAGCCTTCCATCCTTTCTAAGGTAGGTTAAATGAGGACCCAGTTTGTGGGGGCAATAAGCTGACTTTGTATAAATATACAAAAGTATGAAGGCTATTGCTTAACGCATTGTAAGCCGCCCTGAGTCTCCGGAGAAGGGCGGCATATAAATCAAATTAAAAAAAAAAAAAACGGAACGGGAGGGTTTTGGGTCTGGAAGTCAGTGTTGGCTTCGATGGAGTCGGGTTTAAAATGTCGTGCTTAATAAATAGGAGTTTTTCTTCAAAGACTTTGTTTGAAACACAATTTATTTGAGACAACCTCGAAGCTTGACAGAAAGCCAACACTCCTTTCCAAGCCAAACTGGCTGACCTCCAGATCTCCAGCTCCCTGCCAGATGTATGGAGTGAGTGGAGAAGAAGTCCGGACGTCATGGTGGAAAGCAAACTGTCCGAAGAGAGTTTAATTCAAGCGACTGGAAAAGAGCCAATCTTGATCCCAGCCAGTTTGGATGCTACGGAGCCTCAACCCCTCCCTCCTCCAGCGAAGCTGCAAGACAGCCAAGGTCAGATGATTGTGCCACAAACCAAGAAAATAAAAGATGAGTATTGGTGGGCTTTGCCAAAATCCTCAGAGGCTGAGTTTCCCTTCCCGAGAGCTCAGGGGAAGGGAAAACCCCTGAGTGAATTGGGGAGGGCAGACTGGCTATGGGACTGGCAGCAGGCCAGGCACCAAAAAGCTTCAGGGAAGCCACTCAAGAGCCCCATAGACGAATTGAAGGAGAAATTTGAAGGGTTTCCGGTTCCGGTCATCATGCCAGCAAGATGGATTTGGAGTTAGCTCCTGTCACGATCTTGCCAACTTCTTAGCCTGGACGGCTTTGTTTTGCCGGCGGCGGCCCCGGAGAGGCAGCTGCAAGCGGAGAGGAGCTAGGAGCATGTTAGGAGTGGCAATCTGGCACGCGAAAGCGAATCTCTCCTGTCCCAGGCTGAGAAGGCAGCACCAGTAATGGTGGCTCCGTAGTGATGACTGCCCATATAGGAAGGGAAACCTGATCGCGATGGACAAGGTGCCCTACACCTTCAACTAAATAAGAACTAATGGAGACAGTGTTTTGACTCTTCTGAGAACCCCATTGGATATGCTGAGGTGGTGAGATCTATGAAAAGTGCCCTGTGTGTGGTTGGAGCAAAGACGGGACAGCGGCTACATGTGTTCTACTCCTTATTTGTGGAGTCGATTTTGAACTGTGCTGGCTGAATGGAATATTTGAAAAGGATTGAGTTGTGAACTGTATCTGGTGGAGGGTGTAATTGATTTTGGGTTGATCTCCTGCTCCCCATTTATATTTTCTATAGAGGATTTGGGAGGACCTGGTACTGAACAAACAGCTATACTTTTTGCTAGAAATCTATTACCCTTTCCCCACCCCCTTTTCCACTCAACATGTTTTTCATAGAGTGTGGGTGTAGAATAGCGCTATACCCCCACCTAGTGGAGATCTCTATTATAACCTGTGTACGGCAACTCCAGGAAGAGAAGAACCCTGCTGAGTAATATTTCTTTTTGGATTTGGATTTTTTTCCCTTTTTTCTTTCTTTCTCCTTCTCCCTATTTTTTTTCTTCCTCTCTGAACTATGCATTGAATCCTACCTTTACTACCAATTAGACTGCTCACTTGATTAATTCAAATCTTGCCTACCCTTGACTACCCCTTTTCTTTGGAACTGATCAGATAAAAACTCCTCCTATCAATATGTCAACGGCAACATCAGTGGTAACCGCAAAAACTGGGAAAAAAGTCTTGACATTCCCTATGGTTGCTGCTACGGCTACACCCACCTCATCGCCTTCGTCTGCCAGGTCACTGGATGATATGGGTGCTGCAGGAAAACCACCATCGCTAGCAAGCTTACAGAACATGCTGCAGGCTATGTACAAAGTGATGACCAAAAATCAAGAAGCTATTTCTAAAAATTTAGAGGACCTAACACTAGATATTAAAGGGGAGTTGGGAGCCGTTAGAAATGATATCAAAATGTTGAATGAGAGCTTGGAAGGTGTTCAGGGGGTCTTGACGCAACAGGAGAGGACAGGACAGGAAAATATAAGACATTGAAAGGAGGATGGGATGATGTGAGGAAAGTCAAGATGGAGAGGAAAGGGGACTTCCGGTTTCCCCGTCTTCGGCGGCGACGGTGCTTTCTTTTAGCACCGCCACCCCCGCCGCTTGTAGAGCCGCTTCCCGATCGTGAAGCGGCTTGAAATCTTCAAAATCCCCAGGATTAATTAAGAAGAGGCAGCAGGGTACAGGTAGAGCCCCTGCAACCCCCCCAGGGAATTGTTTCTGGGGAGGAAACAGGCGCGGCTCCCTTACAACCTGCTGAGACTCCGGGCGGCGTGGGACGTCTTCTGCCTTTGCAGAACAAGCCGACTTCAGGAAACCTTTAAAGAGCGAGGAAATAAGCCAAATAAACACTTGAAATCCACTTGAACTCTGAAACTCTGAACTGCAAGTATTAGCCCTTTGCTGATTTTTTATGCTGAAGTGAAAGTTTCGGAATGAGTGAAAGTGACTGAAAAAAATATGGCGCTCAGCAAATGAATCAGTGGGTGTGGATTGGTGAAGTTACCTTGTCTTCTATAAAGTTAAAAAGTTGCTACAAAGTTGCTCCGGCTGTAACAGAAATAAGAGGAAAATCTCTCCCTTGTACTTGTTTTTGCTGCACTATAGTTTTGCTTTGAGTAAATCTGGGGGACTTTCTTAGAAGGTTTTGTGGAGGTGGCAGAAGAGGCGGAACCTCCCTTTTTAGAAAAGCCAGCTTACGTGGCAGGATGGCTTCAAAGAAGCAGGAAGGCAAAACAGGGGGGGGGGATCCCCCCCACGTAAACAGAACACGCAGTCACAAGCTCAAAAAAAAGATCTGGACATGGGAGATTTAAAAGAATTCATTTCAAATATTTTGGATGAGAAATTTCAAGACATGGATGATAAAATAAATAAAATAGATGAAAAAATCCAAAAGTCACAACAGGAAATTATGCAGGAAATGCAGCAGAACCAAAAGATGGTGACCAAAAAAATAACGGATGTGGCGTCTGGCCTGGCAGGATTTATTATGAAAGTTGAGTCAAAAGTGGATGAATTTAAATTAGAAGTTAATGCTAAGTTGAAAAATAATGATCATAAATTTTTTGATGTTGATGACAAGATGCAGAGAGTTGAGAATGACATTGTTATGATGCAATTCCGGGCAATGGAATTTGCTATATGGCTTCGAGGAATTAGAGAAGAGGAGAGACAAGATTTGAGACAGATTTGTGCTGAAGCCCTAGCTGTGGTTTTAAAAACTGATCCTGAGATGGTCTTTTGCAAAATAGATAAAATCTACAGAGTTAACTCGTGGGTGGCCAGACAAAGACAATTGCCCAGAGATGTGGTCATATATTTTACAGACAGAGCAATAAGAAATGATATCCTGCAAAAATCTTTCCTCACTTCTGTGCAAGTGAGCAGATCCAAGGTTACAGTTTACAAGGAGCTCCCACCTAAGATGTTGAAATCCAGAAAAGAATATGGTTTTCTTGTTAAAGAACTGCAGAATAATCAAATCCCATTTCGTTGGGACGCTCCAACTGGCATAATTTTGAGATATAAGGGAGAGAAACACCACTTGAATACTGTGGAGAAGGCGGAGCAATTTTATACGGACATCTTTAAAGAAAGAACACCATCCCCACGCACATCTACAGTTTTGGAGATTAAAGAGAGTGATAAGAAGCAACCTCAAGAATTGCAACAACAATCTAAGCAGGAATCAGAGGAGTTGAAGGGCGCTGAAGGAGGTTTTCTGGATGAGCCCTTGCTGGAACCTTCTCCAATCTTGGAGCTGGCTTGGGCGGCTGAAGTTAAGGACCAGCGTATAACCCGAGCAAAAGCCAAGGAACTTAAACAAAAGTTACAGCAGGAAAGGCGAGATGAAGCTGGGGCTGTGGGGAATGCAGGACAGAAGATTTCGGATGAAATCCTAAGGTTCTGCGCTTCGCTCCAGAAAGAGAATGATGATGATTAAATGTTTATCTTGGAACGTAAATGGGCTGAATGTAACACAAAAAAGGAAGAAAGTATTTACATATTTAAAACAACATAATAATGATATAATCTGCTTACAAGAAACGCATATTACAACTCAAGATCAAAACTATTTGAAAAATTCCAAATTAGGAACACATTTTATATCTTCAACTAACCAAAAAAAGAATGGTGTGGTTATTTATGTAAATAAAAAACTAACAGCCAAACTTATAGAAGCTGATCAAGATGGTAGGTTTGTAGCAATTGAATTGCTTTCTGCTAATAATCAAATTCTTTTGATAGGAATTTATGCTCCTAACCAACAACAGGACTATTTTTATAAAATGCTGCATACTAAAATACTCCAATGGGATTACAGATCTATTTTAATTATGGGAGATTGGAATGGAGTAATTGACTCTAAATTAGACAAAAAGACTTTGGCAAAGTCAAGAATTAGATTACCACAGACTTTTTTTGATATGAAAGAAGATCTGGAATTAAAAGATATTTGGAGAATACATAATCCAAAAGAACTGGACTATACTTTCTTTTCTGACAGACATAGATCTTTTTCCAGGATTGATTTTATTTTGTTGTCTGATGATCTACTTCTTAGGACAAAAAGAACAAAGATTCTGCCAAGAACTTTGACTGATCATAGCCCAGTGTGGATAGAAATTGAGACATGCAAGAATGAGAGACGCTCTTGGAGATTAAATGAAAACTTGTTCAGATATGAGAAAAATGTAATAGAACTTAAAAAGTATCTGAAAGAGTTTTTTGAAATGAATCTGAATAAAGGCACCCCAATGGAAATTGTGTGGGACGCAAGCAAAGCTTATATGAGAGGGGTGCTTATATATATGAACTCCAAACATAGGTTGATTCGACAAAAGAAAAGACTTGAACTGGAAGCAGAAATAAAGAACAAAGAACAGTTACTTATTAAAAATCCAACAGATGAAAGAATACTTAGTGTTATAAAACTTTTGAAAGACCAATTCCAAATGCTTACAGCGGAACAAGTTGCAACAAATTTACAATATGCGAAGCATAATACATTCTGCAACGCTAATAAACCAGGCAGGTGGTTGGCTTACATATTAAGGAAGAAACAGAGCGCACGGATTATTGATAGTGTTGATATTGGGGGGAAAGAAGTTTTTCAACAGAATTTAATAAAAGAAGCTTTTCTTCAATATTACACTAAACTATATGCCAGAGAGGAGGTGCAGAATGGACTTATAGAAAAATACTTAGACAACAAAAGAGTTACAAAAATTACTGAGCAACAAAAGGAAAGAATGGATTATCCTATAACAGAGGAGGAGATAATTGCAGCAATAAAACAATTAAAAACAGCCAAAGCTCCTGGAACAGATGGTCTGACAGCAGTGTATTATAAAACTTTGCAGGCAGAAATGGTGGAACAACTTAGAGACTTATTTTGTAATATACAACAAGGGGGAAAAGTACCCCCATCATGGACTACAGCTTATATTTCTTTGATACCAAAAGAGCAAGCAGGTCCCAAAAAACCGGAGAATTACAGACCAATATCTCTTTTGAATACGGATTATAAAATTTATGCAAAAGTATTAGCCAACAGACTGATGCCAGTAATTCAAAAGGTGATTCATGATGACCAAGCGGGATTTATTGAGGGTAGGCACATGAAGGACAATGTAAGGCAAGTAATAGACTTATTGGAATATCTTGAGAAGAATAAACAGATTCCTGCAGTGCTGGTTTTTTTGGATGCGGAGAAGGCCTTTGATAGAGTGGATTGGAATTTTCTATTAAAGACTTTAAAAAAGATGGACTTTGGGGACCAATTTATACAGGCGGTTTCAGCAATTTATCAAGAGCAAAAGGCACAGATCATTATCAATGGAAGCTTGACAACAGAGTTTAAAATTGAAAAAGGAACAAGACAGGGATGTCCACTGTCCCCATTGCTGTTTATTCTAACACTAGAAGTCTTGTTAAATACAATAAGGGACTCTAACACTTTGAAAGGTATAATGATAAGGCAAGAGGATTACAGAATAAAGGCATTTGCAGACGATCTGGTTGTTACCCTAGCACAGCCAATGGAATCGATAATCCAGATGAAGGACATTATACAAGACTATGGTAAAGTTTCAGGTTTCAGACTGAATCAGAAAAAAACTAAGATGGTAGTCAAAAATATGACACAAGATCGTAAACTGGAGTTAGAAAGGAGGGCAGGTTTTGAGATTGTACCAAAGGTAAAATATCTAGGAGTCCAGGTTGCAGAATCAAATATGAAATTGTTTCAAAATAACTATGAGGTGTTGTGGCGAGAGGTGCAAAAAGATATGGAGACTTGGAAAAAACTGCAGCTGTCTTTACTTGGAAGAATAGCAGCAGTTAAGATGAATATTTTGCCAAGATTTCTTTTTTTGTTTCAAATGATCCCGGTGCTCAGAAATGATAAACAATTAAAAGTATGGCAAATTGGTGTGAACAAGTTTGTCTCGAACGAGAAAAAGCCAAGAGTAAAAATGAAAATTATGCAAGACATTCCAGAAAGGGGAGGTCTCAAACTTCCAAACCTACAATTATATTATGATGCAACAGCTTTGACTTTAGTAAGTGATTGGTTTGGAGGAAAAAAGACTGGAATATTAAACGCAGAAAGTTTCGATTTGGAATTTGGATGGCACGCTTACTTATTTTATGACAGTAAAGTGGATAAAGTTTTTAAAAGCCATATACTTAGAGATTCTTTGTTGAGAGTTTGGAAGAAGCACCGAAACAAATGGAATTATAAAATACCGCTATGGCTGGATCTTGGTCATACCTTGTGGAATACAAATATAATGTCACTCGGGGGGTTTTTATATAAAGAGGTTCTTTTTACAGATGCGGGCAGATGGCAGCTGAAGACATTACAGACATTGTTGGCTGAAGGGATCAATTTAACCTGGTTACAATATAATCAATTGCAATTGAGATGGAAAGAGGACCAAAAAACTGGTATTATGATGTATGAGGAAGAATTAGTTAGACACATAAAAGAGAAAGGACCAATGCATATTAAAAGACTTTATAATGTTTTGTTAGAAAGGGATTCAGAATCTGAGCTAGTTAAAGACTGCATGATTAAGTGGGCACAAAATTTTGAGGAACCAGTGATGTTGGAAACATGGGAAAAAATTTGGGTTCAGAATGTTAAATTTACACAGTCGCAGAACCTGAGGGAAAATTTCTATAAAATGTTTTATAGATGGCATTTAGACCCCAAAAGATTGTCGTGTATGTATCCTAATGTGCAGCCTAAATGTTGGAGATGTGATTGCCTAGACGCTACATATTATCATGTTTGGTGGACCTGTAAGAAAGTTAAGGCTTTTTGGATAAAAATTTGGTGGGTCATGCAGAATGTTTTGAAGAAAAAAATTCAGTTTTCTCCACAACTGTTCTTATTGGGTATAGTTAAGGGTTTTACATCGGGTGAAACAAAATTGATATTGTATATGATAACTGCAGCAAGATTGTTGATAGGCAAATACTGGAAAAATGAAGCGCTGCCTACGATTGAGGAATGGACTTTGAGGATGGCCAGTTTTGCAGAGATGGCGAAGATCTCAGCATATTTAAAAGATTGTTTTCAAGAGACTTATGAATGGGAATGGAAGAAGTGGATAAATTATGTTCAGCATAAATACCAAACTAGGAAGTACCAAATAGCTTTTATTTGAAAATGTTATATCAAGATAGAAATATTTTAAGGTCGAGGGTGAAAATTTGTTAGAAGATGTTATATTAAGACAGAAATATTTTTAAGGTTGAGGGTGAAAATTTGTTAGAAAATGTTATATCAAGATAGAAATATTTTTAAGGTAATCAGGATGAAAATTTATTTGAAAATGTTATACTAAGATAGAAATATTAATGTTAATGTAAGGAAGATGAAAATTTGTAAGGGGGAGGGAAGGGTTCAAGTTTTATATACAAAGGAGGGTTTTTTCCTTTTATCTGATATGAGTATACTAGGAAGTCTGGGGGGAGGGGAGGGTTAGAGTGGGTTAGGGAGGTTGGGAAGATTGGGGGGGTTGTGGGGGGGGGAAAAGGGGTTGAAAATGTAACTGTAAAACTTTTGCAATAAAAAAAAAAGATGGAGAGGAAAGGGAACAAATAGCGGTGAGCAGGGCCTTCGAAGAGGAAATTATTTTTTTGGAAATGGAAAGATCATCTTTCTATTTGAGGATTCAAAATGTGGTGGAAGAAATGGGGGAGCCATTAAGAGATATAGTAGCAGAAATACTGGCTGGGACTTTGGAGATCACAAAGGAAGAGGTTTTGAGGGATATAGACGATGTGTTTTGGGTTCACACGAGTTATGCCAGGAGACAGAAACTTCCGACTGAGGTTCATATCAGACTATCTAAGAAAGCTCTTAGGGAAGAGGTAATTGCGAAGGCTAGAGATAAAACAGTAACCTATAAGGATAAACAATTGATATTTTTGAGGCAACTCACTAGGCGGGTTCGGGAAATACGACGCAATTATCACTTTTTAACGGCCCAACTGAGAAAGCATAAAATATTATATAGGTGGCTACTCCCAGAAGGTTTATTATTTACTTGGGTGGAAAAAAGAGTGAGAATCGACAATCTTAGAGACGCTAGAGATTTCTTTATTAGACATTTGAACCCCTCAGAAGCAGACATGGGAGAAGAGTTAGAGAGCAAGAGTGGGGAAGAAGTACCAGAGGAGGAAGAGAGAGGGGAAATAGAACAAGTAGGTGAAAGGAAGAAAGGGAAAGGACAAACTCAGACTCAGGTAGAGAGGGGTGTTGAAACAAGACAATCAAAAAAGAAACCTCAAGCAGAAGGCAAGTAAGGGTAATAAGGAAGATGGGATGGGGGAAGAGATGCGTCTAATGTCTGTAAATATCAATGGATTGAATAGTCCAAATAAAAGGAAAAAGGTTTTTATTAAATTAATGAAAGCACGTTTGAACATAGTATGCCTCCAAGAGGTACATATAAAAAGAGATCACCTCCATCTATTGAATTATAGCAAATTGGGTCAACTATATACATCCCTAGCAGAAACAAAAAAAAGAGGAGTAGCTATTTATGTACAAAAACACATAAAGTCGAGGCTGATTTTTGCAGATGAAGACGGGAGACTGCTGATGGTTGAGGTAGAAATATGTGATAAAAAATGTTTATTGGTTTGTATATACGCACCTAATGGAAATCAGAAAGTTTTTTTTCAGATCTTACACTCTAAACTTGTTGAATATGATTACCCACATATCTGTGTAGTGGGAGACTTTAATGCTATAGAGGATAAAAGCAAAGATTATATATCTGAAAAGAGGAAGCAGGAAGGAGAAAAGATACGGTAAAGAAAAGGTTGCCTTCTACCTGGCAGCAAATACAAGAAGAATTTGGACTTAGAGACATTTGGAGGGAAAAGCACCCAGATGATAAACAATATACATACTTCTCCGCCAGGCACTCATCTTGGTCACGGATAGATGCGGTGTGGCTGTCAGGGGAATTGAGTCAGGGGATACAGAAAGCAGAAATAGGCATCAATGAGTGGGCAGATCACAACCCTCTTTGGATAACATGGGGAAGCCGGAAAATAAGGCCTAAGTGGAGATTGGACATAGGAGTTTTTAAAGATGAGCCATTCTTAAAACACCTAAAGAAGGAGATGGGGTTCTTTTTTCAGGAAAATAACAGGGAGGATGCATGCTCTTTCAACGTATGGGACACAGCGAAGGCTGTGTTTCGTGGTTTGGTGATTAACTATATGGCAGGGAAACGAAAGAAGGAAAGGGCTGAGCGTAATAAATTATTGGATGACCTGGTAAGAAGTGAGGCTATGTTACAGCAGGATCCAAGCAATATAGGATTTAAAATGAATTTGAAAGTAGCACAACATCAAATTAATTTATTAGATCAACAGGATTTGGAGAAAAAAATAAGATGGATGAAGCAAAGATATTTCGAAAGGGCAAATAAACAAGGGAGGTGGCTCATTTACTGTCTAAATAAAGAAAAGGAAAAGAATAGAATCCATAATTTGAGAGATGGGAAAGGCAATTGGATTACAGGAGAAGAAGGAAAGAAAGTAATTGCACAGGAATTTTATACTAATTTATATTGTAAGGAAGATAAGTCTGAGCAGGAAATAAAGAAATACTTAGAGGAATCAGACATACCCAAAATACCAGGCTAATCTAGGGAAGTATTGGATGAAGAAATTATGGAGGGGGAAATTGAAAGGGTCATGGGAAAACAAAAGACAGGGAAAACTCCCGGTACAGATGGCCTACCGATTGAATATTATAAAGCACTTTGGGAAATATTAGGTATGCGTATGACTGAACTATTTAATGGGGTAATTCGGGAGGGACAGACCCCGAAATCATGGACAGAAGCACTAATAACTCTTTTGCCAAAGGACGATAGCGACCTATCTCAGATTCAGAATTATAGGCCCATTTCACTTCTTAATGCGGATTATAAATTATTTGCAGCGGTTTTAGTAGAGAGACTCAAAGGGTTTCTTAATCAATTTATACATGAAGACCAAAATGGTTTCTTACCAGGCAGACAGATTAGAGATAACGTAAGAATAGTCATGAATGTTTTGGAATATTACGAAACCCATACTGATAAACAATTGGCCCTGGTATTCATGGATGCACATAAGGCCTTTGATCGTGTGAACTAGAGTTTTTTAATAGGTTTACTGCAACATATGCAATTTGGAGAAAGATTTATTTGGGCAAACTGTGCAATTTATTCGAAGCAGACTGCTAAAATATCAATTAATGGTGATGTATCCGGTCAAATTGATATTGAGAAAGGAACTAGACAAGGGTGTCAGCTTTCCCCGTTGCTATTTATTCTGTCATTAGAACCCTTATTGAGGGAAATTAGACGTAATATGGGGATAAAAGGTCTTTATATCCAAAATCAACAATATAAGGTGCAGGCTTACGCTGATGACATAGTATTTATATTAGAAGATCCGTTGATATCGGGACCGTGTCTGACCCAGGAAATAGAAAAATATGGTAAGGTGGCGGATTAAAAGTCAATAGGGAAAAAAATAAAATTATTGCCAAAAATTTAACAGTAAAGCAAGGGAAAGAATTAGAAGTGAATTTGGGGTTCCAAATTGTAAACAAACTAAAATATCTAGGCATTATTATATCAGCCAAATGTTCCACGATCATAGAAGATAACTATCTGAACCTTCTCAAGAGAACAGGTCAGGATCTAGAGAAGTGGAAGAGCATGCAGATATCCCTACTAGGTAGAATAGCAATTATAAAAACTTATATACTTCCGACATGGATATACCTATTCTACACAGCACCAGTTAGACTGGATAACAATTTTTTAAAAAAATTAAATTCCTATGTCCTTAAATTCATTTGGCAAAATAAAAAACCCAGAATTAAACTTAAAATGCTTCAAGAACTTAAAGAAAGAGGAGGATTTGGTGTTCCAAAATGGGAATACTACTATCAGGCCGCAAATTTAGTCTGGATCAGGGATTGGATATTGCTGAGAAGAAGGAGGTTGTTGATTTTGGAAGGTGAGGGGTTACATCAAGGATGGCATTATTTTCTTTGGCAAAATAAAATCCCAAAGCACAGGTGCCTTGCAGGACATTATGTGAGGAATATTCTAATTGAGTCGTGGAGGAAAATTAAGGGTAAATTTTACTTTTCAATCCCCTCCTGGCTGGTCCCACCGGAAGCTATAATGTATAGGCCTCTATATAACAAAGAAAATCACCTCTCTTACCGGGAACTTTTGGACCCCCATGGTAGTCTGAAAACAAGAAATGAGTTGGAGTTGCAGGGAAGACAACTGGATTGGTGGGCTTATGCCCAAATTTGCTCGAAATTTAAAAAAGATAGGGAACAAGTTGGTATTAATTTGAATCAGCATGATCTGGACAATATCATTCTAGGAAAAGAGGATAAAATGTTATCAAGGATATATAAACTTCTAATAGACTATTGGATAGGGGATGAAATAGTTAAAGACTCTATGATTGCCTGGGGGAGAAATATTGGCTATCCAATTGATATGACCAAATGGGAAGAAATCTGGCTCAAACATATGAAACTCCTGTGGGCAACATCATACAAAGAAAATGTGTACAAGATGCTGTATAGATGGCACCTTCCACCTGCCCGTCTTTCTAAAATGTATTCAAATCTCTCACCAAACTGTTGGAAGTGTGGGGAGATCGGCACTTATTTCCACATGTGGTGGACCTGTTCCAGGACGAGGGAATTCTGGAAAATCATACAGGCATGGATTATGGAAATCACAGGTTATAACCTAATTCTGAAACCAGAGTACTATCTACTGAACATTAGGCCAGATAATATAGGCACAAATATATGGTGTCTGTGTGTATTTATCACCACGTCAGCAAGAATATGTTTTGCCCAACATTGGAAGGGGAAAGATCTGCCAGCTGAATATTTGATTTTGGAGAAAATTTTGGATTATGCGGAAGCCGACAGACTGACTAAAGCATTGCGAGATCAAAAGGACTCTGTATATTTCCAATGTTAGGACAAATGGTATGTTTGGTTGAACAACAGACACCCAAAAAGTCAAGTATAACCAGGACTATGCTTAATATTTGTTAAACTTGATTGAAGCCTACATACCGTAGAAAGTGTAAATATCATGTAAAGTTTCTGTCGCGATCATTTGTTTGACTATTTCTTTTTTGTTTGATGTACTGTTTTAAATAAATAAATTAAAAAAAAAAGAAGGAGAAATTTGACCGTGCCATCATTCGAGAGGAGGGGCCATCGTGCAGGCCAAAGGAGAAGGGGGAGCCAGTTTGGTCTGCTGAACCGAGAAGCCATAGACTGAAGCACAGCCCTCCCCCCTCCCACAGCAGAAGGAGAGAAAGCCCAAAGATGCATCCATGGGTTCCCCCCTTACACAGCAAGCAGAGCAGCCTAGATAGGATATCACCTCCTTACCCTAGAAGGAGAGATGAAGAAGAGGACCAGTGGCACCGAGGCCAGGCTTACAGAGTCCCGCAGTGGGAGGAGAGGGCAGCGAGGGAGGACCCACCCCATTTCAGAGGGAAGTTCAATGGCAATCCAGACCAGCTAGCGCAATTCCTTGACACAGCTGAGATCTACATCAAGCGCTATGGACACCTCTACACATTTCCCAGAGCCCTAGTGAGTGCCATTTCAAAAGGGTTGGACGGAGAAGCAAGGAGATGGTCAGCAGCCCTCTACAAGAACAGGGCCCCTCAACTGCAAGATGCAGATGGGTTCTTACAACTACTACGAGCCCAGTTCGAGGAGGCAGAGGAGGACCCCTATGTGGAGGACCAGCTCAGGAACCTAATGCAGAAGGGGAGGCCCATTAGAGAGCATATCCGTGAATTCAGGAGAGTCATTGGGACCTTACCTCCCTTACCAGAGCGACTACTGGTGTATTTCTTTAGAACAAGCCTAGACAAGCGAATCGCCCAAGTGACCGCTTATTGGGACATCCCGAACTGACTCTCCGAACTGACTGGTTCCGAGTAGTGATAAAAGTCGACAGAGGGTTGCGGGCCAACGACATGTCAAATCAACCAGGTGGAAGGCAGAGAGGCCAATCGGACCAGGGACCACCCAGTAAACGAGAAACCACAGAACCACAGCCTACCCAGAGGTCAGTCACCCCACGGAGCCTGCTGAGGTGCTACAGGTGTGGGGGGATTGGTTGGTCACCTGGCAGCAGCATGTGGAACCCCAAGACTGAGGTCAGACCCACCGCCCAAGGCACAACCGGAACGAGGGCCCAAGCATGCCACCAATGTGCCACGGAAAATCCTCCAGGGTCCAGAGGTCTTTGCCCACCTAACCAAAACAAGGGGGATCCCAGATGATGGAAATCAATCCCCTGAATTGTATGACAGCGATGATGAGGGTGAAGATGACCCTTTTCTCTTCCCTATACGCCTAATGGCCCCAAAAACAGGGACCCAAGGGACTTTCCAAACCCTAATAGATTTGGGCTGCATGAGGTACCTGATTAACCTACCCATAGTCTTAAAATTGGGGATCCAAGTCAAAAAGCTCAACCACCCAGCCCAATCTGATTTGAACAAGTTGATGGATCTCTAGTGGGGGGAACTTACACCACACACCTGACCGAACCAGTGAAGCTGGAGCTAGCAAATGATTCAGTTCATAATAGCCCCCAAAATGACAGATCCAGTCATACTGGGACTCTCTTGGCTAGACAAATGGGGCCCCATCATCTGGTGGCAAGAGGGAACCCACAGGCTGAGAATAGCAAAGGGCCCCCAACCCCTGCTGCTCCAACCAGGCGAGACACCCCCCACGCAGGGCCCCCAATCCCTCCCGCCACAGCAAGGGAAGACGCCACTGACACAAGGGTCCCTCCCTAAGGGTACACCAGAGCAACTGGCGGCTATATCCGACAGCTCCCATGAGACAGAACAAATCCCAGAGGAGTACCAAGACCTTGCAGAGGTGTTTAGCGAGGCCGAGTGTGACGTTCTGCCCACCTACCATGAGGCCGATTGCACCATCGAGATCATCCCTGGGGTGAAACTACCTAAACCTAAATTGTATGCCATGACGCCCTGTGAAATGTAAGAAATGCGGAACTACATAGACAAGAACCTACAAAGTGGCTTCATTGAGCCAGCCAAACCACGGGTTGCGGCACTGGTTCTCTTCAAAGAGAAGAAAGACGTCTCTATGCACCTGGTGGTTGATTTTAGAACTATCAATGCTGTTTGCATACACAACTTATATCCCCTTCCCCTCATGAAAGACATGCTAGCCCACCTGGCCAAAGGGAAAGTTTTCACCAAATTAGACCTCCGCAAAAAGCCTTGGTAGTACAGTGGTCTAAGGCACCCTGTTATTAAGCTGGTTATTAAGACCAGCTGCCTGCAATTATTGCAGGTTCGAATCTTGCCAAGGCTCAAGGTTGACTCAGCCTTCCATCCTTTCTAAGGTAGGTAAATTGAGGACCCAGTTGTGGGGGCAATAAGCTGACTTTGTATAAATATACAAAAGGATGAAGGCTATTGCTGAGCACATTGTAAGCCTCCCTGAGTCTCCGGAGAAGGGCGGCATATAAATCAAATTTTAAAAAAAGCCTACTACCGGATACGCATCAGGGAAGGAGATGAGTGGAAAACAGCATTCAACTGCCCCCTAGGGAGATTCCAATTTAGGGTGATGCCATTTGGACTGCAGGGAGCCCCGGCGGTGTTCATGCAATTGATAAATGAGGTTCTACATGAGCACCTCTATAAGGAGGTCCTTGTCTACCTAGATGACATCCTCATTTACATAGACAAACACATACCCCTCATCCGCCAAGTGCTGGAAAAACTGCTGGGGGCGAATTTATATGTCAAGCTATCAAAATGTGAGTTCCACCAGTCACGGCTAGACTACTTAGGCTACCGAGTGTTAAATGAGGGGATAGAAATGGACCCAGCCAAACTACAATCAGTCCTAAACTGGCAACCCCCTCGCACCCACAGACAACTGCAAAGCTTCCTGGGGTTCGCAAAATTCTATAGACAATTCATCCCCTCTTTTGCAAGAATTGCCAAACCTCTGACGGACCTCCTAAAAACAGGGAGTCCAGGAACAAAACCCCACCCAGAACACCCTCTACAGTGGGACCTGGCCTGCCCACAGGCATTCAAAACACTAAAAGAAATGTTTGCAAAAGAACCGGTCTTAAAGCATCCTGACCCCAAACAACCCTTCATCATCCAAGCAGATGCCAGCAATGTGGCAATGGGGGCCGTGCTACTCCAAAAGAACAGCCAAGGGAATCTACAACCTTGTGCCTACACATCCCGCAAACTCACTGACACAGAAAGACGATGGGCAGCATGGGAAAAGGAAGTGTTTGTAGTGAGATGGGCGCTGTTGACCTGGTGACACCTGCTAGAAGGAGGCCAGAGACCGTTCGAAGTTTGGACTGACCATAAGAATCTGGAGGCCCTCAGGACCCACGAAAGTTGTCACCCAGGCAAGTCCGGTGGGCCCAATACTTCAATCGTTTCAACTTCGAGCTGAAGCACATCCCAGGGGGGAAAAACTTTCTGGCCAATGCCCTCTCCTGAATGCCCCAATACAACAGTAAGCAGGAGCAGGTAGTGAATGCCATCATCCCCTCTGCCCAAGGATTAGGTCAAGTAGTCACCAGACGGCAACATCGTGACCAGCATGGCCAATTAGCAAGTGACTTAATGACAAGACTCAAAACGGAGACATTGGCAGACTCTTGGTTCCGAGACAATCAACATCTCTTGACAAAAAGAGCATGGAAGGGGACAAAACTCTATGTCCCAGAGACTCTATGCACCCTGGTCCTCAAGAGGAGCCACAACGTTAAACCAGCGGGGCATCTCGGCTTCTTAAAGACTCTGCACTTAGTACGAAGACAGTTTTGGTGGTCCCACATGAGAAAAGACATAGACAGTTATGTAAAAAATTGTACCATCTGAATGAAAAAACAACCAGGAAGACCTCCCGGGCTGCTGCAGCCAGTAGCTGAACCGACAAGGCCATGGGAGGAGATTGCAATGGACTTCATACTAGAACTGCCGAGGAGTGGTGGAAACAAAGTGATCTGGACTGTAATAGACTTATTCTCCAAACAGGCACATTTCATACCCTGCAGCGGGCTACCCTCAGCCCGCCAGTTGTCCAAACTGTTCCTGAAACACATCTACCACCTGCATGGAGTACCCAGAAGAATCATTTCTGATTGAGGTGTTCAGTTCACAGCAAAATTCTGGAGGGAATTCCTATGGTCCATAGGGTCATCCCAAGGCCTCAGCTCAGCGTTTCACCCAAGCACCAATGGGGGGGGGGGCGGAGAGACTGAATGCCATGATAGAGCAATACCTGAGGTGCTACGTCAACTACCAACAATCTAATTGGGCGGACCTCCTATCGTTTGCAGAGGTTGCGTATAATAATGCTGTCCACAGTAGCACAGAACTAACCCCATTTAAGGTAGTGAGTGGTATGGATTTCGTCCCCATGCTAGAGTACCCAAGGGAGCCCCCTTCCTCAGTCAGTTTGACTGATTGGAAGGAAATGTTGAAAGAAACCTGGGAGAACATCAAGAAGGCATTAGCCAAGGCGGCACAATCCTATAAGAAACAAGCAGATAAGCACCGAACTCCCCAAAGACCATTCTGAGTGGGAGAGAAGGTCTATCTCTCCACCAAGTATTTGAGACTCAGATTCCCGAGCAGGAAACTGGGCCTGAAATTTATAGGACCATTCCCTATAGTAAAAGTAATCAACCCGGTTACAGTACAACTG
This sequence comes from Arizona elegans, assembly GCA_022577455.1. NCBI lineage: Eukaryota > Metazoa > Chordata > Lepidosauria > Squamata > Colubridae > Arizona > Arizona elegans. Next base: position 28,266,977 of record JAKOOJ010000007.1, on the reverse strand, counting down.
CAGCTGCCCCAACTAAAGGGAGGATACACCGTTTTCCACAGTAGCCTCCTGAAACCTGTGGTGGGGTCAACTTTAAGGCCGGTGCCACATGACGCCCCCTGGGCCCCTGGTTATTGGGGGCCACACTCACTATGAGGTACAGCGAATTCTCGATTCGAGGTAGCACAGGGGTCACCTCCAATACTTAATCAGGTGGAAGGGTTACCCCTTGTCAGAGGCTTCCTGGGTGAAAAGCAGAAACATCCAAGCTGACCGCCTTATAACCAAGTTCCATGCAGATCACCCGGGCAAGGCGGGAGGGGGCAGGACACACACACCCGGATGGGGTAACGGTACTAAACTTATTGTTTGTCTTACACAGGCCACCCTGGAAAAATGAAGGGGGAGGGGCCGGATGTCAGCACTTCAAGCTGCATTTACTCTAGTGCTGACATAAGAAGGAGAAGTGGAGGCGTCTGGAAAGGGATGTTTAACTTTTCACCTACTTATTTTCCCTGGAGATAATATCCCCTAGGAGATGGGATGGGAGGGGGGAAATTCCTTTGAACTGGAGCGGTAGATTAGGGGTAGAATGATTTGGAAGATGGCCAATGAGTGCAGGGGAGTGGGGAACGGAAAGGGAGGGTTTTGGGTCTGGAAGTCAGTGTTGGCTTCGATGGAGTTGGGTTTAAAATATCATACTTAATAAATAGGAGTTTTTCTTCAAAGACTTTGTTTGAAATGCAATTTATTTGAGACGACCTCGAAGCTTTACATGCTGCACATGCCAAAAGCATGCTGTGTGTGCATGCACAGTGCACACCAAATGCATGCTTCGCATGGAAAAAGGAGGCTTCGGAGGGTAAGTAGAACAGCGAGGGAGGAACAGCTGTGCTGCATGATTTAGCTTCATGCGGCACAGCTGATCATTGGAAATACCAGTTCTCCTGAACCGGTACTTTTATCACTACCAGTTTGCCCAAACTGATGCGAACTGGTAACATTTCACCCCTGATCCACACACATGTGTGTATATATATATATATATATATATATATATATATATATATATATATATATATATGTGTGTGTGTGTGTGTGTGTGTGTGTGTGTGTGTGTGTGTGTGTATGTTTTTCTTCTAGCCAGGTTTTCCCTACGTAGCCAAGGTTTTTTTGTAGCTCCAGCTCTGGGCTTTTTTCCTTTCTAACACCTAGCAAGCTCTAACTGCTAGGTGGGAGACCTAAATAGATCCATTTCTAGCTCGTTAGCTGTCATCAGTAGGCCACATCCATATCTTATGTATCCTCCCTGTAAAGGTACAGTATCAATTTTCTTACTTCTTTGTAGGGTTTATGTGTGTTTTTCTTCTAGCCAGGTTTTCTCTACGTAGCCAAGGAAAAAAGCCCAGAACCGAGTAGATGTGATTCTAATCACAGAACCAGGGCTGTAGAACAACTTAGTTTACGTAGGTAAAACCTGGCTAGAAAGAATATACACATAAAAGCCTACAAAAAAGAAAAAAGACACATTGTACCTTTACAGGGAGGATATCTGAGAAGTGGGTGTGGCTCACTGATGATGCCTTAATAGGCAGAAATAGCTATCTGAGTCTCCCAGAGAGCAACACAGAGTTGCAGTTTGTCAGCAGAAAAAAGGCCCAGAAACTTGTGAATGAGATTTCACAGAACCAGGGCTGTAGAACAACTTAGTTTACGTAGGTAAAACCTGGCTAGAAAGAATATGCATATATATATATAAATAAATAAATGAATAAACATGAATAAACGGGATGACACTTCACGTCTGCCTACTATTTGGAAACCTGCTCTCATAGATAGACGAATCTTAACACCATATATAAAACATAAACCAAACATCAATCAAAAAAATCCCAACCAAATCATATTCAAACCAGCCACAAAGATGAAGCCCTGCCACCTAGTGGAGAAAAACCGACCATACACCCGAAGCCAAGCCAATAAACACATACTGGGACTCCCAACCAATCAGAATGAAAAGGTGGAGCCATCCCAGAATACCAGCACCAGATTTGAAATACCAACGGCAGTTAGTACAAAATGACTGCTGACATAAGCCTGATGATGGCAGATGGGATTCTGTCGAAACGTCGCTTCTACCCTTTTAGGGATATATCCACAATTACACGGGAAGAAACCCGAAATATTAACCATATATATATATATATATATATATATATATATATATATATATATATATATTCCTCAGGTTTTTGCGGGTGTTTGTATGTAGGTCTTTGGTTATTCGGGTCTTCTCCCACGTAAAATTGGAAGTGTCTTGGCGACATTTTGACGAAGTCTCATTCGTCATCTTCAGGCTGGTGTTCTCGGCTTCGTGCTTCCAGAAGCAATGTGAGATCGCAGCTGTCTCTTCCTTTTAACCCCACTAGCAGTTAAAAGGAAGAGACAGCTGCGATCTCACATTGCTCCTGGGAGCATGAAGCTGAAAACACCAGCCTGAAGATGACGAATGAGACTTCGTCGAAACATTGCCAAGACACTTCCAATTTTACGTGGGAGAAAACCCGAATAACCAAAGACCTATATGTATGTATGTATGTATGTATGTATGTATATGTATGTATGTATGTATGTATGTATGTATGTATGTATGTATATAGTATGTATCTATACTATAGTGAATGAAAATGACTTTGGATTCTGTATTTCAGTCTTCCGAAAGCCACTTAAATAGAAATGGATTGACTTTTTTAAAAAGTCTATTTGCTTAGCAATGGAGAAATTCCCACCTCTCAACCTCATGAACATAACTGAATATAGTTTTTTTATCTTTTGCAAAGGGATCCTTAAAAAACATTGTATACTGATATTTTTCACAAGCTGTTGGAAGGTATTCCAAAGTAGCAATTCTTCCATCCATCCTTTTTATATTTAACTTTCACTTCCCATCTCCTTTTTTGTCCTGTTGACTTTTACCTCTCATCTATCCCACCCAATAGATGGCCAGCATTGTTAAAACTGATCATGCTCCTCATCTCCTGAGCAACTATCTATACGGTGACAGTCAACTCTCTTAGTGTAAAAACACATCTCTTGTTTGAAGCATTTGGATCTCCTCTTGTTATGATGTGTGTGTTCCATCTTTTTTTAAAAAAAAAAAAATACAGAAGCAATAAATGAGGAAGAAGTAAAAAAAAAACCCAAACCCAAAACTAACTGGTAGATTACTGATTTCTATGTACTTTTTCATTGTACATTAAAATTCCTAGGAAATTATGGCATTATCAGCAATAACACAATTCATTTTTTGCAGCTTTTTCGAGATTGGATATTCCCGAACCAAATAGTTCTTACCCTAATTCAGATCAGGATTGCTGATTTAAGGAATAATGGAGGGTTAGGGATGATACCAATTGTGATGGCTATCAATATTCATGCTCAAAGGGGAAAGCAGATGGGTAAAGGGCAGGAAGAAAGATTCTAATACTACACAACTGTCTAGCGGCTCTAGTCACTAAGTGGAACTGCTTCTTCTTCTGAAGATTTTAATTCAGTCCATTGTCAAAATAACTGACTAGCTAGATAATTGACTATTTTTATAGTCAATTCACAAATCCCCCAACAACAAAGTATCCACAAAAATAATTCCTCTTCTCCAAATTAAGTCCTTTTGTTGTTTAAAAAATATTACTCTGTTTTCTTTTTCTTATCTTAATTTCTTTTTTTTATTGAAAAAGTTTTCAAATACAAATTTTTCCCCTTTTTTTCCCCCCACCTCCTCCCTAGCCCCCCTCACCACCCATCCCCCCCTGTGACTTCTTCACAACAAAAACCTAATTCATAACTAATTACATAATATTTTACCATTCCCTTACTCACTCCTCTAAATACTGACCCTTACTTACGAAAAATATTATTAATATTATTATTTCCCCCATTTACCATACATTTCAAAAAAAAGAAAAAGAAAAAAAAGAAAACATTCTACTATAACATTGTATGATAACATCTAATTTAGCATAATATTATTATAACTCCCATTTTAACAATAATCTGCCCTTTTTCTCCTCCAAACTTATATATATATATTATTACAACACTTCAAAACAACATTTCGCTTTAAAACTATATGATAGATCCTACTTTAACATTTAATCTTTTGTATATATTAATATAACATTTCAAAGCAGCCTTCGCTCTACGTCCTAATTCAACATTTATTCAACTCTATCCATTTCCTCCACTCCCCCAGATATATCACTTAAACATCCCTTTACTTAAACTAATCAATCATTAAACTAACCTATTCCCACCCAGTTTCCTACAAAATTACCCTGCACTACAATTCTAAATATCTTTAATCCACTGCCCACTCTGCTAATATATATATATATATATATATATATATATATATATATATATATATATTCCATTATATATATTCCATTATATATATATATATAAAAAGACAATGACTTTAGATTTATAATCCATATAATATCTTCTGTAATGTCTTTCCACTGGATTGTTAAGTCCATCATCCATAATAGGGTAGCATAGCATCCTGGTGCAACAGTTTGTTCAAAATCTTCGATCATCATCTGCCCCCATCAGTAATGAATATCCTCATATATATATAAAAGTAAAAACAACCACCCGAGTGACATTATGATTATATTCCATATAGTTGTAATTGTGGCTTTCATCAGGATTATTAATTCCCATCATCCTAGTGGGTAACAACCAGATCTTCTGCATGCCCCAGCGTAACTCTCTTGCCTTGTAGCTCAGGATAATTATAATATAGTTATCAATACATGAAAGGAATCCAAAGTAGATAATTCAAGTCTAGCAATGTAAGGCTCTTTTCACATCCCAAAATTATGGCATTGCAGAGATCTGTCACTGTCCTCAGGATAATATTAACCAATGCTTCGCCTCCACTATGTTTTCACATATTCATTTTTAAAATCACTGGCTTCACTGTTGCTTGGTTTAGAAATTACTATTTTTGTGAGACCTATTTCTTTTTTTCTTTTTTTTTGGGTGGGGGGGGGTTAATTTCCATCCTGATTTCCTTTCTACAAGTTGTATGTCAATTGATCGGTTTTCATTCTGCTTTATAAGTTGATCTTGTTGGTTTTGTTTTTGTATCTCATATTTCTTTTTCACCACTTGCATGTCAGCTGATTGGTTTCCATACTTGTCTTTGGCTTGATGATTCATCACGTTAAAGTCAGATACCACTTCTCTCATATTTGTAAACAATCCAGCTGGGGTATCCAAAGGATCCGAAGACAATTTATCTACCGCAACCTCTGTAATTTGATGTTTTCCCTTGGTTTCCAACTACTTTTGCTTATCCTGTATTGTGCCTAAAGATGTTGAGTTCATTTTCAAAATTTTTTGATAAAATTCTTCCGCTTTTTCAACAGTATTTAGTTGATATCTTTCTCCTTGATGTCTCAATATTATACCAACTGGGACATCCCACCTAAATAGGATATTTCTTTTTTTTAACTCAGTCACCAGAAAACCAAATTTCTTCCTTTCTGTTAACATCTTAGGCGGGAGCTCTTTAAAAATCCAAATCTTTCTTCCGTACAATTGCAAAGTAGAATTGAAGGAATTTTGCACAATATTATTCCTAATTTCTTTATCTGTAAAATAGATCACCACATCTCTAGGCAATTGCCTTTGCTTTGCGAACCAGGAGTTTATTCTATAAACTCTATCAATCCTACAAAACACTTCATCAGGTTGAACCTTTAAAATCCCAGCCAGAATTTCAGAAGATATTTTCCTTAAATCATCTCTGTTATTTTCCTGCAAACCTCTCAGTCTAATCGCATATTCAGTAAAATTATGTTGCATCATTAAAACTTCTCTTTCAATCCTCTGTTGCATATTTTCTACATTACCAGTCTTTTGATCAGCCTCCATTTTAGGTTTTTCTTCTGGACTATTATCTTGAGTATTTGTCAGATCCTTTTCAATTTTTTGAATTCTATTGTCCAAATTATCCTCAGTTTCTTCCATTTTAGACTCTAATAATTTAGTATTTGCATCCAACTGAATCATAAATTCTGATAAACCGTTAGCCGTTTTTAAAATCTTTTGCTCCAAAAAGTCAAACTTAGATTTCACCAGTTCTTTAATTTCCTGCTTAAATTTTTCAAGATGCTGATTCACAATCTCATCCCTTCTTACAATCTCCTCTAAGAGAAATTCTATTATGTTAAAATCAGGTTTCTGAGACTGGAGAGTTAGAACTTGTTCATGTAATTTGTTAATGGGGGAATCCCCCCCCCGCTAACTGTTTGTCTGACTTTATAAGTCTCAATGCCATATTTCCGCCCAAACAAGCTTTATTAGAAAAGAAAAAAAAAAGCTTCTTTCCAACCAAGATCAATATCAGATCTCCAGGAGAAGAGAAAAAGAAGAGAAGAGTGAAGTTGTGTCTTCAATGGTAGCCAAAGATATTTATTCTGCTACTTTGTAATAATGGGAAACGGAAGGACTTTCCCTTTCAGCCTCTCTTCAAGCCGCGGCAGTCGCCATTTTAAAAATCTTTTTTCCTTTTTCTTTCTTAAGTAGCTTAAATAACTTTTAAAAAATAAGTAAAATACTTGCGCTTCAGGATCGCAGGTCCCGCTCACATCTTCTTTAATTAATTTATTAAATTTGCAGGCTTGCTTTTGCCACCTGGCTCTGCATGTAGCCGAGGTCTCCCAAAGCCCAGAGCATCGGCTGGGGATACGGGGAGTCTCTTCCACTCCGTCCCAAAAGTAAAAGAAGAACTTTTGGGATTATGCAGAGAGCTCTACCCACCCCAGCCGGCTCTATCTCCGTTTCCTCATGGAAACGGAGTTTGTTCAAGCCCCCATTCGGTTGTGAAGGCGGCTCTTACAGGCAGTGGGGTTGACGATCCCGAAAGAACGTCTGGCAGCGGCAAACAGCAAACCGGAAGTCTTTCTTATCTTAATTTCTTCCAAGTCCAGTTTTAAATCCAGGTGGAAGGTTTCTTTTAGGACTTTAGTTTTAAAGTTCCTCTTTTTTCCCCCACTTGAATTCCTGAGTGCCAATTAGCTGCTAATTATGCATTGGGACTTCTTTCAAGCTTTAATTTTTTTTCTTCTTACCTGTGAGTTGGTCAATCACTCACCCAGTAACAATACTCTGTTCAATCTCTGCTCCTGCTCAGATCTTAGTCTGGTTGGCCCAGCTTGTAGCGGTCGTAATGGCCTCCTGCCCCATCGCCACGTCAAAGAGCTGTCTCCGACCTTCTGAGGAACTTGCCTGTTCCTCTTGGTCTTCCGAGACACCTCTCTCTCTCCCCTGTCCCTCCAAGGTGGTTCCGGTCCGAAGACCCCCCCAACGACGGTTTGTCTAGCTGGGTTTTTGTGAAGCTCATTGGAGCTTCGCTAATTCCCAGCCAGTATCACCGTGATGCTTCCGGTTTCTCCATGCCAGGACCTCTTGTTCAATTAAATTCATTTCATGTTTTTTTCAATTCCATTTGTTTTTTAATCCTTTTCTTTTTTGTATTTTTTTGCAGTTCCTTCTCTAACTTCTTATACTCCTCTTCCAGCGGTTTTTTTTGTGTGTGTGTGTTTGCATTTGTCTTTTCTTTTTGTTCTTTTTACCCACATATGGGTAAATGCCAGTCTTCTAATGTAGGCTTTCGCTGTATCCCATACATTCTGAAGTGAAGTGTCTTCTTTTTTATTTTCCTTCTCCATGAATTGTTGAAATTCTTTTTTGTTTAATATTGTTTGATTCAAAGTCCATCTTGATCTTTTCTTTGACCTTTCCATATAATTGTGATCAGATTGTGATCTGCCCATATATGTCAGCATTCCAGAAAACCCCCAATTCCCAGTAAAGACACAGAAGCAGGCATTTTCCAAAGTTCTCTTTACTAGAATGGGTAAACTGGCACATCTGGGAAATCCCGAATCTTAAAAGCCCGGGCTTTCCTTCAGTAATTTAAAGCTCCCAAAACCATCCCCTTTCTCCCCAGTCGATCACATGCTCCAATCAACATCTGTTCCACCTCGACCTAGCCCCTGACCACTCCTCCTCCAGATGCTGGATCACCTGACCTTGACCAATAGGAAGAATGCTATTATGTCTACTAATTCCCCTCTCCTAAATCCCCCCTCCTACTTTCCCACACATGAGGAGGTGTCAGCATTTAAGCTTCCGGCCTAATATGGCTTCCAAGGCTGACAATATACTTGCTTCAATATTTACTTCTTGTTCATTGATTAATAAGTCTGTTGACATCCACATCATATCTATTCTTGACCATGACATGTGTCTATTTGAGTAAAAAGTGTATTGCTTTTCCTTCTAGTGTCCTTTCCTCCAAGTATCTTGTATGCTTAGTTCCTCTACCATTGTAAAAAAAGGTTTTTGGAAGAGTTTTCCTAAGTTTTTTATTTATCTTTGTCATTTTGTAATCCAAATCAGCATCTATTACTGCATTAAAGTCACCCATTATACAAATATTTTCATTTTCAAGTTCTATTATTTTTCTGTGCAATGTCCCAAAAAATTCTTCTTGGTTATCATTTGGTGCATATATCGCTACTAAGAGTATTTGTTTATAATTCATTGTTACTTCCACCATAAGGATCCTCCCTTCTTCATCAACAAATATTTGCTTGGGTTCTAATTTTCTTTTACATATAACACTACCCCTATCTTACTTTGATGTGTCAACAAAGTAAATATTTCTCCCAATTTGGAATACTCCAATAGTTTTTTGTATTGTTTTCTAATATTAACGTCTTGTAAACATATAATGTCCATTTTGAGTTTATATAATTTATTGAATGTTCTATTCCTTTTTATCACTGAATTTAATCCATTTATATTTATTGATATTGCTTTTATTTCTTCTTCCATGATTTATTTGTTGCTGGTTTTTGTCGATCTTGTTGCTCTTATCTCTCTTTATTCTTTTGCATCTTTTGACCTTGCACCTTCTCTTATTGCTCTTTCTTGTTCTTTTGTCCTCTCTCTTTTGTCCTCTTCTTTTTCTTTCACAGCTTCTTCTTAGTATCTGGTCTCTCTTTTCTCTCCCAGTCTTCCCTCATCTTGTGGTCTCCAGTATTGCTTCTAAAATAGTTCTGCTTTCTTTATGGTATCTAATCTGTGTCTTTGTTCTTACCAATTCACCAAAATTCCTCCTGGTATTAATCACCTAAAACTCATTCCTTTTTTGATTAAGCACTTTGTCAAAAATTGGTACTCTTTCCTCAAATCTCTTACTCTTCTGGGTATTTGTTTCAGCACTGCTATCTCTCTGTCTTTGTATTTCAGTGGGGTGTTTCTTGTTATCTGTAATATCTCTGCTTTTATTGCTTTCTTTGTAAATCTTACATGCACCTCTCTCAGCAATTTGTTTCTCATTGTATATCTTGTATGCATTCTGAATATTTCATCAATCTCATTTAATATTTTTTCTTTTGGTTCCTCCATCACTTCTGGCAGCAACTCTGCCATGACTTCTACCAAGTTTTCCCCCTTCTCTTCTTCTATGTTTTGAAATCTTAAGTAATAATCAGAGTGGTCCATCTCTAAGGCAATAATTGTTCTTTCCTGATTTTTGTCAGTTGTTGTCAATCTATCCTCTAGTTCCCTTACTCTTTTTTCTGTCAAATCTGCCTTTTCTTCTACTTTTTGTATTCTTTCTTCATTTTTCACAATCATCTCCTTGACATCTTTTAGTTCCCTGGCTACTTTTTGTATTTTCTCATCTAATTTAGCTATCCTTTCTTTCAGTTCTTCATGAAGCATCTGTATCATATTTTTTATTTCCATAGTCTCTGATGTTTTCTGTGTCTCTGCAGTAGAAGGGCTTGCTGTTGGATGTAAATGTGCCATTATTTTCTTCATCTCTTTAATTCTGCTATCCACCTAATTTGTAATCCAAATATCTAATCCACCCCATTGGATAGATTAGGGGAAAAAACCAAAAGATAAAATCCAAACAACCACCCCAAAAAGGAAGAAAAAGAAAAGAAAAAACCCGAGCAAAATAAAGAAAAAAGATGAAGAAAAAAAAAAAACCTGAGAAAAAGGTAAAAAGAAATAAAGAAGAACTTATCATTCCTCAGGCTCTTGTTGCCTTAATCCAAGTTTTCTTTAAAATTTAGCCAAACCAAGAATTGTAAAAAACAAAACAGATATAAAACTGTAACAAAACTGTAAAAAACAAAACAGATATAACAAAAAGAAAAAAACCCAAATCCAACTACTTATTCCAGCCAGCAAGTGATAAATAAAAAAATAACAGCAAAAATACAAAGGAATAGCTACAAAAAGAAAAAAGAAACAAAAAGGCAACAGTTGCTTCAAAAGTAGCAAGAGTAAAAAAAAAAAACCTAACAAGCAATTCCATTACTTCACTTTGAAAAGTTTTTTTTTCTTTTACAAATTTTCAAAAGGCTCACTGTTCAGCTAGTCTTAAAAATAAGACTCCCAGTGTGCCTCTCTTTCTTAAACATCTGTTTCTTATCAGTCCAGCCAATGTTATCAAGGTCAGCTTTATTCTTGTTTCAGTGTTTCAGTTCAATATGTTTTCTCTAGTGCCATTAGATGGCACTACAGTTTATTCTAAATCAGCAAAAATAGAAAAAGTTTAAAACTAATTTCCTTCCATCATTTCTGTCAGGATGGGGTTGAGGGTTGTCCCCGAACCGTGAACCAGCTCACGAGCAAACACACTAGGACTGAAATAAAACTAGCAGAGGAGTCTTGTATAAAAATATACTTTACTTCAAAATGTTTAAAAACCACTATATCTTTAAAAAAGCACATTAATAACAGAGTCTTATCTTGGTTAAATGAAGCCAGGTCATCTCCCTAAATTCCTCTCCACAATACCGAAACAGTCCATAAGAAAAAAACTAACATGACATTAAACAGCTTTGGTGTCGATACATCATCGAGATGGTAAAAGGGCAGCAGCGTAGGCTTCACAGCTAAAAGTCACCTGTGAAAAACAATTCAATCAGCAAATGTGGCTTGAAGCTTCTGGGAAGGAAACTGTCCAGCAGCAACAGTTCAGATGTTGGCTTGCATGCTTCAACTCAGCAAAAGGCAAGCCAAAATTGGAGACTTCAAAAGGCTCTCGACTATCTCAACTCACAGTTGCAGCTGGCTCTGTGGGAGTATCTTTACACAGCTCTTCGGCTCCTCTTCTGCTGCTATCTCTGCTGCAGCCATCAGGACTCCTTATCTGAGTTCTTCTCCCTTCTGCAGCTCTGCTCTGGGCTCTGCGTCCAGGTGCTTCAGCACTGGCTCTGCATCTAGGCCTAAACAGCATTTAGGCCCAAGTGGCAAGCAGAAAGGTCCGTGCTTATATGGGGAGTTAACCTGCAATTAACTAGGGCGGGGAAGGCTTGCAGTTAATTGCAAACAGGAGATGGCTTGATTGGATCCATACTGTTTGTAACTGATCAAGTGGCTACAGCAATTCTGAAAACACTCGTGACAATCCCCTTCTCTGTGGCTATTTGATTTGATAACAAACATACATACATCATTGGATACATATACATATCAATGGTCAGTACATTTTACATAGCCATCGATATTTTACCCAGGAGATAATGATGTTGTTCATGAGGCAGCGGTTTAGTAAACACATCCATCACCTGTTCCCTTGTTTCACAATAGATGGTTTTAATGAAACCTGTTTTCACCAATTGCCTTACATGTTTATTCTTAATATCAATATGGCGTGATCTCTGACCTACAGCATCGGCCTCTGATATGTTAACCGCAGCCATGTTGTCCTCATAGATATTTATAGGATACATGGGCTTCCTCCATAAGCTCACCAAAAGATCATCAAACCAAACTAGGTTATTGGAAGCTTTGGACAAACTCGCATACTCAGCTTCCGCTGTGGAAGTTGCAATTAGCTTCTGCTTTCCAGAGTACCAATACACAGGGCTACCATTCACATGTACAATGTATCCCGAGGTACTTTTTCTAGGTCTAACATCCCCTGCCCAATTGGCATCCGAATAACAACTCAACCTTAGTTCTCCAATTATTTCTGGCTCCAACAACAATGAGTAATTCACAGTACCCTTTAAGTATCTTAGGACTCTTTTGATCCCATTCCAATGGTACTGTGTGGGATGTTCCGAATGTCTAGACAACACGTTTATGGTTAAACTGATATCTGGCCTTGTCCAATTCGCAATGTACAACAGCGACCCAATCACAGATTTGTAAAGGGTCTTATTCTCAAACTCCGTACTCTCAGTGTACATGTTTTTAAGGAAATCTGTTGCCATAGGGGTATCACATGGTTTTGCCTCTACCATGTTGCACTCCTTAACTAATTCCAAGATTTTATCTTGCTGAGAGAGTCGAAACCCCTTCTCGGTTTTTAGGAATTGCACCTCTAGGAATTTATTTATATGGCCTAATGATTTTAGCGCAAAACTTTTGCTTAGGCCATCTGAGAACTTCTTGTAACTGTCCTCAGATTTACAAATGTACAAGATGTCATCTACATACAACAAAATTGTTTCCCTAATGTCCTGATGGTCTTTAACAAAAACACATTCATCAGCCGACGATGGTGAAAAGCCCATCTGTTTCAGGCTTTTAGTGAGACACTAGTACCATCGCTTACCAGATTGTTTTAAGCCATATAGGCTCTTGTTTAACAACCAAACATCGTCTTCCCGATGGCTTACTCCCTGAGGAACCCTCACATACAGTTCTTTATGTAATTGGGCATGCAAATACGCAGTCTGTATATCAAACTGATATATATTTTCACCTCGCATGGTAGCAATAGTGAAAGCCGTTCTCACGCTCTCAGGGTGCACCTTGGCGAGAAGGTATCTGCGTAATCGTCAGGGAATCTCTGCGAGAATCCCTGCGCTACTAATCTTGCCTTATAAACAAAACCTCCATTTTCAATAGGCTTTTTCTTAAAAAGCCATCTGGTGCTGATCACCCTCTTATCCTTGGGCAATCTCGTTGGCATGAATACGTCTAGCTTTTTCAGGCTATCTAACTCCGTATCCATAGCAGCAAGCCATTTTTGTTGTTCATAATTAGGTAAGGCCAGCACATCCTCATATTTCTGAGGTGTGGCCGAAACCTGATTGACTGAGGTAATGAAATCATCGTACCTCCTAAGTTTGTTGCCTCTGGTAGATCTAACTGGTCTGTCTCTAGGCGCATCATTCGCATCAGAGTCATCTGATGGATCATCTTCCTCGTGATCTTCATAGTGCATCTCTGAAGCTGGGTGCCTATCCTTCCCGGCCACCCCCATCTTACGCTTTAATATCCCTTTCAAGGATACATGGGATGCACACTTCCCAGAACTAGATGTATCGCTATCGTCAGGTAGATTCTCTGATACATCCTCCATGTCAGCCTCCTCTGGAACCACCTGTGCTCTGCCGAACAAACACCACACGCACACACTCAAAGGTGGAGCTATCCGGTTTAATCGTAGCTTACACGGTGGTCATACAGTAAGCGCTGAAGTTTTCTGATGAAAAACAAAGTCGGAGACGCCCGATTCCTCCACTTATCTGGCTTTATAGAACGCCCCCAAGCGCCCCTCCCTTGCTCAATTGTGCATTTAAAGTGACCACGCTATTTAATCCTTCAGTTACTTCCGGATCGCGCTGTCCCTCGTATTGAAGGGCATTTGTTTCCTTTGACATCATTTTATTGACCCTGCCCCCAGATTTCCTATACCGTCCACCACCTGATATCACCGTGCCCTGCTAAACGCTACAACACCCCCCTTCACCGTGTCTCTGTTCTTCTGGCTTGTCACATTTCGTTCTGTATCGGTTAGTTTTTGGGAGGTGTAGGCGCATGGTTGAAGAACCCCATGTTCATTTCTTTGTAGGAGAACACCCCCTACCGCCACATCACTTACATCTGCCTGGATTACAAAGGGTTTTGATATGTTAGGATGTCTTAGTATGGGTTCATTAGCGAAGAGGGTTTTCAACGTGTCAAATGCACGTTGACATGATATCGTCCAATTGATTTTTTGTTGTGGGTTGCCTTTCCCGACTGCACTTTTTCTCGTCTTTAAGAGATCAGTCAACGGTAAAGCCACCTTAGCAAATGAGGGGATAAATCTTCTGTAAAAATTTGCAAAGCCCAGAAAACTTTGTAACTGTTTTCGGGTCTTTGGAGCCTGCCATTCCAACACTGTCTTAACCTTATTTGGGTCCATTTCAATCCCTTTTCCTGAAATCCTAAACCCCAAGTAATCTATCTCTGTCTTGTGAAATTCACATTTCGATAGCTTTACATACAACTGAGCCTTCAACAACTTCAGTAATATTTGCCGTACCAGACAAACGTGTTCTTCTAGGGTATTGGAGTATATTAGAATATCGTCTAGATAAACGAGAACTCCACGATACAGGTGATCATAGAGTATACTATTGATAAACTGCATAAAAACTGCAGGGGCCCCCTGTAGACCAAATGGCATGACCCGGAACTTATAGCTGCCCAAAGGGCAGTTAAATGTGGTCTTCCATTCATCACCCGCTTTTACCCGGACCCTGTAATATGCTTCTCGGAGGTCCAACTTAGTAAAGATCTTCCCTGTCGTGAGAGTGGAAAGCAAATCCGTCATAAGGGGTAAGGGATAAAGGGGTTCCATACAGACAGTGTTTAATCCCCGAAAATCAACACACAATCTTAGCCCTCCATCTTTCTTCTCCTTAAACAGAACTGGCGCCGCCATATGCGCACGACTGGGCGAGATAAAACCCCTGGCTAGGTTCTGATCGCAATTCCTCTAATTCAAGAGGAGTCATGGAATACATGCGGGGCTTAGGTAAACTAACACCTGGTTTTAACTCTATCGCACAGTCTGTAGGACGGTGGGGTGGAAGGGCCTCATATTCCTTCTCACTAAACACACGCCATAGATCTCTGTATACGTGTGGGACTTTTTCTAGACAGGACATCTCCTTTCCAGTCGCTCCTATATCTCTACTGTCTTCAGGTGGATCAGGGCCTACTGCCAAGCGTAATTTGCGAAAAAACCCTTCCCACCAAATGGTAGGTTTCCACTTATCTAACCATGATAGGCCTAGAATGATGGGTTCAATCATTTTTTCTACAACCACAAATCATATTACTTCCCAATGATTCCCGATCTCAAGTGTCACAGGTTCTGTAACATGGGTAGCTGGTTGTCCTCCTAGCGTTGAACCATCCATTTGCTCAAAATAAATAGGTTTTTGCAATTTCACTACATGGAGTCCAAGACTGTCTGCTATCGCCCTTCGTAAAAAGCAACGGGTGCAACCGGTATCTACTAAGGCCCCTTGCTGTTCCAGTCTACCCGACCCAGGGTGTTTTAGTGTCACCTGGATAACGAACGGTCGAACAGGATCACATACCATAGGATCCGTGTGTTCCGTTTCCTCCTCAATGTTCCCCTCCTCCGTCGGTGTTCGGATGATGTCAGGAGATCCACCATTGCCATCATGACCATTGGCCTCGCCACCTCTTGTTTGAGCTGCGATACGAGAGCGCTCCGATAGTCTGGAACGGAAACCCGCCCGCCTACCGGAACCTGATGCCTGGATGTCTGGGGCCCGGAGAGGCAGGAGTGGCCAATCAAGCGCTCTGTGGCCCTCCTGGTCACACCGGTAACATCGGAATGGTCTTCGTGAGGCAATACCACCTCTTACTCCTATAGGCATATATGTTCGAATGCCTCCCCGCCCTGTTGGTGGCTTCTCCAACACTTTCCGTGGTGGGGTCACGGTGTCGCTTCACATCCGGAACTCCTTCAGGCCTACATCCAATTCGACAGTCCCCGGGATCATGTGTCGAGGGAATGGCTGACACTCGACACTCCATCTGTTTATCAAAACTATGGGAAGGGTTCTGAGTGAGAATCTCATTAGCATGGATCTTACTCCAATTAGCCCCTTCGTGAAAGGTAGCAGACCTCGATATAATCAGCTTCCCATTCGGGTACGCAAACCTAAATGCCTTGGAGCCCTGCTCATAACCGACGAATCTCAGCTTAACTGAGATTTGATCTCCTTTCCTCCTGAGCTCCTTTGGAACACGAACATCAGCCATCACCCCGAAAATGTGGAGGTGTGCCAAACTAGGCTTATGGCCGTTTAGCACCTCATATGGGGTCTTCTGCACCACGCTAGACCACACTCGATTCAAGGTGTAATTTGCGTATCTGACTGCCTCCACCCAGTACGCGAAGTTTAGTTCAGCATCCTCTAGGTGCACCGCATCATTGTCTGCAATATGCCATTGCGTCGTTCTATGACGCCATTCTGAAATGCGGAGTAAGTCACGGTGCGTAAATGGATTATGCCCTTACTCCTCAACCAGCTAGAAAACTGATTTGAATTAAATTCAGTCCCTCTGTCAGTTAAGATCTTCTTAACCCTGACTTTATGCTGGTTCTCAACTAAGCTACAGAACTCTTTGAACTTAGCCAATGTTTCCTTTTTAGACGTTAAGGGAAAGACGAACCCAAATCTACTGTGGTTGTCAACTATGATAAGGAAGTACTGTCTCTTGCCAATGGAAGGTGCAAATGGACCTACCACATCCATATGGACAAGCTGGAATGCGTGTTCAGAGTACCTCTGTGACCTCTTGGGCGCAGATTTCACTTTCAGTTTCGCACTCCTGCAAATTGAACAATCTAGAAACGTGTTACAATCATTGATCTTGGTTCCCCTTGAGTGTTTGGTTACCTTTTTCACTATAGGAAAACTCACATGACCTAACCTGCAATGCATCAAATGAGCACATTCATTGTGCAACGGTTCACCTATAGAAACTGTATTGGCATTCTCAGGTTCCTTATTATTTGACTTTAAATTAAAACTTACAAACCTTTTATTAACTTTACAATCATTATTACAAGACTCCCTCTGTTGAAAGTCTTGATACTCACTACCCAATTCTAACTGGGATCCATTATTACTACCAGATGAGATAGTATAATTTCTAGCACTAAATGCCTCAGCATTCACATTGGGGGAATAGTAAGGCAAACCACATATCTTCAATACCTCCCCAATCACACATTTGTTATTTGTAATTACAGCTGTTCCTTCTGAAAACAGAATCTCTATTTTGGGGTTCTCACATAGCCTCATTAAGCTTAGCAAATTATGGTCTATCTCAGGTACATACAATGCTTCATTAATTTCTCCTATCCCAGGAATATAAACATCTCCAATGCCAACAACATTCACCTTTTAACCGTTTGCAACTTTGACCATGGATTTATGCTTTCTCATGTTAACAAACAACCTTCAGTCACTCACAACATGGTTACTGGCTCCACTATCCATTAACCATAGTTGCTCACGCTGTTCCCTCATAAGTTCCGACTCAGTGGTTTCTACTATGCCTATAGAACCATCATTAAACCTAAGATCGTTCCTTTTGTTGCCTCTATCTGGCCATTTACCCCTTCTCTGGTTAGGAACATCTCCACTTGGTTTTCTGCCTGGAGGGAATGACCTCTTTTTGCACTTACTACCAGAAGGTGTCCTTGGACATGCCCTGGCATTCACATTTTGTGGGCAATCCCTTCTGTAATGTTCTCTTGAACCACAATTGAAGCATTTTCCAATAGTATATGCTCTATCTGAACTATCGGGCCTTCTCAAGGGTTTTTCTTTCTTGTGGAAAGATGCCCTACATTTTCACAAGTTATCTTCTGCTATTAATTTACCAGATAGCACTTCTAGAGATAAATTGTTGTAATTGACATTATCCAATTGTGATATAAAATTATCCCAGCTAGAATCAAGGGAATTGATTATAACAGTAATGAGGGTTTGTTCAGACACTGTTTCCCCCTTCAACATCAACTCCTCCCTTAACCTGTTTAACTCACATAAGTGTTCATTAATATCTACTCCCGCCTTCAACCTTGCAGAATAAAAATCCCTGTAAATTCTGTTTGTGGCATGGGAGCTTTTAAAATAGAATAACTTATGCAGTTTTACCCAGACTTCCGTTACAGTCAGGTTATAAGGTATATTGGGATATAAAGCAGGATCAATAGACATCAATAGGATACAAAAGGCCTTATGATGTAAAAGATCAACTTCTAAGGACCATGGTCTATGTGGGGGTTTTAACAACAACGATAAAACATTCTCTTTCATTAAGATGACTTGAATACTCTTAACCCATTCCTTAAAATTTCCTCCACCCACACTTAAACTTTTAAAATTAGGAGGAAGAACCTGTACATTGTTAAACATAGAAACAGACATAGATTGATCTTCAGGGTGTGGTCCGTCCTGGAACGGGCAATAAGGCATTGGAATGGAAGCACACAGCACAGTGTCTTCCATCTGGCATTCTGACAATTGTTCCTCCCCAATGGGAGGGATTAAAACCTCACGTTGTGCGGATGCAAAGCTTGTTCTGGTTTGATTACAAGAGTTCGAGGGTCCTCTCTGGTGCTCATCTCTAGGAAGTTTCGGACGCGCTCCTAGGTTCCTATCTCCAGTTGAGGCAGCCTCTGGAATAACCCTGGATGTCAGTGTTATCACGGATGGATATGTCCCGCTCGTAGCGTGTGCTGAATTGGTTGTGGACATCAGGGGTGCATTGGTACATGCAGCTACTATTCATTGAGCCAATGGCGCCTGCGAGCCATCACCAAGAATGGTTGCTAGTGACTTCCGGTTTGCTTCTTGCCGCCGCCAGACGATCCCTTGGGATCGCCGCACCAATGCCTGTAAAGAGCCGCCTTTACAACTGAAAGGCGGCTTGAAAAAACTCCATTTCCATGTGGAAATGGAGAGAGAGCCAGCAGGGGCAGGTAGAGCTCTCTGCCTAGCCCCAAAAGTTTTTTTTTACTTTTGGGGACGAAGCAGATGAGGCTCCCTATTTCCCTCGCCGTCGCTCCAGGCTTTGGGAGACCTCTGCTTATGCAGAGCTAGGCGACAAGATCAAGCCTACAAAAATTAACAGAACAATTAAAAAGGATATGAGCTGGACCTGTGACCCTGAATCGCAAGTATTTCATTTATTTTATAACAATTATTGAAGAAGGAAAAGGAAAAGGAGAAAAAGAATTTTTAAAAATGGCGACTGCCGAGGCTTGAGAAGGGGCTGAAAGGGAGAGTCCTTCCGTTTTCTATTAAGATACAAAGTAGCGGAATAAATACTTTTGGCTACAATTGAAGATAAAGCTCTACTTTTGTGTTTTGTTCTTCCTGAAGATCTGATATTGATCTTGGTTGGAAAGAAGTTTTTTTTTTTGCCTCTCTTTTCTTAAAATAGCTTGTCTGTGTGGAAATATGGCATTAAAACTTGCAAAGCCGGACAAACAAGCAGTGGGGGGGGGGATTCCCCCATTAATAAATTACGTGAACAAGTTCTAAATCTCCAGTCTCAGAAAACTGATTTTAATATAATTGAATTTCTTTTGGAGGAGATTGTAAGAAGGGATGAGATTGTGAATCAGAACTTTGAAAAATTTAAGCAGGAAATTAAAGAATTAGTGCAATCAAAGTTTGATTTTTTGGACTGAAAGATTATAAAAATGGCTAATGGTTTTGCAGAACTTATGATCAAGTTGGATGCAAATACTAACTTATTAGAGTCTAAAGTGGAAGAAATTGAGGACAATTTGGATAATAGAATACAAAAAATTGAAAATGATTTGACAAACACTCAAGATAATAGCTCAAAAGAAAAACCTAAAATGGAGGCTGATCAAAAGACTTGTAATGCAGAAAACATACAACAACGGATTGAAAGAGAAGTTTTAATGATGCAACATAATTTTACTGAATATGCGATTAGACTCAGAGGACTGCAGGAAAATGACAGAGATGATTTAAGGAAAATATCTTCTGAAATTCTGGCTGGGATCTTAAAGGTTCAACCTGAGGAAGTATTTTGTAGGATTGACAGAGTTTATAGAATAAATTCCTGGATTGCAAAGCAAAGGCAATTGCCTAGAGATGTGGTGATTTATTTTACAGATAATGATATAAGAAATAATATTGTGCAAAATTCTTTCAATTCTACTTTGCAATTGTTTGGAAGAAAGATTTGGATTTACAAAGAGCTCCCGCCTAAGATGTTATTGGAAAGGAAGAAATTTGGTTTTCTGGTGACTGAGTTAAAAAAAAGAAATATTTTATTCAGGTGGGACGCTCCAGTTGGTATAATACTGAGATATCAAGGAGAAAGATACCAACTAAATACTGTTGAAAAAGCGGAAGAATTTTATCAAAAAATTTTGAAAATGAACTTAACATCTTTAGGCACAATACAGGATAAGCAGAAGGAAATGGAAATAAAGGGAAAACATCGAATTATAGAGGCTGCTGTGGACAAACTGCCTTTGGATTCTTTAGACACCTCAGCTGGATTATCTACAAATATGAGAGAAGTGGCATTGGACTCTAACGTGATGATTCATCAAGTCACAGACAAGTATGGAAACCAATTAGCTGATACACAATTGAAAAAAAAAGAAATTTGAGACACGAAAGCAAAACCAACAAGATCAAGTTATAAAGCAGAATGAAAATCGATCAGTTGATATACAACTTATAGAAAGGAAACCAGGATGGAGATCAAACCCACAAAAAGAAAAGAAAAAAAGAAATAGGTCTCACAAAAATAGAAATTTCTAAATTAAGCAACAGTGAAGCCAGTTATTTTTAAAAAAATGAATGAATATATGAAAAGATAATGGAGGCCAAGTATTGGTTAATATTATCCTGAGGAGAGTGACAGACCTCTGCAATGCCGTAATTTTGGGATGTGAAAAGAGCCTTAATTTGTTGGATTTGAATTATCTATTTTGGACTTCTTTCTTTTATTGATAAATATATTATATTCATCTTGAGCTATAAGGCAAGAGAGCTACGCTGGGGCACGCAGAAGATCTGGTTGTTACCCATTAGGATGATGGGAATTAATAATCCTGATGAAAGCCACTATTACAATTATATGGAATATAATCATAATGTCACTCGGGTGGTTGTTTTTTTCTTTTATATATATATGAGGATATTCATTACTGATGGGGGCAGATGATGACTGAGGATTTTGAACAAACTGTTGCACCAGGATGCTATGTTACCCTAATATGGATGATGGACTCAACAATCCAGTGGAAAGACATCAAAGAAGATATTATATGGATTATAAATTTAAAGTCATTGACTTTCTTTTATATAACGGAATATATATGTGTGTGTGTGTGTGTGTGTGTGTGTGTGTGTGTGTGTGTGTGTGATATTTTTGTAATCAGGGTTTTTCCTATGTTGATAAAAGATGTTAAACGGCCATGGTGAGATGAAATCTCCAATCATCACTTTCAGGCCTGTCAGACATTTTGTGTTGTTTATTCTGAGACTTATGGGAGACTGGGATAGCACTATTTCAGTTTTTTTGAACCTCTTCAGCCAGACACACCCATATTTTATGACTCCTCCCTGTAAAGGTCAAATATTTATACTTTTTAATTCATAGGTATAAATGTGTGATATTTTTGTAATCAGGGTTTTTCCTATGTTGATAAAAGATGTTAAACGGCCATGGTGGGATGAAATCTCCAATCATCACTTTCAGGCCTGTCAGACATTTTGTGTTGTTTATTCTGAGACTTATGGGAGACTGGGATAGCAAAAATTGAAATGTTATATTAATATACACAAAAGATTAAATGTTAAAGTAGGATTTATTATATAGTTTTAAAGTCGAAGGTTGTTTTGAAATGTTGTATTAATATACAGATATAAGTATGGAGGAGGAGAAAAAGGGCAGAATATTGTTAAATTGGGAGTTACAATAATATTACAAGTTATAAATTAGAAGTTATACAATGTTACAGTAGAATGTTATTTTGAAATGTATGGTAAAAGGGGGAAGTAACAATATTAATAATACTATTAGCAAGTAAGGGTCAGTACTTAGAGGAGGGAGTAAGGGGATGGTAAAATATTATATAATCTGTTATGAATTAGGTCTTTGTTGTGAAGAAGTCACGGGGGGGATGGGTGGTGAGGGGGGGTTAGGGTGGAGGGGGAGAGAAAAATGGGGGGAAAAATTTGTATTCAAAAACTTTTTCAATTAAAAAAAAAGTATCAAACTTAGCAGAAATGGCGAAAATCTCAGCATATTTGAAAGACCAATCACAAGAAAGATATATTGTGGATTGGAGAAGATGGATTGATTATATTCAAAACAAATATGGGACTAAAAAGTTTCAAATAGTATATGAATGAATATTTGGATTTAAGAAGATATGTTATTTCTTAGCTACGTAAATAGGGAGTTAAAGTGAAAAAGGGATGAAAAGAGTTTATAGATAGTTAGCATATGTTAGATTAAGATTGCTAAATGAAATACCCTGTATTTTGCTCTGGGAAGTCGGGGAGTGGGGGAGAAGGGGGAGGGGAGGGGTGGGTAATGGGGAGGGAGGTGGGGCTCAAAACTTGGTTAAAATGTTTGTAAAAACTTTTCAATTTAAAAAAACTGAATAAAAAAAAGATAAAAAATACACAAATAAAATAAAAAGAAAAAAAAAGAATGGTTGCTAGTGTTTCTATTGCATTTGCAACCTTACACTCAACATAAGAGTCTCTTGAGTTTTTAGCTGGAGTCATTGACATCATCAAGGGAGCTAGAATTTTTATGGCCTGATCTATAATGGTTTCGACAGCAGGTGGTGCTGTATCAACTTGGCCATGGTGGTCCAACGAAGAAGCAGGGACATTCAAATCAGGCAGTCTGTTATCCCCCATTCTCCACTTATAGTCCGAAATAGGACTATAAGGATTTTTTTTAGAAAAGGATTGAAAGTCTCTTACCAGTCTGGTGTTTTCTAGGACTTCGATCTTCTTTCCTTTAGCTGTCATCACGGCTGGATTCTTCAATGATTCGCTAAAATCAGCAATCAGGTTCTCACTTGTTACTGGCAAACCTAAAGCTTGAAGGATTGCCTTCCTGAGTTCATCATCCACCTCTAAGTTTGTTTTCGAGGCCTGAAGTGGCGTTCTTCTAGTCTCTATTTCTTTAGGTGATGGTGGTTTACTCACTGCCTTAGGCATTTCAAAAAATAAGGCTTCTGCTCCAAAACCTGCAGCTCCACTACACTCTTGGTCAATTAGAGTTTGGGGTTTTTCAGCCAAAACAGTTTTGACCTGAGCCCCAGACAGTCCACTTTGTGACTCCATGCTTTTCACTGCAGCCCTGGTCAACATCTGTTTTTCCTGCTTTAATTCAATTACAGACATTTCAGTCTAGCGTCTCGCCACATGAGTGTAGGTTCGCTAAACCATCCTCTGATACCAACTGTCAGTATGGAGTTGAGGGTTGTCCCCGAACCGTGAACCAGCTCACGAGCAAACACACTAGGACTGAAATAAAACTAGCAGAGGAGTCTTGTATAAAAATATACTTTACTTCAAAATGTTTAAAAACCACTATATCTTTAAAAAAGCACATTAATAACAAAGTCTTATCTTAGTTAAATGAAGCCAAGCCATCTCCCTAAATTCCTCTCCACAATACCGAAACAGTCCATAAGAAAAAGACTAACATGACATTAAACAGCTTCGGTGTCGATACATCATCGGGGTGGTAAAAGGGCAGCAGCGTAGGCTTCACAGCTAAAAGTCACCTGTGAAAAACAATTCAATCAGCAAACGTGGCTTGAAGCTTCTGGGAAGGAAACTGTCCAGCAACAACAGTTCAGATGTTGGCTTGCGTGCTTCAACTCAGCAAAAGGCAAGCCGAAATTGGAGACTTCAAAAGGCTCTCGACTATCTCAACTCACAGTTGCAGCTGGCTCCGTGGGAGTATCTTTACACAGCTCTTCAGTTCCTCGTCTGCTGCTATCTCTGCTGCAGCCGTCAGGACTCTTTATCTGAGTTCTCCTCCCTTCTGCAGCTCTGCTCTGGGCTCTGCGTCCAGGTGCTTCAGCACTGGCTCTGCATCTAGGCCTAAACAGCGTTTAGGCCCAAGTGGCAAGCAGAAAGGTCCGTGCTTATATGGGGAGTTAACCTGCAATTAACTGGGCGGGGAAGGCTTGCAATTAATTGCAAACAGGAGATGGCTTGATTGGATCCATACTATTTGTAACTGATGAAGTAGCTACAGCAATTCTGAAAACACTCATGACAATTTCTATTTAATTCAATTCCAATTCATTTGATAAGTGCATTTAATGATAATAAAAATATTCAATCAGGTTTTCTATCTTCTCTTATTGCCAACAGTTCTTTCAATTTATTCAATTTTCCTCTCTCCTTGGACCTCATTGCTTTTTTCGCCACTATATCGGAAGTGAAGAGCCGCCACAAGCCCCCTCTCTCCTCCTCTCTTTATGACACTTTTTTCACTTTGTGCTAATTCCAGGCAAATATGAAAGGAAACGTATATATAAAAAGCCAATATCTCACCCAGATAATCCACTCTGTCTTTTACTTTCCCACTTCAGTTGTGGGTGCCCCAGCTTCTTAGTGGCACAGTGACCGCTTTCCCAGTCATCTGGTATGAAAGGCTTCTTCTGGCTAGCCAGGAAATTTGTGAGTTCCCTGTGTTAGCCAGTCCGTGCCTCTCCATACAGGACTGTTTTGGTCAATAAAGGCCCCCAAACGGCTGTGATGTCAACAGTCCCCCGGGAGCTTTCTTGCCATGATGCTGCCCCCCCCCACACCCTTTAGGATTTTCAGCCAAGGAATCTTTCCCAAGTTCTCTTTGAGTTTATTAAAACCAGCTCTTTTAAGATCTAAGACTCTGGTATCATTATGTTCTACTGCTTCTGTTTGCGTTATGTTGAATTCTATTATGACATGGTCACTTTCCTGCAGTTTCAACTCCCTCTATCACTTCTTCTCTGTTTGTAAGCACTAAGTCCAGTATGGCTGTCCCTCTAGTTCCCTCCTCTACCTTTTGGACAACAAAGTTGTCAGCTAGGTTGGTTAGGAACCTATTTGATTTTTCACTTGGTGCAGTATTAGTTTTCCAATTGATATCAGGGTTGTTGAAGTCCCCCATTACTACATGCCCTAATAGACTCAGGCTGCACCTGGTGCTTAATTAGTCTACCGATAGTGCTAAAGCTAGGGATCTGAGTGAGGAGACTGTTACAAGCCATGAGGTTCGAGCAGGTCAATGGATGTCTCATAGGAGGCTATCCCAAAATGCACCTCACTAATCCTAACCCTAAACCTAACCCTAACCCCCTCCCCCTAATGAAGGACATGCTGGCCCACCTAGCAAAGGGTAAAATCTTCACCAAGTTAGACCTGAGAGAGGCATACTACAGAGTTAGGATCAAAGAAGGAGACAAATGGAAGACTGCATTTAACTGCCCATTGGGGAGCTTCCAGTTTAAAGTAATACGATTCAGGCTCCAAGGAGCCCCTGCAGTCTTGATCACTGCATCTCATCAGTGAGGTGTTACATGAGCATTTGTGCAAGGGGGCCCTAGTGTACTTGAATGACATTCTCATCTTCACTGAAACAATGGAGGAGCATATCAAACTGGTCCGCCAGGTACTGAAAAAGTTCCTGGCCACAAACCTATATGCTAAATTGTCCAACTTTGAGTTCCACAAGACCTGCCTTGACTATCTAGGCCAGGGTGTCAAACTGGCAGCCCATGGGCTGGATGTGTCACACTCAGGCCACACCCACCCTAGATCTGTGAAGGGAAAAAACATCATGAATCATCACATGATGGGAACATGAACCCACAAGTTTGACACCCATGACCTAGGCTATCATGTATTGAGTGAGGGGGTAGAAATGAACCCAGGGAAAGTAAAAGCCTTCCTGAAGTGCCAACCCTCTTGAACCTGCAAGCAACTGCAGAGCTTCTTGGGGTACACAAACTTCTATCAGCAGTTTATCCCCTCCTTCGCCAAAACAGCCCTGCTGATTACTGAACTGCTAAAGACAGGGAAAGGGGGGATTGGGAGGCAATGTTGATGTCATGGCAATATGATGCATCTCCATGGGGCTCCATGGAATTGCGCTGAATTTGACTTGCCAGGAGGTTCTGAGGGACCCAAATCACCCTGGAGGGGTGATGAAGACAGAGAGGACACTATGCTGATCACAAGCATACCACATACTCCTTGCTTGCTGTGGAGGAGCTCTCAATCTGGTGGGAAGAAAAAGATGGCCATTGTGTGCCTGATTGGAGCTTTGACAGTTGGCCGATGCAGCAAGTATAGAAGTTGAGGAACAGTGTGACCAATCTGGGTGACATTTTTCCAACTCCTGTTGTGGAATTTATCTCTTAAAAAACCCTGGGAGAAAGTGGGACTCAAAGAAGAGGAGGTGGAATTTTTTGTTTTCCACCCCCAAGAATAGCAGCAAGCAAACTTGTGAGCTATTTATAGAACTGGAAGTAGAGAAAAGAATTTTTTTAAAAAAAGGGAGCGTCGAACCCTGGCCTGGGACTTATCATACCTGGGAGTGGGGGTAACCAGATGGCTGAACTGCGGGAACAGTGTGAATGGTGTGACGAGCAGCAGGTGAGGCTTTGGTGGCAGCAGCTACTTCCGTCTGTGCTAATCAGCTGTTCGTAGGGTCCCCAGCCTGCTTCTGGCATCACTACACCACCCATTCATTGGCTGGCTGGGAGGCCACCACCCACCCACTTGCCAGCTGATTGAACCAGGGAATGCACTGCTGCTGCCAAAGAGGGATCTGGATGCCGCTCCTCAGGTACCCTGCACAGCTGCCGCCCTGCGTTTCCGGGGCCTGGAAAGTTTGCTAGATGGTAGCTCCCAGTCTGGGCATGTCCGGCCAGCTGGAGGGCATGGACCTATGATATTAAAACGCACTGAGAGGTGGAAGCTCCCAGTGCTGTCTTTACAACAAACCTTGCTCAAGCATCGGACTCATTGCGTATCGAGGCTCTGGCCTGATTAAACGTATTGCTGGCTTGATGGTTCCTGAGTTTGTCTGTGATTGGAGGCCCCAGCCTGAGGTTGCCAACACCTCCCCTCTCCAGAGCGCATTTGACTGAGTGGTGGGAGAGACATCTTACTGACAACGATGAAGGGGAGTGGAGCTACTAGACCGCACCTGGTAGCTACACCATGGACGTGCTGCAGGAGAGGTTTGGGGATGCAAGTTTCCAGGACACTCCTCCCTGGCAGCCTTGGGAGACAAGTGCAGAGGTAGTGGCAGCATGGCAGCTGCAGAGGTTGGGCCCCCCCAACAGTTCTGCTTATGCAGACCTGTTTCCATTTAGCTAGCCTGAAGTTTCATCTCAACACAGCCTCCGGCCATACCCAGGAGGCCTTGCAAGTGGGGGCTTTGAAGCAGAGTTCTTCACTGGGTGGTTTGGTTGGATGTTCAGAGGTGGCAACTGAGAGGCCTGTTACAGTGGGGGACATTGGTGCCATTGGTGCCCAGGGCTGGAGGCCAAGGCCCTCCCAGACAGCTCGGAGGGGCCTGTGTGCTGGGGCTCCAGGGCCACGCTGGCCAGACCGGGTCCCATAGGGTCCCACATGGCCACGGGGTTCTGGCCCCAGCAGGTGCCATGGGCCCCACCACCATTATGGGCATCGTTCATCAGAAACCCTGACTGCTTGGCCTTGTTCCTGAGCCAAGCCATTAGCCACCTGGACCAAGATGCCTGGTTCTACCCATTGCAGTGGGTGATGGTAGTGGCAGTCACTGTGGTGTTGGAAGGGGAGGCTGCTCAGTGGGTGGCAGGTTTGCACAGCAAGCATGTCTGGGAGTTGGCAGATGCAGGCCTCTTTTTTGAAGGTACTATGTGCGCGCTTTGAGGATGGTCCTGTGCACAACAGGCAGAAGGAGAGCTCCTGCCATTAAAGCAGAGGGGCCATTTGGTGTTGGAATTTGTTTGGGAGTTCCGCTGGGTTAGAGTTAGAGTTGCTGGGCCTGGCTGGAGAGGTTGCTGGTCCATCAGTTTAGAGTGGGTTTGGACTGTGATCTACACCTGGCCTGTTTGTACAGGGGCATCCTGCACAGGCTTCAGGAGTGGTCCCAGGTGGTCGTTGACCTGGACACAGGACTACAGGAGTTCCGGCCTAAGGAGAAGTGGGTCCTGGGGCCCATAGGGCTCCAGACAGACTGTCTGGTGGCTACAAACCAGCCCCTCCAGCCCCTAGAGTGCCAGGCCCCATGACTAGTCTCACTCGCCCATTGTTACACTGTTTCTGGTGCACCCAAGCAGGACACCATGTGGCTGAGTGGCTGGCACTAGCTCTGAAAAAACCAACCAGGACCCTTGGAAAGATCCAGAGAATGGTCCAGGGAAGTACATCAGGCAGAGGACTCAGGGACAGCCCCAGAGGAAGGAGAAAAGATGACGATTGGGAAGTACTAGCCAGTGATCAAGGATGAGGGCCCAGAGGACCCAATGGTAAGTTAGACCATATGTCTGTTCATTGTTTCTGTAGTGGGCCCCCGCTCAGGATGGCATGGGACATACAGGGAGCTGATTGACTCAGGGTGTACCCGGTGCCTGGTCAGTCAAGCAGTAGCTGCCGCCTTAGGACTCCAGGTGAGGGAGATGGACAAGTCCATTCAATTCGAGCAGGTTGACAGCTCATTGTCCGGTGGGGCCCCGGAAACCCACATCATAGAGCTGGTATGGCTAAAGATAGGGGAGCATTGGGAAGTCATTCGGTTCATTGTAGTGGCAAAGATGACTGAGTCCATCATACTGGGATTGGCCTGGTTAGATAAGTGGGGCCCCACAATATGGTGGGAAGGCGAGTATAGAAAATTGAGGATAGGTGTCAGACCCAGACCCCTCCACATATCAATCCCTTGCTCACTCATTTCTTGCTTAGTTTTGAGTTCCCCCTTTTCATTCAAGATATCTTTATATCTAACAATATTTCCCATATTAATAAAATTTGGATGAATCAATGCTTCCATTGTTGAAAGCCAAACTGGTATCGTCAAATAATGTTGTTCTTTAATTTTCTCCCATACTAATATTAATGCATTCCTCATGTAATATTTTTTAAAGTATCCATGTTTTCCCATACCACAAGAAAGCATGCCAACCCAATTGTCAGTCATGCCCTTCCAATGTCAATAATCTTGTATTCCTCAATACAATCCATTCTTTCATCCACGTTAATACAGCAGCCTGATAATACAATTCCCAATTTGGTAACCCAAAACCTCCTCTGCTTCTTATATCTTGCAACATTTTAAAGCTAATTTTTGTTTTTTTCCCTTGCCAAATATACTTATGTATTATTTTATTAAGTTTCTCAAAATATTTTTTTCCAATTTTATTGAGATTGTTTGAAATAAGTACAGTAATCTTGGCAATATGTTCATTTTAATTGTAGCTATTCTTCCTACCAGCGATAGTTGCAGATTTTTCCATTTTTCCAGATCCATTTGAATTTGTTTCAACAATTTATGATAATTATCTTCCTTAATAGTTATACATCTTGCTGTCAACTGAATCCCTAGGTATTTTATTTTCTTTACAATCTGAATATCTATTCTCTTTATTAACTCTTTTTTTCTGCTTATCTGTAAGATTTTTAACTAAGATCTTTGTTTTTTTTTTATTTATTTTCAGATCTGACATTTTCCATATTCTTCTATTTGTTTTATTAATTTAGGCTGTATTTCTTGTGGATCTTCCAAAATAAAAACGACGTCATCTACAAACACCTGTAATTTATACTGTTCCTTTTTAATTTCCATGCCTTTTATCTCTATATCTTGTTTAATATTTCTATTTAATACTTCCAATGTCAATATAAATAATAGTGGAGACAAGGGACATCCTTGTCTTGTACCTTTCTTAATATTAACCTTCTCAGTCATATCTCCATTTACCATCATTTTTGCAGTTTGTTTATGATATATCGCCTTAATGATATTAACAAATTTCTTCCCAAAATCCATCACTTTTAGCTGTGCTAGCATAAATTGCCAGTTCACGTTATTAAACACTTTCTGTGCATCTTGGAAGATTAATGCCATTTGCTTCTCTGGATGTGCTTCATAATACTCCAATGTGTTTAAGATTATTCTCATATTGTCTTTAATTTGTCTCTTGGGTAAAAAACCATTTTGGTCTGGATGTATAAA
This sequence comes from Arizona elegans, assembly GCA_022577455.1. Taxonomy (NCBI): domain Eukaryota; kingdom Metazoa; phylum Chordata; class Lepidosauria; order Squamata; family Colubridae; genus Arizona; species Arizona elegans. The sequence continues at coordinate 28,236,875 of JAKOOJ010000007.1, read as the reverse complement.
TTGATTTAAAAATTGTGTTAGTCTTTCTGCAATTATTGAAGCAAATATTTTATCATCTGCATTCAGGAAAGATATTGGTCTATAGTTTTTATCTGTTGTAGATCTGCATCTTCTTTCAGTAAGAGAGTAATGTATGCTTCCATCCATGAATTTGGTACCTTTGTCTCTAACAAAAGTTCGTTGAATACTTCCAACATTGGAATACAAGTACCTTCTAACTCTTTATATAGTTCTACTGGTAGTCCATCTGGACCTGGTGTCTTCCCATTCTTTTGCCTCTTGGTTGCTTCTGTTAATCCATCATTGATATATGTTCATCTGACATTGTTTTCACTGTTTCGGGTATTTTAGGTAGTTCCACTTTTTCTAGGTATTGTTTTATTTTATCTTCTGAAATTAACTCTTGATCAATAAATTCTTTTTTTAAAAATATTTTATTGTTTTTTCAAAACAAAAAGAAAGAAAATGTACAATCTATCTATGCTTTCAGAAGTACAGTGTAAATACAATATAGTGAAACAAAAGTTTGAGAAAAGAAAAAAAAGATTCGTCCTTAACTATACATTATTCTATACAATTTAGCTATAATACATGTGCCAAGTCAAAATTCTAAAGTCATATTTTCATCTTATTGTTCAGCCAGTAATACCAAATACCCCATACATCATAATATTTTGAGTTGTCCTCGTTTTTTAACTCACTTGTCAGTTTCGCCATTTCTGCGCACTCTAAGATCTTATTTATCAAAGTTTCTTCTGAGGGTATAAGTTTGTTTTTCCAGCATTTTGCGAAGGCTAATCTAGCCGCAGTTATGATCTGGATTATCAGTTGGGTATTATTGTACCCAATAATTGTATAACTTTCTACAACTTTCTAGTTGTAGTACTTTCTATAACTACTACAATAATTGTATAACTTCTTCGGTTATGCCTAGGAGGAAAAGTTCTGGGCTAGGACTACCTCCTGTCCCGTTATTTCACAGAGCCAGTGTTGGATTTTAGACCAGTACTTTTTAGTCTCGGGGCAAGTCCACCATAAATGATAAAAGGTGCCGACCGTTTTTCCACATTTCCAACATATGGGAGAGAGATTTGGGAACATCTTGGCTAGCCTCGCTGGGGCTAGATACCACCTGTGTAACAATTTATAATGGTTTTCCCTAAACGTTGTCGATTTGGTTATTTTGTAGTTCCTATTCCAAGCTAACTCCCAATCATTAAAATTTAATCTATGTCCTAAATTTTTTTCCCAAATGTTCAGTTGATTTTTTGCTATGGACTCTGCCTTGTCTTCATCTAATAGATAGTTATAAATTTTTGTTAACATTTTCTTATCTGTTCCCCAAATAATTTTATCAAAGTTTCCGTGTTTCGCTGCTATACCAAATTTGTCTCTATCTTTTTGGAATCTTGAGTTGATCTGAAGATAGTTCCACCAATCCAGGTTATAGCCCTGCTCCCTCAAAAGATCCAGCGATTTAAGTTTCCCTTCTACATCGAGGATGTCCTTGTATGTACCCCATTTATAATCATCTCTCCTATTTGACGCCACCAACGCTTCCATAATGGAAAGCCAGTTGGGTACCTTGGTATAAATCCTCTGTTTAATTTCGTCCCACGTGCGAATAAGTGTCTCCCTAATTTTGTGCTTGTGAAAGTAAGATTTTTTCTTATTCTTTATATCCCAAAGGTAGGAGTGCCATCCTTCTAGGAGGTCATGTCCTTCCAAAATCAAGGTTCTCCTATCTTGTAACTTGATCCACTCCTTGATCCAAATTAATTTTGCAGCCTTTTGATATAGTTCCCAGTCGGGGAGCCCAAAACCTCCCAGATTTCTTTTTCCTTGAAGTACCTTAAGAGAAATCCTCGATTTCTTACCCTCCCACAGAAAATTTCTGATGTATTTGTTCAAATCCAAAAAGAATTTTTTGTCTAGTGATAGCGGAATGTTTTGAAATAGGAACAGAATTTTTGGTAGGATATTCATTTTAATCGCTGCAATTTTACCAATCAGAGACAATTTGAGCTTTTTCCATCTCTCGAGATCTTGATGTGTTTTCTGCAGAAGTGGGGTATAATTATCATCTTTTAATGAGGAAAATCTCGCAGTGATCCATATTCCTAGGTATTTTATTTTCCTAACTGTCTGGAGGCCTAATAAATTCCAATTTTTCCTTTTGTAGATCTGACATGTTTTTCACTATTATTTTGGTTTTATCCTTATTAAGTTTTAGGCCCGCCACCTCTCCGTATTCCTGTATTTCCTGCATTAATTTTACACCAGATTCTAATGGGTCTTCCATTATGAGGGCTACGTCATCCGCAAAAGCTTGGGTTTTGAATATTTCATTCCTAATCTTTAAACCTTTAATATCTTTGTTGGCTCTTATCTTTCTAAGTAGCACCTCTAGCGCCATAATGTATAATAGGGGGGATAAGGGGCATCCCTGCCTCACTCCTTTTTGAATCTGGAACAACTGGGTTCTGTCTCCATTCACTAGTATGTTTGCCCTCTGGTTGTTATAGATGTTCTCAATCATCTTCCTAAGGTTGGTACCGAATCCCATTAGGTCAATTTGGTTTATCATGAAAGTCCAATTCAAGTTGTCGAATGCCTTTTGGGCATCGACAAACATTAAGGCCAGCTGTTTTTCAGGATGTTGTTCATAGTATTCAAAGGTGTTTAAGACAGTCTCTGATCTGTCTCCCTGGGAGAAAGCCGTTTTGATCTTTGTGTATCCACCGATTTAGAATTTTTTTTTGAACCTTTCCGCAATTATATTCATGAACAATTTATAATCTGCGTTCAACAATGAGATGGGTCTGTAGTTGGATATCTGTTTCGGGTCGGCACCTTCTTTCAGTATGAGCGTCAAATACGCTTCCCTCCACGAATCTGGGATTGTAGTACCCGCCAAGACCTCATTTAGTATTTCTAATAACTCTAGTTTTAAGGCATCATCAAATTTTTGATATAATTCCCCAGGGAGACCATCTGGGCCTGGAGTTTTATTTTTCTTTATTTTAGAAAGGGCCGTTTTTAATTCCTCTATAATAATCTTTTCATTTAACATTTCCTTTTCTTCTTCAGGGATTAGCGGTAATTTAGCTTCCAACAAATACTGTTCTACCTTGCTGGACGTAATTTCTTCTCTTTTGTATAAGCCTTCATAGAACTTTCTTATACTCTCTAATTTGTCTTCTTCCTTCGTCAACAAGTTACCCTGGGGATCTTCTAATACTAATATTTGGTTTTTTTCCTTCTCTTTTTTTAATTTATACGCCAACCATCTACCCGACTTGTTTACATTCTCAAAACAATAATGCTTAGATCTTTTTACTTTCTGTGCCATTTCCTCCTGGTCTAACAAATTCAATTCATGTCTCGTCATCGACCACTGTTGTTTGATCGCCTCATCTCCCGGGCATTGCTGGAGTTTATCTTCGGCTTGCGATAGCTTATTGATGAGTACTTCTCTAGTCTTTCTTTTTTCCTTGTTTTTGAAGGCAGTATATGAGATGGCTACCCCTCTCACATAAGCCTTCATAGTGTCCCACATAATTTCTTTCACTGTCTCTCGGTTTCCATTTTCTATGAAGAAGCGTTTGACTTCTTCGTTCAGTTTCAGTGTAAACTCTTCTTCATATAGCAACTTAGTTCTTAGACTCCATCTCTGTTGTATTTTCTTTGTATCGTGGTGCCAGCTAATTTCAAGGAATTTATGGTCTGCCCAAGCATTTGTACACATATTAACCTTTTTAATTTCTAGGCCCAGTTTCCTGGTAGCCCAGACCATATCTAATCTAGACCAGGAGATTTGTGGCATTGAATAGAAGATAAATTGTCTATCATGGGGGTGTAAGGTGAGCCACATATCAATTAGGTTGATCTCATCCACTAAATCGAAAAAGGTCTTTGGTAAGGGAGATCTTTTATTCTTTTTAGTTATATCACATTTGTAATCATAATTTGGGTCTACTATTCCATTAAAGTCCCCTACCATACAAATTTCGTTGTTTGCCCATTTTGCCAGCTGTTCATGCAATTTCCGGTAAAATTTCGCTTGTTTTTTATTCGGGGTGTAAACCCCTACAATTAACACCTTAGAATTGCCCCTCGTTATCTCTACTATAAGTATTCTCCCTTTTTCATCTTTATATATACATTCTGCCTCTATTCCTTTCTTAACGTAAATAGCCACCCCCCCTTTTTTTTTCTCGGCTAACGAAGAGAATACTTTACCAAATTTAGAATAATTTAAGTAGTTGGCTTCATCCTTTTTTATATGGACCTCTTGGATACAGATTATATCAGGATTTTGTTTCATCAATTTCGACAATATTATCCTCCTTTTTTTGTAATCATTTAAACCATTCACATTTAACGATAAGATCTTGGTATCATTCATTCCTGTAACTATTCTCTAGTCTCTGGTTTTTATTTACCTTTTAGTGTTATTGCTCTCACTGGTCTAGATTTTTTCCCCCTTTCTTCTGTGTCTTCCTTTTTCTTCTCCTCTTCTATGTCTTCTCTTGTAATTTGTTCTTGAGATGTTTCTTCTTCCGTATTTAGTATTTCGTTATCCTCCTTACTAGTTTGTTCCTCTTCGCCTCCCCTTAATTGTTGTAAGAAGTCCTGGGCGTCGCTTACACAATCGATTTTGATTTTCCTCCCTTGCCAAGATATTAGCATTCCTTCTGGGAGGAGCCACCTAAATAATATACTTCTCCTATTTAATTGGTTTGTTAAAAATCTGTAGTTTTTCCTCTTCTCCCTCACTCTCCTTGGAATTTGTTTTAAAATGTTCACTTCTTTTCCCCCATATGTACTTTTTTCCTCCCTAGCAATATTGTACAAAATGTCTCTCACTTTTTTCCTAGCGAACCGAACGTGGACTTCTCTAGGCAGCCTGTTCCTTCTCACGTAGTTAGTTTGGACTCTGTAGACCTCGTCGATCTCTCAAATTATTTCTTGCTTATCCTGTTGGAGCGTCTCTGCGATCAACTCGGCCATCCTATCTCCTAAGTCCTCTTCTTTGTCTTCCACTATGTTTTGGAATCGCAAGTAAAACGAGGCCTTGTCCAACTCGAGTTGTATCAGGGCGTCTTCTGTTTCTTTATTCTGCACCAGCATAGTTTGATCGACCATGTCCAATTTCTTCTCTTTTTTTCTATTCTTTGTTCCGCTTTTTGGATTATGTTCTCATTACTGGTGATCGAAACTTGGATCTCATTCATTTTGGCATCAAGTCCATGTATATCTATTTTCAGTTCGGAATGGCTATTCAAAAGTTTTTCTTGCATCGCAAGCATGGTTTCTTGTATTGTTAGCAGAGACGATTGTAGCGTTTGCAGCATTGGAGTTGCTGGGGGTTTATCTGATTTCTGTAAACCTTCCACTGCTTTCTGGGTGGCTGGAGAAGACATTGCTATCGTGGGGATGGATGGCACCTTTTTATTGGTTTTTGCAATTGTAGATGTCAAACTTGCCATTTCCTTCAAAAGCACTTTTTGATCTCTAATTATATTCTCAATCTTTCTCCAAATAATCATCCAATGGCGCTTGCCACCTTTTACTCCAGGGCACTATTTTAAGGCCCAACCTTCTTAATTAATTCCCACTAGACTCTTAATAGAATTCAGATAGAGTTTGGTTTGTAGATTGCTATAATATGATAATTCTACGCTACCAGCTAACCACAATAAGTATAGGTAAGGTTCTTATGGAACTAGGTACAATATTAATATACTTGTTATTATAAATAAATTAATAAGTTAATAAGTTAAACAGTTAATAGGTTGAATTAATAAATAGATTAATAAATTAATAAATTCTCTTAATAATTTTTATGTAGCTAAATTTATCTAAATTTAACCCTTAATATAATATATATTGTTACTATCAAATAAATAAATATATAAGTAACTATTACCCACAAGAGTAAATATTTAAGATTAAATAAGTTCAGAGAATAAGATAAGAAAAAAAAAACCTAGATAGATATATATCAAAAATTACAAATCTAAATCCTTATATAAAACTATGTCCAATAGCTATTTAATAAGATCAATACTTAATTAATACTTAATTAATCAATTTATGGATTCAATGTTTCTTAATACTAAGTAAATCTAGTTGATGGTATAGTATTTTTTTTTTTTTGGTGGTTATAAAAGTACTTATCAAAGACAAAATCAAAGTTCTGAGTAATTAAAGTCACAAATACTCGAAAGAGCAGGAGAAAACAAAAAAAAAAGAAGAAGAGAAGTGTATCTATGGTGAAATACGGTGGTCTCCCAGCTTTAAGTCTCCGCCTCTCAGCTCGACTCGGTTCCGACGCTTCTCAGTGGTAAAACACACAGCTAGAGCATCTCCTTGTCAGTCCTCTGCTGTTGCAATCTTCTAACTCAATGGATGCACTTCCTGTTTCTCCAAGGCTCTCTAGAAACTCTCAAGGGCAGATCGCAAATTTCTCCTTCTTCTTTTTCACTTCATTCACCAAACACAACCAAACCGCCCCAATAGACTTTTTCCAAACTTTTTCCTTCTCACCGCACTGTCTGGAGCTCTCCAAAAAAAAACGATCTACCCCCTCCGTGACTCTTGTCAGCTCGTCGGGCTGTCGGGTCCTCACAGCTGCAATCCACTTCACCCTCTCGGTCGCCGCCTCACTTCGGGCCAAGCACTCCTCTCCCGACTCCGCCGACCTCCTATTTCAGCGCTAAATCACTCCAAGGTATGGGAATAAGGCTTTATATCTGACACCGTGCCTCCGATCTCCTTCTTAGCTTCCCGTCTCTTGCCGGCTATTGCAGCCTCAGGCCCGCCATTAGTGGCCGGCTCACCGCGTTGGATTGACAGAGTCGCCGGGTCCAGCGAGAAGTGGTTGCACCCCACTTTTTCACTTGCCTGGCTTCCCCTCTTGTCCGCAGGACTCTCCGGGTCCCACGCCCCCTAAGGGATCCCCAAAACGCGATGGAAAAAGGTGTGGAGGAGCAGCGAGCACTCACTCCACACCCTGTCGCTGCAAGTCACCAACCGGAAGTCTTGATCAATAAATTCTTATAGTAGTTTTGAATCACTTTCTTTTTATCATCATTTTGATGGTGAATATTTCCTTCATTGCCCACTAGTTTATCTATCAATTTCTTTTCTTTTTTCTTTTTTCAATTGATGCGTCAGCCATCTTCCTGGTTTATTTGCATTCTCAAAGAAGTTTTGTTTGACACTTTTAATTTTCCATGCTAGTTCTTCTTTATCTATTAAGTACAACTTATGTTTCGTTAAATCCATTTGGTTTTTTATATTCTTTTTTTGTGGGTCTTTTTGTAATTCTGTCACTAATCTCTTGTATTCTTCTAATATCCTTTGATTTTGTCTCTTTTTTAATTCTGTTTTCCTCTGTATGTTATAGTTAACCCTCTAATATATGCCCTAGCTGTATCCCATACATTTTGTAATGATGTTTCTTATTTTCTGTTTTCTTTAAAGAAAAAGTCTAGTTCTCTTTCTATAAATTGAATAAATTCCTTTTCTTTTAAAATTTCTTGGTTCATCATCCATCTTGATTTTCTTTTTTGTCCCTTCCATATAACTTTTATTGGATTATGATCCGCCCAATTATTTATTTCTATACTTATTTCTTGTATATTGGCTTTTAGTTCCGCTGTCATCCATATCATATCTATTCTTGACCAAGTCAAGTGTCTATTTGAATAAAATGAGTATTGATTTTCCTTTTGATGTATCTCTCACCATGCATCTTGAATGACTAGTTCTTCTGCCATTTTAAAAAAAAGCCTTACAAAGTGTCTTCCTTGTTTTTTTCTTTGTCTTTCTAGTTTTGTCGTCCATTTCTGCATCCACAATTGCTTTAAAGTCTCCCAAAATACATATATTTTCATACTCCAATTCTGTTATTTTATTTTTTTATGAAGATTTCCATAAAAGTCCTCTTGATTAGTATTTGGTGCATATATTGCTACCAAAAGTATCTGTTTATAGTTTATCATTATCTCCACCATCACAATTCTCCCTTCCTCATCCATAAAAGTTTGTTTAGCATTTATTGCTTCTTTTACATAAAGGGCTATTCCCCTCTTCTTTTGTTGTGGTAAAAAGTATATAGCTTCCCAATTTTAGGATATCCCAATACTTTCATATGTTGTTTTTTAATGTGAACTTCTTGTAAACAAACTATGTCTAATTTTATTTTTTCTAATTTATTAAAAGTCTTTTTCCTTTTTATTGCCTAATTCAGTCCATTTATATTAATTGACATTAATTTAATTTTTTCTTCCATAGTTACTTGTAGATGGGTTTTATCATTCTAGTCATTCTTATTGTCAGTGTTCCAAACTATGATTTCCCAAGCGCTGACATGAATGAGTAGAAAAGAGCCTGTCAGAGATAGTAGCTTGACTTTTCACCCAGTTCTTTCCCCCCGGCGGGTAACGTCACCTAGGTGATGAGAGGAGGGGGGAATTCCTGTGAATTGTAGTAACTGAAATGAAAGATGGACTTGGAAGGTGGCCAATGAGACACTGAGATTTGAGGAATGGAAAGGGAGGGGTTTGGGATCGGAGGATTAGTTTCGGCTGCAAATGAGTTCAGGAATGGATTGTTATTCTTCAATAAATAAGAGATTTCATCAAAGACTTGGTGTTCGAGAATGAAATTTATTTGAGATAACATTGGAACCTGACACTTATCTCCCTTGGTTCTTTTGCCTTTGCCCCCTCTCTTACTGCTATTTCCTCCCAATCTCTTTCATCTTCTTTTTGCTGCATATTCCTATCTTCTGTAACTTCTTCTCATTGTTTGACCTCTTCTTCATCACTTATTCTCATTTCCTCCTGTGGTCCAAAATATTGTTCATAAAATTATTCTGCTTTTTCTATAGAATCCAATCTATGTCTTTGCTCAATCCAAGTCACCAATATTCCCTCTGGAATCAGCCATCTCAAGTTCACTCCATTCTTCATTAGTTGCCTTGTCAGGAATTGATATTCTTTCCTTATTTCTCTTACTCTCGGAATCTGTTTTAGTACTACTATTTCCTTCCCTTTATATTTTATAGGCTCATCTTTCGCTCTTTGTAGAATCTTTGCCTTTATTGCTTGTTTTGTAAATCTCACATGGACCTCTCTAGGAGGTCTGTGTCTCGCTGCATATCTAGTGTTAACTCTGAATATTTCATCAATATCTGCCAAAAAAATTTCTTTGTCTGCCTCTAAGGCATCCGCCAGCATCTCTGCCATTATCTCTGCTAGGTTTTCTCCTTTTTCTTCTTTCATATTCTGGAACCACAGATAATAATCAGCCCTATCTATTTCTAGTGATATTATTATTCTTTCTTTATTTCTGTCTGCTAGTGTAAGTCTATTATCAACTTCAGCCACTTATTTTTGCTTGTTCCACTTTTTCTTCTACTTTCTGCATATGTTGTTCATTACTTGCCATCATTTGTTGAACATTCTCTAATTTGTCCTCTACTTTCTCTAATTTGTCCTCTACATTCCCTATTTTTTTAAAGTCATCATGCAGTGCTTGGATCAACTCTTTTAATTCTACCTGCATCTCATTTGCCTTCTCTTGTTGTAACAAAGCATCCAAGGTCCTCTGCTCCGACGGCCTTGAAGCTGCCAATGATGATGCTGAAGATGGGCCAACAGTGTTTCCTCATTTTGGGTTGTTTTACTATTTGTAATCCACAAGGAGAAGAAAGTGTAATTATCCATTATAATCCAAGGGTAAAAAAAGAAAAAAAAAACAGAGAAGGAACAAAGAGCAGAAAGAAAAACAAAAATCGCTTATAACCCAAAAATTATCACTCTTTTAATCCCATTCTTCTTATTGCTTTGTTCAGGTTCTTCAGACCCTAATCCTTTATTATCCAACAAAAAGGGATAATATATTGATAAGTTGTAGTCCAAATTGGCCCACCAAGCCCCAATTGTTTTATATTTACTAATGGAGAGTTCACAGAGCAAAAGAAAAAAGAAAAATAAGAAAATGAAGCTTTTTGCTGTTTTTTGTTTTCCCTTTGAGTTTCAAGAGCTAGACCATTTAGAAATAACAAGTCTTAGTGTCATGCTCTCTATCTCTGTTGTTCAGTCTAACCAGCTTATAGCACCAGAGTTGTTTTCTGGCAGTGAATTCTTATCTTCAGTTACACAATCAGGTTATGCACTTTGTGGACTCACAGCTCCTGGCTTCCACTTTCCACTTCTGCCAGTAGATGGCCCTGTGGCTCTGCTACTCTCTCTTCCTGTTTTACTTTCTCTTTTATACAGTATATTCTGGTTTAATTTTCATAGAAATAAAATAATAACCAAAAAAAAGCAAATCTGTATATCAAAGTATTGTAGTCTTCAAAACTTCTGTACTGTCCAATAGTATATTTGAGATACCCAGTCCAGCTTTTAATTACAAAATATTCTCATTCTTTTCTAAGAAGTTTCTAAAAAGTTCTTCAGCTTAATTTACTGTTCCAAGATGGCTCTAAGGCTTTTCTCTCCACTTTCCAGGAGAGGTGGAGAAGAAAAAACAATTCCACCTCCTCTTTTAGGTCCCACTTTTACCAGCTATTCTCCAGGGGTGCTCTTCTCTCCAATAGTGTTAAAAATTCAAAGTTGGAAAAACTCTCACCCAGCTCAATCACACTGATAGTCAAACTCTGATGCTTCCTTCCTATGGCTGTCCCAGCTTCAGTCCAGCATGCAATGATATCTTTTCCTCTCTGTCGGGTTCCTCTCAATCAGGGAGTTTGCAGGCTTTCTGAGATCACCAGAGTGTGCTCTCTTCATTCATTACCCCTTTGAGGCGATTTCAGGTCCAAACGGACCTTATGGTGGCTTGGATTTTGGCACTGTCTCCGAAGTCCCAAGGAACACATTGTCTCACTGCGATGTCATCCACACCCTCCAGGAAACTATTGGCATCAAATTTATATGTGAAACTCTCTAAATGTGAATTACACTGGACCCACCTGGACTATTTGGGCTACCACATATGCAATGTGGGGGTGGAACTGGATCCACATAAAGTCCAGGCTGTGCTGGAATGGCAGGCACCAAAAACATGCAAGCAATTACAGAACTTCCTCAGCTTCGTGAACTTTTATAGGCAGTTTATCCCAGCATTCATCAGAGTGGCATTGCTGTTGACCAACTTTCTAAAAATGAAGCACACAACGCTTAAGCCCCATCGTGGCCAGCCCCTCCGGTGGATGATAGACTGCCAACAAGCCTTCAAAGCACTAAAGGGACTGTTTACCAGGGAGCCTGTCTTGAAACACCCAGACCCTGAATGGCCAGTTGTCATACAGGCTGATGCCAGTGACGTGGCTATGGGTGTCATCCTGCTGCAACTAAACAAGCAAGGCCAGATGCAACCTTGCAGATACACTTCCCACAAGCTCACTGACACAGAACAGGGCTGGGCTATCTGGAAAAAGGAGGCTTTCGTGGTTCGGTAGGCATTGCTGACATGGCGATACCACTTGGAGAGGGCTGAGGAGACAGTCAAAGTGTGAACAGACCACAAAACCCCCAAAGTGCTTCAAACCCCATGTCAATTATCACCAAAGCAGATCCGGTGGGCACAGTATTTTCAATGGTTCCAGTTTACCCTTTGGGGGGCTCCATGGACACGATGAATTTGAACTAAGAACATTTTTGCCAGTGCCTTGGCAGTTGGGATTTTGGAACAGGGAATGAAGTGGACCTATTTGGAAAAAAGGTCAGTTACTACCCAAATAACAGTATTGCCAGCACTTTCCAGTACTTCTACAATAAAATCCATGGAGATTTCTCTCCAGGGTGCTGAAGACTTGGCTACAGTTTGTAAATGTCTGGGGGATTTTCCCTGCCTTCTTTTTGCTGCAGCACAAACAGGGCAACTGGCCTCATAACTCCCAATGTCCTTCTTGAGTGATGGCCACCAAAATTGTTTTTTGATTAGGTGCAAGTTTTTTACAAATCCAAAATGTCCTGCTAATCTGGAATCATGGCACCGCTTCATAAGGGCTAGTCTCTGGGTTGCAGGGACATACAGTTTTTCTCCCACCCATGCCAAGTCATCTTTAATCAGGCAATTGTTCTTGTGTGCTAGGAACCAGTCACCCTTGAAGAGGGCTTCCTTAAAAGCCTGAGTGGTAGTGTTGGGGATGGGGTTTTCTTGTTTGGCTTGTGCCCTGGTGATTACCTTAACTGCCAGCTGGGGGCTTTAAAGTAGAGGTTTGATTACTTCAGACTTGGCGCTATTGTATTGGGGTTTTCTGGAGAAGGCATCTGCCAGAACCCCCCCCCCCCGAGGTACCTTAGTGTGTAATCAAACCTCTTAAAGTTTTGTGCCCAGTGGACCTGCTTGGGGGAAAGTTTCATGGGGTTTTAAGGAATTCTAGGTTTTTGTGGTCAGTCCAGACCTCAAAAGGGATTTTATTTTCCTCCAAGAAATGTCTCCAGGTTAGGAGAGCCCAACTACTGCATAAGCCTCTTTCTCCCAGATGGCCCATCTCTGTTCTGTTTATGCTAGTTTTTTGGAGGTGTAAACACATGGTTGCAGTTGGTCAAGTTCATTCTTTTGGAGTAAAACAGCTCTGACTGCTACATCGCTAGCATCAGCTTGTATGACTAAAGGCTTTTCTGGATCTGGGTGTTTCAACACCTATTCAGCAGAGAACAGTTGTTTGAGTTTCTCAAATGCTGCTTGGCATTCCATAGTCCAATTTAGTGGTTACTGTGATTTTGGTTTGATTTCACCATTTTTTTTAGCAGATCTGTTATGGGGAGGACGATTTTTGCAAATGCTGGAATAAATTGGTGGTTTGCATGTGTGTGTGTGGGGTTCCCAATCAATTACCACTTGCACTTTTTGTGGATCCATTTCTATTCCTTCGTGGGAGATACGGTACCCAAGATAGTCTATTTTCTCCTGGTGGAATTCACATTTGGAAAATTTTCCATAGAGTTTGGCTGCCCATAGTTTATTTAGGACTGCCCAGACTAATTTTACAGACTTTGCCTTTGTTTCTGTGTATATTAAAATATCCTTAAGGTAAACCAAAGCTCCTTTGTATAACTGTTCATGTAACAACTCATTTATCAGTTGCATAAAAACTGCTGGGGCACCCTGTAATCAAAATGGTAGAACTTTAAATTGGTAGCAACCCAGTGGGGTATTGAATGCAGTTTTCCATTTGTCTCCTTCCCTTATTCTGATGCAGTAATAGGCCTCTCGTAAGTCCAGTTGGAGAAGGATTTCCCCTTTGAGAGGTGAGCTAGCATGTCTTTCATGAGAGGGAGGGTATACATATTTTCCACACTCACTATGTTCAGTTCTGGTAGTCTAAGCAAAGGCGCAAAGTGTCATCTTTTTTCTTATGGAACAGTAGTGGGGCTGCAATTTTTGGCCGGGTAAGCTCGATGAATCCCCTCTCTAGATTTTTGTCAATGAACGCTCTTAACTCATTGAGTTCTCAGGGGGACATGCTGTACATTTTTGATTTTGGAAGTTGGCAATATTTCGATTGCACAATCAGTGGCTTGGTTGGGGGGGGAGCTCGTTGGAGCCTTGTTCACTAAATACCTCGGTTAGGTCCTTGTATTCTTTTGGGATGCCTTGGGTTGGTACAGCCCAGCTGAGCATCATTGTTTCATTGCCCCCCCCTTTCTGGAGTTTTCCCCTATCTCATCTGCAAACGTCACATGCCCCTGGAATTTTACAGACCCCTTCTTCCAATTTATTTTTGGGTTCCATTTCCTCAATCATGTGAGGCCTAGGACCAGAAGCCATTCTATTCTATGTGCTATGATAAATGTAAGTGTTTCATCAGGCTTCCCATGTTTATTTGCAGAGGTTCGGTGGCAAAAATGGCTGGTTCCCTCCCCCGCTACTGTCCCGTGTCATTGGCAGAATGCAATGGGGGTTTTCAGTTTCTTAAGGTGGATCCCCAGTTTCCCCACCAGAGCTGGGCTAATTAGGCACTGGGTGCAACCCGAGTCCAATAGAGCTGATATCTCCTCCTTTGTCCCCCAGCTAGGGATGAAAAGTCTTAGGGGTAGAGTGAGGGGCTCGATTGGGTTGCTTGACAGTGGGTCGTCGTCTGGGTCACATTCGGATGGACTCAGGTCCTCATGTGGGGGGGGGGGGTGAGTTCCTTCTTCCGGGGTGGAAGAGGTGCAAAACTCCATGGCTTCTCTGCTTCTCAGCATGATTTCTTTCCCTTGGGGGGTTGATTTCATGGGTTTTCCTCCAGACAGGTGTTCTGGCTTCCTGGTGGGAGTCTTTGAACCACACTCTGCTGCATGGTGTCCCTCTTTTCTGCATTTGAAGCAGCCTGATGGTCTCAGCGCTAAGGCTGTTTGTGGCTTGAAAAGCTCCCTCTTCCCCTGGGGTGGAGATCTTCTCCAAGCTCTAACCCCCTCCCCCCCAGTATCATTCATGCAAGCAGTTAGGGGCACTCTGGGCTAAGCAAGTGATGTGTCAGTGTTGGAAGCCATATTAGGCCAGAAGCTTCCATGCTGTCACCTTCTCATGTGTGGGATAGTAGGAAGGGGGATTTAGTAGAGGGGATGTTTGTAGACATAATAGCATTCTTCCTGTCGGTCAAGGTCAGGGCAATCTGACATCTGGAGAAGGAGTGGTCGGAGTGCTGAGTCGAGATGGGACAGATGTTGATTGGAGCATGTGATCGACTGAGGAGTGAGGGGATGGTTTTGGGGGTTTTGATTTACTGAGGGAAAACCCAGACCTCTCAGATTCGGGTTTTCCCAGATGTGCCAGTTTACCTACTCTAGTAAAGAGAACTTTGGAAAATGCTTGCTTCCATGTCTTTACTCGGAGTGGCGGTTTTCTGGAACGCTGACATTAACCCGAATTGAGTTGAGGAAATACATTGACACCAACCAGAGGATTCATCGAGCCTGCAAAATCCAGGATGGCCACCCCCGTATTGTTTAAAGAAAAGAAAGATGGTGAGATGAGATTATGTGTTGACTATAAGGAGATCAATGCCATTTGCATACAAAATACCTACTCCTTACCACTAATGAAAGACTTGCTGAACCACTTGTCAAAAGGCAAGATTTTCACCGAGCTAGATCTAAGAGAAGTCTACTACTGGGTTCGCATAAAGGAGGGAATATCAAGGTGGCAATTAATCCCATTCCGCTTTGGGGTAATTGCACCTGATTAGAGACGGGACCATGGCTTTTCCTTGTAGTTATACTTTTTAAAGAAAATAAAACCCGAGATATATTCTAATAAACACATTTTATTATAAAGTAGTAAAAACAGTCTTACTAGCTAATGATTACCTCTTGGCAGTGTTTCTGCCTTACCTCTTGGCAGGCGAACAAAGAAAGTTAGAAGAAAGTGAAAGAATGTGGACATGTGCAGTGGTTTAGAGATAAGAGTCAGACAATCTGCCGTAAGTCTCAGAATGGGAGCCCAGCTGACAAATACAAAAACGCAGTGACAACGCCTTCTTTGTCAGTTGAGCGGACATCAAGTACATCATCAGATAAGGCACATCTTCTTACGCAGATACTCGTATTGAGCTGCTGGAAGTGGTTTGTTGAGCATATCAGCAATTTGATCATGTGTAGATACATACTGCAATTTAACAAAACCTTTTTTCACTAATTGTTTTATGTTTTGATAACAGATGTCAATGTGTCTGGACCTAGAACCTGTGAAATGTGATTCAGAATTATAAACCACCAATTCATTGTCTTCCATCATGGTGATCGGTCAGATCGGACGTGTCCAGATATCTGTGACCAAAGCATCAAACCATGTTAGAGAATTCTCAACATTAACAGTTTTATGAGGAACCTCAAGCTTGCTCTGAACAACCTGTTTCCTTGTTTCCTTTTTGTTGGCTTTAGGAGCCTTTGGAGTAGCAACAGGATCTCTCTCTGGAGCATCTCTCTCTGGGCCTGTGCTCTCCTCTTTTGGTATACTTGCCTGTGTTTGTAGTTTAGACTTTGGCTTTAAGTAATAAACACCACCAATTAACATGATTTCAGCAACAATATCTCCATTTTTAACTATGTAACTTGCTTTTTCAAGGTGGTGAACCTGGAACTTTAATGCTCTAGACAAGTGACTCTGACTAAGCAAATTACTAGTTGCTGTTGGTATATAATAAACATCAGGAATGAATGCAATGAGCTCTTCAACATAAACAGTTCCTTTCCTTTGACCTGACAAGGATGATTTGAAAAAGAATAAAGTTCATGTAGTTCAGGTTCAGGCTCGTGCATCTCTGTGAAAAGTTCCTTTCTGTAGGTAACATGCAATGCTGCACCACTGTTCAAAGTCCACAGGAGTTGTCTGTCGTACTCTGAATGAGATTGTGGATCTCATTGGTTAAAGCCAATGTGGCGAGTGGAGCTTGTGGATCACGCCTGGGACCACGACAACCTTGTCTTCCGCCTCTGCTGCTGCCTCCTCTGGAATCTGTTCCTCTGGGCTGGTACAAGACGGGAGCTGGAACTTGTTGGGGACAATCCCGGGTGGCATGTCCCACACAATTACAGATGTAGCATCTTGGCATCCTTCGAACGTAAGCTCTCCCTTGGAAGGGACGCCCCGCTGGAGCTCTTGATGCAGGTGGTCCTCTCAAATGTGGAGTAGCTAACATGAATGCTTCTTCTTCAATTAAAAGTCTGTATATATGATCCACTGTGCGTTGAGCAATAGGTAGTTGATTAACTTTGTAATGGCATCATTCCATTCATAATTCAGTGAGTTAATAATAATGCTGATCATTTGAATATCACCAATGAAATATTCTCTCAATTCTTTTCTGATTCCTTTCAGTTTGGTTAAATGTCCTCCAATTTGTTCACCAGGTTTCAATCTCGAACCATGGAACTCAGACATGAGCAAACATGAAGATTCAATTGAAACAGGCCTGTAGCAATTTTCCAATTGGACCCAAATTTGTTGGGCTGTTGCATCAGGTGAAAAGGTAACCTGCAGTTCAGTATCCATGGACATCAATAATGTTGTGCAAGCTTTAGTCTCTAAATCTCCTATTGCAGGAGTCCATGGCGGAGGATTAAAGACCACACAGTGAGTACCTTCTCTGTGAAGTAATAATCCAATCTCACTGACCCAGGCCTTATAATTCTGTCCTGACATCTTTAATTTCGACTCACCAGCTAGTGGAGCAACAGAAAAGGCCTGTTGAGGAACATGCATTTGGTATGCTGGCTGTGCTTGTAAAAATACCTGTGGTATTTGCTGTGCTTGTTGTGGACCAACAAATGGTCCTGGTTGTACCACTGGAGGCATTTGTTCACACCTTGAAAATGTGGCTGCTGTATAGGAATGCTGTGAGGGAAAACCCGGACCTCTCAGATTCGGGTTTTCCCAGATGTGCCAGTTTACCTACTCTAGTAAAGAGAACTTTGGAAAATGCTTGCTTCCATGTCTTTACTTGGAGTGGCGATTTTCTGAAACACTGACATTAACCCGAATTGAGTTGAGGAAGTATATTGACACCAACCAGAGGATTCATCGAGCCTGCAAAATCCAGGGTGGCCACCCCCGTATTGTTTAAAGAAAAGAAAGATGGTGAGATGAGATTATGTGTTGACTATAAGGGGATCAATGCCATTTGCATACAAAATACCTACTCCCTACCACTGGAAGACTTGCTGAACCACTTGTCAAAAGGTAAGATCTTCACCAAGCTAGATCTAAGAGAAGCCTACTAAGGGGGGCGCATAAAGGAGGGAGAGAAATGGAAGACGGCTTTTAACTGCCCCCTGGGCAGCTTCCAATTCTGGGTCATGCCTTTTGGACTCCAAGGGGCCCCCACAGTCTTCATGCAACTGTTCAATGAAGTTTTGCATGAGCACCTGTATAAGGGGGTTCTTGTTTATCTTGATGACATCCTTATATTCAGTGAAAGTATGGAAGAACATGTCAAATTGGTCAGACAAGTGCTGAAAAAGCTCCTAGCGGCCAAGCTTTATGCAAAGTTGTCCAAATGCAAGTTCCATAAGGAGTCCCTGGACTACCTGGGATACAGGGTGTCGAGTCAGGGAATTAAAATGGAGCCAGGGAAGGTGAGGTTAGTGCTGGACTGGCAGCCCCCATGAACCCGTAAGCAATTCCAAACCTTCCTGGGGTTTGCAAACTTTTACGGATAGTTCATCCCTTCCTTTGCTGAGGTTCGCACTCCCTTAGACAGAATTGCTAAAAACCGGCCCGTCTCCCACCAAGCCAAAACCTAGCCAACCCCTAGCTTGGGCAATGGGCTGTCAAAAATCCTTTGAACGGTTGAAACACCTATTTGCAGTGGAGCTGATCCTATAGCATCCTGACCCAAATAAGCCATTTGTGGTTCAGGCGGACGCAAGTGATGTGGCGGTGGCTGCTGTTCTACTGCAAAGGAATGCCCAAAACAATCTAATGCCATGTGCTTACATATCGAGAAAGGTAACGGACACTGAGTGCAGATGGGCGGTATGGGAGAAAGAGGCTTTTGCAGTGCGATGGGCTCTCCTATCCTGGAGACACTTCCTAGAGGTGGTTAATAAGCCTTTTGAGGTGTGGACTGACCACAAGAATCTTGAGGCGCTGAGGACCCCAAGGAAACTTTCATCCAAGCAGGTTCGTTGGGCTCAATATTTCAAACGCTTTAACTTTAACCTGAAATACATCCCGGGGGGTAAAAACCTTTTAGCTGACGCTCAGTTTGACAGCTGATGGGAAGAGATAGTTCATGCCATGATCTCGGAGATTCAGCAGCTGCCCAAACATGCACCAGAGCGCAAACGTGCCAGGGTTCCAACCTCCCTGAAGACAAGTTGACAGCGGAGCTAAAAGCGGTGCTCTTGATTGATTCCTGGTTCAAGGAAAACCAGACGGACCTAACCCTAAGAGACAGGTTGGCATGGAAGGGGAGTAAACATTATGTGCCCCACAGCATGCGACTCCTGGTGTTAAAGAGGAGTCATGATTCTCGACTAGGGGGCCACTTTGGATTTTTAAGAATCCTCCATTTGACTAGGAGACAATTTTTGTGGCCAAAGATGAAAGCTAATGTGGAAGACTATGTGAGGAGCTGCGCCACCTATGCCACCATGAAATCCAGACCAGGGAAGCCCCTGGATTTCTCCCGGCTGTGGCCGAACCCACCAAGCCCTGGGAGAAGATTGCGATGGACTTCATAGTTGAGCTCCCTGACAGTTGGGGTAACAGGGTGATTTGGACTGTAATTGATTTATTCTCCAAGCAAGCACACTTCACTGCCTGCAATGAGATTGCCTTCTGCCACTGATAGCCTCCCACCGGCCAATACGCTCCCACAGAGAGGGACTCCTCAGGGTGCCATTGGTCAAACAATGTCGACTAGCGACCCCCAGGGGAGAGAGCCTTCTCTGTGGGGGCACCTGCCCTCTGGAATGAATTGCCCCCAGAGATACGTATTATCCCTGACCTACGTACCTTTAGCTGTGCCCTTAAGACTTTACTGTTTCAACAGGCTGGGCTGGCTTAATAACAAATTTTAATGGGCGTTTTAGTTTTTTAATATAGGGCCAAATTATTTAATATGTTTTAAACTGTTTTTAAACTTATGAATATACGTCTTTTATTGTGGCTGTGCACCCCCCTGAGTCCCTCGGGAGAAGGGCGGTATAAAAATTTAAATAAAAAATAAAAAATAAAATAAAAGGACTACCCTCGGCCAAGAAACTGGCAAAGCTGTTTGTGAAACACATCTACAGGCTACATGGAGTCCCAAGGAGAATAATATCGGATCGCGGGGTCCAGTTTACTGCTAAGTTCTGGAGAGTTTCTACAGTCCATTGGGTCGTCCCAGGGGCTTAGCTCAGCTTTTCACCCATCGACTAATGGATCGGCTGAAAAATTGAATTCAATGATGGAGCAATACGTTAGGTATTATGTAAATTATCAACAAGAAAATTGGGTGGACTTGCTACCGTTCACAGAGGTGGCTTATAATAATGCAGTACACAGCAGTACTGGGTTGACGCCTTTTCAGATAACTACGGGCATGGATTTTGTGCCGATGCTTGAGTTACCTAGAGAGCCGCCCACTTCTATGTCCCTAACAGAATGGATGACCTAATTGAAAAAGGGTTGGGAGAATACCAAGAAAGCTTTAGCGGAATCAGCGGAAAGATATAAAGCACAGGCCGACAAACACCTGTCCCTCCAACCACCTTTCTGAATAGGCGATAAGGTGTATTTGTCAACCAAGTACCTAAGATTGAGGTTACCCAGCAAGAAGTTTGGACCCAAATTCATAGGTCCCTTCCCTATAGTGAAAGTTATTAATCAAGTGATTGGGTGGAGATGTGTTCTGATTGGGAGGGGGCTTGGCTGTGCTCTGATTGGCTGGGGGCTTGGCTGTGCTCAGGTTGGTCTGAGTTGCAGGGGGATTTGAACTCGTGGCCTACGTTGCTTTTGTTTGGCTCTGCGTTCGTGGTCATGCTACATCTTCATGGTGTGTGTCAGTTTGTTTCATGTATGGATTGGAGGGGTTTAAAGTGGTTAATGATGCAGCTGTGGTTTGGCTTCTGGTTTGTGGGCCAACCTGAGCACAGCCAAGCCCCCACCCTATCAGAACACACCCCAGCCAATCAGAGCACATCCAAACCCCCAGCCAATCTGAGCATAGCCAAGCCCCCTCCCAATCAGAACACACCTCCACCCAATCGAAACACAGCCATGCTTCCACCCAATCAGTTCATTCCCCCACTGGCAGTTAAAAAGAAGAAACAACCATGATCACACATTGCTTCTAGAAGCACAAGGCCGAAGACACCAGCCTGAAGGTGACGAATGAGACTTCATCGAAATGTCGCCAAGGTACTTCCAATTTTACATGGGAGAAAACCCGAATAACCAAAGACCTACATACAAATACCCACGAAAACCTCAGAAAACATACATACATACATACATACATACATACATACATACGCAAGTCTTGGTGTATTCGGGTCTTTTCCCATGTAAGATTGAGGGTATCTTGGCAACATTTCAATGAGGTCCCACTCATCATCTTCAGGCTGGTGCCTTCGGCTTCGTGCCTGTGCGAGCAAAGCGTGATCGGAGCTGCCGTCTCTCTATAAATACTGGTGGGGAGGTGTGGGGTGCTGGCTTTGTTGCTGTGAGCGGGTTGGTTGCCTGTGTTGTTACATCTTTTTTTTTTATTGAAAAAGTTTTTCAAATACAGATTTCCCCCCCCCTTTTTTTCTCCCCCTCTCCCTAACCCCCCTCTCCACCCCTCCCCCTGTGACCTCTTCTTCAAAATAAAATCCAAATTCATAACAGATTATATAATACTTTACCATCCCCTTACTCCAACCCCCAAATACTGACCCTTTCTTTCTAATAATATTCTAATAATATTATTATATCCCCCTTTTACTATACATTTCAAAATAACATTCTACTATAAGATTATATGATAACTTCTGGTTTAACATAGTAATATTATTATAACACCCCATTTAACAATAATCTGCCCTTTTTCTCCTCCCCATACATATTTCTCTTAAATCAAACCTTATATGTATATTAATATAATATATTAATATAACATTTTAGAACAACCTTCCACTTTAAAACTAAATAATAAATCCTAATTTAATGTTTAATCTTTAATGTATATTAATATAACATTTCAAAGCAGCCTTCCACTATAAAACTATATAATAAATCCTAATTTAACATTTATTCTCATAGTCTTTATGCTCATAATCTATCCATTTCCTCCACTCCCATAAGTATGTCTCCCTTTTCTTAAACTAAACAATCAGTAAACTAACCTGTCTCCACCCACTTTCCTACAAAATTTTCATACATAACAATTCTTAATAACTTTATTATTCTGCCCACCCTAAAAATATATATATATATTCCCTTATGTAGATAATATCAGTAACTTTAAACTTATAATCTATATAATGTCTTCTTTGATGTCTTTCCACTGGATTGTTAACTCCATCACCCATATTAGGGTAACATAACATCATGCTTGCAACAGAATGTTCAAAATCCTCAATTATCATCTGCCCCCATCAGTAGTGAATATCTTCATATATATAAAAAAAGAAAACAACCACCCGAGTGACATTATAATTATATTCCATGTAATATCTGTAGTAGTGGCTTTCTTCAGGATTATTAATTCCCACCATCATAATGGGGTAACAACCAGATCTTCTGCATGCCCCAGCATAGCTCTCTTGCCATGTAACTCGGCATAAACATACTGCATTTATAAAAAAAAATAAAAAAAAAAAGTCCAAAATAGATAATTCCAATCCAACAATTTAAGGCCCTTTTCACATCCCAAAATTACGGCATTGCAGAGGTCTGTCACTCTCAGGATAATATTAACCAATACTTTGCCTCAACTGTCTTTTCATGTATTCAGTCATCTTTTAAATAACTGGCTTTACTGTTGCTTAATTTAGAAATTTTTGTTTTTGTGAGACCTATTTCTTTTTTTCTTGACTTTTTGTGGGTTTGATCTCCATCCTAATTTCCTTTCTGCAAGTTGTATATCAACTGATCGATGTTCGTTCTGATTTATAATTTGATCTTGTTGGTTTTGCTTTTGTGGCGTAGATTGCCAATCATATTTCTTTTCTATAAATTGTGTATCAACTAATTGATTTCCATGCTTGTCTGTGACTTGATGAGTCGTCACGTTAGAATCTGATGCCACTTCTCTCTTGTTTATGGGTAATCCAACTGAGGAATCTAAAGAATCCAAAGGCGATTCATCTACAAAGGCCTCTGTAGCTCGATATTTTTCCTTTATTTCCAACTCCTTCTGCTTATCTTGTGTTGTGCATAAAAATGTTGAGCTCATTTTCAAAAATTTTTGATTAAATTCTTCCGCTTTTTCAACAGTATTTAGTTGGTATCTTTCTCCTTGATATCTCAATATTATACCTACTGGAATATCCCACCTAAATAAAATATTTTGTTTTTTAAGATCAGTCACCAGAAATCCAAATTTCTTTCTTTCCAATAACATCTTAGGCGGTAACTCTTTATAAATCCAAATCTTTCTTCCAAACAGTTGCAAAGTAGAGTTAAAAGATTTTTGCACAATATTATTTCTTAATCTGTAAAATAAATCACCACATCTCTAGGCAATTGCCTTTGCTTTGCAATCCAGGAATTTATTCTATAGACTCTGTCAATCCTACAAAATACTTCCTCAGGATGAACCTTTAAGATCCCAGACAGAATTTCAGAAGATATTTTCCTTAAATCATCTCTGTCATTTTCCTGCAGTCCTCTGAGTCTAATCGCATATTCAGTAAAATTATGTTGCATCATTAAAACTTCTCTTTCAATCCGTTGTTGTATGTTTTCTGCATTACAAGTCTTATGATCAGCTTCCATTTTAGATTTTTCTTCTAAGCTATTGTCTTGAGTGTTTATTAAATAGTTTTCAATTCTTTGTATTTTATTGTCCAAATTGTCCTCAATTTCCTCCATTTTAGACTCTAATAAATTGATATTTGTATCCAACTTCATAGCAATTTCTGAAAAACCATTAATCACTTTTGTAATCTTTCGTTGCAAAGTATCAAATTTTAATTGCACCAATTCTTTAGTTTCCTGCTTAAATTTTTCAAAATTCTGGTTCACAATCTCATCCCTTCTTACAATCTCCTCCAAAAGAAATTCAATTATATTAAAAACAGTTTTCTGAGTCTGTAGGTTTAAAACTTGTTCATATAGTTTGTAAATGGGGGAATCCCCCCCCCACTGCTTGTTTGTCTGGCTTTGTTATTCTAAACACCATATTTCCACACAGACAAACTCTTTTAGAAAAGAAAAGAAAAGCAAAGAAAAAAAAAACTTCTTTCCAAACAAGATCAATATCAAATCTCCAGGAAAGAGAAAAGACAAAAGTGGAGCTTTTTCTTCAATTGTAGCCAAGAGTATTTATTTGGCTACTTTGTGGCTTAATAAGAAACGGAAGGACTTTCCCTTTTCAGCTTTCCCTGCTCAAGCCTCAAGCAGTCGCCATTTTAAGAATTCTTTTTTGCTTTCTTCAATAACTTTTATAAAGTAAATAAAAATACTTGCGATTTAGGGTCACAGGTCCAGATCTCATCCTCTTTACTTAATCTGTTAATTTTCTTTAAAAGGCTTGTTCTCGTTGCCTGGCTCTGCACAAAAGCAGAGGTCTCCCAAAGCCCGGAGCAGCGGCGAGGGAAATAGGGAGCCTCATCCGCTTTACCCCCAAGAGTAAAAAAAAACTCTGGGGGCTTCGTGGAGAGCTCTACCTGCCCTCACCTGCTCTATCTCACATTTCCTTATGGAAATGGAGTTTTTCGAGCTGCCTTCCGTTGTAAAGGCGTCTCTTTACAGGTGATGGGGCTGGCGGTCCCAAGGGACTGTCTGGCAGCAACGGAGAGCAAACCCGCCACCTGTGTTGTTACATCTTGATTGGTTGATGGAGTTGATGTTTGCAGATTAGTCGGCTGTTTCGTAACATCCTGTGTGGGTGAGGTCCTTGATGTGTGCCCATTAGTCTTTTGTGTTGTAACGACCTGGGTAATGGGCTGTGTGTTAACATTCTGAGTTCTAGTGTTGTGATATCCTGAGTTTTTTGATGTAATGTCCTGAGCAGATGGCTGTGATGTCACATCCTGGGCTTTGGTTTGGCTCCAAGGTTGAGGTCTTGCCATGTGTTCATGGCGTGTGTCAGTTTGCTTTGTGTGGAGATCAGAGGGGGATGCAGCAGCTGGTGATGCTGCCGTGGTCTGGCTTCTGGATGGTGGTTATATTTCGTCTATGGGAATGGGTTTGGGTTTGAATCTGGTGAGGATGATTGGTGGTGGTGTCATGTGTTATCTTGGGTCCAGTGTTAATCTTTGTGGCTGGGACTCTTCTGTTGACTAGGGCTAGTTTCCAGATGTCCAGTAGGTGGGAGGTATCGTTGCGTTTATTCATGTTATGGGGGTGTTTCTCTATTTCGATGGCTTCCATGATTATTCTCTTGTTGAAGTGTTCAGTTTTGGAGATTAATTTGGTTCCTTCAAAGTCAATTTCGTGTCCTGTTGTTTTAAGGTGCTGGAAAAGGGAGGAAGTTTTTTCTTCTTTTCTGATTGCATTCTTGTGTTCTGCAATGCGTGCATTCATTCTCCTATTAGTTTGTCCAATGTATGGGGCTGGGTAGATTTTGCATGGTATTTCATAGACTCCTTGGTTTTCTAGCTGGATCTTGTCTTTGGGGTTTCTTAAAATGTTGGCTATTTTTTGGTCAGTGCAGAAGACTGTCTTGATATTGTGTTTGTGGAGAATTTTGCTGATTTTATCTATGGTGCCTTTGATGTAAGGAAGGAGGGTGATGCCGTTGTCCTTTTCTGTGTCTCGGTTCTTGGGGGGTGTCTCCCTTTGGATTAGGTTGGTAATTGTGTTTCTTTGGAATCCGTTAGAGATTAATACGTTTGTGAGAGTGTGTAATTCAGTTTTCAGGTGGTCTTTGTCAGCTAGGCGTTTGGTTCTGGAGATGAGAGTCTTGGCTACGGAGTTGATCTGTGCAGGGTGGTGATGTGATTGTGCATTTAAGTAGCGATTAGTGTGTGTTTTTTTCTTGTAGATGGTGTGTCCTAGGGAGCCGTCGGGTTTTCTGTAGATTAGGACATCCAGAAAGGGCAGTTGGTTGTTAGCTTCTATTTCCATAGTAAATTGTATTTTGGGGTGTAGGCTGTGGAGATGTGTGAGGAAGTTGTCCAGTTTTTCCTTTCTGTGTGGCCAAATTATGAAAGTGTCATCTACATATCTCAGCCAGAGTTTGTGTTTGTGTTCAGATTTATCTAAAGCATTGGTTTCAAAGTGTTCCATATATAGGTGGCAATGACGGGTGAGAGGGGTGATCCCATAGGTGCTCCTTCTATTTGTTTAGTTTATTTTGGATTTATTTTGGATTTATTTTGGATTTATATACCACCCTTCTCCCGAAGGACTCAGGGTGGTGAACAGCCAAAGATAAAACACATACAATATAAATTATTTTTTTTTAAAAAATAAAAAACATATTAAACAAATTTGGCCCGTACTAATTAAAACACCCCCTTTTTAAAAGCAAATTAAAATTGAACAATTAAAAAGAGTTAGGCCAGCCCAGCTTGTTGGAATAAAAAAGTTTAGAGGGCACGGTGGAAAGTGCGTAAATCCAGGATCCTCCGTATCTCCGGGGGGAGCTCGTTCCAAAGGGCAGGTGCCCCCACAGAAAAGGCTCTCCCCCTGGGGGCTGCCAGTCGACACTGTTTGACCGATGGCACCCTGAGGAGGCACCCTCCCTCTCTGTGGGAGCATACTGGCTGGTGAGAGGTTTGTATCTTTGTCCATTGTGGATGAAGTATGTGTTGGTTAGGCAGTGGTTGGTCAGATCTAGGATGTGCTTAGGGGGGTTGTATTTGTTTTGAATAGCTGTCAAGGCTTCTTTAATAGGTATTTGGGTGAAGAAGGATATGATATCGAAGCTCACAAGAAGGTCGCTGGGTTGTAGGTTTTGTTTCTTTATTGTTTCTATGAAGTGGAGTGTATGTGTGAGGTGATGGATTCTGTGTAGGGCTGAAGTTGTTTGGCAAGAAATTTGGCAAGATTCTGTAGAGGTGAGCCTATGGAGCTGACTATGGGTCTGAATGGTGTTCCTTCTTTGTGTATCTTGGGGAGGCCATAGAGCTTGGGGCATCTGGATGATTTCTCTCTGGGAATGATTCTTTACTGGATCTCTTCACTGATGGGAGAGGCTTTTATTTTGGATTTGGTGTTTTTTTCCAGGTAGGTGGTGGGGTCTGTGTTTAGAGGTTTGTAAGTGGGGTCTTGGAGTAGGTTGGATAGTTTAGCTTGGTAGTCAGATGGGTTCATCACCCAGGTCGTTACAACACAAAAGACTAATGGGCACACATCAAGGACCTCACCCACATAGGATGTTATGAAACAGCCGACTAATCTGCAAACATCAACTCCATCAACCAATCAAGATGTAACAACACAGGCAACCAACCCGCTCACAGCAACAAAGCCAGCACCCCACACCTCCCCACCAGTATTTATAGAGAGACGGCAGCTCCGATCACGCTTTGCTCACACAGGCATGAAGCCGAAGGCACCAGCCTGAAGATGAGTGGGACCTCATTGAAACATCGCCAAGATACCCTCAATCTTACATGGGAAAAGACCTGAATACACCAAGACTTGCATACCTGTACCTGTGAAAATCTACGAAAACAAACAAATATATATATATATATATATATATATATATATATATATATATATATATATATATATATATATATATATATATATATGAATAAAAAATAAAAATCTGATTATCCTTTTTTTTAATTTATTTAAAACAATAAATCAAAAAAAGAAACAGTCAAACAAATGATCGTGACAGGAACTTTACATGATAATTACACTTTCTACGGTATGTAGGTTTCAGTCAGATTTAACATATATTAAACATAATCCTGGTTATACTTGATTATCCAAATGCACTAGTGCAAGTAGAAGAAAAAAGAGTAATAAATAAATTAATATTTATTAATATAAAATATTAAATGTCAAAAAATGCAAAATCCCAAAAAAAAGGTGGGGGAGAAAGAAAGAAAAATATAATATCCCAATTTTAGCTTTTCCACATTTCGGGTTTTAAACAGCAAAATAAATAAATAAAATAAAATAAATTAGAAGAAAGGAAGAAAAAAAATCCAAAAATTTGCACTCCAGATAGTCAGCAAAAATAATATATCAGCAGAAAAATACAATTCCAACAAAATAGTCTTTGAACTTTGAACTATTATTCAGTTGCTAATCTTTTTCCTTCTTCCCTTTCTCCTCTTTTACTCCCACTGAGTCATAAAACAGTTTATCTCAACTGTTATTCACGGTCATTCTTTGTTCATTCCACACTTCAAAAAAGAAAAAGAAAAAGATTTTTTTTCACCACTAGATGGCACTGTATACCTTCTCAACTTATTTTCACTGATCTAAAGTCTATTCGTTTTGACTTCGATCTTTCCGGTTTCTAATTATTAAAATCAAAAAATTATCCGTATTTCAATCTTATTACACACTGCCCACTCTGCTTTCCCTTATTTTTGCAATCAGTTCATATTCTTTGAAAAAATTAATTTTTATACTTGGCCAGCATCTTGTAACGCCACTGGTTCGAAAATGGGGAGGTTGCCAGATATCCACTTCCTCCCCTTTCGCTCTTGCCATTCCTTTTCATTCTAATTAATTTTCTACAGTTCAGGTTATCTCTTGAAAGATAGAAGTCTTATTCCAAGACAACAATTATCTCACCCAGATGAAATGCCTCGTTCCTCTTTCTTTCTCTTCACTCGTGACTGCTCTGGCTTTGTGACAGCTCTCAATGGCTGTCTTCCCAGCTGCAGAGTTGAAGGCTCTTCGCTGGTGCTACAGGGAACTTGCGGATCCCCTGTCCACATCAGCCTGTGCCTTCTTTCTTCACTGATCCTACGGATCAGCTATGGTCTCCTATGGACCCCCAAAACAGCTGAAATATCGACACTTACTCTGGAGCTCCAGAGTTTGTGTCGTTCCACCAGTCACAAGCCACACCCCTTCTTCACCCCTTCTACTTGAGTGAAAAGTTGGGATGTGAATGCTGATACTCTAGTGAAGCAATTTGATGATAAATTTCCTGAGAAACCTGAGAAACCTGGGGAGTGGTTAAGGGGTCCTGTACAAGATGTTAACCCCTTCTTTTGTGTTTTGTCTGTTTTATTTTTCAGGATATGTTTTTTTCTGCAGGGGTGGGACACCTGTCAGCGTTGGAAGCCATATTAGACCAGAAGTTTCCATACTGCCACCTTCCCATGTGTGGGAGATTAGGAGGGGGAATTTAGTAGAGGGGTTGTTTGTAGACATAATAGCATTCTTTCTATCAGTCAAAGTCAGGGCGATCTGACATCTGGAGAAAGAGTGGTTAGAGTGCTGAGTCGAGATGAGATGAACGTTGATTGGAGCATGTGATCAACTGAGGAGTGAGGGAATGGTTTTGGGGGTTTTGATTTACTGAGGGAAAATCCGGACCTCTCAGATTTGGGTTTTCCCAGATGTGCCAGTTTACCTATTCTAGTAAAGAGAACTTTGGAAAATGCTTGCGTCCATGTCTTTACTCAGAGTGGGGGTTTTCTGGAATGCTGACATGATATAAAGGTCATCATTCAGCCTGTACTTAAACCAGTTCACCAGGATGTCTTCTGTTCTTTTATCTCTGCACCTTCTTGTTCTGCTCTCTCCTTTAATTCTGTTTCATCTTCTTTTTATTGTACATTTCCACCTCCTGATGCTGCTTGGCAGTCCTATGCTGCTGTGTCCTGTAAAGCTGTGCTGATATGATGTACTCAATAAAGAAGATCATTGAGGAGGATTCTAGTCTAGAGTTCTGATTTGCTTGGGTTCATTAGTCAGAACCTTGACAATTTATTTGTGTTTTTATTCTTCCTTCCAACCTCCAAATATATCAGGGATAATTTATTGTTCTTTTATACAGCCTTTACTTCAGCTAACAAAAAGACAACGCTAAATAGAAGGGCTGTTACTATTAGTCTATTTTGTGGTTCTCATTCAGGGACAGGCCTGAAAACAGGCAAAAGGATTATCAGTTTGCAAGTGTACATTTACATGAAAAACTTTGCAGCACATGTGTCGACAATTGGTGTATAAGCTGAGCAATTAACACAATACTTTTCTACATTTAGGGTAGGTTAACCTAAGGTAGGTTAAATGAGGACCCAGTTTGTGGGGGCAATAAGCTGACTTTGTATGAAATATACAAAAGTATGAAGGCTATTGCTTAATGCATTGTAAGCCGCTCTGAGTCTCCAGAGAAGGGTGGCATATAAAAAAAAGAAAAGAAATTGGATATAAGAAATAATTGAAGAAAAAATAGACCTGGCGCCTGAAACCTTTCTCCTGGGAGTACTAAAAAAGAAGTACGAGAAAAAAAAGGTACTTAATTTTACATATCACCACGGCAGCTAGATTAGCATATGCACAACAGTGGAAAGGAAAGGGAACACCATTGGAAGAACACACAATTCAGAAAATCTTAGAATGTGCCGAGATGAGCAAACTAATGTATGAGATAAATGAGAAAGAGGATTTGGAATACTATACGGTGTGGGGACTTTGGTATAATTGGATGGAAGATCGCATAAAGGAGGGATAAGAGATAGCATAAATATTAGAATAAATGGGTAAATTAGGAGACACTATAATAAAAGAATGTATCCAATCTGTATATAAACTACCACTGTCTAACCAATTTCACTTTTTTTTTTTTTTTTAATTTGATTTATATGCCGCCCTTCTCCGGAGACTCAGGGCGGCTTACAATGTATTGTACTACAATGTAACTCAATAAAAAATTATTAAAAAAAAAAAAGAGCATGCAACTTAAAACTCATTGTATCTGGCCCTTTCATATTATTTCACATATGAGCCATATTATTATGACATTTGAAAAAAATCAAAATTATTTCTATATGACTATCAATGATATAATTTAAAAACCCAATCTTAAATGCAATAAAAATGCTAAATCAAATGTGCAAGGCATTTCTTTAAGCACATACTTCTAATGATGTTTTTTTTTTAAATTTAGAAAGTCATGTAAATCCTGTCATTTGGATTTCTAAATCATGATTTATGGTTTAGCTAAATGTGATTCTGGATGTTATAGCATATTTAACATGTTATAATTAAAAAAAGCCATAACAGTGAAATTTGTGACGCCAACCTAGTAAAAATACCATAAATGAAGATACAATGTATTAGTAAATAAATTTACCCAAAGAGCCATGATATTATATTTAATTATTTTGTTATAATTCATTACTAATGGCTGCATTACCTTACATTACAGGGAAGGAAGATCTGCTCTGGGCTTGCTGTGCTCAGCTGAAGGGCTGTCTCGAGGGGAGGGAGGGACACAGCGAGGCTTGGCTGCCTTTTGAGCCAAGCTTTGGCTTCCACAGGGCCTCCAGGTAGGAGGCTTGAGACAAAATGCCTCCCCCGAGGGCTGCCTGCTCACCCATCTGCCAGCTGGGCTGACCTGGAAGCAGCATGTCCCCTTGTTGCGGGCTGGATGCAGGACCTGAGGTGGAGGGGAGGGCGAGCAGGCAGCAGCCCTGAGCAGGGCCCGAAAGGCAGCTGAGGGTTGGCTGGCAGAGAGGTGAGGCAGGCGGTATAGCATCAAGCTCCCTGGTCGCCCCCCACCCACTGGCAAATGAGGTCCAACAGCTGCGGAGAAGTAAGGAGAGCAAGATGAGGGCTAGGAGGGAGCTGAGCAGCGACAGCTCAGCCCTGGCTCACCTCTCTGCCACCAGCTGTGGAAAGGATCAGGGGTCGACGCCTGCCCTGCTAGCCTATCTGAGGCATTAAAACCCTGGCTTTGCTGTCCAGCCCAGGGCTCTGAAACGCAGATCCTGGCTGTTCTTCATGGGCAATTTCCACTTTCCCAAGATGGCTGCAACAGAAGCAGGAAAAGCACATCAGCTCTGATATCTCTTTTGGAGCCTGGGTGTCTTCCTGCAGCTCTCTGCACATGCACAGAAGTGCTCTCTTCTGTTCCACTAAGCTGCCCAGGGTTGCTTGGATGGTTATCAGGCAGGTAGGGGGGCAAGCAAGAGGTGCCTGCTTGCTTCATTCAGGGCTGCTTTTGCTTTCCCAGCCTCCTTCCTCCTTTCTCTGTCCCTGGTTCCACCTCCTCCAGCTGGCCGCCAATGAGCAGGAAAGGTGGGAGAAACAGCGAAGGTGATGATGGTGCTGCTCTTTTCTGCCCTCCGCATGCTTCTGGGCCTTTTCTTCACCGTCAGCAGGGTGATCAACCTCACCAACTGGATTGCTGGTGATGTCCACTGGCAGCTGGTGAGGTGGGAGGGGAAGCTGCAACCCTCCAGGCCACTGCGCATTCATGCCCACCTCAGTCTCCAACTCAACCCTGATCTAGCGACCTAACCAGATCCCTTGATGAGTGGATCTGCAGGAGATCCACTCTAAGGAAAGGCTTGGCAGGGTGGCTCGTAAGCAATCTTTGGAGAAGCTGTGCAGCATGCTTTGGCACTATCTGGCAAGCCCAGTTCTCACAGTTATTTAGGGCACTAAGTAACTTGCTTGGAAAGGAAAGGGTGCACAGCTTCCCTGGCACGTCAGCGTGCACTGCCTCCTGCACGCAAAGGGCTTGTTTGCATCCTTGAGAAGATGCTCCCTTTTCAGAGCAGGGATTCCTTTTCTTTCCTTGCTCCTGTCCTGTGATTTCTTTGGCACAACTTTGTCTTTTTCCCTCCTCTGGGCTTTTTAAAAAACTAACACCTCCCTCACTCCCTCACTCCCTCTCTCTCATCTCTTTCTTTCTCTTTCTCTCTCTCTCTCTCATCTCTTTCCTATCTCTCTCTCTCTCTTCTCTCTCTTCTCTCTCTCTTCTCTCTCTCTCTCTCTCTCTCTCACACACACACACACACACACATACACGCACATACACAAACACATACGTGCACAGAGGTTGGATGTTTCTTTCCTCCTGGTTCATACAGACAACACCCGCACGAGTGATGTAGTCACAAACACCCCTAGCCATGCCCACTCAGCTGGTCATTAGGAAGAACTGGTTGTTACATTACTTGAATTCCACCACTGCCTGTAGGTATAACAATGGACTGTAGCAGGGGAAGGCACCTGGATGATTGGAAAAGAGAGCCAGGGGAGCCCAGATCCCAGCAACCCTTCCAGGGATATCATTACAATTTATATAGGCTTTTTAAAATATATCAATGATCATGGTTTTTTTTTTTTTTTTTTTTTTTTTTTGTTCAAGGAAGTTTGATCTTTTCTCTTCTTCAAAGAACAGGTATATACCGGTATGTCCAGTTGGTATGTGACAATGGGACAGTACTGGTTAATGCTGTTGAAGCCAGCACAGGAAGTATATGGATGAGAGCGCCCTACTATAGTTCATGCATATGCAAGTTGCTAACTTCATCTTTCCTTTTTATTTTCCTAACTTCCAACTTCCAGATACCATGATATCTTGGTCTCTCTACAACAAACCTGCACATTATTTGGAAAAAGGAAGGAAGAAAAATATTTTATGATCAGCTAGTTTGCTTCCTTTAACCTAGAATGCAAATTGCAACCTGGCAGATGGAGGATGTGGAGTAATTCCCTGTATAAATATGTCACTATGTAATGACATATCAGTGGTGGGTTTCCCCTTCATGTGGTAGACCTGTTAAGTTGGGTGAATGAGGACGCAGCAAGCCAGGCAGTGAGTGACAACAGCTCTTTATTGTAGGGTGAGAACCCAGCGACTGACCAGGGGAAACAGCTCCCTTTATATACCTTGCAGCTGTGGTGGTCAGCCAACCAGCTGACAGTCAGTTAATTCAAACTGCCCGCCCAAATCTACATACATAACACTCCTCCCCTCCCAGAAGTCACTTGGGGTGGACATTAGCATACAAAGTCTCTCAGGTGACCAGGGCGTGTTCGCACCCTAATTGACCTACACAGTTCAGTCAGAGGTGTGGCGTTGAGCAGGTCGGAGGAACTCCCTGTTTCTCCCTGCTCTGCCAATGGAACCTCCGAGAATTCATTGTGGGCGGAGACTTCTGCGGCTGGTCGATCTTCTGCGATGGGGCGGTGCTGGATCTCGGGGCCGACAGCTAAGTCCTCCGCTAGACTCGGGTTTGAGTTAGGTCAAGAGTTCTGTTGGTAGCTAGGGATCGGTTCGTCACATGTGTCTTCTGTGTCGGCGGCCCAACGCTTCCGTAACTGGTCAATGTGTCTATCTCTTCCCACTTATTACTATAACCATGTTGCTTGAATCTTTCAATTATATTATTTTTATTTGTTTCCTAATACGATTTGATAGCATATTAGTAACCTTGATCATCACTAAGTATTTTATCTTTTTATTCTTGATGAATGTATTTTATTCTCCTTATTTACACTGAGAGCATATACACACAAGTGTCCAATCACACTTGGCCAATATAGAATTCTATTATTATCTATTATTATTATTATTAAAATTGCTTCTTTAAAGAACATGATTGACATGAATTGTAAAATACTGTAGTATCTCTAGAAACAGAAGAATATAGGTTAATTTTACAAAATAAAAATGGCTAAAACAATGTCAGAAAGCTGGCATTTTAAATAATAGCAATAAAAGTAATATATCAAAACTATGGAGAAGTTATAACACCTTTCCACCAGAGTAGTTAGATTTCTTTAAGGAACAAATGACCCCCATCTGATTTTCTTGAAAACAGTGTCATAGCCTCTCACACTTAGTAATAATATGTAAAAAGAAAGGTAACCCAAATTTATAAAAAAATTAAAATTTATATAAGATATATCAGCAATATCACTGAATTTTCTCTTGAACTTATTGGGGCTTGTCCTAAGCATAGTAAATGTATGTAAAGAATCAGAGACATGACCTTGAGTCAAATTGGTAAGAATTGTTTTATAAGCAAAGAAAACTGAAACTTTCCTTAAATTTGAGGAAGCAAGATTATATTTGGAAGAGAATAAGGAGGCTGTTTCCCTTGTTTATAAAAGGGAAGGATAGTAAAGTACAAAATTGCAAAATTTTGTTATAGCCTATAGCCTATCTCAGTAAAAAGTTCTAATCTTCCTATGGAGTTTGTCACCTGCTCTGGTCTATCTTGAAGTGCTAACATTATGAAATAGCCCCTTAGATTAAATGTAAATATTCTCAAAGTATATTTAATATACTTCTATTTAACATTTTTAGTACTTTTATTATAATAAATATTAATATTTAATTTTGGTGTGAGAGGAGGCGGAGCTGATGACAATACGGTGTGAATCCATGGGGCTTTGTGGAATCCTGCCAAATTCTGCCTGCCTGGGGATCCTCTGAGACCCAAGTCATCCTGGAGGGTTTGACGAAGATAGAGATAAAAATAATATAATTGAAAGATACAAGCAACACGGTTATAGTAATAAGAGGGAAATGATAGACACATTGACCAGTTACGGAAGCATTGGGCCGCCGACACAGAAGACACATGTGACGAACTGATCCCTAGCTACCAACAGAACTCTCGACCTAACTCAAACTCAAGAAAATTATAGAATTGGAACATGAAAATATCTGTGTGGTAGGAGACTTTAATGCAATAAAAGTAGTAAAACAGGCAAAAAAGCTAGGAAAACACTCCCAAAAACCTTTTTTAAAATGATGGAAGAAATAGGCACTCAAGACGTATGGAGAGAAACACACCCTAAGAAAAATCAATACTCATTTTATTCAAATAGACATAAGTCTTGGTCAGGAATAGATATGGTAAGGATGTCACCAGAGTTTAAAGCAAATGTGCAAGAGAGAAATAGAATCAAGTGTTTGGACAGATCACAATCCAGTAAAAGTTACTTGGAAAGGACAAAAGAAAAAAAATGAGATGGATGTTGAATCAATCAATACTAAAAGATAAGGAATTTATCCAAACTATGGAAAAAGAACTGGACTTTTTTTTTTAAAGAGAAGAGGAAAGAAGAGACCTCCTTACAAAATGTATGGGACACTGCTAAGGTGTGCTGTAAATTTGGCGATTAGTTATAACTTACACGGGGAAGAAAAATAATAAGAAGAAACAAAACCAAAAGACACTAGAAGAAGAACATAGAAGGTTAGAAATGGAATTACAGAAAGAACCACAAAAAAGAATTTGAAAAATCAAATGGAATTAATAAAACACAAACTGAATTTACTAGAAAAAGAAGATTTGGCATAAAAAATTAAAAGTGCTAAACAGAATTTCTTTGAAAATGCAAACAAACCAGGAAGATGGTTGATATATAAATTTAAAAAGGAGAAAGAAAAGAGATTGATACATTGATTAGTAGATGAGAAAGGAATGCTTTATTATCAAAATGAGGAGGAAAAAATAATTCAAGAGTACTATGAAAAGTTGTATGATCAGGAGAAGATTCCAGAAGACAAAATAAAACAATACCTGGAAAAAGCTGAACTCCCTAAAGTACCTGAAACAGTGAAAGACATGTTAAATGAATGAATAACTATGATGGAATTAACATAAGCAATTAAGAGACAAAAAAAATAACAAAACACCAGGGACAGATGGGCTACTGGCAGAACTTTATAAACATTTCCAAGATATGCTAAGTCCAGTAATATTGGAAGTTTATAATGAAGTTTTGTTAGAAGTGAAAGTACTAAATTTGTGGATGGAAGCAAATATTACTCCTATACTGAAAGATGATTCAGATTTAATGAAAATAAAAAAATTATAGGCTAATATTGAATGCTGATTATAAAATATACACTTCAATAATAGCAGAGAGACTAAAAAGGGTTTTGAATGAATTCATAGACACAGACCAGAATGGATTTCTGCCTAAGATCTTAGAAGATCCACAAGAAACTGGACCCCCCAAAAATAGAAGAATATGGTGAAGTTGCAGGATTGAAAATAAATAAATAAAAACTAAAATATTAGTTAAAAATCTTACAGATATACAGAAAAAAGAGCTAACGAAAAGAACTGAAATTCAGATAGTCAAGAAGGTAAAGTACCTAGGAATTCAAGTAACAGCAAGATGTGCAACTACTACAAAATGATGCAACAAATTAAATCAGATTTGGAGAAATGGAAAAACTTGCAATTGTCGTTGACAGGAAGAATAGTGACCATAAAAATGAATATTTTACCGAGATTATTATATTTATTTCAAATAATTCTGATAAAACTGGAAAAAAAATACTTTGAAGAACTAAACAAAATAATACTAAGATATATTTGGCAAGGGGAAAAAAGCAAGAATAAGCCTGAAAATATTGCAAGATTCTAAAAAGAGAGTTTTGGGTTGCCAGACTGGGAGTTGTACTACCAGGCCTCAGTACTTACTTGGGTGAAAGAATGGATTCATTTGAGGCATAAAAGACTATTAACTTTAGAGGGACATGATCGACAGTTGGGTTTGCATGCTTTTCTATGGTATGGGGAAAATAAAATACATAGCTATTTCCAAAGACACTATATCAGAAATGCATTATTAACAACATGGGCAAAAATTAAAGAACAACACTATTTGAAAATACCAGTCTGGCTTTCACAATGGAGGCATTGATATACCCAAATGTTATTAATATGGAAAAAATTACAAGATATAAAGATATCTTGAATGAAAAGGGAGAACTTAAAACTAAGCAAGAACTGAGTAAGCAAGGGATTGATATAGATTGGTGGCCACAAGTGCAGATACAATCTTGATATGAGAAAGATGCCAAAATGTATGGGTTTTACAAAGAACTAACAGAATTAGACCAGATACTAACAGGGACAGATGAAAAATTAATAAAGAATATGTACAACTACTTATTAAGTATTAAAATGGAAAGTGAGCAAATAAAAGAGATAATGATAGTATGCGCTAAGAATTTTGAATAAATGGCAAACACTGTGGGATAAGAATTTTAAATTAACTATATCAACTGCATATAAAGAAAATTTGTTTAAATGTTTTATAGAGGGCACTTTTCACCAACAAGATTGGCAAAGATGTTTAAGGACATGTCTGCTAAGTGTTGGAAATGTAATCAGACACCTGGTTCGTATTATCATATATGGTGGACATGCCCAAAGGCAAAAAAATATTGGACAAAAATACACACATGGTTGGAAAAAATGACAAAGCAACACATAGATCTAAAACCTGAAATATTTCTGTTGGGCATCTTACCAGAAAAATATGACAGAGGGAATACATATTTGATTTTAAATGTATTACCTGCAGCTAGAATTGTATTTGCACAACAATGGAAAAGTGAAGAAATCCTAATAGATGAAAATGTAATTAAAAAAATATTAGAATGTGCAGAAATGGATAGACTAAGACTTACAATTAAGGAAAAGGAAGAAACTGAATACTTTTTGATATGGGACTTATTTTATCAATGGTTAGCTAATAAAAACAGAAGTTAGAAACATGGAAATATAAGAAAAGGACTAATGTTATAAGGGAAATTGTTAAATGGAGAAGCAATAATAATAATAATAATAATAATAATAATAATAATAATAATAATAATAATAATAATAATAATATAGAAATCATGTGTTGTCCCGATTGTAATTGGAGCACTTGGAGCAATACCCAAAGGGCTATCTCACTATTTAGAAATTCTAAATTTACCGGACTTGAACATTTTGACTCTACAAAAAACCACTTTACTCGGAACAGCTTACATCCTCCTCCCCCCGATACCTTAACAGTTCCTAGGTCCTTGGTTAGGACTCGAGCTGCTGAGTTATTAACCAGCCTCAAAGGCTGTGAATCTCACCAAAGATTAAATAATAATAATAATAATAATAATAATAATAATAATAATAATAATAATAATAGAATTAATATCAATGTAATGACTACTGCTGCAAACATTTTGATTATTATTTCAACTGAAATTGAAATTTTATATGTTATAAAATAAAATAAATAAAAATATTTAATATTGGTGTACTGTTTTACTTTTGCACAATAGATTCAATAACTTTGGAAGCAAATGTTTAACAAGCAGGTATTAATTAACATAAATATTTTTATTATTGTTGTTTGTAGGTGTCCCTTCTTGAAAAAGAAATAAATTACTTTTTCAAAAGATTTCCTAACATATTTCATTGATCGAAAGTGCTGTTCTTCATTCTTTATATCTATCCAAATAGATGTGCTTAAGCACATAATTCAATTCTTTCTAATTTCCTCTGCATTAGGGGTGCTTCAATATTGACAGCATATTATTGTTGTGGATGTTAAAATCAAGAGTAAGGGAAAATTTAAAATAAAACTTATAATCTTCCATTAGAGCAGGTGTAGCAAGTCCCATCTTCATTGTTTATACTGTATTTCTGAAAGAGACAGGCAGGAAATCAGAATCAGCTGGAAAAAACAGTTTAATGCAGAGCTGGTATTCTAAAAATAAAACCAATTACAAATTCTGTTGTATATAGAAACTAATTTATCTGTATCATTATTTCAATCCTTCGACGAGTGGAGAAAGGAATCTTATCTGATATCATGAGACCAATTTATATGCAATCTGAGAAATTTGCAAAAATGTTATTGTTTTTTTTTATTGAAAAAGTTTTTCAAATACAAATTTTTCCAAATTAATATCACATTATATAATACTTTACCACCCTTTTACACCACCCCCTATGTGCTAAACATTTCTTTCTAACATTATTATTATGTCCCCGGTATACTATACATTTCAAAACAGCAATCGGCTATAAAACTATATAATAAATCCTAATTTGGCATTTATTCTACTCATAATCTACCCATTTCCTCCACCCCCATACATATATCTCTTAATTCAAATCTTTTAAGTATATTAATATCTAAACATAACATCCCTTTTCCTAAACTAAGCAATCAGTAACATTACCTATCACCTTGTACCATATCAATTTTGTTTCACCCACTTTCCTACAGGTCTACCATACATAATATATTTAATATCTTTATTCTTCTGCCCGTATCACTAAAAGATATTTCCATATATAAATAAAACACTCAAATGACTTTAAATTTGTATTCCATATAGTATCTTCTGTAATGTCTTTCAACTAGATTGTTAATTCCATCGACCATGTTAGGGTAACATCAAGTCCTGCTTCCAACAGCATATTCAGTATCTTCAATTACCATCTGCCCCCATC
Organism: Arizona elegans; assembly: GCA_022577455.1. Lineage (NCBI taxonomy): Eukaryota > Metazoa > Chordata > Lepidosauria > Squamata > Colubridae > Arizona > Arizona elegans. The sequence goes on along the minus strand of JAKOOJ010000007.1, from coordinate 28,197,084 downwards.
ATTAATAAGTATTTTTGTATATAACCCCCCGCGAGTGACTTTATATTTATATTCCATATGGTATCTTCTGTAATGTCTTTTGTCTACATTATTAATTCCAACAACCACGTTAGGGTAACAGCCAGATCATCTGCATGCCCCAATTCCATAGTTCTCTTGCCTTATAGCTCAACATATACATAATCCATTTTTCAGAGAGTCCAAAATAGAAAGTTCCAATCCGGTCAATCACAGGCCATCTTCCACATCCCAAAAACATCAGCACTGCAGAGATCTATTATTCTTCTCAAAATAGTATAAGTCTGTAATTTGCCTCCGTTATGTTTTCATGTATTTGCCTTCTATTGAAGGGGAGCCCCCTCAACCAAATGGTATATAGTCACATTTATATTGCTTACTGCACTTTTATATAAAGGATAGAATCATAAAGCCCTTTCCCCTACTTCTGTATGCCTAAAAGGGAACTGGGCATTTGTACCCTTCTGCTGTAATCAGTGTAACCACAAGATGTACCCAGTCGTATTACTGGAATGTATTGGCAAGTTGTATTACTGGAATGTATTGGGTAAGATGTAAGATATACCCATATATGGAATATGTATCACAAAGCTATAAACTTCTGCTTTTGTACTTTTCCAGTGTATCTCTCTTAAGATTTATCTATCTGTATACACAATGTATTATCTATAAGCGGAACTGAATATGCTATGTCACTTTCAAATCTCAGGAAACTATAAAGTCTGTCTAAGGGCGTAGTTCGGGGCTCAGTCCTCAGCAGGTGACTGCACTGGGCCTATTGCTAGCAATATTCAATAAACCTGTTTCTCTGGATCTCCGTGGTCTTGTCTCCTGATTTATTTACAGGTACTGATTGGGATTAGTAAATCCCGCTTCATTTCTGGCGAGCCAGCCAGGAGGCAACGGAATTTTTAAATTCCTCTGGACCGTCACCACGCTGTGGGAGGGTCTCGGAGGCTCGGGGAACCATCCCAGGCGCCATCGGACATCTTTTAGTCTGAGGGACTTCCCTGTGGAGCCGGCCCCTTCGCAGCATCGGTTGACGCCTCCAAGAACCACTTGAGGGAGACCAAGAGACCAGGAACACTTCAATCCAGCTGGAAGGAAAAGAAAAGAAGCCTGCAGGCAAGTATCTGGGTCCCTGGGAAGAGGTAATAACTATTAGCCTGTAGATAGGGGAAGGCCTGATCACCCTCCCCTCAAGGCTAAAGGTGGGAGGTTTGTCTGGTGTGACTGGTGTGAGTGTTCCCCGCGGTTCTGTTCAGTGGCCGTTGAGAGTCCGGGACTGACAGCCGGGGAAGTGTGATTGAGATCCCTTGTTGTTTCTCTGGGAAGGAAGGACCCCTTACCTCCTTCTCAAACCCCTTTTCCTACTTGTCTTGTCTGGTGCCCTGGGTGGAAGATGGGTGGAGGAGGAAGTACGCCACTTACCCCTTTGGAATGTATGTTAAAACATTTTAAGGATGCCTACATTAGCCAAGACTACGGCATAGGGTGGAGCAGGCAAAAGCTAAGGGTTTTCTGTGAGGTGGACTGGCCAGACTTTAAAGTTGATTGGCCAGTGACAGGGTCCTTGGACCCAGGGGTTGTACTGCAAGTACACCAGAGGGTTTTCCATCCCACGTTAGGACACCCGGACCAAGCCCCTTATATCGATGTCTGGCTTAATCTGGTACAACACCCCCCCCCTGGCTACAAAAATGTAAAGCCACAAGGTGCAGGCTGTTAGTCTCCCGCACTTTGCCACACAAGAAGGGAGAAGCCAAGGCCCCAATTCTCCCCAGTTCCCCCGAGGAATTACCCAGTCCACCACCATATGTTCCACGCGGGGATGACCAAATAAGTCCTAGGACCAGTTCCTCAGTGTCAAGCAGCACAGAAGTAGGAGCTGGTACCTTTTTGCGAGCCTTGGATGACTTGGGCATCCCTGACTCCCCTGGGGTACCGACCCCAGTTGACCGCTCCGCTCAAACCAGTTTGGATGGGGTGGAGTTGGGGGCGCGCCCAAAGGAACGGGAAGCCCGGAAAAGCGAACGGGTAACCCCCCCCCAGGGATGAATTAGAAGAAGCAGTGGGGGGAGAACCATTGCCTCTTGAAGTTAAGGAAGGCCCCATAGCTGAGCGAACTCGTTCTAAGTACACCGAACGGGGTGAGGAAGATGATCTGGATGAGGGGGGTGTGGCCTTCCTGAATCCCCTTAGAAGAGTAGACCAATCTGTGGTTGAACCAAACAGAGCGCCCGTGATAGTCTCTGTGTTTCAACACGTCCCTTTCACTTCTTCGGACCTTTTAAATTGGAAAATGCATTATGGTCCGTTTAGTGACAAACCATCAGAGGTCACAGACTTGGTCAAAACTATTGTAGATACCCACAATCCAACATGGCGGGATCTACGGCAACTGATGGCTACCATCTTTAATCCTGAAGAGAGGGAAAAGATTCGGAATGCAGCTCTTAAAATTTTAAAAGGTACTGTCCCAGCCCAAGACACATTTGACCGGTGGGTGGCTAAGAATTTCCCCTCCGAGGATCCAAGATGGGACCCCTATAAGATAGAGGACCTAAGGTCCCTTCAAGATTACCAGCGCCTTGTTGTGCAGGCAATCCAGGCGGCGGGGAAACCCACTACCAACATGTCAAAGCCTTCTTTGGTGATCCAAGGTGCCGACGAGGCCCCAGAAGCCTTCTATGCCCGACTGTTAGATGCGTACCGTATGTACACTCCCATTGACCCCACACAACCTGAAAATGCTCGCATGTTGGCAATGGCCTTCATCTCTCAATCTGCCCCTGACATACGGCGAAAGTTACAAAAATTGGAGGGAGCTCTTGGGAAATCAATGAGTGAGCTGATGGAGGTTGCAAGAAAGGTTTTCGCAAATAGAGATAGGATTGAGGAGAAGAAACAGGAGCAGAAAATGCATAAGAAAGCAGAACTGCTCGCTGCTGCCCTAATGGCCAGGCCTGCGGCCCGGGATGGGCAACGAAGGGGTGGAGGCTCAAGGGGCCAGGGGTCAGGGGGACCCCTGGGGCGGAATCGGGGCCAGGGGTCAGGTGGACCCCTAGGCTGGAATCGGGGTCAGGGGTCAGGGGGACCCCTGGCGCCTAACCAGTGTGCCATATGTAAACGGACTGGCCACTGGAAGGGAGAATGTCCCGACAGGGAGAAGGAACGTGTCAATGAAGGAAACCGGGGAGGCTTTGCTGGAAACGACCGAGGTGGACGAGGCAGACCCTTTCGAGGGAGGGGACGTGGCACGTTTAATACCCCCCTCATCGGTCTAGCTGAAGTCGAGGAATGGGAGTGAAACAGACCGGGTTCAGCCCGCACCCAGAACCTATGGTCAGATTAACTGTTGGAGGCAAGCCTATATCCTTCCTAGTTGACACGGGGGCCACCCGATCCGTCATAACCAAACCCTTGGCAAAGCCCTCCCCACACACCATCACCGTCCAGGGGGCCACGGGACAACCAATTCAACGGCCTTTCCTCAATCCCCTAATTTGTCACACCGGGGGTAAAACAATAACCCATCAATTCGTGTACATGCCTGAATGCCCCCTTCCTCTTATGGGACGAGACCTGCTATGCAAATTACGGGCTCAAATTTCTTTTGACCATGATGGCTCTGCAACCATGACATATGGCCAGGTCTCTATGGAAGTCCCACAGGAGGAAGCATGGCGTCTAATGGCTCTGCAGGAAGTTGAAGGGAATACCGGATGGGAGGACTTTAACGTCCCTTTGCTGTGGGCAGAGGACAACCCCCCCGGTTTTGCTAGCCATCAGACTCCCATCATTGTCGAGGAGCTCCCTGCCAAAACTCCAGTTCGCCTTCGTCAGCGGGCTTACCCGAGGCACATTATGCAAGCTATTCAAAAGGTTATTGATCTTTATCTGGCTCATGATATTCTGGTCCCTACTGAATCGGCCTGGAACACCCCTATTTTGCCCATTCCAAAAGGGGATGGCCGTTTCCGCCCGGTTCAGAATCTAAAGCCTGTCAATAGCGCAACAGTAACCATACATCCTCTGGTCCCAAACCCTTACGTGATTCTGGGATTAATCCCCCAGACTGCGTCATGGTTTTCGGTCATTGACCTTAAGGATGCCTTTTTTACCATCCCTGTTCATAAAAAGAGCCAGCACCTTTTCGCTTTCGAGTGGGAAGATCCGGCTACTGGTCGTAAGCAACAGTATACTTGGACCAGGTTGCCTCAAGGTTTCAAGAACTCCCCCACTCTGTTTGGTAATGCCCTTGCAGCTGATTTGGATGTCTTACACCTCCCGGAACCAGATGTCCTTTTACAGTACGTGGATGACCTGTTGGTCACCGGCCAGTCAAAGGACATCTGCTGGCAAAACACTTACGACCTGTTACACCTCTTACAGCGATTGGGCTATAAGGCTTCACGGAAAAAGGCACAATTGGTTTTGCAAAAAGTCAGGTACTTAGGCTATGATATTGAGCCTGGAAAACGTACCTTGGGTCATGAAAGAAAAGAAGCCATATGCCGCCTCCCCACTCCTCGGACCAAGAAGGATCTCCGGGGGTTTCTGGGGGCTGCTGGGTTCTGCCGCATTTGGATTCCCAATTTTAGCCTCCTTGCTAAACCACTATACGAGGCAACCAGAGGCAGTGACCGTGAGCCACTCCTCTGGCAAAAAGAGGAACAGAAAAGTTTCACAAGTTTAAAACATGCTCTTATGCAAGCCCCCAGTTTAGGCTTACCCGATTTAGAAAAACCTTTTCAGTTATTTGTAGATACTAAACAGAATGTTGTGGTGGGGGTTCTAACCCAACGGTTGGGCACCTGGCATCGCCCTGTGGCCTATCTTTCCAAGCAGCTGGATCCTGTCGCAAGGGGTTGGCCTGCTTGTCTGAAGGCTGTTGCTGGCACTGCTCTTCTTACTCAGGAGGCCAGCAAACTAACCTTTGGACAAGAACTAGAAATCCAAACCCCTCATGCCCTGAAGGCTGTCTTGGAAACAAAGGGCCATTTGTGGTTAACCAATCCCCGAATGCTTAAATACCAAGGCTTGATAACACACAACCCCATGATTATTTTAAAGCAATCCACTTCCTTGAATCCTGCAACCCTCCTCCCTGAGCCCGATCTTGACACCACCCATGATTGCATTCAAACTATTGAGGAAACATATGCTAGCCGCCCTGATATGTCGGATGTTCCACTTTCTCATCCTGACTATACGCTTTTCACTGATGGCACTAGTTTTCTCCAGGCTGGTGTTCGCAAGGCTGGATATGCTGTCGTCACCTTGACAGATGTATGGGAAGCCGAGCCCCTCCCTCCTGGGACTAGTGCACAGTTGGCAGAACTCCATGCTTTGACCAGGGCCCTTGAACTTTCTAAAGATCTAAAGGTCAACATTTACACTGACTCGAAGTATGCTTTTTTGACTGTCCAAGTACACGGGGCATTGTATAAAGAAAGAGGACTTATTACAGCAGGGGGAAAGGACATCAAGTATGGTCCTCAGATTCTCCGTCTGCTGGACAGTGTCTGGGCCCCTCATAAGGTGGCTGTCATGCACTGTAGAGGACACCAGAAATCACCGTCTGACACACAAATGGGTAACCACAGGGCTGACCAGGAGGCCCGCCTTGCTGCTTTTAAACCTTACACACTACAGGCTCACTGTCTAACCCTGTGGAACCCCCCCGACTCCATTCAGCCACACTACAGCACACTCGAAATTGCCCAAGCCCATGAATTTGACGCTTCCCTACAGGGGGGTTGGTGGGTCTTACCTGATTCTCGCGTTTTCCTCCCGGGCAACCTTGCCTGGGATGTGGTCACTCAAGTTCACCAGCAATTGCACCTGGGCAAGACTGCCTTGGCACATGCTCTGCTACGTGAATTGTATATCAACAAGGTCCACAGCATTGCTGCCAACGTCTGCTCCAGGTGCCACACGTGTGCCGCGAACAACCCTAGGACTGGACCCCAGCCTCCGCAGGGGCACCAGCCTAGAGGAGATTTTCCTTTTGACTCACTTATGATTGATTTTACCGACATGCCCCGCTCTGGTTCATACTCTGCTCTGCTTGTCATTATCTGCACTTACTCGGGTTGGCCAGAATGCATTCCCACTCGCACCAAGAGGGCCTCTGAGGTCACTAAGGCCCTCTTGCAGCTAATCATTCCTCGTTATGGCCTACCCTCTAGAATCTCGTCCGATAATGGCCCTGAGTTTATTCACAAGGCTACACAAAAGATTTCTTCTATGTTAGGCATCCACTGGCGCCTTCATTGTGCATTCCATGCTAGCAGCGGTTCTTTTGTAGAACGGGTCAATAGGTCTATCAAGGATAAACTGGCCAAAATTTGTCAGGAAACTCACCTAAAGTGGCCGGATGCTCTGCCTCTGGCTCTGTTTGCTGTACGTTGTACTCCTCGCAAAGATTTGCTTGTTTCCCCTTTTGAACTACTATATGGGCGAATCCCCAACTTAGTTCGCCCCAATGTGTCTTCCGAGGCCCAGGTGGGGGATGCTATTAAGTTTAGACAGCTCCAATCGCTGAATCAGATGGTTCATAAGCTCCAGGATTATGTCTTGTCTTCCCGTCCTCACCTATTAGTAACCCCTACCCATAACATCTCACCGGGTCAGGAGGTGTGGGTTAAGGAATGGAAACGGGAACCCCTTTGTCCTAAGTGGAGGGGCCCCTTCTCTGTAATCATGACTTCTCCGCTTGCTATTAAAGTTGCTGAAATTAAGCCTTGGATCCATTGGTCCCGAGTCAAGGTTGCCGCACCGTCTTCCTGGCGGGTTGAACCCAACCCAGCACAGCCTTTACGCATCACCTTTCGTCGTGGGCGGTCCTCACCACTGGCTTCCCCTTCTGGTGACACCCCGGAAGCTGTCCCTCTACGAACGGGAGCTGAAGTTGGAACCCCTGCAGGTGTTACTCCGGAAGCTGACACCCATCGCACGGGCAACGACGTTCGCTACACCCTTCGCTCTGGGTGGCAGGTCCCCTTGTAAAACATTTTTCATCTCTCATGTGTTGGTTTTGTAATTGTGGATGTGAATGCTGTTGCTGCGCTCACTGTATTGACTGTGTTTTATGTACCGGGTGTTTGCTTGAGTGTGACGTGAAAATCATTGAAGACGTTCTAGCACACTACTTGGTAATAGGACTAAAGTCTTTTCGCTATACACTTAAGGTTACCCCTACCGTGGAAAGAGCTTTGCGGGACCGGACCAGACGGCATCGGGAGGATGGATGCTGCCCAGCGTATGCGTGAAACCGCTTGTATTCGCCGCGGCCTAATGCCTTCCATTTGGGTTGTGGTTGTTTTTTTGTTTGTTAGTATTGTCATTAACGCCCTTTACCTCTATCGCGTTCTGCTCGGAACAGGGGGGAAGGGGAGCTTGGACTTGGAGGGTCCTCTTAATCCCATTGATCTCATACCTACAGATGATGACGTCTGGACCTGGTTGGAGGAAAAACCGACACCGGTCCCGACACTGGCCCGGACGCCGGGTCCATTCTACGACCCGGTGTTATACGATCCAGTGTTGAGCCCTAGACAGAAACCCCGTTCCTTAGCTACTGCCATGGAACTTCCCCTATGTACTGATTGTTTCCTGCCCCTTTCGGAAGGAAGGCGTTTTGCTTTTACACTCCTTAATACCCCAAATTGCTCTACAGGTTATCTTCCTCCCTGCAGATACAGGGATCAACAATTCCTTCGCTGTAATGATGTCCCTTTATTTAAATGCCACCTCATACGTCCTTTCCGTCTTATTGAATATGGTAAGCAGAGACCGCCACGGGATGTCCCATTAGGGAAAGGCCCTTGCAATTGTCAGGAAAAGGACAAACAGACCCTTAGGATCGAGTTTGGGAAACCTTCCTCGTGCACCCAGTTCGACCTAACTACCTGTATGAATAATCAACAAACTTTCAAACGATGTAATGGGACAAAGGGGATATACTGCTACTTAGAAGGAAACACACAAAACTGTGCCCCTTGTATGAGAGACGCTTCCTTCCTATACACCCCACTGAATTCTTCAATGTGCCCCAATGGGCCGACATGTGTCCGGGAAAATCGGCAATATAAAATTTGTGTTCTTAACGGCCTCCCTTACTGTTATCTTTTAGGTTCCTTTCCTAAACCCAAGCCGCCGGTGGCTAAACCAAGGCCGCCGCCGCGTGACCCGACGCCACCCTCGTGCGCAGAATGCATTGTCACTACCCGATCAGATCAGGTAATTAGCAAGACATTAATTTACCACACTGCTAAACCTGATGATTGCCTCTCTGAGCTGTCATCATGCACTCTGAATAGCACGGTCTATAGGAGGTGCAGGGACAAGAAGGCAACAGTGCAATGCTATGACCCTTCACAGGTCACCAGGTGGACTGAACATGCAGTCCACCTTTATCACATGGGTGGCTCCGGCTTGGAATTAGTTGCTTCAAATTCCACTTCTATCAGAGAGCAGTCCCTGACCCTGACTTTTGATGCTTGCAACCTTATTAATAGAGGAGGCTATTACCAAACCCGATGTGGAGGTATAGATTGGGAAAGGGAGTATATGTTCAATAGTAAGTATATGTGTCTTAAAACCAAGTCAAAGCCTGACTGTCACCTCGCTGACACCTATAATTGGTGCCCCTATTGGAGTTGCATCACCAACATGGACGGTAATCAGGCTATCTCCCTTCGTAATGGAGTGGCTGCCAGTAACTGTCCTTTGGGTAAATGTAATCCTGTAATCCTTACCTTCCATCATTCCCTTTGGTCTATGAATAGGGATGGAGCTTATGCTGACTATGGTTTTCAAATTAATGGTAGAGGTAGGGATCCAGGAGCTAAAATCAGGATTAAGTTTTCCAAACGGGCCCGATCTCGAGGTGACACCAAACATTTATTCTGGTCCTTCTATGAAGAAATTGCTAAGCTTAACATTCCTGATTTCCCTGCCCAGGTACATAACACTTTTGTCCGCCTGGCGGAGGACATTGCTCATACCCTTAATGTTTCTAACTGTTTTGTGTGTGGAGGAACCAACATGGGTGATAAATGGCCATGGGAAGCCCAGGAGCTTAATTATTCCACTGTCTTGGAAATGGAACAACGCAATAATCTCACTGCTACTCCGGGTAAGGACGGTACGTGGGCTCTCACTTCCAATCTCGTGGGATCTGTTTGCTACACTACAAATCGAACCAAAGGCTGTTTCTATGTTGGATCTATTCGCTGCCGCTCCGCCTGGAACAATGGTACCTGGTGGTCTGGTATCAATAGAACCTACACCACCGAGGACACGGCCTTGGAGAGGGTACAACTTATGCAGAAATATATCTTGGACCCTCTGAACAAGACTCTTGCTTGGTTGGCTCCTGACGGTATGTATTGGTTGTGTGGTGCTTTTGCTTATGCTGAACTCCCTGCCGGTTGGTGTGGCTCTTGTGTACTTGGTATCATCCGCCCTGGATTCTTCTTGCTTCCCCTTCGTCAACGACAGGTCCTTGGAGTACCTGTCTATGATGAAATTGGGAACCTCATTAGGAACCGCCGACATGTCGACACTTCTCTTATTGAGAAGGTCAATGTTGGAGGCCCGCAGAAATTCCAGGAAGAAGAATGGCCACCTGAGAGGATAATACAATACTATGGACCGGCCACATGGGCGGAAGATGGCATGTGGGGCTACCGTACCCCTATATATCTTCTCAATCGCCTCATCCGTTTACAGGCCGTGGTTGAAATCATAACTAATGAAACAGTTAAGGGTCTTACTAAGCTTGCAAAGGAAAGTGTCAAGTCTCGCACTTATATCATGCAGAATCGCCTTGCTTTAGATTATTTGTTAGCCAAAGAGGGAGGTGTGTGTGGTAAGTTCAATCTCTCTAACTGCTGCATTGAAATTGATGATAGTGGTCATGTTATTAAGGAAATCACTGATAAAATGGTCAAAATCGCACATGTCCCTGTTCAAACATGGAGAGGCTTCAACCTGGCAGATGCCTTCTCGGGATGGTTCCCGAAACTGCCAGGTTTACAAGCTATAGTTGCTCTCATTGGCCTCATTGCAGCTGGTTGTGTCATTTTGCCTTGCATTCTCCCTATCTTTATTCGCACAATCACGAGCACTCTTTCTTTATTGGTTGAGAAAAAGGCTACCGCCCAAGCTATGGCCTGGTGGGAATATCAGAAACTTATCGATATGGAAGAAGGTAACCCCATATGTGAAACTTCGCAGTAATTGCATTACTTGGCTAAGTCTCAACAGGGGGGAATGAAGGGGAGCCCCCTCAACCAAATGGTATATAGTCACATTTATATTGCTTACTGCACTTTTATATAAAGGATAGAATCATAAAGCCCTTTCCCCTACTTCTGTATGCCTAAAAGGGAACTGGGCATTTGTACCCTTCTGCTGTAATCAGTGTAACCACAAGATGTACCCAGTCGTATTACTGGAATGTATTGGCAAGTTGTATTACTGGAATGTATTGGGTAAGATGTAAGATATACCCATATATGGAATATGTATCACAAAGCTATAAACTTCTGCTTTTGTACTTTTCCAGTGTATCTCTCTTAAGATTTATCTATCTGTATACACAATGTATTATCTATAAGCGGAACTGAATATGCTATGTCACTTTCAAATCTCAGGAAACTATAAAGTCTGTCTAAGGGCGTAGTTCGGGGCTCAGTCCTCAGCAGGTGACTGCACTGGGCCTATTGCTAGCAATATTCAATAAACCTGTTTCTCTGGATCTCCGTGGTCTTGTCTCCTGATTTATTTACAGGTACTGATTGGGATTAGTAAATCCCGCTTCACTATAAGTCCCGCTTATTATATTTAATCCTCTCATAAATAACTGGCATTAATCTGTTGGCTAAGAAAGAATTGTAGTTTAAAATTTTTTAGTTTTGTAGAACCTGCTTCTTCTTTTCTTAGCTTGTTGTGGTTTAGATCTCCACCCTGGTTGCCTTTCTAGGACTTGTATATCAGCTGATTGAATTACATGCTGGTCTTTAACTTGATAAGACATCAAATCGAGATCCAAAGCCACCTCTCTTGTATTTATAGGTGATCCAGCTATAGTCTCTGAAGGAGAATCCAAAAGTGGCTCATCCAAAAAGCCCTCTATAACTTGTCGTTTTTCCATTACTTCCATCTCCATCTGCTTGGCCTGAGTTTCAATCTCTTGTTCATTTTGCTTTTCTTTATCCCCCTCCTGTATTCCTGACACTGATGACATACGTGGAGATGTTGGGCCCATTTTAAAAACCTTGTAGTAAAATTCTTCTGCTTTTTCAACAGTGTTTAATTGATATCTTTCTCCTTGATATCTCAATATTATACCAACTGGAGCATCCCACCTAAATGGGATGTTTTGTTTCTTTAGCTCAGTCACCAAAAATCCAAAGTCCTTTCTATCTTTTAACATCTTGGACGGCACCTCTTTATATATCCAGATCTTCATTCCATTCATTTCTAGAGTGGAGTTAAAAGACTTTTGCACAATATCATTTCTTATTCCTTTATCAGTAAAATAAATCACCACATCTCTAGGCAATTGTCTTTGCTTTGCCACCCAAGAATTTACTCTGTAGACCTTATCAATCTTACAGAATATTTCTTCAGAGCTGACCTTTAAAATCACAGCCAGAACTTCAGCAGACATCTTTCTCAAGTCCTCTCTGTTATTTTCCTGTATTCCCCTCATTCTGATCGCAAATTCCATGGATCTGAATTGCATCATTGTAACTTCATTTTCAATCCTTTGCTTTATATTATCTACATTGTAAATCTTGTGATCAGCTTCCTTCATTTTAGACTCTACTTCTGAGCTATTTTCTTAAATCATTGTCAAATCATTTTCAATTCTTTGTATTTTATTATCCAGATTATGAATCTTATAATCAGCTTCCTTCATTTTAGACTCTATTTCTAAATTGATATCTTTATCCATCTTTATAATTACTTCTGAAAAACTTTTCAAAGCTATTACAATATAGCGTTTCAGGTTATCATACTTTTGTTGAACCAACTCTTTAATTTCCTGTCTAAATTGTTCAAGATTCTGGTTCATAATCTCATCATGTCTTGCCAACTCCTCCACAACAAATTCCTTTAAATCTTTAAAACCATTCTTCTGCATCTGCAAGCTCAAAAATTGCTCTTGTGATTTATAAATGGGGGAGCCCCCCCCCCACAGCTTGGTTGTCTGGCTTTGTCAGTTTTAACACCATCCTGCCATGCAAACAGACTCTTTTTAAAGAAAAAGTCTTCTCTCCACACAATATCAATATCAAGTCTCTAAGAAGGAAGAAGCATGAAACAGAAATTTTTCTCTTCTCTTGTAGCCAGCGCTATTGCTTCAAATACTTTGTAACATATTAAGCCATTCAAACGGAGAGACTTTCTCTTTCAGCTTTCTTCTCAAGCCTCAGCCAGCTGCCATTTTAAACTTTTTTTCTCCTTTTTACTCTCTCTTCATTCTTAAAATCAATCATAGGGTTGTTACAAATACTTGCGATTTAAAGTCCCAAATCCGGATTTCATCCTGCTTATTCAAGCAATCTGTTAGTTTTCGCTGATTAGGTTGGTCACATCGTCTAGCTCTGCAAAGCACAGAGTTCTCCCGAAGCCTGGAACAGCGGTGAGCTGGATAGGGAGCCTCATCCTGCTTCCTCCCCAAGAGTAAAAAAAAAACTCTGGGGACTTCGCAGAAGGCTCTACCTGCTCTCGCCGGCTCTCCTCACATTTCCTTAAGGAAAGGGAGTTTTTCGAGCCGCCTCCCAGCTGTAAAGGCGGCTCTTTATGGGCGGGGGGGTGGCGGTCCCAAAAGACCATCTAGCGACGACGGAAGCCAAACCAGAAGCCGCAAAAATGTTGTTCATTGGGCATTGCCATCTTAGCATCAACATTTCTATCTTTGTATTATATACTTTCCTTTTGATTGAACAAGAGGATTTGTAATGAAGACAAGGCTAAACAGAGTCAGTTGATGCAGTAAATGAGGTATTGGAATAGAAACCAGGAGTCCCTGAGGCATGCTTCAGGTCCCTTCAATTAAACAGTGCCATATTTCAAGGCCTAGGAAGTATGCCTTCTCATTCGTGATGACTGCTGTCTAATTCATGGTGACTGCTGTCTCATTCATAGTGACCTGGCCAGAGATCCCTGCCCAGAGATCCCAAACATCCTGAAGGTGTTTGGTATTGAAAATTTGGTTTTGCATCCGGGCAAGTAGGAGGATTACTAATTTGTCAATTTTCGGAAGTTGCATTATTCCATTTTGGGGTGGTTGTGTTGTATCGGATGTTCAAAGATGTTCACAATCTTTTTTGTTGTTGTTTTTATTGTTTCTTATATTTAGTAGATGCCTCCCTGCTGGTCTTTTCTGGGATGGAGGCCGGAAAGAAAAAATCTCTCTTCCCCTTTGCTTTGCCCGGATCGTTTCCCTTCTCCTGGCTGGCTCAGAGCTGGCAAAATGGCAGCAGAGAGTTTGAATTCGAGGAAAGGCTCTTGAGTATATGAAGAGCCACTGAGGTTATGTTCTGGTGAAGGGAAATGGGGAGCTTCTGAATCCTGCTAAACTAGAACACAACATCTATACCTGCAAGAAGTTTGTACCAGTGGGAACGTTACTGCATAACTGCGCATGTCCAAGATGGAGCTTCAACACTAGAGCTCCGATCCTCGGGGGCGATGTCCTGGTCAAAGGAGGCTTCGGGGGGGGGTCAGTTTGATCATCTACGACCCCCCGTCTGGGTAAAGGAGGGTCTATGGAGCATTTTGAGAGCTTTGCCAGCTCTCCGGGTCATCCCAGCTCTGAGAGGGATGGCATTCAGGCGGAGACAGTGCGAGATGGTGGGTGTGGCCTTGTGGGGCGTCTGTGGCTTTTCCAGTGGCTACCTGGCGGTCGGCGGGATGGCGGCAGTGACATCCAATGATGGCGACGCTGAGGCCCCCTGCAGAGTCCTCCCATGCCCCCAGATGCCTCAAGAAAGATCTGTGGAGGCTAGGAGTGGCTGGGGACAGCCACGGGAGGGCCAATGGCGACGGTGGTGGCAGTGGCGATGGCGTCTGTGATGGTGGTTGGCGAGGATGGTGGCTGGTGCCAGGGCAGCTTCCTAAAGGTCTGTAGATCAACTGAGATGGTGTGGGACTCTTGGCAGCATCCTCAAAAGTGGATTTCCGACTTCCGCTGGCTCCGCTGACGACGAGGACGGTCTCCACAGACCGCCAGCCACCCGATCTGTTAAAACCGCCCTCACAGCATTAAACTGCTGTCCGGCGGTTTGAAAAAACTCTCCTTCGGGCAAAGAAGGAGAGGAGAGTCGGAGGGGGTGGGTAGAGCTCCCCGAAAGTCACTGGATTAATTCCAGGGACTCGGAGGGTGAGAGCTCCCCAGTTCACCCCTCCCATTGCTCCGGATCGCTGGTGCCTCTGTTTAACAGAGCAAGACATCTGCGTCCAATTCTGCCGGCAAACAGTGAGTTCTAATGATTTCTAACAAGGCAGACAGAGCTGAAGCAAGAGTGCAAGCTTTTTAAAAGAAACAGAACTTAACTCCATGAATACATTGTTGCAAACGGAGCTCTCTTGAGCTGGAGGCTGGAGAGGAAGCCTTTGTTATGGGCGGAAGGGAAAGTGAAAGTTAAAAGGAAACTGCTTGTTAAGAGCCCTCTGCCTGAAGAGAAAACTGTTGGGGACTGAGTATAGCTTGAAGAGAGGATTGTTTATTTTGAAAAAACTTTGAAACATACTTTGTAAGACTGTTTACAAGATTTTGTGGCTGCAAAAGGGAAAAAACTCTTTTTAAAATAAAATGGCTGCTAAACAACTAAAGCCACCAACTTCAAAAGGGGGAGGAGGTTCCCCTGTAGTGACTCAAAAACAACAACTTCCTGCTGATACACAGTCACAAGACCTTAAAGAATTTATAATGGGTGCCCTGAACAATCAGACAGAAATGATGAAACAATTTTCAGAGGAGTTAAAGAAAATTAAAAGTGTGGTGGAGGAAAAACATGATAAAATAAGAGATGACATTGTTTATGCAGTTTCAGGACTGGCTACTCATATGTTAAAGATTGAGGAGAGAGTACGGGAAATTGATGATGCTAACTTGGAGCTTGCAACTAAAGTAGGAGAGGTTATGATACAAACAGAGAAAGTGGATGATGAAATGGTTCTGTTACAATACAGATCAATGGAATTTGCCCTCAGGCTGAGAGATTTGAAAGAAAAGACTGGTGAAAATTTAAAAGATGTTTGTTCCAATGCTTTAGCAGAGCTGATTTCAGAAAGGCCAGAAGACGTGGTAATTCAAATGGATAAAATTTATAGGGTTAATTCCTGGCTGGCAAAACAAAAGCAGCTACCAAGAGATGTGGTGATTTATTTCACAACAAGGAGAATTAGAAATGACATTCTGCAAGCTTCTTATAGAAACAAGATTAAAGTGGATGGACAAGAGCTGGTGGTCCTGAAAGAGCTTCCTCCTAAAATGTTAAGAGATAGAAAGCAGTTTGGTTTTTTGGTGAATGAACTAAGAAATCAGCAGCTCCAGTACAGATGGGATGTCCCCTTTGGGATAATAGTGACATATGCTGGGCAAAGACATCGCTTAAACACAGTTGGAAAGGCAAAAGATTTTTATGTCAATGTTTTAAAGGCTGGAAGGCCACCCTCACCAGGGGGTGCTAGAAAGCAATTGGAAATGACACAACAAGAGAAAGATGGAGGGCAACCACAAACTTACGCTCAAGCTCTAGCTGGAGGAGCTAATTTGGAAGAAGATTTACTGCTGAGTGGGGGTCCACCACCAACCCTTGAGTCATTAACGATGATACAGCTGCCAAAAGATCAACGACTGACAAGAGCTACTTACAAACAACATCTGGCACGACAGCCTCAAGATTCAACCCAACAAGTTCAAAAAACACAAGCAGTGGGAGGAGCTAGGCCGAAGTATAATATGGCGGAGGAGGTTCAGCTGATGCTCTCAAAGCTTGGAGCACCAAGAGATGGCAAATAAATTCTTATCTTGGAATGTCAATGGTTTAAATTCTCCACAAAAAAGAAAGAAAATATTTCACTACTTGAAGCAATTTCAGAATGATGTTATTTGTTTGCAAGAAACGCATATTAAATCTTCAGATCAAAAGTATTTGATAAATTCGAAATTAGGTACACATTTTGTGGCATCAGCACCAGAGAAGAAAAATGGCCTAGTTATATACATTAAAAGAGGTTTAGTGGCTAATTTAATTGAGGCTGATACTCAAGGTAGATATATTGCAATTGAATTAACAACACAGAATGGGAAGCTGCTTGTAATTGGAGTATACGCACCTAATCAACAACAAGATAAATTTTATAAACTTTTACATACTAAAATATTACAATGGGATTATAGATCTTTACTTCTAATGGGTGATTGGAATGGGGTAATAAATACCCAGAAAGATAAAAAAAGTCTATCTAAGATATCCATGCGTGCTAAGTTGCCTAAATCTTTTTTTGATATTCTGGAGGATATGGAGCTCAGAGATATTTGGAGAGAAAGGAATGTATCAGAAAGTGATTTTAGGACTTCCGGTTTCCTCGTCTTCGGCGGCGACGGTGCTTTCTTTTGGCACCGCCACCCCCGCCGCTTGTAGAGCCGCTTCCTGATTGCGAAGCGGCTCGAAATCTTCGAAATCCTTAGGATTGAAGAAGAAGAGGCAGCAGGGCACAGGTAGAGCCCCTGCAACCCCCCCAGGGAACTGTTTCTGGGGAGGAAGCAGGCGCGGCTCCCTTACAACCTGCTGAAACTCCGGGCGGCGTGGGACGTCTTCTGCTTGTGCGGAACAAGCCGACCTCAGGAAACCTTTAAAGAGCGAGGAAATAACTCAAATAAACATCCGCAATCCACTTGAACCCTGAAACTTTGAACTGCAAGTATTAGTCCTTTGCTGAACTTTTTTACTGAAGTGAAAGTCTCGGAATGAGTGAAAGTGATTGAAAAAATATGGCGCTCAGCAAATGAATTAGTGGGTGTGGATTGGTGAAGTTATCTTGTCTTGCTACAAAGTTAAAAAGTTGTTACAGAGTTGCTCCGGCTGCAACAGAAATAAGAGGAAAATCTCTCCCTTTTACTTGTCTTTGCTGCATTATAGCTTTGCTTTGAGTAATTCTGGGGGACTTTTTTAGAAGGTATTGTGGAGGTGGCAGAAGAGGCGGACCCTCCCTTTTTAAGAAAGCTAGCTTACGTGGCAGGATGGCTTCAAAAAAGCAGGAAGGCAAAACAGGGGGGGGGATCACCCCCACGTAAGCAGGATACACAGTCACAAGCCCAAAAAAAAGATTTGGATATGGGAGAATTAAAAGCATTCATCTCAAATATTTTGGATGAGAAATTTCAAGACATGGATGACAAAATAAATAAAATAGATGAAAAAATTCAAAAGTCACAACAGGAAATCATGCAGGAAATGCAGCAGAGCCAAAAGATGGTGACCAAAAAAATAACGGATGTGGCGTCTGGTCTGGCAGGATTTATTATGAAAGTTGAGACAAAAGTGGATGAATTTAAATTAGAAGTTAATGCTAAGATGAAAAATAATGATCATAAATTTTTTGATGTTGATGACAAGATGCAGAGAGTTGAGAATGATATTGTTATGATGCAATTTCGTGCAATGGAATTTGCTATAAGGCTTCGAGGAATTAGAGAAGAGGAGAGACAAGATTTGAGACAGATCTGTGCTGAAGCCCTAGCTGTGATTTTAAAAGTTGAACCTGAGATGGTTTTTTGCAAAATAGATAAAATCTATAGAGTTAACTCGTGGGTGGCCAGACAAAGACAATTGCCTAGAGATGTGGTCATATATTTTACAGATAGAGCAATAAGAAATGACATTTTGCAAAAATCTTTTCTCACTTCTGTGCAAGTGAGTGGATCCAAGATTACAGTTTACAAGGAGCTCCCACCTAAGATGTTGAAATCTAGAAAAGAGTATGGTTTTCTTGTTAAAGAACTGCAGAATAATCAAATCCCATTTCGTTGGGACGCCCCAACTGGCATAATTTTGAGATATAAGGGAGAGAAACACCGTCTGAATACTGTGGAGAAGGCGGAGCAATTTTATAATGACATCTTTAAAGAAAGAACTCCATCCCCACGCACATCTACAGTTTTGGAGATTAAAGAACAACAATCTAAGCAGGAATTAGCAGAGCTGAAGGGTGCTGAAGGAGGCTTTTTGGATGAGCCTTTGCTGGAACCTTCTCCAATCTCGGAGCTGGCTTGGGCGGCTGAAGTTAAGGATCAGCGTATAACTCGAGCAAAAGCCAAGGAACTTAAAGAAAAGTTACAGCAGGAGAGTCAAGACAAGGCTGGGGCTGTGGGAAAAGCAGGACAGAGGATCTCAGATGACATCCTAAGGTTCTGCGCTTCGCTCCAGAAGGAGAATAAGGATGATTAAATGTTTATCTTGGAATGTGAATGGGTTGAATGCAACACAAAAAAGGAAGAAAATATTTGCATATTTAAAACAACATAATAATGATATAATTTGTTTACAAGAAACGCATATTACAGTTCAAGATCAAAACTATTTGAAAAATTCCAAATTAGGAACACATTTTATATCCTCAACTAACCAAAAAAAGAATGGTGTGGTTATTTATGTAAACAAAAAATTAACAGCCAAACTTATAGAAGCTGATCAAGATGGTAGGTTTGTAGCAATTGAATTACTTTCTGCTAATAGTCAAATTCTTCTGATAGGAATTTATGCTCCTAATCAACAACAGGACTATTTTTATAAAATGCTGCATACTAAAATACTTCAATGGGATTATAGATCTATTTTAATTATGGGAGACTGGAATGGAGTAATTGACTCTAAATTAGATAAAAAGACTTTGGCAAAATCAAGAATTAGATTACCACAGACTTTTTTTGATATGAAAGAAGACCTGGAATTAAAAGATATTTGGAGAATACATAACCCAAAAGAACTGGACTATACTTTCTTTTCTGACAGACATAGATCCTTTTCCAGGATTGATTTTATTTTGTTGTCTGATGACTTACTTGTTAGGACAAAAAGAACAAAGATTCTGCCAAGAACTTTGACTGATCACAGTCCAGTCTGGATAGAAATTGAGACATGTAAGAATGAGAGACGCTCTTGGAGATTAAATGAAAACTTGTTTAGATATGAGAAAAATATAATAGAACTTAAAAAGCATCTGAAAGAGTTTTTTGAAATGAACTTGAATAAAGGCACCCCAATGGAAATTGTGTGGGACGCAAGCAAAGCTTATATGAGAGGGGTGCTTATATATATGAACTCTAAACATAAGCGGATTCGACAAAAGAAAAGACTTGAATTGGAAGCAGAAATAAAGGACAAAGAACAGTTACTTATTAAAAACCCAACAGATGAAAGAATACTTAGTGTTATAAAACTTTTGAAAGACCAATTCCAAATGCTTATAGCGGAACAAGTTGCAACAAACTTACAATATGCGAAGCATAATACATTCTGCAATGCTAATAAACCAGGCAGGTGGTTGGCTTACACATTAAGGAAGAAACAAAGCATACGGACTATTGATAGTGTTGATATTGGGGGGAAAGAAGTTTTTCAACAGAATTTAATAAAAGAAGCCTTTCTTCAATATTACACTAAACTATATGCCAGAGAGGAGGTGCAGAATGGACTTATAGAAAAATATTTGGACAATAAAAGAGTTACAAAAATCACTGAACAACAAAAGGAAAGAATGGATTATCCCATAACAGAGGAGGAGATAATAGCAGCAATAAAACAATTAAAAACAGCCAAAGCTCCTGGAACGGATGGTCTGACAGCAGTGTATTATAAAACTTTACAGGCAGAAATGGTGGAACAACTCAGAGACTTATTTTGCAACATACAACAAGGGGGAAAAGTACCTCCATCGTGGACTACAGCTTATATTTCTTTGATACCAAAAGAGCAAGCAGGTCCCAAAAAACCGGAGAATTACAGACCAATATCTCTTTTGAATACGGATTATAAAATTTACGCAAAAGTATTAGCCAACAGACTGATGCCAGTAATTCAAAAGGTGATTCATGATGACCAAGCGGGATTTATTGAGGGTAGGCACATGAAGGACAATGTAAGGCAAGTAATAGATTTATTGGAATATCTTGAGAAGAATAAACAGATCCCTGCAGTGCTGGTCTTTCTGGATGCAGAGAAGGCCTTTGATAGAGTGGATTGGAATTTTCTATTAAAGACATTAAAAAAGATGGACTTTGGGGACCAATATATACAGGCGGTCTCAGCAATTTATCAAGAGCAAAAGGCACAGATCATTATCAATGGAAGTTTGACAACAGAGTTTAAAATTGAAAAAGGTACAAGACAGGGATGTCCACTGTCCCCATTGTTGTTCATTTTAACACTAGAAGTCTTGTTAAATACAATAAGGGATTCTAACACATTGAAAGGTATAATGATAAGGCAAGAGGATTACAGAATAAAGGCATTTGCAGACGATCTGGTTGTTACCCTAACACAGCCAATGGAATCGATAATCCAGATGAAGGACATTATACAAGACTTTGGTAAAGTTTCAGGTTTCAGATTGAATCAGAGAAAAACTAAGATGGTAGTTAAAAATATGACACAAGATTGTAAACTGGAGTTAGAAAGGAGGGCAGGTTTTGAGATTGTACCAAAGGTAAAATATCTAGGAGTTCAGGTTGCAGAATCAAATATGAAATTGTTTCAAAATAACTATGAGGCGTTGTGGCGAGAGGTGCAAAAAGATATGGAGATTTGGAAAAAACTGCAGCTGTCTTTACTTGGAAGAATAGCAGCAGTTAAGATGAACATTTTGCCAAGATTTCTTTTTTTGTTTCAAATGATTCCGGTGCTCAAAAATGATAAACAACTAAAAGCATGGCAAACTGGTATCAACAAATTTGTCTGGAACGAGAAAAAACCAAGAGTAAAAATGAAAATTATGCAAGACATCCCAGAAAGGGGAGGTCTCAAACTTCCAAACCTACAATTATATTATGATGCAACAGCTTTGACTTTAGTAAGTGATTGGTTTGGAGGAAAAAAGACTGGAATATTGAATGCAGAAAGTTTTGATTTGGAATTTGGATGGCACGCTTACTTATTTTATGACAGCAAAGTGGATAAAGTATTTAAAAGCCATATACTTAGAGATTCTTTGCTGAGAGTTTGGAAGAAGCACCAAAACAACTGGAATTATAAAATACCGCTATGGCTGGATCTTGGTCATACCTTGTGGAATACAAATATAATGTCACTCGGGGGGTTTTTATATAAAGAGGTTCTTTTTACAGATGCGGGCAGATGGCAGCTGAAGACATTACAGACATTGTTGGCTGAAGGGATTAATTTAACTTGGTTACAATATAATCAACTGCAATTGAGATGGAAAGAGGACCAAAAAACTGGTATTATGATGTATGAGGAAGAATTAGTTAGACATATAAAAGAGAAAGGCCCAATGCATATTAAAAGACTTTATAATGTTTTGTTAGAAAGGGATTCAGAAACTGAATTAGTTAAAGACTGCATGGTTAAGTGGGCACAAAATTTTGAGGAACCAGTGATGTTGGAAACATGGGAAAAAATTTGGGTTCAGAATGTTAAATTTACACAGTCGCAGAATCTGCGGGAAAATTTCTATAAAATGTTTTATAGATGGCATTTAGATCCAAAAAAATTGTCGTGTATGTACCCTAGTGCCCAGCCTAAATGTTGGAGATGTGACTGCTTAGACGCTACATATTATCATGTTTGGTGGACCTGTAAGAAAGTTAAGGCTTTTTGGGTAAAAATTTGGTGGGTCATGCAGAATGTTTTGAAGAGAAAAATTCAATTTTCTCCACAACTGTTTTTATTGGGTATAGTTAAGGGTTTTACATTGGGGAAAACAAAAATGATATTGTACATGATAACTGCAGCAAGATTGTTGATAGGTAAATACTGGAAAAATGAAGCGCTGCCTTCGATTGAGGAATGGACTTTGAAGATGGCCAGTTTTGCGGAGATGGCGAAGATTTCAGCATATTTAAAAGATTGTTCTCAAGAGACTTATGAATGGGAATGGAAGAAGTGGATAAATTATGTTCAGCATAAATATCAAACTAGGAAGTATCAAATAGCCTTTATTTAAAAATGTTATATAAGATAGAAACATTTTAGGGTTGAGGATAAAAATTTGTTAGAAAATGTTATATTAAGATAGAAATATTTTAAGGTTAAGGATGAAAATTTGTTAGAAAATGTTACATTATGATAGAAATATTTTTAAGGTAATCAGGATGAAAATTTATCTGAAAATGATATACCAAGATAGAAATAGGTTAATGTAATGAAGATGAAAATTTGTAAGGGGGAGGGAGGGGTTCAAGTTTTATATACAAAGGAGGGTTTTTTCCTTTTATCTGACATGAGCATACTAGGAAGTCTGGGGGGAGGGGAGGGTTAGGGTGGGCTGGGGAGGTTGGGAAGTTTGGGGGGGGTAGTGGGGGGGAAAAAGGGGGTGAAAATGTAATTGTAAAACTTTTGCAATAAAAAAAAAAAGAAAGTGATTTTACTTTTTTTTCAGATAGGCATCAATCTTTCTCTAGGATTGATTTTATATTAACTACAAATGATCTTTTTTCTAGGGTGAAGAACACGAAGATATGTTCAAAATCTTTAACTGATCATAGCCCGGTTTGGGTGGAATTAGAGCAGGAAAGAGGGGAAAGGAGGTCTTGGAGGTTAAATGAGAATTTATTTAGATATGAAGATAACTTGTGTGAGCTTAAAAAACAAATGAAAGAATTTTTTGTTAACAATATGAATAAAGGAACCTCGATGGAGATGGTATGGGATGCGAGTAAGGCATACATGAGAGGAACATTAATTTTTTTGAACAATAAATATAGACTAAAACAACAAAACAGACGGAAAGAGATAGAGGAGGAAATTAAAAAGAAAGAACAATCGCTTATAACTAACCCGGGAGATAAAAAGGCAAAAGATATGATCAATATTTTAAGAGAGCAACTTAATATGTTATTGGCTGGGCAAGTAGCAACTAGCATACAATATGCCAGACATAATACATTTTGTAATGCTAATAAACTTGGGAGATGGTTGGCTTACACGATGAGGAAAAAACAAAAATCACGTGTTATAGATAAGATAGAATTTAGAGGTAAAGAAATTTATCAACAGAATTTAATAAAAAAGGCTTTTTTGGAGTTTTATACAAAGTTATATGCTAAAGATGTGATTCAAGATGTTGATATTGATAGATATTTAAAGATGGAGATTCCTGAATTAACACTGGAACAGAGAGAGAGATTGAATCAGCCAATAACGTCCAAGGAAATTGTTGGGGCAATTAAACAATTAAAAATAGGTAAGGCTCCAGGAACAGATGGACTAACAGCTGTCTATTATAAACATTTACAATCTGAAATGTTAGAACCACTCAAAATTTTATTTAATAAAATACAAGTAGGAGGAGGAGTACCACCTTCCTGGAAAACAGCTTTTGTCTCACTAATTCCAAAGGAGGACCAAAACTCCATTAAACCTGAGAACTTCAGGCCAATTTCACTTCTGAATACTGATTATAAGATTTTTGCTAAGATATTGGCTAATAGATTAATGCCAGTTATGCAACAAATAATTCATAATGATCAATCAGGGTTTATAAAAGGGAGACAAATGAGATATAATGTTAGACAAATCATAAACTTACTGGAATACTTGGAAAAAAATAATCAAGTCCCTGCAGCGTTTATATTTTTGGATGCAGAGAAGGCATTTGATCGTTTGAACTGGCAATTTTTGTTTAAAATAATAGAGAAAATGCATTTTGGGGAATATTTTACACAATCAATTAGAGCGATATATCAGCAGCAAACAGCACAAATTATAGTTAATGGAGGTTTAACAGAGGCTTTTAAAATTGAGAAAGGAACAAGGCAGGGGTGTCCTCTGTCCCCACTATTATTTATTCTGACTTTGGAGGTACTATTGAACAAGATACGGGACTCAGAAAAATTGAAGGGTATTGTAATTAGACAACAAGATTATAGATTAAGAGCATTTGCAGATGATTTGGTTATTACCTTATCCCAACCTATAGAGTCGGTTCCATATATATTGGATATAATTGATCAATACGGGAAAGTATCAGGATTTAAAGTTAACCCACATAAGACAAAGATGATAGTTAAAAATATGACTATACTGGAAAGAGATAAACTGGCAAGATTAACAGATTTTGAAATAGTTAAAAAGGTTAAATATCTAGGGGTATACATAGCAGCTTCAAATACAAAATTATACAAAAACAATTATGAGGTTCTTTGGCAGAAAGTACAGAAGGATATGGAAAATTGGAAAAAATTACAATTGTCTTTATTGGGAAGAATTGCAGCAATTAAAATGAATGTCTTACCTAGATTTTTATTTTTGTTCCAAATGATACCTGTGCTTAAGAAAGATGAGAATCTGAGAGAATGGCAGAAAGGTGTTAATACTTTTATTTGGGCTGGGAAAAAACCCAGAATAAAAATGAAAATTATGCAAGATACATGTGAAAGAGGGGGTCTCAAAATGCCTAATTTAAGATTATATTATGAAGCAGCGGTTTTATCACAAATTAGTGATTGGTTTAATTTAACTGAGGGGAGAATTTTGAATTTAGAAGGTTATGACTTGTTATATGGATGGCATGCCTATTTGTTATATGACAAAAAAGTGGATAAAGTATTTAAGGCTCATATATTAAGAAATGCTTTGTTTTGAGGGTTTGGAAAAAATATCAATATAAGTTAAATTATAAGATACCTGTATGGGCAAATCCTAGACATGCAATAGAAAATATAAGTATAGAACAAAAACAGGAGGTGATTAACTATAAAGAGCTTCTTATTATGGAAAGGGGGGTAATGTATTTGAAATCTTTAGATACACTGAGAGAAGAAGGTATAATTTACACATGGTTTCAGTACGGTCAACTTCAAGCTAGATGGAAGGAAGATCAAAAAACTGGCTTTGTGCAAAATGAGGAGAATTTGGTAAAACAAATTAGAGATCAAAAACAAATGCATATTAAAAGGTTGTATAATGCTTTATTGGAAATAGATTCTGAGACGGAATTGGTTAAAGATTGTATGATTAAATGGGCACAAAATTTTCAAGAGCCAGTAATGATGGAGACTTGGGAAAAGATTTGGATTAGAAATGTGAAATTTACACAAGCACAAAATTTAAGAGAAAATTTTTATAAAATGTTCTATAGATGGCACTTAGATCCCAAAAAATTATCATGTATGTATCCTAATGTGCAAGCTAAATGTTGGAGATGTGACTGTGATGATGCAACTTATTATCATATATGGTGGACTTGTAGAAAAATCAAAGCATTTTGGATAAAGATTTGGTGGGTGATGCAGAATATTTTTAAAAAGAGACTGAAATTTACTCCACAGTTGTTCTTAATGGGTATAACTACGGACTGTACAGTTGCAGAGACTAAATTGATTTTGAACTTGATAACAGCAGCAAGATTGTTGGTAGCACAACACTGGAAGAAGGACTTTTTGCCTACTATTGATGATTGGATATTGAAAGTAACTAATTTAGCTGAAATGGCTAAAATTTCAGCATATCTGAAGGATCACACACAAGAAAGGTATATACAGGACTGGAGAAGATGGATTGATTATATACAAAATAAGTATCAGACCAAAAAATATCAAATAGCTTATGAATGATTTCTTTTATTTGTATAAGAGCTATATAAGTGATATTAGAAGTATCATGTTTAAGAAATAAGATTTTATATATGGGGGGTTAAGAATTTTTTTTTTTAGGGGGTGTTAGTTTGATGATTGGTTATGTAATTTAGTTTATTGTTAAAGGTCAATAGAAATACCTTGTGTTCTGCTCTGGGAAGTCGGGGAGGGGGAGGGGGGTTGGGAGGGAGGGTTGTGGGGAAATTGTGTTTGTTTTAAAACTTTTTCAATAAAAAAAAAAAGTGGATTTCCCTGGTGGCTGGAGGGTGCTTGGCCCTTGGGGGCAGGGCCGCCCCCATGCAGGCCCGGAGACCTCCATGGGGAGCTGGAGGGGGCATAACAGGGTGAGCACTATGTTCCATCAATTGGAAGTTTTGAGAGATTGAGGGGGCTGGAAAACGTCTGTTGGCACTTGCTGCCTATATTTCCCCCTCCCCTCCTTCCTTTTAACCAAGTTAAGACCTTGTTGGCCTCATTATGGCTATTGCTACCCAGCCTATCCTGGCCTGCTGAGCTGTTCCTACTTTCCCCCATTTCCATCAAGCCATCTCTGAATCTCTTGCCTTGTAAGATTTCTCCTGAACTAAATTTTGAACTAAATCCTTCTCATGAACTGGAGGATTGGGCTTTCTGACATCTCCTAACCCATATGGGGCATTGGATCTATGGACTATGGACTCAAGGCCGATGGGAGTCAGTGTATGGCTGCCTTCACTCCTGGGTTTCCATCAAAGTTTTATTGGTTGGCCTTTGTGAGAGGACGGTCGGCCAAGAAATTTCTGGGAGTTAGATGGCATATCTCCCCCTCCACTGCTGTGAGAGGGCAATGGAATTCGGTTTCCTGTGCCATGGACTGGAACTTTTTTCCCTGTACTATAACATCATGGTGGTCTCCTGACCATGGACTACTCTCACCCCTAACGATTTGATGTATTCAGTGTCTGAACTCCTTGCCCTGAGAGATTCCCCCCTCTCGCAGGTTTGGCCCTCCACTTTATCGAGGGCCTATCTTGATGACAGATGTTGGAATCCTGAGAGATGGCATGGCGCGAGGAAGCGCTTGTGGGGCTTTTTGGGAAAGTGTTTTAATAAGATTTTAAAGGGTTCGGGGAGGGGGTCTTTTAACAATCTTTTAAGGGGAACTGGGAGGATGACCAAAGGGGATGGGGGGGGAATCCACTAAGGTCAGAGCCGAGCTTGGCACGGGGTAACGGTTTGGAGGGTGCAGGATGAGGGATTGGGGAGAGGATGGAGGGCTATACCAATGAGGGGTGTACCATTAGCACGGTGGATGGGAAGGGCAGATATGGCGGGAGCAGGAGACCATATCACGTGTCGGGGGTGCCCACTCGCTGTTTGAGAGCTATTGCGCGCCCCGATCTCCAAGGCTCCTCTCGGATACTAGGTGGCTTAGATACTCAGGACCTGGGCCTTCAGCTGATGCTGTGCAATGCCAGTTCGTGGTAAATAAGGCCCCCCTCATCCACAATCTTATACAGGAGGGGGGAGCGGACCTGGCGGGAATTACAGAGACCTAGTTGGGCCCGGAGGGAGGGGTCCCTCTGGTTGAGATGTGCCCACCAGGCTTCAGAGCATTCCATTGGCCGAGGGCCCAGGGGAGGGGAGGGGGGGTGGCGGTTATTATTAACGAAGGTCTTGGTCCGAGGGAGACCACTGTGCCACAGATTGCCGGATGTGAATCCCTCTTTGTGAGATGGGGTCATGGGGTTCAGATGGGCTTGTTGCTTGCATACCTGGCTCCCTGCCACGTGGCAACAGCCCTGCCCGAGCTTCTCGACGTGATAGTCATGGTGGCAGTTGATACACCCAAGCTTATGGTCATGGGTGATTTCAACTTGTCGTCCGTTGGTGAAACGTCTGAGACGGCTCGGGAGTTCATGGCTTCCATGATGGCCATGGACCTGACCCAGCTAGTTCATGTCCCCACCCACAGGGGGTTCACACTCTGGACTTGATTTTTGTCTCTGGACAGTGGTTGAGTGATCTTATTATAGGGGATATAGACATGGAACCCTTGTCATGGTCAGATCACTCGCTCCTTCGCCTGGACCTTCGAACCACTACACCCCGCTGCAGGGAGGCGGAGCCAATAAGATGGGTCTGCCCCAGGCATCTGATGGATCCTGATAGGTTCCAGATGGAGCTTGGGCCATTTCCTGAGGATCTAGCACATGACTCGGTCGAGGACCTGGTAGCCGCCTGGGATCGGGCAGCTGGTGGGGCCTTGGACCGAATTGTGCCTTTGCGGCCTCTGACCCGATGCCGATCCCGTGTGGCTCCTTGGTTTACTGAGGAGCTGAGGGAAATGAAGCGCCGAAAAAGACGCCTGGAGAGCGGTTGGAGGGCCAGTCTCGCTGAATCTGATCGAACACTGGTAAGGTCGCATATTAAGGCCTACCTAGTGGCGATAAAGATGGCAA
Organism: Arizona elegans; assembly: GCA_022577455.1. Classification (NCBI taxonomy): domain Eukaryota; kingdom Metazoa; phylum Chordata; class Lepidosauria; order Squamata; family Colubridae; genus Arizona; species Arizona elegans. The sequence goes on along the minus strand of JAKOOJ010000007.1, from coordinate 28,168,779 downwards.
AGTTTAATTACTTTTCCGCCTCTATTGCGTCATCAGGGAATTGTCCGGCCGCCCTGTTTAGGGTGACCCGCTCCCTGTTCCATCCGAGAGTGTGGGAGGATCCCCTGGAAGGCAGGGCGGAGAATTTCGGACAATACCTGTATGACAAAATCTCTCAGATCCAGGGGGATTTGGACTCTGACTGGATAGATCAGGGCAGGGTGACGAGGAATAGTCTTGAGAATGTCATCTGGGAGGAGTTTGATGCTGTGACTCCCAATAATGTGGACAGGATTTTGGGGAGACTTAGTACAGCCCTAAGTTTACTGGACCCGTGTCCCTCCTGGTTGGTACTGGCTTCCCGGGAGGTTACACAAGGCTGGCTCCAGGGTGTTATCAATGCTTCGTTGAGTGAGGGTTACTTCCCCACCGCCTTGAAAGAGACGGTGGTGAGGCCTCTCCTCAAGAAGCCGTCCCTGGATCCGGCAATATTGGCCAACTATCGTCCTGTCTCCAACCTTCGCTTTATGGCGAAGGTTATTGAGAGTGTGGTCGTGCGACAGTTTCCACAATTCCTGGAGGAAACATCTTATCTAGATCCGTTCCAGTAGGGTTTCAGGTCTGGGCACAGCACGGAAACGGCATTGGTCGCGTTGGTTGATGATCTCTGGAGGGCTTGGGACAGAGATTGCTCCTCTGTTCTGGTCCTGTTAGATCTCTCAGCGGCTTTTGATACCATCGACCATGGTATCATGCTGCATCGGCTAGAAGAGTTGGGGGTGGGAGGCACCGTATTGCAGTGGTTCTTCTCCTTTCTTTCCGACCAGTCGCAGTTTGTGTTGGCAGGGGGGCAGAGGTCGACCTCGAGGCCTCTCATCTGTGGAGTGCCGCAGGGATCGGTCCTCTTGCCCCTTCTGTTCAACATTTATGTGAAGCCACTGGGCGAGATCATCCGTGGCTTCGGGGTGAGATACCACCAGTACGCTGATGACACCCAGCTGTACATCTCCACCCCAGGCCACCCCAACAATGCCCTTGAAGTGATGTCTCAGTGCCTGGAGGCTGTGCAGATCTGGATGGGGAGGAACAGGCTCAAGCTCAACCCTTCCAAGACTGAGTGGCTGTGGCATCCCGATATAGTCAGTTGACTCCATCACTGACTACTGGGGGCGAGTCTTTGACCCCCACAGAAAGGGCTCGCAATCTGGGAGTCCTCCTGGATATGCAGCTGTCCTTGGAGGAACATCTGACGGCTATAACCAGGGGGACCTTTTATCAGGTTCGCCTGATTCACCAGTTGCGGCCCTTTCTTGATCAGGATTCCCTGTGCACAGTCACTCACGCCCTCGTCACCTCTCGCCTTGACTACTGCAACGCTCTCTACATGGGGCTCCCCTTGAAGGGCACCTGGAGGCTCCAGCTGGTCCAGAACGCAGCAGCGCAGGTAGTGACGGGAGCAGCATGGTGCTCCCATGTAACACCGCTCCTGCACGAGCTGCACTGGCTCCCGGTGGTCTTCCGGGTGCGCTTCAAGGTGTTGGTTGTCACCTTTAAAGCGCTCCATGGCATAGGGCCTAGCTATCTTCGAGACCGCCTGCTACTACTGATGACCTCCCATCGACCCGTGCGCTCCCACAGAGAGGGCCTCTTCAGGGTGCCATCAGCCAAACAATGTAGGCTGGTGACCCCCAGGGGGAGAGCCTTCTCTGTGGGGGCACCTACCCTCTGGAATCAGTTGCCCCCAGAGATAAGGAGAATCCAAGACCTCAGTGCCTTCCGCCGTGCCCTTAAAACCCACTTTTTCCAGCAAGCCGGGCTGGCTTAAGAAGAAATTTTTAAATTTTTTAAATGTTTTAATTGGTGTGTGATTTTTAAATTTTTGGGCCAAATTTATATATATTTTAATTGTTCTTAATATTTGTAGTTCATGTTCTTAATTCTGGCTGTGCACCACCCTGAGTCCTTAGGGAGAAGGGCAGTATATAAATTGAAAAATAAAATAAAATAAAATAAATAATCCGAGGTTGTGGAAGATGGCCTCTCCCAAGGGGAAGAAAAGAAAGATGGCTCAGTGCTCACCAAATAGTAAGGAAGGTGGAATCAATCCATAAAAATAACAGAAAATTGATGGATTTTGTCAACTTATACCATCAATAGTAAGTCGTGCATCCTCCCACCTTCCCCTGCCGGATAGCTGCGAGGCATTGGCATTGTTTGGGGATTCTTCCCTGGAATGGGATCTGCAGGCACAAGCTGAAGAGAGCCAGTTAAGAAGCCAGTCAAGAGGCTCATTAACCCCCCCCCCCCACCTCCCGTATAATCGGATGAGAAATGATTCAGCAACTTTAAGTGAGCCAGCTCCATGCCGGGATAAGGGCCTAGAGTCGGAGTTTTACAATGACAGTGAATTAGCTTTAGAGCTTGAAAGCCAGCTAAGTGATAGTATAAAGGATTTTATCAGCTGGCACAGTTTGCTCACTTCTCAGACAGTTTTGGCTATTTTTGACCAGTTTGCAGAGGTGCATTTAAAGTTGGAGTCCGTGATCAATTTTATTGCTGTGGTACAGATGGAAAAGCCACAAGTAATTTCAACTGGTTGCCAGACAGAACGGCCTGGCCAGATATCATCAGTGGTGCAACTGAGGGAAGGAGTAAGCAGACAGCATATTGACTGTAATCGTAATTGTGGGGGGGGGAAAAAGATGGTGAGTTGGTTGGGCCTGAAATCCCACAGCACAGGAGTTGGGGGGGGGGGGGGAAACAGGCAATTGTTGAAGGAGCAGATTGCATTGAACATATATAATTCTGAGATAAATGCGGGTAGATGGACTTCAAAAAGATGGATAATGACCCCTTTGTCACAGCTTACTCAGAGTGACAAGGGGGCAATAGATTTGGCAGCATATGAATATCTTCCACAACATGATAATTATTCCAGAATTCTTTTTAAGTTCAAACAACAGTTCTTTCCTAGCCTGCTCATGCGAATGAGAGGATTCTTGGCTTTATCAAATTTTACCAACTCGAGTTTTTTCTAGTGGCGAAGTCAGCCCGCTGATCCGGAGATCCCCCAGGGAGAGTGTTGCAGTGCATGGGATGGCTGACTGGGAAAGTGAGCTAAATGGAGAAAGCAAGTTAACTGAAATGGGGAAGAGATTTAGCATTACAGAGGAAATGTCGGTTAAGGTTTTGGATCCAGCTAATGTGAAACTTCCTTCAATTGGCTTAATGCAAGATGAGACATTTGATTCTGCCTGCTTGAAAACTTTTTCCTCACTTTCACTAACTGGGCAGCAAGAAGTACTTAATAAACTTAAAGAGACAAGGAGGCTCTTTACCTTTACCATTTCCTCTGCTGCTCCTTTGGCGTCGATTGTTCTGCCCCCATCAAGGCATGATGCAGTTCCGGAGAGTCAACAGCTTATAAGCCAGGAAGCCTAACACCCATGTCTATACAGCACAAAGTGCCAGAGACAGCAGACCTGATAGTGCAAAGTGCTGTGGGACGAACACCGGAGATGGAAGGCACCCAGGAAGGAAGCTCCCAGTCCCCTTAGTGGAAAAGACGATTCCAAGAAATGACGTAAGCGCGGTGCCTCATGTAAAATCATTTACCGTGGAGGCAGAGATTAATAGAGCCTATGGATCTGCAAGCCCGAAAGCAACAGGCAGAGTAATGATGCCTAAACAGATTTGTATGGAACTCAGGTGATTAAATGGGTGTGTGAGCATAAGTGAGGGAGGACAGTGGGAGAGATTATTCAAGAAGCCTGACTAGGAAATAGCGAGCAATCATTTTCTTCAAAAATACACTTCCTCTCTTGGAATGTGGCAGGATGGAGAGGAAGCTGGTGCACAGACGACTGTATTAAATTTTTAAACAGGTGCCAAGTAATTGCCTTACAGGAGACTTGGGTTAGTAGTGATGGGGCCCCCATTGAGCTCCCCGGGTTTAATATTTGGCAGCTGCCAGCAAAGAGGGTAGCTATAAAGGGAAGAGCCTCAGGAGGGGTGTGCATCTTGGTAAAAGCTGAATTAGGATGGAAGGGAAATGAGATATGCTTGGACCCCGGCCCTTTATTTTTTCAAGCAATCCATTTGGCATATGAAGGGAAGTCAATGGTATTTGTAAATGTTATGTTAATCCAGCAATGAGCAATTTGTGGGAGGCATTAGAGATAAAAATATTAGATATATGTAAAAAAATTATAAAAACACCTTTAATTTTGGCAGGGGATTTTAACATTCGCGTGGGTCCCTCGTTGGAGCCTTTATTTGAAAATGGTACAATTCCAGATGGATATTTACATAACCAACAATTATTTATTTATTTATTTATTTATTTATTTATTTATTTATTGGATTTGTATGCCGCCCTTCTCCCAAAAGACTCAGGGCAACTCACAACAATAAGAAACAGAAAATACAAAAGTTAAAAGACAAATTAAAGCAGAATATCCAATAAATAAGGTTAAATGTGGGAATACACATTCAAATTTAAGATTTAATAATTTAAAAAGCTACAAAATCAGTTTAGAGTCAACCCAGGCCCGCCCGTTGGAAGAGCCAGGTCTTCAAGGCTTGGCGGAAGGTTCAGAGGTTGGGGATTTTCCGGAGCTCCAGTGGTAATGTATTCCAGATGGTAGGAGCTCCAACAGGGAAGGCTCTCCCCCTAGGGGTCACCAGTCAACATTGTCTAGCTGAAGTACTCTGAGGAGGCCAACTCTGTGGGAGCGAACTGGGGGATGGAAGGCTACCGGTGGCAGGAGGTGGTCTTGCAAGTACTTTGGTCCTAGGCCATGTAGAGCTTTAAATGTGATCACCAGCACCTTGAAGTGCACTTGGAAGACAACCGGGAGCCAATGCAGACTGCGAAGGAATGGTGTGACATGGGAATACTGAGGTATCCCCCTGACAACCCGTGCGGCTGCATTCTGCACCAGTTGAAGTCTCCGAGTGCTCCTCAAGGGCAGCCCCATGTAAAGTGCATTGCGGCTCACACAATAAAAACCACAACAATAAAATACTAAAAACCAATCCAAATTTAAAATCCACAAAGTTAAAAGCCTCATAGTTGGTCAGGGAATTTGCTGAAAAAGCCATGTCTTCAGGCCAGCACGGAAAGTGCGGAGATTGGGAGCTGTCCAGAGCTCAGTGGGTAACCCATTCCAGAGGGTCGGTGCAGCCACAGAGAATGCCCTCATCCTGGGGGTTGCCAGCCGACATTGTCTGGCCGACAGCACCCATAGGAGGGCAGCTCTATGAGAATGCACTGGGTGGTGGGAGGCCGGTAGGAGGTGGTCCTGCAAATATCTCGGGCCCATACCATGAAGGCTTTATAGGTAAGTACCAGCACCTTGAAGCGGATCCGGAAGGCCACCGGCAGCCAGTGAAGTTCGTGCAGGAGAGGTGTTGCACGGGAGTAACGGGAAGCTCCTGTAACAACCCGCGCGGCTGCATTCTGGACCATCTGGAGCCTCCGGGTACACCCCAAGGGTAGCCCCATGTAGAGGGCATTGCAGTAATCCAACCAAGAGATGATGAAAGCTTGAGTGACTGTGCGGAGGGCATCCCTATCTAGGAAAGGCCACAACTGGCGCACTAGGCGAACACGTGCAAAAGCCCCCCTTGTCACGGCCGTTAGATGATCCACCAAGGACAGCCGTGATTCAAGGAGGATGCCAAGATTGTGAGCCCTTTCAGAGGGAGTAAGCAACTCCCCTCCCATCAAAAGTGATGGGGTGACTAGATCAGGAGATGCCGGGATCCACAGCCACTCAGTCTTGGAGGGGTTGAGTCTGAGCCTGTTTCTACCCATCCAGACCCGTACTGTCTCCAGGCACTTAGACATGATGATCTTCCAAGCTAAGCCATGAGTCTAGGAGAACTCCCAAGGGGATTTTAATGCTTGTGTGGGTCCCTTGTTGGAGCCTTTTATTGAAAATGATACAATTCCAGATGGATATTTATATAACCAACAATCATGGGACTCCCAAGATAGGAAAAAGAATAAAGATGGGGGGAAATTTCTAACAATGGTATACAACTGTAACCTTCAAATTGTAGGCCAGTACCCAAAAGCCTTAGCACATATATGCTCAAATAGTACGGGTGAACAAGAGCTTATAGTATATTTTGTGGAAATATGCCACAAATTGAAGCATTTTTTTATGACTACTGTCACGAGTGTTTCCAGGATTGCTGTGGCTACTTGCCTACTCACCAACAGTATGGTTTCAATCAAGCCATCTCCTGTTTGTAATTACCTGCAAGCCTTCCCCGCCCCAGTTAATTGCAGGTTAACTCCCCATATAAGCAAGGACCTTTTCTCTTGCTACTTGGGCCTAGACCCTGGTTTAGGCCTAAATGCACAGCTCCTGCAAGAAGTTCAGTGCAACGCCGCAGATGGGAGAAGAATGCAGATAAGGACTCCAGACGCCGTTGCAGAGAAACTCCCACGGATGCTTGCCTTTTGCTGTTTTGTAGCATGCAAGCTATCATCGGGACTGCTGTTGCTGGACCTTTTTCCTCCCACAAGCTTCAAGCAATGTTTGCTGTTTGAACTGACTGGTTGGTGACTTTTAGCTGTGATGTTTGTGCTGCCCCCATTTTGATTGCCTTGATGATGTATCGACGCCGAAGCTGCTTACCTTCATGCTAGCTTTATTCTCTTGTTAACTGTTTCGGTGTTGTGGAGAGGGATCTAGGGAGATAGCCTTGCTTCACATACCCAGATAAGACTTTGTTTTAATGTGCTTTCTTAAAGACATAGTGCTTTTAAAATGTTTTAAAGTAAATTATATTTTTACACAAGACGCCTCTGTCAGAATTATTTCAGTCTCAGTGTGTTTACTCATGAGCTGGTTCATGGTCCGGGGTACCCCTCAACCCCATTTCCTAACAACTACCAAGCCAATGGGCCAGTTTGATTCTAGTTACTCAACGTGGTTTGATAATGACTGCAAGGAAAAGAAAAAAACAGCTTAGGAAATCACTTAGGAGATATTTAATCAGCCCAAACATGGAATTACAGAAGGAGTATATCACCATAAGGCAGAAATATAAGCAGCTATTGAAGAGGAAAAAGGCCTCTTATATTGACAACTTATGGGCTGGCCTAGAACAGGCAGCAAAGCTGGCCTCACCCACACTTTTCTGGTTAGAGGTCTCAAAAATTATTAGAGATAGAAAACCAATAAGTGACCCAAATATTACTGTAGAAAGTTGGGGGAAGCATCTGGCCACTCCAGCAGCAGCGGAAAGCTCTAATGAGGTGATATCCTCTCTGAGCTTGATACAGGGATATGAAGCCTTACCCCAGTGGGAAGAAGTGTCAATCATGGAGGTGAGGCGTTTAATTTCCTCCCTGAAAACAAACAAAGCTCCAGGACAGGATGCGCTCCCAGCATCATTATTTAAAGATAACATAGCCTGGTGGGCGCCTGTACTGGCGGGTCTCTTTACTTTTATCAATAGAACAGGGCAGTTGGCCAGTTGGCGCTCATCAATAATTATTCCATTATATATAAAAGGCTCTAGAGATAACCCAGACAATTTCTGTTTAATTAGTCTAATTGATATATCAGCAAAAATTTATGCTAAGTATTTGCTTCATAAATTAGAAGATTGGTTAATGAGAAATAACATTTTAGCTGAAGAACAGACTGGCTTCAGGAGTGGAAGATCTAATTGGATAATTGTTTTGTGTTGGACCATCTAATAACAAAGTTTAAGTTTTGGAAAAAACCACTGTATGTGGCATTCAAAGATCTGAAGGCAGCCTTCGACTCAATTGATAAACAAATTTTATGGGATAAATTAGAGGCCATGGGAATAGAAAAGAAATTGTTATATCTAATTAGATTATTATACATGGAAACCCAGGTAAGAGTTCGAGTGAACAGGATCGGTAACAAATGCAATCCCAATAAAGAAGGGTGTTAGACAAGGTTGCATCTTAGCCCCAATACTTTTCAATTTATATTTAAATGACCTTCCAAAATGTTTGGAAGACACATCACTCCATGGGCCTAGTATAGGAACAAGACAGGTAAATTGCTTGTTATATGATGATGATATAATTTTGCTGTCGGCCACACAGGTGGGGCTATGAAGGTCACTCGGGAGGTTGGCAGCATATTGTATAAAAAAATCGCTTGATAATTAATGTAGAGAAATCAAAGGTAATGATATTTAGCAGGCAACAAAAGATGAGGAGATGGGTTTTAAATGGCAGAAGAATAGAACAAATTCAGTCATTTACCTATTTAGGGCTAGTATTTCAGACAAATGGCAAATGGAATAAGCAGGTAAAAGCTGGAGCTCGGAAGGCCTTGGCTCAGATGGCCCAACTAAACAAACTTATTTTAGAGAAAACTCTATTTTCATTAACCCCAGTGCTAAAGGTCTTTCAGGCGAAAATTGAACCAGTACTTACCTATGGGGCAGAAATATTGGGGTCGGTTAAGTTGCCTGGGCTGGAAACTCCTCAAAATAAGTTCTTGAGGAAAATTTTGGCAATGTCCCCTGAAATCCCAGCTTGTGTAATAAGGGCAGAAATGGGAGTCCATGCGATTGGCACTAGGGCAGGGGTGAAATGCTCCCGTTCAGACTGGCTCAGGCGAGTAGGTAGCGGAGATTGAGGCTAGTTTGCCGAACCGGGAGCAATGGCTGGCTGGCCATGTTCCTGAACCGGTCCATGGCCCGCAGTCCTGCCATGCTTGCCTGCCTTCCATGCTGCCTTCCTGATGTCCCGATGGCCAGCTTGCAAAGGCAAGCAAGCAGAAGCCTACGTGGAAGGCAGGCAAGCATGGCAGGGCTGCAGGGAAGGAATCACAGCCCAAGGACAGCTGGAGCGTCTCTCAATTTGCAAAGAATTGTGATCGTTAAAAAGACCAGTAAGACTAAATATCAACAACAGAGACCGAGGCTGTGTGTGTGGGGGTGGGTGTTTAGCACGAAGCATTACAAAGCACTGGGCTACTCCCGGCACCTTCCTTCCTGGGCACAGCAAAGAACTGGGAAGTCTGCGCGCATGTGCCTGAAGGAGGGGAAAAAAAAAGCCAGCTGCGCAACAGATACGAATATCTCAGTGACCAGGATCCTCCCCCCCAGGCACGCACATGCCCCACCCTCTTCCCCCTCCCTTTTACAGCGGTATTCGGGTTACATTATGAAAGGAAAGGCAATTTCGGCAAAGGTTTTCCTGCCTATGGAAAAGTGAATTGGCCAAGCTGTCAGGGCTTGTGCATTACACACACACACACACACACACACACACACGCAAATGGACTTAAAATGAAAGTAGGCATCTGCTTTGGAGAGTCTGGGTCCAACCTTTGCAAATATTACAGGTGGTTCATAAAACGCGAAGGCAGCAATTGATGCACTTCGCTTCGCTGAAGCCCCTTTATCTTTTTTTTTAATTTGATTTTTATTATAACAAATAGTGATACATTCAATACATTTTTGGTTCAATGGTGCAAATATATACATATATGTAGGTCTTTGGTTATTCGGGTCTTCTCCCACGTAAAATTGGAAGTGTCTTGGCGACGTTTCGACGAAGTCTCATTCGTCATCTTCAGGCTGGTGTTCTCGGCTTCGTGCTTCCAGGAGCAATGTGAGATCGCAGCTGTCTCTTCCTTTTAACTGCTAGTGGGGGTGTGAGCTGATTGGGTGGGAACTTGGCTGTGTTCTGATTGGGTGGAGGTGTGTTCTGATTGGTTAGGGGCTCGGCTGTGCTCTGATTGGATGGGGGGTTGGTTGTGCTCTGATTGGCTGGGGGTGTGTTCTGTTTGGGTGGGGGCTTGGTTGTGCTCAGCTTAGTCTGAGTTGCAGGGGGATTTGAGCTGGTGAGCTGCGTTGTTGTTGTTTGGCTTCGTGTTTGTGGCCGTGCGAGCTCTTCATGGTGGGTGTCAGTCTGCTTCATGTATGGATTGGAGAGGTTTAAAGTGGCTAATGATGCAGCTGCAGTCTGGCTTCTGGTCCTTGGTCGTGGCTCATTATCAGTGTGGGTTTGAGTCTGTTTTCTGCGTGGATGTGTGGTGGTGACATCCTGTGTGGCTCTCGTGAGTGTGGGTCTGGTGTCATTCGTCGTGTTAGGGACCCGTTTGTCAATAAGGGCGGGTTTCCAAATGGCTGGTAGGCGGGAGGTATCGTCTCGTTTGTTCATGCTGTGTGGGCGTTTTTCTATCTCGATGGCTTCTCTGATTATTCTGTTGTTAAAGTGTTCAGTTTTGGCGATAGTTCTGGTCTTTTTAAAGTCAATATCATGTCCTGTGGCTTTAAGGTGTTGGACCAGGGAAGAAGTTGGTTCTTCTTTTCTGACTGAGTTCTTGTGTTCTTCTATGCGTGCACTTATTCGTCTGTTGGTTTGTCCGATGTATGTGGTGGGGCAGGCGGTGCATGGGATTTCATATACTCCTTGATTTTCTAACTCAATTTTGTCTTTGGGGTTCCTTAGGATGGTGGATATTTTTCGGTTTGTGCAGAATGCTGTCTTGATGTTATGTTTGTGGAGGATTTTGCTTATTCTGTCTGTGGTGCCTTTTATGTATGGGAGGAGGGCTTTGCCGTTTTCTTGTTCTGTGTCTTGGATTTTAGTGGGGGTTTCTTTTTGGATTAGGTTGGTGATCTTATTTCTTTGGAATCCATTGGATGTTAGTACGTTAGTGAGGGTGTGTAGTTCGGTTTTTAGGTGTTGTTCGTCAGCTAAGCGTTTTGTTCTGGAAATGAGTGTCTTGGCTACAGAGTTGATTTGGGCAGGGTGGTGGTGTGAGAGTGCGTGCAGATAGCGGTTTGTGTGTGTTTTCTTCTGGTAGATAGTGTGTCCTAGGGAGCCATTGGATTTTCTGTAGACTAAGACATCCAGGAAGGGAAGTTGGTTGTTCGCTTCTGTTTCCATGGTGAACTGTATTTTGGGGTGTAGGCTGTTGAGGTGTGTGAGGAAGTTGTCCAGTTTTTCTTTCCCATGTGGCCAGATTATGAAGGTGTCATCCACATATCTGAGCCAGAGTTTGGGTTTGTGATCAGATTTTTCCATATTGAATCCCATTCGTTCAGATTTATATTCTGTCCGATATTTTTGGCCCATGCTAACATCGGTTCTTTAACTACTTCCTCTGCCATATCGTACTCCAATAAGTAATTATATAATTTGGCTAGAATTTTGTCATCCGAACCCATCCATTTCTTGTCAAATCCATTTATGCTCGTCTCTATGCCAAATTCCTCCTTATCTTTTTTATACCTGGATTTAATTTGATTATATGGCCACTAGTCTATAGAAGTACCTTGTTCCATCAATTCTTCCCTTGTTTTGAGATTCCCTCCCCCATCTAATAACTCATTGTATCTGACCGTTTTACCCATTTCTAATACATTTGGATATATTATAGCCTCCATGGTGGAAAGCCATCTCGGAATTTTCCTATAGTGCTTCTGTCTCATCTCTCCCCATATTTGTATCAAGATCTCCCTTATTTTATGCCTATGGAAATAAATTTTCATCTTCTTCCCAGTATCCCAGAGATATGCATGCCAACCCTTCTGGAGATCATGCTCTTCAAAAGTTAACACTCTTTTATTTCTCAGGGTTGCCCAATCTTTCAGCCATACTAGGTTTGCAGCTTTTTGATAAAACTCCCATTTAGGTAATCTGAAACCCCCTCTTTCCTTCTTGTCCTGTAAGTTCCTAATTGCTATTCTTGGTTTCTTCCCCTCCCAAATAAATTTTCTGATGATAGTATTGAGCTCCAAAAAGAATTTTTTGTCTAATTTAACAGGGACCATTTGGAATAAATACAATAACTTGGGTAATATGCTCATTTTTATTGCCACGATTCTACCTAATAATGATATCTGTAGTCTTCCCCACTTTTCTAGATCCTGTTTAATATTTCTAATCAATGGTAAATAATTATCCTCTCTGAGGGCCGAGCACCTTGATGAAATCCACACCCCCAGGTATTTTATCTTCTTGGCAGTTTGGATCTCCATTAATTCTTCCAATGCTTTTTTTCTTACCTCTGTCATATTTTTTGTTAATAATTTAGTTTTGGATTTATTTAATTTAAGGCCTACTACCGCTCCATAATTGCCCAATTCTTCCAAAATTTTAGTGCCTGATTCTAATGGTTCTTCCATAATTAATACCACATCATCCGCAAATGCCTGTGTCTTATATTTCTCTTTTCTGATTGTTAAACCCTTTATTTCATTGTTATTCCTAATCTTTCTCAAAAGTACTTCTAGTGCTAAAATAAATAAAAGTGGAAATAGAGGGCACCCTTGTCGGACCCCTTTTCTGATTTGAAAAGCATTAGTTAATTCTCCATTCAGTAATATGTTAGCCTTTTGTTTTTGATAGACTGTGGATATCGTATTAACAAAATTTGATCCAAATTCCATTTGGATAATTTCTTGTTTCATAAATTGCCAATTAAGATTGTCGAATGCCTTTTGGGCATTGACAAAGGCCAATGCCATTTCTTTGTTTGGGTGTTCCTCATAGTATTCCAATACATCTATTATCATCCTTGTATTATTCCTGATTTGCCTCCCAGGGAGGAATCCATTTTGATCACTGTGTATTAATTTATTCAGAATTATTTTTAGTCTTCCTGCTAAGATGCCCATATAAATTTTGTAGTCCGTATTCAAGAGGGAGATCGGTCTATAATTTTTAATTAATTTTGGATCCTCTCCTTCTTTTTGGAGGAGTGTAATATACACCTCTCTCCATGATTCTGGAATTTTGGATTCTGTTAGGGCCTCATTATAAATTTCTAACAGCTTTGGTAATAAAATTTCCTCCTAATCTGAATTTTTATAGAATTCTCCTGGGAGTCCATCTGGGCCTGGGGATTTGTTCTTTTTGAGTTTAGATATTACTGTCCTTAATTCTGTCATCGTTATTTCTTTATTAAGTATTTCTTTATCATCTTCCCCGATCTTTAGGAGATTTTCTTTTGACAAGTATTGGACCACCTTTTCATTGGGAATTTGTTCTTCCGCATACAGAGCCACATAATACTCTCGGGCAATCTCCAATTTATCTTCCTGTTTATTGTTAAGATGGCCTTCCGGGTCTTCCAATTGATGAATTATGCCTTTCTCTTTTTCTTTTTTTAACCTGTAGGACAGCCACCTGCCCAGTTTGTTTGCGTTTTCAAAATAATATTGTTTGGTTCATTTCATTTTGTACGCCAATTCCTCCTGATCGATAATATTTAATTTGTGCCGTATAACCATCCAATTTTCTTTAACAACCTTATTATCTGGTTTTTGTTGTAGTTCCTTCTCAGCTTTCCCTAATTCTTCTATCAGTGCCTTCTGCCTCTCTCTTCTTTCCTTATTCCTATGTGCACTATACGATATTGCTAGTCCTCTTATGTACGCTTTCATTGTATCCCATATGATACCTCGAGATGTTACTTCCTTTTCATTTACTTCAAAAAATAGATTTAATTCTTTTTTTACTTTCTCAACATTTTGCTTGTCCTTTAGAAATTGATTATTTAAACTCCATCTTGTATTTCTTCTCTTGTGCGTACAATCCCATTTAACCTCTAATGGATTATGGTCTGCCCAAATGTTGGGCATAATTTCCGTTGACTTAATATCTAACCCTATATCTCTGCTTACCCACATCATATCAATCCTGGACCAAGATTTTTTAGGGTTAGAGTAATATGTATACTGCCTCTTGTGTGGGTGCAGAACCTGCCAAATATCCACTAGATTGAGTTCTTCTACCATATCAAAGAATGGTTTTGGTAGATTTTTCCTTTTTTTCTTTTTACCTTTGGTCCCCTTATAGTCTCTATTCGAATCTATTACCCCATTAAAATCCCCAGTTATGCAGATCTTGCTCTTATCCATCATGCTTAATCTCTCTCCTAATTTTTTTATAAAAGTCTCCTAAGTTTTAATTCGGGGCATAAATTGCTGTTAATAAAATTGGATAATTGCCTCTCTTAACTTCCACCATTAATATCCTTCCCTTCGGGTCTGCATATTTTAGTTTGGCTTTTATTTCCTCCTTGATGTACAATGCTACTCCCCTCTTCTTTTTGTCAGCTAGAGAGGCATAAAGATTCCCCAATTTCTTATATTCCAAATATTTTTGATTTTCCTTTTTAATATGAACCTCTTGAAGACACACTATATCCATATTTTGTTTAACTAATTTTGTAAAAAAAAAAATCTTCTTTTTGTTATCATTCAGGCCATTTACGTTGATCAATATCAATTTCCAATCATCCATCTCTTAATTCTTTTATATTATCCTAATACTTGTTGGCGCGTGTAACTCTTTGTGGTCTTCGGTCTTTCTTTGTCTCTTTACTATCCTTATCTTCCGCCTCCTTCTCCTTCGATGTCCCTTCTTTCTCTCTTTTCTGCTGGATTGCTTCTTCTTCAGATGTTATCTCCTCTAACTCCTCTCAACTGCTTTGATCTTCTTCAGACACTCGTAATTGATCCAAGCTGCTACTAAGCTATCTATCTTAACTTTATTCCCTTGCCACGTGATCCACATACCTTCCAGTAAAATCCACCTTTTGTTTAGTTGAGTAGCTAAAAATCTATAATTTCTCCTTATCTCCCTTACCCTCCTTGGAATTTGTTTCAATATAATCACCTCCTTTCCCTTGTACATGACTGGTTCATCTCTTGCCATACTATAGAAGGGTATATATAGAAGGGTATATAAAGGGTATCTTTACCTTCTTCCTTGCGAATCTTATATGCACCTCCCTTGGCAATTTATTTCTTCATGCATAATTTGTCTGGACCCTATATACCTCATCAATTTCCTTTATAATATCCAATTTACCTTGTTGCAACACCTCAGCAATTAATTCTGCCATCACCTGGCCCAGATCTTCTTCCTTATCTTCCACAATGTTTTGGAAACGGAGATAGAAGGAGGCTCGATCCATTTCCAATTTGGTAATTGAGTCTGCCAATTTCCTGTTCTGTGCCATCAGTTTTTGGTCAACCATATCTAATTTTTTTTCCTGTTGTTCCATTTTAGCTTCCATCTTTTTAATCTTCTGTGTATTGGTTTGTATCGATTCCTGTATACCAATCATTTTTTGATCTAATGCCCTAATATCTGTCTTCAGTTCAGTGTGATTACTAGACATTTTTTCTTGCATCATGATCATCATGTCCTGTATTGCTGTCAGTGTTGATTGCATTGCTTGCATTGTGGGAATCATTCCTGATTTCTCCATTTTAGAAAGACCTTCAGTCGATTTCTGCATAGCAGGTGATGTCATTGTAATCGTGGGATTTGAGGGTGTTTTCTTTCCTGTTTTTGTCACCGTGGATGAGAGGCTCGTCATCTCCTTTAACACCTTTTTCTGTTTTCTTATTATCTTTTCAATGTTTTTCCAGATTGTCATCCACCAATATTTAACTGCCTCTATCAAGTGTATTTATATTAAGTCATTCCCCCCGTTGCACTATTCAATATTGTTTAGTAATACAATAATTCAAATTTTTATCCATTGTACAAATCTATCCTGTAATAAATCACTTATTAATCAATTGATATTTAAACTAATTTATACTAAGATAACCTTCCCACCTGCTATCACTGCTTAAGCAAATGAGCTTTACCTATCCTTACTTAACACTTAAGCACTGATGATATTCTAATATATATTTAGTAGTCTAAGTACACAAATAAATAATTAATTAATTATGCACTCAATATTCCAAGTTATAAAAAGCTATCAAAGTTAAGAATCAATAATTGAAAGAAGAAGAAAGGAGGAGAAGAAAAAAAAAGTCCAATTATAGAATATATAAGATTATAGAGTGTATAAATTCCTTAATAAAAAAAGTCTAAAAAGTACTTAATAAATTTTAAATAAGTTCACAATTAATTTAGATTATATGAAATGGAATATATAATATATATAATATTGATATAGATATATAATTATAGATATATAGATTTTCTAATGTTTTTTTTTGTTGTTGTTATTTGCCCAACTCATTAATTAATTAATTGCTCAATAACTTCTCTCAATCATAAAAGAGCAAAAGGGAGAAGTAACCAAAAATATAAAAAAATTCTTTTACAACGGTGCAGCAGGCACGCTTTGTTGTATAATCCACTTCGTGTTGCTCTTAAATTCAATCACTCTCCATTTGCATTGTCATTCAGATTTCATCAGCCATGTTATCTTCCCCAAGGGCTCCTTCTCACTCTCTCAGTTCTGGATAGTCTTATTATTAATCCTGACAATTGCCGCACTTCCGAAATCCAGTTTCCTTTATTCAATTAGTCTATTCCACACACTCAGCTTTCAAAGTTTATTTGCTCAAAACAAAATATCAATCCTATCCCCTGGAAGCGCTGTCTCCCGATCTAAAAGTATCCTCTCTCAGAATGCCCGCAAAACCTGGGCACTTCACAAACCACACTGCAAGGAATTGACTTCAAACAGGACTCAGGTTTATTCATTCGCCAGGTTTGCAAGAGACAACGCTGAGTTCATATAACGATAACACAAAGTCGGCGTTGGGATCTATCGCAACCCAATGCCGTTTAAATATCGGCACCTCATTAGCCAGCCAATCCCCTCTACTTCTGGGTTTACAGCCTCGCACCTGCGCAGACCGTTTCGCCACCCGGACGCTTGAAGGCGATATGACCCGAATGGTCCCTAGCCCGGCCGTGGGGTGACCATCCACCTACCGAGCCGCTAGAATCCCCGTCCACTGGGAATGTGCTGTTCATGCCTCCTCCCCCTTGCAGGCCGCAACTGTAGCTTCCAGAGTGCGTCTGGCTTTGCTTGGTGAGCTCGTTGCCTTGAAGTTTTCCCTGGTATGGCGAGTGGGGAATGGCTCAACAGGTGGCTCCCTCTACCAGGAGTCCACCTGCAAGAAATAAAGGAAAGTATTAGTAACGGTTACCAACTCCCTGTCATACAATGCCTCTGGGTTTATGAGGCTATTCTTTGTGGTATCTTTTCCTCAACCTGTCTGCATTAAGAGCCTGAACTGGGACCCAGGACGCCTCCGCCAATGGATAGCCCTTCCATTGAACCAAGTATTTTAGTTTCCCCCTATGTACTTTGGAATCCAGTATGCCCATAATTTCATATTGGTTCTCACCCAATGGTCCTGGACGTTCTAGGGGATCTCATATCTCATCCACCGATTTCAGCAGACTGCTGTGAAATACTGGGTGCACTTTACCCAGTAAAGGAGGTAACTTTAATTCAATCATTACTAGATTTATAACTTTTGTGATGGTGAATGGGCCAAGGTACTTGGGACCCAGTTTTCTACTGGATACCTTTAGCTTGATATATTTAGTGGACACATATACCTGGCCCCCCTCCCGGAACGGCCTATGATCCGCTCGTTTTCTATCAGCATATAGTTTATACTCTTTAGCTGCTTTTTGTAATGCGTCCTTGACTTTTGGCCAAAGATGTCCAATCCGGACCCCCCACTCCCTTGGGGAAACCTGCTCTTGGTCCTGTGCCTCGAGCTCTGGTATTGCAGCGAATTCACGACCATAGACTATCTGAAACGGTGTAACACCAAGGCTCCGGTGTACCGTGTTGTTATATGCTACTTCAGCAAAGGGTATTAGATCTGACCAATCGGACTGTTGATAGGAAATATAACAACAAAGATATCTTTCCACCATAGCGTTGGTCCTTTCTGCGGCTCCGTTAGTACTGATAAGCCGAACTCAACCCTTGGGACGAACCAATCATAGTGAGAAGCTCATGCCAAAAGCGTGCTGTGAATTGTACCCCTCTATCTGAAATAATGTGACGGGGAGCTCCATGCAACCGATATACATGACGTATGAATAAGCGGGCTAGTTTTCTAGTGGAGGGCAACCCTTTACAAGGGATGAAATGAGCCTGCTTAGAGAAAAGGTCAATTATTGTCCATATAACAGTGTGTCCTTTGCTATCGGGTAGGTCTACTATAAAGTCCATCCCTATCTCGTCCCATGGTCTACTAGGGTTTGCCACCGATTGTAATAGGCCAAGTGGTTTGCCAGGCCTCGGTTTTGTTGTTGCACATATTTTACAGCTTTTTACATATCTCTCGACATCTTTACGCATGCGAGGCCACCAACATTGCCGGCGGGTGAGATGCAGAGTCTTAAGGAATCCGAAATGACCTGCTGTTTTGGCATCGTGACATTTGGTTAACACTGTTGTTCGTAACATTGGTGGTATGTATAACTTTGTTCCCATCCAGGCTAAGCCGTTACGCATCGTTACTGATGTTTTGTTCTCTGCTACCCACGGATCGCTTTCTACCGCTCACCGTAACTCCTACTTCCAAGTAGGGATTGTTCGTTTCTTGTGCACCCGCCCTGCTTGTTGTGTTTTTGGCAACATGGCTTGTACCACATCTTCTCTTTTACTGTTAAATTGAGGCATCCATGACAACACATCAGCCAGGAAGTTTTTTCCTCCAGGGACGTACTTTAAGTCAAAATTGAACCATTAAAAGTATTGTGCCCAATGTACTTGCTTCAGCAACAATTTCCTAGGAGTCTGGAGGGCCTCCAGGTTTTTATGATCTGTCCAAACCTCGAATTTAATATCAACACCTTCCAATAAATGCCGCCAGGTAAGTAACGGCCACCTGACTGCGAAAGCCTCTTTCTCCCAGACAGCCCAGCCCCGCTCTGTCGGGGTTAGCTTGCGTGACATATATGCGCAGGGACACAAAGTTCCATCCTTCGTTCTTTGTAACAATACAGCACCGACAGCTACGTCACTAGCATCCGCTTGTACTACGAATTGTAACAGGGGGTCTGGGTGTTTCAGGATGGGTTCTTGAGAAAACAACTCCTTCAACTTCTTGAACGCTTGTTGACACTCTGGTGTCCACGGTAACACCGTGATACAAATGTTCATGCAAGACCTCATTGATGACCAGCATGAAAACGGCTGGGGCCCCTTGTAGCCCAAAGGGCATTACTCTGAATTTATAGCTACCTAAGGACAATTGAAGGTAGTTTTCCACTCGTCTCTTGGGCGTATGCGTATCCTGTAATAAGCTTCCCGCAAATCGAGCTTAGTGAATATCTTCCCTGTTGATAACATGGTTAGAAGGTCTTTCATCAAGGGTAAAGGGTAGAGGTGTTCAACACATACGGCATTCAGTTCTCTAAAATCGACACATAAATGTAAGCCCCCATCTTTTTTCTCACGGAATAAGACTGGGGCGGCCATACGTGCCCGGCCGGGTTGGATGAAGCCCCTAGCCAAGTTCTTATCTATGTACTGATGTAGTTCATCTAACTCTTTTTTGGTCATTGCATACATGCGTGGTTTGGGTAGCTTGGCTCCAGGGATCAACTCTATAGTGCAGTCAGTCGCTCTATGCAGGGGCAATGTTTCACACTCTTCCTTGTCAAAAACTGCAGCTAAATCCTTATACAGCTCTGGATATCCTACATCATCATCCAAGTTCTCCCCACATCGCTGGGTTTGTGAGTGGGCCTCAGGGATTGGTTCTGGACCCATACTAAGTCACAGCTTCCGGTAGCCTCTTTCCCACCATATTGTGGGACGCCACTTATCTAACCAGGCCAACCCCAGTATAACTGGCTCGATCATGCGAACTACCACTACAAAACGGATCTGTTCCTGATGTTCCCTGATCTCCAGGTGTACGTACTCCGTGACGTCCATAGCTGGGCCTCCCCACAAAAGAGACCCGTCCATTTGTTCAAACCGTATAGGAGCTTTCAATTTTAACATGTGGAGACCCAAGCTTTCCACTACCGTCCTCCACATCAGACAACGAGTGCACCCGGAATCTATTAGGGCTCCTTGCTGGATTGTTACAGAGGTGTGTACATTTCGTAACGTTATTGGTATTACGAATGGTTGAATTGGATCGCTTACCATGGGGTCCTCTGGTGCACTTTCCTTGCTGTTATCCGACAACACCGGCAACCCCTCTCCGCCCAAAGGCCTCTTGCTGCCCGGTAACATGGAATGGGTACCACTAGATGGCGTCAGTGTGGATACCTTCGGCCGCTCAGATGTAGAACGAACCCGCTCCCAACCCTTGCTTCCGATTGTTGGACCTCGTGACGGGGTAGCTTGTAAAGGTGGTACTGGGCACTCGGCTGCGCGATGGCCTAGTTGGTTGCATCAAAAACAATGAAAAGTCCCTCTGCCCCCAGCCATCATGGGTCGGACAGATATGGAACCACCCATTCCTGGCTCCCTCTGGATCAACGGTTTGGTCGCTGCATACCATTGTGGCTGAGGCAGACGTGGTCGGAATTCCCTCAACCCTACCTCCAACTCCACCGCCGCCTTGAACCATTCTGACAATCTTGGTGGTAAACCACGATACACACATGCCTGCCTCACCTCTCTATCTAGCCCAGCCCTGAACTGGTGCACAAGTAAACGTTCAGGCCAGGATCGGAGTCGCCCGACCAGAGTGCAAAATTCCTTTACATATTCTCTAGCCGGACGTCCTCGCTGTCTCAATGCCAACAACTACCCCTCTGTCACCTGGACCCTTGCACTGTCCTCAAAACAACTTCTCAACACTTCAAAAAATAAGCCAACATCAGCCAGTTCTTTTGCATGCTCACTATGGAGGTCTGCAACCCAGTTAGCCGCCTCCCCATGCAAGACAGCAGTGATGGTGATAACCATAGCCCACTGCAAGGGATACATACGGCTGTATAAATCCATATGGCTAAGTATCTGTCTTAGGAAAATAGACACCCTATCTGCACTACCATCAAAAGAGGCCTGGATGGGAGGGGGTCCCCATATTTGCTGCTGCTGCTGGTGAGGCCATACCCCGGGTGGCCAGATAGATGGATTACCAATGGCCCGGGTGCCCTGCGCATCCCTCCCTTCATATCTACACTGGACTACCTGAGTCCATAGGGCTGTATGACTCCCTGACCTATGGTGTATATCCTGCTCTGTCTCACAAGAGCCCTCAGAGGGCATCTGGGGGTCTGAAAGCTGCTGCTCCATGGACCTGCCCCTGCCACTCCCTTTATCCATCTGAAACCTAGGACTTGCTAGCCTGAAACGGGGTTTGGGCCCACTTCCCCCCCATGCCAGAATTCAGTGGCCTCCCCTCCTGTCATCCAGGGCTGCCACAATGCCACATCGTGGAAGCTGGCTTCTCCAAACTTCTCCCTCAATAAAGTGGAGGCTCCGAGTCCAGTGGAGCAACTCCACTCGCCGTCATCATCATCTATCCATTTCCATTCTCTCCAGCCCTGGAAGGGGGTTGGGGTTTTGGACGGGGGTTGTGTACTGTGCGTACCCAGGCCAGTGATAGCCAAACTCTGCCACCAATCCCCGGATGTGCTCTTCATTCCGCTGGGCAACCCAGGGTCCTGCTCCTCGCCAGTTTTCACCACCTGCAGAGGCTTCGTTTCCTTTGGTCGGACCACAGGCGGCTCACTGCTGCTCTGTACACCGAGCGTCTCCAGGATGGCGGTGGTATCCTCCCCCTCTTCCACAGTGACCGGTACTTCAGCTGTCGTGCCATCCCCTCTGCTCCGTAGCCACTCAGGACGGAAAAAATGTCACAAAGGGAGCAACGCTGACTTTCTCTCAGAATGCCTGCAAAACCTGGGCACTTCACAAACCACATCATCATCTATCCATTTCCATTCTCTCCAGCCCTGGAAGGGGGTTGGGGTTTTGGATGGGGGTTGTGTACTGTGCGTACCCGGGCCAGTGATAGCCGAACTCTGCCACCAATCCCCGGACGTGCTCTTCATTCCGCTGGGCAACCCAGGGTCCTGCTCCTCGCCAGTGCTCACCACCTGCAGAGGCTTCGTTTCCTTTGGTCGGACCACAGGCGGCTCACTGCAGCTCTGTACGCCGAGCATCTCCAGGATGGTGGTGGTATCCTCCCCCTCTTCCACAGTGACTGGTACTTCAGCTGTCGTGCCATCCCCTCCGCTCCGTAGCCACTCAGGACGGAAAGAATGCCACAAAGGGAGCAACGCCGACTTTCTCTCAGAATGCCCGCAAAACCTGGGCACTTCACAAACCACACTGCAAGGAATTGACTTCAAACAGGACTCAGGTTTATTCGTTTGCCAGGTTTGCAGGAGACAACGCTGAGTTCAGATAACGATAACACAAAGTCGGCGTTGGGATCTATCGCAACCCAACGCCGTTTAAATAACGGCGCCTCATTAGCCAACCAATCTCCTCTACTTCGGAATTTACAGCCTCGCACCTGCACAGACCGTTTCGCCACCCGGACGCTTGAAGGCAATATGACCCGAATGGCCCCTAGCCCGGCCCTGGGGTGACCGTCCACCTACCGAGCCGCTAGCAACCCCCTCCACCGTGAATGTGCTGTTCATGCCCCCTCCCCCTTGCAGGCCGCAACTGTAGCTTCCAGAGTGCGTCTGGCTTTGCTTGGTGAGCTCGTTGCCTTGAAGTTTTCTCCGGTGTGGCGAGCGGGGAATAGCTCGACATCCTCAGTCTCACCGGCTCATCTGCGATCTCTCTTCCCACCGATCTCCTCCAGCCTCACAGTCACCGCCAATTCCTTCCAGGATCCTTCTTATCCGACGCAGCCAGCACAATCCGATTAAACTCACTCCGAGTGTGTTCAGGGGAGAGTGGGCATGAATGATAATAGGCACCAACTTCACCGAATTCTTCTTGCTTCCTGTCTTTTGTTGGCTATCACAGCTTTGAGTCTGCCATTTAAGGCAGATGCGCCACGTTAGTTTGACAGCGGCTGTCGGTCCAGCAGAGAGTGCTTGCTCCTCACTGCTCTGCCTGCCGACACCCCACTATCATCCGTGGAGCTCTCCAAGCTCCCACACCTCAAAGGGACCCCAAAACACGATGAAAAAGCGGCGCTGAAAGCAGCGATCACTGTCACAGCGCCATATCGCTGAGATTCACCAACCGGAAGTCTGCTGAAGCCCCTTTATCATCCAGTTAAGAGAGTGAGCCCCTCTTAGGGTCAGCGGTAGCCCCAAAATGCAAACTTTCTAATAGCGTCCGTGTGTGTGGAAGGTTCAGGCAAGCTGGAAATAATAGCCGGCCGCCCCCTTTTGCACTCCGACATCCGTTCAAAGAGAGGCTTTCAAATGTTTGTGTGTGAATTGCTGTGATTATGCTTTGATTTTTTTTCCCCAATCAGGCTTTACAGCTATGCGTCTCTATTGATGTGCGGGAGTGGGGGGAAAAAAGAGATGTCTGAGCACATTTGGCTGCAGGAGGAGACCTGGGTGGAAGGTGGCTTTTTCTGCAGCATCCCCTTCCCCTTTTTGGATCACCCTGCAAGAGGGAGACTCTGCCTTTGCAGAAACGGGGTGGGCGGTTTGTATGGAGGATTGGCAGGGGGGGAATGTGTGGCCCTCCGGGATGAAGAGCAGGGCAAGAGAAGGCTCCGAGGTTCACCTGGGCAGTCAAGGCAGAGGAAAACTCAAAGCGGTGGGGGCTTCAGAAAGGCAGAATGTGCTTTTGTGCAGCTCCTGGCTTCTGTGACATTCTGTGAAAGACAGAATGTGCTTCTGTGTCAGAATGTGGAGCTCCTGGATCTAACAGTGAGTGATGTGAGTGATGTCAAACTAGCCACGCCCACCCAGTCACATGACCACCAAGCCATGCCCACAGAACCGATAGCAAAAGAATTTAGATTTCACCCCTGCACTAGGGCCATGCTGAAGACCGTTTATTTTTTTTTATTGAAAGAGTTTTCAAATACAAGTTTTCCCCCTTTTTCCCCCCCTCTTCCCTAACCCCCCCTCTCCACCCATCCCCCCCTGTGACTTCTTCACAACAATAGGCTATTTCATAACTAGTTACATACATAATATCTTTCCTTTCCCTTACTCCCTCCTCAGAATACTGACCCTTAGCATAATATTCTTATAACTCCCATTTTTGCGATAATCTGCCCTTTTTCTCCTCCCCTAAACTTATAGTATATTATTACAATTTAACATTTAATCTTTTATATATATTAATAATATAACATTTTAAGGCGGCCTTCTCCCTACATCCAAATTTAACATTTATTCAGTTCTATCCAATTCCTCCACTCCCCAAACTAACCTATTTCAACCCTTCAATTCCTGCAAGATCATGCAATACAATTCTAAATATAATCCACTACCCACTATGCTAAAATATACACATATCTATATATGCATTCCATTTTATAAAAAAAAAAAAAAAAAAAAAAGACAATAACTTT
Source organism: Arizona elegans (assembly GCA_022577455.1). Taxonomy (NCBI): domain Eukaryota; kingdom Metazoa; phylum Chordata; class Lepidosauria; order Squamata; family Colubridae; genus Arizona; species Arizona elegans. Next base: position 28,144,572 of record JAKOOJ010000007.1, on the reverse strand, counting down.
AAATTTATAATCCATATACTATCTTCTTTGGTGTCTTTCCACTGGATTGTTAATTCCATCACCCATAATAGGGTAAAGTAACATGCTGGTGCAACAGTTTGCTCAAAGTCTTCAATCATCTTCTTCCCCCATCAGTAGTAGATATCCTCGCATCTATATAAAAGTAAAAACAACCACCCGAGTGACATTATAATTATATCCATATGGTTATAGTTGTGGTATTCATCAGGATTGTTAATTCCCATCATCCTAATGAGTAACATCCAGATCTTCTGCATGCCCCGGCGTAACTCTCCTGCCTTGTAACTCAAAATAATTATAATATATTTACCAATTAAAAAAAAAAAATCCAGAGTAGATGATTCAAATCCAACAAGGTGAGGCTCTTTTCACATCCCCAAATCACGGCATTGCAGAGATCTGCCACAATCCTCAGGATAGTATTAAACAATTGTTCGCCTCCACTATCTTTTCAAATATTCATTCATTTTTTAAAGTCCCTGGCTTCACTGTTGCATGGTTTAGAAACTGCTGTTTCTATGAGATCTATTTCTTTTCTTTTTCTTTTGCGGGTTGAATTTCCATCCTCGTTTCTTGCCTACCAATTGTGTGTCGGCTGGTCAATTTTCATTCTGCTTTATGGGTTGTTCTTGTTGGGTTAGTTTTATCATCTCATCTTTCTTCTCCGTCACTTGTATGTCAACTGATTGATTTGCGCACTTGTCTGTGACTTGATGGTTCATCAGCTTGGTGTCGGATGACACTACTCTCTTATTTATAGACAGACCAGCTGGGGTATCCAGGGAATCCAAAGACAATTTATCTGCCACAGTCTCTGTAATTTGATATTTTCCTTTTGTTTCCAACTCCTTTTGCTTATCCTGTATTATGCCTAAAGGTGTTAAATTCATTTTTAAAATTTTTTGATAAAAATCTTCCGCTTTTTCAACAGTGTTCAATTGATATCTTACTCCTTGATATCTCAATATTAAACCAACTGGCGTGTCCCACCTGAATAGGATATTTCTTTTTTTTAACTCAGTCACTAGAAAGCCAAATTTCTTCCTCTCCATTAGCATTTTAGTCAGGAGCTCCTTAAAAATCCAAATCTTTCTTCCATGAAATTGCAAAGTAGAATTAAAAGAGTTCTGCACAATATTATTCCTAATTTCTTTATCTGTAAAATAGATCACCACATCTCTAGGCAATTGCCTTTGCTTTGCCAACCAGGAGTTAATTCTGTAAATTCTATCAATCCTGCAAAACACTTCATCAGGTTGAACCTTTAAAATCCCAGCCAGAATTTCAGAAGATATTTTCCTTAAGTCATCTCTATTATTTTCCTTCAGGCCTCTCAGTCTAATTGCGTATTCTGTAAAATTATATTGAATCATTAAAACTTCTCTTTCAATCCTCTGTTGCACATTTTCTCCATTACCAGTCTTTTGGTCAACCTCCATTTTAGATTTGTCTTCTGGACTATTATCCTGAATGTTTACCAAATCCTTTTTAATTTTTTGAATCTTGTCATCCAAATTCTCCTCCGTTTCCTTCATTTTAGACTCTAATAATTTAGTCTTTGCGTCCACCCAAATCAGAAAATCTGATAAACCATTAGCTGATTTTAAAATCTTTTGATTCAAAAAGTCAAACTTTGATTTCACCAATTCACCAATTTCTTTAATTTCCTGCTTAAATTTTTCAAGTTGCTGGTTCACAATCTCATCCCTTCTTACAATCTCTTCAAGGAGAAATTCTATTATATTAAAATCAGGTTTCTGACACTGGAGAGTTACAATTTGTTGGTGCAGTTTCTTAATGGGGGAAGTCCCCCCCCCGTTTGTCCAGCTGTGTAAGTCCCGATGCCATTTCCCACACAGACAAGATTTAGCAAAAAAGAGAGAAAAAATAGAAAACGGAAGGACTTTCCCTTAAAAAAAAAAAACTTCTTTTCAATCAACAGCAAGAGAGGACACAGGAGCGAGGTTTTATCTACAAATGTAGCCAGTGGTATTTATTTCGCTACATTGTAGTAATAAGAAACGGAAGGACTTTCCCTTTCAGCCCTTCTCCAGCCATGGCAGACGCCATTTTAAAAGGCTCTTTTTCCCCCTTTCCTCTCCTCTTTTCTCTTAAATAGTTTTTTAAAGGGTAAAATACTTGCGATTCAGTATTAAGGGTCCAGCTCGCCTTTTCTTTGATTATTCTGTTAAATTCGCAGGCTTGCTCTTGATGCCTGTCTCTGCATAAGCAGAGGTCTCCCAAAGCCCGGAGCAGCGGCAGGGGATATGGGGCTTCTCATCCGCTCCGTCCCAAAAGTAAAAAAAAAACTTTTGGGACTCTGCAGAGAGTTCTACCCACCCCTGCCGGCTCTATCTCCGTTTCCTCTTGGAAACGGAGTTTTTTCGAGCCACCATTCCGCTGTGAAGGCGGCTCTGACAGGCAATGGAAGCTGACAATCCCAAAGGAACGTCTGGCGGCAGCCAGCAGCAAACCGGAAGTCCCTGAAGACCGTTTATTATTTGTTAAGAATAATCGAGTTGGAGGAAGCTAGCGCTAATGGATCAGATTATCTCAAGTAATAAAAATAATTGGTTATCAAGAGTTCTGAAGCAGGTATCTAGCTCTGGTATTCCTTTAAATTGGCAGCTGTATGATCATAGACAGATCCGAAATTGGATTGCACAGAGATTTAAGGACATAAGTGCACAATTGGATATTGCACAGGTGACAGCAGTAAAAATTTGCCCCTGGTTGTCGGCCAATAAACAAAATTTTAAAATAGAAAAATATTTAACTGTGCCTTTGTTTCCCGTCATAAGGAGATTTTTTACCAAATTGAGATTAGACCAACTTCAAACAAACATGCTTTGTGGTAGGTATAAGAGTATCCTTCAAAGTGAAAGAGTTTATTTATGTGGGAAGGGGGAAGTTGAAACAATGCCCCATGTAATTTTTGACTGCCCCCTGTACTCAGATTTGAGGGAACATCAGCTGGGCAGGATCTTTTGCGCCAGCACCCCTAAGTCTAAAGAGCACTTCTTGCAACATTGTTTGTTAGGTTCTAACTTGCAGCTGGTGAAACTGATTGCCAAATTTGCTGTAAAATTGATGGAAAAAAGGACAAAGTTGATGCAGCAGAATGTGGTAGATTGTAGGAAAGAGCATTTGATTTAATAATATAATTCTAATAGTAGTTTTAAGACTGATTGGGTAGATGCAGGGGTGACATTGTAATATAATTTTAATCATATTTAATTTGTATCTCAAATTATTGTATTCTATTCTGATTTCATTCTAGATCGTATTTTACTCTAATTTCATTTTAAATGAAATATAAAATGAACACATTTTAAACCGTGTTTTATTCCTATTCCAATTTCATTTTAAATTGTTTCTACCAAACTTTTGTAATAATTGTTTCTGGAGCTCTGCATTTTGATATGGCCCAAGGGCTAATCAATAAATAAAGATTAATATTATTTTTAGTATGTAAACTGCCCAAAGGTGTTTGGAGCTGGGTGATCTCTAAACAAATATAAATGAATAAATAGTCCTCCTTTAGACATGGAAGCCATTTGGGTGACTTTCTACATATTCAATGTCTTTATTTAAACTTTCAATATTTTTATTCCTGTTACCAATAAGAGTTTGATGCCTTTTTTTGCCAATGTGCTTTCATTGGTTGGATTGATCAAATGATTACTGTTCACATGCACTTAAATTAGCAATCATTTCAGTCATAAAACATGCAAAAACAATAAGCTGGGTTCAGATACCATAATGAGCTGGGATACAATTATTTGTTTAGAAATGGTGAATGAGAAACCATAGTGTCTTGTGAAAAGGCTTTCTTTTTTCCTAAGTCTTTAGTCCCTTTCAGATATTTTTTTCTCTTTAAGTCACTTAGAAAAATGGCTGTGGATACCCCCAAACAGCAGTGTCAAATGAACTCAAAGTCTTCTCTTATTATTAGCACTGCTGATTCCAGAAAACACTACAAGTAACTAATCAGGAAATGGCTTATATGGTTTTTTAAAAATGCTATTATTAAAAACACTGTACATATTGGGGGGGGGGGTCTTTCTTGATTACTTTCTGTATGTACAGCCTTCCTGAGCACCGTATTCCATAAGATCTTAGTTATGCGCACAAAGTAACCATGCCAGATTACTGATCTGTTAGGCAGATATCAAGGAGCTAAATAATTATCAAAAGAAGACTATATTTGAATAGTGGGTATGTATACAAAATACAATGTATGAATGGGTTGAGCTTTGATCAGGGAGACACAGACTCTATCCCCACTTGACTACACCATATGCTAGTTCCATTTGAAGCTATTTTTTCTCCATATAATGTATCCAGGGCCGGATTTTCCTATAGGCTAACTAGGCTTCAGCCTAGGGCCTCAAGATCAAGAGGGGCCTACACAGTGGTGGGATTCTGGGGGTTCTAGGGGGTTCGGCCAAGCCCTTTGTTAAATTGCTGGCTCACCCGCCCCTCGCCTCCCACCCGCGCGGTGCCAGCCTACCGTAGCCAGGGGTGGGCAATTGTGGCTCTTTTACAACCTGTGGACTTCAACTTCCAGAATTCCTGATGCAGCTTGGCTGTCTGAGGAATTCTGGGAGTTGAAGGCCACAGGTTGTAAAAGAGCCACAATTGCCCACCCCTTCCCTAGCCTGAGTTCCGCTGCCTGGGATCCACGTGGGCTCCGGATGCAAGAGAGCAGGATGGAGAAAGCAACTTCAAATTCTTGCCGCGGGGCTTCAAAGGGCCACCCTAGAGCCAGTGCTGCAGCCGAACCCTTTGTTAAATTGCTGGCTTGCCCCGCCCCTCCGCACCACTATTTATTGCCAATAAATAGTGGTGGGCGAGGGGCGGGCGAGCCAGCAATTTAACAAAGGGTTCGGTGTTTTTTTTGTAATTTTATTGGCCCCCGGAGCTTCAGCATAGGCTAATTAGCCCTTGCTTAGATTTGCTCTCAGCTGTTTTGCTCACGGATCTGCTCCTTGCTTGCAAAGAGTGCTGATTTTTCCCCCCTAGCTATACTGAAAAACGAAAGAGAAAGTAAAGCAGGCTGTTGGCTTTGCACGTTGGAAAATTAGGCAGGCAGATTTCTTTTTCCTCACCAAAAAAGGTACATGCAAACAACAGGAAATTTAGGGAAAAAGAGGAGATTTTAAAACACAAAAGAAAAAAAGCTCTATTTAACTAGGGTATTGTAATAATTGAGATACTATTAGTTGTATATTGTGTTGAAAGCAGAAATGGTTAAGTTGTGGTTTGGAGGAATATATGGGGGAAATTATTTGGTTTATTATTATTGGTAAATATAATTAATTGATTTGTAAGAAATTGGATTGCATGGAAATAATTGGAATATTCATGTTCATATTGATTAATATACAAAAAAGGTAGTTATATAACTAATTGATTTATATTAAAATGTTGAATTCATATTAAACAACTGTAATATTACATAATTAACCAATGTGAGGATGGATATAAAAATAGATGACAATGGGAAGGGGTATAATATAGAATAGAAGGGAAAAATTGAATTTGATTAAGATTAGAGATGAGGATGAGGGTAATATTGGTTTTTTACAAAAATAGATGAGGAATAAATATGGCAAAAAGGAAATATAGAAATTGTAAATTTAATTGAAATGACTAAACACTGTTTAAATTTGTGAACCGGCCAAATACTCTGTTCAAAGAAAATACATTGTATGTTTGTATGTGTGTTTCTAATTATTGTTATTTATTCATATTTGTTCTCTTTTATTCTTTAAAGTTTAACAATTCATTCTTTATCTTAATATCTTTATATTTGTTTGGGGTTGGCTTTCTTCCCTTTCATCTTTTTTATTGTACAGCAATCTTTCTCCTCAAACCTACCACCTCTCTTTTCTTTCCTTCTTACTTTCTCTTCCTCCCCCTCTTCTTCTCCTCCCTACTTCCTCTTCCTTTCTCCTTCTCCTCCTCTCTTCCTCCCTCTCTCTCCTACTCTAATTTCCCTTCCCTTCCTTCATCCCTCTCTATTGCTGTATCCTTTTATGCATATGGACTACTCAGAGGGCTGAAAAAGTTATTTCTGACTGGTCCTCGCACTTTTGACCAGTCCTCGAACTTACGACTGTCCTCACATTTTACATTTTTGCCCTATCTTGTCACCATGTTGAAGAGAAGCAGTTGTGAAATGAGTGACATGGTTGTTAAGAAAGCTGCATGGGCATAAATGTGAGGATGGTCATAAGTGTGAGGACTGGTCAAAAGTGCGAGGCCCAGTCAGAAATGACTTTTTTCAGCCCTCTGGGTAGTCCTTTTGTGCATATGGACTACTCAGAGGGCTGAAAAAGTTATTTTTGACTGGTCCTCGCACTTTTGACCAGTCCTCGAACTTACGACTGTCCTCACATTTTACGTTTTTGCCCTATCTTGTCACCATGGTGAAGAGAAGCAGTTGTGAAATGAGTGACATGGTTGTTAAGAAAGCTGCACGGGCATAAATGTGAGGATGGTCATAAGTGTGAGGCCCAGTCAGAAATGACTTTTTTCAGCCCTCTGAAAAAAGTCTATGCACACAGTCACGCCCACCCGGTCACATGACGAGCTACCTACGCCTACACAGTCATGTGACCAGCTAGCCACGCCCACCCAGTCACATGATTGCCAAGCCACACCCCCAACTAAGCCACACCCACAGAACCTGTTGTTAAAAAATTGAATCCCACCACTGGTGAAAGGGCCTCATAAGTGGAATAGCCTAGGGCCTCTTCCAATCTAAATCCGGCCCTGAATGTATCCTATAGACAAAGATCATTTTATATAAATCCAAGCAAGCATGTTAATGGCACTATGGTGTTACATAGCATATTGCACAAAAAAGACAGCAAAAGGCAGAGTTGCATATTTCCCTAAGCCTTTTTTATATGTATATACATCAGTGGTTGGTTGCTACCGGTTTGCCCCGGATCGGGCGAACCGGTAGCGGCGGTGGCATGAGGCTCCACCCACCTGCCCGGACATTATTGCCCATGCACAGAAGCATCATGTGGCATGCCCAGGTGTGTCCACAAACAAACCGGTAGCGACAGGTTTTGAAACCCGCCCCTGATATACATATTTTTAATCTCCATAATATAGAAGAGCTGCAGGCTGTGTCTGAGAATTGGTTTTGAGAGAAGTAGGATTGCTCCTGTTTGTTCTAAACTGGTATTTCTCAATTTTGGCAACTTTAAGATACGACAACTTCAACTCTCTCAGAATTCCTCAATCAGCTGTATTTTCTGAGGAATTCTGAGAGATGAAGTCCTTATATCATAAAGTTGCTAATGCTAATAAACACTATTCAAGATAAAAAAGCACTTCTTGTCATTTAAACATAGCTCTTGAAATGCTTCTCTCTTGCTGTTTAAATAAATCATGTCACACACACAAATAACAGTAATCTATAATATTTTAAATTATTATTTCTTTTTCATTTGATGTTCATTTATTGCCTTTGTGTTTAACACTAAAACTTTGCTGTGGTTGTTAGTTTTAAATACAGTTTTGCTTCTAACATGTTTAGGGTAAACAGCTAAAGTTGTTTAATGAGCATTCATAACTAGAAAGCCAGCAATTGCTGTTAATTTTACTAAATACTGAACACATCGCTTTTTTGACTTCTGTTAAAATATATTTCTTGATATCCACAGTTGTATTTCAATAATATACTTTCTTTAAGAATTGGCTGAAATTTAATTCAATAACTTGTAACTTCTTAAGCCTAATGAGGCTGGGGATTCTTGTATGTCCTTAAGACAAGAGAAAAATTTATAAAAAATTATGGTCTAAAAGTTGCACCTATGAAGATTTCCTATGAATACAATGTCTCACAAATTAAGAATAAGATGTGGGGGGAGGTTTAATGGAATGTGGCTTCTTTGAAATAGATGAAAATATTAAGGGATAATTTGAAAAAGAAAACCCAAAGTATTAGGGATTAAATTTCAAAATAGAAAACTATCATATAAATTTAGCTGATTGGAATGTAGAAAATGAAGCATGCATTGATAATAAGAGGAAGAACTAAGCTCTGAAGCCATCCACTTTACCCCATAAGCCTCTGTTATGTTTTGCAACAGTCTTATACAGTATTCTGTGCTTGTTTGTGTGTTTGCATCCCTTATGCCTTGACATACAGCTGCAGGTGGTCATTCAACCATATCAGCTAGTCTGAAAGGTCATGGCAGCATTTGCTAGTGTTGAATTTCTTGCACTTTTAAGCCTTATGATCCTCAATAATTCTAAACTAAATGTACCATTTTGTCTGAATACTTATTTTCTGTAGCAGTGTGCACATTGTCAAATTAGTAACACAGCCTGTTGTTATTCTTGGGCTTTACAAGGCATTTCAACATTTGATTTAAGCAAAGGTCAAAGTTTCAGGACAGAAATGGCGAGATAGTTTTCAGCTATCACATGAAAGAAAGAAAGTATAGCCTTCCCTAAATTTGGCTTTTAGACATGCTGTCATGCTAGTCACTCTTGCAGTCTCAGTGCTCCTTGTAGAACATTAGATGCACTCTTCTCTCCTTCTGCTTTTGATCTATATCCAAATGACTCTTTAGATTTTGTATTTTTAACTTTTAAATGTCTATTACTTCCCCCTAGATTTCAAAATGATAGACAATTTCAGAAAAAAATTAAAATATATTATTGCAAAATCTATTATTACATATTCTATTTCTAAATATTGCAAGTACAATTTTTTTAAAAATCTGTGGATGCAGATCAGGCTGCACAATTCCTAGATCTTACTTCTACATTTATTTTGTGCATGCAAGAAAGTTTTGCATAGGGATAATGATTTGATAATTTGCTTCACTTTGTTGAAAATGTGTTTTCAAAGCCAAATTCCCCTGAATAAAGATATTTCAGTGTATGGGGAATATACATAATATACAGAGAACCTGACAAGTCATCTCTTGTATATCTTTTTTACACAATATAATTAAAAGTAAGTCTTTCTTCCAATCAGAAATACTGTAGGTACCTATTGACAATATTATGACATGTATTAGCACAGTATCCATTTTCTTTGGTAGAGAGAAAGGACCATTGCTGGCTATAGCTCAATTATAGATTAGCAATAAATGGGAGGTTATGTTAGGCAGTTAATGCATAATTGTTATGAGAAATATTCTAAATACTTAGTGAATAAAGACACTTTATGTGCAGTTGGACTCCAGCTAGGCAAATCCTAGGGATTTGATGGAGACTTCATAAGTCCTGTTGTTTTTATTGTATGTAACAATATAATATGATACATAATAGTATTATAAAACAACAGAGAAATATAAGAGTTCTGTTTTAAACCCTTCCGAAATTTTTTTAGCTGCTAGGTTTGAATCTTATAAAAGATTTGATTATTCTATGGACTAATGAAGTGATTTGTGAAGCTGATGCAGACACTCTTAAAGATTATATGTAGGAAAACTTGGGCCAATCAGAATCCATTTTGGAGTGTATTTCATGAGAGTGAAGATAACATCTATACAATATTCCATCTCTGCCTCACTGTACACTTTGCACAGTGTCTTCACATTTCTATACTGATCTATAAGGATAAACTAAAATGATTGACTCTAAATAATTTGCATTTAGGACAATTTCCTCAATATGACATAAAGCTGCATGTTTAATAGGAGATAAGCTTCACTGTACAAACATTACAGCATTAGAAACGTTGTACTGCAGATGTTGCAGCTTATAGTTTGTAGAGATGAAGGATCACAATGTTATTTTCCTTCCATTTCCATTACTTTATGTCTTCAAAGACATAAAGTATAACTAGATAATTAAACATTAATTTTAAAAAAGTGAATGAGAGCTATGAAAATTCTTTATTAGTTACAGCTGGGAGGTCCAAACTGTCAGTATTGATCAAAATTAATCTTCCATAGCTGTGTAGGACACAGCACAATTGTTATACTTTATTATTTTCATTTGGGAATTGAATTATTCACATACAACCAAGACAGTCAAACTTTATTAGTATTATTCGATGTTCATCAGATTTGCTTTTTCTATATAACATAGTCCAAATAATATGATTCAAAACAACTAACTGGAATAATGTGGAAGAAAAGAAAATCACACAATCTTCATTTATAACAATACAAACAAATGAAAACAGTGAGGCTCCAGTTTTTATTCTTTAGTGTGTATGAGACTGTATTAATTCTGTGATAAAATGGGAGCCTGGTTTTCTTGCTTAACTTTATATTTTTATATACATACATCATAATTACTTTGCATCCTATAGATGACAGTGTGTTATTAATGTTATTCATTATATAACTCATTACTTGGAAAAAAAGCATATCATGTAATCTGTATCAGAGTTCTTCCACCCACCCACAAATTAGAGCAGTAGATCAACTTTTCCCAACTTGGTACTTTACAGAATTTTTAGCTGGCTTTTGGTCATATTAGCTAAGAATTTGTAAGTCCAGTGTATCTGGAAGGAGCTAGATTGAGGAAGATGGACAATAAGATTTAGTAGATTTAGCAAGTGAAGTACATTCCTTGTGGTTTTTAATTCTCACTGATTGTACTGGTTCATGAACAAATCATTTTTTCAATGTATTAATGTATTAAGAATATGGTCAAATAACAGAATTTGAATATGAAGGAGAGCTTGGATTTAGATCACTAATTCTTAGAAATCGAATGTCTTCATATGGCAGAATAGAAAAAAGGTGGGAGGCACATAAGTGGCATGGTTCATATAAACGTACAAAACTCTTAGGCAACATGTGCTGAAGAGTAATGGGAGTGTTTCTTCTCATCCTTCCATTGTGATGTTAATTGCCAGCTGTTTAGCAAAGGAAACTTGCATTAACAGGTCCTATTAGCGTGTTCTTCCTTTTTAAAAAATTAAGTATTTAATTTATATTGCTAAATATATTTATATTTTTTAAATTCACAGAAAATGAGACTATACTACAAAATAAATATGATCAAACCAGAACAGACTGAAGCGTCACACCTTCATAAAGAGACAGCAACTAGATTTAATATAAGTTGATATGCTTCAGAACTCTTAATTCATATAGATACTTAATATTCGAAACAGAATGGTCCTGTATAGAATGGCTGCATATACAGTACATATGCATTCCGTGTGCATTCTTTTTAAGCAATATTTGAAAAGAGGAAAGGAGTCTTATTTTGGTTTTAAGAGTAGACATAGTTACTCTTTGGAACATGCAGATAATAAATTCTAAATACAATGTGGAATATTCATACTATTCCTTTTTGATAGAGTTTTTGTTTCTCCTACCATCACAATATAGCCAGCACAATGAAAATAAGTAGAGTGCAAAGCAGACAATTAAATCATAATGATACAATGTTACACAAAATACAATGAACAAAAGGAAATAAAGTATCTTGTAAGCAATATGCTTTAACACAAGACACTCAGCAGGTGAATTATAAGCTTCATTTTGCTGGCCTGATATTCCTGTATGATCAAAAAAAGCCTGCTTATCATGTCTGACAATATTCATTTTCTTTTCAGTTATTAAACCTTCCAAATCTAAGCTTGTCTTTTCTGTTTCTTCAGTGGGTTCCCTAGTTAAAATTGTGGGCCTTATTTGTTTTTCTGGACTGAACACTGTTTGATGGGAAAACTGGCCTATGTTTCCTTTTCTATTCTCACTAGGAGGAAATTCTTGCGGCTTATTGATATTTAGAATAACATGAGTTATTTCATCTTTTGGATTGAAATTACATCCAGACTGAGTTGCAATTTCAGTTGAAGCATCTGTGGGTGGAGGTAACATCTCTTCTACTTCAGCAGTATGAGGGCCTACAAAGCCTTTGGGAAATATCACTGAGGAGTTTTTATAACAGCTTCCCACCAATTTTTCATCCAAACGGCATATTTTTGGTTCAGTTGTAGGACCTATGTGAGAAAATGAATTCCAGATGCTTCCTTCTTCAGCTTCTTTATTGTGTAAGCCTTGTGAAGAATGTTCTGAATGTTTCCATGGTACTTCACAATGCACACCTTGTTCAGAAACAATTTTTCCTTCTGCTGGAAAAGGATAAAATATTTCAGTTGATGGTGAATTATTTACACAATTATGTTCTGGTTTGGTAAGCTTTTCATTTGTTGCATGTGTTGACACCATTTCCATATGTACTGTTTCATATGTGGGCACATTATTAATACCTGAAGCAGATATTCCAAATTTGGTGTCACATAATACACCCTCTCTATTGCATTGACAAAGAGGATAATGCGACCCATCATTTCTTCCTTCATGTATATCAAATACCATTTCCTTTTTCTCTGTGGGCCTGTCACTTAGTGCAGTCTCTTGGGGTAGTTTAACAATTACTGCTTTTTCACCAGCAGACATTTTTTCAGGAATACTTTCTGATGTCATTTTAATTATATAAGCAGCAGTAACTGCTTCTGCCTTTCCTGTACTATCATGCTTAGTGACTGAAGTCTCCTCATACCTTAGTGCATCTTGGCAAGTAAATAGTTCATTTGTAGGACTTACTTTCAAACATCTTGTATTATCATTAATACCCCCCATGGTTTCAGCTCTTGTTAGTTCCTTCATCTGCATTCTTTTAGTTGCTTCACTTTGCCTTTCTGCCAACTGGTTTTCTGAACCATTCCACCTTTGAATCATCAATTTGTCCCAGGTACTATGATCTTTAAGAATAACTGTGTCAGGTTCTATCTCAGAAATATTTCTGTTTGCTGAATTATCACTCTGGCTGTACTTCCTTTTTGCTAAATTGTTTCTACTACCAGACATTTCCTTTGTATTTATTAATATAGATTGCATAAAGATATTTTCATCAACTAGTGGTACAACATGGGATTGACTCTCCCAAAGCGTATTATGAACTTTCTTAGGGATTCTGATTTCTTCTTCTTTTGAGTCATGATTTGACTCATCTATAATGCAACTTTTACTTTTTGTTTTATTTTTATCTGAGTTTCCACTATCACTTACATATGGAATTTGCTCTTCTTTTGTTTTACCTGGGACACTGGAAGTCATTACTTCTTCCCTTTGAGGTGATTTAGCTAGCCTGTTGATTTCATAATTATCACATAAGACATGTTTTCTATATCTGTTGGTAAGAGATATTTGTTTTTCTGGAGAGTTCTCTAAAATTCTCAGCATGATTTCTTTCTCCTTATCAACATTATACTCAGACTTATATTCTTCTTCTACAATGTCTTCTGAATGAGAGTTTACCAAATAATTTTCTGTGACATCAGCACTAGCTATGGCATCACTATTTAAATTTCTGTTAACACATTTTTTTTTTTTGCTTTCAACTTTTTCTCTTTGGGGTTCATGTCTGATGAAGTTTTCTGAATTTAATTCTGGAATTTGGAAAACTATTTCCTGCTTAAGTTGTTTCTGACCTGTCTTGATATTATTATACTTTCTTTTCAATGCATTTTCTTCTAACTTCCCTGTTTCATCATCTTCTAAGGAAATTATCTCCCTTGCTTTTTTGAAGTTATAATCAGCCTCACCTATGAATAATGTCTCTTTTGTTTTATTTCCTGGAACATTCCTAAATTCATCACTTGGGACATATGTTTGATGCATTCCACAATTGCTTGAGACAATATCTGGAATGTAGGCAGTCTGATTTTTCTTGATTTCAGACCAATATTCTGGTGAAGAATAGGTTGCATTTGGATTCAAACCCTCTATGGACTGTGCACTTTTGTTTAGTGAGTCAACCTCCCTGCATTTTTCTGGGAATAATAACTGCCTATCATTTCCAATGGAATATGTTTGATTATTCTGCAGTTCTTTGTCTTGTAAAGCATGTTCTGTTGAAGAGCTTCTAAGTAGAGGATGTTTAATCAAGCCAGACTCTAGTTTGTCCCCCAGTTGTTGTAGTTCATTTGGAAATCTAACTGGCTCAGTTGCATAGGAACTCCTTTCATTCATTGAAGAACTTCTGCTTCTAGTCAAGTGCTGACTTAGCTGAAACAATAGAATAAGAGTGAAAATATGTGTGAATGTGTATGTGACTAGACTATATGCCCACACTCATACACATATGCATGAAAAGGGGTTCAATTCAAGAAAGATCTTTTTTCCAATGAAACACATTTTTAGAAAACATGCTTCCAAGCTGTTTACAAAATAAATATTGCATTTTAAGCACGTGTGCATGCACAGCCACAAAGGGCAACAAACAAATATAAGAGGCAAAAAAATAAAATTCCACTTTTCTTCTTTATGTCTATCCCATCTTAGCCTGTTCATTTATGAGCTCAGTAAGCTTCAAGTATGTTTCAGAGAAATGAATCCTGAAGAGAAAATTCTGTACAAGGCAAACTAATTCATTCAGAGAGCACATTCCATTCTAGGCATGCTTTATTTTAAAGTGAGTGCAGTGACACAAAACATCAAAGCTAAAGAATGTACAGTAAAATATAGACACATTTGCACACTGACAAATACTATAAGGATTATGTTTATTTTATTCTCCCAAGACCCCTCAAACAGCAATGTTTTAATTAGAAACTGCAGAAACTCTAAGTTAGGAAAGGCCACAAAGATGTTTCTTCAGTATCACCCCAATATTAAATTACATTATTGAATAGCATTTGCTCCTTATGGCATTCTTCCCTTGCTTTCAAATGCATAGATGGATAGTTCTATACCAATCAATTAGAAGATAGAAACTGGGATACTCCCTTATTACACTTGCTGCAGATATCCCTATTACAATGTCTCTTATTAATATGTTTTCTGCAAAGCCTCTGCAAACTATTAATAGTAAAACGTCACTCAAAGAAAAGTGAAGGAACTAATGTTTCTGCAAATTCTGTTTTAATGACCCTCTGCCAACTAGTCCTCAAATGTATCTGAGCTTTTCAGTGATGCCAACTGTCAGGATTTAATAGTGAGATGCCTGTTTCTTTCCCTGCTATCTCCCTCCTTATAACTGACATTTGCATGATTTCAATAATTATATGCAAATCTTACAATTTCCCCTTCTCACATAAGGCTGATATTACTTGTCAACTGCTGAGCTGTCGTGTGAGCCATTGCCTATGGGTTTCAAAGATTTGGTTGCATTTCCATTTATTATAGATCTCTATTGTTTAATTCATTATGCAGCATATAAAATGATTGGACTGAGCTTTGACCAGGTATATAGATTTTTAAAAAATCTATATACTTAAGTCTTGTATTGGAGAATGTTATAACTTTCATACCTTCTCTCTTGTTAATAAAAAAAATAATATTTCGATGCTGATTAATCAGGCAGTAAAAGCTCCTGAATGACAATTTTAAACTCTCCTAAAGTTAGAGCTAAGATAACTTTGGCCTTTTGTCTGAAGAATTGTCTTACTCTCTACCCAAAATGGCTGTGTGGTGCTAATGTTTAGCATGTCCTTTTGTGTGTTTCAGATTTTATATTTTCACTCACCAACACCATTATATTTCCTGCTTATTTACTTGTGTATATAACTATCCCATTTTTTCTTCTCATAAAATGCAGGTTAACCCACTGAATAACATTTATGAAATATAAGTGGCATTGAAGTTAAAAGTAATGTTTAATATGAATAGATTTCTTTATGTGTTTTATGTCTGAAAGGTGATATCTGTGGTCAGATGCAATTTTTGAGTTTAAAAACAATAACTTATCTTTCCCTACTATTATTCTCTTCAGAATCAAAACTTCTGGACAAGAAGCAATTTTTAAAATCAATCTATACATCAAGTGCCATATTAAAAATTATTTTATGCAATTATTTAATTATCAAATGCTTAAAAATATTCACTTGCAACATCATTGCTTTGCTCTTTCATGAGCCTACAAACAATCACTGTTGAGTAGCCATTAGTTATAGTCTATGTATGGCTCCCTAACTGTAAAACTAAAAAAAAGAAAGGGTGGGGGGAATGCAATAATAGAAATCAGAAAAATAAGAAATTAAGTTATTATTCTTCTATTGTTTTCAAATTGTCCCTTATTTCCTGTGATAAAAGAGAAATAAGTTGTTAAATGAAAGATAACAAAATATAATGTTTCAAAACATCCTACATCCTAGACTTCCAGTTTGACGTCACGGTGAGACAGCTGGGAAAATAGCGGGCTCTGAGGAGTCCAGTGAAAAACCCGACTGCCGAACCGCCTCCGATGGGTCTTCGGACCAGAACCGTCCTGCAGGGACAGGGTAGGAAGAGAGGTGCCTCGGACGACCAAGAAGAACAGGCAAGTTCCTCAGAGGTCAGAGGGAACTTTCTGTGAGTTGGCGGTGGGGGGCAGCAGCCATGGCGGTTGCCACGAAGCTGGGACAAACCGAACTAAGAGATGAGCAGGAGGAAAGAGTGAAAGAACGAAGCTGTTTGAAGCCGGGTGAGTGACACCAACCTAGGCTTGTAACAACGCAAGAGCAACGATTGGTACTTGTAAGACCCCTAGCCTTAAAACAGCGGCTGTGGATTAGAGGGGCATAAAAGATTTTGAAAAATAACCTCGGGAGGGAAAGACCCACTAGGAAACTTATTTTGGGATAGATTTAATTGGAACAATTAAACATTCAGGCATGCTGAAAAGACTGGGAAAAAAATTAAACTAGAATTGGACTTTGTAAAAAAAAAAAAGAAAAAAGAAAAAGGTAATTATTAAACACTTTTAAAACTCAAGAGAAGAAGAGATCTAAATTGGACTGTTAAATAATTGCAACAAAATGGATACTGGCAGGGCCGGATTTAGATGAAAAGAGGCCCTAGGCTATTCCACTTATGAGGCCCTTTCACCTATAGTGAAAGTGTAATTTTAATTTTGCTAACAATTTGAATGTAGGCCCCTCTTGATCTTGAGGCCCTAGGCTGAAGCCTAGTTAGCCTATAGGAAAATCTGGCCCTGGATACTGGCGTGACTAAGGGAAAGTGTGGATTGCAGAGATACACCTTCTACTTCAAAAAGAAACACTGTAACTTGCTGGTTGTTTTGGAATACTCTGAAATTACAAATAATAGCCATGGGACTTTGGTGCTGGAGGCTTTTTCTTTGTCGATAGATGGCTTTGCTGGTGGAAAGAAAGAAGAAAAACAACAGAACTTTTATAACTATTATTAATTGGCGCAGGAACAAAAGAAAATGGCGCAGGAACAAAAGAAGGAAAGTTGATGTACTTTGCATTGAATAAGAAGTAACAAAAAGAACTAAAATGACACATGGAGAATTAAATTTGAGAACAATTTGAAATGGAATACATGTTGACAGGCAAGGAAATGAAGAAATAAAATATACATGGTTGGGAAAAAAGAATGTAAAATAGTTTGATTAAAAATGAAAATGTAATGTTTAGATGAATATTAATTATAAAAAGGAAGTGTTTATAGATGTATAAGGATGGAAAATATGACAATGTGATTAAAATAGAAAAATAAAGTAAAGATGGATAGTATTGATAATATGAATACGAGAAGAATCCAAGAAATTTTATTGATTTATATGGGGATGTGTTTGATGTAAGAATTAAGTCTCAATGTTAAATTGCAGATAAAGCTGAGAATGATACTATGATTAAATATGAACAACTAATGTTTACATGGAAGGTAAAATAAAATAGGGAATTACACAGAGATAAACAGTAAAATTAAGAATATGCTTAATGAATATGCTGAAAACAACCAAAAGATATATGAATATGCTGGGAATCAGCCAAAATAATAGATGGATATGTTTGTTTTCTTTTTCTTTTTTTTCTTTCTTTGGGTGTGATAGGAAAATAGAGAGGAATATTCTGGGAATCAGCCAAATAATATGAATATGCTGGGAAACAGCCAAAACAATAAATGATGATGCTGGGAAACAGCCAAAGAATAAATGAATATGCTGGAAAACAGCCAAAAGAAGATGATTAAGAGATAAGTAGCTAAAATAAATATGACTTAAGATGGAATTGATGGTGATAATAATATGATTATGGTGGGATTAGTATTAAATGATAAGATTGTAATAATGAAATGACTGTGTAAAACGAAGAATGTAATGTGCGATAAATTTAAGAAATATAGATGTAAACTAAAAGAGATTAGGATTTAAAGATTTAATGTAATGGGTCCTAGATATGGGTATATAGATAGAATTCAGGGTAATAAATGTAATTAAATATTGAATTGTGTTATTTGGAAATTAAGATTTGTGGTGACATAATAGAAAGGTAATTGTTTAGATTAAGATATTATAATTAGGGGGAAAATTTGTTTTGGTTTTTATTTTAAAAGATGTAATGATGGAGATTTGGGAAAGAGCTTGATAAAGAGGGTGAAGCAATTGTACCTATTCATGACCGGATCAAGGCTTCGTTCTTAAAAGATGTATTTTATGTTTATGTTTCAAAAAATAATAATATTTTTTTTTTCAAAAAACAAACATCCTACATCCTTTAATCATACCAAATATACAATTAAAACTTTGATAGTAACATAGTATTAGCAAATTATGTAGTATGCTTATCACCACTGTTGAAGTAGAGAAAGATCTTCCTCTTGTGGAATATATAATAATATTGTCTAACCAAAGCGAACAAAGTTTTGGTGACCACAAATTAGTCATTTTTAAAATTATTTTGGATGTTTGAGTAGACAATACATTAATCTGTCATCAAAGTAGACAGGGTCATGGGGACTTCCAGTTTGGCATCGTGGCGAGACAGTCAGGGAATTAGCGGGCTCTGATGAGCTCCACAAAAATCCCGGCTGACAAACTGCTGCAGATGGGACCAGAATCATCCTGTAGGCCTGGGGCCATTGATCTCGCTTTGCAATCTGGCAAGATCCGGCCATGAATGGTGTGAATGTGTTCTAAGGTTTTTAATGTTTTTCAATCTTTTAAATGTTTTTAGAATGTTTTTTTTTTAAATGTTTTGTGAGCCGCCCTGAGAGGGGCAGCATATAAATTTAATAAATAAATAAGTAAATAAAATAATAACCATGGGAACTTGCAGAGGAGGATTTTCTTGTCTACAAGCGGTTTGACTTTTGGAGGAATAAAAAAATAAAAAGAAGGGAACACAATGGAACTCTTACAATTGGAATAATATTAACTTAAAAAGAAAAAGGGCGTAGGAATCAGAGAAGGAACAAATTGATTTATTTGACTTGGAGAATGGAAATAAGAGGAATAACTATAATGTTGCATAGAGGATAAAAATTTGAGGATATAAAAGTTGAATTGGAGTATACACGAGTGGACAAGAAAATGAAGATGGAGAAATAAGACAGAAGTGGAAAATAAAGAAGATAAAGACATTGTGATTAAATATGAATAAATAACTGAATATGTGAATAGTAATAATAAAAAGGAGGTCTCTAGAGATTATATTGAGATTAACAATAACATAATGATGATTATATTGAGATTAACAATAATATAATGATGATTATATTAGGATTAACAGTGAATGATAAAAGAATAAAAGGTTGGAAAATATTAAGGGAAATAAAAAAGACCAGGATTTGGATTTATAAAATGACTATATTGAGATCAACAAATGTGAGAAGAAATATGTTACAGATACTTAGAAATGAAATGTGGATTGAAGCTAAAATGTATGGAAAATAGACTATGTTAAAAGAAAATATAGCAATAGATATAATGAATTAATTTTTTTATTAAGATGTTAGAAGGAATTATTTGAGAAAATTGATGGCTATAATAATTGGGATATTATTTAAATACCTATGACAATTGTAATAATTTGAATATGTTTGAATAATATATTTACAAAAGTAAAAGATGATTATGCTGGGATTAACAGTAGAATGATAAAAGAAGTTTCCAAGACATCACACTGGGATTAACAGTGGAAAAAATAAAGATGATTACACTGGGATTAACAGTGAAATAAAGATGATAACACTGGGATTATCAGTGAGAAAAATAAAGATGCTTACACTGGGATTAACAGTGGAACAAAGATGATTACATTGGGATTAACAGTGGAAGGATAAAAGAAAAGGTTAAATTAGATTATGAAAAAAGAAAATATATAAATGTACATAATGAATCAATTTTTTATTAAGATATTGGAAGGTATTGTTTGAGAAAATCGATAGCTATAATAATTGGGATATTGTTTAAATATGTATAACAATTGTAATAATTTGAACATTTTTTACTTAAGCAAAAAAGAAAAGAAAATTGAAATAGCATTATTTGAATTAAGAACTATGCCTAAATGTCAAATGTTAAATTGCTATATTTTTAAAGATTATAAGATTTAAATTTGATAAATGTATTATGAGTTATTAACGGATTAAAGATTTTAGATGGGTTAATAGAAGGGTAATTGTTTTGATTAAGTGAATATGAGTAAACTCTTTTTAAAATGGTACTAGTTGAATATGCGATTTAAGATTGAGAAATAAATGTTATGGCAAAATAGAATATACAAAATTTTGTTAAAGATGACAAAAAATTGAACAAATTGATGACCGGATCAAAGCTCTGTTCCAAAAAGATGTAATTTGTATGTTTGGGAAAAAAATATAAAAAAAATTGCAGAAAAAAAAAAAAAGTAGTCAAGGGCATGATTTCCAAGAATGAGGGTTGAATTTTGGAGGTATGGAGATTAGTGACAGCATTCTTGATATGTTAAATCTGAACAATTTTCAGTTGTTAGTTTTTGTTTTTTGTTTTGTTTTTTTTGAAGAAAAATGACTGAAAAATTATAAAAATTCAGTGATATCATTCCCCCCACCCCATGTCAGGCCTGTGTACAATTCATGCACTATGAGTTACTATCCCTCAACCTTCCTCAATAAGAAGATTGCAATCCTTTGGTTGCTGAGGAAACATACCAGAATATATAGTTTGAGTTGATACACATAATTGTCTGTCTGGGATATCCAATATGAAATTCCTGCTGATTTTTTTATCACAAGTTTTTGATTTTTTATACTTGCAAAACTCAATAAGAAGTTGTGTCCAACTTCAAAATATCCACAAAAAATGTCCACATGTAAATCAATAAGAGGCTAGCGAGGTAGACTGGGAGGAAAGAGAATAATAATCTGAAGAATTATTTTTTATTCTATTGAAGAAAACTCCACTATTCTATTGAAGAAAACCCCAGTAGCTTTATCATGTCTCCCCAGGAAAAGTTTTGATCAACCAATTGGTTGGTCTAAATACATGTGCATTGTTTGGAACAGGAAAAAATATTTGTTAATTTTAGAAAATAAAAGAATAGAGAATGCTGTTTGATTATTATAAAGGAAAGTCTTGATCCGATGGAGACCACTGTTCCACAGATAGCCGGATGTGAGTCCCTTTCTGTGAAGTGGGGTTGTGGAGTACAGATGGGCTTGTTGATCACGTACCTGGCTCCCTGCCGCGTGGCAACAGCCCTGCTCGAGCTGCTCAACGTCATAGCTGAGGTGGCGGTTGGTACCCCCAGACTTCTAGTCATGGGGGATTTCAACCTGCCATCTGTCGGTGAAACGTCTGAGGTGGCTCGAGAGTTCATGGCTTCCATGACGGCCATGGACCTTACTCAGTTAATTCATGACCCCACTCACACGGGTGGACACACTCTGGACTTAGTTTTTGTCTCTGGTCAGTGGTTGAGTGGCTTTGATACAGGGGATATAGTCATCGAACCCTTGTCATGGTCTGACCACTCGCTCCTTCGACTGGACTTTCTAACCGCTGCACCCCGCTGCAGGGAGGCGGGACCGACCAGGTGGTTCCGCCCCAGGCGCCTGATGGACCCTGATAGGTTCCAGATGGAGCTTGGGCCATTTCCTGAGACTCTGGCTCATGACTCAACTGAGGACCTGGTGGCCGCCTGGGATAGTGCGGCTGCCGGAGCCTTGGACCGTGTCGTGCCTTTGCGGCCTCTGACCCAGCACCGAACTCACCTAGCTCCTTGGTTTTCCGAGGAGCTTAGGGAGATGAAGCGCCAGAAAAGACGCCTGGAGAGTAGTTGGAGGACCAGCCTCTCCAAATCCGACCGAACACTGGTGAGGTCTCATATTAAGACCTACCTAGTGGCGATAAAAGCGGCGAAATCTAGCTATTTTGCCGCTCTTATCACGTCATCAGATAATCACCCGGCCGCCCTGTTTAGGGTGACCCGCTCCCTCCTCCATCTGGAAGTGCGGGATGACTCCTTGCAGGGCCGAGCTGAGGACTTTGTGCAGTATCTGTATGACAAAATCGCTCAGATTCGGGAAGGGCTGGCCTCTGACTGGGTATGTCCGGACGGGATGACTGAGGCAGGTCTTGAGAGTGTTATCTGGGGGGAGTTCGATCCTGTGGCTCCCGAGGACATGGACAGGGTCCTGGGACGGCTGAACGCAACCACATGTTTATTGGACTCGTGCCCCTCCTGGTTGGTACTGGCTTCCTGGGAGGTGACACGAGGCTGGCTCCAGAAGATTGTTAATGCTTCTTTGAGTGAGGGGGTCCTGCCGGCTGCTTTGAAAGAAGCGGTTGTGAGGCCCCTCCTCAAGAAGCCCTCTCTGGATCCGGCTGTTTTGGCTAACTATCATCCAGTCTCCAACCTTCGCTTCGTTGCGAAGGTTGTTGAGAGTGTGGTAGCGCAACAGCTTCCCCGGTACCTGGATGAAGCTGTCTATCTAGACCCGCTCCAGTCCGGCTTCCGGCCTGGGCACAGCACGGAAACGGCATTGGTCGTGTTGGTGGATGATCTCTGGAGGGCTCGGGATAGGGGTTGCTCCTCTATCCTGGTCCTGTTAGACCTCTCAGTGGCTTTTGATACCATCGACCATGGTATCATGTTGCACCGGTTGGCGGGGTTGGGGGTGGGGGGAACCGTTCTGCGGTGGTTCTCCTCCTACCTCTCTGACCGATCGCAATCTGTGTTGATGGGGGGCAGCGGTCGACCCCAAGGCACCTTGCTTGTGGGGTGCCACAAGGGTCAGTCCTCTCGCCCCTTCTGTTCAACATTTATGTAAAGCCGCTGGGTGAGATCATCCGTGGCTTCGGGGTGGAGTTCCATCAGTACGCTGATGACACCCAGCTGTACATCTCCACCCCAGGCCACCCCAACGATGTCCTTGAAGTGATGTCCCAGTGCCTGGAGGCCGTGCGGGCCTGGATGGGGAGAAATAGGCTCCGACTCAACCCCTCCAAGACCGAGTGGCTGTGGCTTCCAGCATCCCGATATAGCCAGCTGACGCCATCGCTGGCTATTGGGGGCGAATCACTCGCCCCCACGGAGAGGGCTCATAACTTGGGCATCGTCCTGGATGCACGGCTGTCTTTAGAAGATCATTTGACGGCCGTGGCCAGGGGGGCTTTTTATCAGGTTCGCCTGATATGCCAGTTACGTCCCTTTCTAGATTGGGACTCTCTACGCACAGTCACTCAGGCACTAGTCACTTCCCGCCTGGACTAGTGCAACACTCTCTACATGGGGCTCCCCCTGGGGTGCACCCGGAGGCTCCAGCTGGTCCAGCACACGGCCGTGTGGGGGATTATGGGGGTGATGAGGCGCTCCCATGTGACACCTCTCCTGCGCGAGCTGCATTGGCTTCCGGTGGTCTTCCGGGTGTGCTTCAAGGTGTTGGTGACCACCTTTAAAGCGCTCCATGGCTTAGGGCCGGGGTACTTACGAGACTGCCTTCTGCCACCAATAGCCTCCCACCGGCCAGTACGCTCGCACAGAGTGGGCCTCCTCAGGGTGCTGTCCTCCAGACAATGTCGGCTGGTGACCCCCAGGGGGAGAGCCTTCTCTGTGACGGCGCCCACCCTCTGGAACAACCTTCCCCCAGAGTTACATACAATAACAGACCTCCAGATTTTTCGTCAGGCCCTGAAAACCTATTTATTTCAACTAGCTGGGCTGGCTTGAGTTAAATTTTAAATTGATTTTAAATTGGGTTGTTTTAATTTACGGCCAAATATTTAATTATTTTAATACTGTTTTTAAATTTTGTATGCTCTGTTTTTACCTTGGCTGTGCACCGCCCTGAGTCCTATTCGGAGAAGGGCGGTATAGAAATTAAACAAATAAATAAATAAATAAATAAATAAATAAATAAATAAATAAATCCCACCTTCCGGCATTTTGACATGCAGCTGAAAAGGATTTTAGAGTACTTTAAAGTCATAGCAGTTTCTTTCTCGAGATCTTTCTCGAAAACAGGTCCCCAGTCTGTGGGCCACACTCTACTACTGGGCCATGGCCTATTCACAACTGGGCTGCATGAGTGAAGCTGCTCCTCACACAAAACCATCCCCCCCCCCCGCATTAGGCTACCAACCCAGAAAGGTTGGGGAATATTGCTGTAAAAGATTCTGAAAACTTACCAGCAATTCCAATTCTTTCTCATTTTCTTTGTCATCTTCATCATTTTTTTCTTCTTCATTTTCTTTTCTGTATTTATTTTCATTATCCACATGTGAATAAACGATTTGGGGGATGTGTGAATCTAAAGGAATTGAATTATTGAATAATATTCACCTAGATGCTTTGTTACTTTAAAAAAATTATAACACAAACTACAGAAGGCTGAATTGATTGAGACTTTCTACCTGAGATTCTGGGATTAATCCAAATGTCTTTATCAGTCGTCGTCAATGCTTCCTCTTTACTATTAAATGAGAAAGAAAACAAAGTGATAGTTATTAAAATCTTTTTCTGGATTTCTAAGCAATAGTATTATCATAATGAATGTAGTATTTGCATACATTTAATTTAAATAATATTTTTCTCATCTGGCTTCATGTGTCATAATCTAATGTCACCATAGGATAATAATGACAGTAACCTAATCTTTCCATCTCCTTCCATAACTCTAATCTGGACTGAAGGGATCACAAAAAACTTGGTGTCCCTTACTTTGTGTGGCAAATTATCCATGTGAATATGGATGCAATATCAATTGCACTAAGGGCCATTCTGCAGAGGTCTTACTGCAGTGTGCTCTCCACTTTTATCATTTGGTGCATGCCAAATCTGTTGACTAGACTTTTATGTTGGTTTTGGTACAGTGTGTGAAATCCAGTTTGATATATTATCTTGTGTTTGCCTTTCAGTGAATGTTCTTTACAGATGAATACAAAGAAAGTTTGTTATAGTAGTTCAAAATAAGGAGCTATGGATACCATAACCTTATTCAAGTTCAATCGATGGACT
This sequence comes from Arizona elegans, assembly GCA_022577455.1. Lineage (NCBI taxonomy): Eukaryota > Metazoa > Chordata > Lepidosauria > Squamata > Colubridae > Arizona > Arizona elegans. Next base: position 28,119,377 of record JAKOOJ010000007.1, on the reverse strand, counting down.
AGGGAGACAAGTAGTCTTTGTAAAATCTTAGTTTTCATCCATTGCTTCTTGTCCTGCCTTCAGATGCTTTGGAAAATAGGTTGACCCCAGTGGTGAAATATAAAATTTGTTACTACTGGTTCTGTGGGCGTGGCTTGATGGGGGGATAATGTGACTGGGTGGGCGTGGCAACCTTTTTTTTAACTTTTAAAAGCATTTTTTTCTACAACCTCTTCGGCTGAAGAGGTTGCAGAAAAAAATGCTTTTAAAAGCCTCTGATGATCAGGCAACTCAGCTGGGATCATCAGAGGCTTTAAAAGCAGTTTTTTTCCTACAACCTCCTGGGCCAAAGAGATTGCAGAAAAAAAATGCTTTTAAAAGCCTCTGATGATCAGGCAACTCAGCTGGGAACGTTAGAGCCTTTTAAAAGCATTTTTTTTCTGCAACCTCTTTGGCCGAAGAGGTTGTAGGAAAAAAAATGCTTTTAAAAATTAAAAAAAACAGGGCTTCTGGTTGGCACCGCAGGCGTCATGGACGGTCTCCTTAGACCGCCAGCCCCGCGATCTCGTAAAAGCCGCTTTGACAGCGATAATCGGCTGTCTGGCGGCTGAAAAACCTCTCCATCGGGAGAAGAAGGAGAGGAGAGCCGGTGGGTGTGAGTAGAGCTCCCCAAAAGTCCTCTGGAATAATTCCAGAGGCTTGGAGGGTGAGAGCTCCCCGGCCAGCCCACCAAGAAGCTCCGGATCTGAAGCAACTCTGTTTTAAACAGAGCCAGACGCTGCGACCATCCTGCTGTCAAAAGTGAGTTTGATTGATTACAAGCGCAGGCAGAGCGGAAACAGGAGAACAAGACTTAAAGAAACAGAGCTTAACTCCGGAGTTACTTTGTTTCAAACTGAATTTCTTTGAGCTGGAGGCTGAAGATGGCGTCTTTGTTATGGTTTTGAAAGTGAAAGTCAGAAACGAAAGTGCTTATTGAGAACTTTTCAAGCTGCTGGGAAGTGAGAACTTGTGGAGAAAAGACTATTTTGCCTGATAAATTAGAGACTATAAATTACAAGCACTTTAAAGTTGTTCAAGGGACTTTGTGGCTTTGGGGGGGGGAGATCTTTTTAAAAAGGAAAAAAAAGATGGCTTCTAAACAAGTTAAGCCAGGAGTTGTTAAAGGAGGGGGAGGTTCCCCAGTTGTGTCAGTGGTGACACAGAAAGCACAACTTCCGGCTGATTCACAGAGTCAGGAGGCTGCTCTCAATGATTTCAAAGAGTTTATGAAAGAAGCCATGAATAATCAAGCAACAGCAATGAAAGAAGCTATGAATAATCAAGCCACAGCAATGAATAATTTAATAGTACTTGTGGAAGGGAAATTAAAGAAAGTTGAGGAGGATATAAAATCAATTAAAGAAGTGGTTGCAAAAAACACGAAAAAATAAGAGATGATATTGTTTTTGCAGTATTAGGATTGTCAAAACTTGTTATTCAGTTGGACGAGAAAATGGAAGAAATTAATGAAGTCAATTTAAATTTGGAAAGCAAAATGGAAGTTGTCATGACCAAAACAGAGAAAGTTGATGATGAATTGGTAATGTTACAATACAGGTCCATGGAATTTGCTTTGAGATTGAGAGGCCTGAAAGAAAACAACAAGGAAAATTTAAAGGATATTTGTGCTGATGCTGTTGCAGAGATAATTAAAGAAAGACCAGAAGAGGTGGCAAGCCAAATTGATAAAATTTACAGGGTTAACTCTTGGTTGGCAAGACAAAGACAGCTGCCAAGAGATGTGGTGATTTATTTTACAACCAGGAGGATCAGAAATGATATTTTACAAGCTTCCTACAAGAATAAGGAACGGAGATAGAGCCGGCTGGGGTGGGTAGAGTCCTCTGCCTAATCCCAAAAGTTTTTTATTTACTTTTGGGACGGAGCGGAAGAGACTCCCCGTATCCCCAGCCGATGCTCCGGGCTCTGGGAGATCTCTGCTACACGCAGAGCTAGGTGGCAAAAGCAAGCCTGTAAACTTGTTAAACTAATTAAAGAAGATGTGAGCTGGACCGCTGACCCTGAAGCGCAAGTATTTTTTTTTTATTTTAGAAAAGTTACTGAAGTTGTTTAAGAAGTGAAAGGAAAAAAGATTTTTAAAATGGCGATTGCTGAGGCTTGAAGAGAGGCTGAAAAGGGAAAGCCCTTCTGTTTTCTATTACAAAGTAGCGGAATGAATACTTCTGGCTGTAATTGAGGCAAAACCTCACTCTCACTCTTGTTTTTTTTTCTTTTTTTTTCCTGGGGATCTGATATTGATCTTGGTTGGAAACAAGCCTTTTTTTCCCCTCTCTTTTCCACTAAATCTTGTCTGTGTGGGAAATGGCATCGGGACTTATACAGTTAGACAAACAGGCAGCGGGGGGAAATTCCCCCATTAACAAATTACATCAACAAGTTCTAACTCTCCAGTGTCAGAAACCTGACTTTAATATAATAGAATTTCTTCTTGAAGAGATTGTAAGAAGGGATGAGATTGTGAACCAGCAACTTGAAAAATTTAAGCAGGAAATTAAAGAAATTGGTGAATTGGTGAAATCAAAGTTTGACTTTTTGAATCGAAAGATTTTAAAAACAGCTAATGGTTTATCAGACTTTCTGATTCAGTTGGATGCAAAGACTAAACTATTAGAGTCTAAAATGAAAGAAACTGAGGAGAATTTGGATGACAAGATTCAAAAAATTAAAAAGGATTTGGTAAACATTCAGGATAATAGCTCAGAAGATAAACCTAAAATGGAGGTTGACCAAAAGACTGGTAATGAAGAAAATGTGCAACAGAGGATTGAAAGAGAAGTTTTAATGACTCAATATAATTTTACAGAATATGCAATTAGACTGAGAGGTCTGCAGGAAAATAATAGAGATGACTTAAGGAAAATATCTTCTGAAATTCTGGCTGGGATTTTAAAGGTTCAACCTGATGAAGTGTTTTGCAGGATTGATAGAATTTATAGAATAAACTCCTGGTTGGCAAAGCAAAGGCAATTGCCTAGAGATGTGGTGATTTATTTTACAGATAAAGAAATTAGGAATAATATTGTGCAGAACTCTTTTAATTCTACTTTGCAATTTCATGGAAGAAAGATTTGGATTTTTAAGGAGCTCCCGCCTAAGATGCTAATGGAGAGGAAGAAATTTGGCTTTCTAGTGACTGAGTTAAAAAAAATAAATATCCTATTTAGGTGGGATGCCCCAGTTGGTTTAATATTGAGACACCAAGGAGTAAGATATCAACTGAACACTGTTGAAAAAGCGGAAGAATTTTATCAAAAAATTTTAAAAATGAACTTAATATCTTTAGGCACAATACAGGATAAGCAAAAGGAGTTGGAAACAAAAGGAAAATATCAAATTACAGACGCTGTGGTGGATAAATTGTCTTTGGACTCCCTGGATACCCCAGCTGGACTATCTATAAATACGAGAGCAGTGTCATCCGACTCTAATGTGATGAACCATCAAGTTACAGACAAGTGCGTAAATCAACCAGTTGATATACAAGTGATGGAGAAGAAAGATGAGATGACAAAACAAAACCAACAAGATCAACTCATAAAGCAGAATGAAAATCGATCAGCCGACACACAACTGGTAGGAAGGAAACAAGGATGGAAATTCAACCCGCAAAAGAAAAAGAAAAGAAATAGATCTCATAGAAACAGCAGTTTCTAAACCAAGCAACAGTGAAGCCAGGGACTTTAAAAAATGAATGAATATGTGAAAAGATAGTGGAGGCGAACAATTGTTTAATACTATCTTGAGGATAGTGGCAGATCTCTGCAATGCCGTGATTTTGGAATGTGAAAAGAGCCTTACCTTGTTGGATTTGAATTATCTACTCTGGATTTCTTTTACTGGTAAATATATTATAATTATTTTGAGTTACAAGGCAAGAGAGTCACGCTGGGGCATGCAGAAGATCTGGATGTTACCCATTAGGATGATGGGAATCAACAATCCTGATGAATACCACAACTATAACTATATGGATATAATTATAATGTCACTCGGGTGGTTGTTTTTACTTTTATATATATATGAGGATATCTACTACTGATGGGGGCAGAAGATGATTGAAGATTTTGAACAAACTGTTGCACCAGCATGTTATTTTACCCTATTATGGGTGATGGATTTAACAATCCAGTGGAAAGACACCAAAGAAGATATTATATGGATTATAAATTTAAAGTTATTGTCTTTTTTCTTTTTACAAAATGGAATGCATATATAGATATGTGTATATTTTAGTAGAGTGGGCAGTGGATTATATTTAGCATTGTATTGCATGATTTTGTAGGAATTTGGGTTGAAATAGGTTAGTTTACTGATTGATTAGTTTAAGAAAAAGGATCTTTAAGTCATATATTTAGGGGAGTGGAGGAATTGGATAGAACTGAATAAATGTTAAATTTTGATGTAGGGAGAAGGCCGCTTTAAAATGTTATATTAATATATATAAAAGACTAAATGTTAAATTGTTGTAATAATACACTATAAGTTTAGGGGAGGAGAAAAAGGGCAGATTATCGCAAAAATGGGAGTTATAAGAATATTATGCTAAGGGTCAGTATTTTGAGGAGGGAGTAAGGGAAAGGTAAGATATTATGTAATTAGTTATGAAATAGCCTATTGTTGTGAAGAAGTCACAGGGGGGGATGGGTGGTGAGGGGGGGTTAAGGAAGGGGGGGAAAGGGGGAAAAACTTGTATTTGAAAACTTTTTCAATAAAAAAAAAAGAATAAGATTCAGGTGGCTGGGCAAGAAGTGGTTGTTTTGAAAGAGATCCCTCCAAAGATGTTGAGAAGTAGAAAGGACTTTGACTTTTTGGTAAATGAGCTGAGAAATCAACAAGTGGCATACAGATGGGACATTCCAACTGGTCTAATAGTGACTTATAATGGAGAAAGATACCGATTAAACACAGTCTGGAAGGCAAAAGATTAAAGGCTGGATACCCACCCTCACCAGGGGGGAGCAGAAAGAAAATGGAGATGATACAACAAGAAAAAGATGGAAAGCAGATACAAACTTATGCTGAAGTTGCAGCTGGAGGAATCATCATGGAAGAAGATCTGGATCTTGGGGGCTTACCCCCAACTCTGGAACCACTCAAGAAGGGAGAACCGAAAGCACAACGACTGACCCGATCAATTTATAAACTTCAAGAACAACAGTTAAAAATGCAACAATCTCAAGATCTATCTCAAGAAGTTCAGAAAACAGAAGCGGGGGGGGGGGGGCTAGGCCAAAGAGTAAGATGGAGGAGGATCTTCAGCTGATGCTTATGCGGCTTCGAAAAGCTAAAGATGGCAACTAAATTTCTATCTTGGAATGTTAATGGCTTAAATTCACCACAAAAAAGAAAGAAAGTATTTCATTATTTGAAACAATTTAACAATGATGCTATTTGTCTGCAAGAAACACATATTAGGTTATTAGACCAAAAATATTTGATAAATTCAAGATTAGGTACACACTTTGTGGCATCAGTGCCAGAGAAGAAAAATGGGTTAGTTATATATGTAAAGAAAGGATTATCAGCTAATTTAATCGAGGCAGATGATCAGGGAAGATATATCACAATTGAATTATTAACACAGACTGGAAAAATGCTTTTAATTGGAATATATGCCCCTAATCAGCAACAAGACAAATTTTATAAATTTTTACACACTAAAATAATACAATGGGATTATAAATCTTTTATATTAATGGGTGACTGGAATGGAGTAATAGACACACAGAGAGATAAAAAAAGTTTATCCAAGATTTCAACACGTGCAAAGTTACCTAAATCTTTTTTTGATATGATGGAAGATATAGAACTGAGAGATATTTGGAGAGAATGCAATATGGAGGAAAGAGACTTCACCTTCTTTTCTGATAGACATCAATCCTTCTCCAGGATTGATTTTATACTAACCACAAATGATTTTATTTCTAGGGTGAAGAAGACCAAGATATGTCCAAGAATTTTAACTGATCATAGTCCGATTTGGGTGGAATTTGAACAGGAATGGGGAGAAAGGAGGTCTTGGAGGTTAAATGAAAATTTATTTAGATATGAAGAAAATGTGAAAGAGCTTAAAAACGAAATGAAAGAATTTTTTGCTATTAATATGAACAAGGGTACCTCTATGGAAATAGTTTGGGATGCTAGTAAGGCTTATATGAGGGGTACGTTAATACATATGAATAATAAACATAGACTAAAACAACAAAAGAAGCGGAAAGAGATAGAGGAAGAAATAAAAAAGAAAGAACAATTACTTATACTTAATCCAGGAGATAAGAAGGTAAAAGAAACAATAAATATATTACGAGGGCAATTTAATATGTTAATGGCTGATCAGGTGGCAACTAGCTTACAATATACTAAACATAATACATTTTGTAATGCCAATAAACCAGGTAGATGGTTGGCCTACATGCTGAGGAAAAAACAGAAATCACGAGTCATTGGTAAGATAGAATATAGAGGTAAGGAAGTTTACCAACAGAATATGATTAAAAAGGTTTTTTTTAGAATTTTATACAAAGTTATATGCTAGTGACTCAATACAAGGTATAGATATAGATAGATACTTAAAGGAAGGGAATATTCCGGAATTAACGTTGGAACAGAGGGAAGGATTGAATCAACCAATAACTTCTGAGGAGATCATTGCTGCAATTAAGCAGTTAAAAACAGGGAAAGCTGGATTAACAGCTGTTTATTATAAGAATTTACAGCTTGAAATGGTAGAACCGCTTAGAGCTTTATTTTGTAAAATTCAATTAGGGGGAGGAGTTCCACCCTCTTGGAGAACAGCTTTTGTTTCATTGATTCCAAAGGAAGATCAAAACTGTATCAAACCTGAAAATTTTAGGCCAATTTCACTTTTGAACGCTGATTATAAAATTTTTGCTAAGATATTAGCGAACAGATTAATGCCAGTTATGCAACAAACAATTCATAATGATCAATCAGGTTTTATAAAAGGGAGACAAATGAAATATAATGTTAGATAAATTATTAACTTATTGGAATATTTGGAAAAAATAACCAGGTCCCTGCAGCGTTCATATTTTTGGATGCAGAGAAAGCATTTGATCGACTGAATTGGAAATTTTTGTTTAAGATAATAGAAAAAATGCATTTTGGGGAGTATTTTATATATTCAATTAGAGCAATATATCAGGAACAAACAGCACAAATAATAGTTAATAGAGGCCTAACAGAAGTCTTTAAAATTGAGAAAGGTACAAGGCAGGGTTGTCCCTTGTCACCATTGTTGTTTATCTTAACTTTATAAGTTTTGTTGAATAAGTTACGTGAATCTGATAAAATAAAAGGAATTGTAATTAGACAGCAGGATTATAGATTAAGAGCGTTTGCAGATGACCTGGTTGTTACTTTATCTCAACCTATAGAAGTGGTTCCATATATGTTGGACATAATAGGTCAATACGGTAAGCTATCTGGATTTAACGTAAATCAACATAAGACAAAGAGGCAATCCGGTCCGATCCAGGAGCAAAAGGATTGACCCCCTTTTATCTGCAGCAACCCCTTAAATATTGGAATTATTTATTCCAATTATTTTTTATTTATTTTTCATATATTTATTTATAGATTTGTTTGCCACCTATCTCACCTTGATTTTGATATTAAAGCAAGGGCAAGAATATAACATGAATATAGGATTTTACTACCGGTTCTGGCAGGGAGGAGGCGGAGCCAAGATGGAGGACTGGTAGGATATATGCTTCTCCTGCTCAGCTTTTAAGTTTTTACTTCGTCTTTTATTGCGGTTTTAACTGTGCTTTTAGCCTTTACCCCCTGATTTTTGCAGGGGAGTTTTAATGCAAAATTGCATACCAGTTAATTTTCCAACTCTCTCCTGGCAACTCCCATTTTACTCTGGCAATGAGCCCGGTTTTGCAATTCCTCTGATATTTTTGTTTGTTAGGCCTAATTGCCTGGCCCAGCGTCCTGCCTTCATTACTCATACTGCTTGCTAACAACTCGGCAAATGTTCCCTATGAGCTGCCTTGATTGCTCTGACTGCTTTGATGTATATGGGCTGACCTCCATCGAAGTTTACCCATACAATTTGTTTTTAACCGGGGGACTCTATAAGCTGGGTCTTCTTTAATTTACTATCAGAACGTTAACCAGCATTGGGCCTTATTATTACCCAACATCCTCCACCAAGAGATCAACTGGCTGCCCTGATATGAGTCCACACAAACGTTGTCGTTCCTTGTCCCCGAGGGACCTTAGTCTGGAGACCTCCCTTGAAAACATAATGGGCCCCTTGCCTAAGATCAAAAAGACTGACACCATGAAATTGAACCAAGATCCAAACTTATCAATTACTTCTTTGGAAGAATTCTTCCAAAACTTAACATCTCTGGAGACTCTGCCCAGCTCTCCTTTGGAAGAATCGGAATCCCTGGCTGCCTCACTTTGCAACACATCTTCTTTGCTGGATTGCCCGACACCATCAGATGCTAGTTCTGTCTTGCCCTGTCTCACTGCATTGCCATCCCCTATTGACTCAGTTCAGCCCTCAGATATCCGGCTTTTGCAACAGTTCTGTCTCCGTCTGGCCAACTCTATCACCCTTTTGACATCCTCTGTTGGAGTGCTGGAGGGCAAAGTGGAAGCCCTCAGTAAGTTGGTCTCAGCATCATATTCTTGTAGAATCACCAGACATGCACTGGGTCCGTCCCGAACAGATAGCCATCTTCCTCCATGACCAACGCCATTAGTGAATCTCCAATTGCTCACAGCCAACTTATGTCTGAACCTGGCCTATTCTCACTTTAACAAGTACGACTGGATCAACCGTAAAACCATTTTAGACATATTAAGGCTTCTATCCAATTCTCACATCCTGAACAATGAGCTGCTCTCTGTGGAATGGCTTCCTAGCACATCCCACCACAAACGTTTGATTCTCAAGTTCAGCTCATCTAAGACTCCCTTGCTTTTATGTGGTCTTCGCAACCATCTGACCCACTTTGGAGTCTTTCCTTAGAGATGCTTTATAAATAGAGCCTTGGTAGTACAGCGGTCTAAAGCACCCTGTTATTAAGAACAGCTGCCTGCAATTACTGCAGGTTCGAATCTTACCAGGCTCAAGGTTGACTCAGCCTTCCATCCTTTCTAAGGTAGGTAAATTGAGGACCCAGTTGTGGGGGCAATAAGCTGACTTTGTATAAATATACAAAAGAATGAAGGCTATTGCTTAGCGCATTGTAAGCCAACCTGAGTCTCCGGAGAAGGGCGGCATATAAATCAAAAAAAAAAAAAAATACTCACCTATCCTCTCTTGGGAGGAAGCCGATCAACATGGACACTTGCCGTCGGATGGAGCCAGAGTGCAAGGACCTTCACACGAAATCTGGTAGCCCTCTGAGGGCTTCAACTACCAGTCCCACAAACTCGCTGGCGACCCAGCAACAACGGGAGGATGACCTCCGGACTAGAAATGTTGCGCTCCCAAATCAACCCCTCTTTACCTCTGATGCTGAAGGCTTATCAGGACTCGTCCCTTTATCCCTGATCACTTGTTCCCCTTCTGCTCCGAGAATCTCGCCTCCCGAAATGCCACATGCTCAGTCCCCACAACTGGCTGGTTTGACCTTTCAGACTCCTCAGGCTCCCCCTCTTTTGCTGTCTATCATTATCACCAAATCACATAACGGCTGTATTTCTTTTGATGACAACAATACCATACAGTTGTCTCCCCCGACAGTTCCATCTGTATGACATTCAAGCCACTACCGAGACCAGGACAATAACCTCAATCCAAATCTGGCTTCCCACCAGAATTCTCCAAGATCTAACAACGATCCCAAAACTAAGCAAGATAAACAAGGTCTAACTGTCCCCCGGTCCTTCCACCAGCCCCCTGTTGCTTCCAAATGACAGTCAAAGATCTACTCTCCAACTCTTCCTTGGTCCATCATGAGTTGGAACATTGCAGGGTGGGCGTCCAAAAACCCGGACTTTTTGAACTACCTCAAAAACTTTCAAATTCTCATATTTCAGGAAACGTGGGAGGTTAACGATATTTCGCTATGTGGTTTTCAAATCATATCCCTGCCAGCCCGTCCCTCACTGCTTGGTGGTCATTTGAAGGGCAGCCTTGTAACAGGTATCTCCCTGGATTTGCACGCAAACGTGACTCCTGTGGACTCCCTTCCCCCTTATGCCCAGGCAAATTTGATATCCGTCGGGAAGCTCTCGCTCCTGGTGTTTAATGTCTATCTTCCTCCTGGGGGCTCTCACTGGGACTTGGATGAGCTGTGGGCCAGTCTGGAAGACTTTCTCGCTACTATCACATTTAGATTCCTTCATTCTCTGGTTCTTCTGGCGGGGGATCTAAATGCCCGCACTGCGGGGACTTGGGAAACCCTGGTTGCCTCTCGTTGGTGGACAGGCCCGACTAGGGATGACCACCCCCTGGATACCTTGAAAGGGAGAGTCTCCAAGGATCGGAAAGTTGACAAAGCAGGGACTTGTCTAGTTCTTCTTACTGTCAAACTAGACCTCTTCCCCCTTAATGGAGATGTGCTCCGGATGTCCCCGGGGAATTTACCCACTTGGCCAAAAATGGCAACAGCACAATAGACTATACCTTGGTTTCGAGAGCCTTTTTGCCATACATTTCCTCCTTCAAAGTAGACGACAGGATTTTCAGTGACCACCTTCCTCTCATTACGGTTGCACGGCTATATAGACCTCAAGACCATTCTGCTCATGCTGTCTCAATAGACTCTAATCCCAGAGGCTCTCCAATGTTGCCGAAATGGTGAAAGTCTCTGGCCCTTTTTAACGCACGCTTTTATCATAAAGAAGCAGCCAATACTTTGTCAGCCTTAATCGTCACCAAGGCTACACCCGGTGTGTTACTGACCGCCTTCACCGAGTGTTTAAGTGGTCTTATAGCCTCCTTTCAGCCCCCCACTCTTACCCCCTGGAAGGATCATCTCTGCGTTGCCTTTATAGACCTAAAGGTTGCCTTCGACAGCATCACTAGAGCTAAGCTGTGGGCCAAACTTTCCGCCTGGGGTATTGACAAAAGGTTACTTTGGCTTATCTCCCAACTGCATGATGGAACAGAAGCAAAAGTGCGCCTTACCCTGCAGGGGGATCTCTCTAACGCTATCCCTGTTAACAAGGGGGTTAGGCAGGGATGTATTCTGGCACCCTTTCTCTTCAACTTATATATCAGTGACTGAAGAAAGGCATTTTTGGATCACATGGTCTACATCCATGCCCCTAGATTAGCTGATTATAGATGTCCGCTCCTACTCTACGCTGACAATGCCGCAATACTTTCATTTTCCCGGGTGGGCCTACTTAGAGCCTTAAAAATCCTTTCTGCTTATTGCTCTGCTAACCAACTGCATATAAACCATTCTAAGTCTAAAATCATGATTTTTGCAAGAAGCAGGAAAATCTATCAATGGAACCTTGATGGCATCCCAGTGGAACAGGTCCACAGATTCCAATATCTAGGTATCCTCTTTCAATCCAATACCAAGTGGCCTGCGCAGGTTAAGTCCCTCTGTAATAAGGCTAAGATCTCCACCCATGCCCTCCTGCACTTTTTTCATACTGAGGGAGCTCATCACATCCCTTCAGCATTAAAAGTCTACAGGGCAAAGGTGATAGCTGCTATCACCTATGGCGCCTCCCTCTGGGTCCAATCCAACATTTCTTCTCTTGAGTCTGTTCACAGCCAGTTCCTACACCGTCTGATGGGAGTCCCCCCCGTGTAAGTAATGCCGCAATTTGTTTGGAACTGGGCATATCCTCACTTGCAACAACCTTGTGGAAACGTGCAATTGGCTATTGGTTGTCCCTGTGGACCAGACTCCCAGGCTATTACCTAGGCCAATGCCTATGGCAGGACCCTTTTCATAGTCCCTGGGCCCGTAATATCCACACAAAACTTTTGAAGATCGGAATTTCCCCCATTGAAGCTTTTATTCTAGGCCCTGGTGCTGCCAAATCGTTGATCTTTCAACGGCTGGACGACATTGATAGACAACTAAATCTGGCACACAGATTGGGAACATGCTCACCGTTTTCCCTTGGTATTGTTCCCTCGTCTCACCCTCCGCCTTACCTCTCCACGTTACACTCTATCAAACACAGGCTAGCATTTATGAAGGCACTATTTAATGTGATCCCCTCGAATGTCCTCGACAGTAGGCTTTCGGGGGGGGGGGGGGGGTTAAAATCCATCCATTGTACATGTGACGGCCAATCCCCGGAATCCCTGTTCCATATTACATTCATATGTCCCCACTACCAGGATATAAGATCAAGACTCATTTCTCCTATTTCCCAGAGATTCCCTGGTTCACCTGATATGTTCAGCCTTTATTTCCTACTCCAGGACGCAGACCCCAATATAACTCTAAAGGTGGCAAAAAAATTTGCTTCAGTCGTGGCTGGAAAAAAACGGGAAAAGAGATGGGTAAGCCCGACGGCAGAGGATCACTAGTATTGACAGTACAGATTGTATTTGAGGCAGTAGATGGTGTACTGTCCCATGATCTATCCATATTTGTAAAATATGCTCCCTTTCTTTGTCTATTTTAATTTGGTCTCTGACCGCAATAAAGCTTACTACTACTAACATGAATATATACAAATAAAATATTACATTAATTAGTACCTTAGATATATAGTATATCATTCATTTTTAAACTATTCTGTATTTTTCTTTAAATGTTTTAAAAACAATACATAGTTTGCCAGAGTTATTGCATGGATAACAGGCAATAATAACAACATAGTTTTATATTAATCATATTAACATAATTGATATCTTCAAAGCTTTTCATTCTCTGGAAATACAATATTTAAAAGGAATATTAATTAAATTCAAATTTGGGGATGGTTTTCATAAGATAATTAAAATATTTATGGACCAACTAAAGCATGATAAAACTTAACACTTGTGATTCAGATTCCATCACGATTTCAAGAGGCACCTAGCAGAGTTCACAAAAGTATTTATATATAAAATCAGATTTTGGGACAAAATGGGAAATTAGATGTATCTTTTAAATTTAGTTGCAGTGCTATAATTTTGACTTAAATGCTTCTTATTCATCCAGCTATATTAAGAAATTAGGTTAATTTGCAGAGGTGTCAGGACTATCAGTTAATTTTTATACACCACATCTGATTTTTTCTTACTATCTTGAAAACTTAAAAGGAAATCTCCATAGCTTTAGGGATTGCAATAGTACATAAATCGTTAAAATATTTAGGTATTACTATCACTAGAAATATTAATAAAATCTCTACAAATAACTACAAACATCAACATGGAAGAAATTAAGGAAATGTAAAATTGGCCTTGAAAACATTTCAGTATTCTAAGGGTGAATTGGAGCAATAAAGATGAAAATGTTGGTAATTTCAGAACAGGCTTAACACATGGGTAAAAAGAAGGAAGGAAGGAAGGAAGGAAGGAAGGAAGGAAGGAAGGAAGGAAGGAAGGAAGGAAGGAAGGAACCAACCAACCAACCAACCAACCAACCTTGGTTCAAAAATCTCTGCCCTCTTCATTTCGTTATATTCTAGATATCAATGACAAATAACAAGGGTCGTCAGATTCTCAATCATTTGTTTATTCATTTATTTTATTTTATTAAATTTATATACCGCCCTATTCCTGAAGAACTCAGGGCGGTGAACAGCCAAAAAATAAAACACATAGATTACAAAATTTAAAAGACAGTATAAAACCACATTAAATAATTTGGCCCGGGACAAATTAAAAACACCCCCATGGTTAAGACAAATTTAAAATTTACAATTTAAAAAGGGAAAGTTAGGCCAGGCCAGCCTGTTGAAATAGAAAGGTCTTGAGGGCGCGGCAGAAGATGTGTAGATCCGGGATCCTCCATATCTCCGGGGGGAGCTCATTCCAGATAGCAGGTGCCCCCACAGAGAAGACTCTCCCCCTGGGGGCTGCCAACTGACACTGTTTGGCCGACGGCACCCTGAGGAGACCCTCTCTATGAGAGCGTACTGGCCGGTGAGAGGCTACAGATCTTATAATCAATTATGCATTTTTCATTTTTATTTCATTCAAATATTTTGTAGGCAAACTCACCAAAAGTAATCAGCAAGAGCTTGTTAATTTATACTTGGTTAAAATAGTCTGCATGTGGCCTGGGTTGTCACCAACTTTTTATTTATAATCCTATCTTATTTCTAAAATATATAGTAAAACAATTTTTGACAAATACCATATTTATTTAAACAGCCCCTTTGCTGTTTCAAGAACATATTTGCAGACACAGAATATGTGAAACTCAAATAACGTATTATATATTTCTTGGTTCCATGTAGTTCTGTCACAAAACTTCACTTTGATTTAATATCCTGATTTCATACATTCATTTCAGTTAATACAGTGTATTTGTTTTAAAATCCAATAAATGAGTATACTTGTTTTAAAATAGCAATAAGAATAGCACTTAGACTTATATACCACTTCACAGTGCTTTGCAGCCCTCTCTAAGTGGTTTACAGGGTCAGCATATTGCCCCAACAATCTGAGTCTTCATTTTACCAACCTTGGTAAACCTTGAGCCAGTGAGAATTGAAGTGTTGGCAGTTAGCAGAATTAGATTTATATAGTATTGTTCTATAGGTTTTCTGGGCTTAAAGGATCAGAAACTGGCACCAAGCTATTCAGACACAATTAATTTAAGCTTCTGGTCGACTCTGCTAATTTGTTTTATGATGTTGTGAGATTGCATTTTTTTTTCAGTCATATGTCAGATTCCCTTTCATCAATCATTCTGATTCCCAGCTACCGTTGGGTAATCACTCCAAGGACAATTCAAATATATGAGAGGGAACTTAGAGTTGGTTTCAAAACCAGTCTTTGTCGAACCAGGAGAACAGCTGTAAGGAGCTCTCCCAAAAGCAAATTAGGTTTTTCTTTTTAACGTTTTAAAGTATTTTTATATTTTTAACTCACTTTTAATCTATTTTTAATCTATACCGGACTCTTACAAAGCACATATAGTGTGGCTACTGTTTGTTTTAGACATATTTTAACAACACTACAACCTGCATTCCTGGCCTAGGCTACTCCTGTGACTCCTCCTTGCAAGGCCTGAAATTCGGATTACCAGACTTGTTGACAAACCAAACTGGAGGCCCCTAACTTCGGAGGGGATTTTGAGCTGTTTGTTTTTGGAACGAGTACAGTAAGGAACTGGCTGCAGACACTCCCGGTAGGCCTGCCTTTAATGAAACCTTATCAGCTTTTTAGTCTCCTTCCCCCACATATTTCCCTGTGAAATAATTTAAACAATTTAAACATTTCTGAAAATAGATGATAGCAAAGAAGTAGGAGTAAAAGACAAGCCGTTGTTTGGAAAGGAGATTGGTTTTTACCTCTGTGGTGCCTCGGCTGAGACCATCATTAAGGCCTACCTTAACTACGATTGCCGAGGGAGGATAAATTATTGCGATAATTAATTTCGCTGGGAGATACTGGATCAACTACCTATCAGAATGGGAAAGAAAAGTAAGAGGCAGAGAGCTTTCTCTCTCTCCCCAAAATCTATGACAGAACTTAATTACTCCAAGCCTCTTAAACAGCTTAAATTGGATGACTTTATGGAGAGGTGTAATCCAGAACCCCAATCTGAACTTCGAACTTTGTCGACTGTATCACTGGGAAAGGAAGATACAGAAGGGGAGTTTTCTTCCCGGATTTCAGATTCAAACTCGCCTGCTAGAATTGGTGATTTTTCAAGCTCTATCCCCTCTCCTACTTCTAGCTGCTTAAAAGAAGTTCTGACATATTCAGACCTCAGAGAGATGGTCTGTACTCAGAGTATGTTAACTGTGCATATAGTAGATTCAATATATGACTTACTGGCATCGATCAAAAGAAACATCGAGAGGGTTTTCCAATTCTTAAATGGCCCTCACTCCGCAGCTAAGGAGGGTGAGATTGCACACCATCCTGACGCGCGGAGAGAGTGGGAGGGTGTAAGACCTCAACCCAAACAACAAAGCATTGCAAGTACTGATGCTAACCCTCATCAAGGAAGAAGGTTGTTAAAGAAACAAATCGCTTTAAGGATAAGGAAAATCCCATGCAATAGAGGACGATGGACTTCAAAGGAAAGGATAACCCTCTCACTTGCACAGCTATTGAAATCTGATCCTTTATTAATAGATCTACTCAGATATGAAAAACACTCCCCAGCATAGCAATTGTGTTCGACTAACACTGCATTTTGACAGCAATACTATACCGAACACTGTAATGAAAAGAAAAGGATCTCTGCTCAGATTTGAAGTCATTCCTACAAGAGTCTTCTCGAGTGGGCCTATTAAACCGCTTTTACAAGAACTTAACCAAACATCAAAAATGGTACCTAGGAACCACTCTGCTACCTCCAGGGTCTTTCCTCCAGAATCCGGAGAAACTATGGAGGCAGGCCAGATCAGGGAGGTCCCACATATGAAGGCAAGCACTGACAAACCAGAGGATGTTATAATCAGTGAATTTGTCTCCTTGTCTCCAAAGGAGCAAAGGTCGATGTTAATTGAATTTGATTTATTAAGATCTTCCCTAGCAGAAGCCTGTAGTTCAACGAGAAGGCTATCCAAATCAGAAGAACGGAGAAAGCACGTGCAGACAAGGCCTAAAGTCGTTAAGTCCATCCAGCGGGATAGAAGGGAAGGCAAAAGTCTTTTCAAAGAAACAAAGACCATGAAGGTAGCGGCAGAAGTTCACCCTCCCCCAACAGTGCAACTGCCCTCACCTGTCTCATCTTCCTTAAGAACGGAGGAGGCACTTCAGCAACAAACAGAGGCCACTTTTGACTCTTTTGGCACTCCAGAGAAGGCGGTGGTAGTAATTCCGGACCCCTCCACCAGAAGGGTGGAGGAAGAGACACAAGGAGTAGTGCCTCAGGGTGACTGACTAAACAACAAATGGCCAACAACTAGGGTATCTTATATCCCTAGCCTTTCCCTCCTGTCCTGGAATATAGCGGGCTGGAAAGGCATTGCAAACCAGATGGATTTTATAAAATTGATTTCAACACATCATCTCATCCTCCTTCAAGAAACCTGGCTGACTATTAATGATCCACAGATCAGCTTACTGGGTTTTGCCTCATGGCATAAACCGGCAGGCAAAGTCAATTTAAGAGGGAGGGCAATTGGGGGCTTAACCACGTTGGTCAAAAGAGATACGGGATGGAAGGGTGAAGAAATTTCTTTAGATCCTCAATTCCAATATATTCTGCCTATTAGATGTACGTTCAGGGGGATGGACTTAATCTTAATTAATGTATATATTGCTCCATTTTCATTCCACCTTCTAGGAAGGGATTTGTGGGATGAATTAGATTCAGTATTAGCTACCTTAAAGGGACGCTTTCCCCAAGCAAAAATTATATTAGCTGGAGATACTAATGCAAGACTAGGTCCCTCAATGAAGAGCTATGCTAACTGAGGCCTGGTACCAACTGGTTACTTTTATAATGAGTTCACTTGGTCCTCAATGGACAAGAGGACCAATAAATATGCCCAGAGGTTAATTTCCCTGCTGTTTATGAATGATATGCAAGTACTAAGCGGCTCGAGTGATGGGTATATATATCCCTATACTTTCTTGTCCAACAAAACCTCAACCTCTATCGATTATATCTGCACTTCCTCTAGTTTAGTACACCATTTTTCAGAAGTAAGAGCTATATTTAGAGAGGAAAGTGACCACTTTCCCATCACGGCTCTGGTTTCACTCTCCTCAGAAGTTAGGCCTCATTCAAGAGAGGAAATTGACACCTTAGCAAACGCCCGGGTTTATAACTATAAAAGGTTATATTGGCACAGACTTGATGTCAAATCTGTTACCACTTATTTGGGCTCAGACAAAGCCAGACACCTAGCAAGGGAAATCTCCCAATCTAAGCCCGGAGACACCACCCCAATGCCAGTTTATACAGAGCTAACTTCTACTCTTAAGAACTTAATGATCCAGAATGATAGAAAAGTAGATGGGATCTCTAGAAAATGGTTTGATGATGATTGCCATAACTTGAGGTCAAATCTAAGAGCCGCAGTTAAGAAAGTAAACCAATCCAGACAGGATGGTGATTATTCAAATATGGTTCAACTCAGGAGAGCATACAAATCCCTACTGAAAAACAAGAAAAGTAGCTATAACACCAGGATGTGGAAAGAGGTAGAAATGGCAGCGAAATCCCAATTCCCTACGATCTTTTGGCATAAGATAGCCGGTATATTAAAACAACGTTCCCCATTTATGGACACTGATATATCAGCAGTAAAATGGGAGAAGCACTATCTTGCTTTATTTGATGGTAAAAATACAACAAATGACTTGCAATTGGATTTCCTCCAGCAAGAATTAAGGAAATGTCCGGAATGGACACCAGTTACCCCTACCGAAGTTAAGCATATAATTCAATCCTTAAAGGCCGGGAAGGCCCCTGGAGAGGATTTGTTGCCTCCTGAACTCTTTAGGTCCAACATTGACTTTTGGGTACCGGTGCTAGTAGCACTGTTTACCTATATCGATAAAGTAGGGATAATCCCTGAAGGGTGGAGGTTAGCTATAGTTTTTCCAATCTTTAAGAAAGGTGACAGAGCTGCCCCATCCAACTACCGACCCATCAGTCTTCTTAATATAATTTCAAAAATGTATACGAAACATCTCCTAAATAAAATAGAGGACTGGTGCTTGGATAAGGAAATTCTGGCAAATGAGCAGGCAGGTTTTAGATCAGGTAGGTCTACCATAGACAATTGTTTTATCCTTTCCCACTTAATTAATAAATACAAGACCCAGGGGAAAAAGCTGTATACCGCCTTTATTGACCTTACTGCTGCTTTTGATTCTATAGATAGGAACCACTTGTTGAGGAAACTACAAGTTATGGGGATGGACCCCAGACTTATTTTGTTGATCAGGATTCTCTATACTAATACGGCAATTAGAGTCAGATATGCAGCAAATGGGGCCTCAACAAACAGCATACCGACAACTAGAGGAGTGAGGCAGGGCTGCCTGCTGGGCCCTACTCTTTTTAACCTTTATATAAATGATATCCCTGCGCAGCTGGATGATCTTCTGACACACAGCCCCCAAATAGTCTCTAGATTTATTAACATATTAATGTATGCCGATGACTTAGTGTTGTTTTCTAGAACCCAAATAGGAATGAGGAGACTTCTTGACAAGCTCACACGTTACTGTACTGCAAACCACTTGACTATAAATGTAGCTAAATCAAAAGTTTTAGTCTTTGGCAATAAGAATAAAAAGCACAATTGGCAGATTAATGACACAAAAATTGAGCAAGTTACCCAATATACTTATCTCGGAATTGTTTTTTCCAGTGCAGGAGGTTGGACTCCACACCATCAATACCTTTCTCAAAAGGTCAGAGCAGGAGCAAGCCTTGTATCCAAATTAAGTAAACGAATCCAACCAACCTCCATTCGTAAAGTCTTTCAGGCTAAACTTGTTCCGATCATGCTCTATGGTGCTGAAATTTGGGATCTTACAGAGGCCCCCAAATTAGAGAGAACTCAAAATAATTTGTTAAGGAGGATGCTTGGTGTAAACAATTCCACTTCAGCTGCAGCCGTCAGAATTGAATTGGGACATTTCTCACTGTACACCTATACAATCACTAGGGTGGTAGCCTACTGGCTAAAAATGACCCAGATGGATGCCAGCAGACTCCCTAAAATATGTCTAGAGGAACAGCAGATTTCAAATCCTCAAAGGTATTCCTGGCTAACCCAGCTGTCAGAAATATTGAACCAATATGGCGTAGGGTTCCCATTGTGTGACACACTGAACCAAGTTAAACAACGGATTAAAGATATACATGGGCAAATGGACATGGCAACCCTTTCAACTAATCATTCCCTTAAACTGCTGACAACAGTTAAAACAACTTTCACTCTGGAAAAGTATTTACATTTAGAAATGCCATCAGTGGAGAGACAGTTATTTGTTAAGTTTAGATTCGAACTTCTAGATACCAACATTAGATTCGGCCGCTATCGGAAAATCCCGTATGACAAAAGAATATACATATGTGGGGTAAACGTCGTGGAGGACATGGTGCATATAATATTCAAATGTAGTCTCTATCAAGAAGTAAGAAAACAATATCTGTCCCCAATTATAAATAAATTTCCCCACTGGAATATAAGCCAAACATTAGCATTTCTGTTGAGGGCTGACACTCCTCCCCTGGTAAGAGCGATCACTCGATACCTTAAAAGAATGACGGCAATACGAGCCAGTTATATCAAAAAACATTTTCTCGATTGTAAGGAAGATGCGCTCAGTTAGAGAGGAGCTATCCTATTTGGGTTATCTAGTCTTGGCAACTTAGCTATTGAAATTTGATATTGTAAAATTTTAATGTCATCTATCATATATTTTTAGATTGCTATTTTTGTAACTGTTTTACCTTTTTCCCTTTTTCTTTTCTGTTTTGTTTGAAAAGGCCTTCGGGCTATTCAATAAACTATACTATACTATGTCAGATTCCAAGTAATGCACCCATCACAAATTGAACTCTGAGGTATTCTGTTTCCTCAATGGAATAAAGAACAAATTTATTTAGATACATCATCTTGGCTTTCCACCCCTTATAAGTAAGAATTTCACAATTTTCCAAAACAATCTGTCACATTGTCCAACTGAGATGAGAACTGGTTGCTTGGTGACTTCTCTCCTCCTCCTCTGGCCAGCCAGCCATTGGAATGTACCTGACTCATTGGCTAGCTATTGTCAGTTTTCCAGAACACCCTCACTCTGAGTAAAGATGTGGAAGCAAGCATTTTCCAAAGTTCTCTTTACTAGAATAGGTAAATTGATACATCTGGGAAAACCTGAATCTGAAAAGTCCGGGTTTTACCTCAGTAAATCAAAAAACCCCAAACCATCCCCTCACTCCTCAGTCGATTACATGCTCCAATCAACATCCGTCCCATCTCGACTCAGCACTCTGACCACTCCTTCTCCAGATACTGGATTGCCCTGAACTTGACCGACAGGAAGAATGCTATTATGTCTACCAACAACCCCTCTACTAAATCCCCCCTCCTACTTTCCCACACATGAGAAGGTGGCAGTATGGAAGCTTCCAGCCTAATATGGCTTCCAAAGCTGACAGGCATACCCCCCCTGCAGAAAAAACCACATCCTGAAAAATAAAACAAACAAAACACAAAAGAAGAGGTTAACACCTTGTACAGGACCCCTTAACCCCCTCTCCCCACACCCCAAGGGGGACCTTTTGGTTTCTCAGGAAATTTATCATGTAATTGCCTCACTAGAGTATCAGCATTCACATCCCAACTTTTCACCCAAGTAGCTTCAGATAATGGGTACCCTTTCCAGTGTACCAAATAATGTAAGCGACCCCTGTAGAGTCTAGAGTCAAGGATCTTCTTCACTTCATAATGAGTCTTCCCTTGCACTACCAAAGGAAGGGGGGAGCAGCTGGCAAGTTAGACTATCTTGCTGGTTTCAATACGCTACTGTGGAAAACTGGGTGTACTTTCCCTAATAGGCGAGGGAGGCTAAGTTGGACAGTCACTGGGTTAATCACTTTCACAATAGGGAAGGGACCTATGAATTTGGGTCCAAACGTCTTGCTAGGTAACCTCAATCTTAGGTACTTGACAAATTCACCTTATCTCCTATTTGGAAAGGTGGTTGGAGAGACCGGCGTTTCTCGGCCTGGACCTTATATTTTTTCGCTGATTCAGCTAAAGCTTTCTTAGTATTCTCCCAACCCTTTTTCAGTGAGGTCATCCATTCTGTTAGGGACATGGAAGTGGGCAGCTCTCTAAGCAACTCAGGTATCGGCACAAAATCCATGCCTGTAGTTATCTGAAAAGGAGTCAACCCAGTACTGCTGTGTACTGCATTATTGTAAGCCACCTCTGCGAATGGTAGTAAATCCGCCCAGTTTTCTTGTTGATAATTTACATAACATCTAATGTATTGTTCCACCATTGAGTTCAATTTTTCAGCCGATCCATTAGTCGATGGGTGGAAAGCTGAGCTAAGCCCCTGGGATAACCCAATGGACCATAGGAACTCTTTCCAGAACTTTGTGGTCCAAAACTGGACCCCTTGATCCAATATTATTGTCCTTGGAACCCCATGTAACCTGTAGATATGTTTCACAAAAAGCTTTGCCAGTTTCCTGGCCAAGGGTAGTCCCTTGCAGGCAGTGAAGTGTGCTTGCTTGGAGAATAAATCAATGACAGTCCAAATCACCTTGTTCCCTCCACTGTCAGGGAGCTCAACTATGAAGTCCATTGCAATTGCCTCCCAGGGCTTGGTGGGTTCAGCTACAGTGTGGAGAAGCCCCGGGGCTTCCCTGGCCTGGACTTCATGGTGGCACAGGTGGTGCAGCTTCTCACATAGTCTTCCACATCAGCTTTCATCTTTGGCCACCAGAATTGTCTCCTAGTCAAATGGAGGGATTTTAAAAATCCAAAGTGGCTCCCTAGTCGAGAGTCATGACTCCTCTTTAGCACCAGGAGTCACATGCTGTGGGGCACATAAAGCTTACTCCTCTTCCATACCAACCTGTCTCTTAGGGTTAGGTTCGTCTGGTTTTCCTTGAACCAGGAATCAGTCGAGAGTGCCACTTTTAGCTCCGCTGTCAATTTGTCTCTGGGGAGGTTGGAACCATGGCACATTTTCACTCTGCTGCAGACTTGGGCGGTGGGCTGAGTTTCCGAGCATGAACTAGCTCTTCCCATCAGCTGTCAAACTGGGGCTTACAGGAGAGAGCATCAGCTAAAAGGTTTCCCCCCCGGAATGTATTTCAGGTTAAAGTTTAAGCGTTTGAAATACTGAGCCCAGTGAACCTGCTTGGGTGAAAGCTTCCTCGGGGTCTTCAGCATCTCAAGATTTTTGTGGTCAGTCCACACTTCAAAAGGTTCATTAACCTCCTCTAGGAAGTGTCTCCAGGATAGGAGCCCATCGCACCACAAAAGCCTCTTTCTCCCGTACCGCCCATCTGCGCTCAGTGTCCGTTAACTTTCTCGATACATAAGCACACGGCATTAG
Organism: Arizona elegans; assembly: GCA_022577455.1. Taxonomy (NCBI): domain Eukaryota; kingdom Metazoa; phylum Chordata; class Lepidosauria; order Squamata; family Colubridae; genus Arizona; species Arizona elegans. Next base: position 28,096,210 of record JAKOOJ010000007.1, on the reverse strand, counting down.
TTTGTTTTGGGCAGTAGAACAGCAGCCACAGTCACATCACTCGCATTTGCCTGAACCACAAATGGCTTATTCAGGTCAGGGTGCTGAAGAATCGGCTCCACTGCGAATAGGCATTTTAACTGTTCAAAGGATTTTTGACAGCCCATTGTCCAAGCTAGGGGTTGGCTAGGTTTTGGCTTGATGGGAGATGGACTGGTTTTTAGCAATTCTGTCAAAGGGAGAGCAACCTCAGCAAAGGAAGGGATGAATTGTCTGTAAAAATTTGCAAACCCCAGGAAGCTTTGAAGTTGCTTACGAGTTCATGAGGGTTGCCAGTCCAGCACTGCCTTCACCTTCCCTGGGTCCATTTCAATTCCTTGATTCGACACCCTGTATCCCAGATAGTCCAAGGACTTCTTATGGAACTCGCATTTCAATAACTTTGCATAAAGCTTGGCCGCTAGGAGCTTTTTCAGCACTTGTCTGACCAATTCGACATGTTCTGATACATACTTTCACTGAATATAAGAATGTCATCTTCTTATATTCGGGGAGTTTTCGTACCACCCGAGGTTTAGATAGATGCTGGGGCTCAGCACCCCCGAGAGCCCCCTTTCAGGGTGCCATTAGGCTTTAAGAGAGATTCAGGTTAATGTCATCATTCCAAAACATGCCCACTCCGAGTAAAGATGCGGAAGCAAGCATCTTCCAAAGTTCTCTTTACTAGAATAGGTAAAGTGGCACATCTTGGAAAGCCCGAATCTGAAAGGTCCGGGTTTTCCCTCAGTAAATCAAAAAACCCCGAATCATCCCCTCACTCCTCAGTCGATCACATGCTCCAATCAACGTCCATCCCTTTTCGACTCTGCACTCCGACCACTCCTTCTCCAGATCCCAGATTGCCCTGACCTTGACTGACAGGAAGAATGCTATTATGTCTACCAACAACCCCTCTACTAAATCCCCCCTCCTACTTTCCCACACATGAGAAGGTGGCAGTGTGGAAGCTTCCAGCCTAATATGGCTTCCAACGCTGACAGCTACAGTATGTTGTTTTAGCTGAAGAATCCATCCTCCTCAGCTCTCCCCCTTTCAGCTCCAAACTGTGTCAAATTTAATTCATGTTAGAGTAACCAAGGAAATAAACAATCCCACACCCTGATCAGAATCAGGCTTGACAGGCTGCTCCTCTAAATTGAAGGAACATCTCTGCAAGAAACAAAGCACAGTGAGGTTAGTCAATGCCACTAGCCCTCTATCCCTCCTCCAGGAGGCCCCTTGGGTTTCTGGAGTACTTGTTTGTTTGTTTTATTAAATTTCTATTAAACTTGTCATGGAACTGTTTACCAATCTATCTGCGCTTACTTTTCAGCTCTTCACCCAAGTGGCCTCAGAAAGTGGGTACCCTTTCCAGTACACTAAATATTTCAATTGGCCCCTTTGAACTCTTGAGTCTAAGATTCTCTTTATCTCAGTGAATCCGACCCTTGATTACCATAGGCTTATGGGGTGCCTGATCCACTGGTCGGACTTGTGAACTCACTGCTGGTTTCAACAGACTACAGTGGAACACCAGATATACCTTTCCCAGCAACCGGGGAAGTTGGAGTTGTACCGTGACCGGGTTAATCTCTTTCACTATGGGGAATGGTCCTAGGAACTTGGGATCAAGCTTCTTAGAGGCTAGTTTTAATCTCAGATACTTCATGGACAAGTAAACCCTACCCCCCACCTTAAACTCCATTTGGGGAGACCAATGCTTGTTGGCCAATTTTTTATATGCCTTTGCTGCTTCGCTTAGGGCCTGCTTCATATTTTCCCATGCTTTCTTCAGCCACTCCGCTAGTGACATGGAGGAAGGTGGCTCCCTAGGCAGCTCCGGCATGAGGACAAACTCTACGCCACTGGTCACCTGGTCACCTGGAAAGGGGTTAGGCCAGTGCTACTGTACACCACATTGTTGTATGCTACTTCAGCAAATGGCAACAACTCTGCCTAGTCCGATTGCTGAAAGTTGACGTAACACCTTAAATATTGCTCCACCATGGCATTAGTCCATTCTGCAGCCCCGTTAGTGCTTGGATGAAATGCCAAACTAAGCCCTTGCGAGGACCCAATGGCCCTCATGAACTCTCTCCAGAACATAGCGATGAATTGAACCCCCCTGATTGGAGATGATCCTGTGGGGGACTCCATGCAACCTATAAATATGCTTGATAAATAGGTTAGCCAGCTTCTGCACTGACAGGAGCCGTGGACAACCTACAAAATGGGCCTGTTTGGAGAACAAGTCTACAATGGTCCAAATGACCGTACTTCTGCCACTCTCAGGGAGCTCGACAATGAAATCCATAGCTATCTCTTCCCAGGGTTGGGATGGATCTGCCACTTGCTGGATTAGCCCGTGTGTGTGTGTGTGTTTGTGTGTGTGTGTGTGTGTGTGTGTGTGTGTGAGTGTGTGTGTGTCCTGGGCCTCATCTTCATTGCCTTGCAAGCGGCACAGCTCTTTACATAGTCCTCAATGACTTTCTTTATCTTCAGCCACCAGAACTGCCTCCTGCTCATGTGCAGGGTCTTCAAGTAGCCAAAATGTCCTGCTTGTTTGGAGTCATGACTTTGTTGAAGGACTTGGAGCCGCAAGCTGCTGGGCACATATAATTTGGATCCCTTCCAGCCTAGTCCATCCTTGAGAGTTAGTATTCCCAGGTTGTCCTTGTGTCATGGGTAATCCAGCAGCTTTCAGCTTTTGGGTCACCCCCCACCCATCCGTGGCTCTGCTTTGGGTAGCCTGGCCCTGGGTTAATGCTTGCAATGGCAGTTGAGAAGGGTGTATCATTGTGTGAACCATTTCTTCCCACTTACTGTGGTATTGTGGCTTATGAGACAGAACATCAGTCAAGAGATTCTTCTCCCAGGTTGTACTTCAGTTCAAAATTGAATCATTTAATGTATTGCACCCACCGGACCTGCTTTGGGGAGAGATTGCAGGGTATCTTTAATGCCTTTAGGTTTTGTGATCAGTCCATACTTTGAAAGGCATGGAACCCCCCTCAAAGAAGTATCTCCAGGTCAGTAGGTCCCATCAGACTGTGTAAAATTTTTTCTCCCACACTGCCTACCTCCATTCAGTCTCTGTCAGTTTCTTGGAGGTGTATGTGTAAGGCTGTAAGTTGCCCTCTGCATTTTTCTGGAGGAGGACTGCTGCGATGGCCACATCACTGATATCTTCTTGGATCACAAAGGGCTAGTCTGGGTCAAGGTGCTTGAGGGTTGGTTCTTTGGTGAACAATCCTTTCAGCTGCTCAAAGGCACATTAGCACTCTAGGGTCCACTTTAGGGGCTGATTCAGCTGCGGCTGTTGTGGGCCCTTCCCCATCTTCAACAGTTTGGTGATGGGCTGGGCAATTTTGGTGAAGGCAGGGATGACTTGCCAGTAGAAGTTGGCAAACCCCAGGAAACTTGGCTGTTGCTTGCGCATGCATGGGGTTTGCCAATCTAGTACCGCTTTTACTTTTCCTGGATCCATCTCTACTCCCTCGCTTGACACTCGGTAGCCCAGGTAGTCTAGACTGGTCTTGTGGAACTTGCATTTAGCAGCTTTGCATATAGTTTAGACGCCAGGAGTTTCTCTAACACTTGGCGCACTAACTTCATATGTTCCTCTAGGGCAGTGGTTCTCAACCTTCCTAATGCCGCAACCCTTTAATACAGTTCCTCATGTTGTGGTGACCCCCAACCATGGGTGGGCTCTAATTTTTTTTACTACCGGTTCTGTGGGCATGGCTTATTTTGTGGGCATGGCTTGGAGGTCATGTGACTGGGTGGCGTGGCTAGCTGGTCATGTGATCGGGTGGCCATGGCTATGTGTATAGGGACTACTCAGAGGGCTGAAAAAAGTCATTTCTGACAGGTCCTCAGACTTTTGACTGGTCCTCACACTTATGACCATCCTCACATTTATGCCTGTGCAGCATTCTTAACAACCATGTCATTCATTTCACAACTGCTTCTCTTCAACATGGTGATAAAATAGAGCAAAAAACGTAAAATGTGAGGACAGTCATAAATTTGAGGACTGGTCAAAAGTGCGAGGACCAGTCAAAAATAACTTTTTTAGCCCTCTGAGTAGTCCCTGTGCACAAAAGGACTACTGAAAAAAGTGATTTCTGACAGGTCCTCACACTTTTGACCAGCCTTCGCAGTTATGACTGGTCATCATTTATGCCCATTGTAGCATTCTTAACAACCATGTCACTCATTTCACAACTGCTTCTCTTCCCCATGGTGACAAGATAGGGCAAAAACGTAAATTGTGAGGACAGTCATAAGTTCGAGGACTGGTCAAAAGTGCGAGGACCAGTCAAAAATAACTTTTTCAGCCCTCTGAGTAGTCCATATGCATAAAAGGATACAGCAATAGAGAGGGATGAAGGAAGGGAAGGGAAATTAGAGTAGGAGTGAGGGTAAGAGAGGGAGGAAGAGAGGAGGGGAAGGAGAAAGGAAGAGGAAGTAGGGAGGAGAAGAAGGGGTGGAAGAGAAAGTAAGAAAGAAAGAAAAGACAGAGGTGGTAGGTTTGAAGAGAAAGATTGCTGTACAATAAAAAAGATGAAAGGGAAGAAAGCCAACCCCAAACAAATATAAAGATATTAAGATAAAGAATGAATTGTTAAACTTTAAAGAATAAAAGAGAACAAATATGAATAAATAGCAATAATTAGAAACACACATACAAACATACAATGTATTTTCTTTGAACAGAGTATTTGGCTGGTTCACAAATTTAAACAGTTGTAGGAGATTAGCACCCACCCCTTTCCTAGAAGAATGAAATATTTTGGGAAATATTAAAAAGGCAGAATATTATATTTCCCTGGATGAGAAATGGAGAAGCATATTTTACAGACAAAGCAGCTCCCACCTTCCTGCCCCCCACCCTTTGTTAATGGGCCAGAGGCAGAAAGTCAATCCTTTGTCAAAGGACATTTGCAACACAATAGCAACAGAAACTAACACAATGGGCCCCATCAAGCCATGTGATCCTGTCCACCATTAAACCATCTTTCCAAGCAGTCTCCATGTTTCCAGTGTCTTTTTCCCCACTTGGAGCAGAACCCAGAAGGATATTTCTTCCAACACAGTGTTTAGTCATTTCAATTAAATTTACAATTTCTATATTTCCTTTTTGGCATATTTATTCCTCATCTATTTTTTTAAAAAACCAATATTACCCTTCATCCTCATCTCTAATCTTAATCAAATTCAATTTTTCCCTTCTATTCTATATTATACCCCTTCTATTTTTATATCCATCTTCACATTGGTTAATTATGTAATTATGTAATACAGTTGTTTAAAACAAATTCAACATTTTAATATAAATCAATTAGTTATATAACTATCTTTTTTGTATATTAATCAATATGAACATGAATATTCCAATTATTTCCATGCAATCCAATTTCTTACAAATCAATTAATTATATTTACCAATAATAATAAACCAAATAATTTCCCCCATATATTCCTCCAAACCACAACTTAACCATTTCTGCTTTCAACACAATATACAATTAATAGTATCTCAATTATTACAATTCCCTAGTTAAATAGAGCTTTTTTTTCTTTTGTGTTTTAAATTCTTGAACTCTCCTCTTTTGCCCTAAATTTCCCATTGTTTGCACCTATCTTTTTTGGTGAGCAAAAAGAAAAAGAACTCTCTCTCCCTGCCTCATTTTGTCACGCTGCAGCAAAGACCCTTTCAGTTTCATTTTAGCTAGGGGAAAAAAAATTGCTCCAGCACTCTTTTGCAGCTTGGAAAACAAGAGCTTGCAAAGGAGCCTGCACAAAACAGCTGAGAGCAAATCAGCTAAAGGGGGGGGCAGCTAATCAATTTATGCTAATTAACCTCTGCTGAACCTAAAAGAGGCTGTTTTTTCTATTTTTTGCAGGCACCGATCTTCTCATTTGTTTTCTTTTAACACTGATCTGTTGCAGGGCGGCCCTTTGAAGCCCGGCGGAAAGAATTTAAACAGTTTTTTTTCCCTCTAGCCATTAGCTGGGACTCAGGAGGCAGCAATAGATTGGGGGTGGGCGGGGTAAGCGAATGGCAACCGACCGGCAATCCAACAGAGGCAGAGGGTGAGGGTGAGTGAAGGCATAGGGGGGAGAGAGGGCTTTGGCGACCCCTGTGAAATGACCCCCAAAGGAGTCGCGACCCCCAGGTTGAGAACCGCTGCTCTAGGGTTTTGTTAAAGATGAGAATGTCATTCAGGTACACAAGGACCCCTTTGTATGGGTGGTCATGCAGCACATTATTTATCAGCTGCATGAAGACGGCAAGTGCTCCCTGCAACCCAAATGGAACCTGAACTAGAAGTTACCAAGGGGGCAGTTGAAGGCAGTTTTCCACTTGTCTCCTTCTTTGATTTGCACCTGGTAGTATGTCTCTCATAGGTCCAGTTTGGTGAACACCTTCTCCTTTGCAGGTGGGCCAACATTTCTTTCATAAGGGGGAGCGGGTAGATGATCTCCACACATAAAGCATTAATTTCTCTAAAATCCACTCACAGTCTCATTGACACTTTTCCTTAAAAAGGATCAGGGCCGCCACCTTAGATTTCACTGGCTGGATGAATCCACGGGCTAGGTTGACGTTGATATACTTCCTTAGCTCTTTCATCTCGTTTAACAATAGCAATAGCACTTACACTTATATACTGCTTCATAGTGCTTTTTACAGCCCTCTCTAAGCAGTTTACAGAGTCAGCATATTGCCCCCAACAATCTGGGTCCTCATTTTGCCACCTCGGAAGGATTGAAGGTTGAATCAACCTTGAGCCGGTGAGAGTTGAACTGCTGAACTGCAGCTAGCAGTTAGCTGATGTAGCCTGCAGTACTACACTCTAATAACCACTGTGCCATCTCGGCTCTTTTGGGGTCATGGAGTACATCTTTGGCTTGGGCAGTTTAGCCCCTGGCACAAACTCGATTGCGCAGTCAGTGGAACAGTGAAGGGGCAACAAGTTGGCTGAATGCCTCTGTTATGTCCCGGTATTCTCTGGGGATTTGGGGGGTGCCTGGGAGTGGTTGCGAGGCGGTCTCGTCTCGCCTACTCGTCCCATTTGATGTCATCCTATGGTCAGGTGAACTCCCCTCCAGCAGCCAGACATGGAGGCGAGGCCCTTTCAGTATCCTCAGCTTTCTGTAGCCATCTTTCCACATGATGGTGGGTTCCCGCTTGTCCAGCCACAGCAATCCCAGGATCATGGCCTCTCTCATTTTTGGTGCCATGACGAATCAGTAGTGCTCCCTGTGCCGGCCCATTTCCAGTCTAACCCCCCCCCCCCCCGATTAATGATCCATTGACCTGTTCAAAACATATGGGTTGGGTCATTTTCTTCGTCCGGATCCCCAGCTTTAGGACAGTGGGCAGGTTGATCAAACAGTGAGTACAGCCCGTGTTGATTATCACCTCTAGTTCCCCCTGGGCCCTGGTCTTTGGCACTATTATCTTCGATTTTATGGTGAAGAGGCAGATTTGTTCACTCACCTGGCGAAGGTCAACCTCGCCTTCATCCTCGCTGTCACAGGCCATGGCACTCCTTCTCCCTCAGCTGAGGGGGGGGGAGGCCGGAGACCTCTGCAGCCTTTGCAGAGCAAATTTTCCTCCTTCCCTCCTCCTGCATGTCTTCCTCCTCCACTTGGTTGAGTCAGGAATTTTTGCCTCTGGTGTGGGGCTGCAGATGTGGGGTTTCTGCAGCTCCACAGGCCTCTCATTTGGCTGTGGGGGGGGAGTTCCTCTTGGCCCCTTTGCGGCGGTTCTAGCAATGGGCTGTCAGCCAAGCAGTCACCTCTTTGGTTGGCCCTTGACTCACTCCTGGGCTGCCAACTGGTGAGGTGGAGGGATCGGTGTGGGAGGCGGAGGCCTGTCTAAGATAGGGACCCATCCCTCCTGGATCCAGCCACAGCTGGGGGGGGTACTCCCAGTTGGGCAGTTCCAGGTCCCTCCGGGGGGGGCTGGGAGGCTGGCCATTGAGCCTCCTTCCTCATTGGGTTGCTCCAGCGATCTCCCTAGGGCCAGACTGGGTGGCGCTGTCCTCCACTCCCCAGACCCTCACTCACTCAGGTTCTGCTGGTCCGAGCTCTGGTTCCCAGAGCTGCTCAAGGGTCCCATGGATCCAGCAAGGGCTTCACTCAGCCGGGGGGGGGACCACCTGCTGAGCCGGTGCTTCAGAGGTCATCTTTGATCCATGGTGGGGCAGCAGGCCTGTGTGGAGGAGTGGTTGGTGAGTGGGGTGAGCCACCTCCTTTGTTAGGTAGTTTCCAGGGCTCCTCTGGGACCAGCCTAGGCAGCACAGTCCTCCCTTCCCCGGGGCCCAACTTGCCCAAGCTTGGCCGGCTGGGGCTTTGGCAGCTGCTGCCAGTGAAAGCTTCTCCCAGCCATGGAGGAAACCGCCAGCTAAGCCAGCACTTTGGACATGGGTTTTCATTCTGCTGCAAGGCAGTAGGCCATTGGGGAGGCTGGGACAGCCCCGGCAGCTGCAGCGGGTGATGGGCAAAGACCCATAGTACATGGGGCTAGCTGCAACCTGGGCCTTAATTCCTGCCGGGCTGCACTGGTCCTGCCAGCTGGAGATGGGGATGGTCAGACAAGTGGTCTTCTCTGCAGCATCCCAGCAGGCTCTACTGTGACCTCAGGCAATCATGGCTTGCCCTGCTGGAGTCCCTTGGGAGGATCCCCAGGTCCTGTCTGTGGCTCTCCTTTGGGGGATCATTTGGCCTGGACTCACCCAGAGTTGATGGGCCTCATTCTCTCCCTCAGGCGGTGATGGCCATTGTCCCTTCTGCTACACCTCAGGTAGGTTTCCTGCTGATCATCGGGACAAACCACAGAGCCAGATGTCTTCCTTCTCTCTGCCTGGGTTTTCTCCGGCTGGCACTCAGGCTTTGGGAGCTGGCCACATGCTTCAGCTGGCCGCCAAACACTCATGGGGGCCTGTTGCTTGTTCAGGTAGCCCCCATCATCACCATCTGGTTCTCTCCCTTCCTTCTCCATTCTTCCGTCTTCCCCGAGTCTTCCTACTCCCTGGGGCTGCCCAGGGAGCAGCCGGGGCTCAGGACTCTGGAATTTAGCTCTGGTTGGAGTGAAGTATTTTGGAGTACTGTCTTAATGTCAGGTTCCAAGTAATCCACCCATTATAAATCGAACTCTGAGGCATTCCGTTTCCTCAAAGAACAAATTTTTTTAAATACATCATCTTGGCATGAACTGGTAGAAAGCCAGTATTGAAAGTTCCCATGCTTTCCACCCCAGTATAAGTAAGAGTTTCTCAATTTTCCAAAACAATCTGCCACATTGTCCAACTGAGTTGAGAGCTGGTTGCTTGGCAACTTCTCTCCTCCTCCTCCTCTAGCCAGCCAGCCATTGGAATGTACCTGACTCATTGGCTAGTTATGTTGTTTTGGCTGAAGACTCCATCCTCCTCAACTCTCCCCCCTTCAGTTCCAAACTGTGTCAAACTGAATTCATGTTAGAGTAACCAAGGATATATAAACAATCCCACACCCCGATCAGATTCAGGCTTCACATCATACATGAAATGGTAGAATTGTTCCTAAGAAATGTTTTGTGCAAAATAAAACCAGCATTGTGTGTGCCTGCATGTGTTTTAATGCTTAATGCTTTTCAAAAGCAAGCCTTGGAGCCTGTGGGAGCTTGGATGGAAAATAACACACTTCATCCGAACCTTGGTAAGATGGAGTGGCTATGGGTAGAACCCTCTCCATGTGGGAATTTATAACCTTTGGTCTTGGAAGGGGATGCACTGCACCAGACAGACCCAGTGTGTAATCAGAGAGTCCTCCTAGACTCATGGCTCCTCCTGGACTCCTACAGGGGCAGGTGAGAATTGTGCATAGGAGGGCCTTTGCTGAACTTTGTGTTAGGTGTCTGTTACACCATTTCCTGGATAGGGAGGGTCTCCATTCCATATCACAACTCAGATTCAGTACCAATCATTTTCTCAGTTATCTGGGCTGTCTTTCCAATCTCATGCTGAATACTCTTAGCAGCTATTAAGATTGTTGGATGAGCAGGCACAAAAACAGCCAGGGAAGTGATTGAAGCATGAGAAACAAGCCTCTTGTCAGTCAACAGTGCTGATTTATCACCAGCCTATCAAGTACTTAGAAGGTGAGGGCTGGGCAGCACAAGCAAATGACAACTAATAACTTAAAAATCAGCCATCAACACACCCCAATCAATATCTAAAAAGCCACTTACAACAGGCACTATAAATACCACACAGACAACAGCTGTGTTGTCTGCTAGAGAGAAGTTGCTGCTGCTAGAGAGAAGTTTCCTGAAGATGGGCTCCAGCATGAGCCTGAAAGCTTGGAAGACAAAACCTTTGGTCACCCAAATTGGACCTTAATTGGGAATCTAGCACTGGGGAGACATAATCTTAAAGAATAACAACTCAACCAGAAGCCATGCTGTACTATTACATGCAAATATTCTCAGGCATAAAAGAAGTAGATTAGGATATGTAATTATAAAGTTGGAAACTAAGATTTGTTCATGTCTGGAAGCTTGACCTTATTCTTTTTTTTTAAAAAAAAATAATATTTATTGAAATTTCAATATTTAAAACACAGTACAAAAGTACAACACAAAGAAAAAAGAAAAAATAACATAGAAAAATAACATAATAAAAATTTTCCACTAATAAGGAGCCTTGGTAGTACAATGGTTTAATGCACCCTGTTATTAACACAGCTGTCTGCAATTTCTGCAGGTTCGAATCTTACCAGGCTCAAGGTTGACTCAGCCTTCCATCCTTTCTAAGGTAGGTTAAATGAGGACCCAGTTTGTGGGGGCAATAAGCTGACTTTGTATAAATATACAAAAGTATGAAGGCTATTGCTTAACGCATTGTAAGCCGCCCTGAGTCTCCAGAGAAGGGCGGCATATAAATCAAATTAAAAAAAAACAAAAACAAAACAGCTATTCTATATCGGTATCTCTATCATAACAAACATATTTACAAAAGTTCTAATTCTATATATCTCTATCTTAAATTACATCCTTATTTATATTACAATTACCTCTATTCTTAATTCAATTTCATATCCTATATTTCTTCAACAATTTTAATTTCTACATAATATATTTAACAGATTATCCCTTATTTTTTTTGTCTCCTCTCAAGCCAGGAATACCATCTGTTCCAAATTTGATAGTACTCAGTTTCCTCCCTCTCCTTCATTTCCATGGACAGTCTGTCCATTTCTGCACAATCATAATTTTTTTAAATTATAATTTGGTCTGGAGGAATATCTGGTTGTTTCCAGTTCTGTGCTAGGACAAGTGTATTGTTATATATTGTAGTTTTTTCTCTATTTTTCCTTCAAGAATGCCCAAGAGAAAGAGTTCTGGCTTCATCTCTATTTTCTGTTCTGTTATCCCCTCCAGCCACTTTCTTATCTTACACCAGTATTTTCTAATTTTAGGGCAGGTCCACCACATCTGGTAAAACGTTCCTTGTTTATGACCGCACCTCCAACATTCCGGGGACCTGTTCAAGAACATCTTGGCCAATCTCACTGGTGGCAGGTGCCATCAATAAAACATTTTGTAGAGGTTCTCCTTGTAAGCAGCTGACATCATTAGCTTGTAGTTTCTCTCCTCCAATCTATCCCATTGATCTAATTGAATATTATGACCAAAATTTCTCACCCAACTAATCATTATCTCTTTCACAGTTTCTTCTTCCATTTTGAATTTGAATAAAAAATTATACATTTTTGTAATCATTTTTCCCGTGTTCCTAATAATATCTTGTCAGGTTCCAATTGTTCTGTATATATACCATGTTGTTCCTGGTCTTTTTTGTATTTTGTTCTAATTTGCAGGTATGGCCACCAATCAATTTTTATCCCCTGATTTCTTAAATCCTGCTCTGATTTTAAGTTTCCAAATTCATCTAAAAGTTCCGAGTATTTTATTACTTTGTTTATGTCCAATACATTGGGATAGATTATGGCTTTCATTGTTGAAATCCAAACTGAAACTTTCATATAGTGATTTTTCCTTATATTATCCCAAATATTTAACAAAGCAGTTCGCACTAGATGTCTCTGGAAATATGTGTGGGTTTTGTTTTTTCCTTCCCATAAAAATGTGTGCCATCCCAATTGAAGATCATGGCCTTCCAATGTTAGTACCCTCTTATTTCTTAATTGAACCTAATCATTTAGCCACGTTATTGCCGCTGCTTGATAATATAGTTCCCAATTCTGGAATCCTGAAGAAGTTTGCATTTTATTCAGGCTTTTTTCCCCACGAAAATAAATTTACCTATTATTCTACTCAACTGATCAAAAAATACTTCCCCTAATCTTATTGGAATTGTTTGAAATAAATAAAACAATTTTGGTAGTATATTCATTTTTATTATGGAAATTCTACTGACTAAAGATATCTGTAATTTTGCCCAAATGTTTAAATCTTTTTGTATTTGTTGTACCAATTTATCATAATTATCCTCTTTTAATGTAGAACATTTTGCCGTTAACCAAATTCCCAGATATTTTACCTTTTTGACAATTTGAATCTCCAATTTCTCTTCCAATTCCTCATCTAGCCTTTTGGTACAATTCTTTGTTAATATCTTAGTTTTTTCCTTGTTTATTTTAAATCCAGCCACTTTACCAAATTCTTCCACTTCATGAATCAAGATGGTTCCTGTCTCCAAAGGATCTTCTATAATAAAAACCAGATCATCTATGAAAGCCTGAATTTTATATTCCTCCTGTTTAATTTTCAACCCTTTTATCATTTGATTTTGTCTAATTTGTATTAATAATATTTCCAATGATAGTATAAATAAGAGGGTGACAAGGGACATCCCTGTCTTACCCCCTTCGTTATACTAATCCTCTCTGTTATTTCCCCATTTATTATTATTTTGGCCGATTGTTTCAAATAAATTGCTCTGATCATGTCTGTAAATTTCTGCCCAAAATTCATAATTTCCAATTGGTTAATAAGAAAGTTCCAGTTTAGATTGTCAAATGCTTTTTGAGCATCTACAAACATTAATGCCAGCTGCTAATCTGGGTGGGCCTCATAGTATTCTAATGAATTCATAATCATTCTTGTATTGTTCCTTACATGTCTATTTGGCAAAAATCCATTTTGGTCCAAATAAATAATTTCATTTAATATTTTTTTGGTTCTTTAGCGATTATTGTTACGAATATTTTGTAATCCACATTAAGTAGCAAGATTGGCCTATAGTTCTTGATTTGCTGTGTATTTGTAGGATCTTTTGGGATAAGTGATATCAGCGCCTCCATCCATGACTTTGGTAGTTTGGATTGCCCTAAAGCTTCATTGTATATGGTCAACAGTAACATTTCTACAGGTCCCTGTATCTCTTTATAGATTTTCATATCTGGGGAGTCTTGCATTTTACATCTAATTCTCCCAGTTGCTCCCAAAATAAGACATCCCCTGATAATAAGCCCAATTGGGCTTTTGAGGGCATGGCAATAAGGCCAGATGCTTATTTCAGGGTTCAAAAAAGTATAAGACAGGGTCTTATTTTCGGGGAAACACGGTAGTTCCAATTGCTGTTTCCTTTTTTTCTTTGTTTCTCCTCGCCCCATATGCCATTGTTAGACCTTTAATATAGGCCTTAGTTGTATCCAAAGATTCTGCAAGGTCGTATCTTCATTTGAGTTTCCCTTCAAGAAGTCCAGTTCTTTCCCCATCCATTGTACATATTTTTTTCTCTTTTATCACCCTTTGGTTCATGGTCCATCTTCCCTTTGTTTTTACTCTCCCTTTCCATTTTAATATCAGCGGGCTATGATCTACCCATGAATTTGATGCTATTTTTATCTCCTCTATATTTTTGCTTAATTCTGAATCCATCCAAATCATATCTATCTTGGACAATGAATCGTGTGGGTTAGAATAAAAAGTATACTGTTTTTTGTGTGGATTTCGTTCTCTCCAGATATCTTTTATATTCAACTCTTCCATCATGTCAAAAAAAGTAGGCGGTAGTATCTTCCTCTTCTTATTTTTTTCCCTGATAGATAATCTTGATTTGAGTCTACGACCGCATTAAAATCTCCCAATAAACACACATTTTCACTCTCCAATTCTATTATTTTTTTATGTAAATTATAATAAAATTCCCCGTGTTTGGTATTCGGTGCATAGATAGCTGCCAATAAAATCTTTTTTGGATTTATTCTTATTTCAGTTAATAAAATTCTTCCTTCCTCATCACCAAAAATTTGTCTCGGTTGTAACCAATCTTTAATATAAACTACTACTACTCTCTTTTTTTTGTGATGCAAGAGCTGAATAAAATTTTCCTAGTTTGGGAGCTTCTAATAGGTGTCCTTGTTCTCTTTTAATGTGGACTTCTTGCAAACATACAATGTCTGTTTTATATTTTTGAAGTCTGGGTAGAATCTGCCTCCTTTTGGCTGGAGTGTTTAAACCATTTATGTTAATCGAAATTAATTTGATTTCTTCTTCCATTTTATCTTCTATTGATGGCCCTAGTTCCTTTCCTTAGTCTCATTTCTCTTTGTGTCTTCAACTTTGCCCCTGTTCTTTCCTGTTGTTCTCTTTCAACCCTCTCCTGTGATTCAGTTTCCAATTCCTTTCCTTCTTCCTGACTCTTCTCTTCTATCTCCTCCCCACTCTTCCTCTCCTCATCTATTGCTATACATTGATCATAGAATTCCTGAGCTTTATCTGTATCTAGCCTAATTTTTTTGTCTTGCCACATCACTAGCAAGCCTTTTGGGATAAGCAAGTGGAACATTATTTTATATTTCACAAGTTGAGAGGAGAGGAAATGGTAGTTTCACCTTTGCTCCCTTACTCTCCTAGGTATTTGTTTGAGTGTCAATATCTCTTTCCCTTTATATATCAGTGATGAGTCCTGTGTTCTCCTATAAATTTCGTCCTGAATAGTTTTTTGTGTGAATCATATATTTACCTCACATGGCAACTTATGTCACCATGCATAGTTTGTATGCACTCTGTACAATTCATACCATTTTGCAAATCAATCCTATCCATCCTCAAGTTATCAGCCAACAACTCAATCATAAGATTCAGGAGGTCTTCTTTATTTTCTAATATATTTTGGAATCTTAGGTAGAACGCAAATTTGTCCATTTCCAGATATGTTATCACCTCTTCAAGCTCTCAGTTCATTGCCATCAGTTATTTTTTCTGACTCCTCTAGTTTTTTCTCTGTCTGTTCCGTTCTTACTTCCACAGTTTTTATTCTTTGCTCGTTCTTGGCAATTGTCTTTGTATATCTCCCATTCTATCATCTGGTTTCCTAATATCCTCTTTTACTTCACCCATGTCATTCTTTAGTTCCTCATGGTTTTTTCCAATCAATTCTTGGGTTTTCAGCATCACCTCCTGAATCATATTTAGAGTTGTCTGCATGCTCTGTAGATTCATTGCCGACCCTGCCTTCTCACCTCCCAGCACATCTCCTATCAATTTCTGGCCTGCTGGAGAGGCAGTCATTTGCATAATTTTCTTTACAGTTTTTGTAGTTGTCGCTGTACTTGTCATATCCAGTTTCCCCCCCAAAATTTTCCACAATACCATAAAATATCTAATTCCTTTCTCTTCCAGAAGCTACCTTTCCAATAACAATTCTTTACTATTTCTTGCTTCTATTACATTACTCACCTAGTTTACCATCAATTAGATTTTACAGTTAGCTAAGTAAGATAATCAAATAGATAGTATAATTATATCATTAATCCTACCATTCTATTCCACCAACAATTTCACTCTAAATTTATTAAATATTACCTAAATAGACTAAAAATATAATACCTCAAAGACAAGAAGAGAAAAGAAAAGAAATAAAGTATAAATTAATTAACACTATTTAAAACTAACTTTTATCAATCAAATTCAATACCATAAATTTAATCTGTAAATTTTATAAATTTAACAACTTAGTCCATTTATCTATTTATACGAAATCAATCAATTCAGTGTTGAATAATAACAATGAAGATAATAAAAAAAGTTTAAATATACACCTTGATATTTACTATAAGATAATCAGTATAAATAATATACACATCTGGCCACTGATCTTCCCAATCCAAAGTCTTCTGCTGGTTTTAAGCAATTCTTTCACTCTCCTACTTCGTTACACTGTCCACAGCTCTTCCGTTTATTACTTTCTAGGTCCTAGATCCAGTATGTCTGCTCCTGCTAATATGCACTGTCACTGTCACTTCACTTCACTCTCCAAACCTTGTCTTTTCAGTTGTTGTGTCCACAATCTCCAATCGTTCACTCCCAATCACTACAGGTTCAAAAACAATAGTTCTTTCTCACCAATTACAATGTTCTTTCTTTTCCTTTCAACTCTTCTGATCACCTTTCCTCTTGTCAACCTTCTTCCCAGACTTCCACTCCACTGCCAAAGCGCCGCTATTTCCCTCTTTGGAGCCTCACTTGTCAGTCAGTTTGTAAATTCCAGCAGATTGTGGAAGCAGCCCAGTAACTCACTCTGTCCTGTCTCTAGCCACCGATACTTCTCGCTGCTTTTCACTCCTTGCTTCCTTCCCCATTTAGGTAACTCACCACGTCTCCAGATCTGACCATTACAACTGGTCTCTTTCATGCCAAAATTCAAGGGGTTCCTCTTTCCATAATGGGAGATCGCGCTTCTCCCCATTACCCCAAGAGTGTCCTCTCTACAGAGCCAACACCTCCAAGGTTGGGTCTCATCTCTACCAGCTTCCAGGTGCGAAAATTCACTCCAAGAAAATGGGGCGCCGTTTTCCTGAAGAGCAACACCGTGATGTCACCCCAGAAGTCTTCAGCTTGACCTTATTCTTATGCAGATGTTTCATGTATATCAAGCTGATGATATACATGAGTGCCAGTTCTCATAACTATTTTAGTGTGTATGTTGAAAAGATTTAGGATTTTGCTGTGGATGACAAAGTCATCAACCAGGCTCTGTTAACTCTCTTACCAAGTTTAATTAAAGTTTATTATTTCTTCATTTAATTTATTTATATGTACTTCTCAGGCTGAAGCATCTCAAAGTAAAAAACATCTTACAGTAAAAACAGTATAACATACCCAATGAATAATAGATTAAAATAAATTATTTTATTTGCTGCATTTAATATAAAACATTATTAAAACTTCCATTAAAAAGAGATGGAAAAAATATACATCCTGTGGATAAAATAGTGGACTTGAGTACCCACCATAGAGAATGCCTGCTAGAAAATAACAGTGAGATAGCACTTGGCAATTCATATTACATATATGAATTGCCAAGTGCTATCTGACTAATTAGAAGGCAATCTAATTAGTGTCCTGAGTTGAGGGTTTTTGAGTAATTTGTATGTTGTAGTCAAAATCATGAGGCTAAGTTGGTAGCAAATTGGCAGTCAGTATAGTTGCTTCCATAAAGATGTAACATGTAATCTGGTTGCCCAAGTAACTGCTCCAGACTGCTCCAGTTTCAGTCTCTTGACCTAAAGGAAAGATAGCCTCATATAGGCTGTACATTGCAGTAAACAAAACATGGAATTACTAATGTGCAAACAACTGCAGCTAGGCTATCCCTGTTCAGAAAGGGTATATCAACGATATTTGAGAGCCAATTTGATGTTGTGGCTAAGGTGCTGGGTTGGAAACCAGGAGCCTGTGAGTTGTAGTCTTTCCTTAGACATGAAAGCCAGCAGAGTGACTTGGGCAAGTCACTCTCAGCCCAATCTACCTCACAGGTTGTGGAGAAAATAGGATGGAGCATTTGATAAGTATGTTGCCTTGAGTGCATATGGAAAAGAAAAGAAAAAAGGGGAGGGGAAGGTGAAGGGGAGAAGGAGGAAAGGAAAGGAAAGGAAAGGAAAGGAAAGGAAAGGAAAGGAAAGGAAAGGAAAGGAAAGGAAAGGAAAGGAAAGGGTAGGGTAGGGTAGGGTAGGGTAGGGTAGGGTAGGGTAGGATAGGATAGGATAGGATAGGATAGGATAGGATAGGATAGGATAGGATAGGATAGGATAGGATAGAATAGAATAGAATAGAATTTTTTATTGGCCAAGTGTGATTGGACACACAAGGAATTTGTCTTGGTGCATGTGCTCTCAGTGTACATAAAAAAAGATACTTCATCAAGAATCATAAGGTACAACACTTAATGATAGTCATAGGGTACAAATAAGCAATCAGGAAACAATATCAATATAAATCATAAGTCATAAGTGGAAGGAGATAAGTGGAAGGAGATGGGTGGTGGGAACGATGAGAAGATTAATAGTAGTGCAGACTTAGTAAACAGTTTGACAGTGTTGAGGGGAATTATTTGTTTAGCAGAATGATGGCATTCGGTAAAAAACTGTTCTTGTGTCTAGTTGTTCTGGTGTGCAGTGCTCTATAGCGTTGTTTTGAAGGTAGGAGTTGAAACAGTTTATGTCCAGGATGTGAGTGGTCTGTAAATATTTTCACAGCCCTCTTTTTGACTTGTGCAGTATACAGGTCCTCAATGGAAGGCAGGTTGGTAGCAATTGTTTTTTCTGCAGTTCTAATTATCCTCTGAAGTCTGTGTCTGTCTTGTTGGGTTGCAGAGCCAAACTAGACAGTTATAGAGGTGCAGATGACAGACTCAATAATAAATAAATGAATAAATAAATAAATAAATAATAGGAAAGGAAAGGAAAGGAAAGGAAAGGAAAGGAAAGGAAAGGAAAGGAAAGGAAAGGAAAGGAAAGGAAAGGAAAGGAAAGGAACATCGGGTTTCCTGGGCTTGGTCTTCCAGTGGCAATGATAACTCTAAAACTACCCTCTCAAAAACATATATTTATTTTTTGTGAGGAAATATAACTTGTTTAGCACAAGGAAATTCTCCAAATCCCAAACCCAGGAACAGTCTCCATATTTTGGGAAATCAGTCTCAATTTATTTGCCCTTAAGTGACCTATCACTGCATCCACAATTTGTTCAAAATATGCCCACTTTTTCATAATTCAGATTTTATGGACAAGTAGATGTCATTCCTATATTGATGAGACATACTCCCCCAATTCCTAATGGCTACCCTGAGTGGCTTTGGTACCACAATAATGTCCCATGCTATTCTACAGCATAGCTGTAGGTGAAAACTACTAATATTCCATATTGCTCTTTGAAACCAACCCTGAAAGTAGGAACAGAGCCATTATAAAATAGTGGCCACAATCCTCAACTAACATGAAAATAGTCCTAGGAAAATACTCTGCCCAAACTCATGAAAAATCACTGACAGATCAAGCTGGATGGAATTTATCACAATCCATTCAATCTCAGGGTAATTGTGGCTCAATCTGTTAAAAAACTAGCTGAAAAGGCTAAAAATGATTGCTATCCTTCAAGAGCATCTACTACACAAAATGTATATTTGTGATCGGGTAGTAGTTAACAAAATCCTCTGGATACAGAGAGGATATTGTTAGTTATTGCTACCTCTTTCTGTAAGCCAAAATAGGCAAGAATCAAGAAAGAACATAGTAGGCTGGTGTGTATGTGGTATGTGGTGTGTGGGAATGACCTTGGGACTGGGTAAAGGGATGCAGCCAAGGGAATTATCAGATGAATGATGGCTGAGCCCACACAAGAAGGGTAGATCGGAGGGACCGGAAGTTGATGCCGCAGCGAGACGGACGCGTGATTTTGGGGCTCCAGAATCGCCACCGATAGCCCTGCTGTCAGATGGTCCAGTTTGGACCCCACAGTTTAGGTTTGACTGTGGCAGTGGAGGGCACCTCCTGTTGATCTCAGGGACATCGCAAAGTCCCTGATTGATCCAGGAAAGCCCTTTTTCTGGCAGCGGGGAAGCAGCCATTGCGGCTGCCAAGGCTGGGGCAGCTTCGGAGGAAGAAAGAGGAATGACAGCTATCCGATCTGGTGAGAGAGCTTTATTTTGACTGACAAGTTCACCTTAAGAGATGAGTGAGTGGATGATTATTTAAAAGAAGTTAAGTGGTGAATTTATTTTGAAATAGACTATTTGAAACCCGATTGTTGATTGGAACGGCTTTTAAACTAATTTTTTTTTTAAGACTGAGACTGGACTGAATGAGAAGAGAAGGGAAGGCATTGGTTTTTGCAACAGTGCTTTGTTTTTTAAAAAAAGAAAGAATCTTGTCTGAATTGTGATTGATCCATTGTGAAGCCTTTTTTTTCCTTTTCTCTGATTTTTTTTCTTTTATAACTTTTCCTTTTTTTAAAATTTTTTTTTAACTTTCAATAAAGAAGATTTGGATTTTTAAAGTAGGAAAGCTAAGAGAGTGAAAGTGCTGCCATCTACTGGGGAAAAGAAAAGAATAGAAGAAATTCAGCTGCAATGTATCCAGGCAGAAAGATCAAAGATATATTGTAGCCAAAATAATAACAAAGTGGCTCTGAGCTCCAGCTTGTTTAGCATAAGTGAAGAGAACATCTGAGACAGTATTTATCTGCATTATTGATTCAGGTGCTTTTGGCGATTTTGAAGTAGGAGCCTTGGAAAAGTGTGAAGGGGAATTTTCCTCTCTATTATCATCACTCCTTTGGGCAGCTACTGTTATTCTCTCTTCCTGAGGCTTATATGTGAGACTCTCTGTATGCTTTCCGGTTAAATATAAGGAAAGATCTTTTTTCATTTTGAGGCTTTTTAAGGATTGAATCAAATTGGATTTAGGCATTCAAGAGCCTGAAGCTCTTTTCTTTTTCTTTTTCCTTTTTCTTTTTTCCCCCCTATCTCTTATGTTTTTTTTTCTCTCCCCCCCCCCATATTGTTCCCTATTGTGGATTTTTGATTTTGGACTTCTATATTTTTATAATTCATCATTTTTTTCCCTCTCCCCTTGGTATTTTGTTTACATGAAATTTTCTCTCTCTCTTTTTTTTCCTTTCTATTTTCCTTTTTAATGGAATCTTAGTTGGATTAGGGTTTGGAAGAAACTGAAGAGTTGGCTTTTTCTTTTTTCTTCTTCTTCTTTTTCCATATTTGATTTTTCGCCTTTTTGCCTCTCCTTTTCCTTTTCCCTTCTTTGGTTCTCTCTTTGTTTTTTGTTTTTTAATTTTTTATCTCCTCTCTTGGTCTTTACACCCGTGGATTATAATAAAATGAGTAAAAAAAACAGTAACAGTGGGAGCTGCAACCACATCTTCTGCATCTCCATCTGGAGGACAACGTCCGATCTAGACCATGACACAACAAGAGAAAGAGAAAGAAGCGTCGCTACAAGCAATTTTGAGCGCAGTTCAGAGGATGGAACAACAATTACTTAAGACAGATGAGAATGTCCAACGGATGGAACAATAACTAATAAAGACAGACGAAAAAGTGGTTAGCATCCAACAGGCAATGTCAAAATTTGAAGGAAGACTACAAGAGTTTGAGAAGAGGGATGACCAAAAGGGGGAAAAAATGAAAGATTTTGAAAATAGACTGAGAGAGGTGGAAAGTGAAAGAAGTGTAGTAGTGGAACTGGAAATGGATAGAGCAGAATTCTATCTTAGATTTCAAAATGTGGAGGAAGAGAAAGGAGAAAATCTTGTGAATGTCATGATTTCTATGCTTGCTGATGCTTTGGAAATACCTAGAAAGGAGATGGCATATGGTGTAGACAAGATTTATCGAGTTCACACTAGATATGCTATGCGCAATAAATTACCAAGAGAAGTCCATATAAGATTTACTAAGAAATCGATCAAAGCACAAATTCTTCAAGTGGCGAGAGAAAAAACATTGAAATTCAAGGAGAAGGAAGTGGTAGTCTTGAAACAAATACCAAGGAAAGTGAGAGATACGAGAAGAGAGTATAAATTTTTGACTAAGATACTGATTGAAAAGGGTGTTAATTTTATATGGCTGATACCAGAAGGATTGATTTTAACATGGCAACTGCAAAGATACAGGTTATATACAACTGATAAAGCGAGAGCTTTTTATGAAGATTTTTTAAAGGAAAAGGAAGTGGCAATGGAAACAGAACAAAACCTACAGAAGAGGAAATGTTAATGATTGAATCAATGGAAGGCGCTGTTGGCGGGACTGTGGAATCCAAAGAACAACAGGAAGTAAGATCAACTAGAGCAATAAATCCTACATATAAAATATGAACATGGATACAACAAAATTAATTTCAATAAATATAAATGGACTCAATTCGGCTGTGAAAAGAAGAAAGTTTTTTTTCATAAATTAGAGAAGCTAAATTTTGATATAATTTGTTTGCAAGAAGTTCACATTAAAAAGCAACACGAAAAATTATTGGCACAAACCAAACTTGGGAAAAAATTTTCATCATTATTGCAACACAAAAAGAGAGGCATTGTTCTATATATTAAAAATTCAATAAAAGCGGAACAAATATATGCAGATTCAGAGGGTAGAGTTTTGATAGTGGAGATAATTGATAATAACATGAAGATACTTCTAGTTGCAATATATGCTCCAAGTAACAATCAGAGTGATTTCTATCAAAATTTACATATGAAAATAATCGAAATGGACTATGATAATATATGCATGATGGAAGATTTTAATGGAATAGCAGATGAAAAATTGGACTATAAAACAACAAAAACAGGAAAGCATAATAGAAAGACACTGCCAAACTCTTTCTTTAAAATGATAGAGGAAATAAATTTGAAAGATATATGGAAAATTAGAAATGGGAAGAATAGACAATACACTTTCTATTCAAATAGGCACTCATCTTGGTCCAGGTTAGATATGATATGGACAACAATGGACTTAACTCCGAAAATTGAACAGGTGGAAATAGACACTAACTTATGGGCTGACCATAATCCAGTGATAGTAACTTGGAAAGGTCAAAAAAGGAAAGCTAGATGGACTTTGAATAATACAATTTTAAAAGAAAAAGAATTTGTACAGAAAATGCAAAGAGAGCTGGAGTTCTTCTTTAAGGAGAATAAAAAGGAAGATACATCGATACAAAACCCTTGGGATACAATGAAGGCCTACGCTAGAGGTATAATAATAGACTACATAAAGAAAAGGAATGTGAAAAAAAGACAAACTTTTATAATATTAAAGAATGAATATAAGAGATTTGAAAAGAAACTCCAGAAAGATCCACATACGAAAGATGTAAAAATGAAAATGGATATGCTAAACATAAAATGGATTTACTGGAGAAGGAAGAGCTAGCCCAAAAAATAAGAAGTGCTAAACAGAACTATTTTGAAAATGCAAATAAACCGGGAAGGTGGCTAGCATATATATTGAAAAAAGAAAGGGAATCAAAAAAAATAACGCAACTGATTGATGACCAAGGACAAAGTAAATTTGGAAATAAAGAGATGGGAAAAGTAATACAAGAATACTATAGGCAACTTTATAAAAGAGAACAGGTTGAAGAGGTGAAAGTTAAAAAATACCTACAGAACGCAAAACTATCTGTGATCCCTAAGAACACTGAAGAAATGCTAAATGGGCATATAACAATGATGGAACTAACAGAAGCAATTAAGAAACAAAAAAAAATGGAAAGATACCAGGACCAGATGGTTTGTCTGTTGAATATTATAAGACATTACAAGAATCCTTATGCCTCCCACTTTTGGACGTTATGAATGAAGTAATGACAAATAAAACAATACCCCAATCATGGACTGAGGCTTATATCACACTGATTCATAAAGAAGACACAGAGGGGTATTTTAGAAGGCACCAGATACGTGAAGCTTTGTTTTTGACATGGGAGAAGATAAAAAAATACCATTATTTGAAGATTCCAGTCTGGGTATCTACAATTGAAGCTTTTTCTTATCCAGTGGTATTTGAAGGGGAGCAAATTGTTAGATATAATGAATTATTGGATGAAAAGGGTGAACTTAAATTGAAACAAAACTTAGAAGATCAGGAAATTAAGATAGATTGGTTTTCATACATGCAAATACTTTCCAGATATCGAGAAGACTTTAAACAAGAAGGTATTTATAGTGTTTCGACTGGTTTAGACGAATGGGTTCAGATGACCATATAATTAAAAAGTTATATGGATATTTACTTGAAGCAAAACTGGAAGAAGAACAAGTTAAAGAATCAATGATAGCATGGGGGGAAAATTTTGGTTATAGTATTGATTTAGAAAAATGGCAAAAATTGTGGTCACATAATTATAAAATGACAATGTCAACAGCATATAAAGAGAATTTGTATAAGATTTTTTACAGGTGGCATTTACTCGCAACGAGAATAGCCAGGATGTTTAAGAATATATCGGAGAAATGCTAGAAGTGTCATCAAACTCCAGGATCGTACTACCATATGTTGTGGACATGCGTGGAAGCAAGGAGATTTTGGACTAAAATACATACATGGTTAGAAAAAATGACAGAGACATATTGACTTTAAACCAGAAATATTTTGATTAGGAATTTTACCAGAGACATTTAATAAAGAATTACAATATTTAATTGTGAACATTTTAACAGCGGCCAGAATTGTATTTGCCAAAAACTGGAAAAGAGAGAAGATAATTACTGATGAAGAAATTATTATGAAAATGTTGGACTGTGCTGAAATGAGTAGATTGACATTTGAAATAAGAGAACAGGAAGATAAACAATATTATTTGATATGGGAGATATTTTATCAATGGTTTGACAAAAAAGTATGGAGATGAGATAACATATATGAAATGTTTAAATATTTATCTTTAGTTTAAGTAAAGAATAATTGTTATATGAGGAGATCTGGAGAATTGTAAGCACGAAATGATTTCAACTGATTGAGATGCTGTCTATAATTGTTTGTAAGGATGGTATTTTTATGTTGTTGTTGTGTTTTTATTTTTTTTTATTTTTTTTATTTCTAATCTAAAATAAAACTTTTTTCAAAAAAAAAAAAAAGAAGGGTAGATCGGACAATAGGCTCAGATGATATCCTCCCTAATTTTTGGACTGTAAAGGAGATGGGGTGTAGGGAAAATTACTTTCAGACTTGCAAGACTCTGTTAATGTAGTTTTACAATAAAATAGAGTTAGCTCATCTGGTCGTGTTTCCTGTCTCGTCTATCTAGTAAGACTGACAGCTGAATATTTCATAAATTAAAAATGATTCCATATAACTAAATGAAATACTATGTTTGGTATCTTAATATATACTGTTACAAAACCAGAGATCATATTCAGACATATAGAACCAATTTTATTCTGACAGCCTTACTTTCTCAGGCCTCTAACTATGGGTTTTTTGAAACAAAGAAACATAAAGCACCTCAGAGAATTATGCTGGATGGTTACTTGAGGATGCAATGGAGCCCCAAAAGTGAGCCCTCCCTCCCTCCCTCCCTCTCCCTCCCTCCCTCTCTCTCTCTCTCTCTCTTTCTCTTTCTTTGCAGTTATCATTACCATTCAATAGATATAGTAACATGCATCATGGTGTGTCTGACTGTCTTCATAGTGAGATTTACTAACTGTAGTCTATCTAATTCCTAGTCTGCTTCATTTCATGGAACAATAATTTAACTCAGTAAATAAGTATATTGCAAAATATGCAGACTGTACATTCTCCATTTGGGAATATCACTAGTAATGAGTGAACTCAAATCCCATAGACATTTCTTTTCTAAAAAGCATTTTGTAAATAGCATTTGGCACCAGCAGCTAATGACTCAACTAGTAGGACAGCATAATAGACTCCTCCCCTACTTCTTTTAAATAGTTCTGCTTAGGAAAAAAATTAAACTAAGTTATCAGCTTTCAAATATTCAAATATTTAAATGCTTTCAATAGAACCTAAAACAAATTTTTCTGTTGATCTCATCATTGCAGCAGACCTGGGTAGCATTAAATCTCAAAGGATTATCTGTTATTTGTTTCCTGTATTTCTAGGACATTTTTGCTGTTTTTAAAAAATTCAAATGAAAACAAACTAATAAAATACAGTATATTGCTTTATTTATAAAGTATAAAGTATATCTATCTATCTATCATCTATCTATCTATCTATCTATCTATCATCTATCTATCATCTATCTATCCATCCATCCACCTACCTACCTACCATGTTTCCCTGAAAATAAGACCCTTTCTTATATATTTTTTTGAACCCTGAACTAAGCCATGCACTCAAAAGCCGAATTGGGCTTATTATCAGGGGATGTCTTATTTTTGGGGAAAACATAGTACCTACCTACCATGAATACACAAAGTCTACACACTTTTGTTAAAATGCCAGGTTTCTGAGATGTAAAAAAAATCAGACCAAGATAATCAATGCAGAATTTTTTCTTCCTTTAACATGAGATATATAATTCAATTGAAAAACAACTTGATTTTTAGGAGGGGTAATAATACAAAATATACAATAACATGTTCTACTACTGTGCACACTCCCTTATAAGTAGGGATATGACTTTGTTCAGAATTAATCAACTACATTCAAACTGATCTTAAATAATAGTTAGGTTCCACCTGCCATCAAGTGACTCTCACCAAGTCTATATAAAGTTCTGACATTTACTTACAGAAAAAGCCATGGTATGCAAAGCATAAAAGGGACCTCATCGTTGGAAGTATTAGTCAGGAGAAGAGTACAACAAATTTCCGAGGTATTGGCTATACCATGCAACACAGTCAAGTTAGTAATCACCAAGTGGAGAAATTACGGCACAATAGTGACGTTACCAAGAGGTCTTTCCAAAATTGATGAAAAAGCAAGAAAACTCATCTGACAGGCTGCCATCTGCAGGAATTTCTGGCAAGTAATAGTTGTGTACTACAAGTGACAACAATCTGCCATATTCTTTGTATATTTGGGTTGTGGAGTAGAGTGACAAGATGGAAGCCTTTTCTTACAAAAAAAACCAAAAAACAAAATCCAAGCCTGGCTACATTTGCAAAACCTAGATAAAGTCTTACAAAAGCATGTGAGAAAATGTATTATAACATGAACTTTTTGGCCATAATTCCAAAAAGCATCTTGGGCATAAAAACCACACTATGCATTATCAAAAGTACACCATATCCGTAGTGAAGCATTGTGGTGGCAACATTATGCTTTGGGGCTGCTTTTCTTCAGCTGGAATTGGGGCTTTAGTCAAAGTGGAGGGAATTATGAACATTCCAAATATCATTCCATTTTGGCACAAAACCTGCAGGCTTCTGCTAAAATGCTGAAGAGGAAATTCACCTTTCAGCATGACAATGACCCAAAGCATACCTCCAAATCAATAAAAGGATGTCTTCACAAAAAGATCAAAGTTTTAGAATGGCCACCCAGAGTCCAGATCTGTTGAGTGACCTCAAGAGGACTGTGCACAGGAGACCTGACAGATTTGTAGCGCTTTTGCAAAGAAAAGATTCCCAAGGCAAGATGTGCTATGCTGATAGGCTCCTATTCTAAAAGACTGAACGATATCCTAAAAACAAAAGGTAGTTTTGTAAATATTAGATTAAGGTAACATAGGACAAATATAGGACAAACAGGGACAAGAGTAACAGAGTGCATCCATGAACACCAACTAGCAGTCAGAAAATATGATGAAAACTATTTAATTTCACAACACATGGGCAGACATAACCATAGTTTCAACTAGGAAAGTCCAAAAACACTAAAGAATTTCCGGAAGCCTGGCACATTGATAAATCAGTCATCAACAGCAGTGGTGAAATCCAATTTTTTTTACTCCCAGTTCTGTGGGCGTGGCTTGGTGGGCATGGCAGAGGAAGGATACTGCAAAATCTCCATTCCCATCCCACTCCAGGGGAAGGATACTGCAAAACCCTCATTCCCTCCCCACTCCTGGGGGAAGGATATTGCAAAATCGCCGTACTACTCAAAATTTCTGCTACCGGTTCTCCAGAATCAGTCAGAACCTGCTGGATTTCACTCCTAATCAACAGGCACATAGACATAAACAACATCTATATAATATTGAAAAGAGATAATCAAACAAAAATGGAACAAAAAGACCATTTTACCAGCAATCAACACCAACAGAGATTAACAGCAAAGATTAACATCATGATTAATATTAGACCAACAATCAAGAAGCAAACAATACCCCAATCAAGGAACTGCCAAACAAGCTTAACAGTAAACACCCAACCAAAGAACCATCAAGACCATTCCCATCATCACTGATAAGTCATGCCATTAGAATATAAAATGAGAGCAAACCCCATTCCCTACTAGCACTGATGAAATTATATAGCTCAATTAATCTGCAAGAAAACAACTAAGCTCAGAAAGCACCAAGGATCATTCTTTCAACCCTGAGCTACAAATAATCTCCTTTATCAACAATCTCTATTGTTGAACAGTCATAACATTTGTCTCTCATTTCTGGCAGCATTCAGATGTCTTCAGATATACAGCAGTTCATGTATTTCTCAGCCAACCTGCTATTTGGTATACTGACATGATCAAGAATTAAGATCTATAGCTCAGTACTTCTAAATCAACTGCTTTGAGAAGTTAAATATTTTGTTTCCATCCATTGAACAAACAAAAAGAAACACAGAAGTCATACCAGTAGTGAGTTGCCCCCGGTTTGCACCAGTTCTATAGAACCGGTAGTAAAACCAGTGGGAGGCTCCACCTACCGACCCTGACATCATCAAAACGCTTCTGCGCTTGTGCAGAAGAGCGTGCGCATGCGAGAAAAGCAAGCACATGCATGCGGCCCTGCTGCGAACTGGTAGTAAAGGTAAGTAGAACCCACCCCTGAGTCATACATTACAATCTGCCATCTTAATTTCTTTTCTGTGCTTGTGACTTACTCCTGTATAAAGTATGAAAAGAACAGAATATAGCAGTTAATTATATGATACAGAGCACACAAAAAACATAAATAAACCAAATAAAACATTAATATGTTAAGTACATCATTTTTCTTGTGATTGAGAAAATCTTTACCCCTCAGCTATAACACAACTTTGTTTCTGTTCAGCAGTAATATATTCTTCACTAAATTTCTATTACTGAAAGCAAGATTGACTTTTCTTCCTGATTGGATAATGAAATGGAAATATAGGGTACTGGATTGACCAATTCAGCTAGTTTACATTGCTATCAAGCCACACAGCTTGTGCTGTCAAGCCATGTTTATTTTGTTCTTGTTCTGCTAAGGTCCAGCCCTTCAGTTTTTATAATATTTTTTTCCATTGGGATTTTACTTAATATTCTAAAAACAGAATTTTCAACAATGCAATATCTATACTAAAACTCAAGAGCATTGCAGTCTAAATTAACTTTTGAATTGTATACTATTTCTTATGCTTATAATTGTATTGATTACAGCTATTCCAGTACATGTAATTGGAAAGAGAAGGGGCTACGGATAATAAAGGTATGTGATGATTTTTAAAAAGAACACATTAGAAATACTTCCACTTGTGGTAAGATTAATGTATTTCACAAAAAGAATATTGCATTTATGAATGTTTTTAAAAAATGAATCATATTTTATTTATTTATTTATTTATTAATCCAATTTATATATCACCCTTCTCCCCAGGGGGACTCAGGGCCGTGGACAGCCAAACTTAAAACACATATAGTACAAAAGTTAAGAGAAAACTAAAATAAATTAAATCATCGGCATTTCCAATTTAAAATCCCAGATCTGCAAAATCGAAAAGTTCCCAATTTAAAACCCAGAATCAATAAAATCGAAAATTTAAAAACCCCATTAAAACCATTTAAGCTAGGCCAGCTTGTTGGAATAAATAAGTCTTCAGGGCCTTTCGGAAAGCGCGGAGGTCCAGGATCAGTCGTATTCCAGGAGGTAGCTCAATTTCAATTTCAATTTCCTTCACTAATAAACCATTTTACATAACTTGCTGTTTCCAAATTTCAGGCCTCCAAGGCAACAAATCAAATGTAAAATTCTATCCAGCTGAACAATTAGAACAGGATCATATTTTTAAAAAACTTCCCTTGGATATATATTTCATTGGATACTTGCTATAGGCATATCAGATTTACGCTTTTTTGATACTTCTGATAAAGATTGTAAAATTTGTCCAGATGTGTATGTTTAGCACTAGGCTTTAGATCTGAAGGAAAAAACACTGATCGTAGGCATGCATATAGTACATGTCTACTTCTCTTTAAAACAGCAACATCTTTGCAACAATACATTCCCCAGGAAAAAAAAATAATTAAATTTAAATAGCAGCAGATGTGCTCTATATGCCCCCTCACATGCTTTGAAATATCCTTCTGCCTTGAAAGCCAAAGACTGCACAGCTATATTTAGAAGTCCTTCAGATTACTAAACACTGCTTAAAACTTTGAATTAGGCTCTGAAAAAATGCCCTATAAATAGCCTACACTACAATCCAAACAATAAATCTTGCTGTTGCTTTCTTGTGTTTCTGAGCACTCTTCAAGGACAGCCCAAAATAAATAATATTGCAACAATGGAAATTGATAGCCACATAGATGACTTTTGTTAATCTTGGTCATCATCCAAGAAGAAGCACAATCAAGGCAAGATTTAGTACAATAATTTCTGGGCATAGCTATATCAACTGACACATGAATGGACTTGCACTAAAGAATGGACTTGATATTTCAGACAGTATATTATCCCATCCAGAATAGATTGTACTTGTAATCCTAGATTTGTTTATTTATATATAAAATAAGACTGTCTTATTTTAATATATTTCAATTTCTTAGGCCACTTTCGTTCTGTCACTGTGTCCAGACCATGAGGGACCATCCCATTATCATCTTGTTAACTATTGGCTATAAGATACAGAGGTGCAGCTGTCATCAGTGTATTAATGAAATCAATACCAACTATTCCAGAAACATGGTTGAAATAAAATGTATAAAACTAACTATGAGATATAAAACTAAGGAATTGCACAGGCTATATCTATCCTCAAATTCCAATCAGAAAAGCTTCAAATAATCAGCTTCATCTAAGAAATCCTGAACCTGCAGTCATTTGTTCTGTTATTTTAAAGAGAAAAATTGAAAACTGGCCAATACTAATTTATTCATTTTATTAAAGTTAATGTTCAATAACTGTTCCTAAATAAAATGAAATGCATAGATTTTCATTATATAAATGGCATGAATCATAATAAAGATTCCTTAAACTGAATGTGACTTCTAGTGAATTTCTTTGCAATCTTTCAGAAATGGTTTTTCTCTGCCACTTTATGGAGGGTTTCTTGATTTCCCAATCTAGCCCACAGTCCTAGGAAGTTTTGAAATCCTCTATCTACATACTTTTCAGATCTCACACCCTACTTTTTTTAAAAAAAAAAATAGACAAATTGGCAAAGGACTGACAGCCGGAACTAAGCCCATACTCATATCTAGCTCTTATCAACCAAGATAGACACAGTTTATCAAAGGGTGTATACATGTGGTTTTGTTTCTTGACCATATTCTTTGGCTGAATTATAAGAAACGTATCTACCCAAATTTGACAGTTGGCTGCCACAATCACTATCCTCCAATATTGGTGGTCTTGGCTGCTAAAGTTAAGATTGAAGAGGGATAACTAACAAGCTAAACATTATTTTTTGTCTATGGATATTAGATCTGTGCTAAATCCAAAGAAATAAAAAAGATTAAATATGTTTTTGCAGTGCTTCTAGTAAAAGCTCTCAGACTGTGAATCTCTTAACATTCAGCCTGGTTTGATATAAAGAATCTTAAGTAGGATCAGCCAATAACAAGATGTTGTTTATTCATTTGTCATTCTGTAAATTAAAATGCCCCTTCACCGTAGCAGGGAACAGCTGCACTGCTGGTAAAGATCAGGCATATAATCAGTACCTAATAATAGCAAAAAGCTTGACCAAATCCACTTGCTGATTGCAGTTCGTCAGTTTAGTGGTTATGGCAAAAATCCTGAATTATGAAAAAGCATTCCCTTTTAATTGAGGATTTGCCATGAGTTGATAAGCTATTAATATTGATAAAGAAACATTATAAGTAGGAAATACAAGGCAAAGATGGTTTCCTTAAAAACAGAACAAATTATCAGATCTCAGCATTGCTGTGTTAAGGGTTTTGAAAGATGTATTGCAAAGGCCTGCTAAAAGGCAAATTAATGAATATTCCCTAGTCTTCATAACTACTGTCTTAAGAATCAAAGGCACTGCCCTAAGCATCAATGTTTAAGGAGCAGTTATAATACAGCTATGGTTCTTATTTTCAGTTTACACAGTTCCAGACTGGAGGTGGCCAACTACATATATGGGATTAAACCAGCCTACAGGTTCATATTTCGTTATGGACAGTTTCAATATTGCGTATCAAATTTGTTTGGAATATTTATTCAAAATCAAATGCATGATATTGGGTATAATCTAGTAAAAAGCAGACTGATATAAAAGAAATAATAAATATAATATGGGATGTGATGGCAAGCAAGTATAAATGTATTTACATCCAGCACTGAGATATGCTTCAGAGATTTACAAGGTAGACTAGACCACTGCCTCCTGTGTAGATATCTGTAACTCTCTAAACTACCCTGATGCTCTCATTACCATTAGTTTTGGTTGCCATGATATAAAAAAATGTTGAGACTCTAGAAAGAGTGTAGAGAAGAGCAACAAAAATGATTAGGGAACTAGAGGCTAAAACATATGAAGAATGGTTGCAGGAATTAGATGTGTCTGGTTTAATGAAAAGAAGGACTAGGGATGACATGATAGCAGTGTTCCAATATCTAAAGGGTTGCCACAAAGAAGAGGGGGTCAACCTATTCTCCAAAACACCTGAAGGTAGAAGAAGCAATTAATGGAAACTAATCAAGAAGAAAAACAACCTAGAACTAAGGAGAAATTTCCTGATCAGTTAATTGTCTTTAGAAGTTGTGGGTAGTCCAACATGAGAGGTTTTTAAGAAGAGATTGGACAACTCTCTAAACTGCCCTGAAGATTTGTCTGAAATGGTATAGTGTTTCCTGCTTAAGTAGAGGGTTGGACAAGAAGACTGTCAAGGTAACTTTTGTTTTTCTGTTAACTAAACTTCAACTGCCAGTCAGGTTGTTGCATTTTATGTATTAAATTGGGGGCAAGGAGAACTTGGTCTTCAATTCAGGAATCAAATTATACTTGTGTAAGATACAAGTGAAATTCACAAAGTATAATGTAAATGAAATATTAATATTGTGCTTATTGATAGATTTAATTGCATAGACAAACCTATGCTATTCTATTTCACTATATCTAGTATCTTTAAAATTAAGAGGAAGAATTGAAATAATATGTGATATATGATCCATGCACACACTATATGATAAAAACTTGTGTAAATATAATCTATACATTTTTTAAAATTATGGATTAATAAGGCTTCACCAAATCCACTTTCACATTTCAAAGTATCTGCACAACCTTAAGGACTAAAGTCCAATGTATTTTAAAAATAAAAGAAGTTTAAACAAATCTTTTAAACAATTTACAATTTTTATGGTTCTCATATATATGTCGTAAGAATTCTGCACAATACAGAATAACCTTTATTTTTCTTTCTGCATTTTTTCCATCAGAATTTTTTTTTGGATGCATCATCTTAGACCAGAGGTCCTCAGCCCCTGGCCTGTGGACCGGCACTGGATCGCAGCATGCCAGAAACTGGGCCACACAAGCAAGTGAAGCCCCATCTGCAGGATGCAGGCAGCACACAAAACCATGCCCCCTCCACTCCACAGAAAAACCTCTCTCCATAGAACCAGTCCCTGGTGCCCAAAAGATTGGGGGCCTCTGTCTAAAACTGGAGATTCCATTCATGGGATCTCACATCCTATATTTTCTATTCTCTCATTTCTCTATTCAGTGTCATCCAGGACACTGTTGTCACGTTTTCTTGGTTCCTCAATAAAATTTGTAGAATTGAGCTTACCTTTCTGAGTCATCACTATGATCTCACATTTTTAAACAATAAAACTTCCCACTGCCTTGGGAATCTGCAGCAGACTGCATTTACTTCTTCTGACCTTCTCAGCAATGGTTCAGATCAGAGGTGGGTTTTAGCAGGTTCTGACCAGTTCTGAAGAACTGGTAGCGGAAATTTTGAGTAGTTCAGAGAACTGGTAGTAAAAATTCTGACTAGCCCCACTCCCATCTATTCTCTGCCTCCCAAGTCCCAGCTGATCGGGAGGAAATGGGGATTTTGCAGTAACCTTCCCCTGGATTGGGGAGAGAATGGAGATTTTACAGTATCCTTCCCCTGGAGTGGGGTGGGAATGGAGATTTTACAGTATCCTTTCCCCTGCCACGCCCACCAAGCCATGCCATGCCTACCAAGCCACATCCACAGAACTGGTAGTAAAAATTTTTGAAATCCACCACTGGTTCAAATTGATTTGAATGAATTGGGAGTAGTAGCCCCACTGAGATCAATTACCAGTTTCCTAATTCCACTTTAGGCTGAAACATTTAATTTCAAGGTTCTGAAAGAAGACACAGATAGATTCCATCATGGCAAATTATGTAGTCCAGACAACTGAGAGAAGTGGCTTTTTAGTGATATCGGGCCAGAATATGGTTGTGTGCACTGTGAACTCCAAATCATATTGTACCATAATAATAATATGAAATAAATACTGCAGAAATAATATTTTCTGATGTTAGCATTTCAAGTCAATTCTACATAGCAATCTGTATAGGATATATAGCAGTACACTATTATTCCATTTATATTTTACAGCAATTTTGTAAGAAATATTTAATTAAGAGAGAAAAGGATTTATGCAGCAGCGTCTACAAAGTGACTTGCATAGTACAATCCAGATATCCTGGACTATAGCCCCCATATTGTCATGTCAGTAGGTAGAAATTATGGCTGTTAGAGCTCAACACATTTAGATACCATATTACCCATATTTACAATCTCCTTTATACTCATCTGCTTAATTCAGAAAGTCAGGATGCAGATCGCAGAAGATCACTGTGCATACCTTGGGTTTATACATCTGATTAACTAAAACAGCTAATTAATGCAAATGGACCTGCTTTGACCATTGGCTCCTTTCCCTGAATGGTGTCATTAGATTTTTTTAGTAGGATCTGGACAGAAACATTCTTTGTTCTGAATTTGAATTTCACATTTAACTGTAAACAAATTGCAAGCACATGGTTTACAGGTCACACAGTTGGGGCAAAGAGCCAGAAGCTGTGAATGGATACATTAACATTAACCAAATTTCTTCAAATGTTCCCATAGCTTCTCTGTTCTTAACTTCATAGAGCTATTAATGAGATGTTTTATCTGTTTAAACTTACTTATATGAATTTTCATACTATTTTGATAATCAGTACTATAATATTTTATACTCAACTCTTTCTTTGCATATATGTATGTATATCTGCATCACATTTTATTTAGTGTACCCACAATTTAGGTGTGGAAACTATAAATCAGAGTTTTTATAATAAACAAGCATCTCACCTGTTCAGTGTTGTCTTTAAGCAGCCTTTGATATGTTTATTTGTAACTTCTTCCTGAAGATTATTATCCTCCAATGATGATGCAGTTCCTTTTTTATGGCAAATCAAAATATAATTTTTATTGTTATTGTTTGACCAAAATATTCCCACAGATGTCTCATATCGTATGCAAAATTCAACTTTAGCACCTTCTTTCTGATAAGGAGGAACCAATGAAATCTTGAATAAGAATTGGTCAGTCTCACCATCACAAGAATTTGGCACATATTCTGCTAAGATATCATAATAGGTTAGCCAGTTGTCCAAAGACATTCGAACATAGACCAACTTCTGAAAGGATATATTCAGAACACGAATTATGCCCTTCATACATATTATGCCCGGAAGAAACTCTACAAACTCTAGACATATTTTATGTGCACGCACAGTTTGCAAAAGTTCCCCTTGTGTGGTGGGAATTAGAAACAGTGGAGTTAAATAGAATTCCTCCACAGGCAGATCTTCATCTTCTAAATCATCACTGAGCTGTGTAACTGGATTATCCCAGCTATCAAACTCCTTAACAGATACAAGATCAAAACCAAATGCATCAGCAAATGAAACTTTTCTTGCAATAGTTGAGGGGATTTCTGCTTCCATTTCTTCAGAAGAATCTGAATTCCGCCTTCGGAGACCAGGAGAGAAACGATGCTGATGTGTAGCTTTAACATCTTCTTCTTCTGAAAAATAATTACTTAAAGTAGGAACTTCCAATAAGTTCTCCCTGCCAATACGACCAGGCTCTTCAAAAGACTCCATTGGGTTCTTTGATATAAACTGAAAGAGAGCAGTCTGTGTAGTGGCAGCTGATATTTGAAACGGTGTGATTTGAAACAAGGATTACTATTACAGTTGACATTGCAAAAGGAATCTTGGCCTATTAATAGGATCAATGGCTTGTTAAATATGTTAGGCCATTATGTTGGTCTATGACTGCTATAAAGACTTATATTATTATATTATTATTATATTATACTGTACATAAGCCATTCTCCAAAGGCCTGTAAAGGAAGTGTTGCAAAGAAATGATAGTGAAGATATTCTCCTGTGGTTAATTTGAAGATCTGAACCTTTGTTATTATGATATAGTAACTATTCCATAATACAACAAATAACAGATGGAAAATCAAAAGCACAAAAGTAAAAGCAGAGATTGCCACATTGGGGATATTTATCGAAGTTTGCTAATATGGATGAGATTTGTATTTGTGTCAGATTACAAAAGAAATAAAATATGCAATTTGACCTTCCATGCATTGAATATCTGATTTTAAAGCAAGGAGTCAATATTTACCATTAGTGAACAATGCTAATGAACACTGAACATGCATAATGTAGAATAATAATAAAGCAACTGCCATATAACACCCCAGACTTAACTGTAGATAAGAAAGACAAAAAAGTCTTGGTAGTGGAACTTGCAGTATAGAGCAAACAGCAAAATAGAGGAAAAAGAACTGGGAAAAAAATCACAAGATACAAAGACCTGAAAATACAAATAGAATATTTGTGGCAAAAGAAAACAAAAATAATACCAATATTAATAGGTGCCTTGGGTACAATCCCAAAACCTCTGGAGCACCACTTAAACATCATTGGCCTTTGCAAAATCATAATCAGTCAATTGTGAAAGTCAGCTTTACGTGGAAAAGCTTACAATCTGTGATGATAGCTTTAACACCATTAAAGAACATCTGTCTATGCTAGGTCCTTGTCAGAAATGACAAACATAGTCTACAAACACAGGCTGACTGTGTAACCAACCATAATATACCATGTTTCCCCAAAAATAAGACCTAATCAGAAAATAAGCCTTAGCCTGATTTTTAGCATGCTCCTAATATAAGCCCTAACCCAAAAATAAGGCCCAGTTAGGGTCACATCAGCTAGGTGTGTGTGTGAGTGGGCGTGGCCAGCACAAGAGGTGATGAGGGTGTGGGGGCCAATGGAGTCTGGAAGCAGCCACAGCCTGTGCAGCGCAGGTGAGTTGATTACCTGTCCAAGCAGCAGGAGAAGGCAGAGGTGTGGGAGAGGCAGGCAATACAGACGCGCTGTGTGGGCTGTAGGCAAGCCAAGAGATGGTGGGACAGAGTGGGCGGCCAGCCACAGGAGGCTCGTCTTTGTATCTATCAGCTTGCCTGAAGCCTATGTGGCCAGCCCATTCCATCCCATGGGAGGCTCATCTTCATGCAGTAGCACCGGCAGCAGACGGAGGCAGAGGCATGGGAAGGAAGGAAGGCAATTCTGACGTGCCACAGAGTTGCTGGGCCAGAGCAGGTGGATGGCTGCAGGAAGCTCGTCTTTGCACAGCGGCAACAACAGCAGATGCAGAGGCACAGGGGTAAGGCAGGTGATCTGGACATGATGCATGGGCCATGGGAAAGCTGAGAGTCGGTGAGATGGAGTGGGCGGCCAGCTGCAGGAGGCTCATCTTTGTGTCTCTCAGCTTGCTTGTGGCCTGTGTGGTGCATCGAGATTGCCTACCTTCCCCCCCACCTCTGCCTCTGTCTGCTTCCAGTTCTGCTGTGCAAAGATGAGCTTCCTGCAGCTGTCTGCCCACTGTGACCCACCAACTCTCAGCTTTCCTGCAGCCTGCGCATCATGTCAAGATCACTTGCCTTCCCCCCATGCCCCCATGACACCATCTGCTGTTGGTCCCCACCATGCGAAGATGAGCCTCCTCGGCCACCCGCCTGTTCCCACTCACTGACTCTCAGCTTTCCCATGGCCCACGCAGCACATCCAGATTGAGTGCCTCCCCCCGCACCTCTGCCTCTGTTTGCTGCTTGGACAGATAATCAATTCACCTGCACTGTATGGGCTGCGCAGCCCCAGAGTGCACCAACCAAGGGGCCGGTGGGCTGCAGCTGCTGCCAGACACCATCGACCCCCATGTGCTTACCACCTCTTGTGCATGCACCAGAGTGTGGGGTGCCCAACCAGGCTGATCACCCTGATATCATGTTTTCTCAAAAATAAGCTCTAATCTTATTTTGGAGCCCCCCCCCCAAAAAAAATAAGACTATGTCTTATTTTCAAAGAAACAAAGTATTTGAAAGACATTCACAGGCTCCAATCCAGTTTTTAAGTAACAAAATTCAACTCCTCATAGATTTTAGAAATGTGCAAGTTGCTATAAACTAATAACTAATAAAAATCAACAGTACTACACAAGAAGTCAAAGCATCTACATAGAACATGTTACAGATAGAATTACAATAAACAATAATTACATGGTTAACCATAGTGATTCACAGAATAATTGGGCAATAGGGAGATAGAAAACTTAAAGAAAAGGAGGAAAAGAGGATTATTGGAAAGCTACATTGCACAAACATTTTAGGTGATGGGAATGTTCCAATGAGTGCCTTGTCAGTGGTTAAGTTGATGAGTTGGTAGTATGTTCACATGGTTATTGTACTATGCACAATAATTGATTAGTGACAGCTATGAAGAACAAGTGGTTTGATATTGTCAGGGTGACAATTAATCCCATTCTGCCTTTGGGTAATCGCACCTTTTTAGAGGATGAATCGAGGCTTTTCCTTGAAGTATACTTAAGAAAATAAACCCGAAGATATGTTTTCTAAGAAAAACTCATTTATTTGTTATAAAGAAAATAAAACATCTCATTAATCTAATTAGTTACATTTTGGCAATGTTCCTGCCGGCCACCTCTCTTGGCCGGACTTCTCCTGGCAGGAGAACAAAGAAAGTTAGAAAAAAGTGAAAGAATGTAGACATGCGCAGTTAGCTTAAAGATAAGAACTTGGCAAGCTACGGTAAATCTGAAAGTCCAAAAATATGAGCTCATCTGGAAAATACAAAAACACAATGACAACCCCTTCTTTTGCCAGTTGAGCGAATATCAGGTACATCATCAAATAAGGCACATCTTCTTACGCAGATACTCGTGTTGAGCTGCTGGAAGCGGTTTGTTGAGCATGTCTGCAATCTGATCATGTGTAGATACATACTGCAATTTAATAAAACCTTTTTTCACTAATTGTTTTATGTTTTGATAACGGATGTCAATGTGTCTGGACCTAGAACCTGTGAAATGTGATTCAGAAATATAAACCACCGATTCATTGTCTTCCATCACGATAATCGGTCTGATTGGACGTGTCCAGATATCTGTGACCAAAGCATCAAACCAAGTTAGAGAATTACATGCATCTGAAACACAAGCATATTCAGCTTCGGTAGATGAACAGGAAACAAAATTCTGTTTACGCACTTGCCAATAAACAAGACATCCATTTAAGAACATCATATAACCTGAAGTACTTTTACGTGATTTCTTATCACTTGCCCAATCAGAATCTGCATAACAACATAATTCTGCATAATCAGTATGTGTTGGTTCTAACAATAACTTCATATGTTTAGTGTGCTTTAGGTATTTCAATAATTTCTTAACACATGACCAATGAAACTGTTTTGCCTTACCTACGTGTCGAGATAAGAGATTAACATTAAGTGCAATGTCGGGTCTGGTCCAACTACTAATATATAACAGTGACCCAATAACTGAACGATAAAGTGTTTGATCCTCGAACTCAGGACTTGCTTCATGTGTTAAATTGTGAAAATCTGTTTGCATGGGTGTCTTTGTTGTGTTAGCATCCTTCATGTTGCAATGATGTAAAATTTGTTCAATTTTATCCTCTTGTGAAAGACTAAACCTCTTCTGTATTTTTTCAATCTGAACACCTAAAGAAGTGCTAATATGACCTAAAGATTTCAATGTGAAATATCTCTGCAAAGCTTTGGCAAAAATTTCACTCATTTTCTTATTTGGACCAATATAAACAATATCATCAACATAAACAAGAATTATCTCATATGCATTGTTAGATCTTTTTGTGAACACGCACTCATCAGTTTTCGGATTTAATAAAGCCCATTGAATTTAGTTTGTCAGTAAGACTTAAGTACCACATTAAACCAGACTGTTTCAGACCATAAAGACTTTTGTTTAGAAACCCTGGAAGACCTCTCAGGTAGATCTTTTCATCTAGGTCTGCATGTAGATAATCTGTGTCAACATCGAACTAGAAAACTTCTAAACCAAGAATAGTTGCAGTTGCTAAAGCAATTTTTACAGGTATTTGTGTAGTCCTCAGGATAACGTTGAGCGAAACCCTGAGCTACAAGTCTGGCCTTGTACAGTGACTCACCATTTGGCTTCTTTTTGATTCTGTAGACCCATTGAGTGCCAATGATCCTTTTGTTTGCTGGAGGTTTTGCAGGTGTAAACACTTTAAGTTTTCTTTAGACTGTCCATTTCAAACTGCATTGCCTCATACCATTTATCTTGCTCTGAATCAGGAAGATGTTTGATTTGCATGAAATTATCAGGTGGAAGT
This sequence comes from Arizona elegans, assembly GCA_022577455.1. NCBI lineage: Eukaryota > Metazoa > Chordata > Lepidosauria > Squamata > Colubridae > Arizona > Arizona elegans. The sequence goes on along the minus strand of JAKOOJ010000007.1, from coordinate 28,055,359 downwards.
GTAACATTGCAAATCAAAGGCAAGGGTGCTTTTGTCAGTTGCCAAGAATACCGTTGTGGAGGGATCCCTTTTGTGGCCCTCTTGGAACGTCTCAGAACAACAGTCAATTCTTCTTCTGCTTCATCCTCGTCCTCACATTCGTCGCTAGCGTCAGCATCCACGACTTGCGAAGATGGAATATCAGGTTGAGAAGAACTAGTGGAATCTTGATCATCAATCTGCACAGCATCAGCAGTATCATCTCTAGGAAAATAAACTCCAGGATCATTGGAATGAATCCTGGACCAGTCAATATCTTCCTCAAAATTAGCAGATTGGGAAATCACAATTACATGTTTAGAGTCAATAAATTTGCTCCATTTTGAGTTATCATCAATACCCATAAATCTCAGTCTCTTTGCTGCTGGACCTCCTTTTCTTCTTTGAGCTAAGGGAATGTTCAACATAGCATATGAATCAAAAATATGGATGTTTTTGAGGTCGGCCTTGTACCTGTACAACATGAAGAAAGGAGTCTGATTTATTACACTGCTCCAAGTACGGTTGACAATGTAATTTGCATATTTGATAGCTTCACCCCAGTATGGGTTACTAAGGTTGGTGTCTTCTAGGAGATAACGCATCATGGTTTGCAGGACCCCTTGTCGTCGTTCTACGACTCCGTTATGAGCCGGTGTGTAAGGAGCCGACGTCTGATGAAGAATTCCATTCTTACGCATCCAGATCTGGAAACGCTGAGACATGAATTCAGCACCACGATCACTCTGGATTCTGGCGATGCAAACTTGGTGTTGGGTAGAAACAAGAGCAGCAAAGTCTTTAAAGATCTGAAAAGTCTCAGATTTTTCTTTCATAGGATATACATATCCATATCTAGAATAATTATCAACGATTGTTAGAAAATATTTTCTACCACCAAGTGTTGGCGGAAAAGGACCAACTATGTCGGTGTGAACCAAATCAAAAATATGTGTTGACAGGCATGTAGCGTGTTTGAGAATGGCTGCTGCTTTGGATTTTGCCTTTTTGCATACAGCACAATCCAAAAACACCTTACACCCCTTTAGATCCAAACCTTTTGTGAACTCCGGCATCTTCCTAAGAACACGGAAAATGGCATGCCCCAATCTTCTATGCCATTTATGGATACACCTGGAATGCAAAGGTTTACCAGTTAGTGAATTCTCAACATTAACAGTTTTATGAGGAACCTCAGGCTTGCTCTGAGCAACCTGTTTCCTAATTTTCATTTTGTTGGCTTTAGGAGCCTTTGGAGTAGCAACAGGATCTCTCACTGGAACATTTCTCTCTGGGCCTGTGCTCTCCCTTTTTGGAGTTTGTATACTTGCCTGTGTTTGTGTTTTAGGCTTTGGCTTTAAGTAATAAACACCACCAATTAATATGGTTTCAGCAACAATATCTCCATCTTTAACTATGTACAGTAACTTGCTTTTTCAAGGTGGTGAACCTGGAACTTTAATGCTCTAGACAAGTGACTCTGACTAAGCAAATTACTAGTTGCTGTTGGTATATAATAAACATCAGGAATGAATGCATCAAGCTCTTCAACATAAACAGTTCCTTTTCCTTTGACCTGACAAGGATGATTGGAAAAAGAATAAAGTTCAGGTTCAGGCTCGTGCATCTCTGTAAAAAATTCCTTTCTTTAAGTAACATGCAATGCTACACCACTGTCCAAAGTCCACAGGAGTCATCTGTCGTACTCTGGATGAGGTTGTGGATCGTTGGTTAAAGCCAATGTGGTGAGTGGAGCTTGTGGATCACGCCTGGGACCACAACAACCTTGTCTTCCGCCTCTGCCTCTGCCTCTGGAGTCTGTTCCTCTGGGCTGGTACGTGACGGGAGCTGGAACTCGTTGGGGACAATCCCACACGATTACAGATGTAGCATCTTGGCATCCTTGGAACGTAGGCTCTTCCTCGGAAGGGGTGCCTCGCTGGAGCTCTTGATGCGAGTGGTCCTCTCAAGTGTGGAGTAGCTAACATAAGTGCTTCTTCTTCAATTAAAAATCTGCATACATTGTCCACTGTGCATTGAGCAATAGGCACTAGATTAATCTTTGTAATGGCATATTTCCATTCATAATTCAATGAGTTAATAATAATGCTGATCATTTGAATATCATCAATAAGACAGCCTCTTTCTCTCAATTCTTTTCTGATTCCTTTCAGCTTGGTTAAATGTCCTCCAATTTGTTCACCAGTTTTCTTTTTCTTTTTTTATTGAAAAAGTTTTACAAATACATTTTCTCCACAATTTCCCCCCCTAACCCTCCCTGACTCCCCCAACCCTCACTAACCCCCCCTGACCCTCCTCCCAAGACTTCCACAGAATATAATCCAAATCAGAAACATATTTTATAGAACTTGAACCCCTCCACCTCCTATATATTTTTCACATCTTCACAATTCAATTATTCTATCACTATATAATACATTCAGTTAAAAGCTATCTGATATTTCCTAGTTTGATATTTATTCTGCACATAATCTATCCACTTTTTCCACTCCCATACATAAAACTCTTGTGTCCGATCTTTTAAATATGCTGAAATCTTCGCCATCTCTGCAAAACTAGCCATCTTCAAAGTCCATTCTTCAATAGTAGGCATAGCTTCATTTTTCCAATATTGACCTATCAGTAATCTCACTGCTGTTATCATATACAATATCAACTTTACTTCCCCCAATGTAAAACCCTTAACTATACCCAATAAAAACAATTGTGGAGAAAACTGAATTTTTTTCTTCAAAACATTTTGCATGACCCACCAAATTTTTATCCAAAAAGCCTTCGCTTTCTTACAAGTCCATCACATATGGTAATATGTGGCATCTAAGCAATCACATCTCCAACATTTTGGTTGAACATTAGGATACATACATGATAATTTCTTAGGATCTAAATGCCACCTATAAAACATTTTAAAAAAATTTTCCCTCAAGTTCTGCGACTGTGTAAATTTAACATTCTGAACCCATATTTTTTCCCATGTTTCCAACATCGCTGGTTCTGCAAAATTTTGTGCCCACTTTATCATACAATCTTTAACCAGTTCAGTTTCTGAATCCCTTTCTAACAAAACATTATAAACCCTTTTAATATGCATTGGACCTTTCTCTTTTATATGTCTAACCAATTCTTCTTCATGCATCATTATACCAGTTTTTTGGTCCTCTTTCCATCTCAATTGAAGTTGATTATACTGCAACCAGGTTAAATTAATCCCTTCTTCCAACAGCGTTTCTAATGTCTTCAGTTGCCATCTGCCCGCATCTGTAAAAAGAACCCCCCCCCGAGTGACATTATATTTGTATTCAACATGATATGACCAAGATCCAGCCATAATGGTATTTTATATTCCCATTTGAGTCGGTGCTTCCTCCAAACTCTCATCAAAGAATTTCTAAGTATGTGGCTTTTAAATACTTTATCCACTTTGTTCTCATAAAATAAGTATGCGTGCCAACCAAGTTCAAGATCATAACTTTCTATATTCAATATTCCAGTCTTTTTTCTTCCAAACCAATCACTTGCTTGCGTCAAAGCTGCTGCTTCATAGTATAATTGTAGGTTTGGATGTTTAAGGCCTCCTCTTTCTGGAACATCTTGCATAATTTTCAGCTTAACTCTCGGTTTTTTCTCATTCCATACAAACTTATTCACTCCACTTTGCCATTCTCTTAGTTGTTTATCACTTTTAAACACCGGAATCATTTGAAACAAAAAAAGAAATCTTGGTAAAACGTTCATCTTAACTGCTGCTATTCTTCCAAGTAGAGACAGCTGCAGTTTTTTCCAAGTCTCCATGTCTTTCTGTACCTCTCGCCACAACACCTCATAATTATTTTGGAACAATTTCATATTTGATTCTGCAACCTGAACTCCTAGATATTTAACCTTTGGTACTATCTCAAAGCCTGCCTTGCTTTCCAGTTCCTGTTTTCGATCTTGTGTCATATTTTTAACTATCATCTTAGTTTTTCTCTGATTCAATCTAAATCCTGATACCATACCATATTGTTCTATAATGTCTTTCATCTGGATTATTGATTCCATCGGCTGTGTTAGGGTAACAACCAGATCATCTGCAAATGCCCTTATTCTGTAATCCTCTTCCCTTATCACTATTCCCTTCAAGGTACTCGAGTCCCGTATTGTGTTCAACAAGACTTCTAATGTTAAGATAAATAACAATGGGGATAGCGGACAACCTTGTCTTGTTCCTTTTTCAATACTAAAATTTGTTAGTAGTTTGTTAATAATAATTTGTGCCGTTTGTTCTTGATAAATTGCTGAAACTGCCTGTAAAAATTGGTCCCCAAAATCCATCTTTCTTAAAGTCTTTAGTAGAAAGTTCCAATCCACTCTATCAAAGGCCTTCTCCACATCCAAAAAAACCAGCACTGCAGAGATCTGTTTATTCTTCTCAAGATATTCCAATAAATCTATAATTTGCCTTACATTATCCTTCATATATCTGCCTTCTATAAATCCCACTTGATCACAATGAATCACCTCTTGAATAACTGGCATCAACCTGTTGGCTAAAAATCTCTTCAGAACTAATCTTTAACATCACAGCTAATGCATCAGCACAGATCTTTCTCAGGTCTTCCCTATCATTCTCTTTTAAACCTCTCAGCCTTATGGCAAATTCCATAGACCTGAACTGCATCATTATAATCTCATTTTCAAGTCTTTGCATTTTATTGTCAACATCAAAGATTTTATGATCAGAAGGCTTCCGGTTTGCTGCTGGCCGCCGCCAGACGTTCCTCTGGGATCGTCAGCTCCCTCTGCCTGTATAGAGCCGCCGTTACAGCGGATGGCGGCTCGAAAAAACTCCGTTTCCAAGAGGAAACGGAGAGAGAGCCGGCAGGGGTGGGTAGAACTCCCCGCAGAGTCCCAAAAGTTTTTTTTTTAACTTTTGGGACGGAGCGGATGAGAAGCCCCATATCCCCTGCCGCTGCTCCGGGCTTTGGGAGACCTCTGCCTATGCAGAGCCAGGCGTCAAGAGCAAGCCTGTGAATCTAAAAGAATAATTAAAGAAATGAAGAACTGGACCCTTAATACTGAACCGCAAGTATTTCACCCTTTCAAAAACTATTTAAAAGAAAAGAGCAGAGGAAAAGAGGGAAAAAGAGCCTTCTAAAATGGCGTCTGCTGTGGCTGGAGAAGGGCTAAAAGGGAAAGTCCTTCCGTTTTTCATTATTACAATGTAGCGGAATAAATATCATTGGCTACATTTCTAGAGAAACCTCGCTCCTGTGCTGCTCAGAAGTTTTTTTTAATGAGGGAAAGTCTTTTTGTTTTCTATTTCTTCTCTTATTTTTGCTAAATCTTGTCTGTGTGGGAAATGGCATCAGGACTTATACAGCTGGACAAACGGGGGGGGGGAATTTCCCCCCTTAGGAAATTGCGCCAACAAATTTCAACTCTCCAGCGTCAGAAACCCGATTTTAATATATTAGAATTTATCCTTGAAGAGATTGTAAGAAGGGATGAGATTGTGAATCAGCAACTTGAAAAATTTAAGCAGGAAATTAAAGAAATTGGTGAATTGGTGAAATCAGAGTCTGACTTCTTGAATAAAAAGATTTCAAAAGTTGCTAATGGTTTATCAGGCTTTCTGATTCGGATGGAGGCAAAGACTGAATTATTAGAGACTAAAATGAAGGAAGTCGAGGAGAATTTGGATGACATGACTCAAAAAATTAAAAAGGATTTGATAAACATTCAGGATAATAGCTTGGAAGACAAATCTAAAATGGAGACTGACCAAAAGATTGGTAATGAGGAAAATGTACAACAGAGGATTGAAAGAGAAGTTTTAATGATTCAATATAATTTTACAGAATATGCAATTAGATTGAGAGGTCTGCAGGAAAATAATAGAGATGATTTAAGGAAAGTATCTTCTGAAATTCTGGCTGGGATCTTAAAAGTTCAACCTGATGAAGTGTATTGCAGGATTGATAGAATTTATAGAATAAACTCCTGGTGGGCAAAGCAAAGGCAACTGCCTAGAGATGTGGTGATCTATTTTACAGATAAAGAAATTAGGAATAATATTGTGCAGAACTCTTTTAATTCCAATTTGCAATTTCATGGAAGAAAGATTTGGATTTTCAAGGAGCTCCCGCCCAAGATGTTAATGGAGAGGAAGAAATTTGGCTTTTTAGTGACTGAATTAAAAAAAAGAAATATCCTATTCAGGTGGGACATCCCAGCTGGTTTAATATTGAGATATCAAGGCGTAAGATATCAATTGCACACTGTTGAAAAAGCGGAAGATTTTTATCAAAAAATTCTAAAAATGAATTTAACACCTTTAGGCATAATACAGGATAAGCAAAAGGAGTTGGAAATAAAAGGAAAACATCAAATTACAGAGGCTGTGATGGATAAATTGTCTTTGGACTCCTTGGAGACCCCAGCTGGACTGTTTATAAATAAGAGAGCAGTGTCATCCGAACCCAAGGTGATGAATCATCAAGTCACAGACAAGTGCGCAAATCAATCAGTTGATATACAAGTGATGGAGAAGAAAGATGAGATGATAAAATTAACCCAACAAGAACAATCCACAAAGCAGAATGAAAATCAACCAGCAGATATACAATTGGTAAGCAAGAAAAGAGGATGGAAATTCAACCCGAAAAAGAAAAAGAAAAGAAACATCTTATAGAAACAGCAATTTCCAAACTAAGCAACAGTGAAGCCAGGCGCTTTAAAAAATGAATGAATATTAGAAAAGACAGTGGTGGCGAACAATTGTCTGATACTATCCTGAGGATTGTGGCAGATCTCTGCAAGGCCATGATTTTGGGAAGTGGAAAGAGCCTCACTTTGTTGGATTTGAATCATCTAATTTTTTCTTATTTACTTTTTTTTTCTCTTGGAAATATATTATAACTACTTTGAGTTATAAGGCAGGAGAGTTTTGCTGGGGCATGCAGAAGATCTGGATGTTACTCAGTAGGATGACGGGAATTAACAATCCTGATGAATACCACAACTATAACCATACGGATATATTCATAATTATAATGTCACTCGGGTGGTTGTTTTTACTTTTATACAGATGTGAGGATATCTACTACTGATGGGGGCAGAAGATGACTGAAGATTTTGAACAAACTGTTGCACCAGCATGTTATTTTACCCTATTATGGGTGATGGATTTAACAATCTAGTGGAAAGACATCAAAGAAGATATTAGATGGATTATAAACTTAAAGTTATTGTCTTTTCTCTTTTTACATAATGAAATGCATATATAGATATGTGTATATCTTAGTAAAGTGGGCAGTTGATTATATTTAGAATCGTATTGCATGATTTTGTAGGAATTGAAGGGCTGAAATAGGTTAGTTTACTGATTGTTATAAAATGGGATGCATATATAGATATGTGTATATTCTAGTAAAGTGGGTAGTGGATTATATTTAGAATTGTATTGTCTGATTTCAAGTCATATATTTAGAGGAGTGGAGGAAGTGGACAGAATTGAACAAATTTGGTTGCAGGGAGAAGGCCGATTTAAAATGTTATATTAATATATATAAAAGATTAAAGGTTAATTTGTAATAATACTCAATAAGTTTAGGGGAGGAGAAAAAGGGCAGATTACCGTAAAAATGGGAGTTATAAGATTAACAAGTTAAGGGTCAGTATTCCGAGAAGGGATTAAGGGAAAGGGAAGATATTATGTATGTAACTAGTTATGAAATAGCCTATTGTTGTGAAGAAGTCACAGGGGGGGTTGGGTGGAAAGGGTGGGTTAGGGAAGAGGGGGGGGGAAAAAGGGGGAAAAACTTGTATTTGAAAACTTTTTCAATTAAAAAAAAAAAGATTTTATGATCAGTCTCCTTCTTTTTGACATCCATTTCTGATCTAAGTTCCTCCACTTTTTTATCAGTTTTAATAATTGCTTCTGACAATCCAGTCACAACTGTCATTAATTTTTTAGTCACCTTTTCATATTTTTCTTGCACCACCTCTTTAATTTCTTTAATCTCCTGCTTAATTTCCTGTTGTGACTTTTTAAACTTCTCATCCAAATTTTCATCTTGTTTCATCAAAGCCTGGGCAATAAACTCTTTCAAACTTTCAAGATCAATCTCCTTTCTCTGACTCTGCTGGCTAGAAGGCTGTTGTTGTGGCTTATGGGTGGGAGATCCCCCCCCCGCCGCCTTCGTATCTTGCTTTGGCTGTTTAGAAGCCATTCTGCCACGTATGCTAACTTTTTCAAAAAGGGAGGTTCTTCTTTCCCTTCTTCCTCCACAAAGTCCTCTAAAGAATTCCCCCAGGTTTGAACAGGTTAGAAATAGAATTAAGTCAAAATCAAGCTTGTTTATTATAGTCTTTTAGTCTTTTCTCTTCAGTTGTTACAAGCAGTGAGACTTTGTAACATATTAAAGTAACTAGGCAAATCCACTTTCACTTTCAGCATTCCTCTGCACTGAAGCCGGGCACCATTTTCAGGAAACTTTCAATCTCCCACTTAAGTTTAGTCACAGGGCTAGCACAGCACAGCAAAAATACTTGTGGTTTTGAGGTTCAAGTCCCAATTTCGCCCTGTTCAATTAGGAGATTTGCTTTACTTTCGCTTGTTTGGATGGTCACGCCGTCTTGTTCTCCCCCAGGGTCCGGAGCTTCAGCGGGCTGGAGAGGGAGCCGCGCCTGTTTCCTCCCCCAGAAGCAAAAAAAGCAGTCTGGGGGCTTCACAGGGGCTCAACCAAACCCCGCCGGCTCTGCTTGCAATTCCTTTCGGATTTGGAGTTTTTCTCCTTTCTCGAAGCGGCTCTTTATGCGCAGTGGGGCTGGCGGTCTAAAAAAAGACCATCTGGTGGCGGCGAAGACCAAACCGGAAGTCTGTTCACCAGTTTTCAATCTCGAACCATGGAACTCAGGCATGAGCAAACATGAAGATTCGATTGAAACAGGCCTGTAGCAATTTTCCAATTGGACCCAAATTTGTTGGGCTGTTGCATCAGGTGGAAAAGTAACCTGCAGTTCAGTATCCATGGACATCAATAGTGTTGTGCAAGCTTTAGTCTCTAAGTCTCTTACTGCAGGAGTCCATGGCTGAGCAGGAGGATTAAAAATCATACAGTGAGTACATTCTCTGCGAAGTAACAATCCAATCTCACTGACCCAGGCCTTATAATTCTGTCCTGACATCTTTAATTTCGACTCACCAGCTAGTGGAGCAACAGAAAAGGCCTGGTGAGGAACATGCATTTGGTATGCTGGCTGTGCCGGTAAAAATACCTGTGATATTTGTTGTGCTTGTTGTGGAGCAACAAATGGTCCTGGTTGCATGGCTGGAGGCACATGTGGGTGCACTTGTGGCTGAGACTGGTGAAACGTCTGGGATGGCTCAGGAGTTCATGGCTTCCATGACGGCCATGGACCTGACCCAGTTAGTTCATGGCCCCACTCACGGGGGGGACACACTCTAGACCTGATTTTTGTCTCTGGCCAGTGGTTGAGTGATCTTGTTATAGGGGATATAGACATGGAACCCTTGTCATGGTCAGATCACTCACTCCTTCGTCTGGACCTTCGTACTGCTACACCCCGCTGCAGGGAGGCGGACCCAATTAGATGGGGCCGCCCCAGGTGCCTGATGGATCCTGATAGGTTCCAGACAGAGCTTGGGCCAATTCCTGATGATCTGGCACACGACTCGGCCGAGGACCTGGTAGCTGCCTGGGATCGGGCGGCTGGTGGGGCCTTGGATCGAGTCCTGCCTTTGTGGCCTCTGACCCGGTGTCGATCCCTCATGGCTCCTTGGTTCACTGAGGAGCTGAGGGAGATGAAACGCCGGAAAAGACGCCTAGAGAGCGGTTGGAGGGCCAGTCGCGCTGAATCTGACCGAACACTGGTAAGGTCGCATATTAAGACCTACCTAGTGGCGATAAAGACAGCAAAGTTTAATTACTTTTCCGCCTCTATTGCATCATCAGGGAATCGTCCGGCTGCCCTGTTCAGGGTAACCCACTCCCTGCTCCACCTGGGAGCACGGGAGGATCCCTTGGAAGGCAGGGCGGAGGATTTTGGACAATACCTGCATGACAAAATCGCTCAGATCCGGGGGGACTTGGACTCTGACTGGGTAGATCAGGGCAGGGTGATGAGGAATAGTCTTGAGAATGTTATCTGAGAGGAGTTTGATGCTGTGACTCCCGACGATGTGGACAGAATTTTGGGGAGACTTAGTGCGGCCACATGTTTACTGGACCCGTGTCCCTCCTGGTTGGTACTGGCCTCCCAGGAGGTTACATGAGGCTGGCTCCAGGATGTTATTAATGCTTCGTTGAGTGAGGGTCACCTCCCCGCAGCCTTGAAAGAGGCGGTGGTGAGGCCTCTCCTCAAGAAGCCGTCCCTGGATCCGGCAATATTGGCCAACTACTGTCCTGTCTCCAACCTCCGCTTTATGGCAAAGGTTGTTGAGAGTGTGGTCGCGCGACAGTTTCCGCAATTCTTGGAGGAAACATCCTATCTGGATCCATTCCAGTCGGGTTTCAGGCCTGGGCACAGCACGGAAACGGCATTGGTCGCGTTGGTTGATGATCTCTGGAGGGCTCGGGACAGGGGTTGCTCCTCTGTTCTGGTCCTGTTAGACCTCTCAGCGGCTTTTGATACCATCAACCATGGTATCATGCTGCACTGGTTGGAAGAGTTGGGGATGGGGGGCACCGTGTTACAGTGGTTCTCCTCCTTTCTCTCCGACTGGTCGCAGTTCGTGTTGGCAGGGGGCAGAGGTCGACCTCGAGGCCTCTCATATGTGGAGTGCCTCAGGGGTCGGTCCTCTCGCCCCTCCTGTTCAACATTTATGTGAAGCCGCTGGGCGAGATCATCCGTGGCTTTGGGGTGAGATACCATCAGTACGCTGATGACACTCAGCTGTACATCTCCACCCCAGGCCACCCCAATGATGCCCTTGAAGTGATGTCCCAGTGCCTGGAGGCTGTACAGATCTGGATGGGGAGTAACAGGCTCAGGCTCAACCCTTCCAAGACTGAGTGGCTGTGGTTCCCGGCATCCCGATATAGTCAGTTGACTCCATCACTGACTATTGGGGGCGAGTCTTTGGCCCCCACAGAGAGGGCTTGCAATCTGGGAGTCCTCCTGGATACGCAGCTGTCCTTGGAGGAACATCTGACGGCTGTGACCAGGGGGACCTTTTGTCAGGTTCGCCTGATTCGCCAGTTGCGGCCCTTTCTTGATCGGGATTCCCTGTGCACAGTCACTCATGCCCTCGTAACCTCTCGCCTTGATTACTGCAACACTCTCTACATGTGGCTCCCCTTGAAGAGCACCCAGAGGCTCCAACTGGTCCAGAACACAGCAGCGCGGGTAGTGACGGGAGCAGCGTGGCGCTCCCATGTAACACCGCTCCTGCGTGAACTGTACTGGCTCCCGGTGGTCTTCCGGGTGCGCTTCAAGGTGTTGGTTATCACCTTTAAAGCGCTCCATGGCATAGGGCCTAGCTATCTTCGAGACCACCTGCTGCCACCGACGACCACCACATCGGCCCGTGTGCTCCCACAGAGAGGGCCTCCTCGGGGTGCCATCAGCCAAACAATGCAGGCTGGTGACCCCCAGGGGGAGGGCCTTCTCTGTGGGGGCACCTACCCTCTGGAATCAGTTGCCCCCAGAGATAAGGAGAATCCATGACCTCAGTGCCTTCTGCCGTGCCCTTAAAACCTTCTTTTTCCAACAAGCCGGGCTGACCTAATTCTTTTTTAGTGTTTTTTAATTGTTTTGTTTATCGTTTTAATTAATGGGGCCAAATTTATATATATATTTTAACTGTATTTTAATATTTGTATTTGATGTTTTTATTTGGCTGTTCACCGCCCTGAGTCCTCAGGGAGAAGGGCGGTATACAAATTCAAAATAAAATAAATAAAATAAAATAAAATAAAAAATTTGAGCTGCAATATTAATATGGCCTGCTGGAGACGCAGTCATTTTCCTTTGCTGCATTAAGCACTGTTGTGCTCCATCTAAAAAGACACCAGTACCACCAGGGGGTGCTGAAGATTGAGCCTGTAGAGACACTTGTGGCATTGCAGCCTGAATATCTGAGTGAGTTAAGGACATCTCAGATAAAGTCTGCTGCAACAATTGTAATTGCTCTCTCAAATTGCGATGCATTTCAGCTTTCTCTAGTGAATTACTTTCGCCAGCAGATGATGCTGCAACTTTAGTTTCGGGCAGCTCAGATAATTTTTCCGCTTTCGTGGCATTTGTAATTTTAGAATAGGAATGATCATGTGACAAATGTGACGTGAGTACAGCTCTCTGTTCTGATTGGCCTGACACAAAATCCACCAGGGGGTGTGTCTTTGGTTCCGGAGAAGAAGGCAAAATGGCGTTTTCAGGGATTTCAAAAGCACGAGACTCTCTCTTATCTAGCTCAAGCATAGATAAGGCCATTTTTGCCTGGGATAGCTCACGTTCAAAAATTTTTATTTGATCATGATAGCTTTTTAATAGCTAGATCATCTGAGGTGAGCTCAGTGCTTCAAGGAGAATAATGAATTATTTCTCTCTCTGCGTGGGAGTGAAAATGCTTCTCCATTTGTGAAAACTTTGGCCTTGCACCAAGTGTTTCAAAATTAAAAGGTTCCGGGAAGACTGTTTGAAAGCATGCATAATTGGAACGGGGCGTCACCGACCTCGGTCGTAGCACATTACCTTCAAAAGCAGCTTCCACAACAGCTTTTCTGTTTTCTTCCTCCTGAAGCCTTTTTAAAATTCTTTTCGCTTCTTCATTAGAGAGAGCAGAGATATCTATATCTTCGGCAGAATGCATTCTATATTTGTTTTTCTTTTTCGGCATATTTGCAAAAATAATTAGCTTACATCAGTAGCTAAAAACTAATTGCCTATGCGCTCATCATCAAAAGTAACAAGCAAGGAAAAAGCCATAAATCTCGAACCGTCCTTCTGCTACCAGGTGTCAGGGTGACAATTAATCCCACTCTGCCTTTGGGTAATCGCACCTTGATTTAGAGGATGAATCGAGGCTTTTCCTTGAAGTATACTTAAGAAAAAATATGTTTTCTAAGAAAAACTCATTTATTTGTTATAAAGAAAATAAAACATCTCACTAATCTAATTAGTTACATTTTGGCAACGTTCCTGCCAGCCACCTCTCTTGGCCGGACGTCTCCTGGCAGGAGAACAAAGAAAGTTAGAAGAAAGTGAAAGAATATAGACATGCACAGTTAGCTTAAAGATAAGAACTTGGCAAGCTACAGTAAGTCTGAAAGTCCAAAAATATGAGCTCATCTGGTAAATACAAAAACGCAGTGACAGATATGATGCCTGGAGCAGATGAGAATTAAGGCACACATAAATACATAGGCTGAGTGCCAAAAAATTGAGGCCTTTGAACTATGGTGCTGGAGAAGACTCCTGTGAGTCCCTTGGACTGCACAGCGATCAAACCTGTCAGTCTTAGAGGAGATCAACCCTGACTGCTCTTTAGAAGGCCAGATCCTGAAGATGAAACTCAAATACTTTGGCCACCTAGTGAGAAGGAAGCACTCACTGGAGAAGAGCCTAATTCTGGGAAAGATTGAGGGCAAAAGAAGAAAGGGACGACAGAGAATGAGGTGGCTGGATGGAGTCACTGAAGCAGTTGGTGTGATCTTAAATGGACTCCGGGGGTTGGTAGAGGACAGGAAGGCCTGGAGAAAAGTTGTCCATGGGGTCGTGATGAGTCAGACACGACTTTGCAATTAACAACAACAAAATACACAGTTATAGACTATTTATTTATTTATTTATTTATTTATTTATTTATTGCGATTTATATGCCGCCTTTCTCCCTAGGGACTCAAGGCGGCTTACAAAATGACAACTTCAATACAAATCACAATACAATACCAAATTAAAATCAGTAACCCAATTAAAAAACAATTTAAAATTATCCCAGTGTACCCCCAAACGGATCAGTTTAATTGGCGGAAGAGCCATGTCTTCAGCTCATGACGGAAGGAAAGAAGGTCGGGGGCTGTCCTGAGCTCAGTGGGCAATCCATTCCAGAGAGTCGGGGCTCCCACAGAGAACACCCTCCCCCTGGGGGTCGTCAGCCGACATTGTTTGGCCGACGGCACCCTGAGGAGGCCGACTCTGTGAGAGTGCACAGGACGATGGGAGAGCTTCTGGAGATGGTCCTGCAAGTACCCTGGGCCTAAGCCATGAAGGGCTTTATAGGTGAGCACCAGCACCTTGAAACGTATCCGCAGTGCCACCGGTAGCCAGTGCAGCTCACACAGGAGAGGTGTTACACGGGAGTATCTAGACGCCCCCGTAACTACCCGCGCGGCTGCATTTTGGACTAGCTGAAGCCTCCGGACACATCCCAAGGGCAGCCCCATGTAGAGGGTGTTACAGTAGTCCATCCTAGAGGTAACAAGGGTGTGAGTGACCGTGGCGAGGGCATCCCGGTCTAGGAACGGGCGCAACTGGCGCACAAGACGGACCTGTGCGAGGGCCCCCCTGGTTACGGCTGTCAGATGGTCATCTAAAGACAGCCGAGAATCCAGGAGGACACCCAAGTTGCGGATACTGATTACTGATTATTGATCAGATTATTGATCGGATTATTGATACTGTTAGCATGGCATTTGTTGTATAAAAAGAAGCCATATATTTATATATATATAATATTTATAAATATATAAGCCATGTATTTTAAATGTATGATTATTGCTCATATAATTTGAGATTTATATCAATCAATCAACTTTTTCTAAATGAATGTAAAATGTATTTATATTTATTTAAAAACATGCTTGTCATGTGAACAGATGGACTTTACGTCTGTTCTGAGGAAGAAATTATTATTTTATTTAATATTTATTGTTATATTTACTTTATTTATATTACTGGATGTTGGCATAATTACATTATGAGTGGTCTTGAAGAAATTATGGTAAAACTATCTCTTCCTAAATAAGATTTGCTCTTGTTAAGTCAAAATCTTACACATTTCAATATGTAGAAATTGTTAGTTTCAATATATATATAAATATAAAAATAGTTGCTTTTATTTCCAAAAGTTTTACCTGATTCTAATGGGCATGATCTTAACATAAATATTATGTGCCAGCAAATTTTTCTCAACACCTAGTGACCACCTAGATTTTAACATAAATTGTTGGGTTTTTTATTATTTTAACCACCCTTTCATATTCACCATTATAATCATTTTACCTTGAAACTTATTCTTAAATATAGATGTTATCATTCAGTTAAGAAATGTATTTTCAGGGTACTTCCGGCGGTGACGTCAGCGTGTTAGGGGCGAAAGGAATGACTCTCCGTTCCCAAAGCCTCTAATATTCCCAATTCAAGTGCCGATTTAGGCACTATCAACCCTGTAGAGGTTGATAGAAGAAAAGGAAACCTCCGAGGACCTCGGGGAGGACAGCAACCCCCCTGAAGGTTCAGGAAGACCCTCTTAACTCAGACTGGGAAATAACCAGCCACTCAGGCTGGCCAGAAACAGTGACAGCTGTTTAGAGGGAAGCGAAGATTGAAAAAGAAGCATCGGTGGAAATAGAAGTGGGAAAAGGTACTTTTACATCTTCTAATTGTTGAGAGAAAGCGGGAGAAAGGAACCCCTGAGTCAAAGAAAGAAGAGAAGCGACGAGTGATGAGTGAGCGGAGGGAGGAATCCATATTGAAAGTGACAGCGCATAATTTGGTAGCCAGTGAAACTCGAGGAAATCCAGAGAGAAGCAAGCCGATTGAGCTTGAGGGCGATATTTAGAGCTTTATAAATAAGAATCCGAAAGAAGTTAAAGTTTCAGAAAGTGAAAAAGACTTGACGGGAGGATTACCAGACCCCTGGATATCCAAAGAAGAAAAGACGGAGAAGCCATATTGACTTACAGCAGAGAGAACGCAGCGAGCTTGGGATTTATAATACTCCTACTTTTACCGGATAGCTTGGACAATGTTTTGTTGACAAGACTGAGATAATTGGATTATTGGAGAATAAGATAACTGGATAATTGTCTTAAATTATTTAGAGAAGCAGACATTTGACAATATTGGTGCACATTTGGTATTTATTGGATATATATATATAAAAGGGAAGGAAAAGTACGAACGAACGTGGAATATACTGGATCTATAACATCGTTTTTTCTACCATTTCCAGTTAGGGAGGATTTGAACTGAGGACTAGGAAATAACTGGATAATACTTAGATATATTAAGACATTGAAACCATGGACAATTGAAAACAAATCGAGTTGGATTATAGTTGGACACTCAATATAAGAAGTAAGAAGAAGGAGAAAGTAACGAGTGTGGGAAGTACTTCCAAAGAAGAATCAAAGACTTGTCATTAAAATTACTCATTAATTATCAATAGTGACCAAGAAGTAATATTTATATATACATATACATCGTTTTGGAAATTCGTTTTTATATATGATTGCATAGTATAGCTTGATATTGATTAAGTCGATTATTGCCTCGTTAGCCTATTTGTATATACTTTTACTTACTTTATATACTTAGAAACAAAGGTTCAGATTATAGCATATTTACTAAACAAATAGCAATTGATATTTATCGGATTATTGAAATATTTACTGAACTATCTATTGATTATTGAATTATTGTTGCATCAGTCTACCCTCATACATTTAGGAGCAAAGATTTACAATTAAATATATTTATATGTGCATGTCAGATAAATTAGAAATCAACAGCAATTGATAAGTTATTGGAACTAATATATATATATATATATATATATATATATATATATATATATATATATATATATATGTGTGTGTGTGTGTGTGTGTGTGTGTGTGTGTGTGGTTAATATTTCAGGTTTCTTCCCGTGTAATTATGGATATATCCCTAAAAGGGTAAAAGCAACGTTTCAACAGAATCTCATCTGCCATCATCAGGCTTATGTGAGGAGTCTTTTGCAGTAACTGCCGTTACTATTTCAAATCTGGTGCTGATAGTCTGGGATGGCTCCACCTTTTCATTCTAATTGGTTGGGAGTCCCAGTATGTGTTTATTGGCTTGGCTTCGGGTGTATGGTCGGTTTATCTCCACTAGGTGGCAGGGCTTCATCTTTGTGGCTGGTTTGAATATGATTTGGTTGGGATTTGTACATGTTTTTTGATTAATGCTTGATCTATGTTTTATATTTGGTGTTAAAATTCATCTATCTATGAGAGCAGGTTTCCAAATAATAGGCAGACGTGAAGTGTCATCCCGTTTATTCATGCAATATGGTCTTTTCTCTATTTCAATTGCCTCTCTGATTATTCTGCCATTGAGATGTTCTATTTTTGCCACCTAGTGGAGAAAATTTCTTTTTTTTTCCAATTTTTTATTTTTGAACACAAACAAAAACATAAATAAATGTAAACATAAATACATGTAAAAACACATACATATACATCAATACAATACACACACAAAGAAAAAAGAAAAAACTATCCTAAGAAGCTATCATATCGGTGGTTGTTTTCTAATTTAAAAGTTTGCATTTCTGCTTATTTGTGCCTTAACATAATTGTGCATTTCTAAGCGTAGTTTTCTGCAATTCGTACTAACTATTCATAACTACCATCCTACTGTTTTTCTCATGTGCCACTTTCTGTACTCCTACTTAAGTTTTCCTCTAGCCATGAGTACCATCTTTGCCAAACTATATAATAATCGGAATCTTCCTTCTCTTGAAGCTCTTTAGTGAATCTATCCATTTCTGCACATTCGGTTATTTTTGCAATTATTTTTGCTTCTGTTGGTAGTAATTCGGATTTCCAATTTTGAGCGTACAGTATGCGTGCTGCTGTCAAAATGTGTATAATAAGGTATTTTATCTCCTTAGTATATTGTGGTGTAGTCATTCCAAATAGAAAAAATTCCGGTTTCATTTCAACTTTTTGTGTGGTTATTTCTTCTCTTAATTTCTTGCCAGTAGTGTCGTGCCTTTCTACAAGACCACCAGAGATGGTAGTATGACCCCTTTTGCGACTTGCATTTCCAACACATTGGTGATGTATTTGGAAACATTTTAGCCAAATGTGCCGGTGGTAGGTGCCATCTGTAGAATATCTTATATAGGTTTTCTTTGTATGGGATCGACATTGTCATCTTATGATTTTCTGTCCATAGCTTATCCCATTTATTCAGTTCTATGTTATGACATATATTTCTAGCCCAGCTTATCATGTTTTCTTTCACCGTTTCCTCCTCTAATTTATACCTCAGTAGATAACTGTAAATTTTAGATATCATTTTCTCTTCCGTGCCTTTTAGTATTTTATCTAATTCATTCGGTTCAGTTTGGAATCCATATTGTATCCGGTCTGCTGTGAATCTTGATTCTATTTGAAGGTATGGCCACCAATCAATAACTATACCTCGCCTTTCCTGTTCTTGACTTGTGTATAGGTTCCCTTCACTGCTAAACAGTTCTTGATATTTCCTCATCTTTCCTATTTCTATAGTATTTGGGTAGATTAATGCTTCCATAGGGGACAGCCATCTCGGGGTTTTACTGTAATGTTGCTTTCTGATGTCTTTCCACATTTTATATAATGAACCTCTGATTAAGTGCCTCTGGAAATACCCATGTTTCTTGTCTGTACCTTCCCACAGAAAGGCGTGCCAACCTCGACTCAAATCAAATCCCTCTAAGTATAGTGTTCTCCTGTTTGTTAGGTCTATCCATTCTCTGATCCAGTTTAGCGACACTGCCTTGTAGTATAACTCCCAGTCCGGTAGACCAAGGCCTCCCTTCTCCTTAGTATCCTGTAGGCATTTTATTTTGATTCTAGCCTTCTTTGCTTGCCAGATATATTTCATTATTATTTTACTGAGGTCCTTGAAAAAATCTTTACCTGGGCCAATTGGTATCACTTGAAAGAGATAGAGGAGTCTTGGTAATATGTTCATTTTATTGAGGCTATTCTGCCCAGAAATGACAGTTCTACCTTGTTCCAAATTTCCAGGTCCTTTTTAATTTGTTTCATCAATTTAATATAATTGTCCTCTCTAATCATTGTTACTTTTGTAGTGAGCCAAATTCCCAGGTATTTTATTTTCTTAACAATTTGTATTTGTACTCTTGTGTCCTAGTCATGTTTTTGGTTAGGACTTTGGTTTTTTGCCTATTAATTTTAAGACCCGCCACTTTGCCATACTCTTCTATCTTCTGTAATAATTTGATTCCTGCTGCTTCTGGTTGCTCTACTATGAATACCACATCATTGGCAAAGGCCTGTAATTTATATTCCTCTTTCCATATCCTTAGTCCCTTTATTTCTTCTTTCTTTCTTACTTCATTTAATAGGACTTCCAATGTTATGAACAGTAGGGGCGATAGTGGGCATCCTTGTCTAACTCCTTTTTGTATATTTATTTTTTTCTGTCATATCCCCATTGATTGTAATACTCGCTGTCTGGGAGGAATATATTTTCTTGACCATTTTTAGAAATTTGTTGCCAAAATCCATAAACTCTAGTTGTGCAATAAGGAATTTCCAATTCAAGTTGTCGAATGCCTTTTGGGCATCGAGGAAAATTAAGGCCACCTGTTTGTTAATTTTTCGCTCATAATATTCTAAGACATTTAAAAATGTTCTCAAATTACTTTTTATCTGTCTCCTTGGGACAAAGCTATTCTAATCCGGGTGTATATAGTTATGTATAATTGTTTTCAATCTTTGTGCTATAATTGTCATGAATAATTTATAATCGACGTTTAACAGAGAGATCGATCTATAATTTTTAACTTTGGTCGGATCAGTATCTTCTTTGGGGATAAGTGAAATAATAGTTTCTGCCCAAGATTTAGGTATTTCTGCTTCCAGCAATGCGTTGTTAAGAACCTGTAGAAGTAATCCATCTATTGCAGTTTGACATTTTTTGTAAAATTCAGTTGGAATTCCGTCTGGGCCTGGGACCTTATTGTTCTTTTGTTTCTTTCGGGCTTCCGTCAACTCCATCATTGTAATCGGTTTATTTAGTATGTCTCTGTGGTTTTCTTCCAATTTTGGAATATTTACTTTTTGCAGATATTTCTTAATATCTTGGTCTTGAATCTCATCTTGTGTGTAGAGGTTTTGGTAGAATTCCTTAACTATGCGCTTTTTATCTAGGTTCATATTGTACATTTGTCCAGCTTCGTCTTGTAGTTGGTATATTATTCTCCTCTCCCTCTTCTTCTTCAGTCTATACGCCAACCAACGTCCTGTTTTGTTTGCATGTTCAAAATATTTCTGCTTTGCCATCTTCATTTTATGCACGATTTCTGTTTGCATCATTAAATTCAACTTATGTTTGGTAAGGTTCAATTTTGCCTTTAATGTTTTATCATCAGGCTGCCCCTGTAGTTGTAACTCATATATATTGAGTTCGTCTAATAGGTCTTTCCTTTTTTGTTGTTTATCTTTATTTTTTTTTGCTGTATATGCTATAGTAAGGCCTCTTATGTAGGCTTTTGTAGTGTCCCATAGATTCTGTAATGAGGTCTGTTCCTTTGTGTTTATCTGATAAAATATTTTGAGTTTGTTCTCTATCATCCGTACATACTCTTTATCTTTTATTATTCCAGTGTTCGTCATCCATCTCTTTTGCTTACGATGTCCTTTCCATATTATTTTTATGGGATTGTGGTCGGCCCATGTATTTGGCATGATTTCGATATCCTGTAGTTCCTTTCTAAGATCTGACATCATCCAAGCCATGTCGATCCTAGACCATGACTGGTGTGGGTTTGAGTAAAATGTGTATTGTTTAGATTGTTTGTTGGCCTCTCTCCATCCATCGTGTAGTTGCAATTCTTCAGTCAAATCCTTGAATGTATCCGGTAAAATTTTCTTTCTAGCTTTGCTTTGTTTATTACTTCGATAGTCGTCTTGTAAGTTGGCAATTGCGTTAAAATCCCCGACAATGCATATGTTCTCATACTCCAAATCTTTGATTGTGTCATGTAATTTCTTGTATAATTCCCTCTGGTTTCCATTAGGAGCATATATAGATACTAGTAGTATTGTCTTTGTTTCTGTTTGTATTTCCATTATTAGAATGCGTCCTTCCGTATCTGTATATACTTGTTTGACTTTCAGGTGATTTTTAACGTATGTTGCCACTCCTCTCTTTTTGCTATCTCCTAAGGATGTATATAGTCTTCCTAATTTTTGATTCTCCAAAAGTTTTTGTTTCTGTCTTTTAATATGTACTTCTTGTAGTGTTACAATGTCATAATCCAATTTTTGCAATTTTGTGAATTTATGTTTCCTTTTCCTTGGTGAGTTGAATCCGTTTATATTAATCAATATGATTTTCAGCTCTCTTTCCATCTCTATTGGATTTTTCTGTTCGTTATTTTCAACTTTGTTGTGTTTCTGGTGACTCTTTGGGTCTTTTCCCTTGTTCCCTCTTTCTCCATTCTTTCTCTCTCCACATTTCTTTTGTCTTCCTGGTCTTTTTCCTCTCTCTCCATCTGCTGTATCTCTTGTCTCCTGAGTTCCATTTCTCCTCTCGTCTCCTGTTCCTCCTCGCAGGCAAAGTGTTGTTCAAAGAAGTCTTGAGCCTTTTCTATGTTATCAATTCTGTATTTTCTTTCCTCCCAAGAGATGAGTAGACCTTCCGGTAATAGCCAGTGGAATTTTATTTTGAGTTTATTCAACTGGTTAGTTAGGAAGTTATAATTTCTTCTTTGGTCTCTTGTTCTCCTCGGTATTTGTTTGAGGGTTAGGATTTCTCTTCCTTTATACATGGTTGTCTCATCTCTCATTTTCCTGTAGATCTCTTCCTTTATCGATTTCTTTGTAAATCTTATGTGAATTTCTTTTGGTAGCTTATTCCTTCTTGCATAATTCGTATACACCCTATATATTTCGTCAATTCCATTTCGCAGTTCATCCTTGTCCATCTGAGTTGCCTTTGCCAATATCTCAATCATTGTTTCGCCTAGGTCTTCCTCCTTTTGTTCTTCTACATTCTGAAATCGTAGATAGAATGATGCCTTCTCCATCTCAAGATAAGTTAATGCGTCTTCGGTTTCCTTGTTAAATGTCCCTTGATCTTGTTCCATTCTTTCCATTCTGTTACTCGTATGTTCTATTTTTTCTTCCACCTTATTAATCCTCTGCTCATTTTCCGCTATATTTTGATGAATTTGTTCTATCTTCTCATCCATATTTTTGATATTATCCTTTATTTCACTTACATCTGACCTCAGTTCTTTGTGGTTTTTTCTTGTTTCCTCATGGTTATGTGCCATCGTTTCCTGCATTCTATTCATATCTTCCTGGATCAATGCGTGTGCGGATTGAATGTTCTGTATGTTGAGGGTGGGGCCCGTCTTTTCCTTTTCTGTAGTTTCAGTTACTTTTTGTTGGGCTGGCGAGGCCATGAGTATCATTTGGCTCGATGGTATTTTCTTACTTGTTTTGGTTGTTGTTGCTGTGCCTGTAGTTGCCATTAGTATTTCTTTTTTTATAGTTTCCCAGAATTTCATATACTAATCGATATTGTATTTCTGTTCTTGGCTGTGGACCCAGATTTATTTATCACTATTCAATATTCTTCTAATATTTCATGATATTTGTGAGACAACAATGATGGAAACTAGGAGAGGGGGATTGAGGGAAAAATGCACTAATCTAGCAATCCATCAAACGGTTGTTCTTAAAATTAAATATTTAAATATCTGCTATAACTCTTATCCTATTAAAAATCAATTTCTGTTGAATTCTAATTTATCTAATACGGTAAGGATATATTTTACATAAATATACTTAATATACTATAGACTAAGTCTTTGACACTAACAATGTAAAAATTGGCTAATAAGTTAATAGTTCCCTTAGTATTAATAAACTTATTCTATGCAATCATATAGAAAGGTAAGTCTCAAGAACACAAGGATATATATATATATATATATATATATATATATATATATATATGTATGTATGTATGTATGTATGTATGTATGTATGTATGTATGTAAGTAAGTTTTCACGGGTATATATGTGTGTATAGTTAATATTTCGGGTTTCTTCCCGTGTAATTGTGGATATATCCCTAAAAGGGTAGAAGCGACGTTTAGAAATGTCAGCAGACTTAGCTACTATTAAAATAAGAAAAAAGGCTTGGACCAATATCCACCGTCTTTTATATTAAAGAGGCAGGTAAAGGTAAAGGTAACAGTTCCACTCGCACATATGTGCTAGTCATTTCAGACTCTAGGGGGCGGTGCTCATCTTCGTTTCAAAGCCAAAGAGCCAGCGCTGTCCGAAGATGTCTCCGTAGTCATATGGCCAGCATGACTAAACACCAAAGGTGCATGGAACACAGTTACCTTCCCACCAAAGGTGGTCCCTATTTTTCTACTTATATTTTTTACATGCTTTTGAACTTCTAGGTTGGCAGAAGCTGGGACAAGTAATGGGAGCTCACCCTGTTATGTGGCACTAGGGATTTGAACCGCTGAACTGCTGACCTTTTGATCAACAAACTCAGCGTCTTACCCACTAAGCCACCATGTCCCTTAAAGAGGCAGAGAGAGAGAATTATTAATAACACGGTGTCCTGAAGCAGTAAAAAAAGTCAAGATGGCAGCCACAACCATGTAATTGAAGCTCTGTGATGCATGGAAAAAGGAGCAAGCCTTCATCCACATTGTTATAGTCACTGACTCTTGATGTTTTTTTTATATAAAAATGATCTTTATTAGTTATTTACAAATAAAAAAAACATATAGTATAATTATCAAATAAATAAAAGTTATATATGTATAGACAACACAACACATAAAGACAACTACAAGGAAGGACTAACCGGGAATTGTAAGGATCCCCCAGATATCTATTCTTAGTTACATCCCGGTAAATCTTTTTGTTCGGATAACATTGACTGTTTTAAATACCAAACACTATCTAATTATAAACAAATATATATTTAATAGTATATTATTTACTCTATATTTGTCCTTTTCCTTAGCCATATATACCAGCATTCCCAGTTACTGTAGTATATGGATTCTTTTTTCTCTCTTAGGATATATGTTAGTTTGTCCAATTCGGCACAATTCAATATCTTATTTATTATAAGTTGAGCTGATGGTGTATTTGCATTTTTCCATTACTGGGCAAGTGCCATCCTTGCTGCTGTTATAATATGGATGAGTAAGTGCCAATCTTGCTTGCCCACGTCTTTTAGTTTAATTCCAAGTAAGTAAGAATCTGGAATTAGAGGAAAGCTTGCACCTGTTATCTCATTCAACCATTTTTGAATCTTTTCCCAAAACTTCCTAATCTGAGGGCAGGTCCACAACTGGTGGAAAAAAGTACCCCTGGCCGAATTACACTTCCAACATTTGTCCGATGATCCATGGAACATTTTAGCTATCCTAGCTGGTGGGAGGTACCACCTATAAATCATTTTGTAAAAGTTCTCTTTAAATGCCGCTGATAATGTCAATTTCATTGATCTATTCCATATTCCCTGCCATTCCTCAAGTTGCATCGGTCTTCCTAAGTTTTTCCCCCAGGCAATCATCATATCTTTCACTATCTCCTCAGCTAAATACCTTGATAGTAAAAGATTATAGGTCTTAGATATGAATTTTGTTTCAACACCCAGAAGAAGTCTATCCAACGGTTGTGTTGTTTGGTAAATACCATATTCTTGTTTGTCTTTACAGAATCTAGCTTGAATTTGAGCATATGACCACCAGTCTATGTCTATTCCTTTGTTTGTTTCTTCACCTTTTCCCATACTTTTATTAAAAATTTTTTAATATAATGGTTATTAAAATATTTAGATTGTTTCCCTTGTTGTGCCCACAAAGCTGAGTGCCAGCCTTGATGAAGATCAAATCCTTCAACTGTTAATATGCGTTTTCTTGAAAGGGATACCCAGTCTCTTATCCAAAGAAGGGACGAGGCTTGGTAATATAACTCCCAATTTGGGAGCCCCAAGCCCCCCCTTGTTTTGTGTTCCTGTAGCATTTTTCTTTTAATTCATGGTTTTTTCCCTTGCCAAATAAATTTGCTTATTATCTAATCCAATTTCCTAAAAAAAAATGTATCCAAATGTACAGAAGCCATTTGGAATAGAAAAATCCACCGTGGGAATATATGGGCTTTAATTGCAGCAACCCTGCCCAAAAGTGAAAGCTGTATATTCTTCCATCTATCTAGGTCCTCTACTGTATCAGCCAATAGTTTAGAGTAATTAGTCTCTTTAATATTAGAGCATTTGTTTGTCAGCCAAATCCCTAGATTTTTTATCTTCTTAGTAAATTTAAGTCCCATGACTTCCTACACCTTATTTTTTTGATCCTCTGTTAAGTTTTTGGATATCATTTTAGTTTTATCTTTGTTAATTTTTAATCCTGCTATTTCTCCATATTCTTCAATTCTCCTTAGCAATATCGGACCTGAGGTTAGGGGGTCTTCCAAGATAAATACAAGATCATCGGCGAAAGCTTGAAGCTTGTATTCTTCTCCCCTAATCCTCAGGCCTCTAATATCCTTGTCTTGCCTGATTATGTTGAGAAGTGGTTCCAAAGTTAAAACGAATAATAACGGTGAGAGGGGGCAACCCTGTCTAGTACCTTTGGATATTTTAATCTCATCAGAGATTGTACCATTAAATAGCAACCTGGCCGATTGTTTAGTATATATAGCCTGAATTGCATTTATAAATTTAGAGCCAAATTCCATAAATTTTAATTGCTGTATAATGAAATTCCAATTGACCCTATCGAAGGCTTTTTGGGCGTCTATGAATACCGTTGCCATACCTTTGTCTGAATACCTTTCATAGTACTCCATTACATTTAAAATTACTCTTACATTATCTTGAAGTTGTCTATGCGGTAGAAAGCCATTTTGATCCTGGTGGATGAAGTGGGAAAGAAATATTTTAAGTCTTTCTGCTAGGACTGTTGTAAAGATCTTGTAATCAACATTTAAGAGCAAGATTGGCCTGTAGTTCTGAATTAGTGACCAGTCCAAGTTGGGCTTTGGAATCAACAAAATATAAGCTTCCCTCCAAGATTGGGGTATCTTGGCATCTGTTAAGGCCTCATTAAATATATCCTTTAGTTGTGAACTCAGCAGGTCAATCATACCTTTGTATAATTCACTTGGGAGCCCATCAGGCCCAGGGGTCTATCCCCCCGCTTGCTTCTTAATAGCTCTTTCAATTTCACCCATGGTAATCTCTTTATTTAAAATGTGGTTAAAAGAGCCAGGGATCAGTTCCAATTGAAGTCTCTGGAGATATTCCCCAAATTTATTTTCTTGATATCTTTCTTCTCCATATAAGGAGCTGTAAAATTCCTGGGCTATTTTTACTTTTTGATCCCTATTAACTGCCAAATTTCCATTTTTATCCTGTAAGTCTTCTATTTTTCTTGCTTCTGCCTCTTTCTTTAATCTATAACTTAACCATTTCCCAGCTTTATTTGCATGCTCAAACTGTCTTTGTCTGCTTTTCCTAATTTTGTCTGCCAACTCCTTTTGGTCTATTAATGAAATCTCGTGCCTAATTAAATCTGTTTTCTCTTTGGATTTAAGATTTCGTGGATCTAATCGCAACATCCCTTCCATTTTTTCTAACTCTGATAGGAGCTCCACCCTTCTTGATCTTTCTTCTTTCCACTTGCGGGCTAAGTATTTTATTGCCAATCCTCCCACTACGGCCTTAGCAGTGTCCCAAGTATTTTGTAAAGAAGTGTCCTCTCTTTTATTTTCCATAAAAAAGAATTGTAATTCCATTTTTATCATGTTACCAAAGTCCTCGTCCTTCATTAATTCAGCTCTCATGAACCATCTCGGTCTTTTTTTTTTTTTTTTACCTCTGCCCATTTGATTATTATAGGATGGTGGTTCGCCCATACATTTGTACCTATCTCCAATTCTTTAATCATTTCTTTAATCTCTGATGTTGATCAAAACATGTCAATCCGTGACCACAACCGATGCCTGGGGGAGAAGTAAGTGTATTGTTTTTCTTTAGGATGTAAATCTCGCCAAACATCTGACAGTCCTACTTCAGTTGCCAATTTGTCCCAAGTTTTTGGTAGTGTTTTTCTCTGTCCTTTTGCATATTTTTGGGATCCCCTCCCTGGTTCATAATCCTTACCTACGTCAGAGATTGCATTAAAATCTCCCAAAATACATACATTTTCATAATCGAGATCAGCTATCTGCTTATACAATTTTTTTTTTAAAAAAATGATCAGTATTGGAGGCGTAGATAATTACTAGTAGAGCCAGTTTTAGACCTATTTTAATCTCCAAACACAATATTCTTCCTTCTTCATCTGTGTATAATTGTTGAGTCACTAATCCTTTGCGGTCATACACCGCAATACCTCGTTTTTTCTGGTCGGCCAGGGATACATACAATTTCCCAAGTTTGGGACAAACTAACACCCTCTGCTGGTTTTTACGTATGTGGGTTTCTTGTAGACAAATTAAATTGTAATTTTGTTTTTGTAGGTTAAGCCAAACTTTCTTTCTTTTATTTGGGGCGTTTAGACCATTAATATTTACCAAAAACAGGTGCAGCCCCTCTTCCATATCCTCACTTACCTGTGGCTTTCTGTTTTCGTGATCTAGTTTCCACTTGCAATCCAAGTCCATCCTCAATCTTTTCCTTTCCATTTGTCTTTTTCTCCTGTTCATCATGACTTTCCATCCTTGTCTCCTGTATAATATCCTCCGCGCTCCTGCTCTCTGGTTCCCCTTCACTTTCTCGATCAAAGAGAGTAAATTGAGATTCGTAAAATTCCTGTGTGTTTTGTGGGGTCTCAAGTCTAATCCTCTGACTCTGCCATGTAAATCATAACCCCTCTGGCAGTAACCAGTGATACCGAATTCCGTATTTTCTTAAGTTTGTTGTAAGAAAGTCGAATTGTCTTCTAGAGTCCCGCACACATCTTGGTAATTGTGGTAGTACTATAATACGCTTCCCTCTGTAAGTGAATGATTGGTTCCTGGTTTTCTGTAGTACTTCCTCCCGAACTGTCTTCTTAGAGAAACGAATGTGGATCTCTCTTGGGAGGTTATGACACCTGGCGTAACTGGTGTAAATACGGTAAATTTCATCAACATCCCTCATTACGTTGAGTTGATCCCGTCCTAAAATTCCCACAATTATTTCTCCCATCACTTTATTGAGACATTCTTCCTTTTCCTCCACCACATTCTGGAAACGTAGAAAATACCCAGATCTGTCCATCTCAAGCAGCGCTATCTCATTTTCCATCTTTTTATTGATCATAGTGTAGAGAGAATCCATTTTTTCTAATCTATTTTCCGTTTTGGCTGTTTTCACCTCAATAGTTTGTAGTCACTCTTCATGATTGGTTAAGGTATTCTGGATCTCTTCAAATCTTGTGTGGAATTGCCTTGTCTCATTTGTTAAAATTGCCACATCTGATTTTAATTCCTCAAGTACTTTAGAGGTACTTTCTTGATTATTAACTAACGTATCTTGATTCTTAAGAATTAAGATTTAATTCTGTCCTGTATAGATTTAAGGATGTCTTTCAGTTCTCGGGATATGGCTGGGGATTTACCCGAGAGTGAGACATCTTCTGCTGATTTTCTTAACATCTGTGGAATTGTTATCAGAGAGGGGGAGGAGGAAGATGTAAGCATCTTCTTCTTAAGTGTTGTCATGGTCGTAGCCATTTTGGGTAGACCTAGGAGATCTCTCCAATCAATCATGCACTGCCAAGTTTCTTTGTCAATATTGTTCAGTTTTGTAGTAATAAGACTACTTTATCTCAATATTTTTCCTACTAAAGTATGGATTAATCAACTAAGTAGTTTTCTCTAACAGTAATTACCTACTTAACCAATCCTTCAATTAGAAAATGAATTGAAATCAATAACTCTAAAAGTCTATCTATCTTTAGTATAATAAATGTGAAGAGCAATTACTTAGGACAAATAAGCTGTAGTTTTACAATTAATTGGTGGATGATCAATTAATAACTTTACAAGTCTATCTATCTATCTATTTATCTTTGGTATAATATTCAAAATAAGTGTGTAGCGCAATTAGTTAAGGCAAATAAGCTGTAGTTGTAGTTTTAGTTTTACAATTAAGAGGTATATAATCAATTAATAATTAACAATTCTCATTTAATATCTATCAAATGCTCAATAATAATAATAACCCATGGATAATAATAATTATCAGACCAAACACAATAAACAATTTCTCAAAGAGAAAAGAGGATCAAGCTAGTTGTGGAGTGAATCCCAGAATTAACCACTAGATGGCAATCAAAGAGCAACATAAGTTGACTTTCGCATTCAGAAGATTGTTCCAAATTGACAGCTCATGCAAATGGCATCCTACTTGTAGCTTCCAGGATGAATGTCCAAAACAGCTTGAACAAATCAGTATTCTCCTTCACCTGATCTTCAAAGAACCCAATTTTACAAACAGCAGGGAGATTGTTTTATTGAGAATAACAACGTCCAGCTTTCCTCTTTTACGATCTTTTTACGATCTTATCCAAAACAATGTCACTCTCTCTTTTGGTTTGCCTTCACAACCCTTTTGCCACCCTTCTTAGTTTTGGCTTAAATACAATGAGCAAAATCGAAATTCGTAGTAGAAATGCCTTTCAAAGTTCCTTTATTTTTATTTTTCTTCTTCCATTTCAAAACTGAATCAAGTTAAATGTGATTACCAGGATGTCTTGGCTTCCTGCTTAGATGTAGTCACAGCTTTGGGACGCCATTCCAGGCATCCTCTTGATGCATCGGCCCCGGGGAGTTCCTCAGCTTCTTCCAGTAGCTTGCACCTCTACTTCGGAGCCGGAATGCTCCCCTCCCCTTCCCCAAGCTTTCTCGCTCGAGAATGGCTTTAATCAGTCACCAAACGCAGCAAATGGAGCTGTCAGCTTCGGGAGAGAAACCCTTGCTTGCTCCAGCTGCTATGATGTCACTGGAAGTCCGACTCTTGATGTTTTGATGACCTGCAGACACCCATGATTACTACTCAAAATCTAGATTTAAAAAATCTCTTTTCAACGTTCAAACTACAATCTTTTTTGTATCATGCATCCACCACTTCACCTTTGAAAGTATATTCCACCTTGAAGTTAGACTCAAAGCTAAATTCCAGATATAGAAATATCCCAATATTAAGATGTATTATAGCAGAAAGACAGTAAGAACAGAATGTCAAATGAGCAAATCAAACCAAAATCTTCAATTCCTTTTACCAATTACCAGTAAAATATTTTGGGATGTGTGTGTATATACACAATTCCTTTCTCACTATAAAGAAGGCTGGAAATAATTCTCCTCCTCCACCACAGCTAGTTTAGAAATGGACAGAGGAAATGCCAAGTGACAGACAAAAATAGCTTTGATTGCAGTCATACTGACTACTATAAATAACATCTTCCATTTGTTCTATTCTTCCAGATTCTATTTTGCTTGGAGGTAAAAGTTGATATTTAATTTAAGAAAAAAAAATACAATTAAATCTTCTAGTCAATCTTTTATTCAATATAATAGTTCATAATTCAGCAGGGGAGCCTAATTTGAAAGTTTAACCCTCTATGTTTTTAATAGAAAGTGACCATATTACAAATAATTATTCTTTTTTTATTTGTCATTTTGGTTTAGATCCTACATCAAACTCCAGTTCCTTCATCAATGTAAAATCTACTATTGCTTATAATCTATGTCTTATGTTATACATAATAGAAAACTAACAGCATGATAGTGATCATCATCATCTTCAGATTGGACCACTAAAATATACTCTCTATGGAGTTGCCCTTGAAGCGTATCCATTTTAATTAATGCAGAACGCAGCAGTGGTGACAGTTACGTGTGCTCCTAGAAACTTCCACAAGTTGCATTAGCTGCCAGTTTGTTTCTGGGTCCAATTCAAGGAGCTGGTTTTAACCTTTAAAGCCCTTCCTGCCATGAGACCAGTTTTCTGAGAAATTGTCTCTTACTGATTACATCAACATGTCCCATTCAATCTGGCACACAAGACATCACCCACCAGGACTTATATTTGGTCTCAAGAAGCAGCCCTTCTTTCTTGCTATGTCTGTCTTATTTTCCCCCTTGAAATTAGGTTAAATCCAACCTTGCTATTGTTTCAGAAGCCCTGTAACACCTGGTTATGCACTAAGACTGAGAGTGCCAAGGAACTTCAGGCATTCTGAGCTGGCTCCACTGCTGTTGATATTTTTCTCTGTTCATGTGGTTTGTATATTTTAATGCTTTATATTTTTTTCCTTTCTCATCATGATTGCTTAATTTTTTATGACTGTTTTATGTATCTGTGGTTTTATTTCATTACTGTATGCTGCTTAAGTGAGATAGGTGGCTCCATAAATAAATAAATAAATAAATAAATCCAGTAAGTTTAAATGATTTCAGGGCTTTCTAGGAATATATAATTATCTTTACTTGGTACCAACAAGCTTATATAACATTACTAAAAAAAACTGTTTAGAAAAGGCATTTCCAAAAATAGGGCACTGTATTGACCAATCATTTCTTTTAAAGTCATCTGCTGCTCCTACCTAGTCTACTATCTAAGTTAAATCTATCAAGTAAATGCAGGTGGGCATACTCTCAGGAAAACCTGTCCCAAAGTTCCAGTTCCTGTTTTGATTGATATTGTTTCAATACAGTTAACCAAATGGTGTTATTGGATGTATGGATCAGATCAGTGGTGGGATTCAGTCAGTTTGGGTTGGTTTGGGTGAACCAGTTGTTAAATTGCTGGCTGGCCCCACCCCGCTCTTCTAGGAGTCCCTGTTGTGGTCCGCCAGCAGCCTGCAGAGCTGGCAGCGGAGTCAAACAGCAATGTGGCTGAGGAAGAACATGGGCCAGTCCTGGAGGCTAGGGAAGGCCCGGATGAGGGCTCTGCGGCGGAGGCAGAGATAGGGCCAGGGCCATTGGGGAGTGATGCGTGGACTTCAGAGTCTCCAGAGGCTGACAGTAGAGAGGCAGAGGAACAGGAGGAGCCTGTTCCTAGTGCATGTATGAGAAGAGCTGCCAGAAGGCAGGAGCATCTAAAGCAGAGAGGATGACTTGAGAGTAGGACCAAGAGATGATTGGACCCTCCCATAAAGCTTAAAAGACCAGCAATGGTCTTAGCCTCTGCCGGAAAACAACCATTGAGAGTTTGGATGTATTTCTTTCTTGTCTGCATCTTCTGTTCCTGAACTGTTGCCAAGAAAAGTCTTTGGCAGTTTGCTTACAGTTGTCTCCCCCGACAGTTCTACCTGTACGACATTCAAGCCACTACCGAGACCAGGACGATAACCTCAGCCCAAATCTGGCTTCCCATCAGAATTCTCCAAGAACTAATAATGACCCTAAAGCTAAGCAAGGAAAACAAGGCAAGATAACAGTTTTTTTTCAGTCTAACTGTCCCCTGTTCCCTCCACCAGCCCCCTGTTGCTTCTAAATGACAGTCAAAGATCCACTCTCCAACTCTTCCTTGGTCCATCATGAGTTGGAACATTGCAGGGTGGGCGTCCAAAAAAGCCGACCCGGACTTTTTGAACTACCTCAAAAACTTTCAAATTCTCATGTTTCAGGAAACGTGGGAGGCCAACGACATTTCGCTATCTGGTTTTGAAATCATATCCCTGCCAGCCAGTCCCTCACTGCTTGGTGGTCATTCAAAGGGCGGCCTTGCAACAGGTATCTCCCTGGATTTGCATGCAAACATGGTTCTTGTGGACTCTCTTCCCCCTTATGCCCAGGCAAATTTGATATCCGTCGGGAAGCTCTCGTTCCTGGTGTTTAATGTCTACCTTCCTCCCATGGGCTCTCACCGGGACTTGGATGAGCTGTGGGCCGGTCTGGAAGACTTTCTCGTTACCATCACACTTAGATTCCCTCATTCTCTGGTTCTTCTGGCGGGGGAACTAAATGCCCGCATTGCGGGGACTTGGGAAACCCTAGTTGCCTCGCGTTGGTGGACAGGCCCGGCCAGGGATGACCATCCATCCCCTGGATACCCTGAAAGGGAGAATTTCCAAGGATCGGAAAGTTGACAAAGCGGGGACCTGTCTAGCTCTCCTTACCGTCAAACTAGACCTCTTCCCCCTTAATGGCAGATGTGCCCCGGATGTCCCTGGGGAATTTACCCACTTGGCCAAAAATGGCAACAGCACAATAGACTATACTTTGGTTTCGAGAGCCTTTTTGCCATACATTTCTTCTTTCAAAGTAGATGACAGGATTTTCAGTGACCACCTTCCTCTCATTACGGTTGCACGGCTATATAGACCTCAAGGCCATCCCGCTCACATTGTCTCAATAGACTCTAATCCCAGAGGCTCCCCAATGTTGCCGAAATGGTCAAAGTCTCTGGCCCTTTTCCATGCATGCTTTTATCATCAAGAAGCAGCCAATACTTTGTCAGCCTTAATCGGCACCAAGCCCACACCTGGTGTGCTATTGAGCGCCTTCACTGAGTGTCTAAGCGGTCTTATAGCCTCCTTTCAGCCCCCCACTCTTACCCCTGGTAGAGTTTCCCGGAGAAAGGGAGCCCCTTGGTTTAACTCACAGTGCAAACAAGCCAGGAACCATATGAGATTTATAATTCTGCCCACAAATGAACAGGTTCATCGACCCCCCCCCCACTTATTTCAAGGCCAAGAAGGCATACAAGCTATCCCTTTCAAGAGCTAAGCAAGACTAGCACCGGCTAAGGTGGAACGCATTACTAAAGGCCGCAAAATCCAGCAACCCTCGAGATTTCTGGAGTCTGTTAAACAGGAGGCCAACTACTAGGCTCACTCATTCCATCTCTGCCACTACATGGGAACTCTTTCTACACCAAGTCTTTTATGATACTGACGTGCCAGTTTCTTCGACCTCAGGCTCTCTTCCTCACCACCTTCCCAGATGGCCTCCTGTCAAACCATCCACAATTGCCAAGCTAATTGGACAACTCAAACTTCAAAAAGCCCCCGGCCCGGATCTCATCCCAGCCGAAGCCATTCTAGCCCATAAGGACTGGTGGACCCCAGTTCTTACCAAGGTATTCAATGCGATCAACCAAATGGGCCTTATCCCCAAGCTCTGGAAGGATGCCATAATCATCCCAATACATAAGAAAGGTGCCCACTCCAATCCTGGCAACTTCTGTAACATCAGTCTTCTTTCAATTTTGGGGAAACTCTATGCCCGCTATCTCCTGTCCGAACTGGAGTGGTGGGCTGAAGAGGCCGACCTGCTTGGTTATGAGCAGGCGGGGTTCCATCCAGACCACTCTACAATTGACCATGCTCTGATCCTTCATCATTTTGCCGTAAAATATTCTACCCCCAGGAAGGGTCGTCTCTGCGTTGCCTTTATAGATCTAAAGGCTGCCTTTGACAGCATCCCTAGAGCTAAGTTGTGGGCCAAACTTTCCACCTGGGGTATTGACAAAAGATTACTCTGGCTTATCTCCCAACTGCACGACGGAACAGAAGCAAAAGTGTGCCTTACCCCACAGGGGGATCTCTCTAATGCTATCCCTGTTAACAAGAGGGTTAGGCAGGGGTGTATACTGGCACCCTTTTTCTTTAACTTATATATCAGTGACTGGAGAAAGGCATTTTCGGATCACATGGTCTACATCCATGCCCCTAAATTAGCTGATTATAGATGTCCGCTGCTCTACGCTGATGATGCTGCAATACTTTCATTTTCCTGGGTGGGTCTGTGTAGAGCTTTAAAAATCCTTTCTGCTTATTGCTCTGCTAACGAACTGCATATAAACCACTCTAAGTATAAAATCATGGTTTTTGCAAGAAGCAGGAAAATTTATCTGTCAGCCTCAGCTTTGCCTGCTTCAGCTGCCATAAGAAACGGGGGAGGGATTAGTTATGGGGCGAAGGGGGGGAAGATGCAGGAGGTGTTTTTTTTTTTCTTTCCATTGTAGGACGTGTCTTCCAAGGAATCGAAAGTGGATCTTCAAAGGGAACGGCTGACCAACTGCCCTACATTCCTGATGAATGACGCTGCCAGACGTGATGCCACCTGACCTTTGGGAGACCTTTAGATTGGCTGATGACCAATGGACACGGGGGGGGAGAAGCTTAGTAGATGCTATTTTGCGTGTTTTGCTCACTTCCAGCTTTACCTGGGTTGCGATCATTTCATATTCAGTAAAAGTACTAAATTCTTCAAAATGTTTGAGTTTGGGTTTTTCTTTCTTGGATATTGAAGGAAGCATACCTGACATTAAGCTGGAAGTCACATCCAGTCATCCTGGACAAAAACCAAGGGGACTGTAAATCCAAAATATGTCAGATCGAGGGAGTGACGGAGAAGAGAAGATGGGGGCAGCGAGTTCAACCGCCCTCCAGTCGGAAAAGGAGACTGCAGAATGGTTGGAAAG
Organism: Arizona elegans; assembly: GCA_022577455.1. Classification (NCBI taxonomy): domain Eukaryota; kingdom Metazoa; phylum Chordata; class Lepidosauria; order Squamata; family Colubridae; genus Arizona; species Arizona elegans. Next base: position 28,019,896 of record JAKOOJ010000007.1, on the reverse strand, counting down.
ACTCCGTTTGGAGCTGGAGGAAGCTAGATGGTCGAAAGGAATGGGGAGACTGCCGGACTGGGGGGAGGACCCCCGGGGAGTGACGACTTCCAGACCCCGTAAAAAGGAGGCAGTGTGGATGCAAGAGCAAAAGGAATGTCTCATGATAGAACAAGCCTTGCAGCTTATCTGTGATGTAGAAGAAAGCAGAAAAAACTGTGAGTCTTTTGGAATTCCTGTGGAGAAGGGGGGAGCAAGCCCCAGGGGGGAGCCAGAAGAGACAGCCTGCGGGGGAGAGGAAGAGTTTGAGGAGGGAACATCCCAGGCTTCGGCAGCTCGAGGGAGAGATGCAGCCGGCCAGAGAACCCCAGCCGTGCAGGCCCCCCCCGCAGACGAAAAAGCCAAAAATCCCCCCCCCCTTCCTGGGAAGTTTGATGGAAATCCTAAAGCCTTGGGATTTTTCCTGACCCAAGTGTGGAACCACATGCAGGACTGGGGGGAGGACTATGAAACAGAGGCGGCTAAAGTCAGAAGCGTCGCGAATGCCCTAGAGGGAGTAGCTGCTGAGTGGATGGTGGTTCTCCACAATAACAATTCCCTCTTGCTGAGAAATTACAACCAGTTCATGAGGGCCCTTAGGAGGCATTTTGAAGACCATTTAGCTGAAAGAAAGGCGAGACTCAGAATGAAGAGCGTTCAGCAGGGCCGGAGGCTGGTGGCAGAGTATATCCAAGAGTTTCGTGAACTGGCACCCTATATGACAGGCTGGTCAGAAATGGCTCTTTTGGAGAATTTCAAGGATGGATTGAATGAAGAGATATATCAAGACGGCAGAAGCATGGGGGTCCCCGATGATTTGGATAGATGGTACATAGTAGCTGAGGATGTAGAGATCGAACTGAGATGGAGCGAACTCCGAGGAAGGCGGATGGGGGACCAGTCATCCTCTTTCCACCGTAAGGGGGCACCCAAGATGACTGGCGGGAAGACCGAATTCAAACCCAAGTCAAAGCCCTTCACCTGTTTCAAATGTGGGAAGGAAGGTCACCGGGCTGCCGAATGTTTCTCCAAGCCACCGCCAAAAGCTACCAGGACCGGCCAAAAGAAAGGCAACAAAATACCTGCCAAAACCCGCGGCACCGCCCTGAAAGGAGAAGTCATTGAGTTCACTCCCCGAAACCAGGGTGAGTTGGGAACTCCGACCAATGATGACGACAGCGAGACGGACTCCGACACCGACGATCGGGTGAGTCACACAGAAGAACCCTTACTCATCCCCGTAGAAATAAGGGTGCCCTCCACAGGGGCTCACACGCAATTGTTAGCCCTGTTGGACTCGGGGTGCACTAGGTGCACAATTAGACCCAAAGTAGTGGAGGAAATGGGACTGAGACTGAAAACTTTAAAAAGACCCATTGCATTTTGTCAATTAGACAGGTCGATTGCAGGAGGGGCCCCAGCTAGCTTTATGACCGAACCCCTTGAACTGCAGTTGGGGAATCATGTAGAGAATCTCAGATTTATTGTAGCCCCTGGTATGGAAAGACCCTTCATTCTAGGACTGCCCTGGCTTCGCAAATGGAACCCACGAGTAAACTGGAAGACAGGGGTCCTGCGCATCCGCATGGCAGAACCAACTCCGGAAAAGGAAGGGGCCCCCCTGAGGGACGACATAAGACCAGAAAGGGTGGCAGTAGCCATTATATTGAGGGAGAAGAGAAAATTCCAAAGGAATATTGGGATCTCAAGGAAGTGTTTAGCGAAAAAGCATCGGATGTTCTGCCTCCCCACAGGGCCACTGACTGCACCATTGAAATACTCCCTGGGGTGAAGCTTCCCAAACCAAAAATGTACCCCATGACACCTCGAGAATTGGGGGAATTGCAATATTTTATTGACAAAAACTTAGAACGGGGATTCATCGAACGAGCCAAACCCAAGGTGGCGGCGCCAGTAATGTTCCGCGAAAAGAAAGATGGATCCTTCCGTTTAGTAGTTGATTATAGAAACATGAACACGATTTGCGTAGAAAATGTCTATCCCCTCCCACTCATGAAGGACATGTTAGCCCATTTAGGGAAGGGAAAAATTTTCACCAAACTTGATTTAAGAGAGGCATACTACCGAGTGAGAATAAAAGAGGGAGATGAATGGAAGACAGCATTTAATTGCCCACTGGGATGTTTCCAGTTTAGAGTTTTGGACTACAGGGAGCCCCGGCTGTATTCATGCAGTTGAACAATGAAGTATTGCACGAGCACCTGTATAAGGGGGTGTTGGTCTATTTGGATGACATCCTGATTTATTCTGACAACATGGCTGACCATGTAAGATTGGTTCGAGCGGTCTTGAAGAAACTCAGAGCAGCTGAACTCTATGAAAAACTTTCTAAATGTGAATTTCACCAAGACAAAATCGACTATCTTGGATATCGTATATCACATGAGGGAATAGAGATGGAGTCTGAAAAGGTCTGGGCAGTACTGGAATGGGCCGCACCGCGCACCCGTAAACAGTTACAGAGTTTCTTAGGGTTTGCTAACTTTTATAGACAATTTATCCCCTCTCTCGCGAAAATCGCACTACCAATTACAGACTTAAAAACCAAAGGAGAAGTAAGCCCCAAACCTTCGAAACCACTAGAATGGACTATGGACTGTCAAGCCGCTTTCGAAAAATTAAAACGGCTGTTTGAGGCTGAACCTGTCCTCAAACACCCCGACATGGAACAACCTTTTGTAGTACAAGCTGATGCTAGCGACGTAGCTGTAGGAGCAATACTCTTGCAAAAGAATGAAAATGGGATATTACAACCCTGTGCTTACACATCCCGTAAACTATCAGACACGGAAAGGAGATGGGCCATATGGGAGAAAGAGGCATTTGCAGTTAGATGGGCACTGTTAACATGGAGACAGTTTTTAGAAGGGGCGAAACATCCTTTCGAAGTTTGGACTGATCATAAGAATCTAGAAGCATTAAAAACACCACGCAAACTATCACCGAAACAGGCTCATTGGGCCCAACATTTCAAGCATTTCAATTTCACTTTATGTTACCTTCCTGGTGGGAAAAACTTCATGGCAGACGCACTTTCCAGATTGCCGCAGTACAACAGCATCAAAAAGGAACTGGTTCAACCAATGATCCCCTTGACACAATTGGCAACACCTGTCACTACCAGAGCGCAGCGTAAAGCCGAACCAGAACTCTCGGGGGATTTACTCGGAAAATTGCGAGAAGCGCTAAAAACTGACGAGTGGTTTAAGAACCACTCGAATGAATGCACACTTTGTGACAGACTAGCTTGGGTTGGATCAAAATTGTATGTTCCAACCACTTTAAGGACAACCGTATTGACATATGCTCATGATGCTAAGGCCGCAGGACACTTTGCGTTTGTCAAGACTCTACATCTTGTTAATAGACAATTTTCGTGGCCTGTACTTAAAAAGGACATAGAGGCATATGTGGCTAGCTGTCCAGTATGTGCCTCGGCTAAAAGACCTCCAGGAAAATCCTCTGGATTACTGCAAAGTATAGCTAGACCGAACGCCCCATGGAAGGAAATATCTATGGATTTTATTGTGGACTTACCAGACAGTGAGGGCTGCACTATCATTTGGGTAGTAACTGATTTGTTTTCCAAACAAGTACATTTCATCCCTTGCTCAAAGATCCCTTCAGCAAAAACCCTCGCAAAACTGTTTATTCGGCAGATTTACCTGACTACATGGATCTCTGAAAAGAATAATTTCTGACAGGGGTGTGCAATTTACTTCCAGTTTCTGGAAGGAGTTTTTGAAACTGATAGGCTCCGCACAGGGGTTAAGTTCCAGTCACCACCCTCAGACAAACGGGGCCTGTGAAAGAATCAATGGGATGCTCGAACAATACCTGAGGTGTTACATAAATTACCAGCAAGACAATTGGGTAGACTTGCTGCCATTTGCAGAAGTGGCATATAACAATTCTGTACACAGTAGCACCGGATTCACCCCTTTTAAGGTCGCATCGGGCCAGGATTTTGTACCCATTCCCGAGCTACCACAAGATGATCCCCAAAATCCCTCCTTGATGGATTGGATTTAACAATTAAAGAGCACATGGGCAGTGACTCGGAAGGCATTAGATGAGGCACACTGGGCTCATAAGGCGCAAGCCGATAAGAAAGGGTCCCCAGCTCACATTTATAAGGTGGGGGATAAAGTCTATTTATCTACCAAATACTTACAGACCACCCAGAAGTCCCAAAAGCTGGGGCCTAAGTATGTGGGACCATTCCGTGTGATTAGACTGATTAATCCAGTAACAGTTGAATTGGAATTGCCAAAAACGTTGAGACGTATACATCCTGTATTTCATGTTAGTTTATTGAAACCTGAACACTCGTCTCCCCTAAGGGCTGACCAAAGCACCCTCCCATTCCCATTCTCATAGAGGGGGAGCAACATTTTGAAGTTAAAGAAATCTTGGACTCTAGAAAACACCATGGTAAAGTCCAATATCTGATTGCCTGGAAACATTTCCCTTTGTCTCAAGGTGAATGGGTGAATAAACGGGATGTCCAAGCTCCCAAGAAAGTACAGCAATTCTATACTAAATATCCAGACAAACCTTAATTATTGTATATATTCTGTTTCTCTCTCTCTTCTTTCCTCTTATTTAAGAATAACATCCCTTTTGCAAGAGGGGCCGAATGTCAACCTCAGCTTTGCCTGCTTCAGCTGCCATAAGAAACGGGGGAGGGTTTAGTTATGGGTCAAAGGGGGGGGGGAAGATGCAGGAGGTGGTTTTTTTTCTTTCCATTGTAGGACGTGTCTTCCAAGGAATCGAAAGTGGATCTTCAAAGGGAACGGCTGACCAACTGCCCTACATTCCTGATGAATGACGCTGCCAGACGTGATGCCACCTGACCTTTGGGAGACCTTTGGATTGGCTGATGACCAATGGACACGGGGGGGGAGAAGCTTAGTAGATGCTATTTCGCACGTTTTGCTCACTTCCAGCTTTACCTGGGTTGCGATCATTTCATATTCAGTAAAAGTACTAAATTCTTCAAAATGTTTGAGTTTGGGTTTTTCTTTCCTGGATATTGAAGGAAGCATACCTGACATTATCATTGGAACCTTGATGGCATCTCAGTGGAACAGGTCCACAGATTTCAATATCTAGGGACTTCTGGTGGCTCCACATTCCCCGAATGGATGCTCCTTTAGGAGCTCCAGCCCCGTGATTCCGTTTGCCGCTAGAACAGTGAAAATCAGCTGCTCTAACAGCTCAAAACTCTCCCCCAGGGAAAAAGGGGGAGAGAAAAGCAGAAGGGTCTGGGTAGAGCTCCCCTAGACCCCCAGGCTTTTTTTTTTTAAGCCTGGGGTTTGCAGGGTGAGAGCTCCCTGAAAGCCCTTCAGTGCTCCGGATCCGGGACAATTCTGCTTTATGCAGATCAAGGGGTCACGACCACACCAGCAGAGCAATTTTAAGGATTATGAGAAAATTTGAACCTGGACGCAAAATCAGAGCAAAGCAGAGCAAAATCAGGAGAACAGAAAATGCAAGTATTAAACTTTAACTCTGTTTAAAAGAAAAAGAAAAAAGATGGCGCTTAAGGGTGTTAAAACGAAACTTACTAGTGAAAGTGATCGTTAAAGCTGCAACATTGTAAAAGCTACTGGATTACACGGCAAGAAAAAGATTTAAAGTGCTAGTGGAATGAAAAAGACTATGGTACTGACCCCAACTACTTTTTACTTCTAAATAGTGTGGAAAATTATTGGACTTATTGACCTGATAGCTGAATAAATTTAAAGTGGAAATTGAAATATGGCTGACATCAAGGATGGAGGATCTTTACTACATGAGCCAGCAAATTCACAAGTTCTGACTGTAAAGGTTTTACAAGAATTCTTAAATTTTTATACTTCTGTTATATTAGAATCAATTGAAAGGACTATTCAAAATTATAATCTGGAGAAGAACAATGATTTGCTGGCTGGAAAAGAGAAAGAAAATCAAGCTATTTTGAATTTGGAGCAGGAAAAAGAGGCTGTCAAGATCACGATGAAAGTTAGCACACTGAAAACAGAGATTTTGGTAGAAGCTTCTATGCAGTTAACTGAAAAGCAGCAAACAGACTCTTTCCTGCAGACTGATAAACTTTATCGTGACAATTTTTGGCTTTATAGACAGAATCAATTTTCAAGGAAGGAAGTGACTGATTATATAAGCAGGAAGAGTCGAAATGGAGGTTTCAAATTGAAGGAGATAACTTTTAGAAGAGAACGATTTCCAAAGATCCATCAGCCTCAAATCTATATTCAAAAATTTTCGAAAATAAAAGCAGGGGGAGGAGCAATGTTGAAGAAGAAAGTACTATTGAAGAAGAAGGACTGGAAAAAATATAGAAAGAAAGGAAGAATTGAAGATTAGTTTTTTGGGGGGAAGATTTTAATAATAAATTTGAAAAGTTTACTGAAATTAGTATTTTTTAAGTTTAAGTAAAAATGTTTAACTAAAAATGGATAGCTTTTTTAAAAAAATTATCGAGGTATTAAAATGCTTAACTTTAAACTTAATTGATAACTTTCTGAAAGTTTTGAAATTGATATTTTGAAGAATGAATTTAAGAGTTAGAAATAATTTAACTCAATGGATAGTATTTTTAAGATTATATGGATAGCCTTTTAAAAAAAAGTTTTGAAACTTATAACTTGAAGAATGTCTTATTGGCTTCTTGGCGAAGGTTGTTGAGAGTGTGGTTGCGCGACAGCTCCTGCAGTACCTGGATGAAACCGTCTATCTAGATCTGTTCCAGTCCAGCTTCAGGCCCGGGTACAGCATGGAAACGGCATTGGTCGCGTTGGTAGATGATCTCTGGAGGGCTCGGGATAGAGGTTGCTCCTCTGTTCTGGTCCTATGAGACCTCTCAGCAGCTTTTGATACCATCGACCATGGTATCATGCCTTGCCGGTTGGAAGGGTTGGGAGTGGGAGGCACTGTCTTACGGTGGTTCTCCTCCTATCTCTCCAACCGGTCACAGTCCGTGTTGGCTGGGGGGCAGAGGTCAACCTCAAGGCACCTGGTTTGTGGGGTGCCACAAGAGTCGGTCCTCTTGCCTCTCCTGTTCAACATTTATGTGAAGCCGTTGGGCGAGATCATCCGTGATTTTGGGGTGCAGTGCCATCTGTATGCTGATGACACCCAGCTGTACATCCCCACCCCAGACCACCCCAACGATGCCTTTGAAGTGATGTCCTGGTGCCTGGAGGCCATGCGGGTCTGGATGGGGAGGAACAGGCTCCAACTCAACCCCTCCAAGACTGAGTGGCTGTGGCTGCCGGTGTCCCGATATAGTCAGCTGGTGCCATTGCTGACTATTGGGGGCGAGACATTGGCCCCCACGGAGAGGGCGCGTAACTTGGGTGTCCTCCTGGATGCACGGCTGTCTTTAGAAGAGCATATGATGGCCGTAGCCAGGGGGGCTTTCTATCAGGTTCGCCTGATACGCCAGTTGCGCCCCTTTCTGGATCGGGACTCCTTATGCACAGTCACTCATGCCCTCGTCACTTCCTGCCTGGACTACTGCAACGCTCTCTACATGGAGCTCCCCTTGAGGAGCACTCGGAGGCTCCAACTGGTGCAGAATGCGGCCGGGCGGGTACTTATGGGGGCGACATGGCGCTCCCACGTGACACCTCTCCTGCGCGAGCTGCATTTGCTTCCAGTGGTCTTCCGGGTGCGCTTCAAGGTATTGGTTCTCATCTTCAAAGCGCTCCATGGCTTAGGGCCCGGTTATTTACGAGACCACCTTCTGCCACCGATAACCTCCCACCAGTCAATACGCTCCCACAGAGAGGGCCTCCTCAGGGTGCCATCAGTCAGGCAATGTCGGCTGGTGGCCCCCGGGGAAGAGCTTTCTCTGTGGGGGCACCCGCCCTCTGGAATGAGCTACCCCCAGGGATACGACTGATCCCGGACCTCCGGACCTTCCGCCGGGCCCTGAAGACTTTTTTATTTCAGCAAGCCAGGCTGGGTTAAAAATCTTTTAATTGGGGAATTTTATGGGTAAGGGGTTTTAAATTGGGGAAGCCAAAGATAAATTTAATTTCGTTTTATAGTATTTTAATGTTTGTATTGTGTGTTTTTAATTTTGGCTGTTCATTGCCCCGAGTCCTTTGGTGGGGGTATAAAAATTTAATAAATAAATAAATAAATAAAATAAATTAAAGGTATTAAGGAATTTTAAAAGGTTTAACTTAAAATAATATTTTTTTTTCTTTTCTTTTAAAAAGATATGCTTTAAAGAAAGTTTTAAAATGTTTAATTTAGAATTTTAAAAGGGGAGGCTGATGAATAATTTTTAAAAGAGGAGTTAAAGAGTGTGAGGGAGTTTTGAATCTTGTAGTAAGTTAGTATATTTTAGCTTATGCTTGTTTAATGTTACACCCTGTTTTTGCTCTGGGAAGTCAGGGGTGGGGGAGGGGAGGGGGGTTGAAGGTTGTTGGGGATAAAATTGTTGTTTAATTTTTAATAAAAGATAGATAAATGTATTAATAGAGAAGTAAGAAATGTGGGGGGAAAAAAGAATCAGTTGCAAAAAAGCTCAGAAAAGAACAATTGCTTTTAAATAAAATATTGGTTTGCAATTATTTTTCTGTTTTATTCTTTTTAATGTTATAATCTTCTGAGGAAATGTGTATTATTTGGTAGATTAAAAGTATAATAATAAATAATAAATAATGGAAAAAAGATTTCAATATCTAGGTATCCTCTTTCAATCCAATACCAAGTGGCCTGCACAGGTTAAGTCTCTCTATAATAAGGTTAAGATTTCCACCTATGCCCTCGTGGACTTTTTTCATACTGAGGGAGCTCATCAACCCCCCTCAGCAATAAAAGTCTACAGGGCAAAGGTGATAGCTGCTATCACCTATGGCGACCCCCTATGGGTCCAATCCAACATCTCCTCTCTTGAGTCTGTCCACAGCCAGTTCCTACGCTGTTTGATGGGAGTCCCTCCCTGCGGAAGTAATGCCGCAATTTGTTTGGAACTGGGCATATCCTCACTTGCTACAATCTTGTGGAAAGGTGCAATTGGCTATTGGTTGTCCCTGTGGACTAGACTCCCAGGCTATTGCCTAGGCCAATGCCTATGGTGGGACCTTTTTCATAGTCCCTAGGCCCATAATATCCATACAAAACTTTTGAAGATTGGGATTTCCCCCATTGAAGCTTTTATTCTAGGCCCTGATGCTGCCAATTCGTTGATTTTTCAACGGCTGGACAACATTGATAGACAATTAAATCTGGCAAACGGATCGGGAACATGCTCACCGTTTTCCCTTGGTATTATTCCCTCACCTCACCTTCCGCCTTATCTCTCCGTGTTACACTCCATCAAACATGGCTCGCATTTATGAAGGCACGATTTAACGTGATCCCCTTGAGTGTCCTCGACAGTAGGCTCTCAGGGGGAGTAAAATCCATCTATTGTACACGTGATGGCTGATCCCCAGAATCTCTGTTCCATATTACATTCGTATGTCCCCGCTACCAAGACATAAGATCAAGATTCATTTCTCCTATTTCCCAGAGATTCCCTGGTTCACCTGATCTGTTCAGCCTTTATTTCCTACTCTAGGACACAGACCCCAATATAACTCCAAAGGTGGCAAAAAATTTTGCTGCAGTCATGGCTGGAAAAAAATGAGGGAAGAGACGGGTAATCCATATGGCAGAGGATCACTAGTATTGATAGTACAGATTGTATCTGAGGCAGTAGATGGTGTACTGTCACATGTTCTATCTATATTTGTAAAACATACTCCCCTTCTATGTGTATTTTAATTTGGTCTCTGACCGCAATAAAAAGCTTACATCTATTTGGCAGTTTGCCTAATTATCCAAGGTCAGAGATAAATTAAAGAATGGTTTTGAGGACTTTGCTTTCATTTAATTTGGAATACGCTGAGAATGAGTTAATTCTCAGATGTTTTAATAAAATCTGTTTGGTTTTTGGAATTGTTATGTATGTATCCATTTTGTGCGGGAGATTTAAATTATAGACTGTTTGTGATTGGTTAACAGTTGTTTTAGAACTGTATATAAGGAAGGCTGTTGCCTGTGTTTCTTCAGTGAAGTCTCACCCTGAATTAAAGAGCTGTTGTCACTAGCTTGCTTGTGCCTCTCGTTATGTCCGCACTAAAACATTGGCGACGAAGGTGGGATAGAATCCACAAGAAGCAGGCAAAAAGAGCTTTGAGTTTCAGCCAGGGTGACGAGCGGACTGTGGAGACATACGGCGATGTCTGCCTACGTTCCGCCAAAACCCTTTGACCCGACCCAAGAGAAATGGGGGTCGTATCTAACCAGGTTCGAGTGTTCCCTGGAAGCAAGTGAGATGCAAGGTCTCTCGGCAAATCGGAAAAGAACTCTCTTCCTGAGCCACTGTGGGCCAGACGTTTTTGAGATGGCCGAATCCCTCTGTGAACCTACACCAGTTCAGACGGTCCCCTGGGACGTACTGCAAGCAAACCTGAGAGCCCACTATACTCCCGTTCCTTCAAAGTTTGTACAACGCTACGAGCTCCAGCAACGAGTACAAAGAGAAGGAGAACCGGTCAGCGCATACATGGCTGCCCTCCGAAAAGCCGCAACTCATTGCGACTACCGAGATCTTGACGACGCACTCCTTGAACAGTTGATTTGTGGCGTTAGAGACACTCGTTTACAGAGGCGCCTACTCGCAAAGCCAGACTTAACATTAGCCGGCACGCTTGATAAAGCAAGAGTGCACGAAGCATCCACTAAGGCTTCCAAAGTGCTACAACGTCCACAGTTGGGGAAAGACAGCCCAAAGTCAACACCTGTTCATCGAGAGGAGGCGCAGACCAATATGGAAGAGTCAGACGAGGACGTCTTCCACATTGACAAAAAGAAAGGCGAGCACAGTCGTCGCCGAGAAAACTGCTCAACTTGTGGTGGAGCTCAAGAGAGACAGTCCTGTAAATATTGAGATGCCATTTGCAGGCGATGTGATTAAAAAGGCAATTTGGCTAGAGTCTGTAGAGCTCAATTTCCTAGAAATATCAAGTCACGTGACCACAATGACCAATCAGAACCAACATGTTCAAATCAGCCAACCAAAGATGGCAGCGCGAGAAAACGGCGTGAGAATCAAAAGCGAGACACCTACACCATGAGAATCAGCCAAGCCAGCACGTCTGTAGAGGAAAAGGTCTACACCAGAGTAGAGATCAAAGGGAGACCATGCGACATGGAGATCAATACCAGGTCTGCCCTATCAATTATGTCCTGGGCAATGCTTAAGTCACTTCTACTGAAATTCCAAAGAAACCAGCTATCATAGCAACGAGTTCACCTCCTCGACTACCAAGGAAACCGAGTTCCTGTGGAAGGCGTGGGCACGTTCCGGGTCACCTACGGTGAGATCTGAAAGGAGCTTCCCCTGACGATCGTCAGCAAGTCGCTACCAAGCCTCCTGGGCCTAGGGTGGTTTCGAGCCCTTGGCACGGGCTTCATGGGTGTCCACAGCCTTGGCGGATTGTCTCTAAAGGACAGCCTCCTGCACGAGTTCCAGGACGTTTTTGAAGATTCGCTACGCAAGTACGTGGGGACCTTTATTTCTTTTAACCTAGACCCTAACATAGCCCAGATTAGGTTAAAGGCAAGACGAGTGTCATTTGCCTTAAAACCAAAAATAGACGCAGAACTTGACAAACTGATTAAGCAAGAGGTGCTGGTCCCTGTAGATCATGCCAAGTGGGAAACCCCAATAGTCACGCCAGTCAAGTCAGATGGATCAATCAGAATCTGCGCTGATTATAAATGCACGATCAATAAGGTGCTCCAACAGAGCGCGTACCCAGTCCCGATAGTCCATCATTTGCTTCATTCCCTGGGACCGGGCAAGATATTCGCTAAATTAGACCTGGCGCAGGCATATCAGCAGCTGCCGGTAGATGACGCTACAGCAGAATCGCAGACCATAGTAGCGCACAGAGGTGCGTTCAAATGCACTAGACTTCAGTTTGGGGTTAGCATTGCTCCAGGGCTCTTCCAAAGCACCATGGAGCACCTACTACAAGGACTTCCGGGGATTGTACCCTATTTTGACAATGTCCTCATTAGTGCCCAGAATGAGGTGCAGCTTGGAGAAAGAGTTAGGCAAGTGCTCACCAGATTTAGAGAAGCAGGACTAAAACTCAAAAAGACTAAATGTAAAATTGCAGTACTGTCTGTAGAATTTCTGGGCTACCGAATTGACGGCACGGGCATACACCCCACAGAGAGCAAAGTAAGGCCATCTAAAATGGCCTACACCAAAGTCGAAGGCCGAACTGCAGGCATTTCTGGGACTTCTGAACTTTTATACAATGTTCCTTAAGGATAAGGCTACCATTACGGAACTATTACACAGATTGTTAGGAAAAAACGTTCCTTGTGTTTGGGGCAAGACTGAAGTGGCCACATTTAAGGCTGTCAAAAAACTTTTGTCAGAAGACAGTTTTCTAATTCAATACAATTCAGAATTGCCGCTTGTTCTTGTCTGCGATGCGTCCCCTTTTGGAGTGGGCGCTGTATTGAGCCATAGACTGCCGAATGGGTTAGAGGCGCCTATTGCTTATTACTCTCGCACCCTGTCCAGTGCAGAATGAAATTACAGCCAGCTGGACAGGGAGGCATTAGCGGCTGTGGCAGGGGTCAAAAAATTTCACGAATATTTGTTTGGCCAGACATTTGAACTAATAATGGACCATCAGCCTTTGTTGGGACTTTTGGGTGGCGACAAACCAACCCTGGCCGCTCTTTCCCACCCGGATGACCAGGTGGTCTATCTTCCTGGCCGCTTATTCGTATCGACTAATCCACCGACCGGGTTGGACTCTGGGCCATGCTCACACCCTCAACCGATGCCCCTTGCCTGATTTGTTGGAAAACCCAATGCCGGAAGCCCCTGTCTTGTTGCTAGATGTTGTATCCCTGGGGCCTATCTCGTCTGGCGAGGTAGCAAGGGCATCTACCAAAGACACTGTTATTCAAACTGTTATGGGCTGGGTCATGAGAGGGTGGCCAAATACGGTGGACAGTGGGGAATTTCAATATTTTTTGCTAAAAAGAATGAATTGTCTATGCTAAGTGGCTGTTTATTGTGGGGGATAAGGTGGTCATTCCCTCACAGTTGAGGCATCGGGTTTTAGAATTGCTACATGAGGGACACCCTGGTATAGTCAGAATGAAGGGTCTGGCTCGTAGTTATGTGTGGTGGCCACAACTTGATCAGGACATCACGGAATGGGTTGGGAAATGCAGGCCTTGCCAGGAGTCCCGACCTGATCCCCCTGTAGCTCCTGTTAGAGAGTGGGAGAAGCCTAAGGGACCATGGGGGAGGATTCATATTGATTTCGCAGAGCCATTCCATGGGCAGAATTTTCTAATAATTGTTGACGCCTTTTCCAAATGGTTGGAAATAGCCTTAATGCCGTCAACCACTTCCGAGGCCCTCAGGAAGCTTTTCACAACCCACGGGTTACCAGACACCCTGGTATCAGATAACGGGCCCCAATTCATGGTGACACAGTTCGAAAGCTACCTGGCCGAGTTTTTTTTTTTTTTTAATTAGATTTATATGCCGCCCTTCTCCGGAGACTCAGGGTGGCTTACAATGTGCTAAGCAATAGCCTTCATCCTTTTGTATATTTTTATACAAAGTCAGCTGATTGTCCCCACAACTGGGCCCTCAATTTACCTACCTTAGAAAGGATGGAAGGCTGAGTCAACCTTGAGCCTGGCGAGATTCGAACCTGCAGTAATTGCAGGCAGCTGGTCTTAATAACAGGGTGCTTTAGACCACTGTACTACCAAGGCTCCAAGGGTTAGGAATAAGACACGCATTGTCAGCTCCGTTTTATCCGGCTTCTAATGGCCTTGCGGAGAGATTCGTAAGAACGACCAAAGAAGCTCTATCCAGACTAGATGCGGGGGACTGGCAAGCCAGAATCGATCAATTCTTAACAATACAACATGCTACCCCGTGCACTGCCACAAGGCGCAGTCCAGCAGAACTTTTAATGGGTCGGAAACTTAGATGTACTCTCGATCATTTACATCCCAACTATTCACAAGATAATTTCAAGGGGGAAGAGAGTGGATTAAGGCAATTTCAAATAGGGACCCCAGTATTCGCAAGAAATTATGCTAGCGGTTCGCTATAGATAGGGGGAACTATTGTAGGAATCACCGGGCCAAAATCGTACACTGTAGACGTAGGACAAGGTAAAATTTGGAGAAGGCACATAGATCAATTGCGTAAACGTTTAAATTGGGAAGCCTGTGAAAATCCAAAATTTGTTGAACCTGACTTCCAAAGTTTCCCCAAAACAGCTATCTCAAGCCCGAGTAAACCAGATTACTTATCGGGTAAGCCTGGGCTCCAGCGCCGCCCCAACGAGTTGACACTCCCAGCCGGGGATGGCCACACCTCTGGAGAAATCCAGGAGGTTCCATTGGCGGAGCCAGGAGAGATGGGAGGTCCCTCTGACTGGCTCGATGCCTCACCAAAAACTGAACTGCGCAGGTCAACCAGAGTGAAGTCACGCCCTGGTCACCTGCGTGATTTTGTATGTAAATATGTAAATAGATAGAATAAGTGCCTCTGGGAATGGAGGGGTGTTATGTATGTATCCATTTTGTGCGGGAGATTTAAATTATAGACTGTTTGTGATTAGTTAACGGTTGTTTCAGAACTGTATATAAGGAAGGCTGTTGCCTGTGTTTCTTCGCTGAAGTCTCACCCTGAATTAAAGAGCTGTTTTCACTAGCTTGCTTGTGCCTCTCGTTATTCCTGCGCTACAACAGGAACTGTTTTGCATTTAATATTAACTACATGGGCCTGGGTCACAACAGACCCCACACACCCTGTTTTGGCTCCCAGGTAAGTGCAGGGAGGCCTACGAGGCCCAAAACAGGGCACTGGGGGCACCCCCCAGCCCATTTTTGCTCTCAGGAGGCTGCAGGGAGGCCTACTAGGCCCAAAATGTGGCACAGAGGGTGCAGCGTGTCCCCCTGCAGCCCATTTTTGCTCCCAGGAAGCCTACTAAGCCCAAAAATGGGGCTTTGAGGGGTGCGCCACATCCCCCCCATGGCCCATTTTTGCTCCCAGGAGGCTGCAGGGAGGCCTACTAGGTCCAAAACAGGGTGTGGTGGATGCAGCATGGGGTCCCACAGCCCATTTTTGCTCCCAGGAGGCCTAATAGACCCAAAATGGGGCACAGGGGGGTGCATCCCCCACAGCCTGATTTTGCTCCCAAGAGACTTACTAGGCCCAAAACAGGGCACGGGGATGTGGCACAGCCCCTCGTAGCCTATTTTTGCTCCTAGGAGGCTGCAGGGAGGCCTATTAGGCCCAAAACAGGGTTCTGTGGGCGCCCCCCCCCCCCACAGCCCGTTTTTGCTCCCAGGGGCGTGCAGGAGGCCAAGTGCTGCCTGTCACACTCCTGGCCACACCAACCATGGCCACACCCATCCAGCCGGTCTTTAGGGCAGAGAACTGGTTGTTAAATTATTTGAATCCCACCACTGGATCAGATCCATATTCAATTTGTAAGTCAAAGACGCCTAGAGAGCATTTGGAGGACTAGTCATTCTGATTCCGACCGGACACAGGTGAGGTCTTATATCAAGACCTACCTAGTGGCGATAAAAGCGGCAAAATCTAACCATTTTTCCGCTCTTATCGCATCTGCAGAGAACCGCCCAGCCACCCTGTTTAGGGTGACCCACTCCCTTCTTCGGGGGGGAGTGCGGGAGGATCCCTTGCAGGGGCGAGCTGAGGATTTTGTGCAATTCCTGCACGATAAAGTCACTCAGATTCGGGAAGGCTTGGACTCCGACTGGGCGAGTCCGGGGGAGGAGACGAGGGCAGGCCTTGAGAATATTATTTGGGAGGAGTTTGATCCTGTGGCTCCCGAGGATGTGGACAGGGTTCTGGGTAGGATTAGTGCCGCCACATGTTTATTGGACCCGTGTCCCTCCTGGTTGGTACTGGCCTCCCGGGAGGTTACACGAGGCTGGCTCCAGGGGATTATAACTGCTTCTTTGAGTGAGGGTGCCTTTCCCGCTGCCTTGAAAGAGGCGGTGGTGAGGCCCCTTCTCAAGAAGCCTTCCCTGGACCCGGCTGAATTAGTTAACTACCGTCCGGTCTCCAACCTTCGTTTTGTGGCGAAGGTTGTTGAGAGTGTGGTGGCACGACAACTGCCCAGGCACCTGGATGAAGCTATCTATCTAGACCCGTACCAGTCGGGCTTCAGGCAGGGGCACAGCACAGAAACGGCATTGGTCACGTTGGTGGATGATCTCTGGAGGGCCCGGGACAGGGGTTGCTCCTATGTCCTAGTCCTATTAGATCTCTCAGCGGCTTTTGATACCATCGACCATGGTATCATGCTGCAGCGGTTGAGAGGGTTAGGAGTAGGGGGCACCGTTTTGCGGTGGTTCTCTTCCTTCCTCTCCGGCTGCTCGCAGTTCGTGTTGGCAGGGGGGCAGAGGTCGACCTTGAGGCATCTCGCCTGGGGAGTGCCACAAGGGTCGGTCCTCTCGCCTCTTCTGTTCAACATTTATGTGAAGCCGCTGGGTGAGATCATCCGTGGTTTTGGGGTGAAGTGTCACCTGTACGCTGATGATACTCAGCTGTACATCTCCACCCCAGACCACCCCAACGATGCCCTTGATGTGATGTCTCGCTGCCTGGAGGCCGTACGGGCCTGGATGGGGAGGAACAGGCTCAGACTCAACCCATCCAAGACCGAGTGGCTGTGGTTGCCGGCGTCCCGATATAGTCAGCAGACACCATCGCTGACTATTGGGGGTGAATCCTTGCCCCCCACAGAGAGGGCTCGCAATCTGGGTGTCCTCCTGGATGCACGGCTGTCTTTAGAAGAGCACTTGACGGCCGTGGCCAGGGGGGCCTTCTATCAGGTTCGCCTGATCCGCCAGTTGCAGCCCTTTCTGGACCGGGACGCCTTGCGCACGGTCACTCATGCCCTTGTCACCTCCCGGCTGGACTATTGTAATGCTCTCTACATGGGGCTCCCCTTGAAGAGCACTCGGAGGCTCCAACTGGTCCAGAATGCGGCCGCGCAGGTGGTTATGGGCGCAACCCGTTGTGCCCACGTGACACCCCTCCTGCACGAGCTGCACTGGCTCCCAGTGGTCTTCCGGGTGCGATTCAAGGTATTGGTTACCACCTTTAAAGCGCTCCATGGCATAGGACCCAGGTACCTTCGAGACCGTCTCCTGCCACCAATAGCCTCCCACCGACCAGTCCGTTCCCACAGAGAGGATCTCCTCAGGGTGCCATCAGCCAAGTTATATCGGCTGGCGACACCCAGGGGGAGGGCCTTCTCTGTGGGAGCCCCAGCCCTGTGGAATGAACTGCCCCCGGAAATACGCAAGATCTCCGACCTCCGGGTGTTCCGCTGCACATTGAAGACCTTGTTGTTCCGCCAGGCAGGGCTGTCAATATAATCTTTTTAAATTGGGGTATTTTAATTTTTAGAGTTTTAAATCAGCCAATTCTATTTAATTATTTTAATTTTTAATTATTGTTGTGTCTTGTATTTTTAAACTGGCTGTACACCGCCCTGAGTCCTTCGGGAGAAGGGCGGTATAGAAATAAAATTATTATTATTATTATTATTATTATTATTATTATTATTATTATTATTATTATTATTATTATTATTATTATTATTATTATTATTATTATTATTGCAAGATCTGAATCCATAAAGCCTCTTCTGAGAATAAAACCATTTTGCATTATTAGAGATGAAAAAGAACTGTCATAAGACTTCTTCTAAAATTATTTTTGTTGTAGAGGCTTAATTTTCCCCACTTTTGTTTAACGATTAAAATGTATTTATATTTTATATCAACAGGTTGCAAAACAAATGAGATTGGATGGGAAAGAACAGACTCAGTCTCAAACCTGCCAAGAATGAGTAGAACTGGAGGCTTTCCATCTGATTCTTGATAGGGTTGAGTTCTCCCTCTCAAAAATCTATTGAGCAATTCAAGGCTCCTCCTAGGCTCACAGGTCCTGTTCAAACAGCAGATGGCAACTGTGAAATGGAAGATCTTTGCAGAGTTTTGTTTTGACAGCAAATGGAGAGCCTGCTGGACCTTCAACCACTATGTGTTGAGGGAGAGTTCCAGGGGCGTCCACTCCCAACAAGATCAGGATTTCGGCTTTGGGGTCTAGGGCAGGAAAGAGATTAGCCATGTGTCAGTTGAGGTATATTGCTTGCTACCTCTGGTGTTGGGATCTGACTGTGATTCTCTGGTATAATGTCCCATTCTGGCAATGGCAGCAATGCGAATTTTGCACTTCTGTCTAACGATTCTATGCAGAATCCCATGACCTTCCTCCCTGCCATGTGCTGTAATCCAGTGCACGTTGAAATTGTGAAGTGTGTTTCCTCGGTTTGGATGTCAAAGCAGTTGAAGAAAGCTAACCTGGCTAACAATTGGTTGCTCTATGTGTCCATTATCACATACATCTTCAAGGCTTCTTCCAGGCACACAATTGGGTAGATTTTAGCTAGGCAGATCTGGTGGCATGAGCAAGGGGACGGTGAGTCACCACATACTGACATGCAATTGACATTCATTGCCATATCTGGGTGCACTTTGTTGCCATGCTGAGATTCCTTAGTTGGAGGGGGGTTAGGAGCCCGCCGTGGAGTAAGAGCCAACCATGGAGTAGGAGTTAGTCATTGTGTTGACTCACAGTTCTAGATGCAGGGCAATTGGGTGCTGGTCACTTTTACATAGATAACATTGTACCTTAACTGTGCAAGCTTTCGCCATGTGGTTTGTAGACTTACAGATTTTGTACTCCCTGATCAACGCCTTTCTTTCATCCAGGGACTTCTTTTGGAATTCTCTGCACTTGTTCAAGGCATGCGAGGACTTGTGGAGTGGACAGATAAGATCTTCCTTTGCTTTCTGAGGTCGATGTAGAGCTTTCTTAGACGGCTTTACATCGGAGTTCCTTGATGGCAGGGTGATGACCTCTGTGTTATGCACTGACACAGAGGTTCTACCCTTTGCAGTCTGTATTGGGTTTTTAGTCGAACCATGGTTATGGCTGGTTTTTTGGTAGCTGGGAACCATTTTTCTGTAATGCCAAAGCTTTCAGGGTCAGTGTATAGCTCCGTTTGGTAGTCAATGAATTCTTCAAGAAGAGCAAGGGGTGGGGGGTGTTTCCCTGAATTCATTGCTCTATAAACAGCAGCTAGTTGGATCCATTCTACGCATAGCTCCCGTGGCAGTTTTTGGACGATAGGCTTTTGCATCATGTACTGGTCTAGGCAGGTAAGTCCCAGCAATTTGGGGTCCTTTTGTGCTGTCCTCAATTCTGTGAGGAGGACAAAGAATTTCCACAGTATGTGGGGATCTCTGCTCCTGATGCCCAGGAAGTTTGTTTTTTTTTTAATTTGATTTATATGCCGCCCTTCTCTGGAGACTCAGGGCAGCTTACAATGTGTTAAGCAATAGCCTTCATACTTTTGTATATTTATACAAAGTCAGCTTATTGCCCCCACAAACTGGGTCCTCATTTAACCTACCTTAGAAAGGATGGAAGGCTGAGTCAACCTTGAGCCTGGTGAGATTCGAACTTACAGTAATTGCAGACAGCAGGTGTTAATCACAATGCTTTTAGTCTGCTGAGTCTGCTGAGCCACCAGGCCCAGTTGTTGACACAAGCGAGGACTCCATTAGTGTAGATACACCATACTGTTGGTCAAGCATTCTCCAAGCTCGCTTAAGGGCAGTGACCAGGCTCTCTAGGTGGGCTGCGTAGATGTCACTTACTAATTCTGCAGAGTTTGGTTCCAGTCATGCCAACATATGCTTGAGCTCCTCGGCTGGCTGCAACCCTTTGTCATGGATAGTACTTGTGAAAATGAGTTTCCATAGCAAATGGTCTTTTCCCAGGTTGTCCGAGAATTTCTGCACACCACTAGCTGCCAAATCCAACTTTCCCCATCAGGGTAACCGATCTATGATTCTTCTTGTAGAATCCCTCTGGTCTTCAGAATCGTTGTATTCTGCAGGTGGTGACCTATGCCCCAAGGAGCGAATCTAAGCAGACAAACAATTAAACAAACCATCAAGCATAAAATAATACCCTAATAAAGGAACTAACAGGAAGAAAACCATATCCCAATATTGGCAGGGCAAGCTACTGTATATAAATTGGGAGCAAACACCACACTCACAGGCACTGATAATGTTATACAGTCAGCTAATGAAACATCTGCAAGCAAACAACCAAGCTCAGAGAGCACCAAGGACTCCCTTTGTTAATTTAAAACAGATGATAAATTAGGGAAAATAGATTGATTTTGGATATTGCACTTATTGTATTCAACCAACAGTAACTGATAAGAGATTATATAAAAAAACAAACATAAGTATTTGACAAATTAGGGTTAATATTTGGGATGATTTGGGATTGAAACTGTGGTAAATTTTTTACAAGTTGATTACAATAATATTGTGTTAACAAAGGGCTTTGGAATTTCAATCTTCTCTTTCTCATTATTGTCCATATTTTTATTACTTTTATATAATATATTTGTTATTATTGCTTTTTCTATAACTATTTTGTTATTAATATAGTTTAAAGATGACAGGTTAACGATTTGTAAGTAGATTTAATGGTTTAACAGTTTAAAATTCTTTTGGCCTGTTTTGCAAGGAGTGGGAAATTAACATTGCTGTATTATATTAATTAGCATTCAGTTAGGGGGGATGTTATGTGTATCAATCTTTTTTCTTTTTAAGACACTTTTTTATTTTTTTTTATTCTTTTGTCTTTAAAAAAATATTTTGGCATTTTGTATTGTAACCTTCTTTGAATAAATTACATTTTTTCACAAAAATCCCCAGATGATAAATGTAGGTATATTTGAGATGTTATGTATATTGATAACATGTTCCACCTCTATCCCCCCAAATATATACATAATATATATTTCTCACACAATAAAGAGGCTATGAGATAGATGGTAAATCTTGTAATTGAAACGTAACTTTACATTTCAAGATAATGCAACTAACTGACTGATACAGATAGTCCTGAAGAAATGACAGGCCACTTAATGGCAGTTCAAAGTTATGACTAAAACTATATGCAACCCTGTTTCAAAGTTATGACAGCTGCAGTGCCACTGCAGTCATTCGTCCTTACGACAAGCCATGGGAATGCTATAGCGTCCCCTTGCATCTCTCCCCCGCACCCCCATCCAACAGGACTTGCAGAGTTCAGGCCTGCTCCCCATGCCACCTAGAAGCAGCTGGCATTTTCAGGGCCCTGACAATTCTTTGCAAAAACCTTTCTGCAGCTTTTTTCTTTGAACTAAAAAAAAAAATATTCTTCAAAAGTTATGCAAAAAAATAAGGAAAAAAGCAAGAATAAGATTGAAATTGCTACAAGATACCAAACATAAAGGGGGCTGTGGGTTGCCAGATTGGGAGTTATATTACCAGACCTCTGCACTTGGATGAAAGAATGAATAAATCTGAGACACAAAAGATTATTAAATTTGGAGGGACATGATCTCCAATTGGGGTGGCATGCTTTTTTATGGTATGGGAGGAATAAAATACATGGATATTTTCAAAGACATTTTGTTAGAAATGCATTGTTACTAGTATGGGGAAAAATCAAAGAAAGATATATGAAAATAGCAGTCTGGCTCTCTACGATGGAGGCACTGATACATCCGAATGTCATTAATAAGAAAAAATTGTAAGGTATAAGGATACTTTGAATGAAAAAAGGGGAACTTAAATCTAAACAAAAACTGACCAAGCAAGGGATTGATTTAGCATGATGGCCACACATGCAAATATGATCAAGATATGAGAAAGATGAAAGAATATATGATTTTTATAAAAAACCAATGGAACTAGATCAGATAATACTAGGGACAGATAAAAAATTAATTTTAAAAATGTACAATTATATATTGAGTATTAAAATGGAAGAAGAACAAGTGAAGGAAACAATGATAACATGGGCCCAAAATTTTGGTTAATCAATAGAATTAGATAAATGGCAGAAATTGTGGGATAGAAATTGTAAATCAACAATGTCAATGGCATATAAGGAAAATCTATATAAAATGTTTTATAGGTTTCACCTACCACCAGTGAGATTAGCAAAAATGTTTGAAAATTTGTCAGCTAAATGTTGGAAGTGTAATCAGATACCAGGTTCATATTATCATATGTGGTGGACATGCCCAAAGATAAAAAATTACTGGACTAAAATACATACATAGTTAGAAAAAATGATAAAACAACACACAGATCTGAAACCAGAAATATTCTTGTTGGGTATATTACCAGAACAGTATAATAAAGGGAATACATATTTAATTTTACATGTGTTAACAGCAGCAAGAATTGTGTTTGCACAACAATGGAAAAATGAAGAGATCCCTGCAGAGGAAAGTGTCATAAAAAAAAATATTAGAATGTGCTGAGATGGATAGATTAACACTTAAAATAAAAGAAAAGGAAGAAACAGAATACTTTTTAACATGGGACTTGTTTTACCAATGGCTAATTAACAGGAGCAGAGGTTAGAACCCAAGAAGATTAAGAAGATAATTAATTATATATTGAAAATTTTTCAAGATGGATAAACAAATTGTATTATTATTATGTGACTAATATTGATATATATATATAAATATATATATATATATATATATATATGTATGTATATGTATATGTATATGTATATGTATATGTATATGTATATGTATATGTATATGTATATGTATATGTATATGTATGTATATATATTATGATTATCGTTATGATTACTGTTGTTTCTGTTGAGTAGTGGGCGCAGACAGAGGATGCAGGACACATTCGGCAGTTTAAACAGATTTATTCAGCTCCAGTACAGCAATGGTAAAACGAGCCACGGCAGCCCCTTTTAAACAGAGCTGTCCATGGCTTCAGCCACTGACGCGCCTTTAATTTTCCTGCTCCAGCTACTCGCTCCTGATTGGATCCTGTGCTCGTCTATTCAATACTTAACACCCCTGCCCTCTAGATCAGTACTGACCAATCAGGGAATTCTCAAGCTACGTAGTCACACAAGTCTGGGCGCGACTTGACCTGCGCAATTCAGTTGATTTGGTGACTTCGCAGGTTGAGTTCTGTGTCTCTCCCGGGGGCACTCCTGGAACTCTCTCGAACTCGGCCAATGGTGCGGCCCTATCCTGTTGGATATTTATTCCTTCCTTCCCCTGCTGGACTGGTGGACTGTCTCTGACTTCAGAAACTCGCCACTGGATCTCAGATAAGTGCCTGCTGCCTCTACTTGGGTTTGAGTGTTGTTGATGTTGTTCATTTGGTTGTGTGTTGTGTAGGGCCTGGTCTATTTCTGTGGTTTCTATGTGGTGTTTCCTCTCTCAACCTTGGGTTTCCTCTTCTGTCTCGTGTTCCTTCCTGACTATTCGGCCTCTGAGTTGGTCTATGTGTCTCTTCCAATCTTGCCCATCCTCTGTTTCTATTCTGTATGATAACGGGCCTGTGATTTGGATTATTTTTGCCGGAACCCACAGGGGGTTTCCACTGAAATTCTTCACATACACTTTATCCCCCACTTGGAATTGTCTACTTTTACTGGTGGAGTCTATTGGTTTTTCCTGTGTTGTACTGGGGGTGTAGTCTGTCTAAATTAGATCTCAGCTTCCTCCCCAACAACAGTTCAGCGGGACTTCTGTGCGTGGTGGCACTGGGCGTTATGTGTTGTATACTTAATAATTTGTCTATCTTTGTCTGGATATCCCCTGGGCCCAGTCTTGCTAAAGTTTCTTTCGTTGTTCTCGCCATCTGTTCCGCTTGTCCATTAGTGGATGACTTCCCCGGCATGGATAGTGCATGGCGAATCCCCTGGCTCACTAAGAACATCTCAAATTGATTAGCGGTAAACTGAGGCCTGTTATCAGAGACTACCAAATTGGGCAAGCCATGTGTTGCGAACAGTCTCCGTAGGACTCGGATGACCGTTTCTGTTGTTGTTGATGGCATTAGACTTACTTCTAACCATTTAGAGTATGCATCGACAGTGATATGAAATGTGTTCCCTTGACAGGGTCCCACAAAATCAATGCGTATGCAGGACCAAGGTGTCCCAGGATTTTCCCAATCGTGTGTGGGTACTGTGTGCAGTGCTGGGCGAGACTCCTGGCAGGGTGTGCATGTGGCTACCCATGTTTCTATCTCCTTGTCCATTCCCGGCCACCAGACATAACTTCTAGCTAGTGCCTTCATTTTAACTATCCCTGGGTGTCCCTCATGTAACATTTCCAGGATTTCATTCCTTAACAACTTTGGAATGATCACTCTATCCCCCCATGGTAAACACCCTCTTAACCCTGATAGTTCAGTCTGTCATGTCTTGAACGGTTTGAAGTCCTTGTTTACACCCGTTTCTGCCCACCCTTTCCAAACCCAATTCAAAACCTGTGCCAAAGTTCTGTCTCTTCCTGTTGCTCTCGTGATGTCTGCAGCCATGATTTGTGTGTTTGCAATAGTCTCTAACAGCAATGTGGTTGTGGATGGCGCTGGGTCTTCCACTGGCTCTAGCAATGGGCATCTGCTGAGGGCATCAGCGTGGTCAATCATCTTTCCCGGTCTACATAGTAGCTGGTAATCATATGTGGTGATGATTTCTGTCCATCTCAGCATTCGTGGAGATAACACAAGGGGTGTAGGTCTATCTCCTGTGATGATTCCCAGGAGCGACTTATGGTCTCTTATTAGCTCAAATCTTCTTCCATATAAGTACTTGTGGAATCTTTTGATTCCAGCCACGGCAGCGAGTGCTTCTTTGTCAAGTTGGCTGTAGTTTGTCTCCGGCTTGGACAGAGTTCGAGAGTAGAAGGCAATGGGAGCTTCTCTACCATTTGGCATACAATGACTTAATATTGCCCCTATCCCAAACGGTGACGCATTGCGGGTCAGTCTCAGTGGTAATGTTCCACTATACTGTACTAGTATGCTATCTGATGTTAGCAGTCTTTTTATGTGCTCGAAAGTGTTTGTTTCTTTTCGTCCCCATGTCCAATCCATCTTTTTATCCAGTAGCTGGTGTAACAGTTCAGCAATCATGGCTTTTTGCGGCAGGAAAATATTGTAGAAATTTAGTAACCCCAGAAATTGCCTGCAGTTCAGTTTTATTGGTGGGGGTTGGGGCTTCTGGGATTGCTTTTAGTTTGCCCATGGTGGGTTGTATTGCAGAACCATCAATCAGGCATCCCAGAAATTCAACTTTTTCCACTGCTAATTGGCATTTGTCCCTTTTTACTTTCAACCCCACTTCTTGGAATCTGGTTAATACTGCCCTTAGATGTTGCTGTAGTTGTTCCTGGCTGATGGCTGATATCAGGACATCATCAAAATAGGGGACGACTCCTTCAATTCCCTATAGGAGGCACTCCATGAGGCTTTGGAACAACCTCGGGGCCACGTTTACCCCAAACTGTAACTGTCTGCATTTGAATGCTCCCCTATGTGTAAGTATCATTTGTGCCTCTGCTGTGGCATCATCAACTGGCAGTTGTTGGTATGCTTGAGCCAAATCGAGCTTTGCGAATACTCTCCCTTGACCCAGGGAATGCAACAGATGTTGCATGACGAGTATTGGGTATGCGCTCTGTTGTAAGGCTTTATTCAGGGTACTTTTGTACTCACCACACAGACGCACTGACCCATCTGGCTTCATGGGGGTTACTAACGGTGTCTCCCACTTGGCATGGTCTGTCGGCTCTAAAACCCCTTGGGCAATGAGTCCAGTTGCTCATCAATCTTCGGCCGTAGAGCAAAAGGAACCCTTCTAGGCTTAATCCTGACAGGGGTAACTTGGGGATCTAGGTTAAATGATATTGAGGTCCCCGTGTACTTGCCCAATTTCCCATTGAAGACGTCTGTGAAATCCTTTAGGAGCTCTTCTTCCCAGCTGTTGTCTTCAACTTCATTGATCCTGGTCACTGCCAGACCCAAAGGTTTGAACCATTCCAGTCTCAATAGGCTAGGTCTGTCCCGGTCTACTATGGTGAGAGGCAGCTGTCCTCTGAAGTCCTTGAATTTTATATTGAATTGACAGATGCCCATCACTGGAATTCAATTGCCTTGATAGTCTTTAAGGATGAGTCTTTACGGTTTGAGTGCGCTGGTTGTGATATGTGGTATTAATTGTTTGATGGTCATCCAGGAGACCATGGATAGGTAGGATCCTGAGTCGACCTCCATCTTGCATGGTCTCCCCTCGATGTAAAAGGTCGCCGCCATCTTCTTTGCTTTTCCTGCACTCGAATGGCCAACTATTATTGTCTGGTGGGTTTCACCTCTCTCTGATCCATGGTCTTCATTCCGGCGGTTTCTTCCAAATGGTTGTTTACTGTTGCTTGTTTGGAAGTGTCTTGGTGGAGGACTGAATTGCCTAGTTCTTCAGGATGCTGGTTGGGATGCTCTGCAGGCTCTTGCGATGTGTCTTTTCTGGTCGCAACGCTGGCAGATCGCATCTTGGAACCTACACTCCATCCGGGAGTGGTTCCCTTCACATGCTGCACACCAAAATTCTTTTTTTCCTTTTTCCTGGGGTCTCCCTTTCCATTCCGAATGGAGATGAGTACTTCATCCTCGTCTCCTTCCTCGGATTCAGTCTCTACATCCTCAGAGTGGATTGAGGATTCTTCCTTCCCTTGCAGACCCTTATTTATTTTTTTCATTGTGGCTGCAGACTTTTGGGATGCTTCAGTTGCAGTCACTTCCTCCATAGCCTCTTTGAAAGTTATCCTGGGCTTAGCAAGCAGTCGACTTTGCAGGATGAGATCCCTTAGTCCCAATACCAACCGGTCTCTCATTGCCTCATCCAGGTTGGAGAATTCACAAGTGGTGGCTATCTTGCATAGAGTTACCACAAATTTGCTTATTGATTCCCCTTCCTTTAGGTCTCTCCTGTAGAATTCATGCTTGGGGTGCGTAGTGTGCTCTCAGGATGCCCTGTAGTGTTGGCCAGGTCATAGTCCTTAGTTCTACCAGAGAGGCTAAAGCTTTCACCATTTTAAAAACAGCGGCTCCACAGTGTGTGAGGAACAGTGCCCTTTTCCTCTGTTCCGACAGGCTCAACAGGTCATTTGCTTCCAGGAACTTGTGGAATCACTCCATTTAGGATTCCCAGTCTTCTCCCACCGGGTTGAATGGTATGGGTGGAATTTTTTTTTTATTGAAAAGTTTTACAAAAGAAAAATACAAAATTCCCCCCCATGTTCCCCCCACCCTTTCCCCCCTTCATCCCTCCCTCCCCCCCCCCCGACTTCCCAGAGCAAAATACAAGGTATTTCATTTAATCAAACATAAACTAGATTAATCTACTTATCCTCAAAGTACTGCCTCCCCCACTGAAACCTTAACTCCACAACAGATAACCAAATACTTCTAATTAACATTCATTCATAAGCTATTTGATATTTTCTTGTCTGATACTTATTTTGAATATAATCAATCCATCTTCTTCATTCCGATACGTATCTTTCTTGGGTGTGGTCCTTCAAATACGCTGAGATTTTCGCCAGGTTTTCTGCTAGGTTTGTTACTTTCAATATCCACTCTTCAATAGTAGGCAAAGAGTCCTTCTTCCAATATTGAGCTACCAGCAGCCTAGCTGCTGATATCAAATTCAAAATCAATTTAGTCTCTGAAACCGTACAGTCCGTAATTATACCCAATAGAAACAATTGAGGAGCAAATTTCAACCTTCTTTTCAAAATGTTCTGCATCACCCACCAAATTTTTATCCAAAATGCCTTGATTTTCTTACAGGTCCACCATATATGATAATAGGTTGCATCGTTACATTCACATCTCCAACATTTAGCTTGCAAGTTCGAATACATACATGATAATTTTTTAGGATTTAAGTGCCATCTATAAAACATTTTATAAAAGTTCTCTCTCAGATTTTGTGCTTGCGTAAATTTAACATTTCTGACCCAAATCTTTTCCCACGTTTCCATCATCACTGGTTCCTGAAAGTTTTGTGCCCGTTTTATCATACAATCCTTAACCAATTCTGTTTCTGAGTCTATTTCCAGCAATACATTATACAACCTTTTAATATGCATCTGACTTTGATCTCTAATCTGTTTCACCAAATTTTCCTCATTTTGCATAACCCCAATTTTTTGATCCTCCCTCCATCTAGCTTGAAGCTGACCGTACTGAAACCAAGTATAAATTATCCCTTCTTCTTTTAATTCATCTAGAGATTTCAGTTGTAACTTACCCCTTTCCAAAAGAAGAAGCTCTCTATAAGTAATCACCTCTATTTTTTGCTCTATACTTATATTTTCTATTGCATGTCTGGGATTTGCCCATATAGGTATCTTATAGTTCAGTTTATATTGGTACTTTTTCCAAACCCTCAACAATGCATTTCTGAATATATGACCCTTGAACACTTTATCCATTTTTTTTTCATACAACAAATAAGCATGCCATCCATATAACAAATCATAACCTTCTATATTTAACATTCTTTCTTCAGTTAAGTTAAACCAATCACTAATTTGTGATAAAGCTGCTGCTTCATAATACAATCTTAAATTAGGCATTTTAAGACCTCCTCTCTCACGTATATCCTGTATAATTTTCAGTTTCACTCTTGGTTTCTTCCCAGCCCAAATAAAGGTATTAACCCCTTTCTGCCATTCCATCAGATTTCCATCTTTTTTAAGCACTGGTATCATTTGGAACAAAAATAAAAACCTAGGTAATACATTCATTTTTATTGCTGCTATCCTTCCCAGTAGTGATAGTAGTAGCTTTTTCCATTTTTCCATTTCTTTCTGTACTTTTTGCCAAAGAATTTCATAATTATTTTTATACAATTTAATTTATAGTCTCTAAATTGCCAGACAAAGTAGTTTTTTTTCCCCTTTATTCTCTTCCCTCCGCACTCTCAGTTCCCAGCAGTTAATTGGCAGCTAATCCACTCTCCCAGCGCAAAGTTCTCAAGCACTTTCGTTTCAGGCTTTCACTTTCAAAGCCCTAACAAAGTCGCCATTTTCCACCTCCAGCTCAAGATTCAAATTGAAATAAAGTAACTTTGGAGTTAAGCTCTGTATTTTTAAGGCTTGTTCTCTTGTTTTCCACTCTGCCTACACTTGGAATCACTCAAACTCACTTTTTAAAAGCAGGATCGGATTGCGGCTTCTCGTCCTGCTTCTGCAGGGTCGTCCTGGCTCCAGAGCTTCTTGGCGGGCTGACTGAGGAGCTCTCACCCTCCAAGCCTCTGGAAATGATCCAGAGGATTTTCGGGGGGCTCTACTCTCGCCCACCAGCTCTCCTCTCCTTCTTTTCCTGAAGGAGAGTTTTTCAGCCTCTAGACAGCCAATTTGCGCTGTCAAAGCAGCTTTTATGGAGACACAGGGCTGGCGGTCATAAATGACCATCCACAGAGCCTCCGATGCCAACCGGAAGCAAGTGTGGGTGGAATTATTGAAGACATCTTGTGCTGGCCATTGTAGTTTTGATGGCTGTTGATTGCCACATGGAGGTTTCAGCAGCCTAGTGTCCTATTATCCTTCTGAGATCCCACCTTCATCGCCAGTGTTGAGTAGTGGGCGCAGACAGAGGATGCAGGACACATTCAGCAGTTTAAACAGCTTTATTCAGCTCCAGTACAGCAATGGTAAAACGAGCCACGGCAGCCTGTTTTAAATGGAGCTGTCTGTGGCTTCAGCCATTGATGCACCTTTAATTTTCCTGCTCCAGCTACTCGCTCCTGATTGGTTCCTGCACTCATCTATTCAATACTTAACAGTATCTCTGGTCAAAACTAACTGTACCCTAACAACATGCTGTTCAGATAGATATGGAGTTTTTTATGTATATTAAAAAATGTATCAATAAAATATATAAAAGAAAAAGTTATGCAAAAAAATGGAGGACACTGGGTCTTTGCAAATTTTAGCAATCTGACTCCTGCACAGGGAAACGTTCAAGGGAAAAAGTTGCAGAAAGATTTTATTTCCTTGCTTGTTTTGTTCCTCTATTCCAGCAGCCCCACCTTTTGGGCACCAGTGACCAGTTCTGTGGAGAGAGTTTTTTCTGTGAACCAGAGGGGGTGTGGTTTTGCATGCTGCCTGCCTGTGGATGGGGCTTCACTTGTTTGCATGGCCTGGTTGCTGCATGCTATGACCCAGTGCTGGTTCACAGACTGGAGGTTGAGAAGGAGAGCAGAGGAAATGTTTAGTTTTACCACCTAATTTTGGTGGTGGTGGTGGCAGTCCATCCCTCCCAGCTTTTTACATTTTGTTTATTGAAAAAAAAAAGTGCCTTTCTGTGGGGGAGGGGGTTAAGCAAAGGAAAGGTTTTGAGAAGGTCACCCTGAAGCTTCTGTCTTTTATGCAGGGGCTGGCTTCCCAAAGCCTAGCCAGAAGCAAGAGAACTTTGCAGCTTCTCATTGGCCAGCTGTTCAGTGGCCAGCTTATTGGCACAGAAAACTCTGAAAAGCTAGGAAATTGGTCCTTTTTTTGCCCCAAAAAGGCAGGGAAACTTGGCAGGAGGAAGGATGGGGCAGTTTTAGGAAAGAGTAGGAGAACTCAGCATTTTCCTTCCCCATTGTTTCTCACTGGCAAGATAGTCAGCTATGCAGGAAGTCCATTTTTGCTGGCAGAGTGATAGCAAAAAAACTACTCGCAGAACTGGCATTTAATCACACAATTTGCCCTCCTCCACACACCATGAGCAACCTAGCCAAGGAGAGTTAAAACAGCAGCAGTAGCAGCCTCGAAGAGGAGGTAAACGCAGCAGGGCACCCCCTCAGGGAAGCAGGGCTGGGCTGTGGAGTCCTGGTGCCCTGGGAGCTCAAGGGCTGAGATGGGCACTTGCCCTCCACTTCCTAGGGCTCTGGACAGCTTGCACTGCCATCCAGGGTTCTGCATGTGGCCTGAGAGGGATGGGGAGGCTCCTCTGGAGGACAAGGGTTTGGCACTTTCCCTGGTCTCACCTTCCTCCACTGGAGTCAATGGATCCCCCCAGCCCCGCTCGGCCCCGACACGAGTGACACCGAGCTGGCCATGCCCACCCTGGCCACACCCATCCCTGCCTCCTGAGGTCAAACACAACCCCGATGTGGCCCCTGATGAAATCAAGTTTGACACCCAGTTCTAAGACCTAAGCCAAATATAATTTGTCTAAAACTGCTTCCTTTAACATAATACCACTTTGCATGACCAGCACAAAATCATTTTTAAAGAAATATTAAGTGATCAAATTAAGAAAGTAATTCTATAAGGCGAATATGCTAAATACTAAAAATAGTTATTAAAAATATAAAACAAGACATTTAAACTTTTAAACAGAATTGAAATAGAACAAGCATTTTAAGCAAGATCATTTTCCAACAAATCTTTGCTTTGAATAAAATGCAATATCTGATTCAGATTTGGATATGTGAATGAGAATGTTTGTGGAGCACAAATATTATTATAATTACTACACAGGTCCTTTTATACTGTTCCTATTACCAACTTGGTCAAAGAATATTCATTCTTCCTTTATTTACTTATATTACGATTATAAATATGGAAGTTTTTTTCTCGATTTCCTCCTCTTTGTTATATACAATGTTTATTACTGTCAGGGATAAATGCCTTGCCTCAGATCCAGGGCTAGAGGCAGGGGGGCTGGACAGGCCAACCCCCAAGGTCCACCCTAACCCAATAACTCCTCCTTACCTTAGCCATGCCCAGGGGGTACTTAAGGTCCAGCCATGCGGTCCTGGCTCAGTTCCAGATCTGTACCTGCAATGATAAGATGCCTTGTAAATAAAGACTATTGATTTAAAGAATATCTGCTTGTTGGAGTTATTGGGCACGATCCTTGAACACCCTTAACAATATGGTAGCAGAGGATGGTTAAATAGCCCAACCCTAATACTCCAGGACATGCCAGAGGGCTCCATGCAAAGGACCACGACGGACAGGGTGAATACCAGGGCATTCACCAAGAAGAAGGCAGAATGGCCTGCCCAACCCGAAGACACGCAAGGAGAGGCACCCGAAATGAGCGACCTACTCCACCACCCATGCACCCCGATCAGACGTGACGAGGGGTGGAAGGAACACGAGAGCCCAACGAGAGAGAAGCACGACCTAAAAGAAAAACTCCTGAAGCTGATAGACTCGGCACAAACCAACACCGACCTCATCGCGGAACTCCAAAGCCTGGTCAAAGGCTGCGAAGCAGCGAGTAAGGAAGATGAAGACGAGTCAGACTAAAGCGACGAAGACGCGGTAAGAAAAAACTGCCCCCACCAGAAGCCCACCGAAAAGGCCGAAAAAGAATTCGCGCCCTTTTCGCGGTGGCCATCTTGGGAGGTGATGTCACCAAAGATGGCCGACCAACCAACTGTATATGCTGTATATAACGGTATATGCCAAACCTGGGACACTGCAACCATCAACAATTATGAATCAGTTGCCAAGCATCTGAATTTTGATCACATAACAATGTTTTAATATGTTATAATATTTAATATGTTTTTATGTTTTTTTAATTTTTGATTGTGGGGGTCAGAGTTTGTAAGAAGATGGGCAGCTATATAAGCATTTTAAATAAATAAATAATTTGAACTGTCCTTGTACCAACCTGCATATTAATCAACTTCTTTTAAATAGGTAATAGCTGTCTTTTTCAGCCCTTTGTATTAACTTAGCTACAAAGTCTGACAGGCTATGAAAATAGGTCAAAGGGAGGGGATTGTTATATCTTTATCGCTATCCAAGATAGTGCTAGCTATACATGAAAGCTAATTTATATGCACAGATATAACCAATGTATCATTGAGAAAAGAAATTAACAAAAGGTGGTTAGTTGTGAATCTGTCTTGATTCTTTCATTTTACCCTCATTAGGTATTCTTTATTCAAAATGTTCTTTCCTGTAGCAGCCTGTGAGGTTATGTGCCATTTTATTTTTTAAATAAAACTAAAATGCAGTTCTGTATGACTTATTTCATTATTTAGTTGTGTCCAAGTTTGCCTACTTGGGATAATTGACTAGGCTTTCTTTTAAAAGAAAGAATAGTTGCTTATCAATTAAAGCTTGGAAAAATATTAAACATACTTTCTTTACATACATTGCTAGTCAATTCTTTTTAAAAGCATCTGAACTGTCATTTAGTTCAGGGATATAAGAGATAACTACACTGAAATAAATGCTCTTTATCAATTTAGGCATCTTTTGATATCCTAGATAAAGTGTATCGATTTCTTCATTGATTTTTTAAAATAGATCTCTATTACGAGTGGGCTTGAATAAAACTGCATATCTTAGCAACTGTCGATAGAAGTATTTAGCTTCTATAGGAAGATGGTAAATATTCTGAATTCTAATGTTATTTAATTATAATCCAGAGTAATCTTGAAGGTTAAAAAATACTTTGATTGAATGAATGTGGCTTAATATCCTACCATAGCGCATTGTGGGCCATTACTCCTATTACATCACTAGGCTTCTAAATATTTTATCGAGACTTTTAAAAGTATGCATAAATACCATTTGTGTTTATAAGAACTGAATAGACAATATACCAGTGGTGAAATCCAATTTTTTTTTACTACCGGTTCTGTGGGCATGGCTTGGTGGGCATGGTGTGGCTTGGTGGGCATGGCTTGGTAGGCATTGCAGAGGAAGGATACTGCAAATTCTCCATTCCTACTACACTCCAGGGGAGGGATACTGCAAAATCCCTCTTCCCTCCCAACTCCTGGGAGAAAGATATTGCAAAATCTCCAGTCCCACCCCACTCTGGGGCCAGCCAGAGGTGGCATTTGCTGGCTCTCTGAACTACTCAAAATTTCTGCTACCAGTTCTCCAAACTACTCAAAATTTCCACCACTGGTTCTCCAGAACCTGTCTGAATCTGCTGGATTTCACCCCTGTACAATACACAATTATTGCAGCCACAGGCAGTACGCATAAGGCTTGTTGCACATCAACAGAAAATACATCCTTTCCGAATGAATGAAACTACTGAAACTGCTACAGTACAATTCATGATGCTTAGGAGAAGAGAGTGGAAGTTGCATATACTATATTTATAAGAAAATAGCAGAATAATAGAATTGAAAGGGACCTTGAAAGTCTTCTAGTCTAACCCCCTGCTCAAACAGGAAACCCTATATCAATGATGGGGAACCTCTTTGGCACCGAGTGGCCAAACTGGAACGCACATGCATGTGCATGCATGTGCGCACCAGAAACCCAAAGACCAGCTGGCCGGTGCGCATGTGAATAGTCTAGGCCTGCATACACACATGCGCACCGCCAGCTGGTCTTTGGGTTTCCGACACTCCGGTGCCTGCGAAGACCAGCTGGCATACCAGAAACCAGAAGAGCAGCTGGCGATGGCGCACGTGCCCACAGAGAGGTCTCTGCGTGCCACCTCTGGCATGCGTGCCATAGGTTCGCCATCACGGCCCTATACCATTTCAGACAAACGGTTGTCCAATCCCTTCTTAAAACCTCTAGTGTTGGAATACTTACAACTTCTGGAGGCAAGTCATTCCACTGGTTAATTGTTCTGTCAGGAAATGTCTTATTTATTTATTTATTTATTTATTTATTTATTTATTTATTTATTTATTTATTTAAATTTCTATACCGCCCTTCTCCTTTCGGACCCAGGGCGGTGAACAGCCAAAATAAAAACATCTATACATAACATTACAGTTAAAAATAAAGTTAAAATAATTTATAAATTTGGCCCGTAATTTAAAACTTGTCAATTTAAAATCAATATTAAAATTTTAAAAACTAACCCTAAAATCAAGACAGACCGGCTAACTGGAAAAGATAAGTTTTTAGGGCCTGACGAAAAGTCCGGAGGTCAGAGATCACTCGTATCTCTGGGGGTAGATTGTTCCATAGGGTAGGTACCACCACAGAGAAGGCTCTCCTCCTGGGGGTTGCCAGCCGGCATTGTCTGGCCGACGGCACCCTGAGGAGGCCCTCTCTGTGGGAGCGAACCGGCCGGTGGGAGGCTATTGGTGGCAGAAGGCGGTCCCGTAAGTACCCTGGCCCTATGCCATGGAGCGCTTTAAAGGTGATCACCAACACCTTGAAGCGCACCCGAAGTCCATCGGAAGCCAATGCAGCTCGCGCAGGAGAGGAGTCACATGGGAGTGCCCCGTCTTAATTCTAGGTTGGTTCTGTCCTTGATTAGTTTCCATCTATTGCTTCTTGTTCTGTGTTCAGGTGGTTTGAAGAATAGGTTGACCCCCTCTTCTTTGTGGCAGCCCCTTAGATATTGGAACACTGGTATCATGTCACCCCAATCTTTCTTTTCATTAAGCCAGACACACCCAATTCCTGCAACCATTCTTCATGTTTTAGCCTCTAATCCCCTAATCATCTTTGTTGCTCTTCTCTGCACGTTTTCTAGAGCCTCAACATCTTTATATCGTGGCGACCCAAACTGTATGTAATATTCTAAAGTGTGATCTTAGCAAAACACTATAAAGTGATACTAATACTTTATGTGATCATGATTGTCTCTCTTTTTATGCGGCCTAGAGCTGTTTTAACATTTTTTGGCAGTTGCAGCACACTGCTGGCTGATATTTAAGTGACTGTTCACTAGGATTCCAAGATCTCTCTCACAATTACTAGTATTGAGCCAGGTAAAGTGGACCATTATGGGTTACTCCTTAATGTATCAGTTCAAATGGAAGCTTATGGACTACCCTACTGTTCCTTAAAGTAGTCTGACATTTTTCAGGCTTCTGCAGAAGTCATGGTTACTTTATATATATCACACACAGGCTAATTTCAGGAGAGTTTTAAGCAGAGATTCAATAACTTGACATCTGTAGATAAATATCCCTGGAGTGGCAAGTTGGGAATCAAATGACTAAAAGATGTATCACAAAGTAAATGCTACATTGTTGAACTTGTGTCATGTCACAAGTAGGTGTACAGAATAAAGCTTAACATGATATACATTTTGTTATGACTAAACTTCCATTTGCAGGTATCACCCATATATTTTTATATAATCTTTTTAATTCTGTCTCCAAAAGGTCCAGTAATTTTGTTCCTAGCTTTTTGCCATGCCAATGTTTTGGCTTCAGCTGATTATTAAGAAATTAAATAACTTAAAATAGTGCTGATCTTCTTGCACATCAGTGGGCTTTCAGTTGCTTGAGTCTTTCACTTTTTATTTGAAGCTTTGTCACTGAGACTGAAATGTTTCTTTCCATTAGCTCTATGAAGACAGAAAGACAGAGAGCAGAAAGAACCCAAGTTCATATGAAAGGAGTTAAATATGCAAATGCCAGTGAAAAAACAACATTTTTGGATGGTGTGCATATAAAATGGTACAAGAAAGGGTATAAATAATAAATGAATACAAAATATACAAAAAATATCTGGCCAAACCAGCAGTGAAATCCAGCCGGATCTATCTGGCTCGTGCGAACTGGTAGCACAGGTGGCGGGAGGCTCCACCACCTGCCGGGACATCATTACATCCCATTTTTGACCTTCTGGATATGTGCATGCACAGAGGAGATGCACGCGTACATAGCACCCACACACTCCTGTTCGCGAACCGGTAGTGATTTTACCGCTGGGCCAAACTAAATAAAGATTGGTTCAAATTATAATTTCATAGTACACATGTGATGACTAATTTGCAAACCAATCATATGTAAAATTCGGAAATAAATTAGTTTGAATTATATCTCTATGAGAAAATAAAAGTTATTATACTAAAACAATTAAGAATGACTAAAAGCCATTTTAAGAGCAAAGTAACCATTAGGTGGCACCTATCAGCTATTATTTCATAGAAACACTAAGAAGATTTAAATTAGTTTGCCATTACTGATTATTCATTTGCATTCATATTAGTTACTAATGCTATTCAAATTTCATCTGCTGATAATTTTAAAACATATTCCAAACTGGCAACGACAACTTTCTGGTGAATCAATACACTGCAAATAAATAGCAATTATTTTAAGAATAACTGATTCCCGATCATAATAAACACACATTTTGTATTTATCAATCTACTTACAGTATATGATTGTTTTCCATTGTAGTATTTTGTAAAACTAAGTTGTTACATGGAATAAACACAATATGTTAAAAATTAGGCATGTTTGCACAGAAGCATCATTCTACACCCAGATCAATACTTGAATAACAAGGTTTGCAGGCAGAGATTCAAGGCTATAGTTCTTGATGCCCTCATTTTATTACATCTATTAGAATAGCTGTACTTGTAGCAGAAAACCAGCAACTACTAACTAGATGTATGTGCCTATCTTTCTTTCTAGTTTCAAATCTATGCATGGTCATGACTGAAATGTATGTTATATCTCTCTGGCATGAGAAGTTGACTATTGTACTTTGTTATTATAAAAGACCAATCTGATTTCAGGCTATTGTACAATCTACTCTTCATAGAAAGACTATTCTGCACAATGGGGTTTAATCTATGATTGTTTAAGGATTTGGCCTAATAGAGACGTCCCAGAATCATTTTTAAGCTCTCATGAATTCAGCGAAGCTACAAGTAGTCTTTATTTAACAACCACAATTGGAACCAGCAACTCTATTGCTAAGCAACATGGTCCTTAAGCAAGTTATCACATGACTGTGATGGACTTATGATCTCATTTCTATGATGGTCATTGAGTTAACATGTGGTTGCCATTTGCAATTTTACTGCCTTTGACTCTGCTCAGAAGCTAGCTGTAAAACACACAAATGTGATCACATGTCCACAGGACAATAGTAAGCAGTGGTGGGATTCAGCCGGTTTGCACTGGTTCGGCAGAACCAGTAGCTAATTTTTTGTAGAGTTTAGCGAACCGGTTACAATAAATCTGTGTTTTCCCTAATACGTCTGGTTTTTGTTCAAGTTCCTTCCAGGTGGGATGGGGGGGGGTCTCCCCAAAAGTCCAAGACTGGAGTGATGGAAAACAAATGGAGA
The DNA here is from genome assembly GCA_022577455.1 of Arizona elegans. Taxonomy (NCBI): domain Eukaryota; kingdom Metazoa; phylum Chordata; class Lepidosauria; order Squamata; family Colubridae; genus Arizona; species Arizona elegans. The sequence continues at coordinate 27,981,793 of JAKOOJ010000007.1, read as the reverse complement.
TGCAAGAAGAAGTGAGAGGGGAAAGAAAAGGCTAGGAAAATTACTTAATTACTCATCTAACAGCTAGGGTGGTGGTGGCTGTTTTCTTTAGCCTTGCTAGCTATGCTTTTTTTCTCTGCCTCTTCCCCCCACCTCATGTCTACATAGGAATTATAGAGATGGCTCTGGAGGAGGATGGGCAGAAGTAACCTGTTCCTTCAGCTAAACCACCCTCAAGGTTTTCATGGACTAGGAGCTATGTGATGTCATGCTGACTCTCCAGATGAGTGTGGAGTTCTACACACAACATACATTCCGACAGAAGCAAATTTAGATAGCAACTAGATTCCGCTCACACCCCACCCAGTGATTGATTACCCATTTCTGCAGGATTCTCATAATCTGTCATTATACATTGGAATACACCTCCCTTCTAACCTGGCTGCATTCGATCCTGGAGTGAAAATGCCACTCACAGGTTTTGGCGAGCTGATGCTCCCCCCCTCCTTTTTTGGAAAAAAAAAGATGGAAATGAGCAGTTTGAAGAGCAATTTTTCTGTCACCAAAAAGACAATTGCAAAGCATGAGGGTGGACTGGCACAGAATGGAAGAATTCTACTTGATTGAGATTGACAAGATCTTACTTTACTTAAGCAGAATACAAAGGATTACCACTGCTTTGATCTAGAAATTATAAATCCTTCAGGTTTAAATACCAGGCAGGTACAGGTTCATATAGGGGTCTTCATTAGTTTCCCCTAATGAATATAGTACAAGTAGTCCTTGACTTACAATTCATTTAGTGATCATTTAAAGTTACAATGGAGTCACTGAAAAAAGTGATTTATGACCATTTTTTACACTTACGACCTTTGTAGCATCCCATGATCATTTATTTGATCAAAACTCAGACACTTTGCAAATGGTTCATACTTATGACTATTACTGTGTCCCAAGGTCATGTGATTGCCTTTTACAACTTTTTGACAAGCAAAATCAATGGGGAAGCCAGATTCACTTAACAAACTTCATATTCATATTACAAACTTAAGAACTGCAGTGATTCACTTACTGTAACAACTGTGGTGAGAAAGGTTGTAAAATGGGGCAAAATTCACTTAACAAATATCTCACTTAATAACAGAAATTTTGGGTTCAATTGTGGTCGTAAGTCAAGGACTACCTGTAACTGCTTTTTCATACAATGTCATGTATGATCTTTGTCTCATTCCAGCTAATAACTAAGCTTAAAGTTATCCTCTGATATCCATTATTTCCCACTTCTCCTGATAAGACCCATCTCATTACTTTCTTCCTCATCAGTTGTTGTTGACATAGTCAATGGTGGGGATCTGCCAGTCCGTTAGTTTCAACCTCCCCTCCTTTGATGCATTCTTTCCAAGGTCCTTTTGGCTGGAGTGGCAGACAGGAGCCATCACCTGGCTTTTACAGAGGTGTCTGTGAATGGAAGCCTCACTGGTGCTTTCTATATCCCTTGACAAGCTTTTTTTAAATGTAGGTTTTCTGGTCATGAAAAAGAGTATTGAATATGTTATTTCAACACCAGTTTGATATTCTTTTGAAAGACTGTTTGAATCTTGTGCTGCACAAAATGTCAATATATATTGGGAAGGAAAGTTGAGTTCTCCAAGCTATATATTTCTGATTCTGCCATTACTAAGTGTATTACAGGCTGGTTGTTTTTTTTTAATGCTTTAGATAATAATGAGTTTCTTATAGCCAGATGTTTACTGTTTTTACTACTTTTATTAATTTTTCAACACTACACTGTTGCCCTGACTGGTTAATGCTCTCAGGTCCAGTTTCCTTGGGTTTTTTGTGCAATGCAACATGGGAGGATCAGCATAATTTTGCCTATTCCATTCCTGTTTTGATAGCCCCAGCTGCTGTTTCTGGGTGCCCCTGGACAAGACAACTGAAAGTTTATTGGTCACTTTAAGAGCCATGCCCTTGCAGCATACCATTGCTCCTCCAGCTTCACCTTATGACCTTATTCACCCATGTTCCATTGGGCTTTTTTTTTTTCAGAAAAGGCACAAGGGAGCAGTTGCAAGTGCATTGGGAGAAGCCCCTCCTGCTTTGTCCTTTCCTCCCTCCTTTCCCTTAGTGTTTGCCATCTGTAAAGCAACTTGACAGATCACTAAACCTTCCATTTAATCTGTCCCAACCTTTTTCATCCCCACCTTAGAGAGAATGATTGATGATTGTTTTCATACCAATCTGTGGTGCTTGGTAGCAGGGAAAAGACATTAACTGCTCTCCTTAACTTCAGAAAGAATCTGGCTGCACAGTGCATTTTCTAACTAACATTTAAAAAACAGGAAGAAGCTTTTCTGATGAAGTGAGATACAGCTCACAAAAAGCTTCTGCCTTTTGATAAAAATGTTAATAGAAAAAGGTGCTACCAAATTTCTCATTTTTTGACACTATAACATGGCTTCCTCTGCTACAATGTCTCCGTAATTTGACATTAAAATAGTTAGTAAAAATAGTGTTGGTCATCAGCTTCCCCCTTCATGGATTACTGCCTTGTCGTGGCGAAGGGGCTTGTGTAGCTCAATGAAGCCGTGCAGGGACACCCAAGACGGACAGGTCATAGCAGAGAGTTCTGACAAAACATGATCCACTGGAGAAGGAAATGGCAACCCACTCCAGTATCTTTGCGATGAAAACCCCATGGACAGTACCAAGAGGAAAAAAGATATGATGCTGGAAGATGAGCCCCTCAGGTTGGAAGGTGTCCAATATGCAACTGGGAAAGAGCAGAGGGTTAGTACTAGTAGCTCCAGAAAGAGTGAAGTGACTGGGCCAAAGCTGAAAGGACACTCAGCTGTGGATGCATCTGGTGGTGAAAGGACAGTCCGATGCTGTAAATATTTTTTCTCCATAGGAACCTGGAATGTAAGATCCATGAATCAAGGCAAGCTGGAATAGGGAGGACCAGAGATCTCTTCAAGAAAATTGGAGGTATGAAGGGAACATTTCATGCAAAGATGGACATGATAAAGGACCAAAATTGCAGGGACCTAACAGAGGCAGAAGAGATTAAGAAGAGGTGGCAAAATTACACAGAAGAACTATACAAGAACTATACAAGAACTATACAAGCTTAACATTCCTGATAACCACGATCGGGTGGTCACTGACCTTGAGCCAGACATCCTAGAATGTGAAGTGAAGTGGACCTTAGGAAATCTGAGCAACAACAAAGCTAGTGGAGGAGATAGTATTCCAGCTGAGCTATTCAAAATCTTAAAAGACGATGCAGTAAAAGTGCTACACTCAATTTGCCAGCAAATTTGGAAAACTCAACAGTGGCCACAGGATTGGAAAAGGTCAGTTTATATTCCAATTCCAAAGAAAGGCAATGCCAAAGAATGTTCAAACTATCGCACCATTGCACTCATTTCACATGCTAGTAAAGTTATGCTTAAAATCCTACAAACTAGGCTCCAGCAGTATGTGAATCGAGAACTACCAGAAGTACAGGCAGGATTTCGAAGAGGCAGAGGAACTAGAGATCAAATTTCCAACAAACGCTGAATCATGGAGAAAGCTAGGGAGTTCCAGAAAAATATCTACTTCTGCTTCATTGACTATGCTAAATCCTTTGATTGTGTGGATCACAACACACTGTGGCAAATTCTTAAAGAGATGGGAGTACCAGACCATCTTATTTGTCTCTTGAGAAACCTATTTGCAGGTCAAGAAGCAACAGTGAGAATTGGACACAGAACCACTGATTGGTTCAAAATTGGGAAAGGAATTTTTTTATTTACAGGACTTATATGGCCTATATCATATCTTGACTCTGGGAAACCAGAACAATTTGCAAAAACATTATTAAAAATGGAAGTATCCTTCCCCTGTCCCCAGATGCCAGATCAAACAGCATAACTCCCATCCTAGTCCAATGCTTGGAGGAACAGCCAGGTCTTCATGGGCTCTAAAGACTAAAATTCAAAAGTTAAAGCCATGCTCAAAAACCTGTGTAAACTTGGCCATAATTTATCAAACAAACAATTGGCAGCAGGAATTATGAGTATTTGAACATGATGACAGGTTTAACATGCAAGATGCCACACAAAGAGAATTTATATCAGCATTTGAATCAATATTCAACAGAGTACATATAGCAGAGCCAGAAAAACATGCTGTCAGACAAAAAGTATCAGCAATGTTAGTTGCATACAAGGCACTCAATGGAGCAATGCATCTTGAAAGATCTGAAACAAGATCAGGACATTATTATTTTACTGATTCATAAAAGCTGCTCAACAATGGTGATGAACCGAACAGATTATGAAATGAAGACATTCACCCTGCTCAATTATTTCTCAGCATATAGGCCAGCAAAGACATCAGAGATGAGAATGATGGTCACACAATTGGATGTTCTCTCAGACTGTATAACGGAAAAAAGAATATTTGAAAATGAGAACAACAGATGCTGCCCCAGCAAGACTTTATGGACTGCCACAATAAACAAAATAGGAGACCCCTCAGATCTACTGTAGTGCTACAAGATACCCCTACCTACAACCAGGCTAGTTTCCTGACCCCAACCTCAAACAGCATGGTCACATCATCCACACAAGTTTTGACAAAACTACAAAGCTTAAATGTGGCTCCTGACAAGATTGTGGTCTTCTTTGACATTGTGTCCCTATTTACATCCTTCCTTCCTCAGTTAGCATATGAAGAAGTAGATAAAAAATCTGGAAGAGTACAACACAGCTCAGGACAATCTAACCAGGACACAAATCATGAAGCTATTCCAGGACTGCCAACATACCTTCTTCACCTTCAAAAGAGAAAAATATGAGCAAATAAAAGGGATCCCCAATATGAGGAGTCATTGCAGAAACTGTCCTGTGTGAACTGGAACACCATGGGGTTTTGTGAAAATCTGAGACTTATGTACAAGGACCCCATCAAAACGCAGACAGCCACCAGATGACTGAAGACCCTGAAGCAGGGCTGGAAACCACTGCAGGAATATGTCAGTGAGTTTCGGCTCTTAGCCAAGATTCAGCCTGGAATGAGGCGGCCCTCATGGACACGTTCCAGGATGGCTTATTGGAGGAGTTACAGGATGAGTGGTCCAAGTTGATTTCCCTCCTACCCTAAACCCGCTGGTACATCTGGGCCTTAGGATCGATGCCCAGTTGCAGATACAGAGCAGTCGCCATGCCTGCCAGGAGACCCATGTGGTTCCAGTCAGGCGTGAGACCCCGTCTCTACGGGAGGAGCCCATGGAAATAGGCACAGCCAGACCCCGTCTGTCAGAGGCCGAGAAAAATAGACGATGATCAGGAGGGTTGTGCTTGTTTTGCGGAGAACCCGGGCACATGGCCGCTTCTTGCTCAAAGAAGCGATGTGGGGAGTTGGCTCCTGGGCCTGCCCCAAAGCCACAGAAAACCCCATCGGGAAACGCCCTGAGCCCGATCTAGGGGAGACCCTGGGTTGGGCGTGCACCAATACCAAGGCACGCCCAGCGGACGTGGAGCCTGGACCCCTCGGCACTTGATTTTTGCAGCAAAAGTCTTCCTGTCCAATATTCTGCAGGGGATTCCAGCTCATACCTTGGTGGACTCTGGAGCTACAACTAACTTTATGGACGCGGCGTTTGCAGCCAAATTTGCAGTCCCTCAGTTTCCAGTGGATCCTCCCATGCTCATGGAGACCATTGATGGCTAGGTGCTTCTGTCTGGACCTATTACGGCCACCATGCAACCCTTGCACCTGACCATCGGGTCTCATGAGGAGGCCATTCAGTTTTATATTACCTCCGGCCTACATTTTCCTGTGGTTTTGGGCTTGGCTTGGCTCTGCACACATGACCCGCAGATCTATTGGTCCCAGAACTTCATCTCTTTTCCGAGCCTGTAATGTGTGGACCACACCCACCAAGCCTGCGCAGGCCAACTGCTGGGTCCAACTGGGGTGTCCTTGCCTTCCAATCTCGAGGACTTTGCAGATGTTTTCAGTGAGCAGGAGGTGGACCAATTGCTCCCACACTGGCCATACGACTGCCCCATTGATTTGATTCAAGACACGCCACTCCCAGTGGGGAGTTTGTATTCGATGTTAGACCCTGAGTTGGCCGTGTTACAGGACTTCATGGACAAAAAACTGGCTCGGGGTTTTATCCAGTCCCCGTCGTCGCCATTGTCCGCCCTGGTCCTGTTCATGAAAAAGGAGACTGGAGACTTATGGCTTTGTTGCAACTACCGCAAGTTAAATGCCATTGCGGTGCACAACCGGGATCCTCTGCCCCTTATTCCCGAACTCTTGGAATGGCTTCAGGAGGCTACCATGTTCACGAAATTGGACTTGTGAGGGGCTTATAATCTTGTATGGATCAATCCCAGGGATGAATGGAAGATGGCGTTTGGCACACGTTAAGGACATTTTGAGTATATGGTCATGCCATTTGGGCTGACCAATGGTCCTGCCATCTTCCAACATTTCATGAATGACATTTTTAGGGACCTCTTGGACAAGTTTGTCATCATTTACTTGGGTGACATTCTGATCTACTCTCCTTCCCAGGAGAGCCACCAACAGCACCTCCTCCTGGTCCTGCAACGTCATCAGGAGCATCATCTGTATGCTAAACTGGAGAAATGCCAGTTTTTCCAGTCCACCATTGAATTCCTGGGGCATCGCATCTCTCCCGAGGGCATTGCCATAGAGCAGAGCAAGATGCAGTCTTTGCATAATTGGCAACCTCCTCAGTAAGTGAAGGATGTCCAGCACCTCCTTGGGTTCACCAATTACTATCGGACCTTTATCCCTGGCTTTGCTGCCTTGACCGCACCCCTCACTTGGCTTCTACAGAAAAAGGTCCCATTCCGGTGGGGTACCTCCGAGCAGCAGGCATTCCAGGCCTTGAAACAGGACTTCATGAAGGAGTCTACCTTGAAGCATCCTGACCCCCACTGTCCATTTGTGGTGGAAGCAGATGCATCGGATGTTGCTGTTGGTACAGTGTTGCTCCAGGCTCATGCGTCCGGCGGTACCCTCTTCCCTTGTGCATATTATTCGCGGAAGCTCAACCCTTCCAAGCGCAATTACACCATCTGGGAGAAGTAGTTACTGGCCAGTAAGACAGCGTTTGAGGCCTGGAGACATCTTCTGGAGGGGGCTCAGGATCTGCTAGTGATCTTTGAGCAGTCTGCCTGGTTCACGATGCCTTATATCCCTGGTCTATTCCCCCAGCTGGTGGAAGGGAGGGGCCCCCAGGGCCTTGGTCTGGTTGAGGTTCTATATTTCTCTGCCACCCCATCCCAGTCCCTGGTGCCTGGAACCCTGCCGGGCCAAACATCTCCCTTAAAACGCCCATGGTTTGGCTCCCTAATGCACTGGAGTAGCTCCATTCATCTTCTGAGATACGTCTTTCTCTCCACTGCATGAAATGGTTCCTGGAAGGGGTGAGCACCAGAGGAACATGCAGGCGATTCACAAACACTCCTGACCCTCCAGCCCCTGACCACCAGTCTTCTCCTGGCCCCCTTTGTCCTGGGAATGGATGGGGCTTCTCAGCTGTTTCACGAGGCTCCTGTTCTGGTGCGGTGAGGGCTGCCCTATCCTTCGGTCTCACATCCAGTTCCAGGGATAGAGATGTTGGGTCGGTGAAGATGGCTAACTCTGCTAGATCATTGGACTCTTCTGCTAAATCTGCAGCTTCCAAAACTGGCTGCATTCCTTCTGCTATGCTTTAACAAACATCAATGGGTAGAGCTGACAACCTGTTCCGAATCAGGATAAGAAAATAAATCGCAGACAATAGGGTGGATGTTGTTCTAAAGTTTTATCTTCCTAAATTTGGCATGCTCTGACAATCACCCAGTGCAATTACAGTGAAATATTGTCAGTTCTAACATTATCATGTTTTCCCTTCCCATTTTAAACCTAGCACTACTCCTTCTCCAGATTCCACCCCAAATCTCTGTGCTGATTGGAGGGCTCCAGCTGCCTTCCTCCAGCCAGTAATTCAGTGCAATTAGTCCTGGTTCATTGGGGCCATTCCAATCACGATAGGTCTGGTAAGCCTCCATTAATGCTGGCTAACGCAGCTGGCACCTCTTCCACGCAAGTGCAATCCTATCCGCTCTCATCTGGAGGCCCTGTGAAGGAAGAGGATTCCACCGTCTGTATGCAGGAGGTGGCAAGTGACGGCAAGGCAAGATATCCAGGCAGGAACGTGGGCTGCAGACTCTGTCTTCCACCGGAATGACAGCCCTGACAACGTGAGCTAACAAGCAGATTCAGTGGTTCCTCTTCTTTGCCAGGTTCAATTTCCGTGTGACGTACATCCCCGTGTGACGGAAATCGGAGTAGTCCCACATCGAAGACCCACTTCCGCTCCGGACAGTGTTGCCTGTAGTGTCTTTCTCTGCATTTCAGGAACCAGTGGATTTATGGGCTCACATAAGGGAAGTGCAGTGGCATGATGCTTACGTGGAGCAATGGAAGGAAGAGGTAGAGCCCGCCTCTCCATGGACGTTTCACGAGAAACTCTTGCAGTACCGAGACAGACTTTACATGCCAGTGGGGCTGCTCTGGGAACTTATCTTGTTGCAGTGCCATGATAATCCTGTGGCGGGGCACTTCAGCCTATTTAAGACATTAAATCTAGTTTCCTGCACTTTTTGGTGGCTTCGATTGCGACACAATGTCCAGGCTTATGTCACATCCTCTGTTCACTGCCAACAGGCCAAGTCGGCAACGGAAGCCCCTCTAGGGCTGCTCCAGCCATTGCCGACACCAGAGAGACCCTGGGGTGCCATTTCCATGGACTTCTTGATGGATTTGCCTCGTCTTTGGGATTCATGACCGTGTTGTTGTTGGTGGACATGCTGACAAAGATGGCACATTTCATTCCATGTCAGAGGTTACCGACGGCTTGCGCTACCACCCGCATGTTTATCCAACACATCTTCCAACTGCACGGCCTACCTGATAGGGTCATTTCATCCAATGGGGCTCAATTTACAGCCCAGTTTTGGAAAGGGCTGATGACGGCCTTGGACTTGAAAATCTGCCTGTCATCGGCACATCATCCAGAAACTGACAGTGGGACTGAGAAAGTTATCGGCATTCTGGAGCAATATCTGCGCTGCTTTGTGAACCAGCAACAAGATAATTGGTCGGACTATTTGGCAGTAGCAGAGTTTGCATTCAACAACGTGCAGCATACCTCCACACAAACGACCCCTTTCCTGGCTAATATGGGATATCATGCTCGGTTCTTTCCCCTCATACAACTCGACTCCCCAGTACTGGTGGCTGATGACTATCTGTCTGAGTTGCAGGCCATCCATCAGTTGGTGCAATGGTATCTAGAGAAAGCCAAAGAGAGTCATGGACCAATCTCGGTGGGCGATGCCACCATTGGCTGTGGGGGATTGGGTTTGGTTGTCCACCAGGCACCTACCATCAGACCGGCTGGTCAAGAAGCTAGACCACCGGTATCTTGGTTCGTTCCCTGTGGAGGCGGTTATTAACCTGGTCGCCTACCGCCTGATCTTGCCACATTCAATGCGTGTCCACCCAGTCTTTCATAGATCCCTCCTTGTCCCAGAACGACCAGCCTGTCAGCTCTGCCAACCTGACCATCCCCAACCAGTGCCACAAGATGGAGATGAACCATCCAAGTATGAGGTTGCCAGCATTCGGGACTCTCGGTGGTGACCTCGTCAGTGGTCGGTGGTATCTCATTGAGTGGAAGGGATAAGGGCTGGAGGACTTCACCTGGGAGGATGCAAGCTCCGTGCATGCACCTATCTTGGTGAAAGCCTTCCATGACCAATTCCTGTCACAGCTGCATCTGGATTGTCAGACCCGGGGGAAGGGCCCTGCGGTGAGGGATAGTGTTGTGGTCCTGTGGACCTGGCAGCAGAGTCGGACAGCGATGAGGCTGAGGAAGAACATGGGACAGTCCTGGAGGCTGGGGAAGGCCCGAATGAGGGCTCTGCATCGGAGGCAGAGATGGGGCCAGGGCCATTGGGGAGTGAGGTGCGGACTCCAGAGCCTCCAGAGGCTGACAGTAGAGATGCAGAAGAACAGGAGGAGCCTGTTCCTAGTGCACATATGAGAAGAGTTGCCAGAAGGCAAGAGCAGCTACAGCAAAGAGGATGACTCGGGAGTAGGGCCAAGAGATGATTGGCCCCTCCCATAAGGCTTAAAAGACCAGCAACAGCTCTTGGGCTCTTTATCGGAAAACAACATTGATAGACTTATTCTTGTCTTGCTGCACTTATCTCTTCAGCATCTTCTTCTGAAGAGCTTCTGAACTTTTGCCAAGAGAAGCCTTTGGCAGTTTGCCTACTTATACCAAGGCTGGTGATTAGACTGAAGAATTTGTGTTATGAAGAATTTGTTTTAATTTAGTTCGGACTATGCTGAAAATGAGTTAATTCTCAGCTGTTCTAATAAAGTCTGTTTGTTTTGGAACTGTTTGCGTCGACTACTACCTACTTGGGCCTGGGTCACAACAACCAGACAGTCAATCCAGAGAGGTATGTTGTCTCCCTGGAGCTAAAATTAAAGATGTGGCTGAGAACCTAACCAAAATAATAAAACCAACAGTCTATTACCACTTTCTACTACTACATGTAGGGACGAATGACACAAAAAAGGACTTGAAAACAATATTGAATGATTATGAGCAGCTAGGTAAGAAAGTCAAGGACTTAGGTGCACAAGTAGTTTTCTCATCTGTACTGCCAACGAAAGGACAACATCCGGCAAGAGAACAAATAATTCTAGGCTAAAGGGTTGGTGTCACCAAAAAAACTTTGGATTCCTGGGCCATGGTCTGTACTACCTCCAAGTTGAGCTTTTGGCAAGGGATGGGTTGCACCTCACAAAGACTGGGAAGAATGTTTTTGGAAAACGACTGGATCAACTTATCAGGAGGGTTTTAAACTAAAATTGAGTGGGGAGGGCGACCAGTCTTTAGGATCTCCAGGACCTAATTTCAAGCAAAAATCCCTAGAAAGCAAGGCATATAACAAAGTAAGGAGGGATGGGAAGGAAGACAAACTCAAATACCAAATAGGAGACATAGGAAGCATACCCAGAGTCAGGCATAAAAACCTCAAGTGCCTATATACAAATGCACAAAGTCTGGGGAACAAACAGGGTGAACTTGAACTATTAATACATGAAGGTAGATATGACATAATAGGAATAACAGAAACTTGGTGGCATGAAACCCACAACTGGAACATACTGATAGAAGGATACAAAGTCTTTAAAAAAAAAAAAACAGACCCCATAAAAGAGGAGGTGGAGTTGCACTGTATGTAAAGGACCACTATATTGCTACAAAATTGCATGAAACCAAAGACGAAAACCTCCTAGAATGTATATGAGTCAACATAAAAGACAAAAAGAATGACATGGCCATAGGTGTATAATATAGGCCACCCAATCAAGCAGAAAAAATAGATATGCTTTTTGCCAATCAACTAACAAACATATGTAGAAAACACACTACAATAATAATGGGAGACTTCAATTACCCTGATATCAATTGGAAAACTAATTCTGCACCAAGTGAAAAATCAAATAGGTTCCTAACCAACCTAGCTGACAACTTTGTTGTCCAAAAGGTAGAGGGGGGAACTAGAGGGACAGCCATACTGGACTTAATACTTACAAACAAAGAAGAAGTGATAGAGGGAGTTGAAACTGCAGCAATCTTGGGTGTGAGTGACCATGTCATACTAGAATTCAACATAATGCAAACACAAGCAGTTGAACAAAATGATACCAGAGTCTTATATTTTATTTTATTTTTTATTGAAAAGTTTTACAGAAAAAAAGAATCCCCCCCAATATTCCCCCCACCCTTTCCCTCCCCTCATCCCACCCTCCCCCCCAGACTTCCCAGAGCTAAATACAAGGTATTTCAGTTAGCAATCATAAGCTAAATTAACCTATCTATCCTCAGACTACTAAATCCCCCCCTGAAACCTTAACTCCACTATAGATAACATAATACTTCTAATACTTAATGTTTATTCATAAGCTATTTGATATTTTCTTGTCTGATACTTATTTTGAATATAATCAATCCATCTTCTCCATTCTGATACGTATCTTTCTTGTGTATAGTCCTTCAAATACGCTGAGATTTTCGCCATTTCTGCTAAATTCATTACTTTCAGTATCCACTCTTCAATAGTAGGCAAAGAGTCCTTCTTCCAGTATTGCGCTACCAACAGCCTAGCTGCTGATATTAAGTTCAAAATCAATTTAGTCTCTAATACTGTACAATCCATAATTATACCCAGTAGAAACAATTGAGGAGTAAATTTCAACCTTTTTTTCAAAATGTTCTGCATCACCCACCAAATTTTTATTCAGAATGCCTTGATTTTCTTACAGGTCCACCATATATGATAATAGGTTGCATCATCACATTCACATCTCCAACATTTAGCTTGCAAATTCGAGTACATACATGATAATTTTTTTAGGATCTAAGTGCCATCTATAAACATTTTATAAAAATTATCTCTCAAATTTTGTGCTTGCGTAAATTTAACATTTCTGACCCAAATCTTTTCCCATGTTTCCATCATCACTGGTTCCTGAAAGTTTTGTGCCCATTTTATCATACAATCCTTAACCAATTCCATTTCTGAATCTATTTCCAATAAAGCATTATACAACCTTTTAATATGCATCTGACTTTGATCTCTAATCTGTTTCACCAGATTTTCCTCATTTTGCATAACACCAATTTTTTGATCTTCCCTCCATCTAGCTTGAAGCTGACCGTACTGAAACCAAGTATAAATTATCCCTTCTTCTTTTAATACTTCTAAAGATTTCAATTGCAGCTTACCCCTTTCCAAAAGAAGAAGCTCTTTATAAGTAATCACCTCTGTTTTTTGCTCTATACTTATATTTTCTATTGCATGTCTGGGATTTGCCCATATGGGTATCTTATAATTTAGCTTATATTAATACTTTTTCCAAACCCTCAACAACGCATTTCTAAGTATATGACCCTTAAACACAATAAGCATGCCATCCATATAACAAATCATAACCTTCTATGTTTAACATTCTTTCTTCAGTTAAGTTAAACCAGTCGCTAATTTGTGATAAAGCAGCTGCTTCATAGTACAATCTTAAGTTAGGCATTTTAAGACCCTCTCTCACGTACATTCTGTATAATTTTCAGTTTCACTTTTGGTTTCTTCCCAGCCCAGATGAAAGTATTAACCCCTTTCTGCCATTCCAACAAATTTCCATCTTTCTTAAACACTGGTATCATTTGAAACAAAAATAAAAACCTAGGTAATACATTCATTTTTATTACTGCTATCCTTCCCAGTAATGATACTTGTAGCTTTTTCCAATTTTCCATTTCTTTCTGTACTTTTTGCCAAAGAACATAATTGTTTTTAAACAATTTCGTGTTTGAGGCTGCAATATATACTCCTAGATACTTAACCTTTTTAACTATTTCAAACCCCGTTATTCTCCCTAATTCTTCTCTTTGAGATATGGACATATTTTTAATTATCATCTTTGTCTTATGTAGATTTACTTTAAATCCAGATACTTTACCATATTGACCTATTATGTCCAACATATAGGGAGCCACTTCTATAGGTTGAGATAAAGTAACAACCAGGTCATCTGCAAATGCTCTTAATCTATAATCCTGCTGTCTAATTACAATTCCTTTTATTTTATCAGAGTCGTGTAACTTATTCAACAAAACTTCTAAAGTTAAAATAAACAACAATGGCAACAAAGGACAACCCTGCCTTGTACCTTTCTCAATTTTAAAAACATCTGTTAGACCTCCATTAACTATTATTTGTGCTGTTTGTTCCTGATATATTGCTCTAATTGAGTGTATAAAATATTCCCCAAAATGCATTTTTTCTATTATCTTAAACAGAAATTGCCAATTCAATCGATCAAATGCTTTCTCTGCATCCAAAAATATGAACGCTGCAGGGACCTGGTTGTTTTTTTTCCAAATATTTCAATAAATTTAAAGTTTGTCTAACATTATATTTCATTTGCCTCCCTTTTATAAAACCTGACTGATCATTATGAATTGTTTGTTGCATAACTGGCATTAATCTTAGATTTTAAAAGAGCTGATTTTAATAAACTCAGAGAGAACTTGGGAAAGTTTCCTTGGATGAAAATCCTAAAGGGGAAAACAACTCAAGAATCTTGGGAAACCCTGAAAAATACAATCATGAAAGCCCAGACCAGTGCAATACTGCTGAGAAAGAAAAACAAGAAATCCAAGAAGAAACCAGCATGGCTACACAGAGATCTCTCTGACAAATAAAAAGACAAAAAGGACAAGAACAAAAAATGGAAAGAGGGACACATAACTAAGGTAGGATATCAGCAGACAGCCAGAATCTGCAAAGATGAAGTCAGGAAAGCAAAGGCTCAGAATGAACAAAAACTTGCAACAAAAGTCAAAGATAACAAAAAAAAGTTTCTTCCAACACATAAATAAGAAGAAAAAAATCAAGGAAACAGTCGGTCCACTAAAGAGAGAAGACGGCAAGGAAGCAACAGGCAATAGAGACAAAGCAGAGCTGCTTAACTCATTCTTTGCATTGGTCTTCACGCAAAAAGAAACTATAGCCCAACCTACCGGAAACATAACTGTAAAAAACAGACTGGAAATAAAAGTTAAAATAGCAAAAAAAAAAAAAAAAAAAAAATAGTAAGAGAACACCTGTCTGATCTTGATGAATACAAATCATCAGGACCTGATGGATTATATCCCAGAGTTCTAAAGAAGCTGGAAGATGTCATCTCAGAACCATTGCACCACATCTTACAAAAATCCTGGAACACCGGGAAACTACTGGAGGACTGGAAAAGAGCTGATGTGGTTCTCACCTTCAAAAAAGGGGAAAAAAACAGACCCAGGAAACTACAGACCAATCAGCCTAACATCAATACCCAGGAAGATACTGGAAAAGATAATAAAAAAACAGATCTGCCAACACCTAGAAACAAGTAAAGTAATAACTAGCAGTCAGCACGGGTTTGTTAAAAACAGATCATGCCAAACCAATCTTATTTCATTTTTCAACATAGTGACTAAATTAGTAGACCAGCGAAATACTGTCGACATAATATACTTAGATTTCAGCAAGGCATTTGACAAAGTAGATTATCAAACTTTGCTTAGTAAATAAAATTCCTCTGACTCAAAAAAAGTAGAAATGAAAGATTAGGTAGAAGCATTTGATTCAATTCAATGGGAAATGATTATAGAATTGATTAAGGTTTATGGATTGTTGAAAAGTTGAATTATGACAGATTGATAAGAGAAATTGATGAGAAAATCGGGAAGTACAAGAAATTAAATTTCTCTTGGTTTGGGAGAGTGGCATTAAGTAAAATGATGTTATTACCGAAACTCAATTTCCTATTTGAAATGCTCCCAATATATATCTCTGAAAAGGATATGGAATTATATCAAAAGAAAATTGACAAATTTTGTAATGGTGATAAAAGGTCTAGGATAGTTAAAAAATTATGGTATCAAAATCAAAAGGAAGGAGGTCTTGGGATACCCAAATTGATTAATTATTATAGATCCTTTCAAGTGAGGACTATAGTTAAAATAATTGTTGGTCGAAATGAACTATGGGGAAAATTGGAGTTGGGAGAAATTGAAAAATGGGGAAGAATATATTTTATGGAGAATATAGTGGAAAAAATTAAAGTTAGAAATGATTTGTTAAATAGTTTGTTGAAAACTTGGAGTAAATTTGACAGAAAATTGATTCCAGAAAGATTACAATTGGGGAAGTTGGAAGATGGGGATTTTCCCATAAATTTAAATAGGGAGAGGAAACAGGTGTTAAAAGAGGAAAATCTGGAAGGAATAAAAGAATGGATAAACATGGTAAGAGATGATTTTAAAAAAGAGGAAATATATGAAAAGTGGAAATTGAATTGGTGGGAGAAGATACAGGTTAATAATTGGAATAAGAAATATAAGGATAAAACGAGGGCAGAAAGGTTAAAAACGGAATTTGAAGAAATAGTATCCCAATTAGGAATGGAAGAAATTGGAATTAAGGGATTGGTTAGTAAGGTATATAAAATTATTAATTTGGATAGTAATTTACAAATGGTGATGAAAGATAATTGGGTAAAAGATTTAGAAACAGATATTACAGAACAGGAATGGATTTTGAATTGGAATAGTAGAATAATGAGGACCTTATCAATAAGAATAAAGGAGCATAGTTATAAAGTTATCTGGAAATGGTACCTGTTCCCAATAAGATTATATAAAATGAATAAAAGTGCTAGCAAGTTATGTTGGAGATGTAAAGTGGAGAATGGGACATACGAACACATGTGGTATGGATGTCGTAAAGTGAAGAACTTTTGGTTACGAATAGAAGAAGAATCTAGTAAAATAATTAAAAAGAAGGTAAAGTTGGGAGTAGATACCATCCTCATATTAAAGTTGAATGATGAGGTGTTAACAATTGATGAAAGAGAGCTTGTAAGGATATTGGTCATTATAGGACGAATTGTGATTGCAAGATACTGGAAATTGAATATTGAATACAAAATAAATGAATGGTTCAGAGAAGTTTGGAAAATTGCTCTTAATGATAAGTTAACATGTGATATAAAATTCAAAAAAGGACTATTGAAAGAAAATATATTTTGGAGGATATGGCAACCATTTGTGGACTATGCAATCGGGAACTTGGAAGAAATAATGCCAGTGCCAATGCAAAGAGAATTTTGGAAGACCTGAAGATGAAGAAAAAATTCCCCCGCCTCTCCCTATTTTGTATTATACACTGGGTGTGGTTTTGGGTTTTGTCTTTAATTAAAAAAAATTTTTTTAAAAAAAGAAAAACCAAAAGCACACATATAAACCGGGGAAAACCAGGCTTAATAGCAGTGACTGCGAGAGGGATCTTGGAGTCTTAGTGGACAATCAGCTAAACATGAGCCAGCACTGTGCAGCGGCAGCTTAAAAAGCCAACGCAATCCTAAATTGCATTAATAGAGGGATACCATCAAGATCAAGCGAGGTACTAATACCACTCTATAAAGCCCTAATAAGACCACACCTAGAGTACTCCATCCAGTTTTGGTCACCACACTATAAAAAAGATGTTGAGACGCTAGAAAAAGTGCAGAGGAGAATAACCAGGATGATTAGGGGACTGGAGACTAAAACATATGAAGAACGGTTACATGAACTGGGCATGGCTAGTGCCCAGAAAGAAAAGGACAAGGGGAGACATGATAGCAGTGTTCCAATATTTGAGGGGCTGCCATCGAGAGGAGGGGGTCAAGCTGTTTTTCAAAGCACGTGAAGGCCAGACAAGGAATAATGGATGGAAACTAACCAAGGAGAGATTCAACCTAGAAATGAAATCCTGCTTTCTAGTGAAGCTAAATCGCACGCCACAGCTGATCTCCCCTCGCTTCTACTTACCTTCCCAAGCCTCCTTTTGGCATGTATTGTGTATGTACGCATGCGCAGAGCGTGTGTTTGGTGCACACTGCGGATGTGCATGCAGCGTGTGTTTGGCACGCAGTACGCATGTGTGGCCAACAAACCGGTAGCAAACCGGTTCGGATTTCACCACTGTTTTTGAGGGGTTTGGGGACCTCTATATTTTTGTGGCCTTAGCCCCCTCCAAGAAGTGTCTCTATGTAAGTAATGTCCATCACCCTGAGTATGCCTCTTTTTCCCATATGGCCAATTGAAGCTTAGTGTCAGTGAGTTTTTTGGATGTGCAGGCGCATGGTTGCAGGGCCCCCTCCTGGTTTCTTTTGTAGGAGGACTGCCACTACAGCCACATCGCTGGCATCGGCTTGGATGACAAATGGAGCTTTCGGGTCTGGGTGCTTTAGGACTTGCTTGGCCGCGAACAGGTGTTTAACTTTCTCAAACACAAGTTGACATTCCATTGTCCATTGTAACAATTGGCTGAGGTTGGACATCCCCCCCTTTTTTATTTTTAGCAAGTTTGTGATGGGGAGAGCAATTTGTGCGAACAAGGGGATGAATCGCTGATGGAAGTTTGCAAATCCCCCAAACCTCTACAGTTGTTTCCTAATGCGGGGTTGAATCTAGTCTAGTACCACATAGATTTTCTCTGGGTCCATTTCTATCCCTTTGTGGGATACGCAGTAACGTAAGTAGTCAATTTTGCTTTGATGCAACTCAAATTTAGAAGCTTTACTGTATAGCTGGGCAGCATGGAGTTTCTTTAGTACTGCCCATACCAGCCTGACATGCTCTGCCATGGTTTCAGTATACACTCTGTGCACAATTATTAGGCAAGCTGTATTTTGGAGGATTAATTTTGTTATTGAACAACTACAGTGCTCCCAGTCAATCCAAAATGTTAAGAAACCTCAAACCTGAATATTTAAGAAAGTAATAGTGAGCTTATGGCTTTCGTAGGAGAATATCTATGTATGCACAATTATTGGGCAACTATTAGTGTGCAGAATTATTATGCAACTAAATGAAAAATGAAAATTTTCCCATCTCACTCATTTATTTTCATCTGTTAAAGCAGTGGTTCTCAACCTTCCTAATGCCACGACCCTTTAAAACAGTTCCTCATGTTGTGGTGACCCCCAACCAGGGGTGGATTCTAAAATTATTTACCACCAGTTCTGTGGGCGTGGCTTGGATGTCATGTGACTGGGTAGGTGTGGCTAGCTGGTCATGTGACCGGGTGGCCATGATTATGTGTATAGGGACTACTCAGAGGGCTGAAAAAAGTTATTTCTGACAGGTCCTTGCACTTTTGACCGGTCCTCGCACTTAGGGCTGGTCATCATTTATGCCCATTGTAGTATTCCTAACAACCATGTCACTCATTTCACAACTGCTTCTCTTCACCATGGTGACAAGATAGGGAGAAAAATGTAAAATGTGAGGTCGAGGACTGGTCAAAAGTGCGAGGACCAGTCAAAAATAACTTTTTCAGCCCTCTGAGTAGTCCATATGCACAAAAGGACTAACAGAGGGCTGAAAAAAGTGATTTCTGACAGGTCCTCGCAAATCAAAGATTTCTGAGACCAATGGTGAATACTTAAATTTCAGTAGTCACCAATCCCAGTCTTAAAATGAGTTTAGAATCAGTGGGAGTCACTGATAACAATGAACTAACTAGCTACTGATAATGAGTTCAGTCCTGCCTTTCTTTTCCTTCTGTCCAAGTTTTGCAAGTACTTTTTCCAGGTATATGTTTTATTCCAAAGTATATAAGCCATTATCGTTAGGGAAAAAATGGGTCTTCCAAGCAATTTTAAAAGACACTGTCAGAATGACTCTGCTCTCAGCCCTCCTTGTGGCTCCTTGAAAAGCATCCCCCCCCCCACATATGTAAATGAAAAGAATAAGCTTAAAAATCCTAGCCTTTTAAAATTGAAAATATGGAGAATTGGGAGGATGAATTTGAGACACTAAGGGAGATGTTTCAAAAAGTAAGGGAGGCATTTAAGGGAAATAAAGAAGCAGAGAATTGCAAAAAAAAGAAGGAGAAAAGATGAATGAGAAGCAAGAGAAACAAGGAGATAATATTGAAAAAGAAATAATTGAAAAAAAGATAAAGATGATTACACTGGGTTCAATAGAAAAAAATGGAATAAGATGAAATATACTGCTAATAATTAAAAAGATGAGGGGAAATTTTGAGAAATATACTTGATAAATGAAAAGAAGACCGGGGTTGCCTGGACTCCATAGTGGAAAATATAAAATTGAAAATGAATACAGCAATAGAGAGGGATGAAGGAAGGAGAAGAGAGATGGAAGAGGGAAGGAAGAGAAGGGAGGAAGGAAGGGAAATTAGAGTAAGAGTGAGGGTAAGAGAGGGAGGAAGAGAGGAGAAGGAGAAAGGAAGAGGAAGTAGGGAGGAGAAGAAGGGGGGAAGAGAAAGTAAGAAGGAAAGAAAAGAGAGAGGTGGTAGGTTTGAGGAGAAAGATTGCTGTACAATAAAAAAGATGAAAGGGAAGAAAGCCAATCCCAAACAAATATAAAGATATTAAGATAAAGAATGAATTGTTAAACTTTAAAGAATAAAAGAGAACAAATATGAATAAATAGCAATAATTAGAAACACACATACAAACATACAATGTATTTTCTTTGAACAGAGTATTTGGCCGGTTCACAAATTTAAACTGTGTTTAGTCATTTCAATTAAATTTACAATTTCTATATTTCCTTTTTGCCATATTTATTCCACATCTATTTTTTAAAAAAACCAATATTACCCTTCATCTTCATCTCTAATCTTAATCAAATTCAATTTTTCCTTCTATTCTATATTAAAGCACTTCCCATTGTCATCTATTTTTAAATCCATCCTCACATTGGTTAATTATGTAATATTACATAATACAAATTCAACATTTTAATATAAATCAATTAGTTATATAACTATCTTTTTTGTATATTAATCAATATGAACATGAACATTCCAATTATTTCCATGCCATCCAATTTCTTACAAATCAATTAATTATATTTACCAATAATAATAAACCAAATAATTTCCCCCATATATTCCTCCAAAGCACAACTTAACCATTTCTGCTTTCAACACAAAATACAATTAATACTATCTCAATTATTACAATTCCCTAGTTAAATAGAGCTTTTTTTCTTTTGTGTTTTAAAATCTTGAACTCTCCTCTTTTGCCCTAAATTTCCCATTGTTTGCACCTACCTTTTTTGATGAGGAAAAAGAAAATAAATCTGCCTCTGCCTAATTTTCCAAGGTAACAGCCAAAGCCTGCTTTACTTCCAGTTTTATTTTCAGCTTGATTTGCATAAGGAGAAAAAAAAATCTGCTCCAGCAATTTAACTCTTTGCAGCAAACTGCAGAGCCCTGCCCAAAACAGCTGAGAGTCGGGAGGCAGATCAAATCAAGGGGGGTTGATTAGAAAGGAGTTGTTTTTTCTTGCTGTTTGCTTGCAAGGAGGTAACTGCTGCGAGGCACAGGCCAAAGGGTGGGGGCCAACCTCCTTGCCACTTAGCGCCCCCCTGTTGCTCCCTTTTGCCTCTAGGCCCCCCTGCTGCCCCCCTTGCCTCTTACCGCCCCCTAAGGCATGGTACCGCCCACTTTGGGAACCACTGGCTTAACTACTTAAGTACTTAACAACTGGTTCTACCGAAGTAGAATCCCACCACTGGGTCTACCCATTTATTTTTGCAGGCACCGGTCTACTCATTTGTTTTGTTTTAACACTGATCAGCTGTAGGGCGGCCCTTTGAAGCCCTGGGCAAGATTTTAAACAGTTTTTTTCCCTCTAGCCATCAGCTGGGACTCAGGAGGCAGCAATAGATTGGGGATGGGGCCAAATAAGAGGTAAGAATAACGGGGGTAGGGGGGCAGAACAGGTTTTCCGATGGTCTTAGGCGACCCCTGGGAAAGGGTCCTTCGACCCCCAAAGGGGTCGTGACCCACAGGTTGAGAACCACTGTGTTAAAGTGAGAATAATAAACAAACAACTCAAAAATTACAAATAAACTATTCTGATAGTTCAAAATAAATTACTGACCACCGAAAGCACCAAGCTGTGCGAGTGCCTGTCCCCACTCCCTGCTCGCGCACCTCCCAGGCCTCACCACATCGATGTGGGCGAAGCCGGTGAGCACCAAGACCTTGAACTTGTAGCCAATGCCACCAGCACCCACCACCAGCACCCACGCGGAAGCCACAGGCTGGGCCAGCTCTCCCTGCAGGGTCCAGCTCCAGCCATCACCATAGAGTGGGAAACACACTCCCAGAGTAGCTGCATCCCTGGTTGGGGTTTAGAAGCCGCAGAGGCAGAGTTTGGGGGAGAGAAAGAAAGATTTCTACTGCTTCTGCTGCTTTCCTTGCTTGCAGCCAAAAGCAGAAGCAGCAGAAGTCTTCCTTTCTCCTGTGTGCTGTTTGGAGAGTCCAAGCATGGGTTCCATTCATCTGATTGGCTAGAGACTGAGTTGCAAATTCTTTTGCCATGCCTCCTCCTCCCGGCCGATGCTCAGTTTTTTCAACTCAGTCAGCCTAGAGAGACATACATTGAGTTGATCCTACAATTTATTGGATTCTAATTAGGAAAATTGGTCAATTTTTTTTAAAAAATAAAAATAAATAAACAGTAAAATTGAAGTGGCTAGAGCGCTGAGAGAGTGACTGGCTTGCCTACTGCGCTGGGAATGGTGTTTTGATTGTGGCCAGAGCCGCCATTGCTGCATGTGGCTAATTAGCTCAGCTAGGATGGCAGAGGCCACAGGAGCTTGGAACCGGCTTTTGGAGGACCAAGGCTTCAGTCTGGAGCTTGGCTGGCTGCAATGAGTTGCGGGTGCAGCTTGCTGTGCCTCACACAGATCAGAGCACTGATAGCCACCATTTTGTGGGTGGCAGCCACCAGTGTTAAAGCCACTGTGAGCTGTGTAATGGGACAGAAGGCATCGGAGACAGCATCGGTACTGAGAGCGATTCTTTGATGGCAGAGGCTTCAGTCAGGAGCCAAGGAGGCAGCCATTATGCGCAAGTAAGCCATGTTGCTGGTTTTCATGCACTGATTGTGGGGTGGCGTTTGTAACCGTGTTGCCGGGTTCACGCCTTTTTGCTACTGCTGCTGTTGCTTTTGTGGCCTGTCCTGCGCTAACAAACCGTGTTGCCAGTTTGGCACTATTCCTGAGGCCTGGACTACACAGTGAGTACCCCAGCACTCTTGCTATATCTGTGATACATTCCCTCTTAATTGCAGTCTGTGATTCTTTGAGACTATCATTAACAGCAGTTACAGCAATAATGGTGGACCATGTGGATTCTAATAGTAGTAATTCTGCTGCCTCTTTCCCCAGACAGCAGATAGCTGAGTGTTCTGAGCCAAAGACGGCAAGATCAGTAGCCAAAGGGCCTTCTACCAGATCCAAAGCTAAGCAGTCCAAATCTTCATCTTCAGCATCTGACAAGGATGCCAAGAGAAGACAGAAGGCCCTGGAAAAACATTTTGGAAAAGCCCAGAAGCAGGCAGAGGTGCCAAATCTCCCAGAGATTTCTGGGAGTGCTAGTGTGTCTTGCATTTCCTTTGCACCGGAGTTTCCATCACAAACACTAATGGAAGACCAGCTACAGTGGTCTCCTAATGTGATCCCAGAGCTGCAGGAATTTCATGCTGTCCCTATCAGGAAGAAGGTGATCATGCCTCTGGCCTATCTGATTCAGGTTTGCTAGTTATGTCTGGCAACAAATCTTCTACTCCATCTGCCACATTTACTCCTACAGTGGCAGGGCTCCATCCTCAGGAGACTCCAGATCAGGGCTTGTCTATAGAATTACACAACACCATAGCACAGACTATTGCTCAGGATCTTGATGCAGCCCTCACCCAATTCAATGGACCATTGAATCCGGAACCTTCTCGGTCTGGGGCCCTGCATCACCACTTGCATCCAGATAAAGGCTATCTTTGAGAGCCTCACTCCCCACCTCCATCAATACACAGTGAGGCCTCACTGGAAGGGGAGGAAGAATTGAGAGATTTTGAATTCTCAGAGGATGAGGGGGTCTCTCCTGATAAACCCACTTATTCCGGGCTTTTTTGGCCTAACCTTTTTAAGACATTATTATTTAAGGCTAAAATGACAGCCAATATGGGGAGGATGGAGAATATTACAAATCACCCCATGGAACCTCAGGATGCCAGCCTTTTTACAAAACAGGTCACGGTGCAGGAAGTCATTCCCTCACCAAAGTTTTTTGTAGATGTCATTAAAAGGCAGTGGGATCAGCCAGGATTTATTGCCCCTAGTGGCATGGATAAAAGAATGTACACAGCGGAGCAGGAGTGTGAGATTAAATGCCCCTCCTATCATTGTTTATAGGACGTTACATAAAGTTTTGGCTTTCTCAGCAACATTTGTTCCAACTTAGAATTTCCCTTTGGAGGGGAATTTCCCCTCCAAAAATACCTTTTAATATGTCCTTAACTAAGACAATAAATTGGAACAGGGTATCTTCCTTCCTTCTAATTTGGCTTAGGTCAGCCTGACCCAACTCAGAATGTACTAACACATTATTTCCTCAGAAAAGGCGTCATACATACTTCCCCTTTCTAAGTGTCTTACTCAGCTAAATAGTTTAGGGTTAACTCAGGTTATATGAAGGGTAAATATGGAATCACTTCGGCTATATTCTTTACAGGAATAATTCCTTTTTTCACAAACCAGCCTTTCCTTTTTGAACTGTTTTATTCCTGTAAACCATCATGCATGTTTTGTAACATAATACATACTTCCTGTCTGCTTAATCTCTTTCCTGGTTCTTCATTTTTCTTCTTTGGTTTAGTTACTTGATAACAATACTTCCAAGAGTTACAGCATACAGGTACACATTTAATATAAATACAGGATATAATGCTTATTTATTTATTTATTTATTTATTTATTTATTTATTTATTTATTTATTGGACTTATATGCTGCCCTATCTCCAAAAGGATTCAGGGCGGCTCACAACAATAAAACACACAAAGTTCATTTTTTTAAAAAAAAATACCCAATAAAACTATAAAAATCATTAAAATCCCCTCTAAAACCCCTTCAGTCCAAGCCGGCCAGGCGAAATAGCTGTATTTTAAGGCCACGGAGGAAAGAGCGAAGGTCAGGGGCTACCCGGAGCCCCAGGGGGAGCTAATTCTACAGGGTAAGTGTGCCCACAGAGAAGGCCCGCTCCCTAGGGGTCGCCAGCCGACATTGTCTGGCCAACGGCACCCCAAGGAGGCCCTCCCTTTGGGAACGCACTGGGCAATGGGGAGCTGTCGCTGGCCACAGATGGTCTGCCAAATACCCCAGCCTAAGCCAAATACCCCAGGCCTAAGCATATACAATAACAATGATACCTATACCCTTTAACTAAACGAGACTAGGCATCTAAGAGGTTAACAAATCCCATATTCCTTTAAAGGCTGTATTTTCAGATACATATGTTAAATGTGTAGTGATATTATGCAAAGCATGTACCACCTCATCACTACATCCTGTAGCATATGCCTCACTTTTTGTAGCTCTTTTTCCTCTATATACCTTTTCCTCCTTATGATTGAAGGGGTACTCCATTGGCGTTATAGGCCATTTTACAGGTTTAACAGGTGCATAAATAATTAGATGTGGTTCTTTCTCTGGCTTAGATATTCCCACATGTCCATGTCCATGCACTTGTGACTCATCCACTGTCTCCTTTACAGTAACGTCTTGTGTAGTGTACTTTACAGCGACCTTATAAGGTATGATAGAGACTAGCATTCATTATTTCATAGTGAAATTCTGGTTCCTGATCAAAATATGCAACTGCCATAAAGGTAGTCAGATGCCCAATTGTACAAGGACCTCCTACTGCATTAGCAGGTATGTATGCATAGTCATATAATCCACAAAATAGAAACCATCCTCTAGGCAGATATAACACCTACCCTGTAGCACCTATCTCTTCCACTTCAAAACAGCTATCTCTTCCACTTCAAAACACATGCTCGGTAGGTACAGGGACATATATTACTTTTTCCTGTTTCTTCTCAGGTTGTCTATAAACCATACAATCATAAGCTGGTAATATAATTTTCACTTCAATCACCAATTTCTTCTGGTTAGTCCATTTATTAGGCTTTTGCAGACTCCCAAACATAGTAATCACATGTGATAAATTATAATTATTTTCACTTCCTCAAATAAGAATTTTCCAGGGACTGGCACCCCAACAAAACATGTGGACATTATATCAGAGATTGTAGTCTCTCTTTTACACAAAAGGATGAACTGTTGAGCGCTACCTTCATTAGGTCCAGGAAAATATTCCCTTCCTTCTTACTTGGTTCTCTCACTTGTCAGTATACTTTATTGGTGTTTTAAGATATCCAACAGCACATCTACCCTTCCATACAAAAGGTAATTTAGACAGTGCTATATTTCCACATAAAAACATAAGTTTGGAGGGAGCTTTCAACTCGATATATAGTAAATATGGCCCTTCTTCTATAATCCTAAACTTTTTATAAGAAGGTGTATAATTACCACATTGATCAGTGCATTGATTGTATAAGAATTCGATTCTATTTAATAGATCTTTGTTCTGGGTAACTGGTTCATACAACAATACATACAATTGCACCTTGGGTATTTACCCAACAGTACACCATCATTGAAAGAGGATTTAATACAAATCCCAGCTTCAGCTGTAGTTTCAATCAGTGTCAGTGGTGTCTGTACCAGGGAATCTTCTTGCTCAACTTCAGTATAGAAACACAGCTGTTGCCATGTTATAGGATAACTAGGCAATACAGCAAAAGTCCCCATTCCTACTTATATATGTTGCATGATTTCCCATAAGGCAACAACCATCACCACTGCAAACTTCATCTTCCTAGTGAACTAGGCCCCCTGTCTAGAGTATGTTTATATGTGTAAAAGCTTAAAAGCTTACCATTAGACTTCAAGTCTTTCAGCCGATCATAGGGAACTTACATCCACCAGATACCACAGTATTGATTTATACCACTCAATTATCTCCTTTCTTAATACAATCAATATCACAATAAAAATGTTTATTACTCCAAACCAAATATTTAAATATGGCATGGCATCCCATGGCATAGGACCTGGATATTTATGAGACCGCCTTCTGCCTCCGATAGCCTCCCACCGACCAGTACGCTCCCACAGACAGAGTCTCCTCAGGGTGCCATCAGTTAGACAGTGTCGACTGGCGACCCCCAGGGGGAGAGCCTTCTCTGTGGGAGCACCTGCCCTCTGGAACGAGCTGCCCCCAGAGATTTGTTGGATTTCCGACCTCCGTACCTTCCGCCGCACCCTTAAAACACGCTATTATTCCATCAAGCAGGGCTGGCCTAAAATATTATTTTAATGGGTTATTGTGATTTAGATGATTGGCCAAACTAATAATTTTAAATTGTTTTTAACTTTTATATTGCTGGTTTTTATCTTGGCTCTACACCGCCGTGAGTCCCTTTGGGAGAAGGGTGGTATAAAAATTTGATAAATAAATAAATAAACCGCCCAATGTTCCATTAGTCGGATATCTGTCTTCTGAAGATTAATTTAAGCGGGTTTGATGCATCTGTTGACACTGTCCATCCATAAACAAAGTGCATATATATTTAAAAGTTAGTGCAAGACAATTGATGAATCTTGCTTCACTGTCCATCTGGAGGGTGGGTCTTATGTCCAAACTGCTGTTTCAGTGGTCAACAGGATTTAGCAGGATCTGTCCCAGGCTTGGCTAAGTTCTTCCTCACATCAGCTTATTATCAGGACCCAATCATCACTTTTGTGGTTATGTACTTGAAAATCAAGAAGTGGAGTTTGTGTCCTTAGTCCTTTAGACCTTGAATGTCCCTATATACAGTCCCTGTATATTTTTTCTAAGAAAGACATCTTTAAGCTTTATTCTAGGCATACCCATACTCCCAGTATAGGGTAATCCAAACATCCTATCATATGATGAAACTGTTAGATCAGTGCCGAAAAGAAACGCGACTCAGCTCTGGTCCGTTCGGCACTTTATTAGAATGGTAAAACAGACTGCCAGCTGAGGCTGTCGAGCCGCCTTATATGCATCCCAGGCATGCCAGCTGGCCAATGACAGTTGTTTAAACTTCCCGCCGGTGGGATCAGCCAATCCCTGGCGAATGTCCTTATAAGGACATAACACCCCTCCCCTCCTAGTCCTTAGTCAATCACTCCGTGGCCGACGTAGGTCAGGTAGTCGCGCAGGTAGGCGGGATGAACAATAGTCCTACCTGATCTGCACAGTTCAGTTCATTCAACGATGCTGCTCCGGACGGGTCTCGTTCCTGCTGGCTCCTGTCCCTGCAGTGGAATGTCCCGGAGCTCTGCCGTTGAGTGTGCGGGGCCTCGCCTAGCGCCTCCGGCTGGAGTAGCCAACATACCCTGTGGTTGGTGGGGTGCCTCGACTGGGCCTGGATGAAGAATGCCCGGTTCCTGTTGTTCGTCTCGGAGTTGGACTGGACAGCTGAGACCCGGTAGGACCCTTGGTTCTTTACTTTCCTCTCTGCTGGGTGTCCAAGGATTTCCATGGGTGGAGGTGGCGGGTCATCCCCCATGCTGGACTGGTGGTCTGTGTTGGTGCCCCAGTGTGAAAAACAGGAAAACCCCATTACCTTTTTAAAGAGGAAACAGAGACTAAAATAAGCATAGGACAGAGTTTATTCACTTTGCAAAGGGCCTTTCTCTCTGGAGGAGAGAAAAGACAAAAAGAAAACAAATTACACGGGTTATATAGTCTTCAGGATACATCAGAATACACGTCAATAAAGTCCCTTGGGAATTGGTTTCAGATCTTATATAACATATGTAGTACATGATCCACTCTGGAAATTCCCCAATTTCCCAACAGAAATACCCCTCAAAAACATCAATTGCGTACTTCCCTTTTCCTAGAACAGACAAACCTCA
Organism: Arizona elegans; assembly: GCA_022577455.1. Classification (NCBI taxonomy): domain Eukaryota; kingdom Metazoa; phylum Chordata; class Lepidosauria; order Squamata; family Colubridae; genus Arizona; species Arizona elegans. The sequence goes on along the minus strand of JAKOOJ010000007.1, from coordinate 27,953,284 downwards.
AAACAATCTCATTTCAGTACTTTTCCCAGAACATCAGTTTCCGTCAAAACAACTGCATGATACATATTTCCTTCAAGGTAATCATTTCAGAAAATCCTTATTATGTTCTTTTTGTCTAGTTATATAATCAGGTTATACAAGGTAAAATAAGGCACTTAAAATGGCGTAACTCAGGTTATGCTTTTACAGGAATAATTCTTATATCTCTCACAATCCCCAATTCTCCTCTTTACCAGTTTATTCCTGTAAATTATGAATATCCTGTAACAGTATAGAAATTCCTCTCCATACAATAGGTAATTTGGACAATGCCATGTTACCACATAAAAACATTAACTTGGAGGGAGCTTGTATCTTTAGATATGGAAAATGTAACCCTTCCTCTAAAATCCGAAACTTCTTGTATGAAGGTGTATAATTACCATATAGCTCAGTGCATTGCTTATATAAAAATTCCATTCTATTTGAAAGATCAATGTATTGAGGAACTATCTCATATGTACGGTTGCACTTGGCACACACCATCTCCAAAAGATGACTAAATACATATCTCAGCTTCCTCAGTGGTGTCTATTAAGGTTAGTGGTGTTTCTATAAGAGAATAACAGTGCTCGAGTTCGGTATGGAAACATAGCTGCTACCATGTTATAGGGTAACTAGGCAACACAGCCAAAATCCCCATCCCTATCCGCACCTGTAGAAAAAACAAATGCTACCACAAGAAACCCCATTATTCCTAGTGAACTAGCCCCCCCCCATGTATTGTCCAAAGAGATAAAAGGTTATTATCTTACCTCCAATTCATCAAGCAATCGAGGGGAACTTACATCCACTGGATACCAAAGCATAGATTTACACCAATCAATAATATCTTTCCTCAATACAATCAACAAAACACAACAAAAAATTATTACCACTCCTAGCCAAATACAAATCTCTTCTTCCATCCGTTGGTCCTCAATCGTCTAAGGTTTGTCGTCGAAAAGTCAGTTTAAGAGGGTTTGCAGATTTCATAGCAACTGTCCATCCATAAGGCGAAGCCACCAGTCCCTTGACTCTGGAATAGTGTATCCAGCCTTGTTCCTTAGTCCTTACAGCCAACTCTGTAGTTAGCAGAACTTGGAACAGTCCTTCCCACACCGGCTGCAACTTCTTTTCAGTAATGGCTTTTATTAGGACCCAGTCTCCGTTTTTGTATTCATGTGCTTGGAAATCAAGAGGTGGAGTCTGTGCCAATTGTCCTTTTGACCTTAAATGAGAAAAACACTGGGACAGTCCCTGTATATATATTTTCTCAGAAAAAACATCTTTCAATTCTATCCTGGGCATCTCAATTTTCCCCGTATATGGCAATCCAAACATCATTTCATACGTAGATATCCCCAGATCTTTCCTAGGACTAGTTCTTATTCTTAATAGAGCTAAAGGCAAAAACTTCGTCCAAGGTAGTTGAAGCTCTAACATTAATTTTTGTAACATAGATTTACTTGTCTGATTAGCACATTCACAACGCCCTGTAGAACTTGGCGTGAACAATAAATGTAGTTGCCAATCAATTCCTAATTGTTCCATAACCTCTATCACCTGGACAATGAAATGTGTACCCCTATCACTATCAATAAGATCAACCAATGCATATTTGGGTATTATTCGCTCCAATATGATTTAACAATCATCTGAGCACCTGCCTTTACACAAAGAAAGGCTTCAAACCATCCAGTAAAATAATCCACTATTATTATTACATATGTCAATGGTCACACCACCGGCATTTCAATGTAATCTACTTGGATTCATTGAAAAGGCCAAATGGTTAAATCTCTACATGTTTTGCACATACACAATGTATTCATTTCCGTACCATTTGTATAGCTATTGTATACATACCCCTACACACATATATGCATATATACGTTTAATAAAATCAATGAGTGCTTGCGTTCCCCAATGGGTTCCCTCATGCACTCGTTCAATCACATTCCACATCACAGCTTTATTAAAAATTTGCACCCCATCTTTAGTAATCCATTTCCCATTCACTTACACATCCCTTCATCCACTATTTGTATAATATCAAGTTTAGAAGAGAGATTGCTACTCTGTCCCAGATGATTTTAGGAAAGAAGAAAGAAGAAAGAAAGAACATTTTGGATTTTAACAATGGAGACTGACAAAACTAGGTGTGGCGTAGTTAACAAAGACAGGAAGCTGATGCACTACGCTTGGATCAGACATTTTAAAAGTTTTAAAGGGACATACAGAAATTCTTTACTTTGAACTGATGAACCTTGAAATAGAGCACTTTGGACAGAGAAGAAAAGGAAGAATTAAAGTGGATAAATTTAAATGTGACTAACTGAAATGTAAAGCTTAAAAGCCCATGTATATATGATAAAGTTTAAAAGCCTAGGTATATATGATTTTTGGATAAAAACAGGAAGGGTTGTGAAATAATAAAAATAGAAAATAAGAGGTGGCTATTAAAATAGTGGATGATATCAAGGGGATAAAAATAATAAAGAAGAATATATTTTGAGGCAGGAAAATTTTAAGAAAATGTACTGTTTGATGTAATACGTTTTAATTTTAATTTGCAAACAAATGTTAAACTGATGAATAAGGATTGATTGAACAAAATACAAGAAACACAGATGCTAGTGATTAGTCTTGAATTAAGGTAATACAAGTTGGATGATGACTATTATGAAATATACTGAGATTTAAATTGAAAGAGCAGGATGGAAAAATGATATAAAACAGATAATTATATTACAGTTAAAATGTGTGGGATGGATACCAACTAGATAAGCGTTTGAGACTCAGTGGAAATATGTTGGAAATTAATTCAAAATGCTGGAAACAGCCAAACAAATAGGAGGAGAGTTGGAGGAGACTATGCTGGAAATCAACCAAACAATGGAGGGAGTTAAGGAGGAGACTATGATGGAAATCAGCCCACAAAATGCTGGAAACAGTCAAACAAATAGGAGGAGAGTTGGAGGAGATTGAGGAACTATTCTAAAATCAACTAAATAGTTGGTGTTTTGGAGGGGATCAAGCTGAGAATTAATCAAATAGAACAAGCTGGAAGATAGTTAAATATTAGAGGGAGATATAGTGAAAAATATATTAGAAATTGGAGTAAATAAAATATGCCTTTGAGAGAAATCTGTGTAATATGTAAACTGGGAGAAAAAAAAACCCTAAGTAAACTGATTTGAGGATAAGGGTCAAAGGATTAAAATTAGATAAAATGTTGTTTTATAAAATATAATAAAAATGGAGTGGTATTGAATTGAAACTAAGAATAAATGGTGATAAAATTGTAAGGTAAACACTTAACAAGAGGTTAGAATATTGCAAAAATTATTTTGATATGATTTGTATAAGATATAAGGTAAAGAAGAATAAAGATATGTTTAGAATTGTTAAGCAGATGTAAAAATGAGTGAAACTGAATTTGAAACTAATTTTGGATAGATATAATGGATTTATATAGATGGAAATGTGAAATTTGAGGTAAAATTGGTTTTTTCTTAAGTTTTGAATTTCTTTTTTATCTTCTTTTTTTTCTTTTTTTGTTTATTTATAAAAGATGTAATGGAAATTGTGAATTGAGCTTGTGAAAGGAATGTAAGCGTGGTAACCATCTATGACCTAATCGAGATTTTTGCTCTTGAAAGTTATGTTTTTATGTTTAAATTTGAAAAAATAAATAAAAAATATTTACAAAAAATGTTTAGAAGGACCCTCAGCTGCCTTTAAAACAGCTGTGATAAGATCCACCTGTTGCAATTCCTTCTTTTTACTAAATATCAATCCCCTTTCAATCCAGATTATCCCAAAAGTATGTAAGATACCATAAGCATACTTTAAATCAGCATGAATGTTCCCTACCTCATTAGCTAATATATGCAATGCTTGCAATAAAGCAAAAACCTCACATGTCTGCGCTGACCATTCAGACGGTAACTTTCCAGCTTCTAATATCTCAGTAGTGTCTCCATTCACAACTGCATAACCATTCAGTCTCATCCCATTCTCAACCCGGGAAAACCCATTTATTCATAACCACACAATTTCGTTCCATATCGTCCCATCTCTCTCCCCTGATAGGAATACAACTAAATTTAAATTCCTATTGGTCAAGAGAACCAAACTCTCTTGAGACAATTTTAAAAACCTAGCATTTGTGCACCAACTTTTAGTTTTCTCTTCTTCCCAGTCCACATGTGAACCAACACTCTATTGGCTATACCATCTTCCACTGCTACAGACAAGTGGAATTTTTTCCCTTAAACCAGGCAAACATAACACTGGAGCAACACTATATTATTACTTTTTTCAACTTTTCAAACCTTTCTTCCAAACAACTTCCTATAGCTTTTCATCAATAAATACTCAACTCTCCCCACTTCGGAGGAATCACACCACACTTCTATCACAAGTTAGCTAAACTATTTCCACAAGCTTCAAAGAAATGCAAAGCTTAATCTAAAGTCACAAGTCTAAACCACAAGTCTATACAGACTAACTTACAGGTAACTTCCTAACTAGCCAGACCAAAAGTCCATCTTTACCTTCTACCGGTAAGTAATTCTTCCCTCAAGGGAACATTCCTTATCTGGGCAACACTAAGCTAAAATAACATAGTCAACTATTCCCCAGGCTATTCAGTATCCAGGCTATCCTAGAAATCTCCTTCTCAGCATTCAAAATCATTCAAAATGCACAGACATAAAAACATAAAAGAGGGTAATAAAAAAAAAACTTCAAAAAGCAAAAGAAAATCACCTAATAGAGGTACTCCAGGTCTCTACTCCCCAAAATAATTGTTTTAAACTTTCAATGTCACTTCTCTATTATATAGATTTATTTAAACACCTCAAACATTTCACAAACAAAAATAAAATCAAAACTCAGAGTAGGACAGGAAATATATCTCCATAGCTGCCACATGCAGTCAGAAACAATGTTGCAGGATCAAGTCACCCATTCACCCCTCCTTTCTCTCAGACAAACTCAGCAAAGGGGGAAAATGTGTACAAAGGAAAACAAACCACACCTTCCCCCCCTTTCCTACTTCTCTTGTTCAGAACAAAAAGAAACATCGTAAATACCTCTTCCTAATCCTTCTCCATAGGATCTCTCTCATCTCTCTCTTGCTCATTCGAACACTTGCTATTACAACATAACAACAAGAAAAACAACAAACCCTTGCCACTCACTATTTCATTATACAAAGGAAGATCTCTCGGGGGGTTCAACGCACAGGCATTCACAAGTGTCAGGATCACCTTACCACCCCCGTGTGAGGGCTTGCCACACACACTCATATTTATTCTGCAATCAGATCTTTTAATGTACTCCAACACACACATGCTTTCTCCCTGCCAATTAGTCAGCATAAATACTTCAGGAAGCTTTTATTATTATTCTCAGTATTATTTTTTTACAAGACAATGAGCTCTATTGCCTAAACAACTCTCATTACACATACAGATGCCTTCACATATACATACCATTTAACAACATTTGCAAACCTGGAATAAAACCTGGGAAGGTTCCATCCCGTCAGATACCCATTTCAATTTCATCCTTGACATCTTGTAGCGTATTACTCAAGCAACGGAAAACTTCAGGATTTGGTTTTTAATCAAAAACTTGATTTCGGGCCCTAACCACCACCCATTTTCCACAGCTCCAAGCTCAAGCCAAGAAGGTCACTTAATTTGCCGGCACACACATATCACTATCACATCACATTAATCAAAGACAAATTATTCGCATCCAACCTCAGGTAGGAAGAACAATAAACCTTCCTTACTCTCAATAAACCTTCTTTACTCTCATTCCTACACAGTTTTCTGCCTCATCCAAGAACGAGAAAGTTCTGTATACCAAGCTCACATCCCAGAAGAGACAATGCATCCCTCCCAAGCAGATTAATATCTGCTTCTGGAACAAATATCACATCCAAATGTATAATACAACTCAATTTCATATTCTTCAACAATGGCACATCAAAAGGTATACCCTTGACACCCCTTATCTTAATAGTTGCACCTGTGGAATGCACTCCTCTAGGCAATTTACAAATAGAGGTTCTAGTCGCACCCGTATCTATTAGAAACACATGATCCTCCTCTTCTGGTCCCACTAATCATCCTCTTCTCCCATAAGAGTATAGAGGCGCTGTTCCACTCTCTGAGATCTCCTCTTCTCAGGACAAGTTCTAGCAAAATGCTTTCCAATCCACCAACACTAGGCTTTTTTCCACTGGAGTAATCCTCTCCCAATTCCAGGACGCTGTTGCCGCATTGCAACAGAAGTTTCACAAAGCCTTTTCCTTGTCCACCTAACTCCTTTCTCTCTCCTGTCTGTTTCAACACAGACACCATCATTTGATTTTCTTTTTTTTTTTTTTTCTAGTCTTGGCCTCATCCCTATTAGACCTTTTAAGCTTCTTTCAACAGAGCAGCAATATCAGTAGTAGCCCAATCTTCAAGCTTCTGTATGTCTGGCCATGATTTCGTCACAAATTTCATTTTCATTAAGGACTCATAAGCCGGCGTTTCAGGAGAAAGACCAGAGTACTTGTTTAAATTGTCCTTAATACGTTCCAGAAACACAATATGTTCCAGAAACACAATACGTTCCAGAAACACAGACGGTGTTTCTTCCCACAACTGTTCCACCTCAAAGACTTTTGTTAAAGTTTCTTCCTTGAGGTACAGCTGTCTTAATTCCCTCCATTTGCTCCCGATCAGCTAAATTATTATTATTCCAACCAGGATCAACTAATGGAGACTTAACATCGGCAGCAACGGGCTGAGCAGCCCCCAACTTGGGTTTTATCCCAAAAAGCCATAGCTGCCTTTCAAATTTGTGAGCTCTCCTCAGGGGAGAACAAATAACCCAATATATGCTGTAACTCTGCAAAAGTATACAGATTGGGTCTCAGGAACAGATCCAATGACTCAAACAACTTGATCGGATCCGCCTATAAAGACGGCATGTTGCTTTTATAATTTCCCAGATCAGAAGATGTCAAAGACACATTCACAAAAGTCGCAATGCCATTCGGCATTCCTCTTAAAAGAAACATTTCTTTAGTTTGTGAACGTGTAACACGAGGAGAAGTGGATGGATTCTGTTTCACAGTTACTGACAATTCATCCAACTCCTTCTCCAACTGCTGATATTACTGCCCTGCCGAAGTCTCTTCCTTGTTGCTCCCAGCAGCAACATCAATTCCACCCACAGCTTCAGCTCCACTTGGATTATACGAAGGAGGGGGAGGTGGGCATGTAGCATAAGCTAAAGGATCTCAGCCTTTGTCCTCATCATCCTTCCCATACAAAACTCTAGAACTTCTCTGGGGAAGAGGGTCAAACTACTGAACATGGAACCAAGGTTCAACATATAACAATTGAGCTTTCAACTTCTTTTTTCACCAAAACTTTCTTCAAAGCATTGATCCAATATGGGTCTGACTTCCCAAACTTACTCCACCTATAATTAGGCTGTATCAACACAAACGTTAGCCAAACCTTTGTTCAATAATTAATCATAGTCACCTTATATAATATCTTTGTATAAGCTTTCAACCAATCCTCTGACCACTGTTTTAACAATTTCCCTAATGGAGATTTGGGGGGATGAAGGGTATTTCAGTCTCAGAAGCACTTTTCCCTAGTAAAGGCCCCATACTTTCCCTAGCCTGTATTATACTAATTATACACACAAATCATACAGGGCATACACACACAAACATACACAAATCCAAACCACCAAAAAGAAAACATATACTCACTCCTAGTGCACCATAGTCTTCAGGAACGTTCCTCTCTGTCCAGGCATTCACGTCTCTGCCTCAGGGTACATAGAAAAGCAATTCTGGCTGGAAAGGGAATAACCCCATTCCACTGAAATCAGTGTGTGCGCACTTATCAGGGAGTTTCTTACCAGATGGAAAGTTTTCAAGTCCCTTCGGGCACCAATTGTGAAAAACAGGAAAACCCCATTACCTTTTTAAAGAGGAAACAGAGACTAAAATAAGCATAGGACAGAGTTTATTCACTTTGCAAAGGGCCTTTCTCTCTGGAGGAGAGAAAAAACAAAAAGAAAACAAATTACACAGGTTATATAGTCTTCAGGATACATCAGAATACACGTCAATGAAGTCCCTTGGGAATTGGTTTCAGATCTTATATAACATATGTAGTACATGATCCACTCTGGAAATTCCCCAATTTCCCAACAGAAATACCCCTCAAAAACATCAATTGCGTACTTCCCTTTTCCTAGAACAGACCTGCGTGGTTCAGTTCGTTCAACGATGCTGCTCCAGACGGGTCTGGCTCCTGCTGGCTCCTGTCCCTGCGGTGGAATGTCCCGGAGCTCTGCCGTTGAGTGTGCGGGGCCTCGCCTAGCACCTCCAGCTGGAGTAGCCAACACGCCCTGTGGTTGGTGGGGTGCCTCGACCAGGCCTGGATGAAGAATGGCCGGTTCCTGTCATTCTTCTTGGAGTCGGACTGGACAGCTGAGACCCGGTAGGACCCTTGGTTCTTTACTTTCTTCTCTGCTGGGTGTCCGAGGATTTCCACGGGTGGAGGTGGTGGGCCATCCCCCATGCTGGACTCCCACTGGTGGTCTGTGTTGGTGCCCTGGTCCGGCCAGGGGGCGCTGGCCTACCCTGTCGGGGTCGGGTAGGACTCCTCCACGGGGGTGTTGTAGTCCTCCCTTGCTAAAGCAGTGTAGGTCATCCTCACCGTGGTGATATAGGTCTACCCTCCTGGGGTGGCGGTGGTCGACCCTTCCGGGTTGGTGTCGGCTCACTGGACTGGGTTGTCACTGGTCTATTCTGTCGAGGTGGTGTCGGTCTCCCTCACTGGGATGGCGGTGGACGACCCTGCCAGGTTGCAGTTGGCCTGCCGCGTTGGGTGGTCTCCGGTCTACCCCATCATGGTGATGGAGGTCCCGTCCGCTGGGGGTCGCTGGTCATCGTTGTCGCAGGGCTGTTGGCTCATCCCGCTGGGGTGGTCCCGGTCTACCACATCTTCTTCGCTGGCTTGTTGGTATCTCTCTTTGCTGGGAAGGTGTCAGCCTGCCCTGTCAGGCTGGAGCAGGCCTCCCTCCCTGGGGTGTTGTAGGCCTACCTCGTCGGGGAGTGGCAGGCCTACCTCGTCAGGGGGTGGTAGGTCTATCTCGTCTGGGTGGTTTTCCTCTACTCCCCTCCACTTTTTCCAGAGCTGGTCGATGTGCCGTCTGCAAGATCGTCCGTCGTCCAGCTCCACCTCCTATGATCTCGGACTGGTCACTCTCCTGATTTGGCCCTTGACCCTTTTGGTGGACCCTGGAAGTTCAGCGCGAACACCAGGTCTCCGCTAGCGAAGCTGCGCGTTGGCGGTGGGTTGATCAGCTTGTCTTTTGGGTTGTACTGTGGATGGAGCCGATCTAGCAGAGAGCGGAGCCTTCTTCCCATCAGGAGTTCTGCCGGGCTTTTCTTGGTGGTCGCGTGTGGTGTGATATGCTGGGCTAACAGGAACTTATCGATTTGTTCCTGCCAATCCCCAGTGCCCATTTTGGTGAGCGTGTTCTTTGTGAGGTGCACTATTTTTCCGCCTGCCCGTTCCCTGCCGGTCTGTACGGGATGATGAGGGCGTGTCTGATGCCCTGTTCTGCCAGGAAGTTTTCCATCGCCTTCGCCATCAGTTGCAGGCCATTGTTGGAGACCAGGACGTCCGGTAGGCCATGGGTGGCGAACAACTGGCGGAGCGCCCTGATGGTGGCATCTGTTGTGGTGGATGGCATTGTGGTGGATGGCATTACCTCCAACCATTTTGAGAAGGTGTCCACCACGATGAGCAGGAACTTCGCCTTCATGGGCCCCACGAAGTCGATATGTATCCTCAACCATGGGTTGCTGGGCTGTTCCCACTCTGTCGTCTGGGCTTACGGCGGCGGCGGTTGCAATGTTTGACATGGGTCACATCTGGTGATCCACGCTTCTATGTCCTTGTCTAATGAGGGCCACCAGGTGTAGCTTCATGCCAATGCCTTCATCCGGACTATGCCTGGATGGCCGCTATGCAGGGTTTCCAAGGTTTTTCATTGTAGGGTGTGGGGAATCACCACCCGGTCACCCCAGAGGAGGCAGCCTTTCATTGCGGACAGTTCTTTCTGCCTCCATGTGAAAGGGGTGAAGTCTTCGCCCAGTCTCTCCATTGGCCATCCCCGCAAAGTCCAGGACAGCACTTGCTTCAAGGTTTTGTCCCTCAGGGTGTGGCTTGCCACCATGGTGGACAACACTGGGCACATGTGGTCCTCATCGATGTGATAGAGGCTGAGGGTGGGTGCCAGATCTATCATAGGTTCTCGAACAGGGCATCTGCTGAGGCCGTCTGCGTTGCATATGTTCTTACCGGGTTGGTGGATCAGGTTGTAGGAGTACCCAGAAAGAAAGATGGCCCAGCGTGTCATCCTGGGAGCCATGTAAGCAGGCGTTGGCTTGTCCCCTGCAAGCAGTCCCAGCAATGGTTTGTGATCTGTGACGATTGTAAATGTCCTTCCATACAAGTATTCGTGGAAACGCTTTATACCAGCTACGATGGCAAGAGCTTCTTTGTCCAGCTGGCTATAATTGCGCTCTGCTGAGGACATGGTCTTGGAGAAGTAAGTGATGGGGGCTTCGGGTCCGTTGGGCAGCTGATGACTGAGAACTGCCCTGACTCCGTATGGTGATGCATCGCAAGTCAGGGACAGTGGGAGCGACTCATGATATTGCATGAGGACGCTGTTGGAGGAGAGGAGTCTTTTGATCTTCTGGAAGGCTGCCTCTTCTTCTTCTCCCCACTTCCAAGGCACCGCCTTGCCTAGGAGACGGTGGAGTGGCTCAGCAATGGTGGCTTTCTGTTTCAAAAAGACACTGTAAAAATTCAGTCCCAAGAAAGCCTGAAGCTCCGTTTTTGTTTTGGGGACTGGAGCTTTGTGTATAGCCCTAACTTTGCTTTTGGTGGGGTGGATGCCCTTGCTATCAATTAGATAGCCCAGGAACTCGACCTCCTGAACCCCATGACACATTTGTCCCTTCTGACTCTTAGTCCCCTCGCCTGGAATCGCTGTAGGGCAACCCTGAGCCATTCCATTAGTTGGGATTCCGAGTCTCCAGAGACTAGTACGTCATCAAAGTATGGTACCACCCCTGGAATGCCTTGTAGAAGGCATTCCATCATGGATTGAAAAATACCTGGGGCAGCAGTGACTCCAAATTGGAGGCGGTTGCATTTAAATGCGTCCCTATGCGTGACAATTGTTTGTGCCTCTGCAGTCTTTTCATCTACTGGCAGTTGCTGGTAAGCCTGGGCCAGGTCCAGTTTTGCGAATATGGTCCCACTGCCAAGTGAATGCAGCAGATGTTGCACCACTGGCACAGGATATGCACTCTGCTGCAGTGCCCTGTTAATGGTACACTTATAGTTGGCGCAGATGCACACAGATCCATCATGCTTCATGGGGGTCACAATGGGGGTCTCCCATGCTGCATGATCAATCGGTTCCAGAATGCCCTGGACGATTAATTTGTCCAGCTGGGCATCCACTTTAGGCCGGAGGGCAAACAGAACTCTGCGGGGCTTAAGCCGAATTGGAACAATTTTCGGATCTAAATTGAAGGAGATGGATTTCCCCAAAAAATTACCTAAGCTCCCGTCGAAGACGTCCTTGAAGTCCTCTAGGAGCTGTTTGAGTGAATTCTGCTGAATTTGATTGATGCCACCAATTGTGAGCCCTAAGGGTTTGAACCACTCCACGCCTAGCAGGGTTGGATGGGCTTCCTTCACCACCGCGATGGGGAGATCCCCTGTGAAGTCTTTGAAGTTCACCCTGATGTGTGTCCCTCCCAGGATCCTGATGGGGTGGCCTCCGAAATCCACCAGTCGAGCTTGCAGCGGTTCCAGTTGCTTCTTGGCTAGCTGCGGCTTGAGTCTTTTAAGCTGGTCCCAGGCTATTATTGAATAGGGCGAGCCAGAGTCAATTTCCATGGGGCATGGTGCCCCTTCCACGTGGATGGTCACGTGGAATTTGTTGGATCCCTTGGCAGCAGCATGTGCTATGGTCATCTGGTGTATCCCTCTGCTCTTTGTGTGGCCATCTCTGTCACGCCGCGGGTACTGGGACCATTTGGATGACCTCTGGTATTCATGGTCCGTGGCCCTGGGAGCCTCCCAACTTGGTTCTGCCACTCTGCAGGCTTCAGCAATGTGGCCCTTTCTCCCGCAATGTCTGCAGGTCGCATCCAGCCAGTGACATCTGGCGTGTGGATGGTCCCCCTTGCAGCTGGCGCAGCATTCCTCCTGGCTGCCATTTTGGGGGTTTTCCCGCATCTGGGGTCTTGTGACCTTGTGGATGGCCATTTCACAATTGGATTCAGACCCCGTGGAGGTCTCGTCCAAAGACGGCTGTGGATCCCTGCAGACCTTGTGGTTCCCCTTGGATCTCCGCATTGCAGCTGCTGCTCTGTCGGATGCCTCGGCGGCTGTGGCTTCTTTGATGACATCTTTTAGCGCGACTTTCTTTCGGCTGAGGAGCTTCTTTTGGACTGTGCTGTCCCTCATGCCGAAGACTATTCGGTCTCTCAGCTGAACGTCCACATTCTCGAATTCACAGCTGACTGTGATCTTCCAGAGCGCCGAAATGAAGTCTTTGAATGACTCTCCGTCATGCTGGTTGCGCTGATGGAAGTCAAAATGGTTGGCTAGCGGTGTGCTTGATGGGGCGTAGTGCTCCTGGAGTATCTCTTGCAGCTCGGCCCATGGCATCAACTTGATGTCCCTTGGTGCCACGAGGTCCATGGCCATCTGCAGAATGCTGCAGTGAGCCAGGAAGAGAGCCCTCTTCCTGTTGTCGTCCAGGTCAGTGAATCTGCTGCCCGCCAGGAATTGTCTGAATCAGACCATGAATGCCTTCCACTTCTCCTGGTTCGGATCGAAGGGAGCCATCGAGATCTGTGGTCCGGCCATGGTTCAGTGATTCAGCTCTGGGGTTCGCTAGTGATTCAGCTCTTTTTGGGTAGCGATGGCGATCGTGCCTGCTTCTCTGCTGTCAGTTCTTTGATCCCACCTTTGGCGCCAGTGTTAGATTGGCGCCGGAAAGTAACGCGACTCAGCTCTGGTCCGTTCAGCACTTTATTAGAATGGTAAAACAGACTGCCGGCTGAGGCTGCCAAGCTGCCTTATATGCATCCCAGGCATGCCAGCCAGCCAATGACAGTTGTTTAAACTTCCCGCGGGTGGGATCAGCCAATCCCCCTGCGAATGTCCTTATAAGGACATAACAGAAACATCTTTTCTTTAGATGGAAAAGAGATAATGGCAAATATTTTATCCAGAGAATCTGGAGCTCCAACATTAACCTTTTCACTGCATGTTTCTATTGCCAATATTTTTATTGCCAATCAATCCTCAATTGCTCCATTACCTTCCTTACCATCTGGACAGTGAAATGTGTACCTCTATCACTATCAATAATTTCAACCAATCCATATTTGGGTATTAATTGCTCCAATATGATTTTAACAGTCATCTGAGCATTAGCCATTAAACGGGGAAAGGCTTCAACCCATCCAGTTAGATGATCCACTATTACCAGCAAATATTTCAGTGTTTCCACCGCTGGCATCTCAGTGTACTCTACCTGGATTTGTTGAAATGGCCAAATAACCAAATCTCTACATGTTTACACATAATCTTTTTGTTCATTTTCACACAATGTATACACTTCCTTACTACTTGCATAGTTATTGTATACATGCCTCTACAGATAGTAGTTTAATAAAATCATTCCCCAACGAGTCCCTTCATGCACTCTTTCAATTATATTCTTCATAACTGGTTTATTCACCATTTTAATCCCTCCTTTGTTATCCATTTACCATCTATCTTTTGCACCCCTTCTTCCCTCATCTGTTTTTCTTCATCATCTGTGAACATAGGCTTTACATCAAATTCCAAAGCAGGGATTAAAATCATCAGTTCTTCCCCTAGTAATGCTGCTTCCTTTGCAGTTTTATCTGCTAATCTATTTCCCACAACCAGAGGCTTTGTTTGTATCATTTCAGCCCAGAGCTATGGACAAGAAAGTATGAACATCAGGCCAGACCCTCACCATGCCAGGTCACAGCCCACTCGACCAGAAGTGCAGCCACTATGGCAGCCTGGGATACCTGAGCTCGATCTAGTGAGGGCTGTTTAATCAGTACTGTGGGTGGGAGGGGCAGGTATAGTGGAAGTAGGGGACCATATCATGTTTCAGGAGTGCGCACCTGCTATCTTCAAGCAATTGCGCACTCTGGTCCCCAATGCTTTTCTCGTTCCCCAGGTAGCACAGATCCTCAGGGCCTGGGCCGCCGGCTGATGTTGTGCAATGCCAGGTCCGTGGTAAATAAAGCCTCCCTCATTTACAATCTTATTCAGGAGGGGGAAGCGGACCTGGTCGGTATCACGGAGATCTGGTTGGGTTCGGAAGGGGGGGTGCCCCTTGTTGAAATGTGCCCACCAGGTTTCTGGGCATTCCATCAGCCGAGGGCCAGGGTAGGGGTGGGGAGTGGCGGTTATTATTAAAGAAGGTCTATGTCCGAGGGAGGCCACTGTACCTCAGATAGCCGGATGTGAGTCCCTCCTTGTGAAGTGGGGTTGTGGGGTGCAGATGGGCCTGCTGATTACGTACTTGGCTCCCTGCTGCGTGGCAGCGGCCCTGCCCAAACTGCCTGACGTGATAGCCGACTCAACCCCTCCAAGACCTAGTGGCTGTGGCTTCCAGCGTCTCGATATAGCCAGCTGACGCCATCGCTGGCTATTGGGGGCGAATCACTCGCCCCCACGGAGAGGGGTCGTAACTTGGGCATCCTCCTGGACGCACGGCTGTCTTTAGAAGATCATTTGATGGCCGTGGCCAGGGGGGCTTTTTAACAGGTTCGCCTGATACGCCAGTTACGTCCCTTTCTAGATCGGGACTCTCTATGCACAGTCACTCAGGCACTAGTCACTTCCTGCCTGGACTACTGCAAACGCTCTCTACATGGGGCTCCCCCTGGGGTGCACCCGGAGGCTCCAGCTGGTCCAGAACGCGGCCGCGTGGGGGATTATGGGGGCGACGAGGCGCTCCCATGTGACACCTCTCCTGCGCGAGCTGCACTGGCTTCCGGTGGTCTTCCGGGTGTGCTTCAAGGTGTTGGTGACTACCTTTAAAGCGCTCCATGGCTTAGGGCCGGGGTACTTACGAGACCGCCTTCTGCCACCAATAGCCTCCCACCAGCCAGTACGCTCGCACAGAGTGGGCCTCCTCAGGGTGCCGTCCGCCAGACAATGTCGGCTGGCGACCCCCAGGGGGAGAGCCTTCTCTGTGACGGCACCCACCCTCTGGAACAACCTTCCCCCAGAGTTACGTACAATAACAGACCTCTGGATTTTTCGTCGGGCCCTGAAAACCTATTTATTTCAACTAGCTGGGCTGGCTTGAGTTAAATTTTAAATTGATTTTAAATTGGGTTGTTTTAATTTACGGCCAAATATTTAATTATTTTAATACTGTTTTTAAATTTTGTATGCTCTGTTTTTACCTTGGCTGTGCACCGCCTTGAGTCCTATTTGGAGAAGGGCGGTATAGAAATTTAATTAATAATAATAAAAAAATAATAAATAGCCAGGGTGGCGGTTGATACCCCCAGGTTTATGGTTATGGGGGATTTCAACCTGTCATCTATTGGTGAAACGTCAATGGCAGCCCATGAGTTCATGGTTTCCATGATGGCCTTGGACTTGACCCAGTTAGTTCAAGGCCCTACCCACATGGGGGACACACTCTGGATCTGAGTTTTGTCTCTGGCCAGTGGCAGAATGATCTAGAAATAGGGGATTTAGTCACCGAGCCCTTGTCATGGTCTGATCATTCTCTCCTTCGTATGGACTTTCGAACCGCTACCCCTCACCGCAGGGAGATGGTTCCATCCCAGGCACCTGATGGACCCTGATAGGTTCCTGACAGAGCCTGGGCCATTCCCTGAGGCTCTGGCTCACGGCTCGACTGAAGAACTACTGGCCGCCTAGGATAGGGTGGCTGCTGGAGCTTTGGACCGCATCGTGCCTTTGCGGCCTCTGACTCTGTGCCGATCTCAATTAGCTCCTTGGTTCTCCGAGGAGCTGAGAGAGATGAAGTGCTGGAAAAGATGCCTGGAGAGCGGTTGGAGGACCAGCCGTTCCAAAGCTGACCGAATACTGGTGAGGTCTCATATTAAGACCTACCTAGTGGCAATAAGAACAGCAAAATCTAACTATTTTTCTGCTCTTATTGCGTCTGCAGATAACCACCCAGCCACCCTGTTTAGGGTGACCTGCTTCCTACTCCATCTGGGAGTGCGGGACGACCCCTTGCAGGGTAGGGCTGAGGACTTTGTGCAATATCTGCATGACAAATCGCTCAGATTCAAGAGGGTTTGGACTCTGACTGGATAGGTTCAGATGGGGTGATGGAGGTGGGTCTTGAGAATGTTAGCTGGGAGGAGTTTGACCTTGTGACTCCCGAGGACGTGGACAGGGTTCTGGGTAGGCTGAACGCAGCCACATGTTTATGTCCCTCCTGGTTGGTGCTGGCTTCCTGGGAGGTTACACGAAGCTGGCTCCAGAGGATTATCAACGCTTCTCTGAATGAGGGTTTCTTTCCCGCCGCCTTGAAAGAGGCCCCTCCTCAATAAGCCCTCCCTGGACCCGGCTGTTTTAGCAAATTATCATCCAGTCTCCAACCTCCATTTTGTGGCGAAGGTTGTTGAGAGTGTGGTAGCGCGACAGCTTCCCCGGTACCTGGATGAAGCGGACTATCTGGATCCGTTCCAGTCGGGTTTCAGGCCTGGGTACAGCATGGAAACGGCATTGGTCGCTTTGGTCGATGATCTCTGGAGGGCTCGGAACAGGGGTTGTTCCTTAGTCCTGGTCCTATTAGATCTCTCAGCGACCATGGTATCATGCTGCGCCGGTTGGAGGGGTTAGGAGTGGGGTGTTCTGTTGTGGTGGTTCTCCTCCTTCCTTTCTAACCGTACGCAGTCTGTGTTGGCAAGGGGGCAGAGGTCAACCCCGAGGTGCCTAGTTTGTGGGGTGCTGCAAGGGTTGGTCCTCTCGCCCCTCCTGTTCAACATTTATGTGAAGCCACTGGGCGAGATCATCCATGGCTTTGGGGTGGATTTCCATCAGTACGCTGATGATACTCAGCTGTACATTTCCACCCCGGGCCACCCCAATGATGCCCTTGACATGATGACCTGGTGCCTGGAGGCTGTACAGATCTGGATGGGGAGAAACAAACTCAGACTCAACCCCTCCAAGACCGAGTGGCTGTGGTTTCCGGCGTCCCGTCATAGTCAGCTGGTTCCATCACTGACTATTGGGGGTGAGATCTTGACCCCCTCAGAGAGGGCTCACAACTTGGGTGTCCTCCTGGAGTCGCAGCTGGCCCTAGAAGACCATTTGACGGCTGTGGCCAGGGGGGCTTTTTATCAGGTTCGCCTGATCTACGAGTTGCGTCCCTTTCTGGACCGGGACTCTTTGAGCACGGTCACTCATGCCCTCGTCACCTCCCGTCTGGACTACTGTAATGCTCTCTACATGGGGCTCCCCTTGAAGAGCACCCGGAGGCTCCAGCTGGTCCAGAATGCAGCTGCGCAGGTGATTATAGGAACAACTCAATGCTCCCATGTAACACCACTCCTACGCGAGCTGCACTGGCTCCCGGTGGTCTTCCGGGTGCGATTCAAGATGTTGGTTGCCACCTTTAAAGCGCTCCATGGCTTAGGTCCCGGGTACCTACGAGACCGCCTTCTGCCACCAATAGCCTTCCATTGACCAGTATGCTCCCACAGAGAGGGATTCCTCAGGGTGCCATCGGTCAAACAATGTCAACTGGCGACCCCCAGGGGGAGAACCTTCTTTGTGAGGGCACCTGCCCTCTGGAATGAGCTGCCCCAAGAGATTCATAGGATTCCCGACCTTCGCACCTTTTGCCGCGCCCTCAAAACGCTATTGTTTCACCAAGGAGGGCTGGCCTAATGCTATTTTAATGGGTTGTCTTTATTTTAGCTTTTTCGGCCAAATTATTTAATATTTTTAATCCGTCTTTTAACTTTTATATTGTTGTGGGTCTTATCTCTGGCTGTACACCGCCCTGAGTCCTCCAGGAGAAGGACGGTATAAAAATTTAATAAAATAAATGAATAAAATAAATAAATACACAGGCATCGATCTTGGAGATTTGCAGAGAGGCCACCTGGGCTTCTCCATTGCCCTTTGTCAGGTATTACAAATTAGACATGTTAGTCTTGGCTGAGGTGGCATTCGGAAGACGGGTATTACAGCAGATCCTGCCAGCCAAGGGAACCCTGGACCAACCTGTTTATCTTCAAGTTATCTTGGAAGGAGGCATGGCCAAAGAATTTGCAACTCAGTCTCTGGCCAATCAGATGAATTGAATCCATCCTTGGACTCTCCTGCAGTGCACATAGAAAGAATGTTCAGGTAAGTCCAACTTTGCTTCTCTCCCCCAAACTCTGCTTCTGTGGCTTCCAAACCCCAGCCAGAGCAGCAGCTGCTCTGGGAGTGTGCTTCCTATTCTATGGTTACTGTCGCCAGAGGCCTCCCCTTCTCCCCTGTTCCTCTCTGCTCTAATCACAGATCCAGTTTACTCTTTCCAGGTGCCCGGCAGCAAGACGCAAGGCAGCCACACCAAGGGCAGCCCTGACAGACATAGCTCTGCTGGCCCAGCCACAGCCGATACTTGTTGCCTGCGGCTGAGCTTGGCCACAGGGGGCCACCAGGCGGTGGCGGCAGCAGCAATACCTGCAGTGCCTCAGCCATCCCCCACCAAGACCTGCGCCCAACTGCAAGACGTACCAGGCCTCCATGACTGCCCACCACACATGGAAGCCTCTCTGTTGCCGGTGGCCACCCTGCCAAGGAAGCCCCAGGGTGGCGATGCTTGCACTGGGGCTGCTGTGGTGGCTGCTCAGGCTATGTGGATGTAGTGCCTGGGCAAGAGCGGCCAGGCCGCCACCATGGCACAGCAGGAGCAGGTGCTTGAGGTCTACAGTCAGTGCCGCAGGCGGGGAAGGGGGCGGGGGGCACAAAAGTTTGCAGGGATGTGGCTGCCTTTGGAGGGTTGGGGGGGTGAGGGACCTGTGTGTGTGTGAGAGAGTGGGGGGCTTATTTTGGAGGGGAGGGCATATATTTAGGCCCACCCCAAAAATCAGGCTTGGCTTTATTTTTGTGACATGTCCTATTTTCGAGGATACACGGTAGAAACAGCATCTTCCAGATTAAAAGATCCATTTGAGAAACAGGAATATCTGGACCTTCTAAAAAGATTCTTCAGTAATAGGTCCCTGAAATAATTTCCCCTTTTCCAATAACTTGGGAATTTATTATTCTGGTAAAAAGTACATGCAGTTTCTTGAGGGACTGGATTTTTTCAAAAAATTGCTTGAGGTAATTGGATTATTTTAACTTGTATGAAAAACCCTCCAAACATTTTGGCTGACAGAATTTGAACCACGGGGCAAGAGTGGGCAACCTTTTGCGTGATTGCTTCCCAAACTCATTTTTGAAATAGAATTTCATTTCCAAAATAATGTGTCTGAAGGATACAACAACTAGTACAACTTCTAAAATTTAGGAGGAAGGAATGGACTTTTGGCAGTGAGGTTACTGCTATCTCCTGCAGCTCTCATTTAGGGAATGCTGAGGAAGTATGACCTCTCATTAAAGAATTGCCCTCTTCTCACTGTGAAGGCAATCGATGACCATCTAGAAAGGTGTGTAAGAGATCCCAGTGGTTGTACAGTATACTGACATTTCACTTTCTTCCTGAATTTTTATAGTAGGGAAAATTAGCTTACAACAATACCAGTCACATAAAGTAAGGTGTACAAGTTACAAACATTTTCATAGGATTTGTCTTTTTTTATATTGATGTTCCTGGAGAATGTATTCTGGCTAAACTAATCTCAGCCTAAATCACAAATTAATATTGTATTGAATTCACAAAACAGACCAAGGTAGTCAAGTGCTCAGAAGGCAACAATGGCAAATCTCTTCCATGTTTTTTTAAAAGAATCTTCTCCCATATAGGCATGATAAGCACATTTCTGAAAGAAATAAATTCTTTGGGGACCCCATACGCACAAAGACTTTTTCTCCAGGAAATGTGATTTATATCTTTTACTGAAAAATTCACAAGAGTTAACATACTGAACTGTCTTGAGATATGCAAATCATTACAAACTGAGAATCATTCAAACTCAAAACACTTTAGATAAGGTCAGAATACCATGAAGAACTTTCAATGAAATTGGAACAACCTGTTTTGAACTTGAAACAGCTTTTGTAAGATAAATGTTTTGCACACCTGTACTATATACAGATAGTTCTTGATAATTAAGCCC
The DNA here is from genome assembly GCA_022577455.1 of Arizona elegans. Lineage (NCBI taxonomy): Eukaryota > Metazoa > Chordata > Lepidosauria > Squamata > Colubridae > Arizona > Arizona elegans. The sequence continues at coordinate 27,932,802 of JAKOOJ010000007.1, read as the reverse complement.
CAAATTTTTGTTGCTAACAGAGACAGTTATGTGAGTTTTGCCCCATTTTTTGATCTTTTCTTCCACAATTGTTATGTGAATCAATGCAATTATTACTAACATGGTTGTTAAGCAATCCGACTTCCCCATTGACTTTGTCAGGTCACAAAATGTGATCACATGACCATAGGGATGCTGCAACGATTGTGTTAAAAATGGTAATGTTAATTTTTTCAGTGCCATTGTAACTCTGAACAGTCATTAAATGAACTGTTTTAAATTGAGGACTACCTTTATTAAGTTGTACTAGAATTTGATTTTAACTGTTTAAGAACTCAAGCATTGTGGAATCCAATGTATAGCTTATGGCATCCCAAATGTGTGGGATATTATGGTAGTTGAACTCACAATAGATTAAAAAGATAACAGGCTGAGGAACATTAATATTGGAAGAAAAATCTGGTCCAGTTTCAAGCTGGGAGAAAGACGCTGGAAATAAAATGGAGGCAGGCTGCAGAAAAGGAAGTCTGTTTATTTGGTAGCCAGAAACTAGCGACATCAGCATGTTTCTGGGGTGGCTGACAAAATGGGAGTTGAGAGTAGGTGGGTTTTTATACATTCTTTGGGGCTTTGTGATTGAGATGCCTTTTCTGTGCAAGAATATGTACTTCAATATCTTAATGGCTGTTGCCAGATTCCTATGAGGTCATGTGGTGATCATGGCTGGCTCTACAGGCAAAAGGGGAAATGCAAATCCTGAGTGGTTGTCTGAGCTAATCTTGTCAGCTTTGGTTTACATATTGTGTTGCTTATTTGGAGTCTCTTTGCTAATTTCCATTCCTAAAAACCAGCCACTTCAAGCTTCTGCTTGAAGCTGTTTTCCTATGGCAGAAAAACTGGGCCTGCTTTGTGCCTTTGTTAAGATTTTTCTCCATTTCTCCTTCAGGGGAAATATTCTAATCTGCCTCTTTTAAATATTAAGAATAAAGAATACTTTAATCTGGGGATACACTAATTTACACTAATTTATGATTTAGTGGGATGTATGAACTCAAATCAACTGTAGTTTATTAAATAAAATCAGGGCTGCATGCAATTCATGAACCCAAATTTGGGCCTATAACATCACTTCCCTAAATCCTGTGTTCTGATATGATTATTTTTACTATACAGGTGAAACTCGAAAAATTAGAATATTGTGCAAAAGTTCATTTATTTCAGTAATGCAATTTAAAAGGTAAAACTAATATATGAGATAGACTCATTACATGCAAAGCGAGATAGTTCAAGCCTTGATTTGTCATACTTTTGATGATTATGGCTTACAGCTCATGAAAACCCCAAATTCACAATCTCAGAAAATTAGAATATTGTGAAAAGGTTCAATATTCTAGGCTCAAAGTGTCCCACTCTAATCAGCTAATTAAGCCGTAACACCTGCAAAGGGTTCCTGAGCCTTTAAATGGTCTCCCAGTCTGGTTCAGTAGGAATCACAATCATGGGAAAGACTGTTGACCTGACAGTTGTGCAGAAGACTATCATTGACACCCTCCATAAGGAGGGAAAGCGTCAAAAGATAATTGCAAAAGAAGTTGGATGTTCCCAAAGTGCTGTATCAAAGCACATTAATAGAAAGTTATGTGGAAGGGAAAAGTATGGAAGAAAAAGGTGCACAAGCAGCAGGGATGACCGCAGCCTGGAGAGGATTGTCAGGAAAAGGCCATTCAAAAGTGTTGGGGACTTTCACAAGGAGTGGACTAAGGCTGGAGTCCATGCATCAAAAGCCACCACACACAGACAGATCCTGGACATGGGCTTCAAATGTCGTATTCCTCTTGTCAAGTCGCTCCTGAACAACAAACGTCAAAAGCGTCTTACCTGGGCTAAAAAAAAAAAAAGAACTGGTCTGTTGCTCAGTGGTCCAAAGTCCTCTTTTCTGATGAGAGCAACTTTTGCATCTCATTTGGAAACCAAGAACTCAAGAGTCTGGAGGAAGAATGGAGAGGCACACACTGCAAGATGCTTGAAGTCCAGTGTGAAGTTTCCACAGTCTGTGTTGATTTGGGGAGCCATGACATCTGCTGGTATTGGTCCACTGTGCTTCATTAAGTCCAGGGTCAACGCAAACGTCTACCAAGAGATTTTGGAGCACTGCTTCCTTCTGCAGACAAGCTTTATGGGGATGCTGACTTCATTTTCCAGCAGGATTTGGCACCTGCCCACACTACCAAAAGTACCAAAACCTGGTTCAATGACCATGGGATTACTGTGCTTGATTGGCCAGAAAACTTGCCTGACCTGAACCCCATAGAGAATCTATGGGGCTGTCAGCACGTCAAGATGCATTTATCCTAGTGCTGACATAAGAAGGAGAACGCAGGCGTCTGCAATGGGACGGTTGCCTTTCACCTACTTATTTCCTCTGGAGATAATGTCCCCTATGAGATGGATGGGAGGGGGAAAATGTGAATTATTTTCCAAAGATCTTGCCCAATAACCACAGACACGATTAGTCTCTATTTCAAATGTATTTATTTACACCATTTCCTTTTCTTTCAGGTGCACATCTGGAACTGGCTGGTGGATCCCTGTGCACGGCCTTATGTATGGCGAAGGTGGAGTCAAGGTAAGGAGGGGTCATGGGAAGGGCTAGGTGAGGGAGGAGGGGTCAGTCTATGCATTGATATATACATAGTTAGGCATTTACTCATAACAAATCCCCCTCAAAATGCCTAACATTTGGAGTTGATTCCGTACAAGGTATAGCCACTCCTAATTTTGATGTCAGATATGTGTGCTGTCTGCTTGGTAATGGTTTTGTCAGAATGTCTGCGACTTGTTCAGAAGTTTCACAATGTACGCTCTGATGAAACCTATGTTCGATAACTGCCTGACGTGTTTGTGCTTGATGTCGATGTGTCTGGACCTTTGACCTACTGCGTCTGCGTTGGAAATGTCTATGGCTACTTTATTGTCCTCGTGGATTGTTATTGGATAAACTGGTTCGGTCCATATTTCAGAGAGCAGGTCATCGAACCACACTAAATTGTTAGCTGCTTTTGACAGGCAGATGTACTCTGCTTCCGCTGTGGATGTGGCAACCAGATTCTGTTTACCGGTGTATCAATGTACCAGGCAATTATTGATGAGAAATATGTAACCAGAGGTGCTTTTTCTGCTCTTGGTATCATCTGCCCAGTCAGCGTCCGCATAGCAGGTCAGCACGGGTTCTTTGGACTTGGATGGTTCCAGACATAGGTATGTGTCTATGCTATGTTTCAGGTACTTAATTATTCGTTTTACCCCTTCCCAGTGGTATATTTTGGGTTCACTGACGTGTCTGGATAACAGGTTAACTGCTAAGCTGGTATCAGGCCTTGTCCAATTGGCAATATATAGAAGGGATCCAATGACGGATCTATACAGAGTGTTGTCCTTAAATGACTCCCCCTCTTCATGCATATGTTTCAGGAAGTCTGTTTGCATGGGTGTTTCACATGGCTTAGCATTCTTCATGTTGTATATCTGTGTATAAGTTCTAATATTTTTTCCCTTTGTGATACCCTGAACCCATTCTCTGTTTTCTCGATTTGCACCCCTAGATATTTGTTGACTCTCCCTAGGGTCTTGAGTGTGAAGTGTTTCCCCAGTTCTTTGGCAAATTCATCGCATTTTCGCTTGTGCTGTCCTAAGTACAGGATGTTGTCTACGTAAATGAGTGCGTACTCGACTGATGTGCCCTCCCTCTTGATGAAGAGGCAGAGGTCCGCTGAGGGGGCAGTGAAACCCATGTCCCTGAGTGTTTTGGCTAGGCACTCATACCATCTTTTTCCCGACTGCCTTAACCCATACAAACTTTTGTTTAGTAACCAGGTGTCTCCCTCTTTCGTGCCTTTCCCTGGGGGTGCCCTGACATATATTTCTTTGTCTAACTTCGCATGGAGGTATGCGGTTTGAATGTCAAATTGATAGACTTCTAGGCCTAAGATGGATGCTATTACTAGGGCGCTTTTGACACTTTCTGCCCTAACTGTAGGTGAATAGGTATCCGTGTAGTCGTCTGGATACCTCTGAGTGAACCCTTGAACTACGAGCCTAGCCTTGTAGAGGGTCTTGTTGTCTTCGAGTTCCTTAATTTTGAAAACCCATTTTGTACCTATGAGTGTTTTATCGGCTGGGACCTTAGAAGGGGTGTACACATTTAGTTCCCTTAGGCTAGCCATCTCCTTTTCCATAGCTTGTTCCCACCTATCTCTCTCTTCTTGTGGCAGACTAATAATTTCCTCGTATGAGTTGGGGGTCGTTCTATTTGGGTGTATGGACATGACATAATCTTCAAATCTCTTTGGCATTCTATTTCTGTTGTGCCTTATGGGCCTGTTGGGTCGTGTGTCAGTGTCATGCATGTATTTGGCTTCTTTCTCTGTGACTGCATCTACCTTAATGATGGGGTGGTCTTCCTTCCACCCTTTGGTGGCTATCTCATGGTGTCTCGGTTTTTGCCTTTCTTGTTCATCTGTTTCTAATGTGGTGGGTTTGCTTTCATCCCTTAATTTGTCTGTGTCTTCCTGTCTGATGAGTGTCTCGTTGAGATGTATCTTTGACCAGTTGGTGTTCTCGTGGAACACCGCGGTTCTGGATATGATGAACCTGTTGTCCCTGTCTATGAATCTGTACCCTTTTGTGCCTGGTTCATACACCATGAACCTTAATCTCTTTGAGACCTTGTCTCCTTTTCGCCTCAGCTGTCTGGGGATGTGCACATCTGCCATGACTCCAAATATGTGCAAGTGTGTAATTTTTGGCTTTCGGTTGTACATCACCTCGTAAGGTGTTTTCTCCATTACGCTAGACCAGAGCCTGTTCAGCGTATAATTTGAGTAGGCGAGTGCTTCTGCCCAGAATGGCTGTCCCAACCCTGAATCCTCTAGAGCGCATCTCACCATTGTTTGTAGGACTCCATTCCTTTTTTCTATGACTCCGTTCTGGAATGCGGAAAAAGGAGAAGTCGTGTAGTGTATTATCCCGTGCATCTTTAACCAGTTCGAGAAGTCCCTTGACAGGAACTCAGACCCCCTATCCGTCATTATTTGCTTTATTTTTGTATTGTGTTGCATCTCCACCCTCTTGTAAAATTCCTTAAATTTTTGGAATACCTCGCTCTTATGGTTAATGGTATACACAAAGCCATAGCGGCTGTAGTCATCTACTATTGTCAGAAAATACTTCTTTTTGTATTTTATAGAGGGCTTCATGGGGCCCACAATATCCATGTGTACCAGGTGGAAGATAGAGTTGGTGGTGCAGGTGGCCTTCCTAGGTCTGGGTTTGGTCTTTAGCTTAGATGATTTACATACGGAGCACTCTAAGTAGTTTTTACAATTTTTTATTTTCAAGTCACTGGTACATTCTGTCATTTTTTGGATGACTGGGAAGCTGGCATGGCCCAACTTTCTATGTAGCAAGTGAGCACAGTCATCGTGAATGGGTTTGCCAATTAACAATTTCCCTCTGTGTGTTGTGCTGTTTTCGGTGGGGTCATCTTCCCTGTCCCCCTCTATCTCGACTTGGGCATTGATTTATTCTCTGTGTTTTCTAGTTGGGCGATTACTTGGGTCTGGCTATTCCTCTTAGGATGGAGGTATGTTAGCCCTCCATCAATGACTATTTTGCCGATGCTTTCCCTATCCTTGTTCATGTAGGCTTTTCCCTCTTTGAAGGTGGTCTCTATACCCATGTCCTTGCTGAGTTTAAGCGCTGCTAAGATATTGTGGGGTATTTCAGGTATGAGCAATACTCCCTCTATCTTGCCTATCCCGCTTATGAACGTGTTTCCTTTCCCTATTACTAGGACTCTGTTTTGGCTGGCCACCTTAATGTGGTAGTTTTCCTCTGTAAATGAAGTCAGTATCTTACTGTCATGAGTTGTGTGGTTGGTGGCTCCCGAATCAATGAGCCATGCTTCTCCCTCTCTTGTTTGTGGGCGGGTGTGTGTGTTTTCCCCGATCCCATACATGGATCCTGATCGGCTCTCCCTAGAGCTGTCCCTATTTCCCCTTCTGTCCCTTGGGTTGGGGGAGTCTCTACGCCTATATCTGTTTTCTGATGGGGATCTATTGGGGAGCTCTGGCTTCCTGCCTTCCCTTTCCCTGTGGTAGGTGTGATCCCTTCCCCTCGAGTTTTTTGGACAATCCCATTTATAGTGGTTCTTGGAACCACAGGTGAAACACTCTGGGTAGTCTTGGTTCCTGGTTTGGAACTCAACCCTCTTTGTTGGTCTGCTGTCCCTGTGGCTGATGGAGCGGTCCCTCCTTAAGCTGTCTTCTGCTATTATTCTGTTTGTCAGTGACTCGAGTGTGAGGTGGCCTAGGCTTATGCTATCCAGCTGCATTATGAAGTTATCCCAGCTGGAGTCCAGGGAGTTGATGACAATACTCTTCATACTCTCCTCTGATATGTCCTCCCCCCTTTGTATCAACTCAGCCCTTGTGGCATTTAGGTTTAGTATATGTTCACCCATGGGAGTCCCTGCTTTATGTCTGGCAGAGTGGAATTCCCTGGATATCTTGGCTGTGGTGGCAGCGCTTTTGCTGTAGAACAAATTAAATATTTTTGCTGTATTTCAGACACAGTCAGGTAATGGCTAAGGCTGGGGTATATGCCTGGTGAAATACTTGCTATGACTATATAGTAAGTCCTATATAGCAGTCTGTTTCTAAAGTCCAAGGTTTTGTGGGGGGGTGTGTGTCATCAATTAAAAACAACATATTCTCCCTTAAAAATAAAATCTGGAGTTGATGATTCCACTGCATAAGGTTTGATCCATCTAACTTAAGAGTGGGAAAGTCAGTTGGTAAATTTACTGAGCTGTGTGGTAAATTACTCAGTCTGTTGCTGTCCATGGTATCTCAGGTGAGGGAACTCAGAATATGGCTTGGGGATGCAGTTTGCGACTCTGTATAGACTTGTATTTATGTTCTCTTCTCTTCTTACAAGAGCCGATTGAGCATGCGCAAAGCCTATTTCGTGCCTGTAGTCGATGGGTGAGTAGCTTGCTGTTGCTGCTCTTAGGCCTCGGCCTAGGCCTACAGTTGGGGGTCCGGACTCACCCCTGGGGTACCTGGCTTCGTCCCTGGAGGCAGGCATCCATCGATGGGCGGCTGGATCCCTGCTGGAAGCTGGAGAGAGGCGAGGAGGCGAGGAGGTCATAAGTTGAGGACTTCTGGGATTCGGCGGCATGGCAGCGGTGGGGGCGGCAGCGGCAGTGAGAGGTCCCGATCCCAGGTCGTTGGTCCCTGGACGTGTGAGGAAGCCCGGCGGAGGTCGCATGGAGGGTGAGTAGCTGGCGTGGTCTCCTTCCCTCGGGTCTCGTGTTGTCGGTGCAGTGGGTGCTGAGTTTGAGTCCTGCCATCGGCATGTCTCGAGTGCAATCGGTGCCCTGCAGTCATCCTCATGGAGTGTGGCCCTCGGGTGGAGGATCTGGGGGGTGTATCATCATCGATGGCTCCCTCATAGTCCCCTTGGCTCATGGTTGTCTCCCTGCGGTTTGTGGCTGGCACAAGGGGGTTGCGTGCAGGGTTGATTGTGGCCGCTGGGGTCTCGGGTGTCTTTCTGGCTTCGAGCTCTGCAGGCGAGCTCCAGATGCCTTGGTATCTCCCTTCTGGGATGTTTTTGGTTGTTCCCCCATTTGTTTTGGGGTTTCTTTTGTTTCGCGCCATTAAATTTGAATCCTGGCTACCCATTGGTCGATGGCCATCCCAAGATGGCCGCCAGGAGCATGACGCAAAACTGGAATTGTTTAGGTCCTGGGTCCCTGCCAGGGGGTATCTTTGTCTTATCGGTCTGGCAGTCTCGTGGTCTTGTTCTTGGGGGCTCATCACTGCTCTGGGGTCATCTAGCAGGTCCCGGAGTTTCGCGAGGAGCTCCCTCTTGCTGATGGAGGCCTCCATCATTTTCTGTATGGTCTCTTTCAGCTCATCTCTCTCGGGCGATTCATTCCTGGCATGCCTGGCTGCATTTTCTCTTGGCCTCACGCTTTTGTTTGTCTGATCCAGGTCTCCCACTTCCATGGCAGTTGGAATTCTGGCTGTGGCTCCTTTGGATTCCTGCAGCTCTGCCATTAGTCTGGTGATGGACCTTGTGTTCATCCTTCCTTCCATCTTTAGATATTATTCCTGGTTATTGGGCATAACTATCCTCTGCTACCATCTTGTGAATTATTTTCCAAGGATCTTGCCCAATAACCACAGACACGATTAGTCTCTATTTCAAACGTATTTATTTACACCATTTCCTTTTCTTTCAGGTGCACATCTGGAACTGGCTGGTGGATCCCTGTGCACGGCCTTATGTATAGTGAAGGCGGAGTCAAGGTAAGGAGGGGTCATGGGAAGGGCTAGGTGAGGGAGGAGGGGTCAGTCTATGCATTGATATATACATAGTTAGGCATTTACTCACAACAGAAAATTATTTGAATTGGAGTAGTAGATTAGGGGTGAATGAATGGGAAGATGGCCAATGAATGCAGAGGAGTGGGGGAAGGAAGAGGAGGGGTTTTTGGGCAGCACATCAGTGCCAGCTGCAACGAGTCGATGTAAAAAGTGCTGTGCTTAATAAAATGAAAGTTTGTTTTATTTTTATTTTTTTAAAATAATTTTTATGGAATATAAATATTAAAAAAGACAAACATAACATATACACAACAAACATTTATACAACATATACAAAAAAAGATTATGATTTCTTCTTAAGCATTTTTTCAAAGTGACATTCTACAATTCTACTTATAATATATTCCTTCACCTCTCCTTAATCTAATAACATTTTTATATATATATTTAAATCGGTAATATTTCCCCCTATATTTTTTGTATATTTCTTGTTTTTAACCAATTATACCAATTATTCCATATTTTGTAATAATCTGATTCTTCTCTTTCTTGTAATTCTTTGGTTAACCTATCCATTTCAGCGCATTCTAAAAAAATTTCTATTACTTCTTTTTCACTTGGTGTTTTTTCTTGCTTCCAATTTTTTGCGTAGGTTATTCTTGCAGCAGTTAATATGTGAATTGTGAGATATTTGATATCTTTAGGATACGATTTGTTAAAGATTCCTAATAAAAATGTTTCTGGTTCTTTTTCAATCTGTGCTTCTGTTATTTGTTCCAGTCATTTTTTGATGTTAGACCAAAATTTCTTTGCTGCCGGGCAAATGATAGAAATGATAGAAAGTCCCTTGTGTCTTTTTGCACTTCCAACAAATCAGACTATTTTTAGGTTGTATTTTTGCCAGTCTGGTTGGAGACATATGCCACCTATAAAACATTTTCAGTTGGTTTTCCTTGTACGCCGTTGCTTTTGTTAAATTTAGATTTATCTGCCAGAACTTTTCCCATTTTTCCAAAGGTATTGTGTCTTTGATGTTTTGAGCACACTTAATCATCGTTTCTTTGACTGTCTCTTCTTCCAATTTATAGCATAGGAGAAATTTGTAAATTCTACTAATTAATTTATTTTCTGAATCTAATATAATTTTATCTATTTCTTGTTTTTGGTTATAAATTTCATATGTTTTTATATGTTCTCTGTATTTGGATTGTATTTGAGTATAAGTCCACCAATCTATTTCTCTGTGTAAGTCTGTCTCCAATTGTTGTTTTGTCTTTAATTTGCCTTGATAGTCAATCATATCTTTATATCTAATTATTTTTGTCTTCTCTGTTAAATTTGGGTGTCTGATTGATTCTGCCAGCGCTAGCCAATTTGGTATCTTCATATAATTGTTTTTTCATGTAAAATGTTTTTTAATTTTAAGCCAAATTTGTAGTACTGAGTTTCTTATTGTGTGTCTTTTAAAATATGAATGTGTTTTATATTTCTCATCCCACATAAAGGAGTGCCAGCCAGTTTGGAGTTCGTGTCCCTCAATTATTAAAATTCTAGAATCCTTTAATTCTATCCAATCTTTGACCCACGATAGTACTGCTGCTTGATAGTATACCTCCCAATCAGGGAGTGCAGCTCCTCCTCTAACTTTTGTATCCTGAAGCAGCTTAAATTTTATTCATGGCCTTTTCCCTTGCCATATAAATTTAGATGTTATTTTATTCAGCTTTTCAAAAAAATGATTTATCTAATTTTATTGGGGTAACCTGAAACAAATACAGAAATTTAGGTAGGATAGTCATTGTGATGGCCGAAATTCTTCCTAGGAGTGAAATGTGTAAATTTTCCCATTTTTCTAAGTCTTTCTTTGTTTGTTCTAGTAATTTGTCATAATTGTTTTCTTTAATTGCTGATGTTCTTGTAGATAACCAGATTCCTAAATATTTTATTTTTTTCGTTGTTTGAATTTGTATATTATCTGTCAATTCTTTTGTTTGAGTTTCCGTAAGGTTTTGGATAGTAAAAGGGCTGCTTTTTAAAAAGTTAGAGGTATTAAAATGGTTAATTGAAAATCTGAAAGATATTCTCCTGTAGATTTTGAAATTTATATTTGGTAAATAAGTGTTTTAATGGTATTAAGAGATTTTTAGAATGTTTAACATAAGATTATATTATTTTAAAAGATATATGAGATAAAGTGTGTAAGATTTCAGGATGCCCAACTTTTTGAAGCAAAGAGGATTAATGTTAGATTCAGAATTTCATTAGGGAGTAATGTTCAAAAAGAATGATGTTTGAGGGTATGGAAATGGAATTTATTCATGATTTTTACTGTTTGTAATACTGTTAAAGTATTGGATTATACATCAAGAAAATGTTTTTTTTTATAATCAGGAAGAATTTAACTTGTTGTGAGAATTTATAAAAGGGAGGTTGATGAATTGGAGCAAGGGGAGTTAAAGAACGTGTGGGAGTTTTGAACTCTATAATTAGTTAGTTTATTTTAGCATATGTTTGTTAGATGCTATACCCTGTTTTTGCTCTGGGAAGTCGGGGGGGGTGGGGAGGGTTGGATAAGGGTTGGGGTGGGAAAAAAGTGGTGAATAGAGAAATGTTTTAACAGAAGAAAGTATCTATGATTAGAATACAGGAGTTGCTCAGATACTAAAGGAGGAGAATATTTCACAGCAAAGAAGTTAGAAAGGAGAGAGGAGGAGAGGGTAGGAAGAGGAGAGGGAGGGAGAGGAAGGGAAGAAAGGAGAGGAGAGGAGGAAGGGAAGAGGACAGGAGTAGGAGTGAAGGTGAGAAGGGAGAAAAGAAGAGAGAAGTGGGGGAAAGGAAAAGGAAGTAGGATGAGGTAGGAGAGGAGGTAGGAGAAAGTAGGAGAGAAGAGGGAGGGAAGGGAAAGAAAGGAGGAGAAGAAGAAGGTTTGTTGTGGAATGAGGGAAGAAAGAGAAGAAGAGCAACTCCGAATGTAATTAAAATGTTTTATTTTAATGCTTTCTTTAAGGAAAGAAAGCATTGTATGTATATGTAGGATTTATTATGTATAAGAAAATGTATATTTTCTATTATGTGGGGAGGGGGACAGGGTGGGGGGAGAAAATTGTTTGTATTTCTTATAAAACTTTTCAATAAAAAAATTCACAATTAAATATCTCATTTCTCTATTGTATATTTCTGGTAAAATCCCCAATAAAAATATCTCTGGTTTAAAGTCAATATGTTTCTTTGTCATTTTTTCCAAACATTTGTGGATTTTAGTCCAATATCTTTTAGCTTCTGCACATGTCCACCACATATGGTAATATGAGCCCGGGGTCTGATGACACTTCCAACATTTCTCCGATTTATTCTTGTACATTCTGGCTATTCTCGCCGGGGGTGAATGCCACTTGTAAAACATCTTATACAGATTTTCCTTATATGCTGTTGACATTGTCATTTTATAATTCTGTGACCATAATTTTTCCCATTTCTCTAAGTCAATCCCATGACCCACTTTTTCCCCCATGCAATCATTGTTTCTTTAACTTGTTCTTCTGCCAATTTTACTTTCTAATAAATGACTGTACAATTTTTTTAATTACATGGTCATCAGAACCTATTAAGATTTTATCTAAGTTTGTCAAGTTACTATAAAAACCCTCCTTTTTAGAATCTTCATCATATCTAGACTGTATTTGCATATATGAAAACCAATCCATTTCAAACTCTTGTTCTTCTAATTCTTGCTTCGACTTAAGTTCACCCCTTTCATTTAATAGTTCACCATATCTAAAAATTTGTTCCTTCCTAAATGTTATTGCGTGTGAGACTGCTTCAATAGGTGATAACCAGACTGGAATTTTTAAGTAGTAACATTGTTTGATCTTCTCACAGTTTAATAACAAAGACTCTCGTATCATATGTCTTCTAAAATAACCCTGTACTTTTGTACTTTTATACCACATAAAAGTGTGCCAACCCAACAGTAAATCATGTCCTTCTAAGGTCAACAATCTAATATTCCTTAGTGTTATCCATTCTTTAATCCACATCAAGTTACAAGCTTGATAATACAATTCCCAATCCAGCAAACCAAAACCTCCTCTTGATCTAACATCTTGCATCAATTTTAGTTGATGCAGGCCTTTTTGCCCTGCCATATATATATATTTTAACACCATTTTATTTAAATCTTCAAAATATTTTTCCCCAACTTAATTGGAATTGTCTGAAACAAGTATAAAAGTCTGGGCAGTATATTCATTTTAATAGTTTATATTCTCCCTATTAATGATAGCTGCAAATTCTCCCATTTTGTTAGGTCTGTCGCTATCTGTTGTTTAAGCTTATCATAATTATTCTCCTTAAGAGTACCACATCTTGCTGTCAAATGTATTCCCAAATATTTAACCTTACTCGTGACCTGCATCCTTGATACTTCCGCCAATTCTTCTTTCTGTTTTTTTTAACGTATTTTTTGTCAACATCTTCGTTTTGTCTTTATTTATTTTCAAACCAGCCACTTTCCCAAAATCTCCTATTTTATCTATCAATTTGTTCACGGATTGAAGTGGTTCTTCCAAGATAAACATCAGGTCATCAGCAAATGCTTGCAATTTATATTCTTGATTTTGAATTTTCATTCCTTTTATTCCTTTTTCTTCTCTGATATTTCTGTTTAGTACTTGTAGTGTTAACACAAACAACAATGGTGACAATGGACAACCTTGTCTCATTCCTTTTTGTATTTCAATAGATTCTGTCATCTCTCCATTCATCATTATTTTGGCTGTTTGGTTGTAATATACAGTATAGCTTCTATACGTTGAACAAATTTCTCTCCAAAGCCCATCTGTTTCAATTGTAGTATCATATCATAAATTGCCAGTTCACATTGTCAAAGGCTTTCTGTGCATCTAAAAACATCAAGGCCATTTGCTTTTCTGGGTGCGCATCGTAATATTCCAATGTATCCAAAATTATCCTCAAATTATCTCTAATCTGCCTTTTTGGCAGAAATCCATTTTGGTCCAGGTGTATAAAATTATTTAGATATCTTTTAAGTCCTTCTGCTAGTATTGTAGCGAAGATTTTATAGTCTGAGTTTAACAAGGATATTGGCCTATAGTTTTTGACTTGTTGTAGATCAGTAAATCTTTTGGAATAAGTGTAATATATGCTTCTAAGCATGAGTTGGGTATTTTCTTCTGTAACATTACTTCATTCATAATTTCTAGTAATGGGAGAATCAGTGATTCCTGCAAAGTCTTATAATATTCCGCCGGTAGTCCATCTGGACCTGGTGCTTTCCCACTTTTTTGTTTTTTAATAGCCTCTGTCAACTCCATCATTGTTATATTCCCTTCTAACATCATCTCAACATCTTTTGGAATCTGAGGTAAATTCACCTTATGTAAATATTATTTAATATTTTCCTCTTCTATCTTTTCTTTTTCATATAATTTTTTATAATAGTCTTGTACAATGTTCTTCTTTTCCACATTTCCAAAGCTAATTTGTCCTTGACCATCTATTAGCTGTGTTATTTTCCTTGAGCTTCTTTCTTTTTTCAATTTATATGCTAGCCATCTGCCTGGTTTATTAGCATCTTCAAAATATTTCTGTTTAGCATTCCTGATTTTTTGTGCTAGCTCTTCTTTCTCTAATAATCCCATTTTATGTTTAATCATATCCGTTTTCATTTTAATGTCTTTTTTTTTTTGGTGGGAACTTCTGCAGTTCTTTTTCCAATGTCTTATAGTCATCCTCTAAAGTTTTATATGCTTGCCTTTTCTTAATATTTCTTTTCCTTGTATAGTCAATAATCAGGCCTCTGGCATAAACTTTCATGGTATCCCATCGATTCTGCAGTGATGTATCCTCTTTTCTATTTTCTTTATTTAAAAAAAGCTAATTCTTTCTCCATTTTCTGTAGGAAATCCTTTTCTTTTAATATTGTAGTGTTTAAAGTCCATCTGGACCTTCTCCTTTGTCCTTTCCAGCTCATCATCATTGGATTATGATCTGCCCAGGTATTAGCCTCTATGGCTATTTCTTCTATGTTCGAGGTCAAGTCCATTGTCAACCATATCATATCTATTCTGGACCATGATAAATGTCTATTGGAGTAAAAAGTATATTGTCTATTTTTTGCATTTCTTTCTCTCAATATATCTTTTAAGTTTATTTCCTCTATCATCTTAAAAAAAGATTTCGGCAAAGTTTTCCTACTTTGTTTTGTTGTCTTTTGTGTATTATAGTCCATTTTCTCATCTACTATTCATTGAAGTCTCCCATCATACAGATGTTTTTGTAGTCCAGCTCTATTAATTTCAAATGTAATTTTCTATAAAAGTTTTCTTGATTGTCACTAGGAGCATATATCACTGTTAACAATATTTTCCTGTTATTGTCTGTTATTTCCACCATGGAGAATTTGTCCTTCTCCATCTTCATAAATTTTTTCCACTAATATTGTATCTTTAATGTACAAAACCACTCCTCTTTTCTTACATTGTGGCAGTGAAGCAAATAATTTCCCTAGTTTGGGCTGTACCAAAAGTGATTCATGCTGCTTTTTAATATGCACTTCTTGTAAACAAATTATATCCATTTTCAATTTCTCCAATTTGTGAAATATCTTTCTTCTTTTAGTTGCTATATTAAGTCCATTTATATTTATTGTAATTAATTTTTTCTCCTCCATGTTTATACTTTATGTGTTGGTTTTATTGATCTATTAGGTCTCAATTCACGTTGTTCTTTGTATTCTATAGCACCTCCTGCTGCGCCTTCTAGTGCGCTCTCCTCCTTTCCCATCATCAGGAGATCCTCTTCTTCTAGTTGGAGCAGTGACTCTTCCCTTCTTGGCTCAACATCATTTTCTCTTAGATATTCCACAAGAAATGCTTTAGCTTTGTCAATTGAATCTATTTTAAATCTTTGCGTTTGCCATGTAAACACCAATCCTTCTGGTATCAGCCATCTGTAGTTCACTCCTTTCTGGAGCAATATTTTTGTCAAAAATTGATACTCTCTTCTCAGCTCTCTTTCTCTTCTTGGTATTTGCTTCAGCACCGTAATTTCCTTGCTCTTGTATTGTAACGCCTTCTCTTTTGCTATCTGCAATATTTGTGCTTTGATTGATTTTTTGGTAAATCTTATGTGGACTTCTCTTGGTAGTTTATTTCTCATTGCATATCTAGTATATACTTGGTATATTTCATCAACGCCATCAAACACTTTTTCTTTAGAAATTTCTAGAGCTCCTGCAAGAATTTCTATCATTTTTTCTGCCAAATTTTCTCCTTTTTCTTCCTCCACATTTTGAAATCTTAAGTAGAATCTGATTTATCCATCTCCCATCCTAAGATGCTTCTATCACGTTCAACTTCTTCTAATCTATAATCCATATCTCTGATTTTTTTATCTCTTTGTTCCTCTTTTTCTTCAATTTTTTCAAGTCTGTCTTCATATTTCTTCATCATCTGTTGTATATTCTCCACTTTTTCATCTGTTTTCTCTATTTTGGATTTTATATCTTGTATTCCTTGCAAAATCATCTGCATTGTCGCATCTTTTTCTTTCTCACGTTCTTTCTCTTTTTCCTGCTGAATCATTGTCTGTATTGATCGTTGTCCTCCCGCTGGTGATGAAGAAGGGGTCCATCCAGCAGAACTAATAACTGCTGCTTTTTTGCTCATTTCTATAAGTAATCCAACTCGACACAGTAAGGTAATATATCTTCAGGTTCTTCTCAACCCTAATCCGTTTTGTAGATGGCAGGAGATTACAAAAGGATAAAAAGAAAAA
The DNA here is from genome assembly GCA_022577455.1 of Arizona elegans. Lineage (NCBI taxonomy): Eukaryota > Metazoa > Chordata > Lepidosauria > Squamata > Colubridae > Arizona > Arizona elegans. Next base: position 27,916,636 of record JAKOOJ010000007.1, on the reverse strand, counting down.
GAAAAACAGAAAAGAAACCAAAAAAGGGAAAAAAGGAAAGTGCAGCAAAGCGGGGAAAAAAACCCTCAAAAAAACCCAACACTCTTCAGGCTCTTGTGTGCCCTAATCCAATCATCTGAGATAGCCAAAAACAAATTCAGGTAAAAATCCCCAATCAGCAAGTGAGAAAGAAAAAGAAAAAAGAAAAGAAAAAAGACCAAAGGAGAAAAAGAACAAGTTTCTTCAGACTCTTGTTTGTCTTAATCCAATTGTGTAAAGTAGCCAAAAACAAATTCAAATAACAATCTCCAATCAGTAAATTATAAAGATAAAAAGAAAAAAAAGATTCTTCAGGCTCTTATGTGCCTTAATCCAATTAAGAAAACATTTATTGTGAAGGAATAAAAGAATAAAAGAAAAAGAAAAAAAGGGAGAAAAAATGTATGTATATATCTGTTCCAATGTTTTAAAAATAAAAATATTAGTGAAGTGGAAGAGTAGGGCTAGAGAGGGAAAGAATTTCCATCTTATATAAAAGTCCACAACTGTGTAACATTCAGAATTTCTTTCTTGTGCACACTTAATCTAACAGCTCCCTTTTCCAAAGCCGCTGTTATTTTCTTCTTTCCAGTTTTAATCGCCTTTCAACAATGCTTTTCTCAGCAAGACACCTGTATAAACAGACTTGTAGACACTCTTTGATGTCCTTTTTAAATTTTATCTGTAAATTAGCCAATTGACCTTGAAAAATGCTACTTTTTTCCCCTTTCCCCTCAGTTAAAAAAAAATAAAAAGAAGGTACAATGTTTCAATCCACTAAATGGCAATGTCTCTTATTTCTTCCACTTTCACTTCTCCTTTCAATTAGCAATATAGCAGATACAATATTAAAAAAAAAAGTCTGCCAAAAACAAAAATGACAAATCTAGTTCCAAAATTAGTAATCTCAATCAACATCAAAAATTTAATATTTAAGCAGATAAAAAAGTAAGCCTCTTTTCCAGTCCAGTCCAGTCAAGTTTAAAGTAAAACTTTCCACAGATGTCCACACATAGGAATAGTTTATATTTTAGGAAAATTAACCTAAATTCAGGCTCAATTCTGCCGCTGAATTACTTCTATATTAAATCCTTGTTGCATTTGCTCTTCAGGGTGTTTTTAAAATCAAATTAGAAAAAACTCTCACCAGATCGTAACACTTTCACTCATTCTCTTCCGTTCGGGGCTGTCCCAACTTCAGCAGCTTAATGGCTGCCTCTTCAGCGCCGGAAAAAAGAGCTTCTCCTGGATTAACCAGGGACTTTGCGGTGTCCCTGGGATCAACAGAATGTGCCCTCCTCTATCACTGTCTCAACAGGACAGTGAGATCCAATTTGGATGGTCCCACAGTGGAGATATCGGCAGTAGTTCCGGAGCCCCAAAAACTTCCGTCTCATTGCGACGCCAGCCCCACCCCCCAATTCGCATAAAATTTCTTAATGATTTCTTTTTTGGCCTCTTTACTATGTTGAATTTTTCCTTTATCGTCTTTCAATTGGTATATCGTTCTTTTTTTCTGTTCTTTCTTCAGTTTATAGGCTAGCCATCTGCCCGTTTTATTTGCGTGTTCGAAATAGTTTTGTTTCGTCATTTTTATTTTTGGGGCTAGTTCTGTTTGGTTTATCAAATTCAATTTATGCTTAATCATTTTCCATTCTTCTCTTATTGTTTTGTCCTAGGGCTTTTCCTGGAGTTTTTGTTCTATTTGTTTTAGGTCTTTCTCTAATTTCTCTAATTGTTTTTTCTTCTCTTTATTCTTTTTGCTCGTATATGTTATTACTAGGCCCCTTATATATGCTTTTGAAGTATCCCATGTGTTTTGTAAGGAGGTTTCCTCTATTTTATTTATCTGAAAAAATATTTTTACTTCCTTTTCTAACATCAAATTAAATTCTTTTTCTTTACATATTCTTTGGATCATCATCCATCTCTTACGTCTTCTTTCTCCTTTCCAGTTTATGAATAGTGGGTTGTGGTCTGCCCATTGGTTTGTGCCTACCTCAATTTTTTCTACTTCTATTTTGATATTTGGGTCATCCATGCCATATCCAATCTTGACCAGGAATTATGCGGATGGGAGTAAAAGGTGTATTGGGCCTGAAAACCTGATAGGGGCATTGCCAAGAGAAAGATGAGAGACATGAGACTGAACAATGCAGAAGAGCTGAAGGCCACTATTGAAGCATTCTGGTCTTCCATAACACCTCAGCAGTGCCACAGGCTGATAGCATCCATGCCATGCCGCATTGAGGCATGGATGCAATTCTTGCAATTCTTGTGCTATCTCAGTCATTTTGCATTTTCTCATTCTTTATTAATAGAAAGTTTCCTATACAGGTAGACTTTGACTTACAACAGTTTGTTTAGTGACTGTTCAAAGTTACAACAGCACTGAAAGAAGTGACTTATGACCATTTTTCATAGTTATCTTTGTAGCATCCATGTGATTATGTAATCAAATTTCAGATGCTTGGCAGCTAGTTCATATTTATTACCATTGCTGTGTCCCAAGGCAACTTTTTGGCAAGTCAATGGGGAGGCCAACTTCACTTAACAACCATGTTAGTAATTTATCAACTATAGTGATCTACTTAACAAGTGTGGCAAGAAAGGTTGTAAAATGGGGCAAAATTCACTTAACAAATAACTCACTTAACAACAAAAATTTTGGGCTAAATTGTGGTTGTTAACTCAAGGACTACTTGCATACAGAGAATTGGTGCTTTAACACATTGAGAAAGTCCCAGTTCATTCTCTGACCTTATTAAAAATTTATTAAAATTTACCTTCAATTCATTTCTCAATTACAGCCATAGCACAGGCATTTTTTCCTTCTCTACAAATGTAGAAATCAGGGTCCAGTCATTTGCAAAGAGTGAAGATGTCTCTCCTCCTTCGCAGCATTTATTGCTTTTTGTACAGTTTTTTACAAGCAGAAAAGGCAAACCAGCAACAGCATTTTAATTGGTAGATACTATTCGCCCCCCTTAAGATGCCATCATCCTGATGGTGAAGGCAAGGTGATCTAATGCAGACCAGAGCCAGAATGAGATTATACAGGCAAGCAAGATACAAGGCATCTGAGACGCAGCAGTGTGCTGCACACAGCCCGACACCATGACCTTGAATCAACCTCTATATCTCACACTGTTTTGTTTTGTTTGTCAGGGCATCATAATCAGGAGAGGAATATCCCTGCAGTTGCTTATACAAGGCATAAACCTGACCCTGAGGCAAAGTGGGAGGGGGTTTGGAGCAAAATGCATTAATTACATATTACAAAAAGAAGGAAGACACTGAACAAAACAGCATCCACCAATCAAAATGGCACAAATGATGACTGAATAATATAGGATATTTCCCAATAAGCCTGTAGGTAGCCAAGACCAAAGGCTTTCCCACCAAGATCCTAAAGTGTCAATTTTTAAATCAGAGGCCAAATTGTGTAAAATGTTAAGTTGATGCTGAATGTTCCGTGAGTCCTCTGAAATGTTAAAGCAACAAAGTCCCTCAAAACTTTCACAACCCAAATGTTGACATAGAAGCAAATAATCAACAGCAGCGCGATTTTGAAGAATAGCTTTTCTAAAAGCTTGCAGCTCATGGTTGATTGCTGAAGAAGTGGCATTAATGGTTTTTGCTAAATTACATGCAATAGAATTAATATTAAGGTGAGCATGAACAGCAAGTGCTGGCACACCCACCATAGATACAGCCAATGCTACGTATTCTGCTTGATTAAGTAAAGCTATTTCAGAATCACAAGTGTCATCTAGGGTGTCCCAATGCTGAATACGGTCGAATGAAGTTGTTGTTTAGAAAGCAAAACAGGAATCAACCAGTTAAGACAACATTGAGCTTTGCTAATATTAGCAGGAATATAATTAAAGGTTTCTTGGCCACATGTAAAAAACCACCCTTGCAGTAGCCAAACATGGGCAAAATTAAAGGAAGTCTCTTCAAAAACTGTACAGCTTAAGACAGGTGAACTAACGCGAAGACAGTGAGGTTTTTTGCTTGAAGAAGTACAATTAACTATTTTTACATGTTACATTTTCAGGGACTGCTACCACTGGAGTATGTAAATCGATTGCGTTAGGGGGTGGATAATATGCAGCTACCCCCAATTAGCTATAGTCTTATAGTTAAAGTTCCCTCCTAACAAATATCCACTCAAGCCAGTAAAGTTTTGAATTACTGCATCAGGGGTACAGACAGGGATTAAACATGTAGAAAGCAAATTTTCCATATCATAGGCTTCAGACAAACCAAAGACATCCGTTTTTCTGATGTTTGCTAGCGGCACCCATAGGTTTTGTTTCATTCATTGTTTGACCGAATGTTTGGGTGGGATGACAGCTGCTGTTGCTAAAGTACAGCTATTAACAATCAAACACAAGCAAATTACGGCTAAGGAATTAGCAATTAAAACCGCAAAAATGGCAGCGCACAAATTCCTGGGTGTTTGTTCGACTTGTTGCTGCTGCAGTACTGCCTGTGCTTTGGTGGTCAAATTCTTCACATCTCCCCATGTCACTGGACAACTGGCACAACGGGATCAGATTGGTCGCTGCGCCATCTGTAGAGTCACCTTTTCGTTTTCTGGGATCGGATTCAGGGGTTGGTGCCACAACATCCTTGGTTGGGTGAACACAACGCGCTGGGATTCACAAAGGTCATGTGGGGGCAAGCACAGCAGCATAGCCTCACCCCCAAGTAATCAGTGGGACTGGTCCGAACCATGTTTTGTCTGGTAATGCCCGATAATATACTAGAGGGGGAGGCAAACTTGTTTTTTGTTGAAAATGTCTCTGATAGGTGGTCGAATTAGAAATTTAAAAATTCAATTAGTTTAAAGTGAATAATACTTCTGTAACCTGTTGTGTTACCCATGACAAATTTGGTACCCGAGAGCCCTCTTTTTTTATTTGTTTGTGAAGGCAGTCCTTAAAGGACCGATTAGAACACTCCACAATGGCTTGACCCATTGAATTATAGGGTAGACCATGAGTAAGAACAATATTCCAGGTTGTACAAAATTGCAAAAAAGCCTGTGAAGAATAGGCAGGCCCATTATCCATTTTTAAAGAAGAGGGCTTGCCCAAAGCCGTAATAGCTGAAAAAAGATGAGAAATAACATGATTAGCTGTTTCCCCTTGTGGAGGCATAGCCCAAATTGCTCCAGAATAGGTATCAATAGTATACGGCATTGGTCGCATTGGTGGATGATCTCTGGAGGGCTCGGGATAGAGGTTGCTCCTCTATCCTGGTCCTATTAGATCTCTCAGCGGCTTTTGATACCATCGACCATGGTATCTTACTGCACCGGCTGGAGGGGTTAGGAATAGGGGGCACTGTGCTTCGGTGTTTCTCCTCCTTCCTCTCTGACCGTTCGCAGTTTGTGTTGGCAGGGGGGCAGAGGTCGACCTCGAGGCACCTTATTTGTGGGGTGCCGCAAGGGTCAGTCCTCTCACCCCTTCTGTTCAACATTTATGTAAAACCGCTAGGCGAGATCATCCGTGGTTTTGGGGTGAGTGTTCATCAGTATGCTGATGACACACAGCTATACACCTCCACCCCAGACCACCCCAATGATGCCCTTGCTGTGATGTCCCATTGCCTGGAGGCCGTGCGGATCTCGATGGGGAGAAACAAGCTCAGACTCAACCCCTCCAAGACCGAGTGGCTGTGGCTTCCGGCGTCCCGGTATAGTCAGCTAGTACCATCACTGACAATAGGGGATGAGATCTTGCTCCCTACAGAGAGGGCCCGCAACTTGGGTGTCCTCCTGGATTCACGGTTATCTTTAGAAGATCATTTGACGGCCATGGCCAGGGGTGCCTTTTATCAGGTTTGCCTGATCCACCAATTGCATCCCTTTCTGGATTGGGATGCCTTGCACACGGTCACTCATGCCCTAGTTACCTCCCGTATGGACTACTGTAATGCTCTCTACATGGGGCTCCCCTTGAAAAGCACTCGGAGGCTCCAACTGGTCCAGAATGTAGCCGCGCGGGTGATTATGGGCGCAGCTTGTTACGCCCATGTAACACCTCTCCTACGCGAGCTGCACTGGCTCCCGGTGGTCTTCCGGGTGCGATTCAAGGTGTTAGTTATCACCTTTAAAGCGCTCCATGGCTTAGGACCTGGGTACCTACGAGACCGTCTTTTGCCACCAATAGCCTCCCACCGACCAGTTCGTTCTCACAGGGAGGGACTACTCAGGGTACCGTCAGTCAAATTATGTCGACTGGCGACTCCCAGGGGGAGGGCCTTCTCTGTGGGGGCTCCAATCCTTTGGAATGAACTGCCCCCAGAGATACGGAATATCCCTGATCTCCGTGCTTTCCGCCGTGCCCTCAAGACCTTGATGTTCCAACAGGCGGGGCTAAACATACGAACATGTCAATGATTTTTTAAATGTTATCTAATTCTGGGTTTTATTTAATTGACCAAACTAAGTAATAATTTTAATTAGCAATTTTATGATGTTTGTGTGTCTATATGTTTCTTGACTGTACACCGCCTTGAGTCCTACGGGAGAAAGGCAGTATAGAAATATAAATAAATAAATAGATAGATAGATAGATAGATAGATAGATAGATAGATAGATAGATAAATGAATATATTTCCAGCGAGCCAAAGAGGGAACATGGGTAACATCCATTTGCCATAGTTGATTAGAGGCAAAACCACGGGGATTAACTCCCATGTCCCCTGAGGGGGATGCCCCAGAACATTGGAGACAGGATGAAATAATTTGTTTAGCTTGATCTAGTGGCAAGCTTGTGCCAGCCCCATGGCATTTTGATGGAAAAAAGAATGACTAAAAAATGGATCTGTGAACAAAGTGAGTTAAAACATGAACAGCAGCATCAGCGTGACTGTTGCCTTCAGAAAGAGGACAAGGAAGGGATGAATGACTGTGTATGTGAGAGACAAAGTACAAATGTTTCCAGTCTTATAGCAATTGCTGCAAAGTGAGAAATAGGGCCATAAGATTGGAGTCAATCCTAGGCGTGATATAAGCATCTGGAAGATTAAAAATAAGTTGATACACATACTGAGAGTCAGAGATCAAATTAAAAGGCTGTTGGGAAAATGTATGGAAAGCTAAGATAGCAGCAGACAATTCTGAGCATTGTGGTGAGGATTGCACTGTGGTGTAGGACACTTTTCAGGTATCATCATGAGGATCCTTGTAAGCAATCACTCCTCTCATTTGTTCTCCATCAGAAAAAACAGTCAGAGCTTGCGATAATGGAGAAGGAGAAAGCAGTGGGCGGACAGGAAAGGAGGAAGTCATTAAACAAGTAAACCGAGGATCTTTAGGCAAATAATATGAAATGCAACCAACATAGTCAGTTAAAGTGACAAATAAATTATTCTGAAAATAAAAGTGAAAGTCAGATTTTGGAATAGGAAAAACAATATTTATTAAATCAGTCCCATTTCTATAACAAGGTTGAGTGCGCCCCAAGGTTATAATTTCAGCAATGGCTTGGATAAATGGCAAAACATTTTGGGATGGTGTATGGGATAAATAAAGCCATTCAATACAATATACTTTTTGCTTTTCTAAAACAGTCAATACTCCCGTGGGCAGCTTACTAGTAGGGAATATTAAAAGAGTTAACTGACAATCTCTATGAGGGATATGATCTACAAACTGAGTACTCAACATATCATTAATTTTCTTGACTACAGCGAGTATTGCAGGCAAAACTATAATGAGGTCTCCAGTGTAAGGATCGCCTCTCCTTCCAACTTAAGAAAGTATGAACTCTTGAAATGTAGTTGTTCAAAAGGATTCTTTTATTAAGCAGAAGTGAAAGCCATCCAGCTAAAGCACAATCTGAATACCTTTAGGCAAAGCAGTAGGATTAAAGTGGTAGAGACCCCTCCCTTTAAGTCAGAATGCAGATTTTAGCCAATACACAAGTGTGAAGATGTTTTCTTTACTATTTCTTTTGAGAACCCGAACAAACATGCATTCCCACCACTACCCTTTAAAGTGAGACAACCAGAGCGTCTTTGGAAGGAGTAGTTCAACTGCTACTGGATTGATGATTCTAGTGATGGGGAAAGGTCCAATGAACTTTGGCCCTAGTTTCTTTGATGGTTGTAATGATTTCAAGAATTTTGTAGATAAGTATACTCTGTCTCCAATATGAAAAGGTTTGGGTTCCATCCTTTTCTTGTCAGCTTGAATCTTAAAAGCTTTTCTAGCTTCTTGTAAGGCTAATCTAACCACTGGCCATGTGTTTTGCAAATTATCCATCCACTCATTAAGTGAGGGGATGATGGGTTCTTCTGTGGGTAGTTCAGGCATGGGGCTGAAATCCTGGCCTGTTGCTACTCTAAAAGGGGTAAAACCAGTGCTTGAATGTACAGCATTATTAAACGCAACTTCAGCAAAAGGCAAAAGTTCGGTCCAGTTATCCTGTTGAAAAATAATGAAACATCTTAAATATTGTTCTAGCACCAAGTTCAAAATTTCAGAATTACCATTAGTACAAGGATGAAAGGATGTGCTCAACCCCTGGCCAGTACCAAGTAAGCCCAAAAACACCCTCCAAAAGTTAGAGGTGACTTGAGCCCCTCTGTCGAGATGATCCTTTGTGATCCACCATGAAGTCGATAAATGTGTATTAGGAATAATTTGGCTAAACTTTTAGCAGTTGGGATCTTTTGGCAGGGTATAAAATGTGCCTGTTTTGAAAATAGGTCTGTCACAACCCAAATAACAGTATTTCCCTCACTGTTTGGCAATTCCACAATGAAATCCATAGCAATCTCTCTCCAAGGCGCTGAAGGTTCAGCTACCTTCTGCAATAGACCTGGGGATTTTCCCTGGCGTCTTTTTGCTGCTACACAAATGGGACAGCTAGCTACATAGCTTTCTATGTCCTTTTTTAGTGATGGCCACCAAAATTGTCTTTTAATCAGGTGTAAAGTTTTCACAAACCCAAAATGTCCAGCTAATTTGGAGTCATGGCACCGTACCATTAAGCATAGTCTTTGGCTTGCAGGGACATACAACTTCCCCCCCACCCAAGCCAAGTCTTCTTTCATCAGACAGCTGGATTTGTTGTTCAAAAACCATTCATCAGTGGCCAATGCTTGTTTAAAATTTTGGGTGATGTCATTGTCTGTCACTGTTTCTTGTTTTTCCTGGGATCTGGTGACTACTTTAGCGGCTAGTTGATTGTTTTGTACTATAGGTTTGATTACGTCTGACTTTGCATTGCAGTTTTCTATTGTATTGCAGTTTTCTGAATAGCGCATCCACCAGAAAGTTCCACCCCCCCGCCCCGGGAGACATTTTAGAGTAAAATCAAACCGTTTAAAGTACTGAGTCCATCGTATTTGTTTTGGGGAGAGTTTCCTTGGGGTCTTTAGGGCTTCTAGATTTTCAGTCCAGACTTCAGAAGGGGTCTTACTGCCTTCTAGGAAGTGCCGCCAGGTTAACAATGCCCAATGAACTGCATAAGCCTCTTTCTCCCAAATAGCCCACCTTTGCTCAGTCTCATTCAACTTTTTGGATGTGTAAGTGCAGGGTCTTGCTCATTCTTCTGAAGCAGGACCGCTCCTATTGCCACATCACTGGCATCTGCTTGTATGACAAATGGTTTCTCCGTGTCTGGGTGTTTTAGAATTGGTTCTGCCGAGAACAGCCGTTTAAGTTTTTCAAATGCCGCCTGGCATTCCATAGTCCAGTTCAATGGTTGCTTTGGTTTAGGGTTGTCCTCCCCCTTTGTTTTTAAGAGCTTGGTGATGGGGAGGGCAATCTGAGCGAATGCAGGGATAAACTGGCGGTAAAAGTTGGCAAACCCCAGGAAGCTCTGTAACTGTTTACGTGTGCATGGAGGGTCACAATCAAGTACAGCCTGCACTTTTAGAGGATCCATCTCAACCCCCTGGTGCGAAATGCTGTATTCCAAATAGTCAATCTTCTCTTGGTGGAATTCACATTTGGAAAGTTTGGCATAAAGTTTGGCAGCGCGGAGTTTGTTTAAAACTGCCCTGTCTAGTTTTACATGTTCTGCTTTGGTCTCGGTATAGATTAAAATGTCGTCCAAATAGACCAGAACCCCCTTATATAAATGCCGATGCAGCACTTCATTTATTAACTGCATAAATACTGCAGGAGCTCCTTGCAACCCAAAGGGGAGCACCTTGAATTGGTAGCAGACGAGGGGGGTGTTAAATGCTGTTTTCCACTCATCCCCTTCCTTAATTGTGACACAGGAGTAAGCCTCCCTTAAGTCCAGCTTTGAAATTTTTTTCCCTTTAACGAGGTGTGCTAATGTATCTTTCATACGGGGGAGAGGATACATGTTCTGCACACTGATCGCATTAAGGGTATGAAAATCAACACAGAGGCATTTTGAGCCATCTTTTTTCTCTCTAAACAGCACAGGAGTTGCAACATTTGGTCGGGCTGGCTTGATGAAACCCCTTGCTAGGTTTTTGTCAATGAATGTTCTCAGCTCTTCCAACTCCCTCGGTGACATGCTGTACATCTTGGGTTTAGGGAGTTTTGTGCCAGGTAAGATTTCTATTGCACAGTCAGTGGCGCGGTGGGGGGGAGCTCATCTGAGTCTTTTTCGCTAAAAACCTCAGCTAAATCCTTGTATTCTATGGGTATGGTCTCAATTGGTGTGGCGTGACCAGGCATGGCTGTTTCTCGATTCTCTGCTCCCTCAGTTCCTTTATGTGGATACTCAGCAAAAGTCACCTTCTTCTGAAATTTTATGATGCCTTGTTTCCAATTGATTTGTGGGTTCCATTTTTTTAGCCATGCAAGGAACAGAACCAACGGCCATTCCATGCCAGGTGCCACTATAAAGGTAAGCCTTTCTTCGTGGCTTCCATATGTAGAGGCACGGTGGCCAGAGAAGCTGGCTCCCCTCCTGCTATTGACCCATCTAGTTGGCAGAAAGCAATGGGGGTTTTCAGCTTTCTTACGTTAACCCCTAACCTCCCTACTAAGGTTGGGCTGATCAAACAATGGGTGCACCCTGAATCCACTAGAGTGGAGATACTTATCTCCCTGTCTTGGTTTGGGATGAATAGTCTTAAGGGGAGGGTAAGTGGTTTAATAGGTTTGCTTACCAGTGATTCATCATCTGGATCACTTCCGAATGAGTGTGATTCCTCCTGTTCAGATGCCAGGATTTCCTTCCCAAAGAGGGGAGGGGATGGAACTTTTGTGGTCTGCCTGCTCCTCAGAGCAGTCTCCTTCCCATGCTGACCTGGTTTTGCAGGACCCTACCCTGGTGGGTGGTTCCAGGCGGGTATTTGCAAATGACACTCTGCAGCTCGGTGCCCTTCTTTTCCACACTTGAAACAGGCTGAAGATCTCGGAGAGAATGCGGTTTGTGGTTTGAGGGGCTCTTGCTTCCATTGGGGTGAGGATTTCTTCCATGCTTGTCCCGCTCGATACTGGTTTCTGGCCATATTGATCTCAGCTTTGGCGGTGACAAAGCACTCATGTAGGTTGTTAGGTGCCCCTCGGGCCACGCAGGCATTGTATAGATCATCACTCAGCCCATCCTTGAAACAGCTCACCAAAATATATTCCAGCCAGTGCACACGACACGCGAGGTCCCGGAATTCTTCAGTATACTTTGCTACTGGCCGTTACCCCTGCTTCACCACCTTAATGCAGTCACGTGCTTTGCGATCTGCCAGGGGGTCCTCAAATCGACATCACAGGGCGATCATGAAACGGTCAAAATCCTGCAGTTCTGGTGCGTTGGTGTTAGGTAGGGTCACCATCCATCTGGCCGTGGCACCCTCTAGGGCTAGGGTCACAACTCGGACTCAGGAGCCTTGGGTTTGGAAACCATGCCCATACTCCTGCATGTAGGTTAGCACATGTGCCACAAAGAATCCTAATTGTTGCGGATTCCCATCAAACTTCACCCCAAGGGGGGGGAGTTTCTCTTTCCAGTTGAGGAGCCCGGGGTTGGTTGGGAATGGGCGCCGGTGTGCATGCTGCCTGGGGGGAGGTTTTTCTGGGTCTTCTCCCACTGCTGCTGCGCCCTCTGCTTGATAGGCAGGCTCCAGAGGGAGGGTGCCTCCCATGGCATCATTTGCGACTGCTGCCCTTTCAGCGCTCTTTGGTTGTTGTCCTGGCTCCCTTCGGATGTTGAGATTTTCCAAAGTTTCCATAACCAATTGAGTTATATGCCTCTTCAGATAGTCCTCCCTCAGGGATGCTTTTGTCAGTCCCCCCTGGTCAGTAAGGGCTTCTAGTTCCAGTTTCCACCCTGGTTTTCGGTTGCCACGGTTGAAGGTGACTCCTCTGGTTCTCTCATCCAAGCCACCTTCCTTCTGATGCCAATTGACCAGCGGGGCTTTTCTGGATTCCCTAGGGTTACCTCATCCTCTCCGATGGGGTGCACGAGACAGGCATCTGACTGGGTGGTGGTGGCTGTCTCTCCCCAGCAATCAGTTTCTCCCAGCTCTCTGCTTTGTTCAGACATGGTTTGCAAGGTCCCCTCAGTAGAGCGAAGATTGCTTCTCTGGGTTGACTGTTTTGCAGATTGTGCTTTCTGTAAAGATCGCCTCTCCTTCCAACTTAAGAAAGTACGAACTCTTGAAACGTAGTTGTTCAAAAGGATTCTTTTATTAAGCAGAAGTGAAAGCCAGCCAGCTAAAGCACAATCTGAATACCCTTAGGCAAAGCAGTAGGATTAAAGTGGTAGAGATCCCTCCCTTTAAGTCAGAATGCAGATTTTAGCCAATACACAAGTATGAAGATGTTTTCTTTACTATTTCCTTTGAGAACACGAACAAACATGCATTCCCACCACTACCCTTTAAAGTGAGACAACCCATATGGCTATCATATAAATTCCTGCAGGAAAAGGGAATCTCAGGCCTCCTTGGCGCCAGGATATAGGTTGTAAAATATCTGATGACACAGGCAATGCTAGGAAATCGAATCCAAGTCTCTTCCTTCCTCCACTTGAATGGCAGTATCACTTTTAGGGATCTGACATCCAGGCTGTTTTCCTTTAGTCCAGCGGTTCTCAACCTGGGGGTCGCGACCCCCTTGGGGGTTTAACGGCCATTTCACAGGGGTCGCCAAAGCCCTTTCGCCCCCCCCACATCTTCACTCACCCTCACCCTCTTCCTCTGTTAGATCGCCATTCGCCGTTCACTTACCCCGTCCACTCCCAATCTTTTGTGCCTCCTGAATCCCAGCTGATGACTAGAGGGGAACAAACCGTTTAAATTCTTGCCGCAGCTACAGCTGATCAGTGTTAAAAGAAAACAAATGAGAAGACCAGTGCCTGCAAAAATAGAAAAAAACAACCAGTTTCAGCTTCAGCATAGGTTAATTACCATAAATTGATTTGATCAGCCTCCGGACTCTCAGCTGATTTTCTCTCAGCTGTTTTGCGGAGGGCTCTGTTGCTAGCTACAAAGAGAGGAGCAGATTTTTCCCCCAGCTATGCTGAAAAAACGAAACTGAAAGTAAAGCAGGGTCTTTGCTGCAACGTGACAAAATGAGGCAGAAAGAGATTTCTTTTTCTTTTTCCTCACCAAAAAAGGTAGGTGCAAAACTGCAAACAATGGGAAATTTTGGGCAAAAGAGGAGGTTCAAGATTTTAAAACACAAAAGAAAAAAAGCTCTATTTAACTAGGGAATTGTAATAATTGAGATACTATTAATTGTATGTTGTGTTGAAAGCAGAAATGGTTAAGTTGTGGTTTGGAGGAATATATGGGGGAAATTATTTGGTTTATTATTATTGGTAAATATAATTAATTAATTTGTAAGAAATTGGATTGCATGGAAATAATTGGAATATTCATGTTCATATTGATTAATATACAAAAAAGATATAACTAATTGATTTATATTAAAATGTTGAATTTGTATTAAACAACTGTATTACATAATTACATAATTAGCCAATGTGAGGATGGATATAAAAATAGATGACAATGGGAAGGGGCATAATATAGAATAGAAGGGAAAAATTGAATTTGATTAAGATTAGAGATGAGGATGAAGGGTAATATTGGTTTTTAAAAAAAATAGATGAGGAATAAATATGGCAAAAAGGAAATATAGAAACTGTAAATTTAATTGAAATGACTAAACACTGTTTAAATTTGTGGACCGGCCAAATACTCTGTTCAAAGAAAATACATTGTATGTTTGTATGTGTGTTTCTAATTATTGCTATTTATTCATATTCGTTCTCTTTTATTCTTTAAAGTTTAACAATTCATTCTTTATCTTAATATCTTTATATTTGTTTGGGGTTGGTTTTCTTCCCTTTCATCTTTTTTATTGTACAGCAATCTTTCTCCTCAAACCTACCACCTCTCTCTTTTCTTTCCTTCTTACTTTATCTTCCCCACCTCTTCTCCTTCCTCCTTCCTCTTCCTTTCTCCTCCTCCTCTCTTCCTCCCTCTCTTACCCTCACTCACACTCTATTTTCCCTTCCCTTCCTTCATCCCTCTCTATTGCTGTATCCTTTTATGCATATGGACTACTCAGAGGGCTGAAAAAGTTATTTTTGACTGGTCCTCACACTTTTGACCAGTCCTCGAACTTACGACTGTCCTCACATTTTACATTTTTGCCCTATCTTGTCACCATGGTGAAGAGAAGCAGTTGTGAAATGAGTGACACGGTTGTTAAGAATGCTACAATGGGCATGATGACCAGTCATAAGTGCGAAGACCGGCCAAAAGTGCGAGGACCTGTCAGAAATCACTTTTTTCAGCCCTCTGCGTAGTCCTTTTGTGCACATGGACTACTCAGAGGGCTGAAAAAGTTATTTTTGACTGGTCCTCGCACTTTTGACCAGTCCTCGAATTTACAACTGTCCTCACATTTTACGTTTTTTGCCCTATCTTATTACCATGGTGAAGAGAAGCAATTGTGAAATGAGTGACATGGTTGTTAAGAATGCTGCACGGGCATAAATGTGAGGATGGTCATAAGTGTGAGGACCAGTCAAAAGTGCGAGGATCTGTGAGAAATGATTTTTTTCAGCCCTCTGAGTCGTCCCTATCCACATAGCCATGGCCACCCAGTCACATGACCAGCTAGCCACACCCACTGAGTCACATGACCTCTAAGCCACGTCCACAAAATAAGCCACGCCCACAGAAACGATAGTAAAAAAATTTAGAACCCACCCCTGGTTGGGGGTCACCACAACATGAGGAACTGTATTAATGGGTCGTGGCATTAAGAAGGTTGAGAACCACTGCTTTAGTCAATAAATCAAATAAGGGACTAAGTAAATGTGTAGGCAGAGAAAATTATGGGTGGACCCAATTAATGGTAGCCAGCAATTGTTGCAAATTAACCAAGGAAATAACTTTGGGTAGACTTAAACGGGAAAAAGCCGGAGCAGACTGCAACATTTTATGTCCTAAAAACAGATAAGGAGCATGCAGCTATATTTTTTCTGGGACAATTTGCAATCCATAGACACATAAATCATTTTGTATTTCAGAAAGCCAGTTAGATTGTGTACTGCTCAAAAAAATAAAGGGAACGCAAGCAGAAGACATCTGAGATCTGAATGAATGAAATAGCCGTATTAAATACTTTTAATATTGGGGGTGAGGTGTTGCCCCCCCGTAGACAGGGCGCACAACTTGGGCATCCTCTGGGATTCACGGCTGAGTTTGGAGGGTCATATCACAGCCGTGACCGGGGGGGGTTTGCCCAGGCTCACCTGGTGCGCCAGTTGCACCCATACTTGGACCAAGATGCCCTACACACAGTCATTCATGCGCTAGTCACCTCCTGGATCAACTACTGCAATGCTCGCTACCTGGGGCTTCCCGTGAAGACCACGGGCAGCCCCAGGCCTGACCGCGAGGCTTCAGCTGGTACAGAATGTGGCCATGCGGGTTGCTGCGGGAGGGACCCGATACTCCCATATTACACCTCTCCTGCGCGGCTTGCATTGGTTGACGGTTGCCCTCTGGGTGAGATTCAAGGTGCTGGTGTTAACCTATAAAGCCCTTCATGGCTTAGGCCCAGGCTATTTGTCGGACCACCTGCAACCAGCGTCAACTTCCCATCGCCTGGTGCGCTCTCACAGAGAGGGCCTACTCAGGATGCCGTCGGCTAGACAACCTCGGCTGGCACCCCCAGGGGTAGAGCTTTCTCTGTGAGCGCCCCCACCCTTTGGAATCAACTTCCCTTGGGGCTCCGGTTGGCCCCTGACCTTCGTACCTTTCGCCGTGAATTGAAAACCTGGCTATTTATGTCCCCCAGCCTGGACTGATGGGGTAGTATAATTTAAAATTTTTAAAACTTTTCATATTTTTTGTGTATATTTGTTGATTTTAACAGTTGCTTGGTCAATTGTTGTTGTGAGCCGGAGACTTGGAGGTTGAGACAGGAGACAAGAGGAATGTTCCGGGGGACGACACTGGGAGTGAGTATTCTTTTTCTATCTGGGATTATTATTAAGTGTGTTCGGTGAGTGTGTGAATGTGACAGTATGGGGCTTTCTTGGAGTAAACGTAGTAATAATACTAACACTGAAATACCCTCTATCCCTCCGATATCACCTTTAGGGGAGTTGTTAACTCAATGGACAGAGGATTGGTTGAAGGTTTATACCAAACAGTTGGATAAGGTAGCTATGATAAATTATTGTACTAGGGTGTGGCCAACGTTTATACTGATAAAGCCTAATTATAGGTGGAGTAAGTTTGGGGAGTCTGATCCGTATTGGATAAATGCCCTGAAGAAGGTATTGGAAGGCAAGAAATTTATTTCTCAGTTGCCATATGTTGAACCGTGGTTTCATGTTCAATGGTTTGACCCATTTCCCCCCAGAGAGTCT
Organism: Arizona elegans; assembly: GCA_022577455.1. Lineage (NCBI taxonomy): Eukaryota > Metazoa > Chordata > Lepidosauria > Squamata > Colubridae > Arizona > Arizona elegans. Next base: position 27,899,770 of record JAKOOJ010000007.1, on the reverse strand, counting down.
AGAGAGTTGTATGGGGAAGAGGAGAAAAGGTGGGACCCTTTGGCTTATGCTACATGCCCGCCGTTACCTCCTCCATATAACCCGAATGCTGTTGGGGCAGTGGGTGGCTTAGCTGAGGCAGCTGCTGCTGGGAGCAGAGGGGGAGTATCTTCAACAGCACGGCGATATCAACAGGTTAAGAGGGAGTCGGAGGAATTACCAGCACCTGTAAGACCTCCTTCCCCTCGGAGGACACGTTTACAAACTAAGAAAATGTTGCCTTTAAGGGAGATGCCAAATGGTTTAACTGGTGCGGGTCTTCCAGTGACAACATTTGTAAATGTGCCCTTAACATCTTCAGATTTGAGAAATTATAAGAGTAATATGCCGTCTTTGCAAGCGGATCCGATTAAGTTATCAGAATCATTGGATCTGTTTTTGGGGCCCAATTTGTATACGTATGCTGAGCTACAGCATACTTTGGGTTACCTGTTCTCCCCTGAGGAGAGGTCACAAATATGGAAGGCGGCTATGGCCTATTGGGATAAGACCCAGGTCGGGGCTGCCCAACCCGTGGCTGCAGAGACAAAGTTTCCATTAGCAGATCCTGGTTGGAATAATAACAACGTAGCTGACCGGGGGCAAATGGAAGACCTGAAGAGAATTATACTTCAGGGGATTAAGACAGCTGTACCTCAAGGAAAGAATTTAACTAAAGCTTTTGAGGTGGAACAGCTGCGGGATGAAACACCTTCAGTGTTTCTGGAACGTATTAAGGACAATTTGAATAAGTATTCTGGTCTTTCTCCTGAAACGCCAGCTTATGAGTCCTTAATGAAAATGCAGTTTGTGACAAAGGCATGGCCAGACATCAAGAAGAAGATACAGAAAATTGATGACTGGGCTGGGTCTGATATTACCGCTCTGTTGAAGGAGGCTCAAAAAGTGTATGTCAATAGGGAGGAAGCAAAGACTAGGCAGAAGAGTCAAATGATGGTGTCAGTAATGAAGGCTGCAAATAAACCAACAGATAAGAAAGAAGTGATAGGGAGAGGAAGAAGTTTTGGTAAGAACCCGTCTACTGCATTGAAACAGCGCCCTGGGATAGGAAGAGGGTTTCCACAGTTGAGAAGGCCTGGGGTTAGTGGCCAGGAAAGTAGGAAATGTTTTGCGTGTGGCAAGGAAGGGCATTTCGCTAGAAATTGTCCAGAGAAAAGGAGGTCCCAGAGGATGGAACCGTGCCTCTATACCCTTATGGGAGAAGAGGATGATTAGTGGGGTCAGGGGCTTTTGATAGAGGGATCCCACCAAGAGCCCTTGATAAATTTGTTAGTGGGACCAGAGGAAGAGGAATATGTGTTTTTGATAGACACAGGAGCAACTAGAACTTCTATTTGTAAAATACCTAATGGAGTGCATCAAACAGGTGCAACCATTAAGATAAGGGGTGTTCAAGGAATACCTTTTGAAGTGCCATTATTGAATAATATGACTTTGGGTTGTGGTAAGCGGAAAATTTGTTTGGATGTTATATTTGTACCAGAAGCTGGCATAAATTTGCTTGGAAGAGATGCGTTATCACTTCTTGGTTGTGAGTTAAAATTCTCCTGTAATGATTCTATGGTTAATGTGCTGACTGAAGAACAGGAAAGGAATATTGATCCTATTGTGTGGGAACAGGAAGGTAATAGGGGTGTTTTAGATATTCCCCCATTGAAAGTGACTTTGAAGGAAGGGACAGTTCCTGTAAGGGTTAAGCAGTACAATATTCCCATAGATTTGAGGAGAGAGTTAAAGCCAGTGATTGAGAAGTTGTCAGCTGATGGATTGATTGAACCTACTATGTCCCAATATAATTCACCTATATTACCTGTTAGGAAGCCTGATGGGTCGATTAGAATAGTTATTGATCTGAGAAAAATAAATTTATTGGTTGCCAATAGACATTCGATTGCGGGGAATCCTTATACGTTGTTAGGGAGAATACCACACAGTCATACATATTTTAGTGTAATAGATTTGAAGGATGCGTTTTGGACATGTCCTTTAGATGAAGAGTCAAGAGATATTTTTGCTTTTGAATGGACTGATCCAGATACTCATAGGAGCCAGCAATATCGATGGTGTGTTTTGCCACAGGGATTTTCTGAAAGTCCGAACTTGTTTGGACAGATGTTGGAACAAGTGTTAGAAGGATTTTGTATCCCTTCTGGGTTACAGGTGTTACAATATGTAGATGATTTGTTGTTATCAGGAGAGAAAAAGGTTGATGTTGAGAAGGGAACAAATGCATTGTTAAATTTTCTGGGGAAAAGTGGCTTGCGGGTATCCAAAAGGAAACTTCAGTATGTGGAGTTAGAAGTTAAATACTTAGGTCACTTGATAAGCCAGGGGAGTAAACGGATAAATCCAGAGAGAGTGGAAGGAATAATAACTCAGCCTTTGCCAAAAACTAAGAAGGAAGTTAGGAAGTTGCTTGGTTTGGTGGGTTATTGTAGATTGTGGATTGATGATTATACGGATAAGGTGCGGTTTTTATATGATAAGTTAATAGAGGAAGAACCTTGGATAGTTGTATGGAAGGAAGATGATGAATCTAAATTGAGGGAATTGAAAAGATCTTTGATGCAGGCTCCGGTTTTGAGTTTACCAGATTTGAAGAAACCGTTTCATTTGTTTGTGGCAGTAGAAGATGGAATTGCAAAAGGGGTGCTTGTTCAAACTTGGGCGGGAAAGAAGAAACCCATAGCCTTTTTATCAAAGTTAATGGATCCGGTTGTACGAGGGTGGCCGTTGTGTGTACAGGCAGTGGCCGCAACTGCTTTATTGGTGGAAGAAAGTAGAAAATTGACATTTGGGGGTGCATTGGTTGTGAGTAGTCCACATCAGGTTAGAACTATCTTGATGCAGAAGGCGCATAGGTGGTTAACTAATGCAAGACTTTTGAAGTATGAGGTTATCTTATTGTCTCAAGAGAATTTGGTTCTTTCTACAGATAGGAATTTGAATCCGGCAGAATTCTTGTCGGGAGAGAGACAGGAGTGGGATTCCATAGAGCATAATTGCGTGGAAGTAATAGATTTGCAAACTAAGGTTAGGGAAGATTTAGAGGATAGTCCATTAGAGGGCGGTATTAACTTATTTATTGATGGTTCTTCTCGAGTTGAGGGTGGAAAGAGAGTTAACGGATATGCGGTGGTGAATGGAGATACCTCAGAGATTTTAGAAGCGGGGAAGTTACCGTCTGAATGGTCGGCACAAACGTGTGAGGTTTTTGCTTTATTGCAAGCTCTGCATTTGTTGGCTAATGAAGTGGGAAATATTTATACAGATTCGAAATATGCTTATGGTATTTTAAATACTTTTGGAAAAATCTGGATGGAGCGGGGATTGATTTCCACTAAGGGAAAAGAACTAAAACAAGTTGATCTTATAACTGCTGTTTTAAAGGCAGCTGAAGGTCCTACTAAGCTTGCTGTTATACATGTTGAAGCTCATAAGAAGGGAACTTCGAAATTGATAGTGGGAATTAGGTTGGCAGATGAAGCAGCTAAGGAAGCAGCTTTAGGGGAAGAGGCTATTATGGTTTTAGTTCCAGCTTTGACTATTGATGTGACGCCGGTATTTACTAACGATGAAGAACAACAAATGATAAATGAGGGTGTGCGTCAGGTGAATGGAAAATGGGTAACTAAGGATGGGGTGCAAGTTTTGATTAAAGCAATGATGAGGAATGTACTTGAACGTGTGCATGAGGGAACTCATTGGGGAACTCAAGCTCTTATTGATTTTGTTAAACGTACATATGTGTGTAGGGGGATGTATACAATAGCTATGCAAATATTATGAAAGTGTATACATTGTGTAAAGGTTAATAAAAAGATTATGAGAAAACAACTTATGGGAGGTAGAGAGTTGGCTGTCTGGCCTTTTCAACGAATCCAAGTGGATTATACTGAAATGCCAGCGGTTGGAACTCTTAAGTATTTATTGGTTATAGTGGATCATTTGACGGGATGGGTTGAAACTTTTCCTTGTGCTAGGGCTAATGCTCAAATGACTGTTAAAATTATATTGGAACAACTGATACCACGTTATGGGTTAATTGAATCAATAGATAGTGATAGAGGTACACATTTTACAGCCCAGGTGGTGAAGCAAGTAATGACTCAATTGGGAATTGATTGGCAGTTTCAATTAAGTCATTTGGCTAGTTCCTCTGGACGTGTAGAAAGAGCTAATCAGACTATAAAATCAGCGTTAAAAAAATTAATGCTAGAATTAAAACTACCTTGGACGAAATGTTTGCCTTTAGCTCTATTGAGAATAAGAACAAGTCCGAGGAAGGATATAGGAATATCTCCTTATGAGATGATGTTTGGATTGCCGTATACAGGAAAAGTTGGAATGCCTAGAATAGAATTGAAGGATGTTTTTCTAAGAAAATATATACAAGGACTGTCCCAGTGTTTTTCTCTTTTAAGGTCAAAAGGATTATTGGCACAAACTCCACCGCTTGATTTTCAAATCCATGGATATAGGAGTGGAGACTGGGTCCTGATCAAAGCACTTAAGGAGAGAAAGTTGCAGCCGGTGTGGGAAGGACTGTTCCAAGTTTTGCTGACTACTGAATCGGCTGTAAGAACAAAGGAACGAGGTTGGGTGCATTATTCCAGAGTGAAGGGACCGGTGTCTTCCCCATATGGATGGACGGTGGATACGAAGTCTACAGATCCGCTTAAACTGACCTTTCGTCGACAACCCTTAGATGATTGATGGCCAACGGATGGAAGAAAAGTTCTACGAAGAACTTTGTATTTGGTTGGGAGTGATATTAATTTTTGTTATATTTTTGATTGTATTAAGAAGAGATATAATTGAATGGTGTAGATCTATGCTTTGGTATCCAGTGGATGTAAGTTCACCTCGGCAGATTGATACTTTGGTGGTGAGATAATAATATTTCATCTGTCTAAAAACTATATTTCTGGAGGGGGACTAGTCTGCTAGGAAGGATGGGGTATATAGTGTTTCTGTTTATTCTTTTTGAGGTGCAGATAGGAATGGAAAAAGAAATGTTGGAGGTGTTACATGATTATCCAATAACATGGCAGCAATTATGTTTCCATACTGAACTCGAGCACCAATATTCCTTAATAGAAACACTAACTCTGATAGAAGGTGCTGAAGAAGCTGATATATGTATACGATCATCTTTTGTAGATGGTATACCCTTGGGCAGATATGCCAATTGTAATAACACATATGACATTACCTCTAAATACATTGATTTGTCAGATAGAATGGAATTTTTATATAATCAATGTACTGATCTTTATGGTAATTATACTCCTTCATATAAGAAGTTCCGTATTTTGGAGGATGGATTACACTTTCCATATTTTGAAATAAAAACCCCTTCGAAGTTAATGTTTTTATGTGGAAATTTGGCTTTGCCTAGATTGCCTTATTTCTGGAGGGGGAGATGTGCTGTTGGTTATCTTAAGGCGCCTTTACGATATACCAGAAGTATTGCTGAACGGAAAACAAAAGAAGGCAATATATTTCTGGATTTAATGAAGGTGGCTTTAAACAGCACTTCCTTTTGTATCAGGGGTGAGACAACTGTCTCTGATATAATGGCTACATGCTTTGTGGGAGTACCAGTTCCAGGAAAGTTTTTGTTTGAAGAAGCAAGTATTATAATAGAACCAAATAATCTCAATTTATCACATATCATAACGTTGTTTGGGAGTCCGCAGAAGCCAACTAAGTGGACTAATCAGAAAAAACTGGTGATTGAAGTTAAAACAATACTACCAGCGTATGATTGTGTAATATATAAACATCCTGAGAAACGACCAGAGAAGATAATATATGTTCCGGTACCTACTAAAAAGATTTTTCACTGCTCAGAGACGGAGGAAGTGGAAGCTATAAATCAGGTTCTATATTTACCTAAGGGTTGGTTTCTCTTTTGTGGATTATATGCTTATGCATATATCCCGGCACATGCCGTAGGTGGTCCTTGTACTATTGGCCGTTTAACTACTGCTATGGCTGTTGCACATTTCAAGGATATAAAGTATAAAACAAAGTTTTATTATGAAATGATGAATGCAAGTTTGTATCATGCTGATCGTGTTCAAAAGAAAATGATGACTAAGGTAACTACACATGAAGGTGTTGAAAATGTAGAGGGACATGGAGATGGGGAAATTCATAGGCCTGAAGGAGAACCTCATCTAATTATATATGCTCCTAAAGATCCTGCTAAATGGCATATTACTCCAATAGAGTCATATGATCATGTTGGAGAAGGAACGTATAGAGGGATTTATAGAGGTAAAAGAGATGCTACACATTTAGAGTTTGATGCTAACTGTAATGATGAAGTGGTAGTATTAAATAAGGTTCAGGCTGGACTTTTAGGAATGTTTCCATGGATATCTACACAATATAATCAGAATCAACTTGGGCACCTAGCTTGTGCCTTAGCTAAGAGTATAAATGAAACATCGTCTGCTATTGCTGCGTTAGCTGATGAGATGGGAGAAATAAGGCAATCATTATTACAAAATAGAGTAGCTATAGATTATATGCTATTGAGAATGGGTCATGGGTGCGAGGAATTCCACTGCCTTTGTTGTTTCAATATATCCGATCAATCTCAATTTATAGAATCTAAGATAAAAACATTACATAACATTACTACACATTTGACATATGTAACTGAGAATACAGCTTTTAGGGGAGCTTGGGATATATTAACTTCATGGTTACCCAGCTTTGCATGGTTAAAAGAGCTGTTTGTGGGTATATTATTAATTATAGTTATATGTTTGATTTCTTGTCTTTGTATTAAATGTATACCTGTTTGCTGTAATGTTTGGAAGTGTTGTAGCCGAGAAAAAAAACAAAAGAAATTAGTTGGAGATTCGCATGGTGGTTTAGGGAGAAGAGAGGTTTCTATAATGTTGCAAGATATACATAGTTTACAGGAATAAAAGATGGTGAAGAGGAGAAGGGGGGATTGTGAGAAATAAAGAAATTAGGGTTATTCCTGTAAACCATATAGCCTGAGTTACGCCATTTTAAAAACATGTCAAGGCTTTTATTTTACTCTGTATAACCTGATTGTGACCTGATTATATATTTTAGCTGACAGTTTAAGGAACATGAGAACGGAATTATATGTTTCCTGTGTTCTTGAGGAAGTTGTGTTCTTGAGAAAGTGTTTATTTAACAGGATGTATGCTTCAGGTCAACTTGACCTCGTTAAGAAGGGGAAGTACGTGAATGCTGATCTTACATGTATAAGCAATATTTTAAGTAGGGTATTTTTATATTGGAATTGTGGGGACTTCCCATAACGTGAATATCATGTGTTTGTCTATTATATAAGGTTTGAAATTGTACTCAAGGGACATGCTTGTATCCTGTGAGATGTAACCTGAAATTGTATAAAAGACGGCGAGAACAAATGGTAAATTGCTCTCTCACTTTGAGAGAGACCTTTGCAAAGAAATAATAAATTGTATTCTTGTCTTATCACTCAACTCTCTGTCGGTTATTTTCTGGGTAACAGGCATTTCCTGTGTATCACAGTCACCATCCATCTGGCCGTGGCACCTTCTAGGGCTAGGGTCACAACTCGGACTCGGGAGCCTTGGGTTTGGAAACCATGCCCATACTCCTGCATGTAGGTTAGCACATGTGCCACAAAGAATCCTAATTGTTGCGGATTCCCATCAAACTTCACCCCAAGGGGGGGAGTTTCTCTTTCCAGTTGAGGAGCCCGGGGTTGGTTGGGAATGGGCGCCGGTGTGCATGCTGCCTGGGGGGAGGTTTTTCTGGGTCTTCTCCCACTGCTGCTGCGCCCTCTGCTTGATAGGCAGGCTCCAGAGGGAGGGTGCCTCCCATGGCATCATTTGCGACTGCTGCCCTTTCAGCGCTCTTTGGTTGTTGTCCTGGCTCCCTTCGGATGTTGAGATTTTCCAAAGTTTCCATAACCAATTGAGTTATATGCCTCTTCAGATAGTCCTCCCTCAGGGGTGCTTTTGTCAGTCCCCCCTGGTCAGTAAGGGCTTCTAGTTTCCAGTTTCCACCCTGGTTTTCTAAAACCAGTTTCCACCCTGGTTTTCGGTTGCCACGGTTGAAGGTGACTCCTCTGGTTCTCTCATCCAAGCCACCTTCCTTCTGATGCCAATTGACCAGTGGGGCTTTTCTGGATTCCCTAGGGTTACCTCATCCTCTCCGATGGGGTGCACGAGACAGGCATCTGACTGGGTGGTGGTGGCTGTCTCTCCCCAGCAATCAGTTTCTCCCAGCTCTCTGCTTTGTTCAGACATGGTTTGCAAGGTCCCCTCAGTAGAGCGAAGATTGCTTCTCTGGGTTGACTGTTTTGCAGATTGTGCTTTCTGTAAAGATCGCCTCTCCTTCCAACTTAAGAAAGTACGAACTCTTGAAACGTAGTTGTTCAAAAGGATTCTTTTATTAAGCAGAAGTGAAAGCCAGCCAGCTAAAGCACAATCTGAATACCCTTAGGCAAAGCAGTAGGATTAAAGTGGTAGAGATCCCTCCCTTTAAGTCAGAATGCAGATTTTAGCCAATACACAAGTATGAAGATGTTTTCTTTACTATTTCCTTTGAGAACACGAACAAAAATGCATTCCCACCACTACCCTTTAAAGTGAGACAACCCATATGGCTATCATATAAATTCCTGCAGGAAAAGGGAATCTCAGGCCTCCTTGGCGCCAGGATATAGGTTGTAAAATATCTGATGACACAGGCATCAATTGTATTAATTGTATGTTGTGTTGAAAGCAGAAATGGTTAAGTTGTGGTTTGGAGGAATATATGGGGGAAATTATTTGGTTTATTATTATTGGTAAATATAATTAATTAATTTGTAAGAAATTGGATTGCATGGAAATAATTGGAATATTCATGTTCATATTGATTAATATACAAAAAAGATATAACTAATTGATTTATATTAAAATGTTGAATTTGTATTAAACAACTGTATTACATAATTACATAATTAGCCAATGTGAGGATGGATATAAAAATAGATGACAATGGGAAGGGGCATAATATAGAATAGAAGGGAAAAATTGAATTTGATTAAGATTAGAGATGAGGATGAAGGGTAATATTGGTTTTTAAAAAAAATAGATGAGGAATAAATATGGCAAAAAGGAAATATAGAAATTGTAAATTTAATTGAAATGACTAAACACTGTTTAAATTTGTGGACCGGCCAAATACTCTGTTCAAAGAAAATACATTGTATGTTTGTATGTGTGTTTCTAATTATTGCTATTTATTCATATTCGTTCTCTTTTATTCTTTAAAGTTTAACAATTCATTCTTTATCTTAATATCTTTATATTTGTTTGGGGTTGGTTTTCTTCCCTTTCATCTTTTTTATTGTACAGCAATCTTTCTCCTCAAACCTACCACCTCTCTCTTTTCTTTCCTTCTTACTTTATCTTCCCCACCTCTTCTCCTTCCTCCTTCCTCTTCCTTTCTCCTCCTCCTCTCTTCCTCCCTCTCTTACCCTCACTCACACTCTATTTTCCCTTCCCTTCCTTCATCCCTCTCTATTGCTGTATCCTTTTATGCATATGGACTACTCAGAGGGCTGAAAAAGTTATTTTTGACTGGTCCTCACACTTTTGACCAGTCCTCGAACTTACGACTGTCCTCACATTTTACATTTTTGCCCTATCTTGTCACCATGGTGAAGAGAAGCAGTTGTGAAATGAGTGACACGGTTGTTAAGAATGCTACAATGGGCATGATGACCAGTCATAAGTGCGAAGACCGGCCAAAAGTGCGAGGACCTGTCAGAAATCACTTTTTTCAGCCCTCTGCGTAGTCCTTTTGTGCACATGGACTACTCAGAGGGCTGAAAAAGTTATTTTTGACTGGTCCTCGCACTTTTGACCAGTCCTCGAATTTACGACTGTCCTCACATTTTACGTTTTTTGCCCTATCTTATTACCATGGTGAAGAGAAGCAATTGTGAAATGAGTGACATGGTTGTTAAGAATGCTGCACGGGCATAAATGTGAGGATGGTCATAAGTGTGAGGACCAGTCAAAAGTGCGAGGATCTGTGAGAAATGATTTTTTTCAGCCCTCTGAGTCGTCCCTATCCACATAGCCATGGCCACCCAGTCACATGACCAGCTAGCCACACCCACTGAGTCACATGACCTCTAAGCCACGTCCACAAAATAAGCCACGCCCACAGAAACGATAGTAAAAAAATTTAGAACCCACCCCTGGTTGGGGGTCACCACAACATGAGGAACTGTATTAATGGGTCGTGGCATTAAGAAGGTTGAGAACCACTGCTTTAGTCAATAAATCAAATAAGGGACTAAGTAAATGTGTAGGCAGAGAAAATTATGGGTGGACCCAATTAATGGTAGCCAGCAATTGTCGCAAATTAACCAAGGAAATAACTTTGGGTAGACTTAAACGGGAAAAAGCCGGAGCAGACTGCAACATTTTATGTCCTAAAAACAGATAAGGAGCATGCAGCTATATTTTTTCTGGGACAATTTGCAATCCATAGACACATAAATCATTTTGTATTTCAGAAAGCCAGTTAGATTGTGTACTGCTCAAAAAAATAAAGGGAACGCAAGCAGAAGACATCTGAGATCTGAATGAATGAAATAGCCGTATTAAATACTTTTAATATTGGGGTTAAGGTGTTGCCCCCCCGTAGACAGGGCGCACAACTTGGGCATCCTCTTGGATTCACGGCTGAATTTGGAGGGTCATATCACAGCCGTGACCGGGGGGGGTTTGCCCAGGTTCACCTGGTGCGCCAGTTGCACCCATACTTGGACCAAGATGCCCTACACACAGTCACTCATGCGCTAGTCACCTCCTGGATCGACTACTGCAATGCTCTCTACCTGGGGCTGCCCGTGAAGACCACGGGCAGCCCCAGGCCTGACCGCGAGGCTTCAGCTGGTACAGAATGTGGCCATGCGGGTTGTTGCGGGAGGGACCCGATACTCCCATATTACACCTCTCCTGCGCGGCTTGCATTGGTTGACGGTTGCCCTCTGGGTGAGATTCAAGATGCTGGTGTTAACCTATAAAGCCCTTCATGGCTTAGGCCCAGGCTATTTGTCGGACCACCTGCAACCAGCGTCAACTTCCCATCGCCCGGTGCGCTCTCACAGAGAGGGCCTACTCAGGATGCCGTCGGCTAGACAACCTCGGCTGGCACCCCCAGGGGTAGAGCTTTCTCTGTGAGCGCCCCCACCCTTTGGAATCAACTTCCCTTGGGGCTCCGGTTGGCCCCTGACCTTCGTACCTTTCGCCATGAATTGAAAACCTGGCTATTTATGTCCCCCAGCCTGGACTGATGGGGTAGTATAATTTAAAATTTTTAAAACTTTTCATATTTTTTGTGTATATTTGTTGATTTTAACAGTTGCTTGGTCAATTGTTGTTGTGAGCCGCCCTGAGTCCTTGGAGATAGGGCGGCATACAAATTTTATAAATAAATAAAATAAATAAATAAAATGAATATCTAATATAAAGGGGCGGACCTGAATGATGAAATCTGAATTAGGCAAGTGAGCTGAAAGAAATCGTGCACTTTGACATGTACTTTGATGATCCCTCACACCCCAGGACAGGGCTCAGTTGGCCATGCAGCAGGCCACTGCTTGGCAGAGATCACTGAAACATCCATTCTAGTGTCCAAAATCCCCTCAAAGGGCTTACCCTGCAGCACAATGATCTGATGGGGCCGTTGGGATGTTATCGGGGTAGTGATGGCAGCTATGATGGAAGTGGCTGGGTTAGTAGAACCAAGGCCACCTTCCCCTCTCTCCTTTTGCTCTCCCCTGCTGGAAGAAAATAAGGCAAAAGCAGTTGAGTTGAGTTGAGCAGGGCTAGTATAAATGGGCAAAATTTGGGGCAAATTGGTCTAAAATTGAATGTAAATAATCCTGGTATAGTCCGAATCTATCACTCCAGGAATGACAAAAATACCTTTTTTACCCATGCTTGACCATGGAAGGACCAGCCCTACATAATTTTCTGTTAGGAGGGCCTGATAATTGGGATGAAATTACTTGAACCTCCCCGGGAAATTTAAAATTCACTTCCTCCTGCAGTATCAAATCAATACCAGCACTACCTTTTGTAGCTGCAGGAGTATTTGCTATTGTTGGTTTGTTGTCTCTGTTTGGACTGGGGCCAGAGACAATTTAGTATAATTGTCTTCTTTGATCGTAATAGCTTTTGCCGTCAACCAGATACCTAAGTATTTTATCTTTACTATTTGAATTCCTAATTCTTCTTCTAATTTCAACCTCTGTGTCTGAGTCATATTTTTCGTCAGTACTTTTGTTTTTTGTTTGTTTATTTTGAGGCCCGCAACATCTCTGTATTCCTCTATCATTGCCATCAGCCTGGGTCCGGATAGTCTTGGGTTTTCCAGAATAAAAATTACATCATCTGTGAAGGCAAGCAGTTTGTACTCTTCTCCCCAGATCTTAAGATCTTTGATATCTTCCTCCTTCCAGTGCTATTATAAATAGTAAGGGTGACATAGGACATCCTTGTCGTACTCCTTTCTGGGTATCAAAAATTTGTGTCATATCGCCGTTTATTGATATTTTTGCTGTTTGGTGGGAGTAAATTTTTTTTATCAATTTAAGAAATTTCTCTCCACAATTCATCGACTCCAGTTGTATTATAAGAAAGGACCAATTTAAGTTATCGAAGGCCTTCTGGGCATCAAGTGAGATTAGGGCTACTTCTTTATCTATCTTCTGATCATAATATTCCAAAATATTTATAATCATTCTCAAATTGTTTTTGATCTGTCTCCTGGGTATGAAGCCATTTTGATCTGGATGTATATATTTATGAATTATTGCTTTGAGTCTCTCTGCTAGAATTGACATAAATAGTTTATAATCCACATTGAGTAATGAAATTGGTCTATAGTTTCTAACTTGGTTCGGGTCTGTGTCTTGTGTATTAACGTAATGATGGTTTCTGTCCAGGATTTTGGAATTTCAGCTGTCAGTAATGCTGCATTAAACACTTGTAACAAGTGTTTCGTCTATTGATTGTTGGCAGATTTTGTAGAATTCAGTAGGAATTCCATCTAGTCCTGGGGTTTTATTGTTCTTTTATTTTTTTATTTTTATTTTTTATTTTTATTTTTTTTTAATTTTTTTTAGTTTCAATCAATTCGAACATTGTTATGGACCGGTTCAAGATCTCTCTGTTTTCTTCTTCAAAATGTGTGATATTGGTTTTATGAAGGTATTTTGTAATTTGATCTTCCAGAATATCTTCCTGTCGGTAGAGTTTTTGAAAGAATGTTTTAACTATATTTTTCTTCTCTAAATGTGTATGGTATAAAGTTCCTGATTCGTCCTGGAGTTGGAACATATCAACTTTTCAATAAATTGCTCAATCTTAGCCATAGATAGTGACTTTAGGAAGTACTGAGATCTTATTTAGTTATTCCAATGAATAACTTTATGTCATTCACTCTCTCCTAGGAGCATTTATTTATTTGTTTTAAAATTTCATAATCTGCTACTACAGCATATTCTCTACAGCTGAAGCTTTTTGAATACAGAATATGAACATTTGGGATGCTTTCTTAAGCTTTTGTATCTTAGCTCCAGCTCAAATTATGTGTTTCAGTTTAAGCAAATAACAAGCTGTTTCAGGCACATTTTGCACATCCTACTACAAGTATTTATTGTATAATAATAATCCTTGAATAAGGTCAAAACTTGGCATATCAACAGTCTCATTAGTTTAATGTTGCCCAGATTAGATGAGATTACAAGATCTGTTTCTGTGGCTCTTGAACTAATGTCAAAAACTCTTTTCAAGTTATTGGTTTGGATTTCTGAAAAGTGATCTATCCCTGGCAATATGCTGGTCAGACAGAAAGGCTGAGAAAGCAAATGAAGAGTTGGTAAAGAAAAAGGTAAGGAACAGCAGTCCTAGATGTTATCTGGGCTGCAATAATCTCAAAAAGTAGTTTGTCCCAGTGACTTGCCTTTTATGCATTTTTTGTGTAAATATGAAATGTCCCATTACACTGATGGTTAACCTTTTTGGTGCAGGGAATTCATGCATGTGTGCCCGAACCCCCCAAATGCAATGCAAGTGCCCCCACACGTGCACGCATCTCCCCTGTGCATGCGCCTCACCCCTTTTGGCTTCCGGGTTGGTACAGGTTTTCCAGATTGAAAATGGGGCACGTGGGGGGGGGGCTCATGCGGCCCTCCCATGCCCCATTTTGGCTTCCAGGTTGGTGCAGGCTTTCCAGGCCTAAAATAGAGTGCCGGGGGGGGGGACTGTTTTGGGCCTGGAAAGCCTCCTGCACCAACCTGCACCCCTGCACATGCGCCACAACCCCCGTGCATGCGTGGCAGAGACCCAAAGACCAGCTGGATAGCAGGAGGCACACATGCATGCAGGGTGGAGCTGGGCTGGGGTGAAGGCTGGCGTGCCCGCAGAGAGGGCTCTGCATTCCACTTGTGGCATGTGTGCCATAGGTTCGCCATCATGGTCCTATTATGTCATTTGAAAGCAATGCTTTTAATTGATGGAGAGAAGGAAACAATATTTTTGTTTTTTAATCAAGTGAAATTGAACATAATTTTGTCAGTTTTTCCTTTTATCCTAGTGCCCGGGGGGGGGAACGGGACTGTGATCCCTTTCTTATAAAAATAGGGAATCCACCAGTCAGGAGCCATGGTAAATATGGTCTAGAGAGAACCATCACAATAGCCAAAACAGAGAAAAGGACTGAAATTACAGAAAGGAATTCCTTAATTCACTTCCAGCTGGTTTATTCATCAGAGGCAAACACTTTAAGACCATAGTGCAGAAAAGCCCTTAAGACTCTGGTAAATCCTCCAAGGAAATGATCGTGGGGGAAGATTTTTCATTCACCCCAATTTAGCATCAGGAGTCAGTTGATAAAAAGCATTGACTCTGTACTTCCATATCTGTCCTTTTTGAAGAATCTGTTGCAGGTATTTTTTTTTATCCAAGCATGGTCGCTTCAAGTTTCAGAGATCATGTGAGGAATATGAAATAAATACTGAGAGATGAAGTGAGTTTAAAAGTTTGAATATTTCATATTTTAAATATTAGAGTTCTATCCTCCTCCTATGTCTGAGGAAGGCAGAACGACCACTATTATATCTGGGAATCAGCATCTAGGTTCATTTGTCCCTTCTTTTATATTTACTGTCTTTTAAGGATATACTGTTCTGTAGGACTATCCGATCTGTACTGAAAAATTACTAGCAGACAGTAGGAAAGAATTAAAGAGTTTTTTGGTATCTCTTTGTTGCTATTTAATGGCCTTCTGAATACAGATTTGATAACCTAGATTTCTGTGCATCCTAAAGGCAGAACTAAGATTCATGTAACTAACTAGCAACCAGGGCCAAGATTATTAAGTGCTGGAACAAGATTAATATGGGCCCCTTCACAAGCTGTTTCATATTGCTCAAGTATTCTTGCTTGTGCACCTTTATATTTTCCTGCCATGTTGGCTGCATTGTCATAGCTCTGTGCATGACAATCCAATAGTTGCATATCGTGTTCTTTCAATATTTCTACGATCATCTGTGCTATGTCACATCCTGTTTTATGGCTTGTGTCAACAAACTGTAAAAATCTTTCTACAATTTCACACTGGTTTTCATATGGTATTACATAATGCAAAAGAAATGTTTGTTCAACATGGGATGAATCTGGCGTGGAATCAACAATAACAGCAAAGTTTTGCAATTTTCCTCCAACATATGTTGCTTTATAAGTGAGAAACATTCAGCAATTAACTTGTTATGGGAATCAGCATTGAGATAATGTACTTGAAGTAGTTCTCCCTTTTCTTGTGACTCTAACTTGCAACACATGTTCTTTAGAATTGGAGCCCAATGAGACAACTACTCTATGACTCCAAAAAAATTTCCATTGTCTTTTTCACCAATGCGGCTGGGAACTGACACACAAACCATTCACCAAGGAATAGTACATCAATGATTTATTTCATGATGTTGTACCACTTGACAGATTCCGTTTCAATTGATGCCTCAAATAGACTGCCAATGCCCTTGCCAGATGACAGCCGTCTTTCTAGTTCTCGCCAAGCCAGGTAGCACTGCCTATAACTATTGCTTCTCTCATGTTCTGGGATGCGAATACATAATTTTCACCATTTTTTAGCTGCTGACCATCCTTTTGTTGATGCAACTATAGACTTAGATGCTGAGCTACTACTGCAACAAATCTTGTTCCAAAACAATCGACAAGGAAACCAAAATAATGCTTGTTTGACTTCACTCCAAACAAGCCAATCTCAGTCATGTTTTTCACCATTTAAACTTTGAAATGTTAGAATACTCTTGGGGAAAACCTGGTTATCTATATCTTTTGGAAATGTTTTAGGAAAGCCAGTATGACCTTTAATAACATAGTTTTCTATATCCAATTAAGAAGGCACATCTCTTATAAGACGTCCAATATCAATTCCAGTATTTGACCTACTCTTCTCTTCACTATGTCTGCTATGCCCAGATTCTGTAGACAGAATCCTAACCCTAACCCTAACCCCTAACATTCAATTGTTTCTCTAAATCTTTAAATTGAGAATTTACTTCATCTGATGTTTCTTGAAAATCCAAACTGGCACCTCATGAGATTCCGACCTTTGTTTCAGTTCTGCACTTGTCTCACATTGTTCTGAATTTAAAGTTTCATTTTGGTTAGTTTTGCTTGTTTTGCATTTAACGCCAAATTGAAAAAGCATGTCACCCCTTTTTATTAATCTCATGACGTTTGTTTTTCTTGTATTTTTGAGCTCCGGATTTTTGAGATGACATTTCATAACCATTCATAAATTGAAATGAAATATAAAATATATTCATAAACAAAACTAAACTTGCAAACCTAAATAAATAAGTAATGAAATTAAAATTCAATAAATTACATAAATATCTTCACTGAGTTTCTGATTAATAAAGGTTATGTCAAACAAGGCTGCAAGGTGGTTTTGCTATACACACAAAGTATAGAGTATGAAGTATATATCCAATATTGTTTTTCTTTTTAAAAATTTGGTTACCGGCTACACCCTCTTCTCCTCAGGCCTGCTGTTCCAAAGTTGCCTTGAAAAAGAAGCCTTTCCTGGAAAATCATATTGCACAATAGTGTCAGACCATTAACACATTTAGATAAATTGAAATGGAGTCTCAAAATAGAGAAGGGAACTTGGAAAGGGATTGTCCACTCTTTGCGTAAGTTTTGTTAGGAGACTGGTATTGTGTAGTCCCGACATTTAACAATAGATGGTAGTATAACTCTATCGATTTTGCTTTACTTTTGCTGTAGTCTAAGAATCCCCTTGATCTGAAATCAGTTTTAAAAGGCAGTTTGTTCCCCTAGTCTTTCAAACTGTCTCAGTTAACAATATGGGAGGCAGCGGGAAGGAGAAAAAGTCTGTGTGGTGGTGGTGGTGGGAGAGATAATCCCATTAGAGAAGCATGTTTGTTTTTCTCTTTTCCTTTACAAACAAATGAAAACTGGCAATCTGATCTCCACCCAGTATTGCCAGGCACAAGGAAAAGAAATATATTAATTAAAAGTAGGTTGTTTGAAGTACAACATATAGTGCAACTCTGTTGGGAGGTGAAATCTGGATCCTACAAGAGAAACAAATAAAATAGCTTTGTTTTGGAAAGAAAATAGTTTCCAAATGTCAGCTTTCAAGAGTTTTAAAGAAAATGACAATACTAATAATAGAAAGCACAGGAAAATGTTTTGTCTCGAAAAGATTCTTGAAAATATAAGCACAATCTAAGCAGGCTGTACTCGCCAGCTCACAACAGCTGAATCTGGAATTAAGCTTCCACTGATTTCCAGCAAACTTGATCCCAAAGCAAAAGTTCTTAGGCGCGAGAGCCTAACCCTCCCAGATGAATGGCGAAAATCAAAGACGTCAGAATCTACCCCGGGAAGTAAAGCCTAAATCCCGATGTAAATGACTCCAAAGACCCAAGTTCTTGAAAGTCTTGTGCAACGGGAGCGTCTTCTTTTGGCATGGGAAAAGGGAGGATAGGAACCTTCCCGGGTTTCTTTGCACTAGATACGCGGAGTCCTAAAGCAGAAAACTTCTACCAACTTTGCCGGAGTCAAGGTTTTACTTTTGCTTGCTCCGTGGCTTAATTCTGATAAAAGGGGCGACCCCCTTAAGGCTGTGCATTTGAAGAAGTACGTTCGGAAAACAACTTCTTGCAGGATGCCTTAATTCGGTCCCGGGCGTCCTCTCGCCGAAGCGCCTCGGGAAGGCAGTGCCTGAGCCAAAGCCTACAGGTTGCGCGTGGCGAACGAGCTTTCCCGCACTGGGAGTTGAAATTTCGTTTGACGCGTTATTGGAGTTGTCTGGAGGCCCTTTACACCGGGCCACAACTGGGCTATCTATCCGTTTATCTAAGCAATACCTGGAGCCCACGCTGAGGCAGAGAAACCTGGTTCCTATACTTCGAGGCAGCTCTAGGGAACAGCGCTCCGTTCCAAAACTAATGGCTCGGCGTAGGAAAAAGAAAAACCCTCGTTGATTTCAGCTGACCCCAGCCTAACCTCTCTTTCTGCAAGCATTTACTCGGAAGTAAGGAGTTCTGCGTTCGCTTCCGAATTCTTTCCACTTTTTTTAAGGAGGCGCGAGACCGTCGGGAAATTCTGAGTTGCTGAAGGTTAGGATCCTAACCCCCTACCTTTCTAAAACCCCTGAGATCCGGGGGACTTTCTTCTTAACAGATGTGTTCAGAATCTGGGCGAGAGCCACACCTCGGGAAGTCGGAGCCACTCTGGCAATCAAGGGGGCGGAGGAAAGACGAGGGGAGCTCCGCGAGGCCAGATATTTTTTCCTGTCCACCCACCAGCTTGCCTGTAGTCCGGGTAATAGCCGAGTGCGCGCGCCCTCGGGCTGAACTTTCACCTCGCGAACTCGAGGAAGCCCTATTGGCTGAGAGTTAGGAATCTGAACAAAACACACTTCGGCTCCTAGCAAAACCTGGCGCCCACATTTCTGGTTTTTGGTCCCGTTCCCTCGCCCCTCCTGCCCTTTCCGATGCGGATGGAAAGCCACTCCGTCTAATCTGCCCGAAGATCTCCCAAAATAGCCCGAAAAGTATTCGAAGTAGAGGTGCGATTATACTTACGCTGATGGGAACTGGCTGTTTTCCAGAACGCGAGTGAAACAATTGTACAATCATCGCTCGCGTGCACACACCTCTCTCTCTTTGTATCTTTCCCAGTCTTTTTTTTTTTTACTACGCTTGCTATAGCAACCCATCATCTTTATGGAACTGTGATTTTCCGATCTTTTCCTAGTTTCCCGTTTTCGCTTTAACATATCATGAAATGAGAAAGTACAATACTATGCAGAAATTGCAAACACCGGTGGTACTGCAGTTCTTTTGCCTCCTGTCCCAGACTTCCATTTTCCACTCGGTGCAGAAACAGTTATTTCTGGGGGACACCCCTAATTTGTGTAGCGCCAGTGAAAATACTTCGCATTGCTTTTCACGAGGCTCCTATTTCAGTCAGATCCACGGTTCTCTTAAAAGAACACCCTGACAACTCTTCCTACAAAGTAAGCTATACTTCAAAACACAACCGTCCAAATTCGACCTGCATTTTCCGCTTAGTCACCTAAGTCTGTTTTGCGTAGTTGTTGCAAATAGGATTGCAATAATTAAAGTTTATATATTTGAGATACAGATGTACTTTTATTACTTTAATGGGGTTCATCATGGTCGAATATATGTCGCCAGAAATTCTTTTATATTCCCCTAGCACTACAACGGCTCTAAAATTACCTAGCATGTATGTGTATTAGAAAGTTGCCCCGTATAAGACTTGGGATCTGACCATCCTTTCCTTTGGCGTAGAGTCGTAGACGGTTTCAGCGGGACACAAGATCCGTTTTTGCAAGAGGTAGACTTTGCCCTTACAATTTAGGGTTCTGAAAGACAGATATGTGGATTGAAACTGGAGAGGGAAAAGTCCTTTCAAGAATAGCTTATGCCACTTTCCGACGTTAAGTAGTTTTTATCTTGCAGAGTTCTTAATTGCGCGTGTAACCTCTTAATAAAAAATATTCCGGTCACGCTGCCATGCGTTTAAAATATCCTAACATTCTTTAAGATCTTGACAATACTATCAGACACGCAAAAGGCAAGAAATGGGTAGGTTGCTTTTATTGTCTACTTGCAACCGAATGTATTCCTCGGGCCTCAGCTAAAATTCCAGTAACTGTAGCGGAAGGGAAGACCACTTATCGAGTATACTGCAGCACACAAACGTTAAACGCCCTTTTCACCTATGCAGTTTAAGAGAAACGAGCGACGCGTGGTAGCACGAGCAAAACGTGACGGGCTTCCAATCACTGCCAGGGATCACCAGTTTTAAAACATGCAGAGGGACCATAAGGTGCAAAAAATTCCCGAACTTGTGCAGGATGCTTTTTTTCGTCATCTTCTTTGAAGACACCAAACATCAAACGTTCTCACCTGTCATTTTATACACATTTGCAGAAGCAAGCCCGACGGGATTCCCTGAGACTTATTTAGGAGAAAACCTGCGTGGAATTGTAAAGAATGCAATTCCGGTTTTGACAATGCCAGGATAAAAATACTAGGAGCTTTTGAGTACAAACACGGAGAATTGTGCTGCGCAAAAATGTTAGTGAGGAATCGCTGTCCGTTCGATCACTTAAAACCGAGTCTCTCCGCATCAGCTCTTCAAAAGGGATGCAATGGGCCGGTTGATTGCGAGGGATTTACGTCACGCTTTTTTAGGCGAGAGGCTGGGTCGCTCGCCTTAGCCCATTTGAGAGCCTCCAAGTGCCTTTCGCCTTTCTCGCGAAAATGGGATGCGTTGGAGGTCAGTTAGGCTCTTCGGGTTTACTGCAAACTAAAGCGCCACGTTCAGTAAGGGAAAGGCGGTCTGAAATATGCTCGCTTTGGCCAAACTCCTAAAGTCGCACCCCAAGGCAATTGTTTTCAGCCGCTCTTCCAGTGCTTCTAAGCATTGTCGCTAAGAGCCCTTGGAAACCTCCTCTGCCCATTAGTTCAAAAGCCTTCGAACTGCGAGAGCAACTCGGCGTCGACAATAGAGTGTGCGGTGTTGTTTTCTTGCAGAACTTTCCTAAACCGGTGGTCTTAAGAGGCGGAAAAGAGCGAACAAATTCTCCGAGGTTTTTGTTTACCTAGCAGGTGGGCCTGACGTCAAGAAGGACGCTTGACAGCGAATCCGAATGTTCTGCAGCCCAGAAGTGCGAGGAAGAGGCAAAGCCCGGGCGCGGCTCCCATTGAACTTTTGGCCGGGAAGAAAGGGGTGGATGGGAAGGTCCTGCCACACAATTGCTGTAATTCCCCGACGCAAAGTTTTATTATCACAACTTTGCAACTTCCCAGGGAGCCTCTCTCTCTCTCCCCCCACCCTCAAGTTGCAGGGGCGCGTGCGTGTAAGGGTCGGCATTTTTAAATTATTTGAATCCTCAACAAACGCGCTCATAGAAAAGAAGAGGTGGCACGCTCCATCCAGGGCGCGAGCCTCAGAGAGAAAACGTGAGACCCCCGCGCAGCTGCTTTTGAGGTCGTTTCTTGGTTTCCTCGGATTCCTGGTTGCCTAGGCTCGGAGTCGCCGAGCCAGCGCCGCCCGCGGAAGAATATCAGCTCCATTCAGAGAAGCTACTGTTGTCGCTTCTTTTTCGTGTGTTGCTTTCTTCGAAACGCCTCCAACCCGGAGGCTCTTCTCGCGCGTCCAGGTACTGAAGGCGTCTTTTTTGGCAAAACACTTCTTCGCCGTGGCGTCGTGTTTGCGTGCGCGGGGCGAACGATTCCACTCTCGCCCGCTTCCCCCGCGGTTTCATCTGCTTGGGACTGTCTACGGAGCGTGCGCTGTGGAAAGCTTCCCCTACCCCACCCCCAAAGTCCAGTACAGTAGTTACTTTCAATCTGTTACTTCGCTTCCCCTCTCCCTTCCTCTTTTTCTTCCGGTGCTCTTTGCGGCAACAAAGTTTTCTCCAAGCTGCCCGGAATGCGGAAGGCTATCAGCGTGCCATGTGTCCAGGTTTGTTCTTCGCAGGTGACAGATGCTTCTCCCCTTTATACATTGTTAACCTCCCCACCTTTACATTTTATTGATTCAATTTATTTGTCATTCCCATTTCTAAATAATGTAATGAATGCTGGCGTTTGATTTTATACGCCGCATTGTTTTCCTGGAGAGAGGTTGTAAATGTAGAGGAACGGCGTGATTCCGAAGTTCTCTTTTAAACGCCCTCTCGTGTGTTAGGGTACACACTCGCCCACAAAGAGTTTTTGTGCACCCGTGGAGTCGGATGCATTGCGCTTTGATATTTGGTGGATAAACGCTCATTTAACGCCACAAGACGGCTGTGCGGGTGCACTTATGTGCGCCTGCACCTGAGGGGGGTGTTTTGGATGCACAGCAGAGGTTTAAAGGTTTGTGAACTGTCGAATTCAGCTATCGAGGGTGTTACTAATAATGTACTGAAGTAAAAGGTGCATCTTAAACACATGTTAATTTTTTGCTTTCTTGGTTCTTTAACCTGTGACAGTTTAGTGTGATATTTCTGAGTGTGGGCTGTGTTATTTCTCAACTTGCTTCTGTTATTTTCTGTCCAGGCAGTACTCAATATATTTAAATCTAAATCAGCTGTGCTCTTTGAGAGCTATGAGACCTTCACCTTTTATACCAGACTTTAAGCAAATAATTGGAAGGCCCAGTTTTAATACTTGGCAACATCCAGCATGTGCATTTCAAAAAGTATAGTATGGTTTTTTTTACTGTCCCCCTTCTCTGGATAGGATAAGCCATTACATTTCTGGATTTTTGTTTATCTATTTTGGTGGTTAAGATAAACTATTGCATTTCTGGATTTTTATCTACTTTAGTCGTTTTATTGGTGAGTCTCACAACATCTTTCCCCAGTGTCTTGATTGGGTTTACTGGAGACTGTTAGCCTTGAACAGTAAAAATACAGAATGCTAGCCTAAAACAAGTGATGAATAAATAATAATAGTAGACCTAGATGGAACTCTTGAGGCATGATTCTAACTTGTGGGAGAGTCTTCTCCTGAATTTCCCTCTTGAAATTCAAGATGTAAAAAGTAGTGAAAGTTTAATTCTAACAGCTTTTGAGGTCTCTAGGTAAATGGCTGTAAGGCATGTTGGACTATGGAGTTGTAAGTATGAAAATAGGAAAGGAAAAAATAAAATGCTAGTTCCTTTTACTCAAGTGATTTCTCAGACATTAAAAGTCATATATGGATGAATAAGAAGATTGGACAGATTTCCCAAGAAACTAAGTTAATTGCTTGAGGCAGATTCTGTTTATAAGTAACTTTCCATTAAAAGTATTTTATCAGTTATTTAATGGCAAGACTTAAATAATACATGCTTGTTTTGCTGTTTTGGGAAGATTTCAGGCTTGTGCATTCTGTTTTCCCCCCTTTGATAGAAGTTTGTAGCCCATCAAGCAGAGCCAGGAGCAAAATAATGGCACAAGCAGACAAATGCACATGAATACACATTCAACCTGGGAATAATAATTAATTCTGGAATCAAACTCATGCCACTGCAAAAATAAAAGCTGCCATTCTTTTTCAACTTATATTTTGGTACATATGATGTCTTGGAATCATGGGAGTAGAAATCTAGTAAATCTGAAGTCTTGAGGAGGCTTCCATATCTAGTAATAATTTGGGTTACAGATAACATTAGTTATTGGAGAAGTTTTGGGGAATGGGGAATAAAAAATATTTCATTTCAAGTCATAGTTCTAGTATACAAAAATTGGGGAAATATAATGGAGAAGAATAATCATTACTTTAGAGTTCTTTAGGGCTTATGTTTGGGCAGGTGTGAGCAGAATAGTAATTTAATGTTCGATCCCAACTTACCTCCATATCTATTCCTTGAATTTATACATTCGTTATTTTCACATACAGGAATTTTAAATTCAGTATTTAAAGGAATTATTTACCATGTTCTAAAACTAAATCCAACTGTCTCTGAAGGAACTAACTGGCATGGTTCAAATATTTCAGTCAACTTTATTACTTGGTAATAATGTAGTTAGATTGGTACATTCTCATATAGAAGGGAACAATTAACACCGTGAATTAATAATCATGATAAATTGTTAAAATACAACCAATAAGATATTTTGTATTTAAGTATAAAAGTAATTATTAGGCCTAATTATATGTGTTAATGTTTAAAATGATTTTACAAAGATTATTAAATGATGTGAATACTCATTTTTATAAACCAGATCTTTCTTATTTTTTAAATTACTATATTTAGCTGATCATAATGATTCAAAGGCCAATCATTAACTATTCTTAGTTACACACCAGAAATTAGTAGCAAAAGCAAAATTTTAAAGTAAATTACTATGGATAACAATACTTTATATGCAAAGTTATTTAGAAAGATTAATTTGTATTTCCATAAAGGAAAATAAATGGGGATCTAAGATAATCATGTCCAGCTATTTAATCACTCATGACATTTCCATTTTGAATTATTTTTGTTGGTTCTTAACATCTAATAAGGATTCTAAATGAGAGATTGTGATATATTAATAGGGCTGTTAATGTTAGAACTATAAACTTCCTCTGTTGAGAATCAATGCACATTAACACTTTAATATCTTAATATTAACCATACCTGGACTCATCATTCATCAAATATATCAGTGAAAATAATTTGTAGGCTATAAGTGAAATTCCATCTTGTGGCATAATACATAAAGAAAACAGTTGTAAAAGAATACCTTTATAGTAGCTTTTATATATTACAGTGTAGTGATATATCAGGCCAATAACTTGGCCTATCTTGGTTGAACCAAACTGCTTTAAGTACAGTTTAATAGTTCTTTCCATCATATGTATAATCTTTCCATCATACAATTAAACTGCTAATGTGAATGTCTCATTGGGCTTCCAAAAATTTATTAGAAAAGAATAAATATTGCCAAGAAATAATACTTATTAAGATTTCATTTTAAAATAACTGACAGGAGAGAAGCAGATGTCTTGAAGATTATGTTCTACATTCATCTCTTTTTCAAATGATATAATAGGTAGAATTTCTAGGTAATCATGCATGAAGAACTCGATAATGTATTTTTAAAATAAAGTGCCTTGCAACATTTCGTGATTGCATAGTTATAAATTTTGGAATCTCACTACTGATGTCAGAAAGATTTAATTATATGGTAATATACTCACAAGTTATAGTGGGAATAAATCATCTTGATTTCTGGAGAGTATATTTCAAAATTGTAGCTATGACTGCTTAGTAAAAGTTGAGCCTTTGTTAGTTATCACAGGCAAGGGAGATGCATGCAAAAACATGGTTGAGTTATTGAATGGTAGGCAAGAGATGATTGCTGTTATCAAAGTTCTCCACTATTGGCAGTGAGATTTCTAGGGTTGAACTAATTCAGGACTATTGGGAACATCCACAGGCTTTTCTGTGCATTATTTGTATATTCTTCTGTGTATTAGTGATATAATTTATTTGAAAGGTACATTGGAAATAAGAATTAAGTCAAATAGAAAAGTATTTGTGAAGATCAAGGAGGAACTTGATGTGTTTGTTATTTTTCAAGAAGTGATTTAGAAGTTACAGAGTCTTGATACAGTAAATGTGTAATGAATATGGTTTTAAATGGTCATTTGGAACTTTATACTTCTCAATTAAGCCAAAGTACTTGTATTTAATTCAATTTACAATTTGGTCTTGTTAATGTTTATTGGAAGATAATGACATTATTTTAAATGAAACTTCCCTGTAAATACAAAAAGATATACACTTGTAAATATATTTAAGATCAAAATGTTCAGTGGTTTTAATTAATAATAAGTAAGCTAATTTTGTTTTCCTCTTAAAATTAACAAAATGTGGGGGGTTTTGCTTGATTGTTTTGAACATAAAGTTAATTAATATTTGTGAAATATAGTGTTTGTTAGGTTAATGTTAGAATAGTCCTATTATAGATACAAGAACAAAATGAGTATTGTATATTCAGCACTCTGTGTCAGATTTGAAATGTGTTTTCTTTGGATGCCTGAAATCATTTTAGATATAGTTCATTGGGAAATACTTAAATAGGGAATGCATTGCAAATCATTGTTAAAACTGAAATACGTTGTGTGCACAATTATTAGGCAAGTTGTATTTTGGAGAATTAATTTTATTATTGAACAACTACAGAGGTCTTGGTCAATTCAAAATGTTAATAAATCTCAAATCTGAATATTTAAGAAAGTAAAAGCGAGGTTTTGGCTTTCTTAGGAGAATATCTATATGTGCACAATTGTTGGGCAACTATTAGTGTGCAGAAATTTTATGCAACTAAATGAAAAAAGAAAATTTGCCTATCTCACTCATTTATTTGTACCTGTTAAAGTGAGAAAAAACAAACAACTCAAAATGATCAAATAAACATTTCTGACATAAAAAAATAAATAAATCAGTGACCAGTATAGCCACCCTTCTTTCAATAACAGTCATAAGCTTTCCATTCATGGAGTCTGTCAGTTTCTTGATCTGTTGACGATCAACTTTTTGTGCAGCAGCAGCCACAGCCTCCCAGACACTGTTTAGAGAGGTGTACTAATTTCTTTCACCATAAATCTCCTGTTTAAGAAGTGCCCACAAGTTCACATTAGGGTTTATGTCAGGTGAAGAAGGGTGTCATGCCATTATTCTTTCATCTTTAAGGCCTTTACTGGCTAGCCTTACAATGGAGTATTTCGATGCATGCAATAGAGCATTGTCCCACATAAAAATCATGGTCTTGAAAGATGCAGACTTCTTCCTGTATCATTGCTTGAAGAATGTGTCTTCTAAAAACTGACAGAAGGTTTGGGAGTTGATTTTGAGTCCATCTTCAACCCGAAAAGGTCCAACTACTTCATCTTCAATAATATCAGCCCATACCAGTACCCCACCTCCACCTTGCTGGCATCTGAGTTGAAGTGAGGCTCTGTGTCTATTACTGATCCAGACATGGATCCATGCATCTGGTCCGTCAAGAGTGACTCTCATCAGTCCACAAAACCTTGGAAAAATCTGTCTTCAGATATTTCTTGGCCCAGTCCTGCTGTTTCAACTTATGTGTCTTGTTCAGTGGTGGTCGGGTTTCAGCCTTCCTTACTTTGGCCATGTCTCTGAGCACTGAACAGCTTGTATTTCTGGGCACTGCAGGTAGGTTGAAGTTCTGGAAAATGACAGCAGTTGGATGATAATGGGTTCCTGGTAGCTTCACGTTTGATTCTTCTCAAATCTTTGGTAGTTAATGTGCATTTTTTCTCAACACATTTCTTGTGACCCTGTTGACTATTTGCAACAAAACGTTTGATGGTTCTGTGATCAAACCCCAATATCCTAGCAATTTCAGGAGTGCTGCATTCCTCTGAAAGACTTTTTACAATTTTTGATTTTTTAGAGTCCATTAAATCTCTTTTTTTGGCCCATTTTGCCTGAGGAAAAGAAGCTGCCTAATAAATTATGCACAACTTGATACAGGGTGTTGATCTCCTTAGGCCACACCCTCTCTCATTACACAAATACACATCACCTGATATGCTTATATCCACTAAACATTCAATTTTATACAGCTTGGAGGTGAAATAAAAATGATATGGTCAAAATACTCACTTGCCTAATAATTATGCACAAAATATATATTTGTATACATCTGTAGGGGAGAGAAGCAAGCCAGTTATTTCTTAGGGATCACTTGCGGGAATCATATGTCTATCTTGGATGCCATGGTATATTATTTGAAAGATTGTACGGATTGCTCTTTGATCATAGGATACAAAAGCCCCCTTGTTTCTTAGCATGACATTGGGTTATTTTCCCTACCCTTGTATCATAGGAAAAATGTTTTTTGTGTGTTTTAAATGTGGAAGAATAGAAAATTATTACAAACCAAGTATGCCAGTATAGGATTCTACTATTGGACCGGATTTAATCCAATGTATTGAGATGTAAGGCAAGAAATCTGTTTGCTACTTATATTTTGCTGTAAAGGATTAACATTTTAAAAATTTAGAAGGAACATAGTCAATAACATGGTCAACATCTTTAAAGCTTTAATATTTTAGAATAATACCTAAAAATAGAATATTTTAGATGTTGAACTGTTGTTTAGAAGACTCGTAGGTATCTTTGAGAGGATTCTAGTGGTTGTGCTCCTCTGAACTTAAGTTATTATTTCCAGTAAACTCATCTAAAAGAAACAGAATTGCTGCATTTATGAAATGTTATCTTCTATACAAAAAAAAGATAAAAAATAAAGACTGTATCCGTAAAGAATGCTGAAAATTAAATTTAGCTCTGTAGATAATACTTCCTTGAAAAAATATTTGAGAGCATAGAGAAAGAAAGAAAGCATATACTCAAAATATGTAAATAGAAAGTCCAGGTGGTCAGATGATCGCTTCAAAAAAAAAAAAACTTTTCACAGTTGAGAAGCTTAATTAAAGGCAAGTTGAAACCAAAAGTTGATAAAATCTCTGTGTAATTCTCTAAAATTAGTGGGAATAATTTAAAACTCTTTTAAATAGAATTTGAATAGAATGCAGATGTTGGATTTTTATTTGCCACTATAATTAAAAGCACAATTAAAGAAGGAAGGAAGCTCTTTTTGGAAAGTGGAAATCCTGCTTACATCATGAAAATATGAAAGACCACAAATTCTGCCAAAATATATGTAATTTCATTAATAAAAGATTAAATTAAATTAAATTAATAAAACTAGAGGGAAGAACATGACTTTTTAGTATCTATTTATAGAAGCCTTGAAACAACCAATAAAATCTAATAGAGAATCAAGTGGGAAATGCTGGCCCACTTTATAGCAAAGATGTTAAAGGATTAGTAAGGGATGGGGAGATTTCTGAAAAGCTGAACGAACACTTTGTGTTTATCTTTGCAACAGAAGATATCAGTTTAATCAGATAGGAGGGCATGCATATTTTTTTCCTGGGAGGCTGCCAGAACAATGATTGAAAAGAAATGATGAAATAAGGGAGTTTGAAGGGAAGTAGAAAAATAAAAAAATAATTGAGTTAGTGGATTTAAACAGTAAACATGCAAATGTGAGGTTGTTGATTTTCAAACTAAAATATGCTATCTGTAACTAAAATTAGTTCTTCTACTGGAAGACAGCCAGTGTAAATAGTGTTTAAACAAGATTCAGGGCAGCAGAGAAATTAGAAGTCCACTAGCATAACATCTGGATTGGGTAAAATAGTGGAAAAGCATATTAAATCTAGAATTGTTAAATATATTGAAGAATAAGTTTGATGATGAAGAACCACCATGGCTTTTGCAAGGAGAAAATGTGTATCTTGCACATTGTGTGCTAATCTGGTGTATACTATAATTGGATTTCCAAAATCTTGGACAATATCTTAAATAAATTTATTATAGAAAAAGAAGTGGGGATAGAATAAGAAAATGTCTTATGTAATATATGTTAGAGCAGTGGTTTCAACCTTTTGTTCACCATGCACCCCCTTTAAATACCCTTTGTGGGCATGGGCCGTGACCATGGACCCCCAAGACTTAATTCAAGATTTAAATCATAACATTTCTTTAAGTCTTCACAGACCCCCTGTGACGACATCATGCCCCCCTCAAGTTCTGCAGACCACAGGTTGAGAACCACCATTAGATAATAGTGAGCTTTGGGCATAAGCAGAGTTCTTATAATAGAAGAAATAAATGGTGGGGTCCCCAGGAATTGGAATTATCTGAACTAAGGGTGAAAAATCCATCAGTCAAACTTGTACAAATTAGAATGCAAACCTAAACAAAATACAAAGAATTCTAGTTTAGAGCAGATGAGAATAAATGTAACTGAAATATGATTTGGCTTTCTCTGTCTTGGAACCTTTGTTCTGGCACTTGTCAGCTGTGAAAGCTGAAGTCCAAGCATCTTAAATCCTCAAGTTTGAAAAAAACACTGCTTTCACACAGCTGTTGTGGTCCGCCAGCGGCCTGCGCGGATTGTTGCTGATCCCCAACGACGAGGAGGCTGGTGTGGTGTCACGCCAGCAGCTTGTGCAGCTGGCGCTTGAATCAGACAGCGAGGAGGTTGAAGAAGATGTGGTGCCAGAGGCAGGGATTCAGCCAGGGCCTTCAAAACCTCCAGAGGCTCCTTTAAGTGAAGAGGATGAAGTGGAGGAGCCTCTTCTCAATGCATGGGCACGCAGAGCTGCCAAAAGGCAGGAGTGGTTACTCAGGAGGGGGTCTCCTTGAGAGTAAGGCTTGGGGCTAATTGGCCACTCCCTTAGCCTATTTAAGTTTGCACACAGCTTCTAAAAAGCTGCAGGAAACAGCACATGTTCACTTGATGATCATTGAATCTGGATTTTCTTTGCAAACCTTGCTTCTGGGCTTTTTGCCAACTCTTGTAAGACTTTATCTTTCTGTGGAATTTCTAGCAGGTTGTTAAGAACGTTTTAGTTAACAGCCTGCATTTGTAAAAAACTACATTTGGAAGTATTGGAGTTTGGTTCATAGTTTGTGTGTGCTGCATTCTCTGGGATCCATAGCTGGGGCAGAACAACAGCCTTATGACTTTTCTTCAAAGCCTTCTTCCAGGGTTAGTATGATTGGGTGGCCTTTTTGTTTGTTTTGTCTTCTCTGGCGAGATAAAGTATGGATGGTGGTTCTCTCTGGATGATGCTAAATTTCAGATGTTATTCTGTATTTGTATATTGTTTTAATAACTGCCGAGATCCACTGAAGTTGGGCAACTTAGAAAGTTAGAAAATAAAAAAATAAATGCTGGGACAAAAGTTCTGATTTCTGATATCAGAATTTATTAAAAATGAGAAATATATTTTGGCTTTTGATACCTGTAGTAGTTACATCATTTAAGAAACCAGCGTCTGACTAGGACTTGTTAGTAAAGCAATTGAAAAAAATGACTACTACTATAATGATACAATTCTGTATGCTTAGAATGATCTATATTACCTTGGTTCTTCTAGCTCAGTGATGACTAACCTTTTCCAAATTGAGTGCCCAAAGTGTGCACCCGAACCCTCAAAATGCAATGTGTGTGAGGTCCCCTGCATGCGCCCAGCCCCTGTGCATGCATGTGTGGCCATCCTGCGTGCATCCTGCCCCCTGTGTATGTACATGTGGCCCCTCGCACATGCCCCCTGCATGTATGGCAGAGACCCAAAGAACAGCTGGCCACTGGGAGTCATGCACATGTGCAGTGGAATTGAACTGGGGTGACGGCTCACATGCCATCAGAAAGGTACTGCGTGCCACGCCTGGCATGCGTGCCAGCGGTTCGCCATCACGGCTCTAGCTAAAAAAGGAGGGATGAGTAGAAGAGGCAATCAAAGCAAATAGTGTATGAGAAACTTATTCAGTTAGAGTTTTATTTAAAAGGATCCGGCATTCTGTTGGATATGTAATAAGGACAATGCTTCTTTAAAGCATATGTTTTCACAATGACCCATACTTACTGAGTTTGGGAGAAAATTAGAGATATTATTATTGTGGATCTGGTTACCTTTGAAACTTCTTGCACCCACTGGAATCTGCACATCCAGTTAAAAGAAATAGAAAGAGTCATTGAGTCATTGAAAGGGTCATTGAGAATTGGGTGGTATATCAATTTTGTAAATTATTACTAATATTAAGTCCTCCTCTAGGGCTATGTCAGAGGTTGTATCAAAGATTGATAAACTGTTGGACAGACAGTTTTTAGAGACATCTAGAGAAATTGTCAGTCCATTTATGTTCTGCTCTTATACAAAAGTGTCAAGTCTCATAGCATCTGGGGACTCTACATATCTTTAATCTCTACATTATGGAATTGAGATTATTTGTGCCAGAAAGTAAATCTCCCTTTGTCTGGAATAGCTGTTTTGAATGCAAAGGGGAAAAAATGCATCTTGATTGCAGGATTGGAAGGGGTTTGATTTCAACCAAATCTTTGGTTCATGGTTCCCCAAACTCCCTGGCCTCCAGGCCATCGTGGCTTTTATTGGATTGATTGCAGCCGGATGTGTGATTTTGCCATGTATCCTTCCCATTTTCATCTGTGCTATCTCCAATTCTCTATCTCTGCTCGTAGATAAAAGAGCTACGGCGCAGGCGATGGCTTGGTGGGAGTATGAGAAACTGTGCACAGCAGACGATACTGTGCCACTATACGAAACCCTGCCATTATGTGAAACTCCACAGTAATCCTGAGATTTAGGTGAAGTTTCAAAGGGGGGAATGAGGCAGGTGAGAAAAGACTTCCTAAAATTAGGGATCAATGCATTAAGAGCTTTAACAGAAATAAGAGCTTCAATGTTAATTTTTGGGAAAGTACGGGAAAGTTGCTAAATATAACCCTATGCTTAATGACCTATGTACTACCTTGTTTTGTAACTGTATGATGGGTAAAGAATGGCCACCGAAAGTCACAGATGGTGTAAGATAATATCCTGAGTGGAAAGTATAACATGTTAACTTCTCCTTTTTTCATATCTTGTTTATGAGTTATTAAGTGTGACAAAGTGTAATGCTCCAGTGAAGATAGAATTGCAAACTGTATAAAAGACCAACCCCGGGAGTAGATCGGGGTTCAGAATTTGGCATGCTAATGCTCTGAACCTTTGTGCATATAAACCTGTGTTCTCCAACCTTCGTGGTCTTGTCTCCTGAAACGGTAACAAGGGTTTTCCCGCAACAGTTTTAACCTTTAACCTTACATGGCTTGCATCCATGGATTTTCAGAATACTCCTCCTCTGCTTCTTTCAACATAGGATGTTAAGAGGGGTGGAGGCATCCATGTAATAAAGATGCCCCTATGTTGCTTGTGTTTTGTAAAGCAATAGCATTCATCTTGTTTTGACAAAATTTTGTGGCAGATAATAGACACAGTGTTCGCAGTTTTACTGTGTTTCATTGTGTTTTATTTTATAACTGGGAAAAGTGCTATGTAAAATGTAGGGCAAAGTTATAAGCATTTCTACAAAAATAATAGTTTTCAAATGGACATCATACCCCAGAAAGGGCTACAACTTTTTATCTATTCCAAATTATATAAACAAAACATAAATGAATAAATTCTGTTTATAAATACCCTGGGGGATATTAAATGATCATTGCAGAAGAGTTCAAATAACTTATGCTATACTTGTTATACAGATGTGTTATGCTTATTAAAAATAAGCTTTGATGTGACACAATTGAACACCTCTTTCATTAAAGCAGCTATCATAAGTGATGCTTGCACAACTGCTTCTAAAACTGCTCATAGTTGCAACAGAACAACAGAACAACAGAACAGAATGACAGAGTCGGAAGGGTCCTTGGAGGTCTTCTTGCTCAGGCAGGAAACCCTGTATGATTTCAGACAAATGACTGTCCAATCTCTTCTTAAAATCTTCCAGGGTTGGAGCATTCACAATAGATTGTTCTATTGATTAATCGTTCTAATTTTCATCAGGAAATTTCTCTTTAGTTCTAAGTTTCTTCTCTCCTTTATTAGTTTCCATCCATTGCTTCTTGTCCTGCAGTCAGATGCTTTCGAACAGGACCACCAACCTTTCGGACCTCAGGGACCACTAGATTCAAAATTTTAAATCCCGCGGACCACTAATACAAATACAGCACGCCCAGTGAAGGGATGGGGTCCTTCAGACATTTAGTTTGGCCACCTGTTTCTGCAACCTTAAACACTCAGAGTCATTTGGACCTGTTTCCCACAGAAAACAAAACACTGGGATCTCTCATCTCTCTCGCACCTCTCTTTGTCTCTCTCTCTCATCTCTCTCCCCTCCTCTTTCTCTCTCCCCCCGTCTCATCTCTTTCTCTCTCATTTCTCCCCCTCTCATCTCTTTCTCTCTCATCTCTCTCCCCCCTTTCTCTCTCATCTCTCCCCTTCTCCCCCTCTCTCTCCCCCTCTGTCTCTCTCATCTCCTCTCTCTCCCCATCTGTTTCTCTCTCTCTCATCTCTCGCTGTTTCATCTCTCCCCCCTTTCTCTCATCTCTTTCTCTCTCCCCTCTGTGTCTCTCTCATCTCTCTCCCCCTTCTCTCTCTCTCCCCATCTGTGTCTCTTTCTCTCTCATCTCTCTCCCCCCTCTCTTTCTCTCATCTTTCTCTCTCCCGTCTCTCTCATCTCCTCCGCCCTCTTTCTCTCTCTCCCATCTCTCTGTCTCTCTCTCTCTCTCCCCCCTGTGTCTTCTCTCTTTCTCATCTCTTTCTCTCTCATCTCTCTCCCCTCTGTCTTCTTTCTCCCTCATATCTTTCTCTCATATTCTGATTCTCCGGCACTCTCTGGGTCTCGCGGGCACTTCTTTGGCCTTTGTTGGTGCTGGATGCACCTCGGTCACTCGGCAAGATGCATGACCTGCTCTCCACCCCAAGACACTTGCCCGACCTGGCTACAGCCAATGCTCCATGTCATAATGGGCTCCAGGAGAAGGGGACACCATCTTCCCCATTGTGAAGCATGCTAAATTTAACTGTGAGAGCAGCGGGCAGGCCATGGAGGTGCCAACAGCAGTGGTGGAGAGAAACGTCCGGGCCGGGCCAGGCCAATGTCTCAGGGCTGAGAGAAAGTTGTGTGTCTCCCCAGGATACCGAGGTGCGTGGAGCACCAACAAGGGCCAGAAGAAATGCTCACAAGACCCAGCAACACATGAAACTTCGCTCCCGCTCTGGAATATGAAAAGAATCTCCATCCCCTGCCCTTCCCTTCTCAGGCCAGGCAAGGAGTGACAGGGAGGGTGGGATCAGCCAGTGGTGGGATCATCTAACAGAAAACCACAGCAGGGGGAAGAAAGAGCCGCAGGTTGCCACCATCCGTTGCTTTGGCCCGCCTGCGCCACCACACACCCCCTTGCACCATTACCTCGTTCTGGCCGGCAAGGGCTGCACTACTCCTTGCACGTTGCACCACCTACAAAGTTGCAAGTTGCACATAGCTCCCTCTACGGTGGAGATTTCCAGTCCCATCACGAGCTGCCTGCCCGGTCCCATTTCCAGAGCTCTAGTCACAGGACTGGCCATTGGTCATCCCGGAGCAGCTTGGGTGCGCTGCGGACCACCAAAATTTTCTCGCGGATCACCTGTTGGTGACCTCTGCTTTGGAAAATAGCTCGACACCCTCTTTTGTGGCGACCCCTGAGATATTGGAACACTGCTATTATGTCATCCCTAGTCCTTCTTTTTATTAAATTAGACATACCCAGTTCCAGCAACCATTCTTTATACATTTTAGCCTCCAGTCCTCCAATTATCTTTGTTGCTCTTCTCTGCATTCTTTCTAGAGTCTCAACATCTGTTTCACATCGTGGTGACCAAAACTGCATTCCAAGTGTTGTTTAGTTAATTTTTAAGATACCAAATACTTTTATAAAGGTTAGTTGAATGTTAAGATGCTCTAATTTGTAAAGACCTGTCCTCAGATACTTTATTTTAACAAACTGTCACTGTCACCTCATACATGTCTTCATCTGAATTAATCTAAGCCAATGTTTTTTAAACTGTTTTTCTATCAGGACCCTTTCTCACTTTTATAAATTACATAGGACCAGAAAAGAGTGTTATTGTATGAGTTGTATTTTATTGATATTTGCTATATTAAAAAATAAATTTGATGCATTCCCTGGTCCTACTGCTTGTCATGAATATTCAATGGGATTTTAATATTGTACTCTTTTTTTTGGAATTGGACAACTTGCCATGGCCAATTTACCATGGCCAACTTACTACAGACAACTCACTGTGGCCAACTTGCCTCGGGCAACTCACCAGGGGACAACTCATCATGACCAACTTGCCATGAGACAACTCACTGTGGAATAATTCAATAATACAATTTAAAATAATTTAAAAATAATTTTAATTTTAATTCACCCATGGTGAGTTGTCCTGTGGTGAGTTTGCTATGGTGAATTGTCCCGTGGTAAGTTAACCGTGGCAAGTTGGCCATTGTGAGTTGGCCATGACAAGTTGTTGTAGACCCACACTTTCTCAACATAATCTAGCAAATAATTTTAATCTTGCAAGCCCAAGGGTGTCATGGGGTACTCCAAAAGGACCACACTTTAATAAACACTGATTTAAGCAGTGTTATATGTTGTAAGCAATTTACAATATATAATCATAACAATAATATGTAAGAGCTTAAATAGTGTTTTCAAAAGAGTAATAGTGCAAGCAACTACTAGATGGGCAAATTCTAATGGTAAAATTGCAAGGGATGAAATTGAGAATTCAAAATAAATTCCTCATCCAAACAATAAACGTTTGGAAAGTTGGAAAATTCAATTCAAGACAGGAGAACAATTTCAGACGTTAGTTCAGACAGTTTAGTTAATACCACCAAAACCCACCTTCCTAATCAGGTTTTCAGGTATAATTCCTAAAAGGAACCTTCAGATGCCACTCCATCAGATAGCTGATTTTTGAAGGACAGCAAATGGGTCTTCTTCATCCAACTCAAAATGAATAGAAATTTTCTCTATAAGAAAATCTACAAGCTAGTACTTCATGAACAAACATGGACCAGGCCATGACCAGTATTGCTTTCCAACAATGACCCATATAAAAATTGAAATACAATGTGTCTCCAGTACCTCAAGCTGTGAATTTTTAATTAAGACTCATTTCCTAGCAAGAAATCTTAGTATCAGGTTACAAATTATGGAGGCAATTTAATTAGAAGCACATTATGTAGTCATTTTAATTATGAGAAGGTATTTGTCTTTTTTTCTCCTCCATCATTAATAGTAGCTGGAGGGAAAATAACAACTAGAGAAATGTCACCAGGAGGGAGAATCTAGAAAGGGGGAGGAAAAAACCCTCTCCTACTGTGCAATTATTCATATAATTTCTTGGAGCCCCCATTCCTCCAAATTCTTCTTGAAAGCAAAGGGGATTTTTAAAAATTGAGGAGATTCAGTCACTTATTTATTTCATATGGCATACTTTTGTCAGGGAAACTTTATAGAGCAGTTCTGACAGCCTAATTACTAGTTCATTTAGTTGCGCGCCTAATGGGCCATGGGGGGTGTGTGTGTGAACTAACCTGCATCATATTCAATAATTAATGTCCCTCTTCAAAACTATCATAGCAGTATTTCCTGCTTACAATTTGTGAAAATTTTAGAACAGGAAAATGAAAGCCCCCAATTCAAACCATCGTCCTATCCTTCTCTCAGATGCATTCTATCATCGTTGGCTGTTTGGTTCCAAAAACAGCAGGTCACCTGTTAGAGCAGGGGTGTCAAACTCAAGGCCTGCAAGCCAGATCCAGCCCGCGGGCTGCTTAGATCTGACTGCAAGGCCGTCCTGGAAATAGCAAAGGACCAGTCCATGGTGCCCCTGCTAGCGGCCCCCAACAGCCCATTTTTGGCCTGGACAGCCTCCTGTAGCACTCTGCTGGCCAAAATGGGCCTTCGGGGCCTCCAGAGGCCTCCCCCGGCCCATTACTGGCCGAAATGAAGCCTCCGTGGGCTGCATCCAACCCTCTGAGGCTCCGTTTGGGCCTCTAGAGGCCTCCCCCAGCCTATTACAAGCATAAATGGAATCTTCTGAGGCCTCCCCTGGCCTGTTACAGATGTAAATGGAGTCTCCAGAGGCCTCCCCTGGCCTGTTACAGGCCCAAATTGAGCCTCCATGGTCCAGATTTGATCCTCTCCATCCCATTTCCCATGGCTTTATCATACTTACTTTTCGAAGATCTCCAGAAGAGGCTGACCCACATGGCAGAGGAGCCAAAGTCTTTTATTAGAAGCCCCTGAAGCTGTAAGAAGGTGAGATGTAAGGAAAACAGCTTTCCCCATCTGAATAAAGGACCGGCTTCTCTGTCATGAGGGTTACAGGCTTAGTTTGGGCCCAGTCTGGCCAGCGGTAAGCAGCCTCCTGCCTGCTGCTGACTGGCTAGTTCAAATGAGCAGCTTCAGGGATTGGGGCATGGCAGCCAATCAACAAGGGGCTTGTAGTTCAGCCCGATGAGACAAAGGAAGCAAGCTCCTCATTGATTGGGTTAGCCTCTTCTGGAGCTCTGGAGATCTTCAAAAAGGAAGTAATCCATGGGAAATGGGGTGGGGAGGAGTAAGTGGATTCTGGGATGCTAGCAAAGCAGGCCCAGTCTATGAAGACCCTGTGGGGCAGGATTAGGGGGGAAGCAATTGTGGGGACCCCAGTGGAGCATGAAGTATCTTAGTGGATTGGGAGAGGCCTTGGATGGCCTACTGCAGCACTAGGCCCCGCATGCTCTTCCCTGCTCTGAGATACCTCATGTGCATTTTATTAACAAATGCATTGGGGAAAGCAGGGAGTGATCACTTTCATTAAAAATGATTCAAACGAATCACTGGGTTACAAATGTAATTGGCAGACTCTATTACATTTGTAATTCGAGGATTACTTGTATAATGAGAGGGAGGGAGGGTCTCAGGGAAGTCCTGCCTTAGCACTTGGCCACTACAGGTGCCCCCCCACAAGTCCTATGCCACGCCCACCATGGCCATGGCCACCATGGCCATACCCCCAGGGCATGCCCCGCTCCTGGGCCTCCGAGGTCGAATACAACCTGATGCAACCCTCAATGAAATTGAGTTTGACACACTCTGCTAGAGGGAACTAGTTTTAGTTCCAAAATTAGGTCTAAAACAAGACTGGAATGATAAAAATAGTTTAGACTACAGTGGACCTAACCACAGATCAATATCCAATGAGCTGAAATAGTTATTGACAATAACTGTTCATTGTATAGAAAGAGAGCATAATTAGCAACTGCTTAAAGCTTATAGAAATATAATCACTAATGTGAGTATATTTTATACTCACAAATTTGAATTAATTTATGGAAATATGCATTTTATTTATTTTGAATAAATGTAGATCGCATTAAATATTTTTGCTTTACATCTTAACTTCAAAGTCTGAAAAACTACATCTATCAGAAAATATTACAATTAGTCATACATGTTGGGCAGCTAATATATACAAGTAAATAAATAATTTATGTAAGTAATCTGTTACTTATTTAATTTATAATATTAGGATTTAATTTAATTAATTATATATGCTATAAGGTTTGATTTTCAAAGAATTGGCAGATAATACATTTATCGCTATATAGTACATTTATACAATTTGACCAATTATTTATTAACACATTTTACTAAGTTAAAAATACATTTATATAAATAGAGGCCAAACTTTGATAACATGCTATAATTACAGAAACACCTTCCATTTCAGACATAGGTCTGAATCATATATGAATATTCCCTCTTTGAGAAAAAAAAAAGACACACTGCTTTCTTAGTTTTATTCATATGCCATAAACCGTAGTTTTAATTAAAAATTTTAAAAATAGCCTATATGATTTTATATACACAGTATGGTAAACTGGAACCAAACAAGTCACATTAGGACTGAATGCTATATGAATTCATTGTATTAATTTGTCATATTTATTTATAAAATTTACATATCCACTTATCATATGCATCATAACATACTTTATTTTTTAAGCAATAAAAGAGGGATGTCAAACACGATTTCATTGAGGGCTGCATCAGGGTTGTGGGGAGGGCTGGGATTTGAGGGGTGGCCAGTGGGTGTGGCCATGGTGGGCATGGCCATGGTGGGCATTTGACACAGACTCAAGATGCATTTTTTCCCCTTTGCATTCAAAACAGCTATTCCAGACAAAGGGGACAAATGTTCACCCATTCAGCTTTAGACAATGGGAAATGTTTCCAGGCCACCAGATATTGCACTTTACCGTGATGCTTCCTGGAGTCCAATATCTCCTTAATCTCAAAATGTTGTTCCCCTTCAATCAGTATGGGGACAGGAGGAGGCTCTTGGTCCGGACGTAAAGGGGATGAATGTTCCGGTTTCAGCAAGCTGACATGAAACACGGGATGAATTTGTCGCAAATTTTTTGGCAACTCCAATTCAACCGTGACTGGATGAATGATTCAAATAATTGGGAAAGGGCCCACATACTTGGGTCCAAGCTTCTTTGACTTTTGGGGGGTTTGTAAATACTTGGTAGAGAGGTAAACCATGTCCCCCACTTCATGTGCTGGGCACCGCTTTTTATCGGTTTGGGCTTTATGTGCTCAATGCTCTTCATCTAGAGCTTTTCGAGTTACTGCCCAAGTCCCTCATAACTGGTCGATCCAATCAATCAAAGAGGGGTTCTGTGGGTCATTTTGAGGTAGCTCTGAGATTGGTACAAACTCTTGGCCAGAAACCACCTTGAACGGAGTGAACCCTGTGCTGCTATGTATGGAGTTATTATATGCCACCTCCGCAAATGGCAATAAGTCCACCCAGTTATCTTGCTGATAATTTATGTAACATCTCAGATACTGTTCTAACACGGAATTGGTTCTCTCACAAGCCCCATTTGTCTGGGGGTGGTGGGTGGAGCTTAACCCCTGGGCGGAGCCTATCAATATTAGAAGCTCCTTCGAAAAGTTGGATGAAAATTGTACACCCCTGTCGGAGATTATACGTTTCGGAGCATCATGTAACCTATAAACATGTTGAATAAACATTTTTGCAAGGGTTTTAGCTGAAGGGATCTTAGGACATGGGATGAAATGCAATTGTTTGGAAAACAAATCAGTTACTGCCCATATGACTATGAACCCCTCACTATTCGGCAGGTCTACAATAAAATCCATGGATATCTCTTTCCAAGGGGCATTTGGCCTCGCCACACTCTGAAGTAGACCAGGTGGCTTCCCTGGAGGTCTCTTAGCTGAGGCAGACATTGGGCAGCTAGCTACATATGCCTCTATGTCCTTTTTGAGTGCGGGCCACCAGAATTGTCTTTTAATGAGATGGAGAGTTTTAACAAATCCAAAGTGTCCTGTCACCTTGGTGTCATGAGCATGCTGCAATACTGTTACTCTTAAACTGGCAGGAACATATAAGTTGGCTCCAACCCAAGCTAGTCCATCACGAAGTGTACATTCATTCGAGTGGGTTTGTCAGTTTTCAGAACTTCTTGTAGTTTCTGACGCAAATCGCCTGAGAGGGCTGGATCACCCCTTGCTTGCACTCTAGTAGTCACTGGTGCCACCAGTTGGGTTGCAGGGATGAACCACTTCCTCCTTGGTACTGTTGGTACTGTTGTATTGAGGCAATCTGGAAAGTGCATCAGCCATGAAGTTCTTTCCACCAGGAAGGTAGCGTAAATTGAAATTAAAACATTTGAAGTGCTTAGCCCAGCGAACTTGCTTTGGTGACAGCTTATGCGGTGTTTTCAATGCCTCCAGGTTTTTATGGTCAGTCCAAACTTCAAAAGGACGCTTAGCTCCTTCAAGAAATTGTCTCCATATTAACAATGCCCAGCGTACTGCAAAAGCTTCCTTCTCCCATATGGCCCATCTCCTTTTGGTCTCCGATAATTTACGGGATGTATAGGCACAGGGTTGTAATTTCCCTTCTGCATTCTTTTGCAGAAGTACTGCTCCTACTGCCACGTCGCTCGTGTCAGCCTGTTCTACAAAAGGCTCTTCCATGTCTGGATGTTTGAGGACTGGTTTGAGCAAACAACCGTTTTAGCTTTTCGAATGCCGCCTGACAGTCCATAGTCCACTTAAGGGCCTGGGAGGGCTTTTGTTTTATTTCACCTTTTGTTTTCAGGAGATTTGTTATTGGTAGCGCAATTTTTGCGAATGAGGGGATGAACTGTCTATAGAAGTTAGCAAATACCAAGAAACTCTGTAGTTGTTTGCGGGTGTGTGGCACAGCCCATTCCAATACAGCCTGGACTTTTCCAGGATCCATCTCTATTCCTTCATGCGATATGTGATATCCAAGATAGTCAATTTTGCTTTTGTGGAATTCGCACTTGGAGAGCTTGGCATACAGTTCAGCAGCCCTGAGTTTTTTCAGGACAGTCCGTACCAATCTTACACGGTCGTCCATGTTCTCAGAGTAGATAAGAATGTCATCCAAATAGGCCAGCACCCCCTTATACAGGTGCTCATGCAGTACTTCGTTGATCAATTGCATGAACACAGCAGGGGCTCCTTGTAGTCCAAAAGGGAGCACTCGAAACTGGATACATCCAAGGGGGCAGTTAAATGCTGTTTTCCATTCATCCCCTTCCTTAATTCGCACTCTGTAGTATGCCTCTCGTAAATCGAGTTTGGTGAAAATCTTCCCCTTTCCTAGGTGGGCTAGCATGTCCTTCATGAGCAGCAGGGGGTAGACTTTTTCCATGCAAATGGCGTTCAGGTTCCTATAATCAACTACCAGACGAAAGGAGCCATCGTTCTTTTCCTGGAACAGTACCGGCACCACCACCCTTGGTCTGGGTGGTTGGATAAAACCCCGTTCCAGGTTTTTGTCAATGAACTTTCGTAAGTCCCCCAGTTCTTGAGGGATCATAGGGTAGATTTTTGGCTTAGGGAGCTTTACCCCAGGGAGTATTTCAATGGTACAGTCCGTACCTCTGTGGGGGGGGGGGGCAGCACATCCGAGGCCCTTTCGCTAAAAACTTCTCGGAGATCCCATTACTCCTTTGGAATCTTCTCCTCCCCTTCAATATGACCTATTGCCACCTCCACCCCTTCGTGTTCTACTCCGTCCTCAAGGGGGGGTTCTTCCCTTTCTAGTCTCGGGTTTCTGGTGCAGATGCGCAAAACCTCCGTCTTCCAGTTAACACACGGGTTCCATCTACGTGATCCCCCAATTGCATTTCAATGGGTTCAGTCACAAAACTGGCTGGGCCCCCTCCTGCTATCAATCCATCCAGGTGACAGAATGCAATGGGCCTTCTTAACGTTTTTAGCCTCAGGCCCATTTTCTCCACCACTTTCGGGCTGATTATGCACCTGGTGCACCCAGAGTCTAATAGGGCTAGCATCTGCATATGTGCCCCTTATTGTGTGGAGAAAGTGCATCTTAGGATTCACTTTCGTTTCTCTGTACAGCATGCTATAACTCAAGGCCACCCTCCCCCGTTACCATGGCAGCCAAAGCAGGAAAAAGCGGAGGCTGACAATAGGAAAGGAGGGTGCGTTTGAATTTTCCCGGCTCTGTGACATTGTCAGAGGAAGTCCAACCTTTATATTCCTGGTCCCACACTCCTAGGCAGATCAAGTCTCCCATGGGATTAGTATGATTTCTCACAAATCAATTTTGCCCCACCAGGTTTGTTGATAATGTCCATACAATACCAGAGAAGCGAGTACAGGCTGAAATATTTCCTGCCTGAGATAGGTCGTTAAATACTTAAGGGCTTGCTTCCAAGGCTTCCCATGGCCAATGTTCACCCATATTTGTACCACCACACACAAACCAATTCTTTACTGTCAGCGTTTTGGCCACTTCTTCAGCCATTTCTACAAACAAGTTGACAGCTTTTGGACTAACCAGGAGTGGTTGTTCTTCTAAGATTATTGTAAACCGACCATCCTAATGACTTGATTTCTCCATCATGTATTGTCTGTATTCTAATAGTGATGAATGTCTTTGGGTCTGTTCCAGTTCCATCAATTCCTATACCATAACTGAGTTGAGGTGGGTGGTTTCTGGCTACCTGGAAAGAGGCTTTGTTGGTCCCAGACACTCGGCGGAATTCTGAGAGGTGTGTGTGTACACCCCGTATCCTCCGCCAGTTTAGTCGCACAGGCATCCCCAATTGGTACAATCAATTCGTGCACCACACGGACTGAATTGGTCTGGATTTCCATAGTTCCAATTCATTTCCGTTGACAAAGATATTTATGGTTAGACTTATATGCCTCCTTCCAGTTCTGGCTACCACACGACGTCTCCACAACTTTGTCCATTGCAGCACATACATCCAGTACCAGCTTTAGGGGTTGGGAGCCTTGCTTTAAGGCTACTGTGTAATTTAGAAAATATAACTTGGATTTTTGGGGTCGGTTGGTTTGGGCTAATGCTGCCCATACTGACATATTAAGTCTGACAGGGGCCTCTGGTTTATAGCAAATTAATCCCTGCTCCTGGGCCTTGCTACAATAGTTATACATAGTTGTTGTGGCTCCGTTACCTGAGCCTGTGTCATCGGCAGGAGAGGACTCCGAGAGTGAAGGAGAGGAGTTGGCAAGGCCTCCCTCTCCAGGACCCTCCTCTTTGGCAATGCCTTCAGTATCCGCCGAAGGGCAAGAGATAGGGCTGGGGCCAAGCACGTCCACGCAGCCACAGGTGGACAGTGATGAGAGTAATGAGTTTTGG
Source organism: Arizona elegans (assembly GCA_022577455.1). Lineage (NCBI taxonomy): Eukaryota > Metazoa > Chordata > Lepidosauria > Squamata > Colubridae > Arizona > Arizona elegans. Next base: position 27,855,423 of record JAKOOJ010000007.1, on the reverse strand, counting down.
CTGGATCCACGTCAGCGTCGCAGAGATAAGCGCGCGCAACAGAAGAAAAAGTGTGCCTGAGATTAGGCTGAGTCACTGGACCACACCCCACAGGGTATAAAAGGAAGCATGGTGGCCAGTCAAGCCTTGTGACGAACAAAGCTGAAAGCTTCCACGCCATTCTGCATTGCCGGACTTTTGCTATAGACTTTGCTGGATTATACTTGGACTTAAGTTACTCTGTAATTATTGAACATTTTACTTTGATGTACCAGAGGCAGAGAGAAGTTATCTCTTCCCTTCGTGAGTAATAAACTCTTGGCAGGCAGCCTCTAGGTTGCTGCCAAGTTCCATTATCATAAGGAGAAGGATTTTGTTGGCTGGTTTGGTTTTTAACTCTTGGACGTCTGTTGGTGTGTGTGTGTGGGGGACGGGGACAGAACATCAGTATCATTCAATAGGCAGGTTTTCTGTTGAGTGCATCCCTTCGTAGCCTGGGTATGGTATACCAAAGTCATGACCGTATGACGGCCAGCCTTGGCCTTGGTAAGACATGGAGCACATTGTTCCAGGTCGGGATATTGATAGCATAAAACTCCTTCTGTCCCATTACACCTATAATAGGTCCACGGTTGCAGTCGGCCATGCACACAAGTAGTTAAATCGAACTGAGTGCATGTTTCAGGTTTTCCGAAGCTAGACCGCATGGCTCCCTCCTTGGTTAAACATTGGGAGCAAGGGCCCTCCCCTACTGTTGTGCGGCATGGTATCCTGGTATGGCCTTGACCCTGAAAGCTTACAGAACCCCGAGGAGGTTGTATAAGGTGACACCTTATTGAGGAGTTATCATCACATTGCCAATATCAGGATCCTTCATACTCATAGGGTGGGAGATAACCAGTGGAGCAATTGGGATATGGGATGATACTGTAAGTAAAATGTCTCCCCATAGGGAGAAATGTGAAGCATTTTGTGCAAGGGGGAAACAGGACCCTTCGATCTTTCTGCACCTTGTTGGGCATACTAAAGGGTCCTTCTTTTCTGTTTCCTTCTCATGGGGGTGAGGGCTTGGGGTAGTTAAAGCTGGGGGCCGAAGTAGACACACTTGCTAGTCCCTCATCGAGGGCAGCTTGACACCAAATTTGGACCTCATCCTTAGTAGGGGATACCCCTCCTTCCTCATTCCCCCCTTTAGTAACCAACACCCTATATAAGTAAAGCAAATTAATGATAATGCTTATGAGTAAAAGTACCACAACCACCCAAATGGAAGGCATAAGGCCTTTCCGAATACAGGTGGTTTCCCTTAACCGGTGGCTAGCTTCCATCCCCCTGTCTGTGTACAAAAGCAAGGATGTCAGGACAGTTGGTGATGTGACCACAGTTTCCAGGGGATGGTTCTTTTGTTACCCGTGTAATGCGTGTCAGCCTCCGGAGTGACACCTGAAGGGGTCTCCTCTTCCTCTCCCGTTCATAGAGGGACAGCTTCCGGGGTGTCACCAGAAGGGGAGAGCTGATTTTTAGTCCTCCGAAGGGTAAGTTTCAGGAGCCGGGCCGGGTCAAGGTCTGTTTCCCACCTGGCGGGGGCCGCCAATTTAACTCAAGACCAATGAATCCATGGTTTGATCTCAGCCACCTTAACAGCAAGGGGAGAACACATAACAACAGTATACAGTCCACTTTGGGCTTAAAACCTCCCACTTCCAGTCCTTTACCCAGACCTCTTGTCTTGGGGGTATATTATGTGTGGAGGTGACCAAGACCTGTGGTCTACAGGTTAGAACATATTGTAATCTCCGGACTACCGCATTAAGTGCCTGTAATTGTTTCAATTTGATGGTGTCTGCTATTTGACCCGTGTTTTGGATATTGGGTCGAATTAGGTTCGGGACCCTACCATATAAGAGTTCAAAAGGTGATACAAACAGTCCTTTTCGAGGAGCGCACCTTACAGCAACTAAGGCCATGCTTAAGGCATCAGGCCACTTCAGATAAGTCTCTTGACATATTTTAGCCAGTTTCTCCTTAATGGTATGGTTAGTCCTCTCCACAAGGCCTTCTGAGGGGGCGTGAAAACTACAGTGAAGCTTCCATGTTATTCCCAGCATAGTGGCTATTTTCTGAGTTGCTTTATGAATGAATTCAGGACCATTGTCCGAAAAGATTTGAGACAGTAGTCCATAGCAAGGGATGATGATTTGCTCTGCTAACTTCAGTTGCTTTCTTTGTCTGTGTTGGTATGCACTCGGGCCAACCAGTATAGGTGTATATTATAACTAGCATTGCTCTAAATGAACCTGACCGTGGCATATCAGTAAAGTCAATCATCAGGGAGTCAAATGGATAATGTCCTCTGGGTTGATGTCCTTGTGGCAGCTGGGGTCCTTGCCTCGGATTATTAGTGGCACAGATCTCACATCTTGTGCAGACATTTGCAGCAATGCTGTGTATTTTCTTAATATAGACTTCCCGTAGCAAAGCTTTAGCCATCGTGGTTTTTTCCAAATGTAGCTGCTGATAGACTTGTTGCACAGCATCCCATGCCATTGTGCCGGGACAAAAACTTGCTGATCTGGAAGGATCCACCAACCATCTTCCTGGGTCGCCTCAAGTTCCTTGGCTTGGTGCAATTCCTCCTTGGAATAGTTAGGTTTAAGTTGTTCACCCGGGACCCAAAAAGTAAGACAGTTTGCCTGTAAGTGTAATGGTTTTTGCACAGCTCAGCAAGCTTCCTGATCAGCCTTATTATTTCCTTGTTGGGTCACAGAAGCTGTCTTCTGATGACCTCTACAGTGTATAACGGCCACTTCTCGGGGAGCCCAAATGCTGTCCAACAGACATAATATCTGAGGCCCATACTTAATGTCCTTTCTCCCTGCCGTTATAAGGCCTCTCTCCTTATATAGGGCCCCATGGACTTGCACTGTCAGAAAGGCATATTTTTAATCTGTAAAGATGTTGACACGTTTGCTTTTTGTGAGTTCCAGAGCATGAGTCAATACATGCAATTCTGCCAGCTGAGCACTTGTACCCAGGGGGGAGGGGCTCAGCCTCCCATACCGCTTCCAGAGTTACAACAGCGTATCCAGCTTTCCATATTCCATCCTGTACAAAGCTAGTACCATCTGTGTATAACGTGAAGTCAGGGTTGGAGAGTGGAACATCAGTCATATCCAGGCGGCTGGCATATGTTTCCTCAATAGTCTGAATACAGTCATGTTTGGCTGTTAAATCTGGTTCCGGCAGCAATGTGGCTGGATTTAATGCAGTTGATTGTATCAACTTGATCAAGGGGTTGTGTGTAATGAGACCTTGGTATTTTAGCATGCATGGGTTGGTCAACCACAAATGTCCTTTTGTTTCCAAGACAGCTTTGAGGGCATGGGGGGTGTAGATATCCAATTCCTGGCCAAAAGTCAATTTGCTAGCTTCCTGTGTTAACAATGCTGTGCCTGCGAGAGCTTTTAAACAGCCAGGCCAGCCTCTTGCCACATTGTCCAGCTGTTTAGAGAGATAAGCAACAAGGTGATGCCATGTCCCCAGTTTCTGGGTTAGAATACCCACTGCCACATTCTGCTTCATATCCACAAACAGCTGAAACGGCTTGTCTAAATCAGGCAGTCCTAAACTGGGAGCTTGCATTAAAACTTCTTTTAAAGTTGTGAAACTTTTCTCTTCCTCTTTTTCTCCCCGTAGAGGTTCCTTGTTGCTGCCTCTTGTGGCTTCATGTAGAGGATTTGCGATTAAGCTGAAATTGGGAATCCATATGTGACAGAAGCCTGCAGCCCCCAGAAAGCCCCTCAGGTCTCTCCTATTCCTGGGCGTCGGGAGTTGACAGATGGCCCTTCATACCGGCGTGAAGGGCTCACGCCTGATACCGCTGTAGATCACCTGTGGTTGCAGGAGCCTCCCAGCATCGCTGGTAGCAGGCTCCGGTTTGATTCCAGCAGGTCGGTATTTTTGCCGACTACTGCTGACGGCTGTTATCACTGAGGAACACATGCAGTTACAGGAACTTCCCAGCATAGCTGGTAGCAGGCTCCGGCTTGATTCTAGTGGGTCGATTTTTGCACCAACTACTGCTGAGGGCCACGGGGACCCACGGCGCTTCTGTCGGCTGACAGAATCACGGAGCGGCGTCTCCTGGGCTCTCCCCATATGCCTACCAGCTGCATTGGAGGATCGGAGACTTCCAGATCTTCATCGAATGGAGCCGCCTGGAGTGGCGTAATAGCAAACTGCACTGCTGCTTTTGGGCATCGAGTCTGGTACAGTAGCCCTTCTTTCTTTGAACAGGGAAGTTCATTGCTGGCTCTCAAACTCTGGCTGGCTTGCCCACAGGCTCGCCAGCTCGTCTTTTGATACCTCTGGCCGCCATTTTGGGCCATGCCACGTGCACCTGTAGAGGCTTAGTTCACTTCGATTAGTTTCAAAATGGCCACCACCAGGCTGGCAAAGGCTTCAAAACATGACTTGCAGGACAGGGAGGTTTGCTGCTTGTTCTAATGCTAAGGATATTGTTGTTGTGTTACCAACCAGCAGAGTGTAGAGCACAGAGAAACGTTGCTGAGAGCAATGAATAAGAGATGTGCAAACTGGTTTATCAAAAGTTTACTTTATAGTGAAAAAACAATCTCATAGTCTTTAAATCAGTCCAAGTCTTTGCCAGTTAAATCAGTCCAGTGATACAAAAATCTTCTTACCATACAAACAGTAGTTGGTTAGAATAACAAACTCACTCTGGTTCACAAACCACGATGGTAGCAGATCCATCCAACGATGATAGCATAATGGTAGCAACTCCTCACAAAATGGTAGCTTATCATCAACTGAATATGTTAACAGTACCTTCCTTAAATACATTTACAACCAGTGTTTATCTAATTACAGCATGACTCAGCATTACAATGAATCAGCAGTAAAACTTTAAAGTCACACAATACATATTCATATTAAAGTCACAGAACACATATATTTCCTGGACAACTTGTTAGGCTCAAACCATATCCTAACATTCTCCCCTTTGGACAGGTCAATATATACAGTCTAGATTTTTAATCCATAGCTTTCACAACACATTTTATGTTTGATAGCACCTTGCGCTTTGGTAAAATTATCAGCAATATTGTCTTCTGACATACAATATTCCAACTTAACCATGTTGCTTTGGATACACTGATGAACATTCAGATACTGAATGTCAGTATACTTAGATCTAGTTTTAACTGCTAAATTTGTTGCCATTTTATAGCAGCTTGGTTGTCCTCATGTATTACAATTGGATAATCCATCTTTAAACCAGTATCCATCATTAGTTGTTTGTAATAAATCAGATCAGTACAAACTAGTGACAAACATGAGAATTCTGCCTCCATAGTAGATAGACTAATATGTTTTTGACGAATTGATTTCCAGCCAATGAAATAATTGTCTAACATGATAGCTATACCCAATGTGGACTTTCTGGTGGTCAAATCAGTAGCAAAACTGGCATCGGCATATGCGCTCAATACTAAATCATTGTTAGGTTCTAGATACAATGCATAATGCATTGTCGTTTTCAGATATCTTAATATACGCTTTGTGGCCTGCCAATGCCTATCAGTTGGCTCTGCATTATATCTCGCTAATTGGTTTACTCCAAATGAAATATCAGGTCTCGACCAATTGCTTATGTAAGATAGACTACCTATAAGAGACTGGTAGATCTCCTTACTAAATTTAGGACTTTGGATTTCTCCTTGTTGAAAATCCTGTGCCATTGGCGTTTTAGCTGGCTTACATAGCTCCATGCCATAACGTTTCAACATTTGGCTTATTTTGCTACATTGAGATATTTTATATCCTCTAGCTGTTTGATTGATATCTAGACCCAAATAATGCCTAATATTTCCTAAATTTCTGATCTTAAATTTGGTTTGTAACTGTTTAACAATATCTATGGCTTCCTTGTCAGTTTTAGTTATTATGGCTATATCATCTGTAAAGAATAAGAAAAATGATACTAACCCATTATTATTTTCTCTTTTAAAGAGACACTTATCCACTACACCTTCATGAAAACCGATCTTATTTAGCTCTTTAACTATACATTGGTTCCACTCAAACCCTGATTGTCTCAAACCATAAAGGCTTTTATTTAACTTCCAACAATCAGTGTGGTTTTGTGTTTCAACTCCTAAAGGCTTCCTCATATAGATGGTGTGACTCAATGGAGCATGCAAGTATGCTGTCTCTACATCTATATGGTTAATACTATATTTATACTTAGCCGCCCACACTAGCATTGTTCTTAAAGTACTAGCACGTAAACTAGGAGTAAAAACCTCATCAAAATCTTTTTTCGGTCTGAGAAAAACCTTGAGCTACAAGGTGAGCTTTATGGGTTACTGTCCCATCTATGCTTTTCTTAATTTTGTAAACCCATCTGCAACCTATTAATTTTTCACCAGGTGGCAATTTCACAGTTTCGTAAACACCTAACTTAGTTAAAGAATTCATTTCCTTACCCATTGCCTTCCATCCAAGCATTCTGCTCCTTTTCAGGATAAAGCTTGATATCCTCATAACTTGAAGGTTAACCTGGCAAACTACGGTTGCTTTATATCGATCAGGTGGATGCCTTTCCCTAGTAGATCTTCTAGGTAATACAGGACTTACTGCAGATGGTACATCTGACTCCTCCCCTAAAACTACCTCCTCTAAACCTACTTCCTGTTCTTCATCCTTGATAGAGGATTCTACATTAATTAAATCATATATCATATATGACATATATTCTCAGGAATATCTATACTAACTATACTAACAGTAATATTATCATGTCTATAATCTGCACGCTCTAGTTTATCCCATCCTTCATGCTCTAGAAATTTAGCACTTGCACTACAGTAAACACTAGTAGTTCCCTGTGCCCAAAATCTAAAAGACCTATGATTTGATTCATAACCAACGAAAAACATTTTTCTGGCTCTCCGTTGATCCTTTCTCCTTAAACTAGATGGAATATGTACCCAAGCTGGGGCTCCAAATTTGTGTAAGTAACTAAGATTTGGTTTCCTCCCATGCCATAAGGTGAATGGTATTTCACCCGTAGAGGAATGAACCATGTTGTATAACATGGTTAGCACACATAACAGCCTCACCCCATAAATTTTCAGGCAAACCAGAATCTGCCAACATAGTTCTAGTCATGGCTTGTAATGTTTGACCTTTTCTCTCGATATACAAATTGTGTTGTGGTCTGTACGGAGCAGACCGTTTATGCTGGATCCCTGCATCCTGCAAAAACTTTTTCCAACCTTTGGTTGGTAAATTCTGTACCATTATCAGTCACTAAGCATTTAACCTTAAATTTCTGTTTCCTTTCCACAAAACGCAGCCAGTTGTTAATATGCTGAAATGTTTCACTTTTTGTTTTCATAAAATAACAGAATCCATATCTTGAATACTGGTCTACTGTGCTTAGAATATAGCAGGCACCTTCTATGCTGGGTTTTTGGGGTCCAATTAGGTCTACAAATACTACCTCTAATGGCTTTTTGGTTTTAAAACCATTAAGACCGTTTGCTGGTGTTATCCTGCTTTTTTGCTGCCTACAGGCATTGCAATTCAGATATTTACTACATGCTTGTAGTTTTATCCCTTCAGATAACTGAACTGTTTTCTTTAACGTCCTGAAATTTAAATGCCCAAGTCTCCGGTGTAACAGATGAACACATTCATCATGCGATTTAACATTCTTATAAACAGACTTAGACTTAGCCACCAATACTGGGTTATCCCTTAAAATAAATAAATCATTTTCTAAACTTGCAGTAACAACCTAGCCATCTTTCTCAATAAAACACTTATCATTTTTAAATGTTACTGTAAACCCAAAATGCAATAATGATTTAACAGATAATAAATTGAATTTTAACCCAGGAATATATAACATAGGCAATGGTTCATTACTAAATGACCAACGAGCAACACCCTCTCCAGCTACCTTAACCTTCCAGCCATTTGCTAATTTAACATGTTGGTTACTCTTCTCCATTGTAACAAAAAAAATTTCTATTTCTAGAAATAGATTGAGAAGCACCACTGTCCAAAACCCAACAATCCTGGTTAACATCAGTAGTTGAACTGGATATAGTGAAATTACAACCCTTCTTGGGTCTAGTATTGTCTCTAACAGACATTTTCTTATTCTTACAATACTTAGCTATATGCCCTTTAGCCCCACAAGCAAAACAATGTTTTACAAAATAGGCAGTTGAATACATTTTTTCTTCTTTTGGTTGTTGCACTCTCAACTGATCCCTTTCTTGTCTTCTTTTGGATTCTTCCAATAACCTACTGGTTATGCCAGCCAATGTCAGTTCATCTCTGGACAAAACCTCTAACGAAGAAACATAGTCATCATAACTATCGTCCAAGAAGAAAGAATTATATAAACTTGTTGTATTTCTGAGAAAACAAGTTCCTTTTCATGCAGCTCCTGGAATATTCTGGTCATGGATTCCAAATGAGCCATCATATCTCCACTTTTAAGATGTTGTTTAAATAATCTCTGTGTGAGATAAATATGAACACCCACAGAGTCACGAACATATAGTCTCTTCAACTTGGTTCAACACCTAGCAGCAGACTCTTCGCCACGAATATGTTCAAGCTGCTGGTCACCCAGTGTTAGTCCAATAATGCAAAGAGCTCGTTCATTGTCTCTGTTAAACTTGGCTAATTTCTTCGCATCTTCCTCATTAACAGGATTCCATGCTGTTACATCCAGTGGATTATTTACTATGTCCCACAGTCCTTCTCTACGCAAAAGTAGATTACATTTTGTAGACCAGGATACATAGTTTGTTCCATCCAGCTGGGTTATCATGGAAAAATTTGCTGCTTGTTCTAGTGCCATCTTCACTTGGATTGTATATCACAAACACAGTTTGTACTATTCACATTAACTCTCAGTTTAGTTCTTAACAATCCTATTTAGTTCTGGTTGACTCTGGGCCCATAACCAATGTTAAGGATATTGTTGTTATGTTACCAACCAGCAGAGTGTAGAGCACAGAGAAACGTTGCTGAGAGCAATGAATAAGAGATGTGCAAACTGGTTTATCAAAAGTTTACTTTATAGTGAAAAAACAATCTGAATAACTTACAGTACCTTTCTTAAATACGTTTACAACCAGTATTTATCTAATTACAGCATGACTCAGCATTACAATGAATCAGCAGTAAAACTTTAATGTCACACAATACATATTCATATTAAAGTCACAGAACACATATATTGCCTGGACAACTTGTTAGGCTCAAACCATATCCTAACAGGTCCCTCCCAGTAGGACCTCTGCTTTGGTATGTCCCATTCTTGACCACTGGCCCCACACTGAATGAGAAAGGGTGTTGCCTTACCTGAATGCCCGTTCTGATTGGCATGGGGACAGCGGTCAATCCCACCCAGTATCTCCCGCTTCCAGTTCGTAGGGTGTGCATTAATGTTGTCTTTTCAGCTCAGCGTGTCAGTCTGCCACTGTCAGGTGTGCCTCCTTTCAATACTCAAGAAAGAAAAATCACGACTCCATTTTCATAGAGAAAGGTACTTTTACTGAGTATGAACTGAATGCAACCAAAGAAAAGCAAGGTCTGAAGTAAAAGGCACAAAAATTACATATAGAAAACATCCCCAAAACCCTTCCCCCAACCGTCCAGCAGGAATGATCCAATCCACATTCTCCCAGGGGTCATGTGGGGTGTAGCATCTGATGGTGCCATTCTCCTATGCCACAACGGTTGATCTTGAGTAGTTATCAGCTTCGAAGAAAACGCTGAAGAAAACTTTCTTCTCTTCTCCACCAGCTCACTTCCCCCCTCGCAGACATTCCAATAGCTCTCCCCTCCCCCCATTACAATGGCAGCTGAGCAAGCAGGGAATGAAAAAGCGAAGGCTGACAGCCGCATCCTTCCTCGTCAGAAAGCTGGGAAACAGGAGGAAGAGGAGGAGCTTATCAGCTTGCAGACTCGGTCCATGGACATCAGACGAGAGTTAACCCATTCCTGACCGCTGTCCCCATGCCAATCAGAATGGGCATTCAGGTAAGGCAACGCCCTTTCTCAATAGAGTTAGGGTCAGGTGAGGAAGGGGGACATGTCATTATTCTTTCATCTTTAAGGCCTTTATTAGCTAGCCACACAGTGGAGTATTTCGATGCATGTGATGGATCATTGTCCTGCATAAAAATCATGGTGGTCTTGAAAGATGCAGACTTTTTCCTGTACCATTGCTTGAAGAATGTGTCTTCTAAAAACTGGCAGTAGGTTTGGGAATTGATTTTGAGTCCATCTTCAACCCAAAAAGGTCCAACTAGTTCATCTTCAATAATACTAGCTGATACCGGTACATCACCTCCACCTTGCTGGCATCCGAGTTGAAATGGAGCTGTGTGCCCATTACTGATCCAGCCACAGGTCCATCTATCTGGTCCATCAAGAGTCACTCTTATTTCATCAATTCCATAAAACCTTTGAAAAATCTGTGCTCCTGGTAGCTTCTTGTTTGATTCTTCTCAAATCTTTCTCTGTTAAACTGTGTCTTTTTTTCTCAACATGTTTTTTGTGACCCTGTTGACTGCTTGCAACAAAACGTTTGATGGTTCTGTGATTATGCCCCAATATCTTTGGAATTTCAAAACTGCTGCATCCCTCTGAAAGATTTTACAATTTTTGACTTTTTAAAGTCCATTAAATCTCTTTTTTGGCCCATTTTGCCTGAGGAAAAGAAACTGCCTAATAATTATGCACACCTTGATAAAGGGTGTTGATCTCCTTAGGCCACACCCTCTCTCATTACACAAATACACATCACCTGATCTGCTTATATCCACTAAGCATTTAAGTTTATACAGCTTGGAGGTGGAAAATATGCATACAAAGAATGATATAGTCAAAATCACTTGCCTAATAATTGTGAACACGGTGTATATTTAATAAAATGCTGAACAACTTTTTTTGTCAGCAAGCAAGCTGGTTTCTTTGAACTATTTGCAGCTTCTAAGTCATCTTCAGACATGGCCCTTGAAAAATACATTGTTGGAGAGTTTTCAGAAGTGAGCAGCGTGACTGGTTGGGAAAATACCAGGCTCCAATGAGTCTGGCGAAACCCAGCCAGACGAACTGTCGCTAGGGTCTTTGGACCAAATCTGTCCTGTAGGGACAGTGAAGAAGGAGAGGCAGCTTGGTAGCTACAGAGGAACAGGCAGGTTCCTCGGAAAGCCTGAGAAAACTCTTCGATCTGGCGATGGGGGGGGGGGGGGCGGTGATCAGTGCGAATCTCCATGAAGCCAGAGCATCCGGAATAAGCATTGTGTAGGAGTGAAAATTTGGACAGATGAGTACTGGGTGAGTGATTAGCCAACTCACAGGTAATAAAAGAAAAATTGGAAAATTTTAGAATTACCCCGGCATGGAAATAGCGGCTAAATAGAGATGTGGGGGGGGGGGGGAGAGACAACTGATAGAGAAAATATACTGAAGTGACAAGTGCTCTATAGAAGAGCCCAGCTAAAGATTTAAAGTTGAATATGAATAAAAATGTTAAATTGGAATTTGGACTTTTCAGATTTGGATTGGATTATAAACAGATTGGTTGGATATAAAAGTTAAAGAAGAAGTGGGAAAACTTTCCTTTTCTCCTTTTTGAATTACAAACAAAATGGATATCTTTTAATCGACTGAGTGGAATTGTAGATTGTAGAGAGACATCTCCAGGAGAAATGAGAGTATGACATTAAACTTTCTGTTTTGAGGGAAAACTTTGAAGCAGTGAGACAAAAATAAAATAAAACCTTGAACTTTTAAAATGATAAGCTGTGAGAACTAAGGTGGATTTGTGTGTCTACAAGAAGTTAGACTTCAATGATTAAAAAAGGAGTAGTATAATGTGGATTTAAATTGGAACAATATCAACCCAGAAAGAATAAAATGGCACAGGAACTCAAGGAAATGATGAAGATGATGTGCTTGGAAATAAAGGAAATGATTACAATCTTGCATGGAAAATTGAAACTTGATGAATCTAAGACTGAGGTAGAATACATGGAAGCTGAAAAAGAAATAACCAATGAAAAATGGGAAAGAGAGATCAACAACGAAGAAGAAAAGACAAAGTGACTGACTATGGAAAATTAAATAATGAAATAGGTTGTAATAATAAAAGGGGGAACCTTAAAGATTACAGTGAGACTAATAATGGGGAATATAGAAAAATGGGAAAGAAACAAGGAAGGAAAAGAGTGTCGAATAGAAAAAATATAAAAAGATTAAATGATTACATTGGGATTTACAGTGGCAGTACAGGAAAGAGGGAAAAGAGATGGAAAATAATGGGAAATAAAGGGCAAAACAAAAGATTTTATGATTTTAAAATACAAAACAAGTATACTGGGATTAACAATGGAAATATAAGAAAAAGATTGGCAGATTGACAAGGCATATCGTGTTAATTCTTGGGTGGCCAGACAGAAACACTTACCAAGAGATATTGTAATATATTTTACTACAAGGAGAGTACGCAATGAAATTTTACAGGCTACTTTTAAAAACAAGCTTCAAGTTGAAGGCCAGGAGGTGATGACAATGAAAGAAATCCCCCCCAAGATGCTGAGAGCTAGAGGGGAGTATGCTTTTCTGGTGGATGAGCTGAAAAAACGTCAATTACAGTACAGATGGGAGGTTCCAGCCGGTTTAGTGGTGACATATTCTGGAGAGAGATATTGGCTTAATACAATATGGAAAGCAAGAGATTTTTACATCAATGTATTAAAGGCTGGGACACCCAAATCACCCAAATCACCAGAAGGAAAAAGAAAGAAGGGAGTAATGCAAGGAGAGAGAGAAGAGCTACTGACAGTAGTTCAGGGGGGAGTTTTGACTGGTCAAGAAGAACCACTACAAATTCAGATGGTTGTTCAAGATGTGGATTTAATTGATATATTTGCAGAACCGAAGGATCAAAGACAGACCAAAGCAGCAATAGCTAAGCGTAAGGAAGAACTAAGACAGCAACAACAACAACAACTGCAGATAGCAACCCAAGAAACTACCAAAATAGAAGCTGTGGGAGGAGCAAGACCTAAATGTCAAATGAGGCAAGATCATCAGAAATTGCTCCAGACGCTTCAGAGGCCCAGAGATGGGAACTAGATTTTTGACCTGGAATGTTAATGGTTTGAATTCTCCGCAGAAGAGAAAGAAAATATTTCACTATCTTAAACAATTTAAGAATAAAGTAATTTGTTTACAAGAGACTCATATTAGGATACAAGACCAAAAATACTTGATAAATGCAAGATTAGGTACACACTATGTTGCAGCAGCATCAGAGAAGAAAAATGGTATAGTTATATATGTGAAAAGAGACTTAATTGCAAAATTAGTTGAAGCAGACAAGCAAGGAAGATTTTTAGCAATTGAACTTTTAATAAAAGGAGAAAAAACACTTGTAATTGGAGTATATGCCCCAAACCAACAACAAGAAAATTTTTATAATTTACTACACTCAAAGTTGACACAATGGAGATATAAAACTTGTATCCTACTGGGGGATTGGAATGGTGTTTTGGATGTAAAAAAAGACAAGAAGGGACCTAAACAAAATGTTTTAACAAAAGCAAAATTGCCCAAACTGTTCTGGGAGATGATGGACGACTGGGAGTTGAAGGATATTTGGCGTGAAAGAAACCCAGAAGAAAAAGACTTTACTTTTTTCTCGGATAGACATCAATCTTTTTCAAGGATTAATTTTATATTAATTACTAATTATTTATTATCCAGGGTGAAGAACACGAAGATCTGCTCAAGAACATTGACAGACCATAGTCCAGTCTGGATGGAATTGGAGTATGGGAAAGGCCCTAGGAGGTCCTGGAGGTTAAATGATAACTTGTTTAGATACAAAGAAAATGTAAAAGAGTGTAAAAAGTTTATGAAAGAGTTTTTTTCTATGAATATGCAAAAGGGTACATCTATGGAAATGGTATGGGATGCAAGTAAAACCTATATGCGAGGAATTTTGATATATTTGAATAATAAATATAGAAAGAAACGGGGCAAAAAGAAAAGAATTAGAAGAGGAGATTAATAAACAGGAATGGGCTTTAATAGCCAACCCAACAGATAAGAAAATTAAAGAGGCAATCAATTTATTGAAGGGTCAGTTTAATATGTTAATAGCAGATCAAGTGGCAACCAGTTTACAATATGCAAAACATAATACTTTTTGTAATGCCAATAAACCAGGCAGGTGGTTGGCATATTTGTTAAGGAAAAAGCAGAAAGCAAGGACAATAGAGAAAATAAAATACAAGGGTAAGGAGGTTTATGAGCAAGAATTGATTAAAAAAGCTTTTTTAGAGTTTTATTCAAGGCTGTATACTGGTGATAAAATTCAAGATATAGATATAGATAGATACCTGCAGAAAGAGAATATTTCTATAACTTCAAAAGAGCAGAGGGATAGCTTAAATCAATTGATAACTTCCAAGGAAATTATTTTTGCAATTAAGCAGTTGAAAGTGGGTAAGGCTCCTGGAACGGATGGTTTGACAGCTATTTATTATAAAAGTTTACAGGAGGAAATGGTGGAACCACTGAAGGAATTATTCAATAATATACAACAGGGAGGAGAGGTACTTCCAACTTGGAAGACGGCATTTATTTCGCTGATCCCAAAAGATGGGCAAGACTATACAGATCCTAAAAATTACAGACCGATTTCACTTTTAAATACAGACTATAAGATTTTTGCTAAAATTTTAGCAAACAGATTAATGACAGTTATGCAGCAAGTGATTCATCATGATCAAACTGGTTTTATAAATGGAAGACAAATGAAAAGTAATGTAAGGCAAATTGTTAATTTATTAGAGTATTTGGGAAGGAACAACCAGGTCTCCGCAGTGCTAGTTTTTTTGGGTTCTGAAAAAGCTTTTGATAGATTGAATTGGCAATTTTTATTAAAATTAATAGAAAGGATGCAACTTGGAGAACATTTTACACAATCTATTAAGGCAATATATCAAAAACAAACAGCGCAAATAATAATCAATGGTGGTTTAACAGATAATTTTAATATAGAAAAAGGAACAAGGCAAGACTGTCCCTTGTCTCCGTTATTGTTTATTTTGACACTGGAAATTTTATTAAATAAAATACGTGAGATTGATATAATAAAGGGAATTAGAATTAGACAGTTTGAATATAAGCTATGAGCATTTGCGAATGACCTGGTTGTTACCTTAGCCCAACTGGTGAAATCAATTACAGCCTTGATGGATATAATCTGCTCATATGGGTTTTTAAGGGGTTTGGGGAGGGGGGAGGGGGGTGGGATTGGAACTAGGGTTGTGGGTTGGGGGATAACCCACCAAGGGGAGGGTTGGGCCCGGCCATGACGCGCGGCAGGGTGGGTGAGGGATCCGGGGGCAATGGGGGGGGTCGAGCTTGTCCAGACTGTGTCTTTACTATCAGTACTGTGAGTGGGAGGGGTAGATATGGCGGGAGCAGGGGGCCATATCATGTTAAGGGAGCACGCACCCGCTGTCTCCAAGCGGTAGGGTGCTCCGGCCCCCAAGGCTCCACCCATTCTCCAGGTTGCACAGACCCTCACGGTCCAGGTCTTCGTCTGATGTTGTGCAATGCCAGGTCCGTAGTAAATAAAGCCCCCCTCATCTGTGATCTTGTTCAGGAGGGGGGAGCGGACCTGGCGGGTATTATGGAGACTTGGTTGGGCCCGGAGGGAGGAGTCCCTCTGGTAGAAATGTGCCCACCAGGCTTCCATGCATTTCATCAGCTGAGGTCACAGGGGAGGGGCGGGGGAGTAACGGTTATTATTAAAGAAGGTCTGAGACCGAGGGAGGCCACTGTTCCTCAGATGGCTGGCTGTGAGTCCCTCCTTGTGAAGTGGGGCCATGGGGTTCAGATGGGCTTGCTGATCACGTACCTGGCTCCCTGCCTTACCTTATCGGTAAGGCGTTTTAAATTTGGGAGCCATCTTGGATTTATTTTTTTCTTTTAAGACTTTTAAAAGTAATATATTAAGAAATGCTCTACTGCGTGTCTGGAAAAAGTATAAATATAAATTAAAAGATAAGTTACCAATATGGACAGTACCCAGACACGCGATAGAGAATATAAATTTGGAGCAAAAGCAAGATAAGTTTACATATAATGAACTCCTTTATAAGGAAGGAGTTAGATTACAATTAAAATCTATGGAGCAATTAAGAGAAGAAGGAATTATTAAGACTTGGTTTCAATATGGTCAGCTGCAGGCCAGATGGAGAGAGGATCAAAAAATTGGTATTTTGCAGCAGGATGAAAATTTGATAAAGCAAATAAGAGATAAAGGTCAAATGCATATTAAAAGGTTGTATAATGTATTAGTGGAAATAGATTCGGAAACAGAGTTAGCCAAGGATTGTATGATAAAATGGGCACAAAATATAGGTGAACCAATAATGTTGGATACATGGGAAAATATATGGGTCAGAAATGTAAGATTCACACAAGCTCAGAATTTAAGAGAGAACTTTTACAAAATGTTTTATAGATGGCATTTAGACCCAAAAAAATTAGCCTGCATGTATCCAAATTTACAACCCAAGTGTTGGCGATGTGAATGTGAAGATGCTACATATTTTCATATATGGTGGACATGTAAAAAAATTAAGGCTTTTTGGATAAAAATATGGTGGATTATTCAAAATATTTTAAGGAAAAAAATTAAATTTACGCCACAGTTTTTTTTGTTGGGAATAGTCACGGACTGTACTGTAATAGAGACCAAGTTGGTTTTGAATTTAATAACAGCTGCCAGATTACTGGTGGCACAGTACTGGAAGAAGGAAGATCCATCTACCATTGAGGAATGGACTTTAAAAGTTGTGCATCTGGCAGAGATGGCAAAAATTTCATCATATCTTAAAGATCATTTGAATGAAAGATACATATCAGAATGGAGAAGATGGATTGACTATATGCAAAAAAAGTATCCGAAAAATAAGATTCATATAGCTTATGAATGAAATATTTTTAAGTAGTTTATGTTTATAGTTTTTGAGTTATAAGGAGTTAAAGATTTAGGGAGAATATGAATGCAATAATTTTGCTATACCCTGTGCCTGTTCTGGGAAGTCTAGGGAGGGGGGTGGGGGGAAGGAGGGGAGGGGGAAAGGGTGGGGGGGAGAAAATGCTTGTATTTCTTATAAAACTTTTCAATAAAAAAAAAGGAAATATAAGAAAAAGAGAGAGGAGAAATAATGGGAAATATAGGGCAGAACAGGAGAGCTCAGAATCTTAAAACACAAAAGAAAGGAAGAGGAAGGAAAAAGAAAAAAAATAGAAAGGGAGAAAGAAATGAAATGGGGAATGAATTTAGAATTGTAAGATTTAACAGATAAGATGAATGTTAGAAAAAAAATAAAATAGTGATACCAATTAAGTGACTTAAAAAGATGGGAAATTATAGAGATGTATGAAATAAATGAAATAAGGTTTATTTTTCATGTTTTATGTTTTAAATATGCTCTATTGAAAATTTGAGAAATTGAAAGAATTGTCATATTTTAAGTGCAGTGTTGGAGGTTTATAAAATGATAAGTTGTAATAATATGAATAAATTTAATTGGGGGAATTGTAATAAATTGGAATATTTTAAACTATATATTTGAAATGTAATAAAAAAGGGAAAGAAGACGAATTAAGATTAAAATAACTAATTAGATTGGGGCAATTAGAAATGATTAAGATGTGAATTAAACAGTTTTTAACAATTAAAAAAGATAAGAATTTTGAGAAAGATATTTAATAAATGAAAGAAAGGTCGGGGTTGCCTGGACACCATAGTGAAAATATTAAATTGAAAATCTATACAGCCATAGGGAGAGATGGAAGAAGAAGTAGAGAGATGGGGGAGAAGGTTAGTCAGGGAGGAAGAAAGGAGGAGAAGGAGAAAGGAAGGGGAAGTAGTAAGGAGCAGGAAAAGAGGGAAAGAAAGGAAGAAGGAAGGAAGAGAGGGAGAGGGAAGAGACTGAGAAGAAAGATTGCTGTATAACAAAAAAGAGGAAATGGAAGAAAGGCAACCCCAAACATATATATGAATATATGAAGAAAAGAAGAAATTGTTAAAAAATAAAAGAGAATAAATGTGAACAAACAGAAAAATTAGAATTTGAGAGGGAATGAAGATGATGTTTATATAAATAAATATAGAAATATTGAGATATGAATTAAAGAAAAAATAGGGGAAAAAAAGGAAGATTTGGGCAAAAATTGTAATTGAGTAAAAGGTATTTGAACTTGAAAAATTGTATAAAATAAGAAATGGCCAATACTCTGTTCAAAAAAAGATGTGGGTGAATGTGGGGGGGGGAAATCAATAAAACTTGATTAAAAAAGAAAAGAAAAAAGAAAAATACATTGTTAAATGATGATGGCATGAATCATCATTGCAAAAGCATCCTGAATGTAAATGGCACATGACAGGTACTCAATTAAAACTGAGTGAGTCAAGCGGTTTATGATACCTACAATGAAATAACCATAGGTTGACTAGTCTTCTGTGCACACTGACTTTTTTTTTACTTTTAACGACCCTGTAATTACAACAGGTTGGAGTTGGGACAACTAAATGAAGCTTGAGTGTTTACTGGCTGGATGCCCTTCTTGACGCTAATGCAGAGTTCACAGCAGACAATTACTCATTGCGCCCAGAGAGAAATATCTGCCACTACCTAGGGTCAAACTTACAGCATCCGGAATATGAGGCGAGAGCCACCACACTGCTCTCTGCATACACTGTTTAGTTTAATCTATTTAGGGAACACTGTTAAATAGTGCATTCCACCCATCCCTTTAGACCAAGGGTGTCAAACTCATGGCCAGTGCCCAGATGTGTCATGCACTAGCCACGCCCACCCCCATTTTAGCGAAGGGGAAATAAGTTGCAATACTTCACGTGACGACAATGTAATGCCACGAGTTTGACACGCCTGCTTTAGACAATCCAGAATGATTCCATAATCAATGGCATCAAACATTGCTGAGAGTTCAGAAAGGACCAGAATAGGTGCATTTATACCACCTGGATCCCCAAAAAAGTTATCAACCAGCTTGAATTGTGGTGTTCCATCTCCTGGGTATGCACAAATTCTGGCTTTCTTTCTTAAAATCTTTTCCCAAAAGGAAGATTGGAAGTTGAGAAGAAGTTATCCTATATGGTTGGATTAAAAAGACGAATGCCTGTAGTACTCCCCTGTTTTAAAAAAAAAATTCATTAACAGTAAACAGTGTGGTGTCACTTATTCCAGATTTTTTTTAGGAAAAAAAGAATAAGAAAAATGATGCAAATCAAATTGACTATTTGCATTGTATAATAATGCAAGCTATTGTTTGCTGAAATGCTTTTGGACCTCATATTCTGTTGAGATTGTAAACTCATGGGCGATTTGTTTGCTTTCCATAAAAAAAATAGTCTGTGAGAATGGCCATATCTGCCATGATCTCTAGTTTGTGAATAGTCAATTTTCCAATAACAACCATTTTGTAAGTGTGCCAATTACATCCCCATTTCAAAATGTTATAAAAAGCTTTCTGAAACATAATTGAATATTGTGTTTATGTATTTTTGGGAAGTGGTATAAAATGTATGAAACTATTAGCATTGAATAAGTTGAAGATGAATACCATCATTAGAAATTGGTGGTCTTTTTCATTTATAGCATTTCACAGGATAAATCTAAACACAAGTTAGCAAAAATTTATTTATTTATTTACTTATTGGTTCGATTTATATGCCGCCCTTCTCCGGAGACTCAGGGCAGCTTACAATGCGTTAAGCAATTGTCTTATTTTGTAACTAAATTAAATAATATATATTAAAATGTGATATTATATTTGTATTGATTTTATATCTGTGTTAATTTAAGTTGCCAACTGTATTTATTTTGTATTTTTCTTGTATTTTTCTTTTTTTTTTTGAAAATTGTTGTAATGGCCTAGAATCACTTATTTGAAATGAGTGGCCATATAAATCAAATTAATGAATAAACAAAACTTTCATGTATAAAATAAGTTTAAGTTTGCACTACTAGATTCTTTTTCTCTGCTTATATACAAAATACCTTGCCACATGACTAATCATCTATGAAAATTACCCATTCAAAAAGATGTAGTGTATTTGTAATGTAATATGGAAATATGATTAATCTTGTCCTTAAAAAGAAATATGATTTTGAAGCATTAAGAAGCATTTTGAAAGCTTCTTTATAGTGTCCATTATGTGTTGTTACCCTCTTTGCATCTTTAAACATACCTTATTGAAACTGAACATACATAGTGTTTTAAAATTAAAAGAAAATAAATGTTTATAGAAAACAGAGATCTAAGGTTTATTTTATTTAAAAATCAGAAATAAAATATTTATGATGGAACATATTGTTGCATGTGAAAACAACAAACAAAACCGTGGTTTTATGACAGTACTTAAAATGTTTTCATGACCTAAAAACTAAAAAGATCTAATGTAGTCAGTTCAGAACAATCCTCCAAAATTGTTGAAGAACTGCTGTTATAGTTAATGTTTGCCCCTTCTCCTGCTAATATGGAGAAATTCTATAATAATGTAGAAAAAAACTTTCCTAACCTTAATGAGAGAATGCTATTACCTTGTGAATTTTGCAGCTACCGTAGAACTGAAAAAGCAGGATATTGCCTTCCATATTGTGAAGATGATTTTTTTCAACTGAAAACCAATTAGCACTATGAGTGCAGGAATATGAGGATCTTCTTTGGAAATGATCATGAAATGCTGTTACCCAGAATATTCATTCAGACTTGCTTGTTAGCAGTGCTGAATGAATTTGAATTACTTTTAACGGTAGCAGTGGTATTTACGCTAGCTCTGGCAAGTACACCATATAATATATATGGCCAAAAAAAATCATAAAATGATTATAATTTATGGAAGGATCAATAAAATATCCCCTTATGAAAGAAAAAAATTAAGGTGTTTTGATATATGTTATTTTTGTAGTTTATCAAACTAAAATACATTTTAGGTCACTTAAATCTTTCATGCAAAATGCTAGGTTCATGAATAAAGTTGTAGCTAACTTTTACTTTCGTGAAAATCTGCTGATGGTTATTGTCTATAATAAATAAGTTCTGTACAGTTTATATAAAATTACCTGACATTCATTTTAAGTATTAGGTGATAGCTGCAGCTATATTGGTAGGACATGGAATTGTAGTATTAGAACCTCTTTGGAGCAGAAAAATCCATTAGCTAGAAATGGTTTTAGAAGATAGTTCCTTGTCATATCATCTGTGTTTATTGTCTGCAAAAATAGCTGTACAGTATTAAAAGACTGATTGCTTTTTTATTGACTTGAAGGCCTGGACACAAGGCTCCCTAGTCACTTTGAATTCTTGTACAGATAGTCCTTGACTTATGATCACAATTGAGCTCAGAATTTATGTTGCTAAGTGAGAAATTTGCTAAGTGACTTTTGCCCCATTTTACGATTTTTCTTGCCACATTTGTTAGTGAATCATTACAGTTGTTAAATTAGTAACATGGTTGTTAAGTGAATCTTGCTTCCCCATTGACTTTGCATGTCAGAGGGTTGCAAAAGGTGATCACATGACTCCGAGGCACAGCAACCATCATAAACATGAACCAATAGCAGGGATGAAATGCTCCCGGTTCGGACTGGATCGGCCGATCTGGTAGCAATGGTGGTAGGTGATTCGGAGAACCGGTAGCAAAAATCACTGCCCCCCCCACCCATGCCCATGCCCACCCAAAAGCATGCAGATCAATTTCAAGCATAGAGGCGTTGATAAGAGTTACAAACTGAAAATGGAGTAGATCTGGGAGTAGAATTGCATTCAAAGCCAACGGTTGTGAAAATAGTTGAGTGCATTGCAAATGAAATTAAAACCCAAATGTTTACCAGCATCATTGCACAGAATCTGAAAATATGTCTGATCATTGAAGAAGCCTCAACAGTATCCTGTAAACCAGTTTTGATAGTTTTTGTAAAAGTTGAGGAGTCAGAGGACCCGCCAACAATTTTTGTTGAGCTTGTTGAGTTGAAGAAGCAAGATGCAGAGATAATATGTTCTGCAGTTTTTGAAAGTTTACATAAGTTGGATTTACCTGGGACTACCTCCAAAAAAATTTAATAGCGTTCTGCTCTGATGATGCCAGCGTTATGCTTGGGAGAAAATCTGGAGTGAGCATCAGAATAGCAAAAAAGTTTCCAAACATCATCATATGGCACTGCTTGAACCATCGCCTCCAACTTGTTTTAGATGGTGCCATAAAGGAAATAAAGCAAGTAAATCATTTTAAAATATTTATTGATAAGATATGCTCCATTTTCCAGAAATCCAATAAGAACCGGATTGAACTTGATGAAATATCCGAAGAACTTGAAGTTAACATCATAAGGATTGGTCAAGTTTTTGGACCAAGGTGGGCTGCCTGTAGTTTACAGGCAACCATAGCTGTGTGGTGTGCTTATCCAGTGCTACATCAATATTTTCATGCAAATGCAAAATACTCTGGTATGGCTGCCCATCTGGAAAATAAATATTTCTTAAATAATTTGGCGTTGATGATTGATATTTTGGAAGAAATCTCTCTTCTTTCAACTGCACTGCAAGCAGGCAATATGGACATAATAAAGGCTGAAAAACTGGTGAGAAGATCAATAAAAGCTTTTGAACTGCTTACAAAGGGAAAGGGCCCATACAAAAGAAAAGTTGATGGACTACTTATTTCAGAAACCTTCAGAAATATAAACTTCATAGAAAATCACCAATTTGTTGGTTTTCTTTGGGAAAGACTTTTAGACAGTATCATCAAAAATTTGCAGAAATGGCTGATAGCCAATTGCAAGACACCACAAATAAACTACAGTTTCTACAATTTTTGGTACCAGAATATTGGGATTTTGAGGAAATAGTTGTTGCATGGACAACAGCTGAAGAACAACTGCACATATTTAGTGACATTTTCAATTGCAACATTGACATCAACGACTATAGAGATTTTGTGGAGAATGTGTTAAAAGATTCGAAGAGGTATGCAATTCCTGACAGTATTAAAAAAGCAAAAGATATTGTCAGAACAATTGCAGTAAGTTCTGCAGAAGCAGAAAGGGGTTTTTCAAAAATGAACTTCATATGTTCAGAGAGCAGAAGTTGTCTAACCATTTCCAATTTAACCACCCCATGACCATCAGTGTTACCGGCCTACCTCTTCCAAAATGGGACCCTATTCCTGCAGTGAAAAAGTGGTTCAGAGAACACCATCGCTCAGCCAATGATTCCTGTGTCAAGTTCAAGAAAAGTGAAAGTGAGGAGAGTGCCACTGAAATAGCTATGTGGGAACATCTTATAGCTAAAGGCGACTAACAGTTTTATGTAAGTATTTGTGTACCTCTTTTATTTTTTTTATTGTTTTGTGTACTTCTTTTATTCTTTAGATTTGTATATCATGGTATATCTTCTTTTTGTAGGTTATTATTATCATTGGTGCAAGAAGCGATGTCGAAGACAACACTTTTATTGCTCTTATGTAAGTATTTGTGTACCTCTTATTGTTTTTTGTACTTCGTTTATTCTTATTTAAGTATTAATTGCATGAAATAATTGGTATATTTTCTTGTTGTAGGTCAAGAAAGCAAAGAAGTGACATTGACTTGGCCATGCCCACCCGGTCACATGATCACCAAGCCACGCCCACCCAGTCACCTGACTACCAAGCATGCCCACCTGGTCACCTGACCATCAAGCCACACCCACTGAGTCACCTGACCACCCAGCCACACTCAACAAATAAGCCATGCCCACAGAACTGGTCGGGAAAATTTTTAGATTTCACCCCTGATCCAAAGGGGGATGCTGAAATGGTCATAAGTGTGAAAAATAGTCATTAGTCACTTTTTTCAGTGCTGTTGTAACTTTGAACAGTCACTAAATGAACTGTTGTAAGTCAAGGACTACCTGTATTCTATTGAGCTTGGAAATGGACAGGCATTAACCTCTCCTTAGGACCCCGACTTTTGGTATGCAGAGGGAGACATCTGTATCTTAAGTGTATTTCTGAATGCAGTGGTCATAAGTTGTTGAGGTCATATAGTCCTCAATTTACAATCATTTGTTCAACATTACAACAGCACTGAAAAAAGTGACTTGTGACTGGTTTTCACACTAATGATTGTTGCAGCTTCCTCATGGTCATGTGATCAAAATTCAGCTGCTTGGCAACTGGCATGTATTTATGACAGTTGCATTGTTCCGGGGTCATGTGATCACCATTTGCGACCTTCCCAGCCAGCTTCCAACAAGCAAACTCAAGGAGGGAAGCCAGTGTAAGGATTGCCTCTCCTTCCAACTTAAGAAAGTACGAACTCTTGAAACGTGGTTGTTCAAAAGGATTCTTTTATTAAGCAGAAGTGAAAGCCATCTAGCTAAAGCACAATCTGAATACCCTTAGGAAAGACAAGTAGGATTAAAGCAGTAGAGACCCCTCCCTTTTAGTCAGAATGTAGTTTTTAGCCAATACACAAGTGTGAAGATGTTTTCTTTCCTAGTTTCCCTGAGAACCCAAACAACCATGCCTTCCCACTGTTATTCTTTAAAGTGAAACAACCCACATGGCTATCATAAAAATTCCTCCAGGTAAAGAGGATCTCAGGGCTCTTTGGTGCCAGGATATAGGTCAGTGGTTCCCAAACTTTTTCAGTCCACCGCCCCCTTGGTACTACAAACTCATCCTCAGTGCCCCCCACCCAGGGGTGGGTTCTACTTACCTTTACTACCGGTTTGCAGTGGAGCCGCGTGCGCAGGTTTACTTCGCTCGCGCATGCACACACTCTTCTGCACATGCGCAGAAGTGTTTTGGTGATGTCGAGGTTGGTGGGCGGGGCCTCCTGTCAGTTTTACTACTGGTTCTATAGAACCGGTGAGAACCAGGGCAACCCACCACTGCCCCCACCCCCACCCCCTATAAAAATAGCATTGTTCGGAATAGCGGTTTGCACAACCCACTAAGGAAGATAGTAACAGTAAAATACATGGAATACAGCCATTTTTGGCCTCCTTAAGCCTTGCCCCGCATGTCCTATTTTTGTGAAAAATGGGCCCATTTTTTGCAAAAACAGGGTGCGCAGAGCCTTTGAGAGGCCTGCAGGCTGCTCCAATACAAATCTATCCCTGTAACAAAAACAGCTAACACTATTAGTTAACACTAAAGAAATCCCCTGAATCAACCAATCTAGAGCAGTGATTCTCAGCTGGGGGTTCCTTTTGAATTTGCTGACCACCAGCGAGTGGGAGAAAGCAATTTCACAGAGGAGGGGATGGAGAGGACTGTGGGATGAATTCACACCCATTCCCAGACCCACTTGGGATCAACCTGCAGCCCTCCACTGCCTCCTCAGGCGGTGAAGCATGTGGGGGGTGGATGCTTTTCAAGAAATCACAAGGAGGGCTGAGAGCTGGTTTCTGTCCCACAAGTAAGATTTGGTCCAGAACCAACCCCAACGTGAAGGTCTTTTATTTGCTCCTTGTACTCCTTGTCTTTGCATTTTTAACAGGTAATAAACTTCTGATGATGTAAAAATAGCTCATAACTCACCTTTCTAGACAGCTATTATGTCTAAAAGCAAGATACTTTCTCCATCTTTTGTCTGGAGTACCATTTAATCCAGAGCCTTTTAATTCCAGAAGTCCAAGTTTAAAGAATGGACTTCTGGAATTAAAGCTCCATTTTTTAGCTAAAACTTAATTCACGCCTGATAGTTTTGCTTGAGCAGTGTGAACAATTGACAGTGTGATCCTCCAAAGGTCTGAAAAATATATCACTGATTTTTCTTTGGCATTTAAACTGGATAACCAATGTGAAAAAGTGCATCAAGGAAGGACTGGAAAGCCAATTCATACTGAACTGTATTGGGTTTTCTGTTGTTATTTGAATAAAATTAAAAGAAATCCAATAGTGGTACCTAGTGCAGAAAAAGAGACAAAATAATGGGTCATTCTCAACACTTGAATTCTCTACACTTAAAATATCTAGAAATTATTATGGTTACGTGTGTTTTGCCCCATTTTACGATTTTTCTTGCCATAGTTCAAATCAAAGTTCAATTCAGAGATTTGATAGTTCAAATTAAAGATTTCTGAGACCAATGTTGAATACTTAAATTTCAGTAGTCACCAATCCTAGTCTTAAAATGAGTTTAGAATCAGTAGGAGTCACTGATAACAATGAATTAACTAGCTACTGATAATGAGTCCAGTCCTGCCTTTCTTTTCCTTCTGTCCAAGTTTTGCAAGTACTTTTTCCAGGTATATGTTTTATTCCAAAGTATACAAACCATTATTGTTAGGGAAAAAATGGGTCTTCCAAGCAATTTTAAAAGACACTGTCAGAATGATTCTGCTCTCAGCCCCCCCCCCCCCTTGTGGCTCCTTGAAAAGCATCCTCCCCACATATGTAAATGAAAAGAATAAGCTTAAAAATCGTAGCCTTTTAAAATTGAAAATATGGAGAATTGGGAGGATGAATATGAGACACTAAGGGAGATGTTTCAAAAAGTAAGGGAGGCATTTAAGGGAAATAAAGAAGCAAAGAATTGGTTAGCTTGCAAAAAAAAAAGAGAAAAGATGAATGAGAAGCAAGAGAAACAAAGAGATAATATTGAAAAGAAAATAATTGAAAAAAGATAAAGATGATTACCCTGGGTTCAATAGTGATAGAATAAAAATGGATATGGGAAAATACATCTCAAATATGAAGAAAAGAGAAATAAATGGGGTAAGATTGAGAATGAAAAGTAATAGAGTTAAAATTAAAGGAAAAAGGCTGAAGGGGAGATATAAGAACAGGAAAAGGAAGGTAAAGAAATGGGAGAAAGGGAGGAAAACATCAAGAAAGAACTGTGGAGAGACTAAGAGAAAATGGTTAAGAGTCACTGAAAACGAATGTTGTCTTACCTGAACGTTCCTTCTCTGCACGCTGATGGAGAATCCAAATGATGGGTAGTTCCTCAGCTTCATTGCTGGACTGGGTGACTGTTTCTTTAAGAAACATCCTTGGCCACTCCTCCTTTGCCTGGCTAAGCCCCAGTTCATTCGCGAAGTCAATAGAGGATGGTAGTCCTGAAACAACAAAGGAGACAGAAAGGAAGGCAGTCCTGGTCGGAAGCAGCCATGGGATGGGTTGGATTCTCCATCAGCGTGCAGAGAAGGAACGTTCAGGTAAGACAACGTTCGTTCTCCAGCGCGCTGCCTGGAGAATCCAAATGATGGGATATACCCAAGCTAGTTAGAAGAAGGGTGGGAGGCTGCGTCACCCCGGGGAGGGGCAGCCAGGACAGACTGCAGTACTCGATGTCCAAAAGAAGCTTCAGCCGAGGCAAAGGAGTCAATTTTGTAATGTCTAACAAAGGGAGTCAAGGTAGTCCATGTGGCAGCCCTACAGACATCAAGGATGGAAGCCTGGGTAGCCCAAGCCGCTGAGGTGGCTGCGCTCCGTGTAGAATGTGGAAGTATCCTCCCTGGCAGAGGAGCCCGTCTGGTGCGATACGCCATGAAAATGCAGGCCCTGATCCAATGTCCTATCGTGGATGAAGAAACCTTCATGCCTAAGGTAGCAGGATTGAAGGACAGGAACAAGGCTTCGGATTTACGGAAGGCCGCAGTCCGTCTGATGTAGCGGCGAAGAGCTTGTTTGACGTCCAAGGTATGCCATTGCTGTTCAAGGTGATGGCTAGGAGCCGGGCAGAAGTCGGGCAGGATCAACTCCTGGGCACGGTGGTACAGAGAATTTATCTTCGGCAGGAAGGAAGGATCTGTACGAAGAAGCACCTTGTTGGGATGGAACACGCAAAGGTCCGGCCGTACCGAAAGAGCCGCCAGCTCGGAAACTCGTCTTGCCGAAGTAATTGCTACTAAGAAGGCAACCTTGAGAGTTAGACATCGTAGAGATATAGAAGCCAGAGGTTCAAATGGAGGTGACATTAGAGCTGACAGAACCAGTGGCAAATCCCAAGTTGGGTATCTATGAACTGTAGGAGGACGGAGATTGGATGCGCCTCGTAAAAATGTCCGTATACTGGAATTCTGGGTCAAAGGACGGTCGGTCCCAGATGACAGAACCATGCTAAGGGCGGCCACTTGTCGCCTCAGGGTGTTAGGAGCAAGGCC
This sequence comes from Arizona elegans, assembly GCA_022577455.1. Lineage (NCBI taxonomy): Eukaryota > Metazoa > Chordata > Lepidosauria > Squamata > Colubridae > Arizona > Arizona elegans. The sequence continues at coordinate 27,827,172 of JAKOOJ010000007.1, read as the reverse complement.
ATGGTCCAAACCGTCCTGTAGAAAAACAAGCACGTCCGAAGGAGAAGCAGTAGTAGGATCCCGATGAGACTTGGAACACCAAGAGCAAAAGGCACGCCAGGTGGCGTCGTATATACGGTTAGTGGATGCACGCCTGGCCGACTGCATAGTGTGGATCACACAGGCCGGGATGTTGTCCTTCCTCAATCTGATCCTCTCAAACGCCAGACGGTCAACTGCAACCACTGAGGATCTGGGTGCAGTACGACCCCCTGGCTGAGAGAAATCCGGTCACTGGGAATGTGCCAAGGACGTTCCACCGAGAGGTTCCGAAGGTCCGCGTACCAAGGGCGATGCGGCCAATTGGGGGCGACTAGGATGAGGTCCGCTTTCTCCTCCAACAACTTGCGAATCACCCAGGGGATGAGACGCAGAGGAGGAAAGGCGTAGAGAAGGCCTTGCGGCCACCTGCTCCGAAGAGCGTCGCATCCTTCTGCTCCTGGACAGGGGAACCGGGAAAAGAATCGGGGAAGATGGGTGTTCAGCTGGGTTGCGAACAAGTCGACCGTTGGAAGACCGAACCGCTTCGAAAGCTCCCTGAACAGATCCGGAGCTAGACGCCACTCCGCCTGATCTATTTGAGTCCGGCTGAGCCAATCTGCCATGATGTTCTCGACCCCGGATATGTGTTCGGCTGTTAGGGAGAGGACGTTCTTCTCTGCCCAAAGGATCATTCTCGTCGCCTCCTCCATCAGTTGTCTGGAGCGAGTTCCCCCCTCTCTGTTGATGTGGGCTTTCGTTGTCGTATTGTCCGTTAGGACTAGAACATGATGCCCTTTCACAGATGTCTTGAAGTGACGGAGAGCGAGGTGGACCGCTCGAAGTTCCAGCCAATTTATGTCGTGCCGTAAGTCCCAAATGGACCAACGGCCCTGGACCACTGACGATTGCAGATGGGCGCCCCAGCCGAACTGACTCGCATCTGTTGTCAGGGTTAAGCGACTGGGTTCCAGAAAGAAGGAGCCCTTCTGTATGGACGGGGAGAGCCACCACCTCAGAGACAGCCGTACCGAAGCCGGAAGGACAACGGTGATGTTTGAACAGGCCCGGTGGGATCTCTGATAGGGCAGGAGGAACCATTGGAGGGGGCGAGTGTGTAGACGAGCCCACGGGACGATGGAGATGCACGAAATTAGCTTGCTGAGTAATCGGGACAACGCGATCAGGGACACGGACCTGCGGGAAAGGACCTTGGTCACTGATGACTGAATGCTGTGAACCCTGTCGGGGGATAGGAAAACCCGGCAGCTGATGGAGTCGATGAGAGCACCCAGATGGAGGATGCGAGTGGTAGGCGAGATTTGACTTTTGTTGAGGTTCAGGGAGAACCCGTGTTGTCGCAAGACACGAGAAACGACCTTCAGATCGACGACAGCCTGATGACGAGAGGCAGAAAGGATAATGATGTCATCCAGATAGCACATAATCCTGATGGGAACCTGTCGCAGAGATGCTGCTACAGTCGCCAGCAGTTTTGTGAAGGTCCGAGGGGCGGACGAGAGGCCGAAAGGCATGGCCCGATACTGGAAGTGCCTGTTGGCATAGGCAAAACGAAGGAACCGTCGATGACAGGGACTGATGGGGACATGCAAGTAAGCCTCCTTGAGATCGATTGATGTCATAAAGTCGCCTCGTCGGACACCCTGTAGGATCGATTTTAGCGAGTGCATCTTGAAATGATGGTATTTGACGAACTTGTTCAATGCCTTTAGGTCCAAGATCCCTCTTCAGTCCCCAGAGGATTTGGGGACGAGAAACAGGCGCGAGTAGAACCCGGAGCCCCGTTGTTTTACAGGTACAGGTTCGATAGCACAGATGTCGAGTAGGTGTTGTATCTCTGCGTCCATTAACGCCCTCTTCGCCGGATTGCTCGGAATAGGGCATTGCAGGAAGCGGCTCGGAGGGCTGGAGAGGAAGTCTAAGGTGAGACCGAAGCGCACAGTCTGAAGGACCCAAGCGTCCGTTGTGGAAGAAGTCCATTGGGGCAGAAAATGGAGAAGACGACCACCGATAGGTAGCTCTGCGGAATAGTCACTTGCCCCTCCGGAAAGATCGGTTAGATGCTCCGCGGTACTGGCGTCTGGAGGAGGGTTGGCCTCTGCCTCGATCACGGTAGGCAGGGCGATCAAAGGCCCGATCTGCTCCATAGGAGTAATGTTGTCTTGAAAAGTAGGACCCCCTGGGCCCGGAATCAGTCCGAAAGGGCTGGCGCTGGCCATAAGGGGTAAACCGCCTATCGTGGCGTCTGTAGGAAGATGGCATGATTTTACGCTTATCCTTGTCCTCCACAAGGATAGGGTCTAAGGCGTCACCAAAGAGGAGGGAACCCTTGTAGGGAGCAGATGCCAGCTTCCACTTTGATTTGAGATCCGCCTTCCAGTGGCGGAGCCAAAGAAGACGCCGGGTGGTGACATTGGAGACAAGGGCCCGGGAGGAAAATTTCGCTGCATTTAAAGATCCGTCCGCACAGTACTCAGTGGCTGCAATGATTTTATTAATGTTGTGATGCAGCCTGCTGTCTTCAGGTGGGAGCCGCTCCTGCAATTGGCGCATCCAGATCAGTGATGCGCGGGCAAAGAAAGAAGTCGCAGTAGAAGACCTGATGGCCCAATCAGCGGCTTGGTGTGTCTTGCGGAGAGACAGCTCAGACTTCCTGTCCTCGGCCCTGAGTCCATCAAGGACGTCGTTAGATATCACCGAGGAAGACGTAAGGTGGGCCACAGGGGGGTCCACAGCAGGTAATTGGATCAGATCCTGGAAGGAAGGATCAGAGCAATACAATCGCTTGTCAAGACCAGTGGGAGCCGAGATATAGGCCGGCTGAGACCAGGACCGTTGAACAACATCAGTGAATAACTCCGGACATGGGATAAAATCCTGGTCCGGTTTCTGCAGGAGAAATAAGTCACCATGGGGATTAGGATCCAAGGTCTGAGATGATTGAGACAGAGTAATCCCCATGTTAGTAGTAACTTTTGCCTTGTGGAGCAAGGACTTAAACATGGAGGGTCGGAAAAGTCCCGTAAAAGCAGGTCTTTCCAGAGTTAGGTCCTCATCCTCGGATAATTCCCCTTCCTCGAGCTCCTCTTCCTCCCAAGGAGAGTCCTCCATGAAAAGGGGATCCGGACAATAAGAATAGGCAAGCTGCGGATCATCACAGACATGAGCCAAAGGAGGTTGAGCCCTGGCCGGGGCATGCGGCACCTGGTGAGGATCAGAAGACAGGATGCGAGATACCATCTGAGACACAAGATCCTGGATGTCCCTAGAGAGAGCAGGCTGGAGACCCTCAGATGGGCGAAGACCGGCTGCAGTTGGTGTATAAGTAGCCTCTGGAGGGGCCTTTTCCAGAGGTCGGGCAGTAGAAGCACTGGGTCCTGGGTCCACAGACGGGAAGGCCACAGCTCTCAAACGTTGAACATCAGAAGAGCCTTGCGCCGACGCAGATGTAGCTTGAGGCACAGGGAGTGACCTGGTTGGGGAAAGCTGGCGATGAGAAGGTTGAGCCCTTTGTTGGGCAAGAAGATATTGCCTTTCAAAGGCCTTACGCTTCCTTTCCTCAGCTCTGTCAGTAGCGGAGGAGCGTTTAGAAGGATGAGGACTAGCAGACCTAGCCCTGACCTCACGATTTTTAGGGCCCTTGGAGGAGGTTTTAGCTCTCTTCCTGGCCTCAGGAGGACTGTAGGCCTGGTCAATTTCGGAAGTCATGTCCGAATCCGCCATAACGACGACGCAGACAAGGTAAGTAGCTGAAACAAGTCAGAGATGCGAAAAAATTAATTAAATTGTGGTGGTTTTTTTTTTTTTTTGGTCTTTATCCTAAACAGAATATTTACATCGCCCCACTGTTATTTATTATTTCATTAATGTATTATTTCAATTCATTCCCTCTCTCTTTTTTTTTTTACAGCCAATCAGGAGGGAGGAGCAAGCTCCAGAAAACCAATTATCAGGGCAAAATGGTGTTACAACACCCACAGCCTATTGGCCACAAGGGAACCAAGGGTTGCCTAGGAGAAAAGTGGTTGGTATGGCTTCAGCTCTGAAGAGCAAACCATATTGGATTAGCCCATCTTCACCACCCTCTGTGGCAGAATCGTCCCGCCCAGCAACAATAATGGCGGGAAACTGCGGGGCTGACAATAACCGGGAGCTAGGCTAAATTTAGCCCTCAAGCGCCTCAGCTCCCAAGCGCCGAAGAAAAAAAAAACAGGTGAGGGAAACTGCTAGGCCACTCGAAACGGCGCAATCGGCTTGCAGGGACACCAACCGCCGAAATCGCCAGGAGCCTGAGAAGCGCTGAGGCGGTTTAAAAATGGCGCGCGGCTTGAATTTTCACCGCCAACGCCATAACGGTTGAGCGCCGAAGCTGTCAATCAATTAGCAATGGCGCGCTTGGCTCAGCTTTAGCCGCCGAGCGCTGCAGCAGAAATAGGGGATCGGCTTGCTCTTTTTAAATTGCGACCGCCTTAGAACTTAAAGAATTAATCAAGGGGATTTGCGGGGGCGATGTAGGGACCCCCGGCCGCCAAAGAGAGCGTTGGAGCGGTGTGGGAGGCGGGGGGGTGTCCAGCTATCCAGACCCCCACGCAGCGCCCCGGCGGCAGGCCAATCACTCGGAGTTGCCGTCAGGTAGAGCTCCGAGGAATCTGTTACATAGAGAAAAGAGCGGAGAGGAGTCCCCTGGTTAGAACCCCAGGTTAACTCACCCGCCGCAGTAACAACAGGGCCGTCAGTTGTGACAGTGAATCCACACCGCTCTGAAGAAGTTAGCAGAAAATGCTAGATGGAAAATCCAAATAATAAGCTAGTTCACCAGCCAAATTGCTAGAGCCAAGGAAAAACCCAGTCTCTCACTTGACTGAGTGAATGAACTGGGGCTTAGCCAGGCAAAGGAGGAGTGGCCAAGGATGTTTCTTAAAGAAACAGTCACCCAGTCCAGCAATGAAGCTGAGGAACTACCCATCATTTGGATTCTCCAGGCAGCGCGCTGGAGAACGTTAATTTGTTAATAAAGAAAAGGATGCTAGTTACAGAAATTATATGTGAAAATGCTGTTAAATGAAAAATAGAACAATGTAATGTGAAAGAAAATGATATTGGAAGAAGCACTAAAAGGGGAGAATAAATTATAATATAAGAATTAATTGAATAAGATGGAATATGGAAATTAAATGTAAAACTGAATGAAATTGAAATGCAAAAAATGATTCAAATGATATACTTGTAAGAAGTAAAGTAAAAAATATATTGTTAAAAGTAAAAAGTCTAAGGATTGGAAGATTGTTTGAGTAAAGATTTAAAAGAAAAAATGGAATAAGATGAAATATACTGCTAATAATTAAAAAGATGAGGGGAAATTTTGAGAAATATACTTGATAAATGAAAGAAAGACCGGGGTTGCCTGGACTCCATAGTGGAAAATATAAAATTGAAAATGAATACAGCAATAGAGAGGGATGAAGGAAGGAGAAGAGAGATGAAAGAAGGAAGGAGAGAGAGGGAAGGGAGGAAGGAAGGGAAATTAGAGTAGGAGTGAGGGTAAGAGAGGGAGGAAAAGAGGAGAAGGAGAAAGGAAGGGGAAGTAGGGAGGAGAAGAAGCGGGGGGGGGGAAGAGAAAGTAAGAAGGAAAGAAAAGAGGTGGTAGATTTGAGGAGAAAAGATTGCTGTACAATAAAAAAGATGAAATGGAAGAAAGGCAACCCCAAACAATTATAAAGATATTAAGATAAAGAATGAATTGTTAAACTTTAAAGAATAAAAGAGAACAAATATGAATAAATAGCAATAATTAGAAACACACATACAAACATACAATGTATTTTCTTTGAACAGAGTATTTGGCCGGTTCACAAATTTAAACAGTGTTTAGTCATTTCAATTAAATTTACAATTTCTATATTTCCTTTTTGCCATATTTATTCCTCATCAATTTTTTTAAAAAAACAATATTACCCTTCATCCTCATCTCTAATCTTACTCAAATTCAATTTTTCCCTTCTATTCTATATTATACCCCTTCCCATTGTCATCTATTTTTATGTCCATCCTCACATTGGTTAATTATGTAATATTACAGTTGTTTAATACAAATTCAACATTTTAATATAAATCAATTAGTTATATAACTATCTTTTTTGTATATTAATCAATATGAACATGAATATTCCAATTATTTCCATGCAATCCAATTTCTTACAAATCAATTAATTATATTTACCAATAATAATAAACCAAATAATTTTCCCATATATTCCTCCAAAGTACAACCTAACCATTTCTGCTTTCAACACAATATATAATTAAAAATATTTCAATCGTTACAATTTCCCTAATTAAATTTAAAAGTGTTCTAGCTGTTATCCAAGCTACAACTTAATCCTTTTACTTTCACCACCATATACCATTAAAGGTATTTCAATTGTTACAGTTTATACTTATTCATATTTCTAAATTTTTTTTAAAAAAAACTTATCATTGTCTAGATTTCAAAAATACAAAGACAAATATTCCAATTATTATTCATTTCATTTTTACAATCATGATTTCCCATTTCTTACTACTATTCATATTTCAATTCTAAAATATGTATAACATCTTTCTCTTTCATTTCTTTTTCTCCCTTCCCATTTTTGCCTTTTTCTTTCTCCATTTTTTCTTTTGTTTTAAAATTTTGAACTCTCCTCTTTTGCCCTAAATTTCCCATTGTTTGCACCTACCTTTTTTGGTGAGGAAAAAGAAGTCTGCCTCTGCCTAATTTTCCAACGTTGCAGCAAACAGCCAACAGCCTGCTTTACTTTCAGTTTCATTAGCACAAGGAGAAAAAAAAAATCTGCTCCAGCAATTTAGCTCTTTGCAGTAAGCAGCAGAGCCCTGCGCAAAACAGCTGAGAGCAAATCAGCTGAGAGTTGGGAGGCCAATCTAATCAACAGGCTAATTAGCCTATGCTGAAACTGAAAGGAGTTGTTTTTTCTTGCTGTTTTCTTGCAAGGAGGTAACTGCTGCGAGGCACAGACCAAAAGATGGGAGCTACCCTCCTTGCCACTTAGTTCCCCCCTGCTACCCCCTTGCCTCTTACCGCCCTGCTAAGGCATCCCACCGCCCTCCAGGGGGCAGTACCGCCCACTTGGGAACCACTGCTGTAGACATTGTCATTTTATAATTATGTGACCATAATTTTTGCCATTTCTCTAAATCAATACCATAACCAAATTTTTCCCCCACGCTATCATTGATTCTTTAACTTGTTCTTCTTCCAGTTTTACCTCTAACAAATATCCATACAACTTTTTAATTACATGATCATCAGAGCCCATTAAAATATTACCTAAATTAGTCAAAACGCTATAAAAACCTTCTTGTTTGAGATCTTCTCGATATCTAGAAAATATTTGCATATATGAAAACCAGTCCATCTTACATCCCTGATCTTCCAGTTCCTGCTTTAATTTAAGTTCACCCTTTTCATCCAATAATTCACTATATTTAATAATTTGTTCCCTTTTAAATATTACTGAATATGAAAAAGCTTCAATTGTAGACACCCAGACTGGAATCTTCAAATGATATTTTTTAACCTTCTCCCAATTCAACCATAAATCGTCACGTATCTGGTGTCTTCTAAAATACCCTTGTATTTTTGTTCCTTTATACCATAAAAAGGCATGCCACCCCATCAACAAATCATGTCCCTCCAAATTCAATAATCTGGTGTTTCTCAAAGTTATCCATTCTTTAATCCACATTAAACTTGCATCTTGGTAATATAATTCAAAATTAGGCAAACCAAATCCACCCCTAACTTTAGCATCTTGTAACAACTTTAATTTTATTCTCACCTTTTTTCCCTGCCAAATATATTTCAATATCATTTTATTTAAATCTACAAAAAATCCTTACCCAACTTAATTGGAATTGTCTGAAATAGGTACAAAATTCTAGGCAAAATATTCATCTTGATAGTTGAGATCCTACCAATCAAAGATAACTGCAAGTTTCCCCATTTCACCAAATCTTGCTCTATCTGTTGTTTAATCTCATTCACTATTCCATTAAAATCCCCCATCATGCATATATTGTCATACTCCATTTCAATTATTTTCGTATGTAGCTTTCAATAAAAATCACTTTGATTTCTGTTTGGAGCATATATTGCTACCAGAATTTTCATACTGTTATCAATTATTTCCACCATCAAAATTCTTCCTTCTGGATCTGCATATATTTGCTCCACCAGTATTGAATTCCTAATATATAAAACAACTCCTCTCTTGTTACTTTGTGACAATAATAAAAACGTTTTCCCAAGTTTGGGTTGTATCAATAATTGTTCGTGTTGCTTTTTAATATGAACTTCTTGTAGACAGATTATATCAAATTTTAATTTCTCTAATTTATAGAATATCTTTCTCCTTTTCACTCCCAAATTAAGTCCATTTATATTTACTGAAGTATTGTTTTTTGTTGGGTATATTTATGTTATGCTTTGCTTTTTATGATAACTTTATATAGTTGTGAAGGTAGTAAACTGTTTTTACAAGAACTGCACCAAGTTCTTGTAGGTATGTTTTATAAGGAATAGAACTAGCATAAAAATGGATTGTTGTCAACCTTCGTTTGCTTTTGTACTTGCAATGAGTTCAGTGGGAGAAGCAGCAATAGGAAGGAAAAACTGGGACAGTTTTGAAACTTCTTTTTAAAAAGTTTATTTTTTACAAACATATAAGTGTATGAACAGTGTGGTTGGTACCTGAGTATTATACATTTCACACAAGAAAATTAGTATTAATCATATTTGTTTCATTTAACTAGCTTATATAATACTAGTAATAATACACTTTATATTAAATTATAATATTTCATTGTTTAATTATTCAACATTTCAATGTTATTTATATACCAATCACCCTATCTTAATTATCATACCTTTAATATAAATAAAATATTAATTATATTTTTTGCATTTAACAAACTTATATAGCTAATATTAATACCAACATTTATATTACATTAAAACCTTCCATTATTGCTTATTCCACTTGTTATTTAGTTATTCATTATATCAATATATTGTTTTATGTCAATCTCCGTATTCTACCTAATACAACTAAGATATTATTAATCATATTTTCTACATTTAGCATACATATGCATATTCATATTGAATTATCATCTTTCATTTTTGTTTAGTCAGTAATTCTATGTATTGTTTTATGACAATCCCCATATTATTTAAATACACTTAATAATGCCATCTTTCATAAAATATTATCCATCATATCTATTACATTTAACAAACTTATATATTTCTAATAGTAATACAAATACAAATATTTCATTATTTGCTTATTCAATTTATAATCCTTCATTTTTTAATCAATGTTTTGATGTTATTTTTATATCAATCATCTTCTGCATATCATACATTTTAATACAAATAAAATATTATTAATCATGTTTACTACATTTAACAAACCTACCCACATTCATATTGAATTAATGCCATTGTTTTGTATGTATTGATAGTAAAAAGTATATTGCCTTGATACTGTCTGTGCTTTATATTTTTAGGCATAGTACAGTCAAAAAGAACATATTTGAAATAATTTTAATTAGATGAGCTACAATTGTAATACAAAACTGGTGTAACACAAATACATGTTATGTAGCATATCTAGAAGTCAAATATTTCATATTCATACATGAGAGTAGAAATGAGTTTGAAAAGATTTCACATAAAATAAATAATAATAGCAGCTGTCTGTAGCAATGACTTGGCAGTGAAGTCGGTGTTTTAGCTTTGAGCAGATATATGAATAGAAAGTATATCTGAGCACACATATATTTGTTAGTGTTTGTGAGTATGGGAATATGTGATATGTTATTTTAAGTTTGAAATTAAAGCAAACATTATTAAGCCATGCCAGCAGTCAGATTCAGATAAAAACAAATAGAAATGAATGTGTGAGTATACCTTGGAAACCCAGAAGCATATATTCAGTTAATAGTTGGATAGAAGGAGCAACAAATAGACGTCATGCTCTCTGCCAAGGATGGCTTGAATAAAAATTGTCCAGATTCCCTGTAAACAATCAAGGAGGATATGGCTCAAGGATTCTATTGAACTGTTTCCACAAGGACATACAGATTAAGTTTAGCCAAAAGTTAAACTACTGGAAACAAAGATCTTGCAAGCTGCATGGATAAAATAAGCTTCTTTCTAATGAAAAGTCTCAGGTTAGCTGAGTAACACTTACCAGATAATACAAACACTAATGCCTGGAACAGCAGGGTAAGTAATTTATAACTGCACATCTATTCAGTAGCTTTGCGATTAATATGTCAGTTATGAATTGTATGATAACTTTGTGCATGTTAAGAAATTTAGGAGGTTCCTTCTGGATCGTGACCCTTACTCGCTTGCAAACACATCAAACAAACAAACAAGCCAGAGAGGAATTTTAGAAAACTAAAACTAGTTTAATAGAAACGAACAAACAAATAAAAGCCTATAAAAATACCAATAGTCATCTCCCTTCTTAGCAAAGGTCCATTCAACTCTCTTGGAGTCTCTCCATGTGGTTTGAGCCCAGCTCTTCCTTCCTCAGAAGTACTCCGGAGTGACTTCAGCTCAAGCGTGTGTGTGTGTGCTCAGCTCAGCTTGCATCTCAGTAAGGTGAGTAGATCAGAGGCCTGCTGTGCTCTGCTCTGCTCTGAATGGCCGATGAGTGCTGCTTAAATGCTGAGTCATGGTCAGTTAGAAAAGGTCCGGGAAAACTCAGAGCCAAAAGCTGCGGTCTGATTGGCTCATTCAAATGTTCAAGTCAGGATCCAATCAATAGATCACAGCAAACCTTGAGAGGAACTTACTCTCACAATCCCCTTCTCTGTGGCTATTGATTATAAATACATATACATACAAATCATTGGATACATACATCACAATGGTAAATGGTACACTTTCATATAACCATAGATATCTAGGAGATATTGATGTTGATCCCACGGTAGTGGTTTTGTGAGTATGTCTGCTACCTGTTCCTTGGTCTCGCAGAAAACTGTCCTAATGCAACCTGTCCTTGACAATTGCCTGATATGCTTATACTTAATGTCAATGGGATGTTACCTTTGTCCCACAGCATCAGCCTGCGATATGTTGATAGCAGCCATGTTGTCCTCATGAATGTCTATGGGATATACTGGTTCTTTCCACAAGTTCGTTAAGAGATCATCAAACCATATCAGATTATTAGATGCTTTAGATAAGCATACATATTCTGCCTCGGCAGTGGAAGTAGCAATTAACTTCTGTTTACCTGAGTACCAATGAATAGGACTTCCATTCAAAAATATGACATAACCTGAGATACTCTTTCTGGACTTAATGTCTCCTGCCCAGTCTGCATCTGAATAGCAGTATAAACTTGGTTTGTCTGATATGTCTGGTTCTAACCTAAGGGAATGGTTTACAGTGTTCTTTAAATACCTTAGAACCCTTTTAATCCCGTTCCAGTGATATTGAGTGGGATTCTCAGAATGGACAAAACATTTACGGTCAGGCTGATATCTGGCCTTGTCCAGCCTGCTATATACAACAACGATCCTATCACTGATTTATAAAGTGTCTTGTTCAAAAGCTGCGCTTTCAACATATATATTCTTGAGAAAATCTGTTTGCATAAGGGTGTCACAAGGTTTGGCCTCTGTCATGTTACATCTTTCAATCAATTCCATGATCTTATCCTGCTGAGAAAGTTCAAACCCCTTCTCAGTTTTTACAAATTGGACTCCTAAGAACTTATCAATTCAACCCAGAGGCTTTAGGGCAAAATTCTTACTTAAGTCATTAGAGAACACCTTGCATCTGTTCTCAGACTTGCAGATATACAAGATACCATCCACGTAAACCAAGATTGTTTCCTTATTACCTTGGTGGTTTCTAATGAACACACATTCATCAGCCGATGAAGCTGTAAAACCCATTTGTTTTAAACTTTTGGTAAGACATTCGTACCACCTCCTGCCACAATGTTTAAGACCATATAGACTTTTGTTCAAAAGCCAGATATCACCTTCCTGATGATTTACACCTTGAGGAACCCTGACATATAGTTTCTTATCCAACTTAACGTGCAAGTAAGCAGTCTATATATCAAATTGATACACATTCTCTGCTTGAATGGCAGCTATAGTGAGTGCTGTCTTCACACTCTCTGGGCGCACTGTAGGCGAGAAGGTATTGACATAATCATCAGGGAACCTTTGTGAAAAGCCCTGTGCAACCAATCTCGCCTTATAAATGAACTTCCCATTATCAATAGGTTTCTTCTTAAAGACCCATCTAGTGCCAATTACCTTCTTGTCCTTTGGTAATTCTGTTGGTGTGAATACCTCTAGCTTTTTCAAACTTACCAATTTGGTATCCATCGCAGCATGCCAATTTTGTTGTTCTCTATCAGATAGAGTCAACACATCCTCATACCTCTGGGGTATGACTGAAACCTGGTCAACAGAAGTGACAAAACCTTCATACTTCTTTGGCTTCTTGCCCCTAGTGGACCAGACTGGTCTACTTACTGGTTCTTCATCTACATCACAACTGTCTGATGAGTTGTCCTCCTCATTGCTATCATTTTGAACCTTTAAAATGGAGTGCCCTTCTTTCCAGGCTACTCCTGCTCTCTATTTTAATATGCCCTTTAAAGGTGTGGGGGATACACGTTCTTCATCACCCTCAAAATCAAATGTATCACTATCACTAGATAGATTTTCCGATGCATCTTCCACCTGTTGGTCCAGATCACGAGGAGGGGTTTGAGTCAGGATCTCATTAGCATGGATCCTGCTCCAATTTGTGCTTTCATAAAAGGTAACTGACCTGGATATTACTATTCTCCTATTTGAATCCACCTAAAGGATTCAACCTTTAGGTGGATTCTAAAGGTCTTAGAACCTGTCTCATAGCCAATGAACCTCAGTTGGACTAAGACTCTATCCCCCTTCTTTCTAAGTTCTTTTGGGATGTGGACATCGGCCATCACTCCAAATACATGAAGATGCGTTAATCTTGGCTTATGGCCATACACTATTTCATATGGGGTCTTTTGCACCACACTAGACCATACCCGATTGAGAGTGTAATTTGCATACAGAGCTGCTTCTGCCCAATATGAATAGTCTAGGTCAGCGTCTTCAAGAGTGCACCTCATCATTGACTGCAGTACACCATTCCTCCTTTCAATCACTCTGTTCTGAAAGGCTGAGTAGGGTGCAGTGCGTAAATGGACTATCCCCTTTTCTTCAGCCAGTCAGAGAACTGAGCTGAATTAAACTCAGTTCCTCTGTCGGTCAAGATCTGGATATTGACCTTGTGCTGATTCGAAATTAGACTGCAGAATTCCTTAAACTTAGATAATGCCTGATCCTTGGATTTAAGAAGATAAATAAATCCAAACCTGCTATGGTCATCAACAATTGTCAGGAAGTAATGATTCTTACCAATGGAGGGTTTCAAAGGACCTACCAAGTCCATATGTACCAACTGGAATATGTGTTCAGAATATCTCTTAGACTTCCTGGGTGTGGGCTTAATTTTGGATTTTGCGCTCCTGCAAATAGAAAAATCCAAAAAGGTGTTACAATCCTTAATTCTAACTCCATTTGAACACTCAGACATCTTTTGTACTATGGGAAAACTCATATGACCCATTCTATGATGCATAAGATGAGCACACTCATTATGTAATGGTTTGCCAATAGAAATTGAATTGGCATTGTCAGGCTCCTCACCATTTTGTTCAAGATTAAAACATACATACTTTTTACACTTTAAAACATTTCTACAATTATCATTAAAACTCCTCTTTTCTTGAGTACCCTTAAAATCACCATCTGATTCCAACTCGGATTCATCATCGCTGTCAAAAGTGGTGACATGGTTACTAACATCGAATTCCTCAGCCCTTATAATGGGGGAATAATAGATTAAACCATTAATCTTCAACACTTCCCCAACCACGCGTTTATCATTGGTAACAACAGCAGTTCCCCCTGTAATCAACACTTCTATTTCAGTATTCTCACTTATCTTCATAGTGCTGAGCAAATTATGATCAATCTCAGGTACATATAAAACCCCACCAACCTCCCCAAGCCCGGAGATAAAAACCTTCCCAATACCAGTAACTCTTGCCTTTTTACTGTTGGCAACTTTGACCATAGACTTCTGTTCTTCCAACTCAGTAAACAATTTCCGATCGCTTACAATATGTCTACTTTCCCCACTATCCAACAGCCACAATTGCTTACGTTGCTTTCTAGAGAGTTTTGATTCAACAGTTTCAACTACAGCAGCAAAATTAGTAGTAAACTTAAACTAATCCCTTTTGTCACTTTCCTCTGGCCATTTACCCCTTCTCTCACTGAAAGGGTTACCTTGTGGTTTTCTATGTGGGGTAGATGATCTCCTTCTATATCTATCACCTGAAGGTGCCCTCTGGCGTGCCCTAGCATAAGCATTACGTGGGCAGTCTCTTTTGTAATGATCCCTGGATCCGCAGTTAAAACATTCTCCAACAGTATATACCTTATCAGGGCTATTAGACCTTCTTGATGGTCTCTCTTTCCTCTGGAAGGCCGCCTTGTCCTTCCTTAGATTATCCTCTGCAATGAGTTTACCAGACAGCACTTCCAGGGACATATCCTCATAGCTGTTGTTGTTGTTTCCAATTGGGAAACAAAGTTATCCCAGCTAGAATCTAGAGAATTGATTATGATGCTAATTAAACTCTGTTCAGATACAGGTTCCCCCCTTAAGATCAATTCTTCTCTCATCATGTTAAACTCACAAAGATGTTCATTCATATCCATACCTGGTTTCAATTTAGCAGAATGAAACTCCCTGGAAATCCTGCTAGTTGCATTTGAGTTTTTACAGCAAAAAAAAGTTAAACAATTTTTCCCAAACCTCACATATGCTTAAGTCATGGAGAATACTCGGGTACAGTGCTGGATCAATTGACAATAACAATATACAAAAGGCCTTATGATGCAACAAGTCAATCTCCAGAGTCCAAGGTTTAGGAGGAGGCTCTAATAATGATAACACATTTTCTTTCATTAATATTACCTGTATGCCTTTTACCCATTCCTTTAAGTTTTTACCATTAATATTCAGAGTTTTAAAACCAGGCGGCAAAATGCTGGCACTGATTGGCATGGAGACAGAAAACTGCTGCTGTTCATGATGTTGCAAATTTCGAAAGGGACAATACGGCATGGGTATTGAAGCAGCCGGCTTGAAAGCTACTTGCCGGCTGCTCAAAGATTGCTCCTCCCTAGTGGGAGGGGTTGGAGCACCAAACTGAGCATGCTCACAACTCATTCTTGTCTGGACACCAAGATGCGAAGATCTCCTTGGTCGTTCCTCAGCAGAAAGCCTCTGGCTGGCCTCTGGGACCTCAACCTCAGTTGGTGCAGCCCCAGAAATGGCTGCAAAAGCTGGAGATGCCGCAGGAGGACCCGCTGCGCCTGAAACAGGCAAGGAGCGAGTCACAGTCATCAAGGGGGTGGCAGGATGAGCCGTTGTCACACGCTGGGTAAAAGGTGGCTGGAAATTAAAGCCACTGTTAAAACTTCTATCGCATTTGCAATTTCCAGTTCGGTGGGTGAACTTCTTAAACCATCAATAGCTGGCTGGGCAATAGGTGGCACCATATTAACTTGGTCACCCTGAATTGGGGTTTGACCAGGTGCTGTACCATTTTGCGGAAAATTTAAAATGGACAGTCTATTATTTCCCACCCTTAGCTTAGAGTCAGTAAAAGGGGTTGCAGGACAGGATTGGGTATCTCTTACCGGTCTAACACCATCCTGGGTTTTTCTCCTGTCCCTTGCCACTGTTTCCATGGCCACAAACTGCAATAAGGCACTAATATCAGCAATTGGGTCCTCACTTGTTGGCAAGCCGAAGAACTGAAGCATCGCTATTTTCATTTGCTCTCTTCCTCCCAAAGCTGCATCTGGAACCAGAAGAGGCATCCCTCTGTTCTCACTCTTTGCAGATGGAGGACTTTTAACAGCAAATGATTCGAGAGCTAGGGCACTTGCTTCCAAAGCCATGCCCCCCCCACTCTTTGATGCTTGAAACTCCTCAGTTGAAATCTTCCTGGTTTCGGCTTTCATTGCGTTGCTCTGCTGTGCCTTGCTTCTAGTGGAGGTTCGAGTCACAATCTTCTCTTTTCGGGTTGGCTTAATCATAGACATGCTTGTTTAGTGTATTGCAACGTGAATAGGGTCTAGAACCATCCTCTGCTACCAATTGTTAAGAATTTTAGGAGGTTCCTTCTGGATCGTGACCCTTACTCGCTTGCAAACACATCAAACAAACAAACAAGCCAGAGAGGAGTTTTAGAAAACTAAAACTAGTTTAATAGAAACGAACAAACAAATAAAACAAAGCCTATAAAAATACCAATAGTCATCTCTCTTCTTAGCAAAGGTCCATTCAACTCTCTTGGAGTCTCTCCATGCAGTTTGAGCCCAGCTCTTCCTTCCTTCCTCAGAAGTAGTCCGGAGTGACTTCAGCTCAAGCGTGTGTGTGTGTTCTCAGCTCAGCTTGCATCTCAGTAAGGTGAGTAGGTCAGAGGCCTGCTCTGCTCTGCTCTGCTCTGAATGGCCGATGAGTGCTGCTTAAATGCTGAGTCATGGTCAGTTAGAAAAGGTCCGGGAAAACTCAGAGCCAAAAGCTGTGGTCTGATTGGCTCATTCAAATGTTCAAGTCAGGATCCAATCAATAGATCACAGCAAACCTTGAGAGGAACTTACTCTCACAGTGCAGATACTAAGACTTCAGTTGTTTCAGTTCCTAAATCTCTGTGCCCTTCTCATTTCATCTGAGAGACAGAGATGGAAATATTCTATCTACTAATTCAGGAAGATGATTGTGGGAGAGAGAGGGCTTGAATTATTGAACTAATATATAAGTTAAAAAGTAGAAGGCTAGAATATCTTTCTGCCTGACCTCTCTTTGAATGGTAACAGCTCCAGAGAGAAGTTCCCATGGGAAACATCTGACTCTCAATGTGATGTTGGAATGAAAGGACTGGAGTGATAAGAAGTAATCCTTTATTGGGATACTATTATTAGATTTTCCTACGGCATTTCCCTTGGAGTTAAATCAATGGCTAATTTACAATGGCAAAGGCTGCAGAAAAGGAGATGAGAGTAGATTTTAGGAGGAACTCTCCTGTTCTATCAACTCTTACTATATTAGCACAGTATCTACAGTAGAGTCATTCAATTTGGGGGGGGGGGTTCTATAATATCTCCCAGGACTTGAAATTAGAACCCTAAAATTAGAACCATCATTAAAATAGCACAAGAAAGAATGTTCTGCATTGACACAGAGAACTCAGACTGCTTCAGGAGCTGTTGATACAGTTCTACAAAGGAATTATTGAGTCTTGTACTTTTATAACTGTCTGGTTTGGTACAGCAACCAAACAAGACAGGTACAGACTTCAATAGATAGTTAGGACTCAGAAAAAACAATTGCAATCAGCCTGCCTTCAATTGAGGACATGTATATTGGAGGGATCAGAAGGAGGGCTGAGAAAATACAGACCCATCATATACTGAACATAAACTGTTTCAACTCCTCCCTTTGGGATGCCGCCAAAGGGCATTGCATGCCAACTAGACATAATTTTTTCCCCTCGTGCCACTACTCTACTGAACATCTAATTCCCACAGTACTGTCTTACGTCTGTTACTCTATTGTTTTGTATGTACGCTGAGAGCTTATATATTGGAGACAAATTCCTTGTGTCTCTAATCATACTTGGCCAAATAAAACTACTCCTTTTTCCTTTTTCCTTTTTCCCTATTCCCTATTCTATTCTATGGTACTGTACTGTACTGTACTGTACTGTACTCTATTCTCATAAAAATAAAAATCCCAATCGATAAAATTATAGCTAGATGATAGGGAGGGAGCAAATAAGATCTGCATGGGGGTGGAAGAGGTGGCATTGCCTCCAGTTAGGACCCCAGGCTTTTAAGTATTTTGCATATAGACCCTGCAAGTCTAAATAGCTACCAGGAGTCAACACTGACTCAAATGCACATCCCGCCAAATATTAGCATATAGCTTGCTTATAGTAATAAAGAAGCTAATGCAGTTGGCAAGGTCTAATTAATTTTGTACACTGATAGAACAATTGTATGCCTCCAGTCAGTAGGAAGCGTTAATATGGGTGAAAAGGGCAGCTATCATTGGAGCCCATCATCAGTCTTTGTTCGCCTATAATAATACTGGAACAGGGAGATAAAATCTCCTTCTGGGGCTTTTCCAGGTTTTAGTTGTGAGGTAAGAACATTGACCTTAGTTATGGACACAGGAAGCCAGTAAGAAAGACCATTTCAGCACTAATTTGTAGTTGGAATAGGCAATGAATTCAGCATGAAAATACTATTGAAATATTTCTCCAAAGATTATGTAGGTACTTGGGAGATTGGTCCTAAAATTTTATCATTAAGGCTGTCAACTCAGTGCCAAAAGCAAAAGGATTCTTGGGCATAAGAGCTGGAATTAAGCATCCTAACTCATCTCTCATATCTTGCCTCTTGATGAAGGGCTTTGTAGCTCTTCATTTGATTTAGAAATGATTCAATCATGACTGGTGAATTATTAAAATCAGAAGGCATTTGTCATGACAAAGAACCCAGATGACACCACTCTTGACACTGAAGAGGAGGCTCCAGCAGAACCTGTGAAATGTCAGTCTCGGGAGACTCAAAGCCAAGAATCAAACTTCTTTCAGAGATTGTGTTTTGGTGGAAATTTCTTGTCTTTTGACCTCGAGTTAACAGCTAATTTCCATAGCAATTATATGTGGAATTGAAACCCAAAGCAGGACAGCAATTTTTTGCTTTAATACAATCAGTGTCAGATCAGGATTTGGATTAAATACGAGCAAGCTAGGGATTAGTCTGAGGTACAGGAACCTGCCATCCAGACGAAAGGCAGTTCCTTGGGGGTGGCTGGGAGGGACAGATTGGCACCTGGTATCAACGGGCATTGGACTATTGGAACCGTTTCTTTATTGAAAAACAAGGTTCCTTTGCAATTTATTCCAGATAATTCCTGTTATTGAAAAGGAGTTCTACACATGGAGGTTTAGCGTGCCTGCAATTTGGCAGGATTTTCAGTGCCAGAGTGGAGAGACAGTGGATAAGGAGCAAAGGATGCTTCAGGGCTTTGGGAGGTCTAGTGCAGGCTGCACAAGAAAGTCACAATTCTGGTGCTGAAAATCCTTGTACCAAAATTATTTGCCAGCCTATGTTGAAAATAATACAGTAATCAAAATCCATCAAACAATTGTGCGAAGTGGTAGCAGCAGCAAATGCATCAATTTTAATTTTTTTAAAATTTTTATTTTGATTAAAAAAAAGAAAGAAAACAAACACAAATATGACAATACGATATACACAACAAGTAAACATATATCAAGTCTTACGACTTCTGTTTTAGATAATCATCAATTTTAATTTTTAACATGGTAAATATTCATAAATATAACCAATGTAAACAAAAGATCCTAAAAATGGGAAGAAGTCTTTAGGGGAAAAAAGTTAAAGAAACAGTGTTTTATACCAGTTGAGTTCAACTGCCTAGTTAGTGCAATAATTCAAAATAAAACATCCTCAATGCCACCAACTAGTCTTTATTTGTCTTGGTAAACTCACTAATGTCTTGGGGTGTCAGATACTGAGCTTGAGATAACTTCCCTCCTATTTATTATTTAATAATATGAAGAAAAAAGTATAGAAATCTCTTAAAATATGATTGCAATGATGACAATTTCCTATGACTATCTGTATACATTTAAATTACTTTCTGTTACTGAAATAAAATATTTTAAAACAATAGGGAGGGGAGAAAACAGTGGGGCCACAGATAGTATACATAGTGTACATTTCAAATGTATGGAAACATTCTCCTGTGCGCTGCTTGGAGAGTCCAAGCATGGGTTTTCTATTAATCTGATTGGCCAGAAACTGAGTTGCAAAATCTTTGGCCATGCCTCTTCCTTCCCACTCAGTTTTTTCAACTTAGTCAGCCTAGAGAGACACTAATTGAGTTGCTCCTTTAAAGAATTGGTCTTTCAGGCAAGGAAGGCTAAAATTGCAGGAATTGACATTTATATTCTGTGAGGAGTTGCTGGAGCACCGTGGAGAGCGTGGTTCATATTTTCATGCCGAGATCGGCATTCTGATAGCCGCCATTGCTGCGAGACCAGGAAGATCGTGATTTCTGAAGCTGGTTGCTCTGTAGAGGCCAGTCAGCCACACAGAGAGCTTGAAGGCTTCAGGCAGCCGTCAGAAGACCAAAGCTTTGGTCAGCTGTGAGGATTGTGGCTGGACCGTGCGCTTGTGAACCATGTTGCCAGTTTTCCCGCTTTTATTACTTGGAGAGGCGCTTGTGAACAATATTGCTGGTTTTCGCACCATTATTACTTGGGGCGGCGCTTGTGCCCGTGTTGCAGGTTTCATGCCTTTTGTGACTTCTGCCGCTTCTGCTGTTTCTCTTGTGCTTACAAACCATGTTGCTGGTTTGGCACCAAAACGTGCGGCCTGGACTTTGCAATGAGTACACTGATCTCAGTTAGATTTCAAGGCCTTTAATTAAAGGACCTATTCCAGGACTAGTATTGCCTGGCAGTTCAATTATCACTAGCAGCTATAGCTTTAAAATGGTGGACTGCAGGAATTCTATCAGCAATTCAGATGCCTCTTCTCCCAGACAATAGAGCACAGAAGCTTCTGAGCCCAGAAGGGTGAGATCAGTGTCTAAAGGGCCTTCTACTAGAGTTAAGGTCAAACAATCCAGATCCACCTCCTTAGCATCTGAGAAAGATGCCAAAAGAAGACAGAAGGCCTTGGAAAAGCAGTGTGCAAAGGCCCAAAAGCAGGCAGAGGCAGCTAGAGATCCAGGGATCCCTGGGAGTGCAATGCAACCTGGCAGTTCTTTGGGGAAAGAGTTACCTTCTCAAACTCTTCAGGAAGACCAGTTAAACTGGTCTCCTGATGTGATAACGGGGCTGAAGGATTTTCAGACAGTATCTTATGAGGAGGATTCTACTCCTGCCTCTTGCCTGTCACCTACTGGATTGGCACCTATTGTTCCCAACAGGCCTTCTGCCCCATCTGCCACGTTTATGCCTACAGTGGCAGGCCTCCGCTCTGAGGAGAATCAAGATCATGATTTATCTGTAGAACTGTGTAATATCATAGCTCAAACCATTGCACAGGGTATTGATGCAGCCCTACACCAAAAAGGTTTGATGGGCCCATTGACATCAGTCCCTGCCCAGCAGGGAGTTCTGCAGCCTAATTTGCAACCTGAGGTTGACTATATTAGGGAAGCTCATTCCCCACTCCCTTCAATGCACAGCAAGGCTTTGCTGGTGGGGGATGAAGAAATGGGGGACTACGAATTATCGGACGATGAAGGTATCTCCCCAGACAAACCCATGTATTTAGGGCTCTTTCAGCCTAATTTATTTAAGATCTTATTGTTTAAGGCCAAAACAACGGCCAATATAGGGATAACTGGGGAGCTATCTGATACTCCCACTGATCCTCCGGATCCCTGTGCCAGCCTCTTTACGGAACAAATTATGGTACAGGAAGTAATTCCTTCCCCCAAGTTCTTTGTAGATGTCATACAAAGGCAGTGGGATCAGCCAGGCTCCATCCCTGCCCCCAGTGGGATGGATAAGAGAATGTATACAACAGAACAAGAGCTTGAAGAGCTCCTACAAATTCCAACTGTGGATGCCCCGTTGGCCACCTTGGCTTAAGCAACCATTCTCCCTTTCGACACTGCAGAAGGGTTAAAGTCAGAGGACAGGAAAGCAGAGCTGTCTGCCTATAAGACACACCAGGCAGCCGCTTGGGCAATTCTATCAGCCACAGCAGCCTCCTTCTTCTCTCGAACATCATTATTATGGCTGCGTCAAATGCAGGCCAGGGCCTCCCCGGAGGATACAAGGCTGCATCAGGATATTAGTAAACTGATAGCTCAGTTGATGTGACTCTCAATGCAGCCAAGTTTGCCTCAAGGGCTTTGGCGTCCAATGTTGCCTCAAGGTGCCTATTATGGCTATGCACTGGCAAGCTGACATGAAATCCAAATGGAGATTAGCATCAGCTCCATTCAAGGGAGGCCAGTTTTTTGGGGATGTGTTAAATCCCATCCTAGTTGAGGGGAAGGATAAGAGGAAGGCTCTCCCTCATCTTTACCGGTGAGTGGGGAGAAGGACTACACCCTATTACAGAAGGCTGTCCTTTCGTGGCTCTGAGGCAGGATTCTCTGCCCCAAGCTACCAGAGATCATACCCACAAAGTGTTGATAGGTCAGCATTCCAAGACAGGGCTCGACAATCGCAATCTAGGCTGCCCTTTCAGGTAGCCGGCAATCGCCCTTACCACTGCACAAAGTGACTCCCAATCACACATCCCCATTGGCAGCAGGTTAAAGATGTTTCCCAGCCAATGGCAGGAGACAACCACTGATGCTTGGGCAAACAGTGAGGCTCAGGCTCACTGTAGAATTTTGCTCCAACCCACCAAGATGGTTCATTCAGTGTCCAGTTTCCAGGGATGCCACCAAAAGGCCTCTAATGGAATATGAGATCCAACACCTATTGGACATCAAGGCCATCAAGCTGGTGCCCTTGGAACAACAGGGTCTCAAATTTTATTTGATACTCTTTCTGGTTCCCAAGAGTTCCATGGGGCAGAGAGCCATATTGAATTTGAAGGAAGTCAATGTACACATAAAGTACAAACAATTCAAAATGCAATCCTTGCATACCATCCTGGGTTGCATCAGACAGGGAGATCTTTTAACATCAATAGATCTCAAGGAGGCATACCTTCATGTACCCATCAGACTGTCCCACTGAAGGTTCCTCAGATTCTCATATGCAGGTCACCATTGGCAATACAGGGCACTACCCTTCGGCCTTAACTCAGCCCCGCAAACCTTTACCAAACTCCTAGATGTAATAGTAGCTCATCTTTGGGCAAGACCTATACGAATGCAATGTTATTTGGATGACATTTTAATCCAGTCATCATCCACACTGTACGCGGAGCAGGACCTTCAGATCACGGTCCATACTCTCCAGGATCATGGCTTTTCTGTGAACTGGGAAAAAAGCCAGATGACACCATCTGCCCACCTCATACATTTGTGAGTGGAGATCAATACATGGACATCTCCGGTTTTCCTATCTCAGGAATGCAGAGCCAGTATAAGAGACATGGTGAAGCAGATCAAATCATTGAAACTAGTGCCATTGATCCTTCTTTCCCAACTATTTTCCCAACTATCCTGCCTGGTTATAGTTCCTTGGGCTTGTTTTCATACACGGGCCTTACAATGGCTCTTCTTGCCCAGCCAGGGATCAGGGTGCAGCAATTCAAATGCCAGGATCAGGGTTCCCAGGCGGGTGCTCAATTCCTTGGACTGGTGGATGTCAGCAGCATGGGGAAAACTGTCTATTCAAAGAACCAATATGGCTGGTGGTGACCTCAGATGCCAGCCTGTTCAGCTGGGGGGTCCACCTAGACTCCAGAGTGACACAAGGTCGGTGGTCTCCATAGGAACTGTTAAACGACATCAATTGGTTGGAACTGAGAATGGTGCATCTGGTGCTACGCCACTTCCAAACTGCATTGTCAGGTCAGCACGTGCTTCTACTGATGGACAATGTGACAGCCAAAGCACACGTGAACAGACAGGATGGCACCTGTTCCAAGGTTCTGATGCGCGAAGTGAAAGGCCTATATATTTGGGTGGAGAAGCACCTGCTATCATTATGAGCGGAACACATCTCCGGAATTTCCAACACTCAAGCAGACTGGTTGAGCAAAACAACTATCGATCAGTCTGAATGGTGTCTTCATCCAGACCTATTCCACCAAATAACGGTGAAATTCGTACTTCCAGCCGTAGATTTATTTGCAAGTCCATGGAACACTCAACCTCCAAGATTTTTCTCCAGATTCTGGACACAAGCAGCCAAGGGCACCAACACCCTCCACTGCCTATAGCCTCAAGGCCTGTTATATGCCTTTCCTCCGACCCCTCTCATACCGAGGGTCATCAGAAAGATCGTGGAGGAGGTGGAGGTGCTGCTGATGGCTCCTCATTGGCCATGGCGCCCATGGTTTGCAGACCTAGTGACATAGTCATATCTTGTCCATGGTGGATACTGCCTCACAAGATCTCCCTCAGCCAAGGGGCTGTGCAACACTTGGACACTCAGTGGCTCCAGTTGGCCATTTGGCACTTGAAAGGGAGATCCTGAGGAAGGGACACTTTTCAGGTAAAGTGATTTCAACTATTCTAGCTTCTTGTCATGCATCCACGAACAGGATATACGACATGGACATCCTTTTCTCGCTGGTGCGCTAAGGAGAACTTAGTTCCCACATCGGTGTCAGTTCTGAGAGTGTTAGACTTCCTGCAAGTGAGACTTGAGAAGGGATTATCCATGAACACCCTCCGCTGGCAGGTGGCAGCCTTGGCCACTATCCTACCAGGTGAGGGAATGGTCCCTCTTTCACAGCACCCCAGGGTGTGTAGCTTTTTGAAAAGGATATCCAACCTGTTGCCCCCAATCGTTCATCACTACCCAACTTGGGACCTGTCAGTAGTTTTACAGGCACTCATTGCCACTCCATTTGGGCCTTTGGGGTCCACCAGCATCAGACTACTGACTTTCAAGGTCGCCTTTCTGGTAGCGATCACATCTGCACACAGGATATCGGAACTGGTGGCCCTTTCTGTACAACAAGACTTGTGTTTTTTTCATACAAATAGGGTTGTACTCCGATTAGATTTGACATTTGCACCTAAAATTAATACCTGGTTTCACAGGGCCCAAGAAGTAATCCTATCAGATTTTTGCCCACATCACAGACTATCTGAGCGAATGACGCTGGCATATCTTGGACATCTGCAGAGCTTTTTACAAGTACATAAAATGGACAGCCTCATTTTGACGGACTGAATCTCTATTTGTTTCATTTCAACCAAGATCTATGGACAAGAAAGTATCTCCATCTCCATCTACCATCAGACGCTGGCTGAATTGCGCAACGCTGTATTGCGTTGGCCTACAAATATCAGGCCAGACCTCCACCACACCGTATCATGGCACACGACCAGAAGCGCAGCCACCATGGTGGCCTGGGCTATGTAGGCCTCGATCCAGGAAATTTGCAGGGTGGCCACATGGGCTTCCCCCTCACCATTTATCAGGAATTACAAATTGGATATGTTTGCCTTGGCTGAGGCGTCATTCAGGAGATGGGTGTTACAGCGGGTTCTGCCAGCCGAGGGCACCCTGGACCAGTCTGTTTCCTGCCCTACAACGATTTAGCTTGGGTACATCCCATACTTGGACTCTCCAAGTAGTGCACAGGAGAAGGAACATTGGACTTACCCGAACATTCTTCCTATGTGCACTGCAGGAGAGTCTAATCCCACCCTGGTTCTGGAACAGTCCGGGGTCCAGAAGTGGTCGATTTCATCAGTTTGGGCTACATTCTCTCCAATGAAGTCAATGGAAGACTTCCTAGTGAAAAAACTGAGACTTGGCTGGGAGGAAGAGGGGTGGCCAAAGATTTTGCAATTCAGTTTCTGGCCAATCAGACAAATAGAAAACCCATGCTTGGACTCTCCTGCAGTGCACGTAGAAAGAACGTTCAGGTAAGTCCAACATTCCTTTTGTAAAATTATTTAAATGGCTTCATTTCCATTGTTTTTTTTTTAGGATGGGAATCTGAAGTGTTATATCAAATGCTAAAAAGAATTCATCTTTTGTCTTGAAATATATAATGAGTATACACTTTTATTAGTCCTTGAATGAGGCAACTACACTTTTATGGAAAAACCCCTTTGGGTTTTTTTTATGGAAAAATACCTTTGGTATTTCAGCTTTTTAATAAACAAACATACTGTAAGCTTCCATTTTGAAAACAGTTTTTATGATCCATGAAGTCTTTGCCTCTTCATTAAGTTATGAACACTTTTTCTAACAGGATAATTATAACTATTCAGACAATACAACCAAGTTGCCCAAAATTAAAAAAGATGTTTCAAATAAATGTTAAAAGGAGTCTTGATCTTGATTTGTGTGCTTTTATGGTATCAAATCACATTTTTTAACTTTATTAGTAAATACCAACAGTAGAAACCATCTTTATATGGTAAAACAGGAGAGCTTCATGGCTGAATTAACAGTCTGTTAATTTGAGGATTAACATATTCCTAAAATTACACATGTTGACAGTGCTGAAATAAACATAAGTCAGTGTGTCTCTCCCACTTTTAATTTGTTATTGGATGGAGCATGCTGCTTATGCTTTAGCAAACAGGGCTGTACTTTTCAAGCTGTTTTGATTAGTCTCAAAGGTTCTTTTGTAAGGCCATATAGTCAAGTAATATTAAACTCTGCTAGTTTAGAGTAACTATTTTGAATTCTAAAATTAACAAATAGATAAATAGATATTTATTTTTATTGAGGACAGAAATAAAACAATCCATTTGGGTGTGAACTGATTTGTCTATTGTGGGAAACAGAGCCTATTGTTTTTACAGAAACTATAGAAGACATGCTTCCCTGTGAAGAAAATACATTGTACGTTTCTAATCTCATGAGCTAGGCTGAAGCTTGAGAACTGTATGTAGGAGTTAGGATCAGAGGCCCCTGCTACACTAAAAACTGGTCTTAACCATAATTTGCTGATACGATAGTTACTCTAGAGACAATCCCTAGGCACCAGTACCATAAAAGGTAATTTTTAAATAAGGGCAAGGGGCAATAGAATTTGAATAATGGGAGATATAATTAGAGGTAGTGAATAATATATTCACTTTGGGCACTTCCAATAGGTTGTGACAGCCTGAGCCAATGAGGAAAAGGTGGGAGGTAAATTTGCGATGGTGATAGGGAATATAAAGAAAGTATATTGATAATTTAAGGTGTGTCCACTGTACCTGTATGTGCATGATGCACCCTCTTTGCAAACTAGTAAATAAAATTACCATTGTTTTCTCTTGGGAGTTTTGGCTGGTGGTGATTGTTTATTTCAAAAGTAGACAATGAATCCCACAATTTGGGGGCTCTCCCGGGATTCTACAGACAGCACCAGGAGTCGCCAAACAGACACTGACTGGGAAGACATGTCCTGTTGTCAGGCATGCCTCCGTTCAAAACCCAAGAAAGAAAACCCCTGATTTTATGTTTGTAGAGAAGAGGTACTTTTACTGAGTTTGAAATGATAGCAGTGAAAGAAAAGCAAGATCTGAAGCAAAAGGCACGAAAGTTACATGTTGAAAGTATCCCCAAATCCCTCCCCTCAAGGACCAGGCTGAATGTACAATCCTCAACCCATATGGTGTCATGTGGAGCACATCTTCAGGTGTTTTTGCCCATCTGGTATTCCGGGATGATTGACCTTGACTGGGCATAAACAAGTCAATTCAGCTGCGTAGTAGAACATGAGAGCAATCCTCCCTTTTTGTTCACACAGGCCATCTCTCTCCAGCTCACATCCCCACCCAAATCCAATCTCCCCCCCTCCCCATTATTATGGCAGCTGATAGCAAGCAAGCATCATTGAGCAGCCTCAATGATGCTTGCTCCTCCTTGCAGTAGAGGTGTTAGCCCTGGAGTAAAAACACAAGACAAAAGAGATAAAATAAAACAAACATAACAACCCAATATACAGGATTATTTACAGTAAGGAAACTAAGGTTTATCAGGATATTTAGTGTGAAACAGTTGTAAAAGTTTTGGTGCTCTGACATCTCGCTCATTCATCCACTCAGAATGGGAGGGAGGAAAATGTTTCCAGGCTATCAAATACTGTACTTTCCCCCTATGTTTCCTGGAATCTAGGAATTCCCTTGTAAAGGTGTTCATGCAACACCTCTAATCAATTGCATGAACACAGCTGGTGCTCCTTGTAATCCAAACGGGAGTACTTTAAATGGGAAATAGCCCAAAGGGCAATTGAAAGCAGTTTTCCACTCGTCTCCTTCCTTAATTCAAACTCTGTGGTAAGCTTCTCTCAAATTCTGAGTGATGCAGCAGACTAATGCTACTGTTAAAAAGGTAGTATTTAGCTTCCAGCTGCCTGCAATTACTGCAAGTTCAATTCTCACCAGGCTCAAGGTTGACTCAGCCTTCCATCCTTTCTAAGGTAGGTAAAATGAGGACACGGTTTGTGGGGGCAATAAACTGACATTGTATAAAATATACAAAAGTATGAAGGCTGTTGCTTAATGCCTTGTAAGCTGCCCTGAGTCTCTGGAAAAGGGTGGCATATAAATCAAAATTTTAAAAAAAAATCAGCTTAGTGAAGATCTTTCCTTTGACTTGATGAGTCAACATGTCCTTCATTAAGGTGAGTGGATAAACATTTTCTACACACACAGTATTTAGGCCTTTATAGTCAATGCAAAGACAAAAAGAGCCATCTTTTTTTTCACAGAACAACACCAGAGCTGCCAGTCATGGCCTAGCTGGTTGGATGAAACCCCATTTTAAGTTTTTATCAATAACAGTTCGCAGTTCCTCCAACTCACGCGGGGTTATTGAATAGATTTTTGGCTTAGGGAGTTTCACCCCAGGGAGAATCTCTATACTGCAGTCCATGGGGCGATGGAGTGGGAGCACATCCAAAACCCTCTTGCTGAACACCTCCCTGAGGTCTCAATATTCCTTTGGGATTTTCTCCCCAACTATGCATTCACCCACTACCGCTGCCAGCTCCATCGTGGCTTTAGCTATGCAGGGGAGGTTTCCTCCCCCCCTCCCCGGCTGGGAGGAACACCTTGTGCACCCGGAATCCAAAAGGGTTAGATCTTCCCTTGGGCGCCAGATGAGGGCACTTTTAACTTCACTGGAATGGTCCACTCCACTTGTTGACTTACCAGGGGGTTGTCGGAGTCAGTTTTTTGGCTGGTGGTGAGCTAGACAATGATTCCCACATCTATAAAGTATCCACTAAATAAGAGAGAAGAAAATTGGAAGAGACCCAAATACTGCTTGTTAAGAATTAACATGCCTTTAGTTGAAAAATACAACTTGTGTGGATGTCTGGTGTTAAATAATAGAAAATGCCATCCTTTGAGTCATTGCCAGGATTTCTTATTATTGTAGCCGCATCACTGCATTCTGCATTGGACTGCAACTATTCCTATTTTTATTTTCTAAAAAGCTTTACAATTGTTTAAAGCATGCAAGTTTCCTATTTTATATATGCTATTTTGAAAAGCAAGATGGTTCTAGGTATTTTGTCTATGTTTGTAATATGAATTAGTGTTCTGGAATTGTTCATACTTACTAGTTTGCATCTTTGATTACTTCTTTTGTTCTCTTCAGCACAACCTGAAGAGGCAAGCAAATCTGGATGAATAAGTTAGTAAGGATTTATGTACATTTTTGGATATGTTCATTCTGATTCTGTAGCAAAGGTAGGCATGAACATTTCCAAGGTCAGTCCTTAATTTGAATTTGTATGTAAGATGGGACAGCATTTTGTATAATACTGTATAAGTAGCATTGTGTAAGGAACTTGAACCATTGTGTATTCAACTTGAATCATTGTTTAGAGCCAAAGAATATAATTATTCTTTGTGTATTAATTTCCTTTTCTGCAACATTAAAAACACAATTCAGCAGCACTTTTGCAAAAGTCCTCGGTCTACAATAGGGCTTTCTGTGAGTGCAGATTAAATATAAAGGCTCCCTATTTATACATTTTGCATTATAAATGCAAGGTTCTCATAAAGGCACTCCTGTATAGTAATCAGGCTATTAATTTAGGAATCGTCTTAAACTGAGTTCTTAAGGTAATTTACTCATTGTTGTCTGGATTTATTTCTATCTTTGTGAAATTCTAAAATTTTATTGAAATATAAGAATTTAACTTTGTACACAAAAGCATTATTTTTAGAAGCAATGCTACTCCATGATTTCATACATTGAAACAGATGCAGTGTTTCAACAGAAGTCTCCATGATTATGAATTTGCTATGAGGTACAAATACATACTCTTAATGGAGTTATAGATAGATTATTTTTCTATTTAGAAAATGTGTTTTTAAAATTTATACCAAGGTATATCAAAGAGGATTTATCTACTTATTTATTGGATTGCATGGAAATGTTCTTTAATATAATTTACTATTTCTTCATTTATATTCTCTGTGTCTATCTTTATCTGTAGCCTTTGGGAATTTTGCTGCCAGCCACAAAAGACGACCACCATGTTACATTGTACAGTATAGATATTGTAAATTTTGGTCTTGCTTTCCATTGATCTGAATTGCCATGTGGGAATCATATTCAGTTGATTTTTATTTCCTGAGTCAGAAATTCTGTTTTACCATCTTAGGACTTTCAACAGTTATTCTCTATGGGCTATCAAATACAGCACATGAAAGAAAATGTTCAAAGGCTTGTGAGGAAGGCTGAGGTCTTGAAATGTTTACTTAACATTGCATTTCTTTTCTTTTTTTTAAAAAAAATTTTTTCTAAAAAATTTCCAGACTTGGGGAATAGCAGGAAGACTTAATATTTTGTTTTCTTTCTATGCTATTGTCAATGCTATATATGCTCCCTCCCTCCCTCCCTCTCTCTCCCTTTCTCTCAAAGTTGTCTGGAATTTATCATTGGTAAATTTGATAGTGCAACAGCTTGTTTTCATTTGTTTTGCCATATTCTTCGATTAACATCTTTGGAATTAGTTTTATGTGTATTCATATTATTATTAGATTTATTACTGTTCTAGATTTTTTAATTAACTGTATATCTAGTAGAGTTCTTAAAATAGATTTATTAAAGCTTGATTCTCAGAATGATATTAAATTGTTGTTCTTAATAATAAAATAGATGGAATCAATATTGAGTAGTATATTCATTTATAGTCTCATAACCAAGTTCAAAAATAAGAGCCTTGATAGTACAGTGGTTTGGTGCACCCTGTCATTAACACAGCTGCCTGCAATTTCTGCTGGTTCGAATCTCTCCAAGGCTCAAGGTTGACTCAGCCTTCCATCCTTTCTAAGGTAGGTGAAATGAGGACCCAGTTTGTGGGGGCAATAAGCTGACTTTGTATAAAATATACAAAAGAATGAAGGCTATTGCTTAACGCATTGTAAGCCGCCCTGAGTCTCCGGAGAAGGGCGGCATATAAATCAAATTTAAAAAAAAAAATAGAATTATATTTTCAGTATTTTTTTGTGTGCAAATTCTGATTTCACTCCTCATCAATAAAATCAGGATAGAAAGCTATATTATTTA
The DNA here is from genome assembly GCA_022577455.1 of Arizona elegans. Taxonomy (NCBI): domain Eukaryota; kingdom Metazoa; phylum Chordata; class Lepidosauria; order Squamata; family Colubridae; genus Arizona; species Arizona elegans. Next base: position 27,795,742 of record JAKOOJ010000007.1, on the reverse strand, counting down.
TTCTTCTAAATATTATTTAACTTACAGAGTTTGCTTCCTGGCTTAGAAAATATTAGATAATGATTAGGCAAATTAATTGAAGTTAATGTATCTATTTGTGTTTGTATCGGTGTCTGTGTGGTAGATATGCATGTGCCTTTGAATCAGAATTGATTCAAAACTTCAGGGACTTCTGCCTGGAGAAGACCCTGAAGTTTTTTGGCAAGATTTCAGAAATGGTTTGCCATTGCCTTCTTCCTAGGGTTGAGAGAGAATGATCTAGCAGCTTCATGCCTAAAGTGGAACTAGAACTCACAGTCTACCAGTTTCTAGCCTGGTGCCTTACCCACCACACCAAGTTAGCTCTCAGTGTGTCTTTTATCCATAATAAGTATGTATATTTTAAATGTTCCAAGAAAGTATGGCTACAAATACTGATTGTAGGAGTAAGTAAAGTTCATGTAATGTCTTCAATTTACGTTACTCAAGGTAGAAGTCTGATAAAGGTTTAAAAAGGAAAGGCTTTCTTTCACTTGTTTTGTTGAAACAGAATTTTGTTACTTGTGCCTTAGTTCAATAGTGCAAACTCTTAAGCAAAACTAAGTACACTGCAGGTGGAATAGGTTATATAATTGGGCCCTGTCTTATAGAGAATTTTATATCTACAAAGTAAGATTTCTCTTTTTGTTCATTGTTCTTCAAAAAAACTTCAAAAATGCATTATGTGCTGGAATATTAATGTGTACTTTAACAGGCAAGTGTATCAAAGTTTCTTGGTTTTAATTTTACTTGTGTATTTAGAAATCGCCTCTATAGATTTGTTATGGTAGATCAATTTTTGAACATCTACTTTCTTCTGCATTTTATCATAATGCACTTTGAGTATAAATAAACTGCTATGCTAAACCTAATAGCAATTAAACTGGAAGTGTTTTTGTTTCATCACTGTGAACTTCGCAAGAATGTTTCCATGACAACCTCCGTTCTAGTTAAGGCAACCAGAGGTGATCAACAGTTTATATTTTTTTCTTTGCACTAGAATGGAATTTGTGTTGACAGTTTTGGCCTTTAATGGCACTTTTGTACTGTGTGAAAGTATTTGTTTACTAGATCATATGCTGTTAACTGTCAGACTGAGATAGAAAGACTGCCTTTGATAAAAGACTTGCATTTTGTTTTCTAAGTCTGTGAAGCTTTTGTGCTTTAATTATCCACATCAGTACAAAAGTCTCTATTCACTTTTCAGCTTAGAGTTAGATGTAGGAGACACAAGCATTCATAATGAGATAATTTGGTATTGGATATTGTTTCAAATAATTATCTCAGGTTTGAAAAACAATGCAGTCTAAAATCTTAAGTACTAAAAGGCTTTTTTTGTGGTGAGAGCTATTAAAACTTCCTCTCTAATGAAGTTTCCTGGCGGCAGCATTGTCATTTAGATGCTAGACTATGTCCTCCTCCTTTTTTACTTAAACTTTTAACTAATAGCAATAATTAATACTTTTTTTCTTTATGCTTTCCTTTTATTTTTGTTTAACTACTCTTTGTTGTGTTTGTGCCTATGAGAAGACTACATGAAAAAAAAGGGCCACAGACCTATTCTTGGATCACATTATAGGTTTAAATGATGCTAGACAACGGTGTCCTGTTAGCTTATAGTTTCAAAGATATTTCCTTACCTAAATAGAAACAGAATGATCATAAGAAGACAAAAAAGCAGTGGGAGCAGGAGCAACTTCTGACTTCTTGCTGGCTTCCCCATTGAGTTTCCTTGTGGGAATCTGGCAGAGAGCTCAGAAATCTTCTTTTCTTCCTACCAGGAGAGTATGACCCTGAGGACACAGATAAACCTCCAAGTGCTTCAATGACCCCTTAAAACAGGGGGCCATATCGAGTCAGGGGAGTGCACACCCGCTGTTTACGAGCGGTGGTGCGTTCCGGCCCCCAAGGCTCCACCCGTTCCCCAGGTTGCACAGACCCTCAGGGCCTGGCCCTCCAGCTGATGCTGTTCAATGCCAGGTCCATAGTAAATAAAGCCCCCCTCATTTGTGACTTAATTGGTGAGGGGGGAGCGGACCTGGCAGGTATTACGGAGACCTGGTTGGGCCAGGAAGGGGGGTTCCCCTCATGGAAATGTGCCCACGAGGTTTCCTTGCATTCCATCAGCCGAGGTCACAGGGCAGGGGCGGGGGAGTAGGGGTTATTATTAAAGAAGGTCTGAGACCGAGGGAGGCCACTGTTCTTCAGATGGCTGGCTGTGAGTCCCTCCTTGTGAAGTGGGGTCATGGGGTTCAGATGGGCTTGCTGATCACGTACCTGGCTCCCTGCCACATGGCAGCAGCCCTGCCTGAGCTCCTCGACGTTATCGCCGCAGTGGCGGTTGATACCCCCAGACTTATGGTCATGGGGGATTTCAACCTGCCATCTGTGGGTGAGACGTCAGAGATGGCTCGGGAGTTCATGGCTTCCATGACAGCTATGGACCTGACCCAGCTAATTCATGGCCCTACCCACACAGGGGGAAACACGCTGGACCTGATTTTTGTCTCTGGACAGTGGTTGAGTGATCTTGAGATAGGGGATATAGTCATCGAGCCCTTGTCATGGTCGGATCACTCTTTCCTTTGCCTTGACCTTCGAACCACTATACCCCATCGCAGGGAGGCGGAGCCGGTAAGATGGTTCCGCCCCAGGCGCCTGATGGAACCTGATAGATTCCAGATGGAGCTTGGGCCATTTCCTGAGGCTCTGGCACACGCCTTGACTAGGGACCTAGTGGCCGCCTGGGATAGGGCGGCTGCTGGAGCTCTGGATCGGGTTGTGCCTTTGCGGCCTCTGACACGGCGCCAATCTCACCTAGCTCCTCGGTTCACTGAGGAGCTGAGGGAGATGAAGCGCCAGAAAAGACGCCTAGAGAGTAGTTGGAGGGCCAGTCTTTCTGAATCCGACCAGACACTGGTAACCCTGCTCCACCAGGAAGTGCGGGAGGACCCCTTGGAGGATAGAGCCAAGGATTTTGTTCAATATCTGTATGACAAAATCACTCAGATTCGGGAAGATCTGGACTCTGACTGGGTAGTTCCAGGGGGATTGACTGAGGCAGGTCTTGAGAATGTTATCTGGGACGAGTTTGATCCTGTGACCCCTGACGATGTGGACAGGATTCTGGGTGGACTGAACGCAACCACATGTTTATTGGACCCGTGCCCCTCCTGGTTAGTGCTGGCTTCCCTGGAGGTGATGCGAGGCTGGCTCCAGGGGATTATAAATGCTTTGTTGGTTGAGGGTGATTTCCCCGCCACCTTGAAAGAGGCGGTGGTGAGGCTTCTCCTCAAGAAGCCTTCCCTGGACCTGGCAGTGTTGGCTAACTATCGTCTGGTCTCCAACCTTCGCTTTGTTGCGAAGGTTGTTGAGAGTGTGGTTGCGCGACAGCTCTCCCAGTTCCTGGATGAAACGGCGTATCTGGATCCATTCCAGTCAGGCTTCAGGCCTGGGTACACCACGGAAATGGCATTGGTTGCGTTGGTTGATGATCTCTGGAGGGCTCGGGACAAGGGCTGCTCCTCTGTCCTGGTCCTGTTAGACCTCTCAGCGGCTTTTGATACCATCATGGTATCATGCTGCACCGGTTGGAAGAGTTAGGGGTGGGGGGCACTGTATTATGGTGGTTCTCCTCCTTTCTCTCCGACCGGTTGCAGTCTGTGTTGGCAGGGGGACAGAGGTCGACCCCGAGGCCCCTCATATGTGGGGTGCCACAAGGGTCGGACCTCTCGCCCCTTTTGTTCAACATTTATGTAAAGCCGCTGGGCGAGATCATCCGTGGTTTCGGGGTGAAGTACCATCAGTACACTGATGACACCCAGCTGTACATCTCCACCCCGGACCACCCCAACGATGCCCTTGAAGTGATGTCCCGGTGTCTGGAGGCCGTGTGGATCTGGATGGGGAGGAACAGGCTCAGGCTCTACCCATCCAAGACCGAGTGGCTGTGGTTTCCTATGTTCCGATATAGTCAGTTGACGCCATCGCTGACTATTGGGGGCGAATCGCTGGCCCCCACGGAGAGGGCTCACAATTTGGGTGTCCTCCTGGATTCACGGCTGTCTTTAGAAGAGCACTTAACGGCCGTGACCGAGAGGATTTTTCATCAGGTTCGCCTGATTCGCCAGTTGCATCCCTTTCTGGATCGGGACTCCCTACACATAGTCACTCATGCCCTCGTCACTTCCCGCCTGGACTACTGCAACGCTCTCTACATGGGGCTCCCCTTGAGGAGCACCCGGAGGCTCCAACTGGTGCAGAGTGCGGCCGTGCGGGTTGTTATGGGAGCAACATGGCGCTCCCGTGTGACACCTCTCCTGCGCGAGCTGCACTGGTTCCCGGTGATCTTCCAGGTGCGCTTCAAGGTTCTGGTTACCACCTTTAGAGTGCTCCATGGCTTAGGACCTGGGTACTTGCGGGACCACCTACTACCACAAGCAGCCTCCCACTGGCCGGTACACTCTCATAAAGAGGGGCTCCTCCAGGTGCCGTCAGCTAAACAATATCGACTGGCGGCCCCCAGGGGGAGGGCCTTCTCTGTGGGGGCACCCACTATCTGGAACGAGCTCCCCCCAGAGATACGGAGGATCCCAGATCTACACACTTTCCACCGTGCTCTTAAGATTCTTCTATTCCAGCAAGCCGGCCTGGCCTAATTTTCTCCCCTGTTTTAAAATTTTTTACATTGAAATTTTAATTTGTTTTAAATTATTGGGATTTTTTAATTGTCTTGGGCTAAATTATTTAATCTGGTTTTAATTATATCTTTTAACTTTTGTACTTATGTATTTTATTTTGTGCCTGTTCACCGCCCTGAGTCCTTCGGGAGTAGGGCGGTATATAAATCTAATAAAAGAAAAAGAAAGAAAGAAGATATGATACAGTAAGTGGATATGTACAGTAAGTCTTATAAATAAATATGACAAATTAATACAATGAATTCATATATGTACTCAGTCCTAATGTGACTTGTTTGGTTCTGGTTTACCGTACTGTGTAGTTAAAATCATATAGACTATTTTTAAAATTTTAATTAAAACTATTGTTTATGGCATATGAATAAAATTAAGAAAGCAGTGTGTCTTTTTTTTCCTCAAAGAGGGAATATTCATTTATGATTCAGACCTATGTCTGAAATGGAAGGTGTTTCTGTAATTATGCCATGTTATCAAAGTTTGTCCTCCATTTATATAAATGTGTTTTTAACTTAGTAAAATGTTGAGCATCGGGTGGTATATCAATTTTGTAAATTATTACTAATATTAAGTCCTCCTCTAGGGCTATGTCAGAGGTAGCAACAAAGATTGATAGGCTGTTGGACAGACAGTTTTTAGAGACATTTGGAGAAATTGTCAGTTCATTTATGCTCTGCTCCTATACAAAAGAGTCAAGCCTGTCAGAGTCTGTAGCTATCCAGCCAACACATAAGTAAATAATTCAGCAGGATTCATTTATAGAAGAAACCTCTTTATATACAATAATATAAAACATGATGCATGTATACAATATCCATGCAGCTCTTGCAACATGGTAGAGAGAAGAAGTAGCGAGGACAAGGACAAAAAGTAGAAGCAAGGACAAAACTAGAAGCAAGCAAGCAAAGACAAACGGACTCTTATATACACAGAACAGTTTAGCTAAAGCCACGCCAGGTTCCGAGCTGTCTGACATGGCTCACAACAAATCCTGTGTCTCAGTCACCAAACAGTTCCCATTGGTTGACTTGTTATGGCTATTCCAATTCATAAATTCTTATACACTGACACTCCTACCTTTATGACCGGAATAGACATAAAACCGAATAACTTAATATTCTTCCCATGGTGCACTCGACCCAATGGCTTGGTCATTATATCTGCCAGATTGTCTTCTGAAGAACAGTGAAACAAGCTAATTAATTTACATTTGATGGCTTCTCTTACATTACAATATTTAATATCCACATGCTTCCTTCTGTTTTTTACTCTGTCACCTGTTGCCATTTTAATTTATTTATTATTTATTAGTCGCATTTCTATGCCACCCAACTCCCTAGGGACTCTCCCTAGGGACTCAAGCAGCATTATCCTCAAACACTGTTAGAGCATCATTTACCTTTACATTTAAATCTGTTTGAGTGAGTGAATCATGTGACTGCAGGGAGGAAGGTACTCCAGTTCACCTCATGAATGAATTTGCTTGTTTCTAGGGGGAGGGGAGAGTGGCTGTTTGATTGAGTGTAAGTGGGAAGTCTTGTTAGCTGTGTGCTAACTGGTTAGATGGTGTCCGCTAGCCTTGGAAGGCAATTTATGTAGGAGAAGGAAAACTCCGATCTCAAACCTCCACTGCCTTGTGGCTATACCCATCTATGGGAAAGTCTTCAGGAGTCAACCTCAAGGCAAAACCTGGAGCAGGAGTCCTGGAGTGAGGAGGAGTGCTACAGGAGTAATACCTCTCTAAAAAAAACCTTGGTCCAGCTGGCCCAGCTGGTAGCACCTCGTAAGGGCCCCTATCCAGGGTTACAGGAGAAGATGGTCAACTGTTTTGAAGGCGGAAGAGGGCTTTATGCCCCAATGGCAGATAAAACGACAGAACCATCTTCTAGGAGAAGAGAAACTCTGATTACAAACTTTCACTGCCTTGTGGCTATATCTACTACTGGAAAAGACTTCAGGAGTCAACCTTGAGGCAAAATCCGGAGCTGGAGTCCCAGAAGCAGTTCATGACTGTGTACAATCATGTACACAAACCTGAGACGCAGCTGGAACCAATCATATCGGCTTTGCTGTTCCATTGGACTATTTCAGCGATGTGGAGAGGGGGGATCTGCTGCTTGGGTAACAGTCTATCCTCCATATTAATCTACTCAGGCCTCATGCTCTGGAGAGGACACTCCAGCTTTGCATATAGCATTGAAACAACACGGGAAGTGGCAGTTATCAGTTATAAGTCTTTGCTTGATTGGCATAGAGCGTGACGCCAGGGGCTACTTTCATCAGTGGGAGAGGTCATTGTACCTCATTGGGCAGCTACCACCCACCTTAAGATGGGCAGCCCCCAGCCAGTAAGGTGCTGCCTTGCCACAGTCTGTTAACCTCACAGGTGCGTGGTGTTTAGGGTCAAACAAGCAGATCGATAACTTTGCACCATGCAACAAACATAAGAAAACTTTAGCCCTAAAGTTGGGCACCTGGAATGTTCGGACAATGATCCCCGGCCTTTCTGACAATTTACAAGAGATAGATGATGTACGTAAGACAGCTGCCATTGACATGGAGTTGAGCAGACTGAAGATGGACATCATTGCCCTTCAAGAGACAAGACTGTTAGACTCGGGATCTATTAAGGAGAAAAACTTCTCATTCTTCTGGCAGGGAAAACCATCAAACGAGTCTAGGGAATATGGGGTTGGCTTCGCAATCGGAAACACCCTACTAGGATCTATTACTCCACTTGCTGCAGGAAGTGAAAGAATTCTCTCTTTTTTTTGCAAAAAGTTTTTTTTATTTTTTAAACAAAAACAACATAAAAACATCAACCTTCCAAACACTTACAGGCAGTATTTCAATCGGTGAAAATCATTTTGTGCTCTCAAAATTTTCAAACTCTCATTATATGACAGATATTCATACCTCTAACAAAAAACAAGTGCTTAAACATTTTATCCAAATTTCATTTCATATATAATACTTCATCTCCATGCTTTATTATCTATCCATTGATAAAATAGCTCCCATATCAAATAATATTGTTTATCTTCCTGTTCTCTTATTTCAAATGTCAATCTACACATTTCGGCACAATCCAACATTTTCTTAATAATTTCTTCATCAGTAATCATCTTCTCTCCTTTCCAGTTTTTTGCAAATACAATTCTAGCCGCTGTTAAAATATTCACAATTAAATATTGTAATTCTTTGTTAAATGTCTCTGGTAAGATCCCCAATAAAAATATCTCTGGTTTAAGATCAATATGTCTCTTTGCCATTTTTTCCAACCATGTGTGTATGTTAGTCCAAAATCTCCTTGCTTCTACGCATGTCCACCACATATGGTAATAAGATCCTGGGGTCTGATGGCACTTCCAGCACTTCTTCGATTTGTTCTTGAATATTCTGGCTATCCTCGTCGGGGGTAAATGCCACCTGTAAAACATCTTATACAAATTCTCCTTATATGCTGTAGACATTGTCATTTTATAATTATGTGACCACAATTTTTGCCATTTCTCTAAATCAATACCATAACCAAAATTCCCCCCCCCTCCATGCTATCATTGGTTCTTTAACTTGTTCTTCTTCCAATTTTGCCCCAATAAGTGTCTATATAACTTTTTAATTATATGGTCATCAGAACCCATCAATATCTTTTTTTTAATTGCAAAAGTTTTACAATTACATTTTCACCCCATTTCCCCCCCCCAGCCCACCCCAAACTCCCCAACCTAACCCTCCCTAACCCCCCCAGCCCTCCCCTCACCCCTGGACTTCCACAGAATATACTCCCATCAAAAAAAACCCTTTATATGAAACTTGAACCCCTCCATCCCCCATATAATTTTTCATCTTCACAAAATTGAAATATTTCTCTTAATATAATACTATCAATGAAAAGCTATCTGATACTTCCTAGTTTGATATTTGTTCTGCACATAATCTATCCACTTTTTCCATTCCCATTCATAAGTCTCTTGTGAACAATCTTTTAGGCATGCTGAGATCTTCGCCATCTCTGCAAAACTGGCCATCTTCAAAGTCCATTCCTCGATAGTGGGCAAAGCTTCATTTTTCCAGTATTTACCTATCAATAATCTCGCTGCTGTTATCATATACAATATCAGCTTTGTTTCACCCAGTGTAAAACCCTTAACTATACCCAATAAAAACAATTGTGGAGAAAACTGAATTTTTTTCTTCAAAACATTCTGCATGACCCACCAAATTTTTATCCAAAAAGACTTAACTTTCTTACAAGTCCACCAAACATGATAATATGTAGCATCTAAACAATCACATCTCCAACATTTTGACTGAACATTAGGGTACATACACGACAATTTCTTAGGGTCTAGATGCCATCTATAAAACATTTTATAAAAATTCTCCCTCAAATTCTGTGACTGTGTAAATTTAACATTCTGGACCCAGATTTTCTCCCATGTTTCCAACATTACTGGTTCTGCAAAATTTTGTGCCCACTTAATCATACAATCTTTAACCAATTCAGTTTCTGAATCCCTTTCTAACAAAACATTATAAAGCCTTTTAATATGCATTGGACCTTTTTCTTTTATATGTCTAACCAATTCTTCTTCATGCAACATAATACCAGTTTTTTGGTCCTCTTTCCATCTCAATTGCTCAATGCATTGTAAGCCGCCCTGAGTCTCCGGAGAAGGGCGGCATATAAATCAAATAAAAATAAATAAAAATAAATAAATAAAATTGAAGTTGATTATACTGTAACCAAGTTAAGTTAATCCCTTCGTCCAACAGTGTCTCTAATGTTTTCAGTTGCCATCTGCCCGCATCTGTAAAAAGAACCTCTTTATATAACCCCCCCCCCGAGTGACATTATATTTGTATTCCACATAATATGACCAAGATCCAGCCATAGCGGTATTTTATAATCCCATTTGAATCGGTGCTTCTTCCAAACTCTCATCAAGGAGTCTCTAAATATATGGCTTTTAAATACTTTATCCACTTTATTTTCATAAAATAAGTAAGCATGCCATCCAAATTCGAGATCAAAACTTTCTATATTCAATATTCCAGTCTTTTTCCTTCCAAACCAATCACTTGCTTGAGATAAAGCTGCTGCTTCATAATATAACTGTAGGTTTGGAAGTTTAAGACCTCCCCGTTCTGGAACATCTTGCATAATTTTCAATTTCACTCGGTTTTTTCTCGTTCCAGACAAACTTATTCACTCCACTTTGCCACTCTTTCAATTGTTTATCACTTTTAAGCACCGGAATAATTTGAAACAAAAAAAGAAATCTTGGCAAAATGTTCATCTTAACTGCTGCTATTCTTCCAAGTAAAGACAGCTGCAGTTTTTTCCAAGTGTCCATATCTTTCTGCACATCTCGCCACAACACCTCATAATTATTTTGAAACAGTTTCATATTTGATTCTGCAACCTGAACTCCTAGATATTTTACCTTTGGTACAATCTCAAAACCTGCCCTCCTTTCAAGTTCGTGTTTACGATCTTGTGTCATATTTTTAACTATCATCTTAGTTTTTTTTCTGGTTCAATCTAAAACCTGATACTGTGCCGTAATCTTGTATAATGTCTTTCATCTGGATTATTGATTCCATCGGCTGTGTTAGGGTAACAACCAGATCGTCTGCAAATGCCTTTATTCTGTAGTCCTCTTGCCTTATCACTATATCTCTCAAGATATTAGAGTCCCATATTGTATTCAACAAGACTTCTAGTGTTAAAATAAATAACAATGGGGATAACGGACAACCTTGTCTTGTTCCTTTTTCAATATTAAAATCTGTTGTCAAACTTCCATTAATAATAATCTGTGCCTTTTGCTCTTGGTAAATTGCTGAAACTGCCTGTATAAATTGATCCCCAAAGTCCATCTTTTTTAAAGTCTTTAGTAGAAAATTCCAGTCCACTCTATCAAAGGCCTTCTCCGCATCCAGGAAGACCAGCACTGCAGGGATCTGTTTATTCTTCTCAAGATATTCCAACAAATCTATAACTTGCCTTACATTGTCCTTCATATATCTGCCCTCAATAAATCCCGCTTGATCATCGTGAATCACCTCTTGGATTACTGGCATCAACCTGTTGGCTAATACTTTTGCATAAATTTTATAATCATTATTCAGAAGAGATATTGGTCTATAATTCTCCAGTTTTTTAGGACCTACTTGCTCTTTTGGTATCAAAGAAATGTAAGCTGTTTTCCATGATGGGGGTATTTTACCCCCTTGTTGTATGTTACAAAATAAGTCTCTAAGTTGTTCCACCATTTCTGCTTGCAAAGTTTTATAATACACTGCAGTCAAACCATCCGTTCCAGGAGCTTTAGCTGTTTTTAATTGTTTGATTGCTGCAATTATCTCCTCAACTGTTATAGGATGATTCATTCTTTCCTTTTGTTGGTTAGTAATTTTTGTGACTCTTTTATTTTCTAAATATTTTTCTATAAATCCATTCTGGATATCATTTTTAGCATATAATTTGGTATAATAATCTACAAAAGCTTCTTTAATTAATTTTTGTTGAAAAATTTCTTTCCCTCCAATATCAATACTATCAATAGTCCGTATGCTCTGCTTCTTCCTTAATGTATAGGCCAACCATCTGCCCGGTTTATTGGCATTACAAAATGTATTATGCTTTGCATATTGTAAATTTGTTGCAGTTTGTTCCGCCATAAGCATTTGAAATTGATCTTTCAAAAGTTTTATAGCACCATGTATTTTTTTCATCTGTTGGATTTTTAATAAGTAACTGTTCTTTATTCTTTATTTCTGCTTCCAATTCAGATCTTTTCTTTTGTCGATTGAATTTATGTTTAGAATTCATATAAATGAGTACCCCTCGTATATACGCTTTACTCGCATCCCACACAATTTCAATTGGGGTACCCTTATTCAAATTTATTTCAAAAAATTCTTTCATCTGCTTTTTAAGTTCTATTATATTTTTTTCATATCTAAACAAGTTTTCATTTAATCTCCATGATCTCCTCTCAATCTTTCCCATCTCAATTTCTATCCATACTGGGCTGTGGTCGGCCAAGGTTCTTGGAAAAATCTTTGTTCTTTTTGTCTTAACGAGTAGATCATCTGATAACAAAATAAAATCAATCCTAGAAAAAGATCTATGTCTGTCAGAAAAAAAAGTATAGTCCAATTCTTTTGGATTATGTGTTCTCCAAATATCTTTTAATTCCAAATCTTCTTTCATATCGAAAAAAGTCTGTGGTAATCTAATCCTTGATTTCGCCAAACTCTTTTTATCTAATTTAGAATCAATTACTCCATTCCAATCTCCCATAATTAAAATAGATCTATAATCCCATTGCAGTATTTTTGTATGTAAAGTTTTATAAAAATGATCCTGTTGTTGGTTAGGAGCATAAATTCCAATCAGAAGAATTTGGCCATTTACCGTATGCAATTCAATTGCTATGAACCTGCCATCTTCATCTGCTTCTATAATTTTAGCTGACAGTCTTTTATTTACATAAATGACCACACCATTCTTCTTTTCCAAAGTTGAGGCTATAAAATGTGTTCCTAATTTTAAGTTTATCAAGTATTTTTGATCTTGAGTTCTGACATGGGTTTCTTGTAAACAAATTATATCATTATTAAATTGTCTCAAATATGTAAATAACTTCTTCCTTTTCTGTGGTGAATTCAACCCATTCACATTCCAAGATAAAAACTTAATTGTCATCTTCACCTTTTTGAAGCGACGAGCACAATAGCCGAATATCATCCGAAATCTTCGATTTTGCTCCCCCCATGGCTTCACTTCCTGTAGTACTCTTAGCTCCCTTTTTGTATTGTCTTTCCTGTTGTTGCTTTTCTTTAAGTTGCTTAGAAATTGCACGAGTTATACGCTGGTCTTTGACTTCAGCCATCCGAACCGGGTCCAAAATTGGAGAAGATTCTAACAGGTGCTCCTCCAGAAAACATCCTGTAGCACCCTGCGTTTCCACTGGCTCCACCTGCTTAAACTGTTCTTCCATCTCTTGCTGAGGTTGCTTCTTATCACTCTCCTTAATCTCCAACACTGTGGATGTACATGGAGATGGTGATCTCTCTTTAAGAACGGTAGAATAAAAGTATTCCGCCTTCTCAACAGTGTTCAAACGATGTCTTTCTCCATTGTACTTCAGAATTATACCAGTTGGGGCGTCCCACCAAAATGGTATTTGTTGTTTTTTCAGTTCATTCACTAAGAAACCAAAGTCTTTTCTATCTTTTAACATTTTAGGTGGTAGTTCTTTATAAATTCCAATTTGAGCTCCCTCCACTTGCACAGAGGAAAGAAAAGATTTTTGCAAAATATCATTTCTTATTGTTCTGTCTGTAAAATATATCACCACATCTCTAGGCAATTGTCTTTGTCTGGCCACCCAGGAGTTCATTCTGTAAATTTTGTCTATTTTGTAAAAAATCTCTTCAGGATTGATTTTTAATAGCACAGCCAGAGCATCAGCACAAATCTGTCTCAAATCTTGTCTGTCATTCTCTTTAATACCTCTAAGCCTTATAGCAAATTCCATAGCCCTGAATTGCATCATTGTAATTTCATTTTCAACTCTCTGCATTTTATCATCAACATCAGAAATTTTATAGTCAGTATCCTTAATTTTAACATTGACTTCTGATTAAATTCTTCCAATTTGGAATCCACTTTAATAATAATTTCTGACAGGCCAGACACCACATTCGATATTTTTTTAGTCACCTTGCCATAATTCTCCTTCACCACATTTTTAATTTCATTAATTTCCTGCATAATTTCCTGTTGAGATTTTTGAAATTTATCATCCAGAGCCTGAGTAATAAATTCTTTTAAACTTTCAAAATCAAAATCTTTTTTCTGACTCTGTTGAGCAGGAGGAAGCTGCTGTTCATGTTTGCGTGTGGGGGATCCCCCTCCTGCTGCCTTTCCTTCCTGCTTCTTAGAAGCCATCCTGCCACGTAGGTTAGATTTTCTGAAAAAGGAGATCCTTTTTCCTTTTCCACCACCACAAAGTCCTCTAAAAAAATCCCCCAGGTTTAATCAAATTGGGGATAGAAACTAGACTGAAGCAAGCTCAGATTTTAAAAAGAAATTTTTTCCTCTTCTCCTGTCCCTCCTTGTTACAGGCAGCGCAACTTTGTAGCTGATTGAAATAACTTCACAAATCCACTCTCACTCTCAGCTTGTTAACGCTGCAGCCGGGCGCCATTTTTTTCAAACCGCTTTCACTCGTTCGTACTTTTACTTAAATCAGAAAGTCACCAAAGCAGTAATACTTGCGATTTCCAGATTTGAGGGCTCAAGTTGATGTTTCCGCTAATTATTAAGGTTGGTTTCATTCAATCTGGAAGTTTGCTCTGCGGAAGGCAGAGTCGTCCCACGCTGTCCGGAGTCTCAGCAAGTTGAAAGGGAGCCGCACCTGTTTCCTCCCCAGTAGCGATTTTCTGGGGGCTCACAGGGGATCAACCTGCACCTTGCTTGCTCTGCTCCTCCAATCCTTCAGATTTCGGAGTTTTCAAGCCGCTTCTCGGGATCGAAGCAGCTCTACAGGTGGCGGGGCTGGCGGTCCTTAAGAAGGGACCGTCTTTCGTCGGAGGCAGACAAACCAGAAGTGAACCGATCAATATCTTATCCAAGGTAGTCAAAACATTATAAAAGCCTTTTTGTTTGAGATCTTCTTGATATCTAGAAAATACTTGCATATATGAAAACCAATCCATCTTAAATCCCTGATCTTCTAAGTCTTGCTTTAATTTAAGTTCACCCTTTTCATCCAATAAATCACTATATCTAACAATTTTTTCCCTTTTTAATATCACTGGATATGAAAAAGCTTCAATTGTAGATACCCAGACTGGAATCTTCAAATAATGATATTTTTTAATCCTCTCCCAATTCAAAAGCAAAGCTTCACGTATCTGATGTCTTCTAAAATACCCCTGTATTTTAGTTCCTTTGTACCATAAAAAGGCATGCCACCCCATCAACAAGTCATGTCCCTTCAAATTCAATAATCTAGTATTTTTCAATGTTACCCATTCTTTAATCCACATTAAACTAGCTGCTTGGTAATATAATGCAAAGTTAGGTAAACCAAAACCACCCCTCACTTTAGCATCTTGTAACAACTTAAGGAAAGTGAAAGAATTCTGTCCTTGCAGCTCCACTCATCAGCAGGGCTGGTTACTCTTATTAGCGCATATGCCCCAACATTATCATCTTCAGTAGAATCTAAAGACAAATTCTACGACAATCTGGCTGCAACTTTCAAGAAAATCCCTGAGAAAGAACCACTGTTTATCCTTGGCAATTTTAATGCCAGAGTTGGAGCTGATTATAGTTCTTGGCCCATTTGTTTAGGTCAGTTTGGTGTCAGAAAGATGAACAAAAATGGTCAATGACTGCTGCAGTTTTGCTGCTACTATGGTCTTTGCGTTAGCAATACATACTTTAAAACAAAGCCTTAACACAGAGTCTCTTGGAGACATCCAAGATTGAAGCATTGGCACCAGCTCAACTTGATTCTTTTTTTTTTATTAAAAAGTTTTATAAGAAATACAAACAATTTTCTGCCCCCCCACCCTTCCCCTTCCCCACATGAATTATACATTTTCTTATACATAAGAAATCCTCCATATACATGTTTCCCTTAAAGAAAGCATTAAAATAAAACATTTTGATTACATTCGGAGTTGCTCTTCTCCTTCTTCCCTCATTCCACAACAAACCTTCTTCTCCTCCTCCTTTCTTTCCCGTCCCTCCCTCCTCTTCCCTCCTACTTTCTCCTACCTCTTCTCCCACCTCATCCTACTTCCTTTCCCTATCCCCCACTTCTCTCTTCTTTTCCCCCTTCTCGCCTTCACTCCTACTCCTGTCCCCTTCCCTTCCCTTCCTCCTCTCCTTTCTTCCATTCCTCTCCCTCCCTCTCCTCTTCCTACCCCCTCCTCCTCTCTCCTTTGCTGTGAAATATTTTCCTCCTTTAGTATCTGAGCAACTCCTAAATTCTAGAATACACTTTCTTCTGCTAAAACATTTCTCTATTCATCACTTTCCCCCCCTCCCTTATCCCCCCCTCCCCACCCCACCCCTGACTTCCCGGAGCAAAAACAGGGTATAGCATCTAACAAACATATGCTAAAATAAACTAACAAATTATAAAGTTCAAAGCTCCCACATGTTCTTTAACTCCCTTTGCTCCAATTCACCAACCTCCCTTTTATAAATTCTCAATACCAATTAAATTAAATTCATTCTTCCTACTTATATAGAAAAAAAAACACCTTTTTCTTAATGCATAATCTGATACTTTAGCAGTCTTACAAACAATAAAAATCATGAATAAATTCCATTTCTATACCAGAAAAAAAAAATTTCATCTTAAAATCTTACACATTTTATCTCATATATCTTTTAAAATAATATAGTCTAATGTTAAGCATTTTAAAAATCTCTTAATGCCTTTAAAACACTTATTTACCAAATATAAATTTCAGAATCTACAGGAGGGTATCTTTCAATTTTTCAATTAACCATCTTAATACCTCTAACTTTTTAAAGAACAACCCTTAACTATCCAAAACTAATTATCAGTTTACAATAAAATTCTGAGTTTAACATTAATCCTCTTTGCTTCAAAGGGTTAGACATCCTAAAAGCTTATACAATTTATCTCATATATCTTGTAGAATAATATAACCTTATGTTAAACATTTTAAAAATCTTTTAGAACCATTAAAACACATATTTGCCCAATGCCAATTTCAAAATCCACAGGATAATATCTTTCTTAATCTTCTGTTCTTCTCTTCTTTCTATATTTTTTCCAATCCTTTTTTTTTTATAAATTCTTTCAACAATCCCCCCAGTTTTATTTTGGAAACTTTTAAAATAGTAATTTGAGGTTGATGTTTCTGAAATACTCGCTCTCTTCTTGAAGTCAGATTTTCTAACTTGAAATCCTCATTTCGTCTCTTCTGGCTTGTATAATCATTCAATCCATTTCTTTGTCCATATAGCCAAAATTTGTTGCCATAAAAATTGTCAGCTTGCAATAAAGAAACCATTTGTTGCTTTTCTGTCATTGGAATGGAAACGTCCACCAAAACCTTTGTTTCAGCTGCACCGGCCAATCTCTTAATCCTGTCCATTTCCTGATCTTCCAAAAACAAATTCTTTTGAATAATTTCCTGCTGTCCCTGTAACAACTGCTTATAATTTCCCAAGCTATTTTTTGAAAAAGCCCTTTCGATTGTATTCAGCAGGGCTGAGGTAAAAAAGTCTAGAAGTTCTTGAAAAGCCTGGACAGTCACGGCTTGGGAATTTGCTGATTCACCAGCCCTGTTGTCAGCCATATTTCAGCTACTTTGTATTTCTCCAGCTATCAGGACAACATTCAACTTTTTTCCACACAGTATAAAGACCAGATTTTAGTTAAAATCAGAACCAAATTCTTTTCCTGGCTGCTTCCATTTAAAACTTTCTCTTAGGGTGTAATCCAATAGCTGTAAAAGGTTAACAAGCCTTAACGAGCACTTTCCCTGGTAGTTTCCTCCTCCCACCCTCAGGCGCCATTTTCTGCATATTAAAACGGAGTTAAAGTGTTACTTGCAAGTTTCCTTTTGTTTTCTCCTGATTTTCTCCGTCTGCTATCAAAGTAAAGATGTTAAAAGTCCCCCCTGTTGATTTTTTGCAGATTCTGGTCACAGCTTCTAGCTCCGCTTCAGCGGAGTCGTCTCTGGTCCGGAGTGGCTTGACAGGCTTCAATAGGGAGCCCACACCCTTTGCGCCCCAGGATTTCTCCTAGTGCACTTGGGGGGCTCTACCCCCGCCTGTCGACTCTTCTCTCTCCCCTTTGCCCGGGGAGAGGGTTCCAAGCCTCCAGACAGCAGTTTTTCGGCTGTTCTGGGGCTTTTACGGAACCAGAGAACGGGCGCTCAAAAAAGAGTGTCTTCAAAGCTGCGGAGCCAGGCAGGAAGTCCAGCTCAACTTGATTCTTACCAGGCGCTCCAACCTCCCCAATATTACAATCACACGCAGCTATCAGGGTGCTGATTGTGATACAGACCACTCCTTGGTATGCAGCAGAATAAAACTGCAAACAAAGAGATTGCATCACTCGAAGAAGGAAGGAAGACCACGAATTGACATCAACAAAACCTGCAATCAGGATAAAGTGGAGGAATTTGCACAAGAACTCAAGGAAACTCTCCCAGGCCCAGCTGAAGTAAATGCATCTGAATGATGGGAATATTTCAAGAATGCTGTTTATAACACCACCTTGTCAGTATTTGGTAAGGAGATCAGAAAGACAGCAGATTGGTTTGAAGCCCATTCGGAGGAGTTGACACAAGCCATCGTGGAAAAAAGGAGAGCTCTAATTGCATATAAAGCCTGTTCCAGTGAGCACTACCTACAGGTTCTGAGAGCTGCTCGTAGCAAAGTCCAACAGACCGTCAGGAGATGTGCTAACGATTATTGGATGCAGCTTTGCTCTCGGATCCAGATAGCAGCTGACACAGGCAACATCAAGGGGATGTATGATGGCATCAAGCAGGCCTTAAGTCCAACACAGAGAAATCTGTCCCTCTGAAGTCTGCTACAGGTGAGGTTATCCAGGACCGAGCACAGCAGATGGTACTCTGGGTGCAGCATTACTCTGAGTTATATTCCAGAGAAAATGTGGTAACTGAAGAAGCATTAAATAACATTGAGTGCCTGCCTGTCTTGGAGTAGCTTGACAGTGAACCAACTTTAGAAGAATTAAATGCGGCCCTGGACTTCCTTGCCTCTGACAAGGCATCCGGGAAAGATAACATTCCTGCCGAAGTTCTGAAGTGCTGCAAAGAGAACATCTCCACTGAACTGCATGAAATCTTCTGTCTTTGTTGGAGGGAAGGTGGAGTACCACAGGACATGAAGGATGCAAATATCGTCACACTGTACAAGAACAAGGTGACAGGGGTGACTGTAACAACTATCATGCCATTTCTCTTCTTAGTGTTGTAGGGAAGCTGCTTGCCTGTGTCGTACTGAAGAGGCTCCATACATTCACAGTGTGGATTTCAAGCCAACAGGTCCACTACTGACATGGTATTTTCCCTTAGACAGTTGCAGGAGAAATGCAGGGAACAAAGACAGCCACTTTTCATAGCCTACATAGATCTTACGAAGGCTTTTGACTTGGTTAGCAGAGATGGCCTTTATAAAATTTTCCCCAAGATTGGATGTCCACCTCAGCTCCTCAACATCATCAGGTCCTTTCATGAGGAAATGAAGGGGACTGTAGTTTTTGATGGCTTAACTTCAGATTCCTTTAATATTCGAAGTGAAGTGAAGCAGGGCTGTGTCCTTGTGCTAACTTTATTCGGGATCTTTTTTGCTGTCATGCTGAAACATGCTTTTGGAACTGCAACAGAAGGACCGGATCAGACAGAAAACTCTTTAATCTCTCTAGATTGAGAGCAAAGTCTAAAGTCCAGCTAAAATGCTTACGGGATTTCCTCTTTGCTGATGATGCTGCCGTCACTGCTCACTCTGCTGAAGACCTTCAACAACTTATGGACATTTTTAGCAAGGCCTGCCAAGACTTTGGACTAACAATCAGCCTGAAAAAAACACAAGTCATGGGTCAGGACGTGGATTCATCTCCCTGTATTACAATCTCTACACAAGAACTGGAGGTCGTCCATGACTTTGTGTATCTCGGCTCAACTATCTCTGACACTCTCTCTTTAGATTCTGAGCTGAATAATTATTTAATTTAATTTAATTTAATTTATCGCATTTCTATGCCGCCCAACTCACAAGGGACTCTGGGCGGCTTACAGCAAAAATAATGCGAACATAGAAAAATAAAGGTTTTGGTAAAGCCGCCACCACATTTTCCAGACTTACAAAGAAAGTATGGCTTAATAAGAAGCTAATGGAACATACAAAGATCCAGGTCTATAGAGCCTGCGTCCTGAGCACACTCTTGTAGTGCAGTGACCCTTGGACCCTCTATGCACAGCAGGAGAGAAAGTTGAACACCTTTCATATGTGCTGTCTCCGACAAATTCTTGGCATCACCTGGCAGGACAAAGTTCCAAATAGCGCAGTCTTGGAATATGCTGGAATTTCTAGTATGTATACACTATTGAAACAGCGACATCTATGCGTGCTGCGGCATGTCATGAAAATGGCTGATGGTTGGATTCCGAAAGATCTCCTATATGGAGAATTAGTGCAGGGAAAGTGCCTCAGAGGGAGACCACAGCTGTGATATAAGGATATCTGCAAGAGGGACCTAAAGGCCCTGGGAATGGACATTAACAACTGGGAAACCTTGACCTCAGATCGTTCAGCTTGGAGGCTAAAGACACAGCATGGCCTTCTCCAATTCGAAGAGACACTTGTTCAGCAGGCTGAGGCAAAGAGGCAGTCCTGGAACCAGCGAAATCTGGGGGCTGGGCAGGGGACAGAATGTATCTGCCCTCAGTGTGGAAGGGATTGCCACTCTCGAATTGGCCTTTTTAGTCATACTAGTTGCTGTTTTAGGACCTCTTTCCAGAGCACGATACCATAGTCTCTTGAGACTGAAGGATGCCAATGAGATAAATCTTTTAACAGCTGTATATACCAAGTTACCTCTGAACAAAGTTCAGATAGAACTGGTGTTGGCAAGCTGTGGCTCTGGAGCCTCATGTGCCTCCTTCATCCCTCTGCTGTATCTCCCTGTCTCGGCAGAGGGATGAAAGAGCTGTTGGGATGAAAGGGCAGAGCTTTAGTGTGGGAGTGAAGAGCCCCTGTACTTGCCTTTGCATGGCAACAGGATTTTGCTGTTGCTGCCAGCAAAGAGGGCTGGGAGAGAACAGCAGAGGCAGATCTTGCAGGGTGGGGGCCATCCCCCAAGCCTTGCCTTCCTCCTCCACCATCGGCGAGGCCAAGAGAAAGAAGAGGGCAGTGTGGAGAAGGTGATCTAAGGTGGCAACCTCTTGGTGCTGTGATGTAACAGCCTGACAGTAACTCCTTTTGCAATGCAAGTTTTATTTTTGTATCTTTCCAGAGACAGAGAGTATGTGGCCAAATTTCCTTATAGAGAAAGAGAAAAAGAGGAGAGAGAGAAAGAGAGGAGAGAAAGAGAAAAAGAGGAGGGGGAGGGAGAGAGAGAGAGGGAGGGAGGAAGAGGGAGGGAAAGAGAGAGATGAGGGAGGAAGGAAGGGAGAGGGAGAGGGAGGGAGAAAGAAAGAGGAGAGAGGGAGGGAGATAGAGGGAGAAAGATGGGGAGGGGGACAGAAAGAGAAAGAGATGAGAGGGAGATAGAGATGGGAGCAGGAGGGAGAAAGGGAGAAAGAGAGAGAGAGAGACACACACAGAGATACCTGTTTCCCATAGAAAAGAAAACACTGAGAGCCACAAAACCTGGATAGGCATGGCTCGGGGGGTGTCACGTGACTCGGTGGGAGTGAGTGACATCGAGTTGGCCATGCTCACCCAGGTTTTGTGGCTCTCAGTGTTTTGTTTTCTGTGGGAAATGGGTCCAAATGGCTCTTTGAGTACTTAAGGTTGCAGACCCCTGAGATAAAGCAATAAATTCTGCCTCTGCAGTAGAAATGGCTACAGTTGTTTGTTTTCTGGACTTTCAACCAATTAAAGCCCCTCCAAACAATACCATAATGCCAGAATTGGACTTTCTGGTTTTTACATCATTGGCATAATCACTGTCAACATAACATTTCAACTTTAATTCTTCAGAGACCTGTATTTGAAGACCCAAATTCACAGTTCCCTTCAAATACCTGAGAATCCTTTTTACACCCGCCCAATGCAATTATGTTGGTGCAGCAGTAAAGCGACTTAAGATGCTTACTACACAAGTTATGTCTGGTCTGGACCACTGTGACAGCTATAGCAAGTTCCCTATTGCTGACTGATCTCTTGATCACAGGCTTTATTTTTGTCTTCACTCAAATGACCTCACTGTCAGGTGGAATCCCCTTGTTCCATTGCTCTGACCTGCATGGCATTGACTGCCCTTGTGATTCAACCCTCTCTTGCTTCATATCTGAGTCATCATCTTCTCCTGACTCCTTTTCTTGTTCTTTTTCAGCTTATCCCTGAATGCTGACACCATCACTAAACAAGTTACCATCACTAGGTGGGTCACCATCACTAAGTGGATCATTCCAAAAATTGGCATAAATTCTGTTCCAATTTTCTCTGCAAAGCTAACAGGCCTGGAACTCATTATTCTCTTGCTACCATTGTTAAAGCAATAGGTCTTTGAGCCAGGCTCATATCCCATAAACCTGAGCTTTCTAGCCTTCGGTTGACCATTTCTCCTGATTGCTTTTGGAATACGCATCCATGAATTGCTTCCAAACACCATTAAATGACCCAGAGATGGCTTTCTCCCATATAGCACTGCATATGGAGTATCATTAATAGAGAAGCTCCACAGTCTATTGATTAAATAATTAGCAGTCTGTCACATTCTGACCATCAGCAAGGAATTTATACAGAGCCAAAGATGGTTCACTGGCAAACTTTATCCAACAAGCTATAACAATCAGCACAAAGTGACAAACTGGCAATAGGCAAAGTGAGTGCTAACATGGTTAATCCCTCCACCTTTTATCCAGCATCAGCTCCACCCCCACAGCTCCATGCCCCAAGGGGCCCGCCTCTATAAGCCCCAACCCTTATTGTGTCTGGTGATGATACAGTCCAGCGTGCAGTCTATGCATGCTGTGGGTGCCCCACGCAGGCCTCGCCACCCATCCAGCCCTTGCAGGCTTCACATGGCCCTGGATAAAGCAGGTGTCAGATTCCACACAAAAAGAAAACAAAAGAAACACAGCCAAACGCAAACCCGTTTGTTGCTGCCTGCTTCACTTCTTTTTTGGCACTCACTGACAAACACAAAAAGAAATTCTTGTTAGGGCTACTCGCCCGTGCTCCCCACCACCTTTTAAATCAAAAGCACCACTCACCACCCAATCATGTACACAACTACCTCCCATGTGACCCAGAAAGTGGATACTTGCATAGCTGGGAAGAACCCAGCATCTGTCAGTCTTTACAGCAGTTGCCTTGGAGTTCCTAAGGGAGTACTGGTCCTCAATGGATTGGCCAGTCCTCCGTGGAGTCCTTTGATGGCTGAAGTTAGCGGTGGCTGTTTCCTGGTGCCCCCATGCCTTCCCCCATGACATCATCACTGCACGACTGCTTCGCAGCTGTTCGGTGGCCACACAGTTTCTCTCTTGCATGACTGGCTTCCTGGAGGGATTCCACTGCCGTTCTGTCGCCGAACAAGGTGGGTATTGCCAAGGCGGCATGGTAGGCAGCTCCTGGGGTCCAGAGGGTGGCTTGGCTGGTGCTGTGTTGGCTGCTGGGCTGGCGGCGGGCCGGCAATCCCATGCGATGGCTTCCCCGGTGAATGGCAGCTCCGGGCCAGTTGGCATGCCGGAGCTGACAGCAGGGCAACCTACCAGGACGGCCTCGCCACCGGAAGGTACTTTTTGAGCTGCTCAGCTGGCAGCTCCTAGTGGGCATGGCCACATCTCCCAGCTGGTGGCTCCTGGCTCAGCTTGTAGATGAAGCCGCACCTCCCAGCTGGCTGCTCCTGGTGCGGCGTGTAAGTGAGGCCCTTGTGAACGTCCGGCCCATCCAGCGGCTCCTGATATGGCATGTGGCCAAGGTCCTCATGAGATTGGCAGCCCTGGTGATCCGAGGGCTGGCATGTGGCCCACCTACTACTGGGGCGACATCTGGAAGGCAAAGGACATGGTTAGCCCCATCCTGTGCACCACCTAATCACACACGCAGCTCCCTCCCACATGATTATTCTTCTGGCAACGCATGCAAGTGCTATATGTGAGTCACAAATAGCTTTGCTAGCTTCCTAGTGAATGGGAAGCTGGTACATGCCACAAAATGGGCCTGTTTCGAAAATAGGTCAATCACTGTCAAGATCACAGTATTGCCATGGCTCTCTGGGAGTTCTACAATAAAATCCATGGCGAGTTCTTTCCATGGTCTGGTGGGGTTTGCCACCAGCTGTAGAAGGCCAGGAGGCTTCCCTGGCTGGTTTTTCATGGTAGCACAGACTGTGTAGCTCCGAACATACTCCTCCAGATCCTATTTCATTCTGGGCCACCAAAACTATCTGTTTGTTAGGTGAGGGCTTTTCAGGAACCCAAAGTGTCCCATGGCCCTGGAATCATGGCATCGTTGCAATACAGCCACTTGTTCGGCGCCAAGAACATATATTTTAGAGCCCTTCCATGCTAGATTGTCACGCTGTGTCAGAACCCGTTGGTTTGCCTGGAACCGGGGTTGGTGAGCAGGGCAGCTCGTATGGCCTGGACTATGTTGTCTGTTACACCACCGTTCCGGGGCTGTCCCATGGCCTGGTTAGACATGTGAGCTGCTTGCGGCATTGGAATCATGGCATATAGCACGTCTTCTCTGGCACCGTTGAACTATGATTTCCTTGATAAGGCATCTGCTAGGAAATTCCTTCCCTCCCCCCCCCCCAGGATATACCTCAAGTGAAAATTAAACAACTGGAAATACAATGCCCACCAGACTTGTTTAGGTGACAGCTTGCATGGGGTTTGGAGAGCTCTGAGGTTTTTATGATCTGTCAAAACCTGAAACAAGACACCACCCCTTTCTAGTAAATGTCTCCAGGTCAGTAAGGCCAACTGACCATGAAGGCCTTCTCCCATATACCCCAATGCCTCTCTGTTTCGTTTAATTTGTGGGAGCTGTAGGCACATGGTTGCAAGGCCCCCTTGTCATTGGCCTGTAAGAGGACAGCTCCCACAGCCACCTCACTAGCATCTGCCTGATGAAAGACTTTGCAGGATCTGGGTGTCTTAGCACTGGGTCCTGAGAGAATAAAGCTTTCAGGGCTTTGAAAGCCTGTTGACACGCTAGGTCCCACTGTGGTGGTTGGGTTGGCTATGGTTATCTGGCTATGTTTTTTTTTTTTTTTAATAGGCTGGTTAGGGAAAGGGCTACTTTAGCAAAGAACGGTATGAACTGGTGGTAGAAGTTTGTAAAACCCAGGAAACTTTGCAGTTGTTTCCAGATCTTTGGGGCCTGACAGTCCAGTACCACCTGTACCTTAGCCGGGTACATCTCCACCCCCTCTCGGGATACCCGGTAGCCAAGGTAGCCCAACTGTGTCTTGTGGAATTCACACTTGGTTAACTTGACATACAGGTTGGCGTCCAGCAACTTACATATGACTTTGCATACTAACTGAAAGTGGTCATCCATGGACTTGGAATAAATCAAGATTTCACCCAAATAGACAATCATTCTGCTGTATAGGTGTTAATGCAGGACCTCATTGATCAACTGCATGAACACCGCTGGGGCCCCTTGTAACCCGAAAGGCATGACCCTGAACTGGTAGCTTCCTAAGGGGCAGTTAAATGCTGTTTTCCAGGACTTCCGGTTTCCCCGTCTTCGGCGGCGACGGTGCTTTCTTTTAGCACCGCCACCCCCGCCGCTTGTAGAGCCGCTTCCCGAGCGTGAAGCGGCTTGAAATCTTCAAAATCCCCAGGATTAATGAAGAAGAGGCAGCAGGGTACAGGTAGAGCCCCTGCAACCCCCCCAGGGAATTGTTTCTGGGGAGGAAACAGGCGCGGCTCCCTTACAACCTGCTGAGACTCCGGGCGGCGTGGGACGTCTTCTGCCTTTGCAGAACAAGCCGACTTCAGGAAACCTTTAAAGAGCGAGGAAATAAGCCAAATAAACACTTGAAATCCACTTGAACCCTGAAACTCTGAACTGTAAGTATTAGCCCTTTGCTGATTTTTTATGCTGAAGTGAAAGTTTCGGAATGAGTGAAAGTGACTGAAAAAAATATGGCGCTCAGCAAATGAATCAGTGGGTGTGGATTGGTGAAGTTACCTTGTCTTCTATAAAGTTAAAAAGTTGCTACAAAGTTGCTCCGGCTGTAACAGAAATAAGAGGAAAATCTCTCCCTTTTACTTATTTTTGCTGCACTATAGTTTTGCTTTGAGTAAATCTGGGGGACTTTCTTAGAAGGTTTTGTGGAGGTGGCAGAAGAGGCGGAACCTCCCTTTTTAGAAAAGCTAGCTTACGTGGCAGGATGGCTTCAAAGAAGCAGGAAGGCAAAACAGGGGGGGGATCCCCCCCACGTAAACAGAACACGCAGTCACAAGCTCAAAAAAAAGATCTGGACATGGGAGATTTAAAAGAATTCATTTCAAATATTTTGGATGAGAAATTTCAAGACATGGATGATAAAATAAATAAAATAGATGAAAAAATCCAAAAGTCACAACAGGAAATTATGCAGGAAATGCAGCAGAACCAAAAGATGGTGACCAAAAAAATAACGGATGTGGCGTCTGGCCTGGCAGGATTTATTATGAAAGTTGAGTCAAAAGTGGATGAATTTAAATTAGAAGTTAATGCTAAGTTGAAAAATAATGATCATAAATTTTTTGATGTTGATGACAAGATGCAGAGAGTTGAGAATGACATTGTTATGATGCAATTCCGGGCAATGGAATTTGCTATATGGCTTCGAGGAATTAGAGAAGAGGAGAGACAAGATTTGAGACAGATTTGTGCTGAAGCCCTAGCTGTGATTTTAAAAACTGATCCTGAGATGGTCTTTTGCAAAATAGATAAAATCTACAGAGTAAACTCGTGGGTGGCCAGACAAAGACAATTGCCCAGAGATGTGGTCATATATTTTACAGACAGAGCAATAAGAAATGATATCCTGCAAAAATCTTTCCTCACTTCTGTGCAAGTGAGCGGATGCAAGGTTACAGTTTACAAGGAGCTCCCACCTAAGATGTTGAAATCCAGAAAAGAATATGGTTTTCTTGTTAAAGAACTGCAGAATAATCAAATCCCATTTCGTTGGGACGCTCCAACTGGCATAATTTTGAGATATAAGGGAGAGAAACACCGCTTGAATACTGTGGAGAAGGCGGAGCAATTTTATACTGACATCTTTAAAGAAAGAACACCATCCCCACGCACATCTACAGTTTTGGAGATTAGAGAGAGTGATAAGAAGCAACCTCAAGAATTGCAACAACAATCTAAGCAGGAATCAGAGGAGTTGAAGGGCGCTGAAGGAGGTTTTCTGGATGAGCCCTTGCTGGAACCTTCTCCAATCTTGAAGCTGGCTTGGGCGGCTGAAGTTAAGGACCAGCGTATAACCCGAGCAAAAGCCAAGGAACTTAAACAAAAGTTACAGCAGGAAAGGCGAGATGAAGCTGGGTCTGTGGGGAATGCAGGACAGAAGATTTCGGATGAAATCCTAAGGTTCTGCGCTTCGCTCCAGAAAGAGAATGATGATGATTAAATGTTTATCTTGGAACGTAAATGGGCTGAATGTAACACAAAAAAGGAAGAAAGTATTTACATATTTAAAACAACATAATAATGATATAATCTGCTTACAAGAAACGCATATTACAGCTCAAGATCAAAACTATTTGAAAAATCCCAAATTAGGAACACATTTTATATCTTCAACTAACCAAAAAAAGAATGGTGTGGTTATTTATGTAAATAAAAAACTAACAGCCAAATTTATAGAAGCTGATCAAGATGGTAGGTTTGTAGCAATTGAATTGCTTTCTGCTAATAATCAAATTCTTTTGATAGGAATTTATGCTCCTAACCAACAACAGGACTATTTTTATAAAATGCTGCATACTAAAATACTCCAATGGGATTACAGATCTATTTTAATTATGGGAGATTGGAATGGAGTAATTGACTCTAAATTAGACAAAAAGACTTTGGCAAAGTCAAGAATTAGATTACCACAGACTTTTTTTGATATGAAAGAAGATCTGGAATTAAAAGATATTTGGAGAATACATAATCCAAAAGAACTGGACTATACTTTCTTTTCTGACAGACATAGATCTTTTTCCAGGATTGATTTTATTTTGTTGTCTGATGATCTACTTCTTAGGACAAAAAGAACAAAGATTTTGCCAAGAACTTTGACTGATCATAGCCCAGTGTGGATAGAAATTGAGACATGCAAGAATGAGAGACGCTCTTGGAGATTAAATGAAAACTTGTTCAGATATGAGAAAAATATAATAGAACTTAAAAAGTATTTGAAAGAGTTTTTTGAAATGAATTTGAATAAAGGCACCCCAATGGAAATTGTGTGGGACGCAAGCAAAGCTTATATGAGAGGGGTGCTTATATATATGAACTCCAAACATAGGGTGATTCGACAAAAGAAAAGACTTGAACTGGAAGCAGAAATAAAGAACAAAGAACAGTTACTTATTAAAAATCCAACAGATGAAAGAATACTTAGTGTTATTAAACTTTTGAAAGACCAATTCCAAATGCTTATAGCGGAACAAGTTGCAACAAATTTACAATATGCGAAGCATAATACATTCTGCAACGCTAATAAACCAGGCAGGTGGTTGGCTTACACATTAAGGAAGAAACAGAGCGCACGGATTATTGATAGTGTTGATATTGGGGGGAAAGAAGTTTTTCAACAGAATTTAATAAAAGAAGCTTTTCTTCAATATTACACTAAACTATATGCCAGAGAGGAGGTGCAGAATGGACTTATAGAAAAATACTTAGACAACAAAAGAGTTACAAAAATTACTGAGCAACAAAAGGAAAGAATGGATTATCCTATAACAGAGGAGGAGATAATTGCAGCAATAAAACAATTAAAAACAGCCAAAGCTCCTGGAACGGATGGTCTGACAGCAGTGTATTATAAAACTTTGCAGGCAGAAATGGTGGAACAACTTAGAGACTTATTTTGTAATATACAACAAGGGGGAAAAGTACCCCCATCATGGACTACAGCTTATATTTCTTTGATACCAAAAGAGCAAGCAGGTCCCAAAAAACCGGAGAATTACAGACCAATATCTCTTTTGAATACGGATTATAAAATTTATGCAAAAGTATTAGCCAACAGACTGATGCCAGTAATTCAAAAGGTGATTCATGATGACCAAGCGGGATTTATTGAGGGTAGGCACATGAAGGACAATGTAAGGCAAGTAATAGACTTATTGGAATATCTTGAGAAGAATAAACAGATTCCTGCAGTGCTGGTTTTTCTGGATGCGGAGAAGGCCTTTGATAGAGTGGATTGGAATTTTCTATTAAAGACTTTAAAAAAGATGGACTTTGGGGACCAATTTATACAGGCGGTTTCAGCAATTTATCAAGAGCAAAAGGCACAGATCATTATCAATGGAAGCTTGACAACAGAGTTTAAAATTGAAAAAGGAACAAGACAGGGATGTCCACTGTCCCCATTGCTGTTTATTCTAACACTAGAAGTCTTGTTAAATACAATAAGGGACTCTAACACTTTGAAAGGTATAATGATAAGGCAAGAGGATTACAGAATAAAGGCATTTGCAGACGATCTGGTTGTTACCCTAGCACAGCCAATGGAATCGATAATCCAGATGAAGGACATTATACAAGACTATGGTAAAGTTTCAGGTTTCAGATTGAATCAGAAAAAAACTAAGATGGTAGTCAAAAATATGACACAAGATCGTAAACTGGAGTTAGAAAGGAGGGCAGGTTTTGAGATTGTACCAAAGGTAAAATATCTAGGAGTCCAGGTTGCAGAATCAAATATGAAATTGTTTCAAAATAACTATGAGGTGTTGTGGCGAGAGGTGCAAAAAGATATGGAGACTTGGAAAAAACTGCAGCTGTCTTTACTTGGAAGAATAGCAGCAGTTAAGATGAATATTTTGCCAAGATTTCTTTTTTTGTTTCAAATGATCCCGGTGCTCAGAAATGATAAGCAATTAAAAGTATGGCAAATTGGTGTGAACAAGTTTGTCTGGAACGAGAAAAAGCCAAGAGTAAAAATGAAAATTATGCAAGACGTTCCAGAAAGGGGAGGTCTCAAACTTCCAAACCTACAATTATATTATGATGCAACAGCTTTGACTTTAGTGAGTGATTGGTTTGGAGGAAAAAAGACTGGAATATTAAACGCAGAAAGTTTCGATTTGGAATTTGGATGGCACGCTTACTTATTTTATGACAGTAAAGTGGATAAAGTTTTTAAAAGCCATATACTTAGAGATTCTTTGTTGAGAGTTTGGAAGAAGCACCGAAACAAATGGAATTATAAAATACCGCTATGGCTGGATCTTGGTCATACCTTGTGGAATACAAATATAATGTCACTCGGGGGGTTTTTATATAAAGAGGTTCTTTTTACAGATGCGGGCAGATGGCAGCTGAAGACATTACAGACATTGTTGGCTGAAGGGATCAATTTAACCTGGTTACAATATAATCAATTGCAATTGAGATGGAAAGAGGACCAAAAAACTGGTATTATGATGTATGAGGAAGAATTAGTTAGACACATAAAAGAGAAAGGACCAATGCATATTAAAAGACTTTATAATGTTTTGTTAGAAAGGGATTCAGAATCTGAGCTAGTTAAAGACTGCATGATTAAGTGGGCACAAAATTTTGAGGAACCAGTGATGTTGGAAACATGGGAAAAAATTTGGGTTCAGAATGTTAAATTTACACAGTCGCAGAACCTGAGGGAAAATTTCTATAAAATGTTTTATAGATGGCATTTAGACCCCAAAAAATTGTCGTGTATGTATCCTAATGTGCAGCCTAAATGTTGGAGATGTGATTGCCTAGACGCTACATATTATCATGTTTGGTGGACCTGTAAGA
Organism: Arizona elegans; assembly: GCA_022577455.1. Lineage (NCBI taxonomy): Eukaryota > Metazoa > Chordata > Lepidosauria > Squamata > Colubridae > Arizona > Arizona elegans. The sequence goes on along the minus strand of JAKOOJ010000007.1, from coordinate 27,765,295 downwards.
AAGTTAAGGCTTTTTGGATAAAAATTTGGTGGGTCATGCAGAATGTTTTGAAGAAAAAAATTCAGTTTTCTCCACAACTGTTCTTATTGGGTATAGTTAAGGGTTTTACATCGGGTGAAACAAAATTGATATTGTATATGATAACTGCAGCAAGATTGTTGATAGGCAAATACTGGAAAAATGAAGCGCTGCCTACGATTGAGGAATGGACTTTGAGGATGGCCAGTTTTGCAGAGATGGCGAAGATTTCAGCATATTTAAAAGATGGTTCTCAAGAGACTTATGAATGGGAATGGAAGAAGTGGATAGATTATGTTCAGCATAAATACCAAACTAGGAAGTACCAAATAGCTTTTATTTGAAAATGTTATATCAAGATAGAAATATTTTAAGGTCGAGGGTGAAAATTTGTTAGAAGATGTTATATTAAGACAGAAATATTTTTAAGGTTGAGGGTGAAAATTTGTTAGAAAATGTTATATCAAGATAGAAATATCTTTAAGGTAATCAGGATGAAAATTTATTTGAAAATGTTATACTAAGATAGAAATATTAATGTTAATGTAAGGAAGATGAAAATTTGTAAGGGGGAGGGAAGGGTTCAAGTTTTATATACAAAGGAGGGTTTTTTCCTTTTATCTGATATGAGTATACTAGGAAGTCTGGGGGGAGGGGAGGGTTAGGGTGGGTTAGGGAGGTTGGGAAGACTGGGGGGGTTGTGGGGGGGGGAAAAAGGGGTGAAAATGTAACTGTAAAACTTTTGTAATAAAAAAAAATGCTGTTTTCCACTCATCCCCTTTTTTGATTCAGACCCGATAGTAAGCCTCCCTTAGGTCCAGTTTAGTGAAGAATCGTCCTTCCGCCAAGCGAGCCAGCATGTCCTTCATGAGGGGAAGAGAGTACATGTGCTCCACACACACACACTGTTAATGTCTTGGAAGTCCACATACAATCGTAGGCCCCCATTCTTTTTTTTCCATGAAGAAGACCAGGGCCACTATCTGGGACCTAGCAGGTTGTATGAACCTCCTTGCTAGATTAATTTCTATGTATCATCGCATTTTGTCCAACTCTTTAGGGGTCATAGAGTACATCTTCAGTTTTAGTAACCTACCCCCTGGCAGTATCTCTGTCAGCCTTGGAAGCCACATTAGGCTGGAAACTCCAATGCTGCCACCTTCTCATGTTTGGGGAAAGTAGGAGCGGGGATTAAGAAGAGGGATTGTTAGTAGACATAATAGCATTCTTTCTGTCGGTCAAGGTCAGGGTGAGCCAGCATCTGGGGAAGGAGTGGTCAGAGGGCTGGATCGAGATGGAGCGGACGTTGATTGGAGCATGTGACCAATTGGGAGGAAACAGAGATGGTTTTGAGAGCTTTGACTTTGAAGGAAAACCCAGGCTTTTCAGATTCGGGGTTTTCCCAGATGTGCTAGGTTGCCTATTCTATTATTGAGAATTTTGGAAAATGTTTGCTCTGCGTCTTTACTTGGAGTTGGGGTTTTTCTGGAATGCTGACATTAACCTGAATCTCCTTTAAAACCTAGCAGCACCCCGTAAGGGGGCTGTTGGGGGTGCTGAGCCCCAGCATCTACCTAAACCCTGGGTTGGTGCAAAGACTCAGTGAAGATGGAGAAGAAAGGAAAAACCCGAGAGGGGCCCACCGGGGGAGGGGGGAAGGATGCTCAAGTAATTGCTGACCCTTTGCTTTCTCCTTCTGAAGAAATGGGGCGAGCCATGGAGGCTACAGAGGAAGCCTTTCGGCTGGGGGTCAGCCCAAGGCGTCAGATTCCTGGAGGAGTTGCCAGTCCGACCCAGCTCCAGGAGTGGAAATGAAGTCGCCCCGAGAGCCAGACTGGAGAATGGGGGCTGCTGTGGGATCCACAGACTCCTGGGATTGGGACCGGCTGCACCCAATGCGGAGCCAGTCCTTAACTGGGCTCCCTGAGTGTTTTGAGCAGATGGAAGTGGAGAGTTTCACCCCCTCTTCCCAATCCCTTGAGCCAGAACCCCCCTTACCCGGCCAGGGATGAAACACAAGGATTAGCGCAGCATGGCCATCCTGCACCCATGGGGCACCAGGCACAGCGGGCATACGGAATGCAAAACCCCCCTTTTGGGGGCCCTCGCCAGGCTGCTTTCGCGCTACCTCCTGCTGAGACTATACTGCCCGGATGGGGGTTTTATCCCGGCCAGGGATGGGTCCAGTGCCAGTGGTATCCCGCGCCATCTGCTGCAAGCTTCCAGGGATCCCCATGGCCCCCCTCCTATGGCCCGACGATCCTGACACCACAGGGGAGACTAACCCAGCAGCCGGCTGAAATGCCTCCCCCTCCAGCACAGCAAGCAGCTCAACAGCCAGGCCCCCTCCCCCAACAGCAGATAACGTTGCCCCTCCTCTCTCCAGCCCAGCAAGTCCCACAGCAGCCAGCTGGAATGCAACAACCAGGAGCAGCCCTGCAACAAGTTCTACCCCAGCCAGCCGCGGCCGGAGCCCCTCCATCCACAAGACCAACACCACCCTGCTTCAGAGCAAACTTTGATGGTATGCCGAATCAGAATGGGACTTGGTGTTGGCAATCCCAGATGGGATGAAGGAGAGGCTTCTGAATGGATAGCCCAGCTGCACAATGAGTATGATGCCAATGGATTTATTACACTGCTCTGTTCCCGATTTGAGGACCCAGACCGCATAAATGAAAGCGAGGCCATGCTAAAGGTCATGAAGCAAGGTAATCGACCTATAAAAGACTTTGTATGGGACTTTAGACGAGTTGCAGGGAATCTAGGGCATTGGCCTCTACACTACTTTAAAGAAGCTATTGACACAGAAATCAGAAAAGCCTTTGGGATCTGGGGGGGGTGCCTGAGCGTCTTTTTTTTTTTATTGCAAAAGTTTTACAATTACATTTTCACCCCTTTCCCCCCCCTCAACCCGCCCCAAACTTCCCAACCTCCCTAACCCACCCTAACCCACCCCTCCCCCCAGACTTCCTCACAATATACTCATGTCAAATAAAAGGAAAAACCCTCCTTTGTATATAAAACTTGAACCCCTCCCTCCCCCTTACAAGTTTTCATCTTCATTACATTAACATATTTCTATCTTAATATAACCTTTTCAAATAGATTTTCATACTAATTGCCTTAAAAATATTTCTATCTTAATATAACATTTTCTAATAAATTTTCATCCTTAACCTTAAAAAATTTCTATCTTAATATAACATTTTCAAATAAAAGCTATTTGATACTTCCTAGTTTGATATTTGTTCTGAACATAATCTATCCACTTCTTCCATTCCCATTCATAAGTCTCTTGAGAACAATCTTTTAGAAATGCTGAAATCTTCACCATCTCTGCAAAACTGGCCATCTTCAAAGTCCATTCCTCAATCGTAGGCAGCGCTTCATTTTTCCAATGTTTACCTATCAACAATCTTGCTGCTGTTATCATATACAATATCAATTTTGTCTCACCCGATGTAAAACCCTTAACTATACCCAATAAAAACAGTTGTGGAGAAAATTGAATTTTTTTCTTCAAAACATTCTGCATGACCCACCAAATTTTTATCCAAAAAGCCTTAACTTTCTTACAGGTCCACCAAACATGATAATATGTAGCGTCTAAACAATCACATCTCCAACATTTAGGCTGCACATTAGGGTACATACACGACAATTTTTTTGGGTCTAGATGCCATCTGTAAAACATTTTATAAAAATTTTCCCTCAGATTCTGCGACTGTGTAAATTTAACATTCTGAACCCAAATTTTTTCCCATGTTTCCAACATCACTGGTTCCTCAAAATTTTGTGCCCACTTAATCATGCAATCTTTAACTAGTTCAGTTTCTGAATCCCTTTCTAACAAAACATTATAAAGTCTTTTGATATGCATTGGGCCTTTCTCTTTTATGTGTCTAACTAATTCTTCCTCATACATCTTAATACCAGTTTTTTGGTCCTCTTTCCATCTCAATTGCAATTGATTATATTGTAACCAAGTTAAATTAATCCCTTCAGCCAACAATGTCTGTAATGTCTTCAGCTGCCATCTGCCCGCATCTGTAAAAAGAACCTCTTTGTATAAAAACCCCCCGAGTGACATTATATTTGTATTCCACAAAGTATGACCAAGATCCAGCCATAGCGGTATTTTATAATCCCAATTGTTTCGGTGCTTCTTCCAAACTCTCAACAAAGAATCTCTAAGTATATGGCTTTTGAATACTTTATCCACTTTACTGTCATAAAATAAGTATGCGTGCTATCCAAATTCCAAGTCAAAACTTTCTGCGTTTAGTATTCCAGTCTTTTTTCCTCCAAACCAATCACTTAGTAAAGTCAAAGCTGCTGCATCATAATATAACTGTAGGTTTGGAAGTTTAAGACCTCCCCTTTCTGGAACGTCTTGCATGATTTTCATTTTTACTCTTGGTTTTTTCTCGTTCCAGACAAACTTATTCACACCAGTTTGCCATACTTTTACTTGTTTATCATTTTTGAGCACCGGAATCATTTGAAACAAAAAAAGAAATCTTGGCAAAATGTTCATCTTAACTGCTGCTATTCTTCCAAGTAGAGACAGCTGCAGTTTTTTCCAAGTCTCCATGTCTTTTTGCACCTCTCGCCACAACACCTCATAGTTATTTTGAAACAATTTCATATTTGATTCTGCAACCTGAACTCCTAGATATTTTACCTTTGGTACAATCTCAAAACCTGCCCTCCTTTCAAGCTCAAGTTTACGATCTTGTGTCATATTTTTAACTACCATCTTAGTTTTTTTCTGGTTCAATCTAAAACCTGAAACTTTACCATAGTCTTGTATAATGTCCTTCATCTGGATTATTGATTCCATTGGCTGTGTTAGGGTAACAACCAGATCATCTGCAAATGCCTTTATTCTGTAATCCTCTTGCCTTATCATTATACCTTTCAAAGTATTAGAGTCCCTTATTGTATTTAACAAGACTTCTAGTGTTAAAATAAACAACAGTGGGGACAACGGACATCCCTGTCTTGTTCCTTTTTCAATTTTAAACTCTGTTGTCAGACTTCCATTAATAATAATCTGTGCCTTTTGTTCTTGATAAATTGCTGAAACCACCTGAATAAATTGGTCCCCAAAGCCCATCCTTTTTAAAGTCTTTAGTAGAAAATTCCAGTCCACTTTATCAAAGGCCTTCTCTGCATCCAGAAAAACCAGCACTGCAGGGATCTGTTTATTCTTCTCAAGATATTCCAATAAATCTATTACTTGCCTTACATTATCATTCATGTGCCTACCCTCAATAAATCCCGCTTGATCATCATGAATCACCTTTTGAATTACTGGCATCAATCTGTTGGCTAATACTTTTGCATAAATTTTGTAATCCGTATTCAAGAGAGATATTGGTCTGTAGTTCTCTGGTTTTTTGGGACCTGCTTGTTCTTTTGGTATCAAAGAAATATAAGGTGTAGTCCATGATGGGGGTACTTTTCCTCCTTGTTGTATATTACAAAATAAGTCTCTAAGTTGTTCCACCATTTCTGCCTGCAGAGTTTTATAATACACTGCAGTCAGACCATCCGTTCCGGGAGCTTTAGCTGTTTTTAATTGTTTTATTGCTGCTATTATCTCCTCCTCTGTTATAGGATAATTCATTCTTTCCTTTTGTTGCTCAGTGATTTTTGTAACTCTTTTGTTGTCTAAATATTTTTCTATAAGTCCATTCTGCACCTCCTCTCTGGCATATAGTTTAGTGTAATATTCAAGAAAAGCTTCTTTTATTAATTTCTGTTGAAAAACTTCTTTCCCTCCAATATCAATACTATCAATAGTCCGTACACTCTGTTTCTTCCTTAATGTGTAAGCCAACCACCTGCCCGGTTTATTGGCGTTGCAGAATGTGTTATGCTTCGCATATTGTAAATTTGTTGCAACTTGTTCCGCTATAAGCATTTGGAATTGGTCTTTCAGAAGTTTTATGACACCAAGTATTCTTTCATCTGTTGGATTTTTAATAAGTAACTGTTCTTTGTTCTTTATTTCTGCTTCCAATTCAAGTCTTTTCTTTTGTCGAATCAACCTATGTCTAGAGTTCATATATATGAGCACCCCTCTCATATAAGCTTTGCTTGCGTCCCACACAATTTCCATTGGGGTGCCTTTATTCAAATTCATTTCAAAAAACTCTTTCAAATACTTTTTAAGTTCTATTATATTTTTTTCATATCTGAATAAGTTTTCATTTAATCTCCAAGAGCGTCTCTCAGTCTTGTGTATCTCAATTTCTATCCACACTGGGCTATGATCAGTCAAAGTTCTTGGCAGAATCTTTGTTCTTTTTGTCCTGATAAGTAAATCATCAGACAACAAAATAAAATCAATCCTGGAAAAAGATCTATGTCTATCAGAGAAGAAAGTATAATCCAATTCTTTTGGGTTATGTATTCTCCAAATATCTTTTAGTTCCAAATCTTCTTTCATATCGAAGAAAGTCTGTGGTAATCTAATCCTTGACTTCGCCAAAGTCTTTTTATCTAGTTTAGAGTCAATTACACCATTCCAATCTCCCATAATTAAGATAGATCTGTAATCCCATTGAAGTATTTTCGTATGCAACATTTTATAAAAATAGTCCTGTTGTTGGTTAGGAGCATAGATCCCTATCAAGAGAATTTGATTATTAGCAGAAAGTAATTCAATTGCTACAAACCTACCATCTTGATCAGCTTCTATAAGTTTGGCTGTTAATTTTTTGTTTACGTAAATAACCACACCATTCTTTTTTTGGTTAGTTGAAGATATAAAATGTGTTCCTAGTTTGGGATTTTTCAAATAGTTTTGATCTTGAGCTGTAATATGCGTTTCTTGTAGACAAATTATATCATTATTATGTTGTTTTAAATATGCAAATACTTTCTTCCTTTTTTGTGCTACATTCAACCCATTCACATTCCAAGATAAACATTTAATCATCATTATTCTCCTTCTGGAGCAAAGAGCAGAACATTCGGATTTCATCCGAGATCTTCTGTCCTGCTTTCCCCACGACTCCAGCCTTTTCATCTTGTCTTTCCTGCTGTAACTTTTCTTTAAGTTGCTTGGCTTTTGCTCGCGTTATACGCTGGTCCTTGACTTCGGCCGACCAAGCCGGCTCCAAGATTGGAGAAGGTTCCAGCAAAGGCTCATCCAAAAAACCTCCTTCAGCACCCTTCAACTCCTCTGATTCCTGCTTGGATTGTTGTTGCAATTCTTGAAATTGCTTCTTATCACTCTCTTTAATCTCCAAAACTGTAGATGTACGTGGGGATGGTGTTCTTTCTTTAAAGATATGAGTATAAAATTGCTCCGCCTTCTCCACAGTATTCAGACGGTGTTTCTCTCCCTTATATCTCAAAATTATGCCAGTTGGGGCGTCCCAACGAAATGGAATTTGATTATTCTGCAATTCTTTAACAAGAAAGCCAAAATCTTTTCTGGATTTCAACATCTTGGGTGGAAGCTCCTTGTAGACTGTAATCTTGGATCCACTCACTTGTACAGAAGTAAGAAAAGATTTCTGCAGGATATCATTTCTTATTGCTCTGTCTGTAAAATATATGACCACATCTCTAGGCAATTGTCTTTGTCTAGCCACCCAAGAGTTGACTCTGTAAATTTTGTCTATTTTACAAAGGACCATATCAGGATCAATTTTTAAAATCACAGCTAAGGCTTCAGCACAAATCTGTCTCAAATCTTGTCTCTCCTCTTCTCTAATTCCTCAAAGCCGTATAGCAAATTCCATTGCCCGAAATTGCATCATAACAATCTCGTTCTCAACTCTCTGCATCTTGTCATCAACATCAAAAAATTTATGATCATTATTTTTCATCTTAGCATTAACTTCTAATTTAAATTCATCCACTTTTGACTCAACTTTCATAATAAATCCTGCCAGGCTAGACGCCACATCTGTTATTTTTTTGGTCACCTTCTTTTGGTTCTGCTGCATTTCCTGCATAATTTCCTGTTGAGACTTTTGAATTTTATCATCTATTTTATTTATTTTATCATCTATTTCCTGTTGAGCTTTTTGAAATTTGTCATCCAGGATATTTGAAATAAATTCTTTTAAATCTCCCATATCAAAATCTTTTTTCTGGGCTTGTAATTGCATGTCCTGTTTGCGTGTGGGGGATCCCCCCCCTGTTTTGCCTTCCTGCTTCTTTGAAGCCATCCTGCCACGTAGGCTAGCTTTTCTAAAAAGGGAGGTTCTGCTTCTTCTGCCACCTCCACAAAGCCTTCTAAAAAGGTCCCCCAGATTTATTCAAGGCAAAATTATAATGCAACAAAGTCAAGTAAAAGGGAGAGATTTTCTTCTTGTTTCTGTTACAGCCGGAGCAACTTTATAGCAATTTTTTAACTTTGTAACAAAGCAAGATGACTTCACCAATCCACACCCGCTGATACATTTGCTCAAATGCTAGGCGCCATATTTTTTCCAATCACTTTCACTCATTCAGAAACTTTCGCTTCAGTAATAAAAAGTTCAGCAAAGAACTAATACTTGCAGTTCAAGATTTCAGGGTTCAAGTAGATTTCAAATGTTTGTTTGGGTTATTTCCTCGCTCTTTAAAAGTTTCCTGCCTCCGGCTTGTTCTGCGGAAGCAGAGACGTCCCACGCCGCCCGGAGTCTCAGCAGGTTGTAAGGGAGCCGCCCTGTTTCTTCCCCAGAAACAATTCCCTGGGGAGGTTGCAGGGGCTCAACCTGTACCCTGCTGCCTCTTCTTCCTAAATCCTAAAGATTTTGAAGATTTCAAGCCGCTTCGCAATCGAGAAGCGGCTCTACGAGCGGCGGGGCTGGCGGCGCTTAAAAAGGCACCGTCGCCGCCGAAGACGAGGAAACCGGAAGTCTCCGCCTGAGTGTCTTCACGACTGGTACACCATGTCCATAGCTCTAGACAGAGAAGTCCACCCCCCCACAGCAAAACCCCCAATACAGCAGCCACCTCGGAAAGTGCTATTCAAAAGGCCCATTCCAAAGGCTGCAAATGTCGCCACCCCCCTCAACTGGCACAGTCGGTTGGCCGGTGGAAGGAAGGACATCACACTCCTTCTCACTGAACACTTTGGCCAGATCTTTATACACCGCTGGGAAGGTGGACCCCTCTCCTGCGGCTTTAGCCTCCTCCACTGCCCCAGGCCCAGGACAGCCACCTGTGCTGCCAACCCCTCGGCACAGTTGTTCATACTACGGTGGCTCGAAGCCAATCCCTATATGCAGGTGCCGACAACCCCCTCCACACCAGATAGTTGGACCCCCACTTATCCAGTCAAGCAAGCCCTATGATCATTTTCTCTGTCATTTTAGGGACCACAATACCTGATGTCTGGGGTTCAGTCAAAAAGGCATTACAGAAAGCAGCTGAAACGTATGAGAAACAAGTCAACAAAAACAGTTAATGCCAAAACCCTTTAATGTCTGGGATATGGGTATCCCAGATACCTGGGTAGCCGGCGGGCCCGCCCCCCAGAATTGAGCTGTCTACCTGTTCAAATCTAATGGGCCTAGCCAGTCTTCTTACCCCTATACCCAGCTCATCCACTATCTTTTGATTGATGAGACATCGAGTACACCCTGAGTCAAGTAATATCCCATATTGGGCCTTTTTTTGTGTGTGTAACTCCCTTTTCACAACTGGGATTGTGAAAGGCTGAATTGGTTCAGTTATCACTGGATCCTTGGATTCATCGTCATCACTGTCGTATGCCACCAGTGGTGGCTTTGCCTTTGCTGGGGAACCCTCCTGCTGAGTCATCGGGATGGTGGTCACCAGTGTTGTGTGAACTACCCCTCGAGTCCATTGGGGAGATTGTCGGGGTTGACCCGGACTCTTCCAGGCGTTCCTGCAGGCACAGGGGGTTTTGATAGCTGTTGTGGACCCAGCATTGTACATTCTGTTGCCCTATGACCCAAGAGGTTGCGCCGAAAGCAATGTAGCGATGGCTGGCTGGGCTGTGCCATGAAAGTCGAGGTGCCAGGACCTGGATGGGCCATGCTCTGGGTCACCGGCCAGTCAGCAGCCTTCTGGGGTCCAGGAACCACCTCCCCTCTGGGCCAGAACTCCCACAACCCGATGTCCATGTCCTCAGCCACATGAAACCAGTCTTGTAGTCAATGCGGGAGACCCCGATATATGCAAGCCTACCAGATATCATGGTCCAGGCCACGTTGAAATTGCTGCACTAGCATAGGTTCTGGCCAAGTGCGCAGTCTACCAGCGAGTCAACGGAATTCATGAACATATTCCCTCACTGGCTGGCCCTGTTGCTTCACTGTCATTAACTCCCCCTCACTACAACCACCATCGCCCATTGTAATGGATAAAGTCAGGCGTAATAGTCTAAGTAGCTAATGGCTTGACTGATGAATAATGCCACCTGATCCGGGTTGTCATCAAAAGATCCCTGCAGAGGTGGGGGCCCCCATGCCACTTATAGAGGGACCAAACCAGGACCCCAAGCAGGCCCTGGGGCTGCAGGTCTCTGGCCTATGACTGGAGGGGGGGAATCTGATTGTTGAAATCCTGGATGAAGTCTCTGCCCCTGGGACCTTGTGGGCCCAAGGTTGCCCTTTCAGGGAGTCCCATAAGGTCAGCCAAGGATGCCCCCGGTGCCCACAGTCCCAACTGAGCTGGGCTGTGGAAGCATCTTGCCGCATTGTCCAGTCTCAGTTTGGGCTTGCCAGATGGAAACATGTCTCTGCATGTGCTCCCGGCTTCTGAGTTGGCCATGATTGCTCCTGCTCTTGTCCTGCCTCCCATGGTTGCCATGAAGGGACATCTCTGAAGCTAGCCTCCCCAAACCTCTCACACAACACATCCATGATGGTGCTGCCAGGGGCAGTGGAATAACTCCACTGCCATCTTCATTCCCCGTTAATCACCTCTCCATTCATGCGAGGGGCCCGTCAGGCTTGCATATACTGGGGTCTCCCGCATTGACTACAAGACTGGTTTCACACGGCTGTGGACTTGGACATTGGGTTCCAGCCCAGAGGGTGGTGTTGGAGGCCTCGTCGCAGAAGTCCCGGTAACTGCCGAACCTTTCCCCTTGTCCCAAGCCAACCCCTGTCTGGGCCTCCACTGGCTACACTCCAGCTTGGGCTTCTCTCACTTTCGGCCGCACCATAGGCTACACACACTCCCCCAGTACCTCAGGCATTGGCCCTGCAGTCTCCTTCTCCATCACTATCTCGGGTACCTCCAGCACAGTGCCCTCCACCATTACAGACTCCAGCCATCCCTTCCAGAAAGGAACAGGGAGCAGCGAGCAGAGGGAATTGTTGAAAAGAAATACAGCACTGACTTTCTCTCAGCCTGTCAGGGCTGACCTGGCTGGAACTATAATAAAGCCAACACAACATGACCACAATGGTAGCTGGAGCTGTGTCTTTATTTCATTTGTTACATGCAAGCCACAGAACTAAGTCAAAATGCAATAAGACATGTGAAGTCAGCACTGGGAGCAGCCGCCTTCCAGCGCTGTTTTTATCCCCCACTCTCCAACCCCAATTATCTGGCTTTTGTCCTCATAATTATCCAATTATCCAACCATCAATTACCTGATTATCCTATAGCATTCCCCCCTCCCTGGCAGCTAACATCCAGCATAGATGACTAAGGAGTATGTCAGGTTATTTCCCTGGCAGCCTTCAATGCCAGTGTTCAGACAAGAGGTGCATGGCTCTTCGGCGTCTCCCACGATCTGGGATACGTGCTGGTAGGTTACTCCTCTGCCAAGTATTGCTGCCATTGCCTCCACTACTCCCATGTTGTCCCCTCCAATTGTCCCCTCCAATTGTGGTGAGCCCGAGGACTGGGCTCGACAGGAGGCTTTGGTCTGGACAAATTGAGGAGGCATGTTCAGGTTTCAGAAAACTAACATGGAACACTGAGTGGATTCTCTGGAGAGTTTCTGGTAGTTCTAACTGTACCGTGACTGGGTTCACAATTCGTACAATAGGAAAAGGACCCACATATTTAGGCCCAAGTTTTTTCGACTTTTGAGTAGTTTGAAGGTATTTGGCAGAGAGTAAAACCATATCCCCCACTTGGTAGTCCTTTGGCATAGCTCTTTTCTTATCAGCCTGTTTCTTATGGACCCAGTGAGCCTCGTCTAATGCTTTACGAGTTACAGGCCAGGTAACCTGAAGTTGCTCGATCCAGTCCACCAGGGAAGGTATTTGAGGTTTTTCCTGTGGTAGTTCTGGGATGGGCATAAAGTCCTGACCTGACACTACCTTGATTGGAGTAAAACCAGTACTACAGTGTATAGTGTTATTATAGGCGACCTCTGCAAACAGCAGTAAGTCTGCCCAGTTATCTTGCTGATAATTTACATAGCACCTGAGGTATTGTTCTAATACCAAGTTAGTCCTTTCACAAGCCCCATTTGTCTGAGGATGGTGGGCAGAGGTTAGCCCTTAGGCAGAACGTAGCAAACTCAGGAACTCCCTTCAGAAGTGGGAAGTGAACTGAACCTCTCTGTCTGAAATTATTCATTCTAGAACACTGTGTAATCTATACACATGTTGAATGAATGGTTTAGGCAACATTTTTGCTGAGGGAATCTTGGGACATGGTACAAAATGCATCTGTTTGGAGAACAAGTCCATAATCACCCAAATGACTGTATTTCCACTACTTTCAGATAATTCAACAATAAAGTCCATGGATATCTCCTTCCAAGGAGCTCCAGGTCTGGCAACTTTCTGGAGTAACCCAGGCGGCTTCCCAGGAGGCCTCTTTGCTGAAACACAAAAAGGACAGCTAGCAACATGTGCCTCTATGTCCTTCTTTAGGGTGGGCCACCAGAATTGTCATTTAAGTAAATGTAATGTCTTCACGAACCCAAAATGCCCAGCTACTTTTGCATTGTCGGATTGTTGCAACACTGCCCCCCTCAGGCTGGCCAGGATGTACAACTTGGCCCCCACCCATTCAAGACCATCACTAAGAGTGCACTCATTGGAATGGGATATGCATCAGGGTTCCAAGTAACACTCCCAATGAAATCAAACTCCGAGGCTTGAAGTTTCTCAAAGCTAAATTTTATTAGGGATGTCATATTGGCACATCTGGGAAAACCTGAATCTGAAAGCTTCTGGGTTTTCCTCACACACAAGAAAGTTCAAGATCTCGCCCACATCTCCCACATGTCCACACAGCTCCAATCAGTTCTTTCTCGAACAGAAGACATCTTCCAATTTTTTCTTTGCATAGCTGCCAGACAACATGGCCTTGAACTTCTCTTAGAGAAGTTTGTTATGGTTATCTCTACTTCACCCATGCAATCCCCCCTCCCAACTTCCCACGATATGATTGTGGCATGCCTGGATCCTCAAGGCACACAGATAATATGGTTTCCAGGCATGACAATATGAAACACTAATCAGTCTTTAGCGCTTCCCTTAACTGTTCGTGTAAATCAATGGATAGGTTCAGGTCCCCTTTCGCCTAGGCTCTAATGACAACAGGGGTAGCCAGCTGCTTTGAAGGGATAACCAGGCAGATTACTTCCGGCCTTGCACTATTGTATTAAGGTAATCTCGAGAGAGCATCTGCCATAAAGTTCTTTCCTCCGGGGGTGGGGTAGAGCAGAGAGAAATTAAAGCGATTAAAGTGTTGTGCCCAATGGACTTGTTTGGATGACAACTTCCGAGGCATTTTTATGGCTTCTAAGTTTTTATGGTCTGTCCACACCTCAAAAGGGTGTTTCACCCCTTCGAGGAAGTGCCTCCAAGTTAAGAGGGCCCAGCGGACTGCAAAAGCCTTCTTCTCCAAAACTGCCCGTCTCCTTTCAGTCTCAGATAACTTCCAGGTGGTGTAGGCGCATGGTTGTAAAGTTCCCTCAGCATTGGCTTGGATTAGCACCGCCCCCAAGGCCACATTACTGGCATCGGCCTGGACTACAAAAGGGGGCTCCATGTCGTGGTGTTTAAGGACAGGCTTGATGGCAAACAGTCATTTCAGTTTCTCAAAAGCCGTCTGGCACTCCATGGTCTACATGAGTGGCCGGCTAGGCTTTGGTTTAGAATCTGCCTTTCTTTTTAGGAGGTTGGGAATTGGTAAAGCAATTTGTGCAAACAAAGGGATGAACTGTCATTAAAAGTTGGTAAAACCCAAGAAGCTTTGCAACTGCTTGCAGGTGCGTGGGGGCACCCACTCCAGGACCGCCTGGACTTTCTCCAGATCCATTTCTATCCCTTCATTTGATATGTGGTAACCCAAAGAGTCAATCTTAGTCTGATGGAACTTGCACTTTGACAGTTTAGCGTAAAGGTCGGCCGTTCTGAGTTTTTTCAGGACTGACCGCACAAGTTTCACGTGCTTGTCCATGGTCTCTGTGCAGATAAGAATGTCATCTAGGTAGACCAGGACCCCCTTGAAAAATGCTCATGTAGTACCTTTCATGTAGTAATCATCATGTAGTAATCAATTCCATGAACACAGCCGGGGGGCCCTGTAGTCCAAAGGGGAGCAACCTAACCTGGAAACAACCCAGGGGGCAATTGAATGCAGTTTTCCATTTGTCCCCTTCTTTAATTTGAACTCTGTAGTAAGCCTCTCTCAAGTCCAGTTTGGTAAAAATCTTCCCCTTGGCCAGGTGAGCTAACTTGTCTTTCATAAGGGGCAGTGGGTAAACATTCTCTACAAAATGGCATTAAGGTTTTTGTAGTCCACACATAGGTGAAGAGAGCCATCCTTTTTCTCCCAAAACAACACTGGGGTGGCCACTCTTGGCTGAGCTGGTTGTATGAAGTCCCATTTTAAGTTTTTATCAATAAAGTTCTGCAGCTCCTCTAGCTCACGAGGGGTCATGGAGTAGATCTTTGGTTTAGGGAGCCAAAAGCAATTCCTGGGAGGATCTCTATGCCGCAGTCTGTGGGCTGTTGGGGAGGGAGCACATCTGACCCCCTCTCACTGAAAGCCTCCCTGAGGTCCCAATATTCCTTAAGGATTTTTTCCTCCCAAGCAATGCGTTTGCTCACTGCTGCCGCCAATTTCTTTGTGGCTTTGGCCATGCAGAAAGATTTTCCTCCTTCTTTTCCCTGCTGGTGGGGTGGATTTGTAATCAGCCCTTCCTCCAATTCACCTGCGGGTTACATTTTCGGAGCCAGGGTAGTCCAAGCAGGAGGGGTCTTTCCATACCAAGGGCTACAATAAAGCTCAAAGTTTCTCAGTGGTCCCCCATCCACATCTCAACTGGTTCGGTGACAAAGTGGGCTGCCCCCCCCCCCCCCGCTATTGACCCATCCAACTGGCAGAATGCGATGGGCACTTTCATTGTTCTTAGTCTCAGTCCCATTTTTTCCACCACCTCTGGGCTGATAACACAAGTAGGTACCTCCAGAGTCTAAGAGGGCTAGCATGTTCCCCTGGGCAGTGGATGAGGGTACCCTTAATTCTACCGGGATGGTCATGGGGCTCCCATGCTGACTTACTAGGTGGTCATCGTCAGTGTTGGTTTCGGTTTTGTTGTCTCCTGCAGTGGTCGGAGCTCCCAACTCCACCAGGCCTGGGGGAGTGAACTCAATGACTTCCACCCCCTTCCGGGCTGTCTTGTGGTTCTTTGCTAGTGGCTTGTCAGTTCACTTCCCTCCAGCAGGGGTCGGTTTGGAGCCAAATTTGGAGAAACAATCAGCAGCCCGGTGCCCCTTCTTCCCACATCTGAAGCAGGCTTTGAATTTAGGCTTGGGGGCTGGGCCCCCTTTGGCAACTCTGGGGCCCACTTTCTGGGAAGAGGGGGAAGGCTTGTTCCAGGCACGGCCCACATGGTAGTGATCTCTGGTCAGGTCAATTTCCACATTGGCTGCCAGCACATACCAGCGTTGCAGGTCTCTAAGGGCCCGTTGGGAGCAGCAATCCTTGTAGACGTCCTCATTGAGGCCATCCTTATAACATTCCATCAGGGCCTCCTGGGACCACCCGCTCATGTGGCGCACCAGCTAAAGAAACTCCTGGGTGTATTCGGCCACTGATCTCTGCCCCTGATTTATAGACTTCATCCTGATTCCTGTCAGCTTTGGAAGCCATATTAGGCCAGAAGCTTCCATGCTGCCACCTTCTCATGTGTGGGAAAGTAGGAGGGGGGATTTAGTAGAGGGGTTGTCTTTAGATATAATAGCATTCTTCCTGTCAGTCAAGGTCAGGCTGATCCTGCATCTGGAGAAGGAGTGGTCGGAGTGCTGTCTCGAGATGGGACAGATGGTGATTGGAGCATGTGATCGACTGAGGGGATGGGTTTTTTTGGGGGGGGGTTGATTTACTGAGGGAAAACCCGGATGTCTCAGATTCAGGTTTTTCCAGATGTGCCAGTTTACCCATTCTAGTAAATAGAACTTTGAAAAATGCTTGCTTCAGGGTTTTTACTTGGAGTTAGGGAGTTTTCTGGAATGCTGACAATTCTAGCTTTTGGTCAGTTAAGGGGTCCTCGAAGTGCACTCAGAGGGCCATCATAAACTGGTCATAATTCCTCAGCAGGGGAGAATCCTCATTGTGGAGGCCCACCAACCAATCGGCCACTATCCCTCCAGGGCCATGGTGACATACCTCACACAAGCTGCTTCCGATGTGAAATCCTTCCATATTCTTCCATGTGATTCCACACTTAGGAAGAATCCCAAAGTCTTGGGATCTCCTCTGTATTTTACTGCAAGCTGAGGAACCTTTGGAATTCGACACCTCCAGGGAGCTGCCCCCCCTACAGGGGGGGCCTGGGCTGCAGCCGTTGCTTGTACTCCAGCAGCCTGCGCTCTCTCTGGCCGAGCTCTAGGAATCTCTTTTAGGCATGCAGAGGCCTCTGCTCCCCCCCCCCCGGGTGTTCAGTCTCCACATGCGCCGGCAGTGCATACCTTTCATGGGCTTTCCGAGTTTCAAAAGCTTCTTTCAAGAGATGCAGAGCCTTGGTCAGCAGAAGGTCTTCTTTATCCTCTTCCTGCCAGGAAGCTTCTCTATGCCGGTGTCTGGTAGTTGTCACCCCAGGGGGGATCTCCTCCAGTGTTTCCATCCTTCCCACAACAAGCTACCACTTGGCTCCGAGCAGCTTTTCTTCAAGCTGTAATTCAGACAGCCACTCCAAGGCTTCCATACTGTGGCAGGACTGGGGCGGGGTGGACCCAGCAGCTCCCATGTCCTCTTGGTCACTGCCTTGATCAGACATTCTTTACTCAGCCCCTATGGTAGAGTTTTCTCCGGGATGGCTGTTAGAGCAGTTCTTGCTTAATGTCAGGTGTGCCTCCATTCAACACTCAAGAAAGAAAAACCCCAACTCCATGTTTATAGAAAAAGGTACTTTTACTGAGCATGAACTGAATGTAACAAAATAAATACAAGAACTGAGGCAATAGGCATGAAAATTACATATTGAAAACATTCCCAAATCCCTCCCTCCAGGGACCGCAGCTGAATGTCCAATTCCCAACTCTCCAAGGTGTCATGTGAGAGCATCTTAAGATGGTGCCATCTATCTGGTATGCCAGGACAGCTGACCTTGACTGTCTATCAGAACTCTCTTCAGCTGCATCAAGGAAGATATTCTTCCCTTTCATGAGATATCTCTACCAGCTCACTTCCCCCAAATACCTATACTTTCCCCCCTCCTGTTACAATGGCAGCCAATAGCAAGCAAGCATCATAGAGACTGACACATTCTTTGGCATTGCTGCTGCTGCCGGAGCATGTTTGCAGCATCTCCTCTTGGTTTTATTTTATTTTATCATTTTTTAGTATCCCCATTGGATCCTTTTTATTTAAATAATATTTGTTGGAGATGATAACAGCATAGACCACAACACAGACAAAGTTTTGGCTGCTGAGGACTAATAAGGCATGGGGAAAAGAAAGAAGCACCATGGCACTAGCCCAGGATCACTCCCACCAGTGAACAATGCAAAACAACCAAAAATTGAGGAGCACTTCGTTGGCAAGAGATTTGTAAGTAAAACTATCCCCCACTTCATTTCCAACAATCTGGAGAGATTAGAATGGGACTTGCAAAGAGATCTGACAAAACAGCAGATACTAGACCTTCCCTATCTGGAGGGAGGGGAGCAAAATGACAGCCAGCTGTTTTCACAAACAACGAATTCAGCTATAGTTGGTATGGGGACTGAAATAAAGACTAAAAAGGTTAACAACAAACTAATTCAGAGTGTGGAGAGCTTACTGTGGGAGAACATAACAGAGTTTATGGCAAAGCAATGCCTTCTCATGGCACAAATGGTAGTTTCAATATTTGAACAACTAATAACCATCCAACATGATGTAGAGACACTGAAAAAAGATATAGCTGTTTTTCTGCAAACACAACATCGAGCTACAGGCACCCCCACTAAAGCCCTTACAGCAGACTTGGGTAAATCCCATACTCAGGATAAGAAAGGGAAACAGTTAAAGAGCCTACTAAAAAGTGTTAGCCCACTCAGAAAAACAGTTTCATGGGAAGACAGTAAAGCATCTCAGCCAGAATTACATCAATCACATTGCTCACTACAAACACATCAGGTTGCGCTTAGATTCCATATGAACAGATTTAATTATGGTCACTGGAATAGCAAGAGTGCTATACTAAATTCCCTAAACCAGGTTCTTCACTGTCATGGGGCAGATTGATCTCCGTGCTGTGGAGTAGCTTCCTGAGGCCCCAAATTGGAAATGGATATTTCTGTCTTTCAAGCAGCCCACTATACCGCTGATGCTATTTAAGATGAAGGCACATCTAACCTCCTTTCAAATTTTTCCCATCAGAGTTTTCTGTGAGGAAAGGGTTAAACCTTAATTGTTAACATGCGAGCTCCCAAAGTTGCTGTCTCTCCTGCATTCTCAATCTTGGGAAAGAAAGAGGAAGAAAGTGGGATAAACCAGCCTTGTTTGGTAAAGATGTACTTAACAGCACAGAAACTGGTCTCATTACTGCTTTCGGCATTTTCCCAAGTAAAGAACAAGATAGCATACTATTCAAGTTAGAAAGTTTAAAGAAATCCTTATTGGTCATAATCGACATGGCTCAACTGCTTATTGATCTGGTTTCCCCTATAATTGAGCCTCTTACTTCTCCCCCAGGGGGCAAGGGTTTGCATGGATATGAGATTATGGAAAACAGAAGCCAAGATACACAGGGGCCAGTAGAAGCCCCAGTAGAGAAGGAGATGCTAGCATTCTTATGTGGTTATACTATGATACCTTCAGCACCACATCAAGAAAGGACCCACGTCAGTGTCATCATCCCAAAGCTGAATGGAGCATGATCTAATAACCCCCTGCTCTACACCTAGAGAAGAGGCACCGGAATGGCAAACCTTGTTAGCTGGTGCTAAATCTTCCTACCCTGAACAATTTTCCCAGGAGTCTACACAGAATTTAGTTGGGGTCCCCTCCTTTTAGAGAAGGCCAATTTTGTGCATGACGACACCTCAAGCCATTGCAACAACCCTACAACTTCCCTTTGTATAAATCAAATTTCCTGATGAGCTGCAAAAGATGATCCCCTCTCCATTATAACCTGGAATATAGCGGGTTGGACTGTGCCATCAAAAGACCTTTTTTTTTTTTTTTGACTATATATCACTATTTGACATTATCTTCTTACAGGAAACCTGGGCCTCCACAGAGATACAGTTAGATGGTTATTGGGTTAACTCTATCCCAGCTGTCCCAAGTAAAGTGGGTGGGAGAGTTAAAGGGGGCATTGTGACATTAATGAATACATCCTTGCAATCTAACTGTGTATCACTGCCACCTTTTCAGCCATGGGTTATGACTACCTTACTCTTATTTAAACAGGTGAAGATTTTGCTTTTTAGTATCTTTTTAATATCAAATAATAATTTGATCAACAAGATTTGGGACGGTATAAAACATTTTATCCTGGGCTGCTTAGACAAATACCCTACAGCAGCAATAATTATTGGGGGGGGGGGGCAAATGCTAGGATGGGCCCAAACGATCAAGCATTATTTAATCAATTTAAGATCCATTATGATGAGAATGTACCAGGAGGACCCCTGCATTCCAGACAATTTAAAGACAGTAAGGCAAATCGGACAGGTCTCTGGGTAAGACAGATGATTACATTTGGACCTTTGTATCCTTAATGGTTCCACATGGGGTGACTAACCAGCAGACTATACGTATCGGGGAGCAGGAAGAAAATCCACAGTTGATTACTGGATAATATTATACAACCTCCTGAAATTCTTGCAGAAGATGGAGGTAGACTCGCGACTGGAAAGTGATCACGATCCACTAATCCTTACTCTTACATTACACCAGAAATTGCTACAGGCTGGCTCAACCTACCTACCCAGGTTAAAAAACCAAAATACCCAGGTAAAAATGAAATAAACTGACAAAAATGCAAATGAAGTTACTAAATGGATGTTAGTTCCAGAAACCATAGAACTATGCACATCTCTACTAAGAAATAAGTTTGAAGGACCATACTTAGAGGAGTTTGAAACTTTAATTTTAAATTTTAAATTGGTTCTCAGTAACAGAATACTAGCTCACTCCAAAAAGCCGGTTTTAAAGAATAAAAAATGATAGAAATTGCATGCAACTAAAAAGGATATATAATAAGTACAGAAGTACAGAAAAAGTAAAAATGACCCATCAGAGGATCACACTCACTACTTAAAGCAGTTGAAGGTAAAATATAAGACCCTCCTAAAAGAAAAGAAAAATGTGGCTTTGAAGGAGTCTTGGCAGAGATTAATAGCATCAGTCAGGACAAAAAATACATTCCTTTTTTGGAACATCACCAGAGGATTGGGGAAATCCTCCCTACCCCCAACTAATCAGGTACCGATTCAGGCCTGGGAAGAACATTTTAGAGAGCTACCCCGACTATGTAACTAAGGAGAGCCAAATTAGTTTGGACCAAACTGCTTGGAACAGGTTAAGACATGGAAGGCACACCTGGAGCATACATTGCAAGCAGCCAATAGGTCCTCAAATGCAATTAAACATTTCTTTTACATAGGCAGAGGTCAATTAGTACCTGCTTCTGGCCCTCTGTTACGCCAGAAGAGATATCCCGGTTGATCGGAGCCCTCAAGGCTAATAAGGCACCTGGTGCTGATAATGTCCCCCCAGAAATAATCAAAAAGAACACCAGTTGAACACCAGTTACTGAAAAACTGGCAAACTGGAGTGAATAAGTTTGTCTGGAATGAGAAAAAACCGAAAGTGAAATTGAAAATTATGCAAGATGTTCCAGAAAGGGGAGGTCTTAAACTTCCAAACCTACAGTTATATTATGAAGCAGCAGCTTTGACTTTAGCAAGTGATTGGTTTGGAAGGAAAAAGACTGGAATACTGAATATAGAAAGTTTTGATCTCGAATTTGGATGGCATGCTTACTTATTTTATGACAACAAAGTGGATAAAGTATTTAAAAGCCATATACTTAGAGACTCTTTGATGAGAGTTTGGAAGAAGCACCGATTCAAATGGGATTATAAAATACCGCTATGGCTGGATCTTGGTCATATTATGTGGAATACAAATATAATGTCACTCGGGGGGTTTTTATACAAAGAGGTTCTTTTTACAGATGCGGGCAGATGGCAGTTGAAGACATTACAGACACTGTTGGACGAAGGGATTAACTTAACTTGGTTACAATATAATCAATTACAACTGAGATGGAAAGAGGACCAAAAAAACTGGTATTATGTTGCATGAGGAAGAATTGGTTAGACATATAAAAGAGAAAGGTCCAATGCATATTAAAAGGCTTTATAATGTTTTGTTAGAAAGGGATTCAGAAACTGAATTGGTTAAAGATTGTATGATTAAGTGGGCACAAAATTTTGAGGAGCCAGTGATGTTGGAAACATGGGAAAAAATTTGGGTTCAGAATGTTAAATTTACACAGTCGCAGAATCTGAGGGAAAATTTCTATAAAATGTTTTATAGATGGCATTTAGACCCCAAAAAATTGTCGTGCATGTACCCTAATGTTCAGCCAAAATGTTGGAGATGTGATTGTTTAGATGCTACATATTATCATGTTTGGTGGACCTGTAGGAAAGTTAAGGCTTTTTGGATAAAAATTTGGTGGGTCATGCAGAATGTTTTGAAGAAAAAAATTCAATTTTCTCCACAATTGTTTTTATTGGGTATAGTTAAGGGTTTTACTTCGGGTGAAACAAAGTTGATATTGTACATGATAACAGCTGCGAGACTATTGATAGGTAAATACTGGAAGAATGAAGTTTTGCCCACGATCGAGGAATGGACTTTGAAGATGGCCAGTTTTGCAGAGATGGCGAAGATTTCAGCATATTTAAAAGACTGTTCACAAGAGACTTATGAATGGGAATGGAAAAAGTGGATAGATTATGTTCAGAACAAATATCAAACTAGGAAGTATCAAATAGCTTTTATTTGAAAATGATATATCAAGATAGAAATATTTCAATGTATTGAAAATAAAAACATTATAAGGGGGAGGGAGGGGTTCAAGTTTTATATAAGTTTTATACTAAGGTTTTTTTTTACCTGATATGAGTATATTCTGTGGAAGTCCGGGGGGAGGGGAGGGTTAGGGAGGGTTAGGGAGGTTGGGAAGTTTGGGGTGGGATGAGGGGGGGGGGAAAAGGGGTGAAAATGTAATTGTAAAACTTTTGCAATAAAAAAAAAAGAACACCAGTTGGTGGGCTCCACTTTTAGCATCTCTGTTTACATTTATAGATAAATGCATTGCAAGCAGCCATAGGTCCTCAAATACAATTAAACATTTATTTTACACAGGCAGAGGTCAATTAGTACCTGCTGCCTTAAAACTTTTTGAGGCCAAAACATTGGCGCAAATTCTTTATGGGGCACAAACAGGAATCCTTGCAAAGAAAAACTTGCTAGAAACCATACAAACCAAATTCCTGTGTGCCATCTTAGCTGCACCCAAAGGAACTTCAAATGCCCAGTTAAGAATTGAGACAGGTATGCCTCAAATTCAGGTAAGAGCCTGGAAGATGATGATCATTTATTGGCTAAAAGTGCATTTCTTTCCAGAGGGACTGTCCCCACTAGTGTTGACTGACAACTTCCCCTCCCCCTGGAAATAGGCGATAGACCACAAGCTGGGCTCTTATGGGCTCTCACCGGTATTCTTAATGTCCCTAGGCTTTGAAAAAGCAAAGCAAGTAGTAATTGATAGAATGAAGGACATGAAATTCCAAGAAGAATTAAATAAGTTGCCTCTCCACAGTAGGGACAGAATCAAACAGGGTGTGCGGGAATCAGCAAGATATCTAAATGATCTGATCTTCCCAAAACAAAGAATAGCTTTCTTCATTGCCAGATTTAATATTCTCCCCTCAGCACTTCTCCAGGGTAGGTATAAAAGAACACCAATAGCAGAATGGGTATGTATATGTGGTAAAGGAGAAGACAGCTGTTCTCTTACCATTTTTGTGCTTATTTCAACTTTTACTTTTAATCTGTCTTTTACAGTTATATTTTTGGTAGATTAGGCTATAGTTTTTTTGTGTGTGAAGACCGATGCAAAGAATGAGTTAAGCAGCTCTGCTTTCTCTCTGTTGCCTGTTACTTCCTTGCCATCTTCTCTCTTTAGTGGACCGACTGTTTTCTTGATTTTATTCTTGTTATTTATATGTTGGAAGAAACTTTTTTTTTTGTTATCTTTGACTTTTGTTGCAAGTCTTTGTTCATTCTGAGCCTTTGCTTTCCTGACTTCATCTTTGCAGATTCTGGCTGTCTGCTGATATCCTGCCTTAGTTATGTGTCCCTCTTTCCATTTTTTGTACTTGTCCTTTTTGTCTTTCAATTTGTCAGAGAGATCTTTGTACAGCCATGCTGGTTTCTTCTTGGATTTCTTGTTTTTGTTTCTCAGTGGTATTGTGGTGGTCTGGGCTTTTATGATTGTATTTTTCAGAGTTTCCCAAGATTCTTGAGTTGTTTTCCCCTTTAGGATTTTCATCCAAGGAATGATCTCAGATCATGATCTGAGCCACAGTCAGCTCCTGGTCTTGTTTTTACTAACTGTATAAGAGCTTCTCCATCTTTGGCTGCAGAGCGCAGTCAATCTGATTTCTGTGTCTGGTGATGCCTTGCGTAGAGTCGTCTCTTGGGTTGTTGGAAAAGAGTGTTTGCTATGACCATCTTATTCTCTTGACAAAATTTTATCAACCTGTGCCCTGCTCCATTTTGTATTCCAAGGCCAAACTTGCCTGTTATTCTGGTTATCTTTTGGCTTCTTACTTTAGCATTCCAATACCCCATGATGATAAGGACATCATTTTTTGGTGTTAATTCTAGAAGGTGCTGTAGGGCTTCATAGAACCGGTCAATTTCATTCTCTTCAGCATCAGTGGTTGGGACATAGACTTGGACTACTGTGATGTTGAATGGTTTGCTTTGGATTCGAACTGAGATCATTCTGTTATTTTGGGGATTGTATCCCAGTATTACTTTTCCTACTCTTTTATTGACTGTGAAAGCTACTCCATTTCTTCTGAGGGATTCTTGCCCGCAGTAGTATACCTGATCGTCCTCTGAATTAATACTACTGAATCCGCAGTAGTATACCTGATCGTCCCCATTCCTGCCCATTTTAGTTAGCTGATTCCTAAGATGTTGATGTTCAGTCTTTTCATCTCTTGTTTGACTACATCCAGCTTGCTTTGGTTCATGGATCTTACATTCCAGGTTTCTATGGAGAATAGATCTTTACAGCATTGGACTTTCCTTTCACCATCTTTTTTCCTTTTGGTACTGTCAATGGGGTTTTCATGGCAAAGATACTGGAGTTGGTTGCCATTTCCTTCTCCAGTGGATCACATTTTGTCAGAGGTCTCTGCTATGACCTGTCCATGTTGGGTGGCCCTGCACAGTGTAGCTCATATCTTCATTGAGCTACGCAAGCCCCTTCACTATGACAAGGCAGTAATCCATGAAGGGGATTTTACTCTTTAGTGGAACCCAGATCTGCTGTACTCATCTACAGTGACTGTTAGATCGTGGGCGATAAGAAGGACTAGACACACAGTAAGCTTAGATACTTTATTTGGCTCCATAACAGCAATGGCAATCCCAGCCGCAGCAGTTCCTTTTAAATGGAGCTGTCCCCGACTTCAGCCACTGACGCTTCTCCAAATTTCCTGCTCCCAGGATTCACTCCTGATTGGCTCATTCAAACTGTCACTTAATACTTAACACCCCTCCCCTCTAGATCAATGTCCACCAATCCGGTTTCCGCTATGCAATGTAATCCCGCAAGTAGGTGGGTCGCCTTGGGGCTTGACTGGACCTGCGCAGATCAGTCATTCCGGCGTTCTCGGAGTGAGAGGTCGAGTTCCACTGCTTTCCTGGAGTCGCCTCCGGAACTCTCTCGAACTCTGGCGCTGGGTTGGATTTATTCTGCTCATTTTCTTTTTCCGCTTCTCTTGGCTGTCCTCGTGGATTTTCTCCGGCATCCGGCTCCTCCTCCTGAATCCCAGATAAGTGTTCGCTGTTCCATTCCGGGTTTCAGTTTTCACTCTCTTGCACTGGTGCTTGTGGTAGGGCCTGACTTGTTGCTGTTTCTTTTTGTTTCCTTCTCTCCTGGCAGTCTCTTTGCGGCTTGCTCTCGTACCCTTCGTCTGATCTGGTCTATGTGCCTCTTCCAGTTCTGTCCGTCTTCCGTTTGGATTCTGTATGATAAAGGGCCCGTTACTTGTGTTATCTCTGCTGGCACCCAGAGGGGGTTTCCAATCAAGTTCTTGGTGTATATTTTATCTCCTGCCTGGAATTGTCGGACCTGGCTTGTAGAATTGGTTGGCTTCTCCGTGCTGTACTGCGGGTGTAGTCTGTCCAGCGGGGATCTCAACTTCCTCCCCATCAGTAGTTCTGCCAGGCTCCGGTGAGTTGTAGTGCTTGGTGTGATGTGTTGTATTGCCAGTAATTTATCTATTTTGGCTTGTATGTCCCCTGGCCCCAACCTCATCAGTGTCTCTTTCGTGGATCTTACCATTCGTTCAGCAAGTCCATTCGTAGATGGTTTTCCCAGCGCTAACAAAGCATGTCGTATTCCTTGATCAGCTAGGAACATTTCAAAAGAGTTTGCCGTGAATTGGGGCCCTTTATCAGAGACTACAAGGTCTGGTAGGCCATATGTGGCAAATAGTCTTCTCAATACCTTTATGACTGCTTCAGATGTGGTAGATGTCATGAGAGCCACCTCCAGCCATTTTGAGAATGTGTCTACGATAATCAGGAATGTATTCCCCTTGCATGGCCCTGTGAAGTCAATATGTACTCTGGACCAAGGTGCTCCCAGGCTCTCCCAGTCGTGAGTGGGGGCTGCTTTTGGGGCTGCTCTGGATTCTTGGCAGGTTGACACCCATGCTTCAATTTCTTTGTCCATCCTGGGCCACCACACATAGCTCCTAGCCAAAGCCTTCATTTTTACAATTCCTGGGTGTCCTTCGTGTAGCAGCTTCAGGGTATCCTGTCTCAGTGTCTCTGGTACAACGACCCTGTCTCCCCACAGCACACAACCCCTCAGTCCCGAGAGTTCGTTCTGTCTCGTTTTGAATGGCTGGAATTCCGGATCCACGCCTTTCTCCAGCCATCCTTTCCAGATCCAATTTAAAACCCACACCAGTGTTTTGTCTCTGGTGGTGGCTCTCGTGATTTCTGCTGCCGATATCCGGGTCTCCTCCATGGTCTCAATGAGGAGTGTGGTCATTGCTGGAGCTGGATCTTCTCCTGTTTCCGGAAGTGGGCATCTGCTGAGCGTGTCTGCATGGTCAATGGTCTTTCTGGGTTTGTGTTAGAGTGTGTAGTTATAGGCTGCTAAGAATTCTATCCACCTGAGCATTCGGGGTGGCAGGATGGGGGGTGTGGGTCTGTCCCCTGCTATGATGCCTAGTAGCAGTTTGTGGTTGGTTATGAATTTGAATTTCCAACCGTAGAGGTATTCATGAAATTTTTTTATTCCAGCTACTGCAGCCAATGCTTCTTTGTCCAATTGGCTGTAGTTTCATTCTGGTTTTGATGGAGTTCGGGAGAAAAATGCGATGGGGGCTTCTTTTCCATTTGGCATGGTGTGACTCAATATAGCTCAAATGCCGAAAGGGGACTCATCACACATTAGTCTTATAGGCAATGTCCCACTGTATTGCACTAGTATTCTGTCCGAAGTTAGTAGTCTTTTGTTGTCTTCGAATACCTTCTTTTCTTTCTCCCCCCATCTCCATTCTGCCGTTCTGTCCAGTAGCCGGTGGAGCGGTTCAGCAGTAGTAGCTTTCTGCGGCAGGAATATATTATAAAAATTAAGCAAACCCAAAAATGCCTGCAGTTCCGTCTTATTCTTGGGTGTAGGTGCCTCTTTGATGGCTCTCAGCTTTCCCGGTGTGGGCCTGATTCCCGACCCGTCAATTAAGTACCCCAGGAATTCAACCTGCTTTTCTGCTAGGTGGCACTTGTTTCTTTTCACTTTAAGCCCCACCTTCTGAAATCTTGCCAGTATCTCCCATAATCTCTGCTTCAATTGGGGTAGATCCCTTGCTGATATGAGGACATCGTCGAAGTAAGGGACAACTCCGTCGATTCCTTGCAGAAGCCGTTCCATCAGGCTCTGGAACAGTCCGGGTGCTACGCTCAACCTGAATTGCAATCTTTTGCACTTAAATGCCCTCCTGTGAGTGACGATCGTTTGGGCTTCGGCAGTGGCCTCGTCTACTGGAAGCTGTTGGTACACCTGTGCTAGGTCCAGTTTCGCAAAGATCTTTCCCCGTCCCAACGAATGCAGCAGATGCTGCACCACTGGCACGGGGTACGCGCTTTGCTGGAGCGCCTTGTTAATGGTACTTTTGTAGTCCCCGCACAAGTGTACTGACCCATCTAGCTTGATGGGTGTCACTATTGGGGTTTCCCATCTTGCGTGATCTGTAGGTTCTAAGACTCCCTGAGCAACCAGCTTGTCTAACTGCTCATCTATCTTAGGCCTTAGAGCAAATGGGACCCTTTGGGGCTTTATCCGGACAGGGGCTACCTAGGGGTCTAGGTTAAATGTAATTGGGGACCCCTTGTACTTGCCTAGCTCGCCATTGAAAACCTCTGCAAACTCCTTCATCAGGTCTTCCTCCCAGCTGTCGTCTCTGATGTGGTCGATGCCGGTAATTGCAAGTCCAAGAGGTTCGAACCACTCCATACCCAATAGGCTGGGTCTGTCTTTGTCCACTATTGTGAGAGGCAACTTGGCTTTAAAGTTCTTGTAAGCAATGTTGAACATGCCAGTGCCCACTACAGGAATTTGATGCCCCTGGTAGTCGATGAGTGTTAGACATTGTTGTTTGAGATCGCGGCTGGTGATGTGCGGGATTAGCTTCTTCATCGTTGTCCAGAATACCATGGATAGGCAGGACCCCGAGTCAACCTTCATCTTGCAGGGTCTCCCTTCTATGAGGATGGTCGCCGCCATCTTGTTTTCTCTTCCCATGCTGGCATGGCCCACCACGATGGTCTGGTGGGTCTCCCCTCAGTCTGCTCTGTGGTCCTCGCTCCTCTGACCTCGTCCAAACACCTTTCTTCCTCCGGACTGGAATTTCTTGTTACTGGTTGGCGAACAGGGTGGTCGGTTTCTTCTGGAAGCTGGCTGGGATGCCCTGCAGGCTCTTGCTATGTGCCCCTTCCGCTCACATCTCTAGCATATAGCATTGCGGAACCTGCATTCGGATCGTGGGTGGTTGCCTTCGCATCCTGAGCACCAGATTTCTTTCCTTCCTTTCCCTTGTGGCTTCTCCCTACACTCGGATCGTAGGTGATGGACCTCATCTTCCTCTTCTTCTTCCTCCGATTCTGTCTCCACTTCCTCATAATGCACTGAGGCTTCATATTTTATTGATGGCCCGTTTTTCATCTTTTTCATAGCCGCCGCAGATTTCTGGGATGCTTCGGTTGCTGATGCCTCTTCCAAAGCCTCCTTGAATGTGATCTGTGGCCTGGCTAGCAACCTGTTTTGCAGTGTGAGATCTCTCAGTCCCAGTGCTAAACGGTCCCTCCTGGCTTCCTCCTGGCTCACAAAGTCGCATGCGGCGGCTATCTCCCTTATGGTCACCACGAACTCGCTGATCGTCTTACCCTCCTTCTGGTCCTTCCGATAAAATTCATGCCCTTCTTACCAGAGAGGACACTTGTGGCGCGTAGTGTGCCTTTAGGATGTCTTGCAGGGTTGGCCAAGTCATTGTTCTTAGGTCAGCGGGGGGGGCGAGCGCTTTGGCCATCTTGAATACTGTCGGCCCGCAATGTGTGAGGAAAAGGGCTCTTTTCCTCTGCTCCGATACGCTTAATAGATCATTCGCCTCCATGAACATATAGAATCACTCCATGTATGCTTCCCAATCTTCTCCGGCTGGGTTGAAAGGAGCGGGTGGACTGATGGCAGACATATCTGTAGCTGATGA
This sequence comes from Arizona elegans, assembly GCA_022577455.1. Taxonomy (NCBI): domain Eukaryota; kingdom Metazoa; phylum Chordata; class Lepidosauria; order Squamata; family Colubridae; genus Arizona; species Arizona elegans. The sequence continues at coordinate 27,735,845 of JAKOOJ010000007.1, read as the reverse complement.
TCTAACCGGTACGGTGTCGTCGATCTGGTGGCTGTTGATTGCTTTTGGAGTTCGATGGTTCGTCTTTGTCCTTCAGGATCCCACCTTCATCGCCAGTGTTAGATCGTGGGTGATAAGAAGGACTGGACACACAGTAAGCTTAGATACTGTATTTGGCTCTGTAACAGCAATGGCAATCCCAGCCGCAGCAGCTCCTTTTAAATGGAGCTGTCCCCGGCTTCAGCCACTGATGCTTCTCCGAATTTCCCACTCTCAGGATTCACTCCTGATTGGCTCATTCAAATTGTCACTTAATACTTAACAGTGACCAGTGCATATTTTGCTCCTCCCAAGCTGGCTTGCATTTGCCCAACCAAATCTGCATGTACCAACTCTAGAGCTTTTGTTACTGCCTTGTGCTACTCTTGCTTACTGGGAAAGGCTTGGACTTTGTTGATTTACATACTACATAGTCCAACTATGCCCTACACCCTTTCAAGTTTCATCCTTCTCCAAACTGTTGCATCTTTTGCAACACTCTGAAGTGTTGCCAAGCTTTCTATTCAAGAGATGAATGCACAAATCATGTTGTGCCACATTTCCAAATGTTTGGGCACATTGAACCTTTTGTCCCTGAAACACATATTTATGTGCTTTATGCCTTCTGCACATACACTCCCATTTCTTTTTTATGAGACATCTCACATTTACAAATGTGTTCTCAAAACCTTGTTTGTCTAGACTGGAGACACTCAATAAATTATGCTCCATTTCAGGCACACATAATATGTTATTAAACTTTTCCCCTGGACATGGAATCAGCACACTGCCTTTTCCAATGAGTTTAGCCTTCTGGCCATTTATTTATTTATTTATTATTTTATTAATTCAATTTGTATGCCGCTCCTCAGACTCAGGCCAAGGCTACTGCATCTCATCCAGCTGGATCCATTCTGAAAAACAATTTAGAATTATTAACAATTGTTTGACTTGTCCCACTGTCTATTACCATTTGTCTCTGCTATTACAATAGCTAATTTTTGCAACAGCAGCTTGTCATTCTGTTGTTTTTCCTTCCTTGTAAAGTCTTTCTTTAAATGAGTCTTATGACCACAGATGTGTCAGATCCCTAAAAGTGATACTGCCATTCAAGTGAAGGAAGGGGGGACTTGGATTCGATTTACTAGCATGGCCTGTGTCATCAGATATTTTACAACCTATATCCTGGTGCCAAGGAAGCCTGAGATTCCCTTTACCTGCAGGAATTTATATGATAGCCATGTGGGTTGTCTCACTTTAAAGGGAAGTGGTGGGAATGCATGTTTGTTCGGGTTCTCAAAGGAAATAGTAAAGAAAACATCTTCACACTTGTGTATTGGCTGAAATCTGCATTCTGACCTAAAGGGAGGGGTCTCTACCACTTTAATCCTACTGCTTTGCCTAAGGGCATTCAGATTGTGCTTTAGCTGGATGGTTTTCACTTCTGCTTAATAAAAGAATCCTTTTGAACAACTATGTTTCAAGAGTTCGTACTTTCTTAAGTTGGAAGGAGAGGCGATCCTTACAGAAAGCACAATCTGCAAAACGGTCAACCCAGAGAAGCAATCTTTGCTCTACTGAGGGGACCTTGCAAACCATGTCTGAACAAAGCAGAGAGCTGGGAGAAACCGATTGCTGGGGAGAGACAGCAACCGCCACCCAGTCGGATGCCTGTCTCGTGCAACCCATCGGAGAGGATGAGGTAACCCTGGAGAATCCTGAAAAGCCCTGCTGGTCAATTGGCATTGGGAAGAAAGATGGCTGGGATGAGAGAACCAGAAGAGTCACCCTCAACCGTGGCAACCGAAAACTGGGGTGGAAACTGGAACTAGAAGCCCTTACTGACCAGTGGGGGCTGACTGAAGCACCCTTGAGGGAGGACTATCTGAAGAGGCATATAACCCAATTGGTGATGGAGACTTTGGAAAATCTTAACATCCGAAGGGAGCCAGGACAACAACCAAAGAGCACTGAAAGGGCAGCAGTCATGGATGATGCCAGGGGAGGCACTCCCCTCCTGGAGGCTGCCTATCAAGCAGATGGTGCAGCAGCTGCGGGAGAAGACCCAGCAAACCCTCCCCCCCAGGAAGCACGCACACCGGCGCCCATTCCCAACCAACCCCGGGCTCCTCAACTGGAAAGAGAAACTCCCCCCCTTGGGGTGAAGTTTGATGGGAATCCGCAACAATTAGGATTCTTTGTGGCACATGTGCTCACCTACATGCAAGAGTATGGGCGTGATTTCCAAACCCAAGGCTCCCGAGTGCGAGTTGTGACCCTAGTCCTAGAGGGTGCCGCAGCCAGATGGATGGTGACCCTACATAATGCCAACGCACCAGAACTGCGGAATTTCGACCATTTCATGATGGCCCTGCGATGTCGGTTCGAGGACCCACTGGCAGATCGCAAAGCATGTGACCGCATTAAGGTGGTGAGGCAGAGGCGACGGCCAGTAGCAGAGTATACTGAAGAATTCCGGGACCTCGCGTGTCGTGTGCACTGGCCAGAAGATATTTTGGTGAGCTGTTTCAAGGACGGACTGAGTGATGATCTATACAATGCCTGCGTGGCCCAAGGGGCACTGAATGACCTACATGAATGGTATGTCACCGCCGAAGAAGCTGAGATCGATATGGCCAGAAACCAGTATCGAGCGGGGCGAGCATGGAAGAAATCCTCACCCCAATGGAAGCAAGAGCCCCACAAACCACAAACCACATTCTCCCCGAGATCTTCAGCCTGTTTCAAGTGTGGAAAAGAAGGGCACCGAGCTGCAGAGTGTCATTCGCAAACACCCGCCCGGAACCACCCACCGGGGGAGGGTCCTGGAAAACCGGGTCGGCGTGGGAAGGAGACTGCCCTGAGGAGCAGGGAGACTGTAGAAGTCCCATCCCCTCCCCTCTTTGGGGAAGAAACCCTGGCATCTGAACAGGAGGAATCACACTCGTTTGGAAGCGATCCAGATGATGAGCCACTGGTAAGCAAACCAATTAAACTGCTTACCCTCCCCTTAAGACTATTTATCCCAAACCAGGACAGGGAGATAAGTATCCCCACTCTAGTGGATTCGGGGTGCACCCGTTGTTTGATCAGCCCAACCTTAGTAGGGAAATTAGGGATTAAAATAAGAAAGCTGAAAACCCCCATTGCTTTCTGCCAACTAGATGGGTCAATAGCAGGAGGGGAGCCAGCTTCTCTGGCCACCGTGCCTCTACATATAGGCATTGGAAGCCACGAGGAAAGGCTTACCTTTATAGTGGCACCTGGCATGGAATGGCCGTTGGTTCTGGCCTTGCGTGGCTAAAAAGATGGAACCCACAAATCAATTGGAAACAAGGCATCATAAAATTTCAGAGGAAGGTGACTTTTGCTGAGTGTCCACATAAAGGACTTGAGGGGGCAGAGAATTGAGAAACAGCCATGCCTGATCATGCCATACCAACTGAGGGCATACCCATAGAATACAAGGATTTAGCTGAGGTTTTTAGCGAAAAAGCCTCAGATGAGCTCCCCACCCCACCCCACCGTGCCACTGATTGTGCAATAGAAATCTTACCCAGCACGAAACTCCCTAAACCCAAGATGTACAGCATGTCACCGAGGGAGTTGGAAGAGCTGAGAACATTCATTGAGAAAAACCTAGCAAGGGGTTTCATCGAGCCAGCCCGACCAAAAATTACAGCCCCAGTGTTGTTTAGAGAGAAAAAAGATGGTTCAAAACGCTTATGTGTTGACTATCGAAACCTTAATACTATCAGTGTGCAGAACGTGTATCCTCTCCCCCTTATAAAAGATATGTTAGCACACCTCGCTAAAGGGAAAAAATTTTCAAAACTGGACTTAAGGAAGGCTTACTACTGTGTCAGAATTAAGGAAGGGGATGAGTGGAAAATGGCATTTAACACCCCCCTCAGCTGCTATCAATTCAAGGTGCTCCCCTTTGGGTTACAAGGCGCCCCTGCAGTGTTTATGCAGTTAATAAATGAAGTGCTGCATCAGCATTTATATAAGGGGGTTCTGGTCTATTTGGACGACATTTTAATCTATACCGAGACCAAAGCAGAACATGTAAAACTAGTCAGGGCAGTTTTAAACAAACTCCACGCTGCCAAACTTTATGCCAAACTTTCCAAATGTGAATTCCATCAAGAGAAGATTGACTATTTGGGATACCGCATTTCACACCAGGGGGTTGAGATGGATCCTCTAAAAGTGCAGGCTGTACTTGATTGGGACCCTCCACGCACACGTAAACAGTTACAGAGTTTCCTGGGGTTTGCCAACTTTTACCGCCAGTTTATCCCTGCGTTCGCTCAGATTGCCCTCCCCAGCACCAAGCTCTTAAAAACAAAGGGGGAGGACAACCCTAAACCAAAGCAACCATTGAACTGGACTATGGAATGCCAGGCAGCATTTGAAAAACTTAAACAGCTGTTCTCAGCAGAACCAATTCTACAACACCCCGACACGGAGAAACCATTTGTCATACAAGCAGATGCCAGCGATGTGGCAATAGGAGCGGTCCTGCTTCAGAAGAATGAGCAAGACTAACTACAACCCTGCGCTTACACATCCAAAAAGTTGAATGAGACTGAGCAAAGGTGGGCTATTTGGGAGAAAGAGGCGTATGCAGTTTGTTGGGCATTGTTAACCTGGTGGCACTTCCTAGAAGGCAGTAAGACCCTTTTTGAAGTCTGGACTGATCATAAAAATCTAGAAGCCCTAAAGACCCCAAGGAAACTCTCCCCAAAACAAGTACGATGGGCTCAGTACTTTAAACGGTTTGATTTTACTCTAAAATAACTCCCGGGGGGGAAAAACTTTCTGGCGGATGCGCTATCCAGAAAACCGCAATACATTTGTGCAAGGTCAGACGTAATCAAACCTATAGTACAAAACAGTCAACTAGCCGCTAAAGTAGTCACCAGATCCCAGGAAAAACAAGAAACAGTGACAGACAATGACATCACCCAAAATTGTAAACAAGCATTGGCCACTGATGAATGGTTTTTGAACAACAAATCCAGCTGTCTGATGAAAGAAGACTTGGCTTGGGTGGGGGGGAAGTTGTTTGTCCCTGCAAGCCAAAGACTATGCTTAATGGTACGGTGCCATGACTCCAAATTAGCTGGACATTTTGGGTTTGTGAAAACTTTACACCTGATTAAAAGACAATTTTGGTGGCCATCACTAAAAAATGACATAAAAAGCTATGTAGCTAGCTGCCCCATTTGTGCAGCAGCAAAAAGACGCCAGGGGAAATCCCCAGGTCTATTGCAGAAGGTAGCTGAACCTGCAGCGCCTTGGAGAGAGATCGCTATGGATTTCATCGTGGAATTGCCAAACAGTGAGGGAAATACTGTTATTTGGGTTGTGACAGACCTATTTTCAAAACAGGCACATTTTATACCCTGCCAAAAGATCCCAACTGCTAAAAGTTTAGCCAAATTATTCCTAATACACATTTATCGACTTCATGGGGCTCCACAAAGGATCATCTCCGACAGAGGGGCTCAATTCACCTCCAACTTTTGGAGGGCGTTTTTGGGCTTACTTGGTACTGGCCAGGGGTTGAGCACATCTTTTCATCCATGTACTAATGGTAATTCTGAAATTTTGAACTCGGTACTAGAACAATATTTAAGATGTTTCATTAATTTTCAACAGGATAACTGGACCGAACTTTTGCCTTTTGCTGAAGTTGCGTTTAATAATGCTGTACATTCAAGCACTGGTTTTACCCCTTTTAGAGTAGCAACAGGCCAGGATTTCAGCCCCATGCCTGAACTACCCACAGAAGAACCCACCATCCCCTCACTTAAGGAGTGGATGGATAATTTGCAAAACATGTGGCTAGTGGTTAGATTAGCATTACAGGAAGCTAGAGAAGCTTTTAAGATTCAAGCTGACAAGAAAAGGATGGAACCCAAACCTTTTCATATTGGAGACAGAGTATACTTATCTACAAAATTCTTGAAATCATTACAACCATCAAAGAAACTAGGGCCAAAGTTCATTGGATCTTTCCCCATCACTAGAATCATCAATCCAGTAGCAGTTGAACTACTTCTTCCAAAGACACTCAGGCAGATCCACCCAGTATTCCATATCAGTTTACTCAAACGAGAAGTAATCTCACCCCTCAGACCACCTGCATCTACACCACCTGTTCCCATCGTGATTGAAGGTGAACAACATTTTGAAATCAAGGAAATCCTTGATTCTAGGATCCACAGAGGGAAAGTCCAATACTTAGTTGCTTGGAAACATTTACCATCAGCACACAATGAGTGGGTTGCTAAACACCACGTTAGGGCTCCAATCTTACTGAGAAAATTTCACTCCCAATACCCTAACAAACCTTGTTGATCTACTATCATGAAAATTTGAAATCTTGTGTATATTTGGGTTTTGTTGTTTTTTTTTTTGGTTTTTTTTACAGGTGGACCCTTTTGTTTTCTAAGGAGGGTAGCATGTCAGATCCCTAAAAGTGATACTGCCATTCAAGTGAAGGAAGGGGGGACTTGGATTCGATTTACTAGCACGGCCTGTGTCATCAGATATTTTACAACCTATATCCTGGCGCTAAGGAAGCCTGAGATTCCCTTTACCTGCAGGAATTTATATGATAGCCATGTGGGTTGTCTCACTTTAAAGGGAAGTGGTGGGAATGCATGTTTGTTCGGGTTCTCAAAGGAAATAGTAAAGAAAACATCTTCACACTTGTGTATTGGCTGAAATCTGCATTCTGACCTAAAGAGAGGGGTCTCTACCACTTTAATCCTACTGCTTTGCCTAAGGGCATTCAGATTGTGCTTTAGCTGGATGGTTTTCACTTCTGCTTAATAAAAGAATCCTTTTGAACAACTACGTTTCAAGAGTTCATACTTTCTTAAGTTGGAAGGAGAGGCGATCCTTACAAGATGAAAAACCACCGTTCTGTCTTCTTTTCTGTTTCTTTCTTCATAGAAAAACTTTGCTGGGCTATAATCTGGTCTCTTCTGTTACTCTGGTCTCTGCAGACATCCTGTCTGTTGCCTTAGAATATAATCTGATCTCTTCTGTTGCTCTTCTCTCTCTGCTCCTTGGGGCCCCACCTCAGGAATTTCTCCTTGTGGCTTCTTCTAAAATGGCGTTTTTGTTCTTCAGAAATCAAACAGACTTTAAGGGCTTCCATTCGTAATTCCTATTCTGGTTTGCATTAAAAAAAATGGCTGAAACAATATTCCATGTTTCATCAAGACTATTTAACAACAGCACTTTCTGAGATTCAGGAATCTGCATTCCACGCTGTTCTAACTCAATAAACAGAGTCTGTATGTGCAGCAAATGCTTCTCTACACTCTTTTGTGGTAGCAGCAGAGCTCTGTACAATTGTCTCGATAATTGCACAATATTGCATGCTGACGCACTCACATGCACACTTCTCAATTTTAGCCAAACTTCCTTTGCAGTTTTTAAATCAGCTACATTCAAGAATTGTTCATCTTCTAAAGATGATGTAGGCCAGTGCCTTATCATGCTGCCTTTGATCTGCAGCTGCTAATGGTGCCTGGGGTGGATTAATAACAATATCCCAGAGCTCCTTAGCCTTAAGGAAGCATTCCATTTTTGCAGCCCAAATTAATATAATTCTTCTGTCCCAATCGAGGCAGAGAGCTCTCCTTCAAATCTACAGCCATCCTGCAAGCCTTCTCAGCCTTTTCCTTATAAAAGACAGGCTGTCCTTCAGCTTGATTACAGTTCAGTCTTACTGGCTGGGCCCATAACCTGTCAGAGTCTGTAGCTATCCAGCCAGCACACGAGTAAATAATTCAGCAGGATTCATTTATAGAAGAAACTTCTTTATATACAATAATATAAAACATGATGCATGTATACAATACCCATGCAGCTCTTGCAACGTGGTATAGAGAAGAAGTAGCAAGGACAAGGACAAGAAGTAGAAGCAAGGACAAAACTAGAAGCAAGCAAGCAAAGACAAACAAACTCTTATATACACAGAACAGTTAAGCTAAGCCATGCCCAGACTCCGAGCTGTCTGACATGGCTCACAACAAATCATGTGTCTCAGTCACCAAACAGTTCCCATTGGTTGACTTGTTGTTATAGCTATTCCAGTTCATAAATTCTTATACACTGATAAAGCCCCATAGCAGCTGGGGACTTTACATGTCTTTAATCTCCACATTATGGAATAGAGACTATTTGTGCCACTATCCTGTCAGAGCTGAAGAAGCTTCTTGGATGAGAAGTTAAACATCTTCAAAGGAAAAAAACATGAAGTCCAGTTGCCTCCAGATTAAGCACTTTTGGGACAACCATGACCTGGATGACTGAGAATTTCTACAGACTTCTAGGTGATGCTACATTCTAAGTTTTATAGCAGGTTCACCCGATAAGGAACTATTCCTCTCCAGGAATAGTTGACCTCTCCAGTCAGATCTGTCTCACTACTTCCAACTTAACCCCAACAGCCTTCTACTTTGTTTGTGAAATAATTCCACAATAACAATATGAAATTCTACCATATGATTGTTGAAGTACTCAGCAGTTCTGTATGAATGATGAAACAAGCTTCAATACATCACAGAAATCTTCAGTATCCTGAACTTCCCACTTTTTCTTTCCTTTCCCATTTCTATTAGAGTAGAATGCAGTACAGGTATTGCTTGATTTACAACCATAATTGAGCCCAAAATTACAGTAGTAAGACATGCCAGTCATTAAGTGAGTCATCATATGACCAACCTGATTTTATGACACTTTTTGTGACAGTTGTTAAGTGAATCACCATGGTTGTTAACTGAATCTATTGTCCACAATGGGTGTTTTTTAGCTGAAATCGGAAGTAAATGCTGGTTTCCAGCAAAAAATAGAAATCACTTTCATGTAACCATGAGATTCTGAAAATGGCTGTAAATCAGGCCAGTTGCCAAGTGACCAAATTGTGATGACATGAACATGGCAGGGGGGAGAGGGAGCCTTTGGAATTTCTAATCTGTGCTGTAACAAGGATTACTTGTTCTTAATGCTTAGCAAATTTAGATGGTAAACTTATCACTATTTTACTGAGTTGTAGTGAAAAGAGAATGGAATGGAATGGGAATGCGAATGGACCTTGGAGGTCTTCTAGTCCAGCCTCCTGCTGAAGCAGAACTATACTATTTCAGATAAGTGGCTGTCTAGTCTCTTCTGAAAAATCTCCCATGATGGAGTGGCCACAATTTCTTTTTTTATTTTTAAATATACATCAATATCAATACATGAACAGTACAGTCCCTGGGTATAATTCATTTTGATACAAATATCAATAATGATAATCATAATAATTTTATATTAATCAAATTTATATAATCCTACTATTAATATACATGGCTTTTTAAAGTAATTATTCAATATTTCAATATTCCATTTTAATGCCAATAATGTTGTAAGCATACATGGTAATACCATCTTTCCCCCTCTAATCTTTTCCATCAAATTATTACTTATATTCTATTATATAAAAGGAGAAAAAAACTCTATCTGCTAATATTCCCCCTATTATTTCTACCTCTATTCTAACTTCTCATCAGCTCACTATTGCTAATCCGAATATTAATACACATATTTATATAAGGCATAGCCCTTCATTATTTGGTTATTCAAAGTCACAATACACCATTCAAGTACCAGTCTTACAATTATTTAAACATATCTCATAGTATCCTTTTTCAACTTCCAATCTTTCCCTCTATTGCTTCATATAAAGGTGTGTATTCTTATTTCTACCTCTTCAAATTTCTAATCAGGCCATCATATTAGAAAAAAATACCTATATATAATAATTACTTTCTATCCATCATCTCTCACCCATTTTAATGCTTCAATTCTTATTTGTTTTTTGCCTTGCCTCCCATACTCCTCTCTTGGATCTTTATCTCTATCAACATCTGCATCTTCACCATTCAGACTGAATATTTCTCCCATCTCTATCCTCCTAAGCTGCCAGGTCTCCAGAATATCCACCCAAGCCCCTATCTCCCTTTCAAAAGTATCTTCCTGGTTCCATGTTCTGACCTAGGCTTCCTGAGATAGTAAAAAGCACATGGTAAGTCCCAAGAACCTTTTTTTTATTTCAACAGCTGTGAATTCTGTTCATTCACAGTCCGTAATGAGTCACAAATAGTTTGTAAAGAGTCCAACAAAAGTTTCCCACAGTCCTTCAGGATAAGGCTGATAAGCACCTACCTTTATCTCCCTTGACACACTGCCAAAGACTTAATTGGCAATTAACTTTGCAAGGCCACACGGAGCACAGAGTCAAAATGGAGCTTCAGAATTTAAACCGACCAGAACGAACAACATTGCTTCCTGCAAAGGCTCTCGTTCCTTTGCTCCTCCTTTATGTCTTATGGGAGGCGTCAATCATCTCCAAGCCCTACTCTCGAGTCATCCCTTTTGTCTTAACTGTTCTTGCCTTCTGGCAGCTCTATGCATGCGTGCACTGGAAACAGGCTCGCCCTATTCCTCTGCCTCGCTGATGTCCAACTCTAGAGGCTCCGGAGTCAGCACATATCTCCAAGATGGCCCTGGCCCCTTCTCTGCCTCCAATGCAAAACCCTTGTCCAAGCCTTCCCCAGACTTCAGGACTGGTCCATGTTCCTCCCCACCCTCCTCACTGTCTGACTCTGCTGCCAGCTCCGCAGGCTGCTGGCGGACCACAACATTCCATTTTTAAATCTCTTAAAGTGCTTTTCCCTTGGTTTATTTCATCAGTCATTATTATCTTTGTCATCTTCTTCCTATCTTCTTCCCATCTTCTTGCTTTGTTTGCTGGTTTGTCAGTTCTCTCTTTTCTTACATTCTTTCTACTATCTCCTCTCTTTCCTGGACTCTTTCATCTTCATTCATCATCAGTTGTAGCATATTTTCTATTTTCCCATATATGCCTTGCATTAGGTACTTTATCTCTCTGTGATTCTTTTCCATAGTGCCCCTAACACTTTGAAACATCAATGCCATTTCTCTTGAAATCTCACTCCTTTCCCCCTGATGAAGCATCTTGTCTTAATTTAATAAGATCTGCTCTTACTCAAGTCCAAAAGCAATATATTCCAGTCCAATGTTACTACTCAGAAAGTTCAGTAATCACAGTCTTTTACATTTCAGAATTATTAATCAATTCCATTTAAGTAGTCCAGGAAGCTTCAGCAAGTCAAAAGTCACTTCGCTTTACTTAAAAGATTCTTAATAGAGTCTCCAGTAATAATAAAGTAACTAGTTATAGAACAGTAAATGTCATCACAATCCTCCAGATGAATATCATTTATTTCTCTCATCAAAATTTTTTCTAAACTTGTAGGGGTCTGGTGTATTCTATTCACCAGTAGATGGCGACCTCAGCTTAGGTTTCAGCGTTATTTCAAGTCATATGATTAATCCAAATTTAATTCAGTTTATGGAAGCAAAGTCAACTATTCAAGTAAATTCAAGTAAATAGTCCAGCATTTTTAATGCCTTTCCAAAACAATGCCTGCCCAATTTAAAAGTCCAATTTTCTATGTTTTAAAAGGTCCTTATCTTTTATCCCCTTAGTTCCTTTCTTTTGGGTCTAGGATTTTTCTCTCTCGCTGCTTTAAAAAATAGTTCTAAGAATCTATTTTCCTGGATTTTTCTCTTTCTTTTTTTCTTTAAAGTTAGTCTAAATAAAGAGGAATCTTCCCACCCAGCTCCAATCACTGTTCATCTTCACTGCTCCTGCATGTTTCTTTGTTGCCTCGGCTACATGATGGCTGTCTCTTCTCCTTGTCGAGGGAGAGGGAAGAAACCCTGAGTCCAGCAAAAAAGTTGCTGCTTCCTCCAAACTACAGGGCGCCCCTCTTTTCTTCACCATCCCTACAGGATGGCTTTAGCTCCTTTCGGAGCCCTCCAACAGGAAGAACTCGGCATGGGAGTGCAGAGACCCGCTCCTCACGTCCGATACTACTGTGACATCAGCCAGAAGTCTGACATCAGCTGGCAATCTTGCATCCATGATTTCTGAAGGCAAGCTATTCCACTGGTTAATTGTCCTCATGTTAGGAAATTTCTCCTTAATTCTAGGTTGCTTCTCTCTTTGGTTAGTTTCCAACCATAGTTTCTTGTCCTGCCCTCTGGTGCTTTGGAGAATAATTTGACTCCCTCTTCTTTGTGGCAGCCCCTCAAATACTGGACATACTGCTATTATGTCACCCCTAATTCTTTTTTTTTAGACTAGCCAAACTCAAATCTTGCAACTATTCTTCATAAGTTTTAGTCTATAGCAGTGGTGAAATGTAAAATTTGTTACTACCAGTTCTGTGGGAGTGGCTTGGTGGGGGGGGGGTAATGTGATTGGGTGGGCATGGCCAACTTTTTTATAAAAAAACTATTAAAAGCATTTTTTTACAACCTCTTCAGCTGAAGAGGTTGTAAAAAAATGCTTTTAAAAGCCTCTGATGATCAGGCAACTCAGCTGGGATCGTCAGAGGCTTTTAAAAGCTTTTTTTTTCTACAACTTCTTCGGCCAAAGAGGTTGTAGGAAAAATGCTTTTAAAAGCCTCTGACGATCCCAGCTGAGCTGCACGATCATCAGAGGCTTTTTAAAAAAACTTTTAAAATCATTTTTTCGTCCAAAGAGGTTGTAGGAAAAAATGCTTTTAAAATTTAGAAAAACAGCCTCTGATGATCCATGTGAGGGGTGCGCAGGAATTTTTGCTTCCAGTTCTCCGAACTACCCACTGCCATTACTGGGCGATCCGGTCCGAACCAGGAGCATTTCACCCCTGGTCTCCAGGCCTTTCATCATCTTAGTTGCTCTTCTCTGAACTTTTTCCAAAGTCTCAACATCTTATTTGTAGTGTGGTGACCAAAATTGGTTGCAATATTCCAGGTGTGTTCTTACTAGGGTTTTATAAAGTGGTACTAATACTTCATGTGATCTTGATTCTATGCCTCTGTTTATACAACCCAGGATTGTATTAGCTTTTTTGGCTGCTGCTGCACACTGCTGGCTCATATTCAAGTGATCATCCACTAGGACTCCAAGGTCCCTTTCACAGTTAACTGTTTTTGAACCAATTCTTGCCTAATCTGTATTTATACCTTTGATTTTTCCTGCCTAATTGTAAAACATTGCTTTTCCCCACATTAAAATTCATTTTGTTGGATAGAGCCCATTGTTCAAGTTTGTCAAGATCTTTTTGAATTCTGAACTTGTCTTCTGGGATGTTGGCTGGTGCTGACAGTTTAGTGTCATCTGCAAATTTGATAATTTCCCTTTCTATTACCTCATCTAAGTCATTTATGAAGTCAATTATAATAAATTATTCACTTTATTAAGTAATTATTAGTGGGGAAGCAGAGGCATCAGGCCTGCTCCACCCCCTCAGCAAGCTGGGCCTGGAGGAGCACTGAGAGTTTTGGGCGAGCGCTGAAGGGTCAGAAGACATGCTCCAATGTCACCCCAATATGTGTTTCCAGCACGTGCTCCTCTGTCCCAAAGTAGGATTGAGTGGGGGGAAGGGGGAAGGATAAGAGGGAAGGAGAAATGTGGCTGGCTTTCCTTTGGCGGTAGGCCGAGGGGAAAACACAATATCCCCTCCATGGCCTGCCCTCTGCTCTCTCAGCACCTTCTGCAGCACAGCAAAAATGTGCTTCCCAATGGGGGAGACTGGATCCCCACCTCCTCCTGGAGCCCGTTCCCTGCCAACTCACCCCTGGCAGCTCTCTCTCTCGGGGCGGAGAGCAAACCCAGAAGTAGCCACCTGCCATTTCCCTCCAGTCAGGCAGTGAGAGAGAGAGAGGGAGAGAGAGAGGGAGACAGATTCGGCTTGATTCAGACCTCGCCAAAGAGGGTCACCCATCATCCAGTCTCCTTTTCTCTGTCTCTCTTGTTCCTGCATCTCTCTTTCTCTCTTGCTCCCTGTCTCTTCTCACTCTCTCGGAAAGCCCTGTGTGCTCCCCTTGGGGCTGTTGCTACCCATTTTTCTTTCTTCCTTTTGGAAATCAGCTCGGCTGTGGCAGGGCTGGGAGGGTGCGCACAAGAGGAGAAGGAGGGAAGCCTCCACTGCGGGTTTGCTCATTCCTCAGCTAGCCAAGATTTCCAAAAGGAAAAAAGAAAAATGGGTAGTGAAAAGCCCCAAGGAGAGCACGCAGGGCTTTCCGAAAGAGTGAAAAGAGACAGGGAGCAAGAGAGAGAGAGAGAGAGAGATAAACACACACACACACACACACACACACACACAGAGAGAGAGAGAGAGAGATAGCGAGAGACATAGAGAAGGGAGAAAGAAAAAGAAAGAAGAGAGAGAGATGAGGGAGAGGAGGAAGAGAGAGAGAGACAGAGACAGAGAAAAAGAGAAAGATGAGAGAGACACACAGAGAAATGAGAAGAGATGAGAGGGAGATAGACAGGGAGAAAGAGATGAGAGCGAGGGAGGGAGAGAGATGAGAGAGTGAGGGAGACAGAGAGTGGGTGATACCTATTTCCCATAGAAAAGAAAACACAGGGAGCCACAAACCTGGGTAGGCATAGCTGGGGGGTCGTCACGTGACTTTGTGGGAGTGAGTGACATCGAGTTGGCCACGCCTACCCAGGTTTTGTGTCCCCAAGGTGTTTTGTTTTCTGTGGGAAACGGGCCCTAGTAGCTCTTTGAATGTTTAAGGTTGCAGACTCCTACTATAGACTATCAAACCAAACAGAGGAAATAGATGATTTTTTTGCTAATTAGTTAGCTATGTAGCAAACACACTACAATAGTACTGGGGGATATCCTCACATCAACTGAGAGACAAACTCCGCACCTAGTGGGAGATCAAACTGGTTCCTGATGAACCTAACAAACAATCATCTCCCAAAAGATAGAGAGTAGAAGGTCAGCTATACTGGATTTAATTCTTAATAACAGAGATGAAATGATAGAAAGGGTTGAAATTGCGGGAACTTTGTGGGAGAGTGAACATGTCATATTTGAATTCAACTTAATGCAGACACAAGCAATAGAACAAAATCAAACTAGTATCTTAGACTTTAAGAGACCTGATTTCAACAAACTTAGAAAAAGCTTGGGAAGGATTCCATGGATAAAAGTGGGAAAAACAACTTAAGACCCCTGGGAAACACTGAAAAATAAGATGCTAAAATCCTAGTAGAGCACAATACCACTGAAAAAGAAAAATAAGAAATCCCAGAAGAAATCAGCATAGTTGCATAAAGAACACTCTGATAAACTTAAAGACAAAAAGGACAAGTGTAAAACATGGAAAGACACATAGCTAAGGCAAAATACCAGCATATAGCCCAAATCTGCAAAGATAAAGTCAGGAAAGCTAAGGCTCAGAATTAAGTAAGACTTGCAACAAATGTCAAAAACAATACAAAAAGGTTTTTTTCCCCAAGATGTAAAAAACAAGAAAAAAGTTAAGGAAATGACCTATGTATTAATGGGAAAAGATGGCAAGGAGGTGACAGGCATCATGGAGAAAGTGGAAGTGGTTAATTCATTTTTTACATCTATCTTTTTATAAAAGAAATAACATTCCAACATATGAAAAGCAGTACTGTAAAAGACATTAGGAATACAAGTCTAAATAGGCAAGTAAGACAATACGTAGCTACTCTAGACGAATTCAAATTTTCAGGACTATGATGGATTACATTCCAGAATTCTATAGATGGTGGTGGATGTGATTTTAGAACTACTGATCCATATCTTTCAAAGATCCTGGGTACCTGGAGCTACCAGAAGACTGGAAAAGAGTTGATTTGGTTCCAATCTTCAAACAAGAAAAAAAAATGGATCCAGGAAACTATAGACCAATCAGCCTGATATTACCTGGGAAGATCCTGGAAAAGATAATCAAGCAATGGATCTACAAATACCTAGATACAAGGAAAGCTATTATTGGAAGCCAAAATGGGTTTGTCAAGAACAGATGTCAGACAAAACTTATTGCATTCTTTGACAAAGTAACTAACTTAGTGGACCAGTGAAATGCTGCAGATATACAGATAGTTCTTGTCTTACAACCATAATTGAGCCCAGAATTTATGTTGCTAAGTGAGAAATTTGTTAAGTTTTGACACATTTTACAACTTTCCTTGACACATTTGTTAAGTGATTCACTGCAGTTGTTAAATTAGTAACAAGGTTGTTAAGTGAATCTGCCTTCCCCAACTTTGCTTGTCAGAAGATTGCAAAAGATGATCACATGACCCGAGGACAGTGTAGCTGTCATAAATATGAACCAGTTATCAAGCATCCAAATATAAATCATGTGACCATGAGGATGTTGCAATAATGTGTGAAAAATGGTCATAAGCAGTGGTGGGATTCAGTGGGTTTACACTGGTCCAGGAGAATCGTTTGTTAACTTTCTGAGCAGTTTGGCGAACCGGTTGTTGGAAGAAATCTTCCAAAGGCCTTTTGTTTTTCCCACTTTACAGAGCTAATCCTGTCAGGGAGGTAGGAAGGAAACATTCTGGTCTGCCTCTGTGTTGTTTCTAGCTTAATCCTGCTTAATTTTAAGTGTTTTCAGAAACTGCCTCACTGGTTAAGCCTTGTTACATTGTAACATCCCTTAATGGTTCTTGTCCAGACTAGCCGGGGCTGTGTTTTTTGTTTGTTTGTTTTGCTTGGGGCTTGACTTTTTAAAAAGCCTTTTACACTGCTTGAGGTGTACTTCCAAGAGATAGGATGCAAGCTTGGCACTCTGTCTGATTTTTTTACTGCCTTTCTGGGGGCATGTGATCTTTCCTTAAATCTTGATGATTTCCTTAGGATATCTTGAGAGGTGAGTGAGATCAGCTGGTATCTTTAAGTGGTGCAAATGAATCTAATGATTGCTTCTCCTGGGTGTGAAAGGGTGTTTTGTCAGTTCACAGAGTACAGGAGTCTCTTGTTTATGGGGATTTTTCAGTCATCCAGGTAATGGTTGTTCCAAAGGTGCTTTTTTCAAGAGTGTTGGAAGAAGTATTCCGTCTGGTTCAGTGTCCAGGAGAAAGACACTGGAAAGATGGAGGCTGATTGGAAAGATGGTTTATTGGTGAGCAGGACCGCATGGGTTTGAGGTCCTGGGCAGCTGACCAATTGGTTTGATGAGTACATAGAGATTGCAGTTAATTCTACAGCATTTTGTAATTTAGAGGCTTCTTTTAGGTATTTTGTTATTTGATTTTAATTAGATTGTCTTGTGAAGGCCGGCAATGATTTGTGGTTTTTAATCTTTTTTTTTTATTTGATTTATATGCCGCCCTTCTCTGGAGACTCAGGGTGGCTTACAATGCATTAAGCAATAGCCTTCATACTTTTGTATATTTATACAAAATTATCTTATTGCCCCCACAAACTGGGTCCTCAATTTACCTACCTTAGAAAGGATGGAAGGCTGAGTCAACCTTGAGCCTGGTGAGATTCAAACTTACAGTAATTGCAGACAGCTGGTGTTAATCACAATGCTATCAGTCTGCTGAGCCACCAGGCCCAATCTTGTTTAACAAATGTAATTAATCCTAGATGCTGGCTTCCTTGGGGTTTTAATCTTGTCTTGAATGGATTATTAAATCTGCATTTTTAAAAGGTGACCTCCTCAGTTTCTTTGAGGCTATTAAGAAAGACCAAGTCTGTTTCCTGGCTTTTAAGAGCAAGTTTCTCTATTTTTCATTTAGGGAAATATAATTTTCTGCCTTTTTAATATTTCTCAAAATATTTCATTCTTCTGGGGAGCGGGGGTTGCTAACTTTCTACAAGAGGCAACTGGACTTTCTTGGTTTCCAGAATGTCCAGTTGCCTATTGAAAAAGCACCTTTGGGACAGGAGTCTCTTTCATTGCTTCAGAGTGGCCAAGACACATGATTGCTCACTGATAGTAAAAAATTTTTAAAAAGGAAGTAGGGTGTGGATCCTTCAATTTGTTTTATTTTTCTCTTTTGATAAGGCTTAGTAACATGGCACCAGGCTTGAAGTTTATTTAGATATCTGTGGCATGTACTAATTTTATTGTGATCCTGACAAGCTTGTGAGGGCAGAGACTTGAACCTGGGTCCCCTATATATTTTGTTAATTTGTCTCTTTAGCTCTGCATTTTGTAGCCTAAATATGCCCACCCACTTTCTGGAGAGCTTAAATGTCCTCTCTGCTAAAGGGTTTCACTTTATGAGCAAGAATTGGCTGCTGATAGTTATTGTTGCATTTTAACTATTTTAATTCCTCAAGGTGCTCTGGCACCTGGTAACTTCAGGTTGTAGGGATTGCTGATGAAAAGTAAGATATTCAGACAGAAAAGGTAAGGTATTCAGACAGAATGGTTTAGGTTTCCATGATGGCTGTGGCTATCATTGGTCTTCAGTGTGTATTCCCCCATTTCTAATCTAATTATTGGTATTTATGGCAGCTTTTTGCAAGCAAAGAAGCTTTTTGTATTTTTCTACAGGTAATTCTTGATTTACAACAGTTCATTTAGTGACCATTCAAAATTACAATGGCACTGAAAAAAGTGACCTATGACCATTTTTCACACTTACAACTGTTGTAGCATGCCCACATTCATGAGAGGCCGGGCAAAGCAAAGCGCCCCTTGATGTGAGTGATGTCAAGTTGGCCATGCCCACCCAGTCACGTCCACCCAGCCATGCCTACCCAACTGATCATTAGGACAGAGAACCAGTTGTTAAATTATTTGAATCCCACTACTGGTCATAAGTCACTTTTTTCAGTGCTGTTGTAACTTTGAATGTTCACTAAATGAACTGTTGTAAATTGAGGACTACCTATAGTATACTTGGACTTCTGTAAGGCATTTGACAAAATAAACCACAACCTATTTCTTGGTAAAGTAGAAAAATGTGGGATAGACAGCATCATCACCACTGGCAACCCTGAAGCCTCAAAGATGGCCTCAGCCAGGTTCTTTGAGGCTTCAGGTTTGCCAATAGTCCTCAGTGGAACTACATCTACAAGAAGGGAAGCATGAAGTGCGGTATGCCAAAGTTCTGACTTAGGTCCAATACTCTTCAGCATCTTAATGATGTCAACTCTGAAGCTAGTCTGATTGGAGGCTTCAGTGCTGCCACAATGGTGCTGAGGAATAGGGAGAGGGGGAATAGAGATAGCTGGGGTTTTGTAGCCAAAACAAAATAGTTTCCCCTGTGAACCAAGGACATTCCCACAGGTGGCTGAAGAGAGGAGGAGTGAAGTTTCCAAGCAACTGGACAGCACCTTGATTAGACCATGTGACTGATTGTTTGGGAAAGGAGGAACAACTTTTACTTCTAATTAGGTGAAAACCGTGGGAACCTTTAGAGTTTGTTTTCACCAGCCTGTGCCAATATGATATATCCAATAAACTTGTTCTTTGAGGAAACTGCTTGCCTCGGAGTTCTGCTTGTTATGGATGTATTACTTGGAACCCTGAAATTAAACTGACAACTAAATTTCCACTCCAGCAGAGCTGCTATCCAGAGTCCTGAGCCCCGGCCATTTGCCTAGTCTACCCAGGCAGTGGAAAGACTCAGGGAAGATGGCGGAATGGAAAAGAAAGGAGAAGATACATTGGGCACTAGTGGAAGGCTCCTGGATTGCCTGCAGACCCCCTTGGAGACCCAGCAGGTGGCGGAACCAGTGGCAGAGATTGTGCACCAGGTGGGTACCCAGCCAAAAGTCTGCACTGAGTACAGGAAACTGTACCGAGAAGAGGAGGACTTCAGATGCCGAGCCTTGTCCCAAGAACCTGTGAGGGATCATCCAATGACCTTGACCACAGTTATTGAGGTGAGGGCGAAGGGACCTGAATGATTCTGGGGACTGGAGGTACCAAACAGTGGTTCTTAGCCAGACCCTGGAGGGATTACCAGAAAGGTTTGACCGGCTGAGCCTTGGAATCCTGCGGCAGTCATGCCAACCTGAGCGCACAACGGTGCTTCTGAGCCAGCCAACCCTGATGACCCCTCCTCAGCAGGAACAGATTGTCATTGCAATGACCTGGGCAGCTATCTCCCTGCCACTATCATCAGTGCAGTCCAGCCCAGGACCACAATTGAGTCCCCCGAGATGCTGAAGAGCCGCTAGTCTGCCCTGACAGCCACAACTTCCACTGGGTTGGTAGGTGCCTCCCGATTGGGCTTACTATCCTGGACACAGCTGGGTCCAAGCCCAATGGACCCCAGCACCATTGCCACCCCCAGCAGCACCTCCACCTCCGGCCCGGTCTGCTGCCCCTCTGTGGTTTAAAGCTGCCTTCAACGGTGATCCAATCAAGTTGGCATTCTTCCTAAACTGAGTATGGGCCCACATCAAGGAATATGGTCCTGACTACCCAAGCTATCAATCATTGGTCCGGGTGGTTACAGAGAACTTTGATGGTGAAGCAGTGGAGTGGATGAACCAGCTGCACAACAAGGATGTGCCAGAGCTGGGAAACATTTATGCTTTTCTACAGATGAGGGCCAGATCCGAGGATGAATCGCAAGCCCAAGAAGCTGAGGCAGAGATCAAGGGGATCAAGCAGATGGGTCTCCCTGCCAAAAAATACATCCGAGACTTCAGAAGAGTTGCCATCAAACTATGGCAATGGCCCGAGCAGCTCCTGGTCTTCTTTAAGAAAGGTTTGGACAAGGAACTGCTCCAAACCTGCATCTGCTGAGGGGTTCCTGACCGCATCCATGAGTGGTACCAGATGGCAGTGGCTATGGACCCCGAGCTTCACCACCATGAGAAGGGACCGACTAAAAGGAAGCCAACCCGAGTGGCGGCAACTCAGCTGATGGTCCAGTTCCTGCCAAGTGGATGAACAATTGAGGGGAACCTCAACGCAGCCAATCAAGTGCTTCCAATGCAGCTAGCAGGGCCCCTGAGAGGCTGGCTGCCTGCTCCAGCCCCTATACAAAAGGTGAAGATCTCAGGAGCCAAGCTGAAAAAACTGCAGTGGAATGTCACAAAGAGGCAAAGGTTTGCCTGCCAAGCTCTTGAGGCATCCCCTCGCCCATCTGGGGAAGAGGGAACTCCAACCCAGGAAGCCCAACTGCCAATGGTTTACAACAGTGATGATGAGGGTGAGGACAATCCAATGGCAAGTGAAGCCATCAGTCTGTTTGCCATCCAGTCAACACTAGTGGTGCCCAAGACAGGGATGCAGGGGGAAGTGTAAGCAATCATAGACAGTTTGTACCTGTTGCCTGATCAGCCTACCCATAGTCCTAAAGTCCTCAGTCCTCAGCATTTCATCTAAGTACCAATGGGGCTGCAGAGAGAGAGAACTCAATGGTAGAGAAATACTTGAAGTGCTATGTCAACTATCAGCAAATGAATTGGGCAGAGCTGCTGCCATTTGCTGAAGTGGCATACTACAATGCAGTGTATAGTAGCATCAGGTTGACCCCTTTCCAAGTCACCAGTAGCATGGAGTTTGTCCCCATGCCTGAACTCCCTAGGGAGCCACCCTCATCCATGTCATTGATGAATGGATGGAGTCCCTGAAAAAAGTGTGGGAGAATACAAACAAGCCCTTCAAGAAGTGGCAAAAACCCATAAGGGGAAGCCAACAAGTGTTAGGAAATGGCTATTGTCTAACTAGTTGGTCAGGCAATATATAAGCTATCAATACATGTTTGTCAAAAGGTATTATATTGCTTTAATGAAATATTGCATCATTCTGTATCCTGATTGGCTAAGCTCTGTAGCCAGTGTACTTAAGAGGAAGCCTGAATCATGGCTTGAGAACACTACACCATTTTATCTGCTTATTTACTGTTACTCTCTACCTGATCTCTCTAAATGATCACTGTTTGATCATTGCTACTTGTTGCTTTCTACTATTTATTGAATGATTTAATACTGAACTTGTTCCTGTTTGAAACTCAAGAAGAACTGTTTTACTGTGTAATGACAACAACTGGTAAGAAGACTTTGTACTTGGAATATCCCTGAATTGATATTTTAACTATCGCCTTATCTGTGTATGACTTGAATTTTTATTGGACTTTGCTTTACTTTTTTCTAAAAGTAAAAGCCTACCACAACTCAGTGTGTCAGTATATTAACTGTGATTATTCACTCTTAGCCACTTTCATGTGCATACTCAAGGGGTACTCTGCTCAATAACCCATAACATTGGTTATGAGCCAAGAATATCCTTAACATTGGTTATGTGCCCAGAACACTGAGAGTTGGTGTGAATACACTGTACTATATTCAGACAGCTGTGTTTGTTGGTTTATTGTCCAAGTGAAGATGGCACAAGAACAGTCATCCAGCATATCCTTGATAACCCGTTTGGATGAAACAAACTATGTTTCCTGGTCTATGAAATGCAGCCTACTTCTGCATAAGGAAGGACTATGGGATGTAGTTATTAATCCACCGGATGTAACTGCATGGAATCCAGCAAATGCTGAAGATGCAAAGAAAATAACTAAATCTTTGTATAATTGGACTGACACGGAGTGACCAGCAGCTAGTCCATATTTATGGTGAAGATTCTGCTGCCAGGTGTTGGAACAATTTAAAGAGGATTTATGTTCGTGATAGTGTGGGTGCACACATGCACCTTACACGTAAACTGTTTAGAACTCATCTTCTGAAAGGTGGAGATATGTTAGCTCATTTGGAGTTTATGAGGAGAACTTTACAAGAGCTACATGAAAAGGAACTAATTTTCTCAGAGTTGCATCAGGTTTTATCATTCTTTCTTCTTTGGATGAAAGTTATGATGATTATGTGTCTTCATTGGGGGTTTTGACCAGAGATAAATTAACATTGCCTGGTATAACCAGATGATTGTTAGAAAAGTCCAGAAGAAGGCAAGAAAGATACCAACTGAGAGAGAGACAACCACAAGAAGAAAAATTGTCTTCAACTGCCTATATTGTTAAAAAATGTTTTTCTTGTGGGGCTAAGGGTCATATAGCTAAATTTTGTAATAAGAATAAGAAAATGAATATTGGTAATCAACAGAGAGCCAAAAAGTTAATCTAGCTATATCCAGTTCCACTACTGTAAACCATGATTTGTGGGTAGTTGATAGTGGTGCATCACAGTCTATTACCAGAAGTAAAGAAAGGTTTGTACAACTGACTAATAGTAAACAATATGTATCATTAGCCAATGGATGGAAAATGAAAGCATCTGGAGAAGGTATTGCATATTGTTCATGTATAAATGAGCAGTCACCAATGTTGTATATACCTAAACTAAAATTCAACTTGTTATATGTAAAAGCATTGTTACAAGCTGGATTTGTAGTAACCTTTAGGGGAGATAAATGTATAATAGAAAAGAATGGTACAAGTGTTACTGCAAAGTTAGAGAATGATTTGTTTATATTGAAAGATAATCCAGCAATTATGGCTAATGCTAACTCAGTTTATGACAATAAGAAGCCACTTGATGAATGCATTCATTTGCTTAATCGGCGTTTAGGACATATAAACTTTAAGGTGTTAAGAAGAACAGTAGAATTATCTGAAGGGATAAAGTTAAAATCTTGTAACAAATGCCTCAATTGTAATGCATGTAATCAAGAGAAGAGCAAAGTAACCCCAGCAAACAGAGTCAATGGATTTACATCTAATGAACCATTAGAAGTAGTATTTGCTGACATTATTGGACCTAAACAACCTAGTTTAGGTGGAGCCTGTTATATATTAAGCATTATAGATCATTTTTCTTGTTATGGTTTCTGTTACTTAATGAAAACTAAATCAGAAACATTTCAGCATTTGTCAAACTGGCTGAAGTTTGTTGAGAGAAAACAGAAACATAAGGTGGTTTGCTTGATAACAGATAATGGTACCGAGTTTACCAATATAAGATTAGAAAATATGTTGCAGGGGGCAGGTATTGAACATAAACGTTCTGCCCCTTATAGACCGCAACATAATGCTTATATAGAACACAGAGGACAAACACTGCAAGCTATGGCTAGGTCCATGTTAACTGATTCTGGTTTGCCTGAATCACTTTGGGATGAAGCAATAAAGTGTGCTCACCATGTTTTGAATAACATAGTTAATTCATCAACTGGTGAATTACCATTCACATGTTGGCATGGTAGAAAATCTGAATTAAGCTATCTGCATACATTTGGTACTCCAGCTTGGGTTCATATTCCCTTGCAATTAAGGCGAAAGGGACAATAAAGAGCAAAGAAAATGTTTTTTATTGGATATGAATCTAACCACAGGTCATTTAGATTTTGGGCGCCAGGTACCACTAGCGTTTACTGTAGTGCTAGTGCTAAGTTCCTGGAGCATGTTGGTTGGGATAAGCTTGAGCAAGCTGATTACAAAAATGAGGATAGTGTTATTATTGATACACAAATATTCAATAATACCCCTGAAGATGAAATAGCTGGTGTAGAACCTAATACTGTAAAGGAAGAAGAAGTTTTAGGGGAGGAAGTAGTTGGGAACCGGTTACAAGTCCTGAATTACCTAGAAGATCTACTTGCATAAGACATCCACCCGACAGGTATCAAACTAGTGTGGTTTGTCAGGTAAATATAGAGCCTTCTAACTACAATGATATAAAATTGTATCCTGCAAAGGATCAAGTAGCTTGGAAGAAAGCTATGGCTAAAGAACTTAAATTGTTGACTGAGTTAGATGTATACGAAAATATTAAGTTACCACCAGGCGAATGTTTAATTGGTTGTAAATGGGTTTATAAATTAAAAACTGGTGTTGATGGAACTGTAACCCATAAGGCACAATTAGTCGCTCAAGGATTTGCTCAGTCTGAACAAGACTATGATGAGGTTTTTTGTGGAATTGGGATCGTAGAAACACCCAGGAGCATAGAAGAGTTCAGAGGCAAATGCGTGAATAAATGTCTTAAATGTATTTATTCATATAATAAAGCATATTAACTATTTACAAAGGCTGTCTCAGTATTCATTATAGGATAGGGGGCACACAGTGTGTGTGACTACCCTGATCAGAGATCAAGTCTCATGGGGAACAAACGTAAGAAGAGAGTGAGAGAGAGAGCGAGCACAAGGTGGAAAAGGTTGGAGGGGGTTTTATACTCAGGGTAAGCCCCTCCTTTCCACATAGGGGTGGAGACACTCTCTGCTTCCACTGGTGTCTATATGTCACATGTGCCAATGGCTTGCAAATACTTGACAGTTCCCCTCCTTGCGAGCCAATGGCATGCAAACACACTAATGCAGTGCACAACAGATTTTACCCTGTGAGACATAACTTTTTACACAGATCTTTGTGCCTATCCGCTGGTAGAGGTTTTGTGAAAATGTCAGCTGTTTGACGTTTGGTCTGACAGTGTGTTAAAGATATAAACCCCATCTCTACTAGTTGTCTAACATTTTGATAATGGATATCAATATGTCTGGACCTTTTCCCCACCGCATAGGCTTTGGCAATGCCTATGGCCCCGGTGTTGTCTTCTATGATTTGGATGGGCAAAGTCGGTGGTGTCCAGATGCTAGAGATTAAGGCATCAAACCATATCAGATCATTCCCTACCTCTGATTGGCATGCAAATTCAGCCTCAGCAGTGGAGCACGAAACAAATTTCTGTTGCTCCACATGCCAATGGATGGGTGCCCCATTTAATAGTACCAAGAAGCCCGAAGTACTCCTACAGGTTTTGGTATCTCTGGCCCAGTCCGCATTCGCGAAGCATTCTAATTGGGCCTTGTCTCTATTCTCAGGTTCCAAGCGAAGCACATAATCTGCTGTGGTTTTGAGATACCTTAATAGCTTTTTAATGGCCAACCAGTGGAACTGGGTAGGATGTTCCACTTGTCTGGATAGCAGGTTCACGGCCAGGGCAATGTCTGGACAGCTCCAATTACTTATATATCATAATGAGCCGACCACTGACCTAAATAGAGTATTATTTTGGAACTCTGGGCTATCCTTATGTGCCAAACCATAATAGTCGGTCTGCATTGGGATAGCCGTTGGCTTGCTATCTTCCATTTTACATTTCATCAAAAGTTCCTCTATCTTCTCCTTTTGGGAGAGAGCAAAACCTTTTGGTGTAGTGATGATTTGTACGCCTAGGTACTTGTCCACATCCTAAAGACTTTAGAGTGAACCTTTTTTGTAGGGTCCTGGCAAATATATTACATCCCCCCTTGTCAGGCCCTATATATAAAAGGTCATTGACATACACTAGGACTTTCTCCAGCCCCCCTTTGGTATCCCTTGTGAAGGTACATTTATCAGCTGGAGATGGATGGAAACCCAGTGATTTGAGTTTTGTAGTCAGGCATTTGTACCACATTCTGCCTGATTGTTTGAGGCCGTACAAACTTTTCTTCAGAAGCCAGGTGTGGCTTTCCTGCTGCTGGAATCCGGGGGCACCTCTGACGTAATTTTTTTGTTTTAGATGTGCATGTAAATAAGCAGTTTGCATGTTTAATTGAAAAATGTGTTCCCCATGTGCTGCTGCGGTGACCAAAGCAGCCCTCACACCTTCTGCTCTCATGGTGGGGGAGTAGGTTTCATCAAAGTCCTGTAAGTAGCGCTGTGCGTAGCCTTGTGCTACTAGCCAGGCCTTATAAAGGAGTTTGTTGTTGGGCATTGGCTTGACCTTGTAGACCCAACGGGTGCCAATTGCCTTCCTCTGCTTGGGGACTTCCATGGGGATGAAGACTTTCAATTTTTTGAGACTGTCCATTTCTCGCTCCATTGCCACCCTCCACCTGTGCTGTTCTTCCTCGGGAAGCTGGAGGACATCTGTGTATGTTTTAGGGGCCATGGTAACGCTGTTGACCGAGGCCACACAGCCAATGTCCAACCTTTTGGGTGGCACCCCTTTATTGGAGCGTTTTGACCGTCTGGGGAATTTCCACTCACCATCATCACTGTCATCCGGAGCATCGGTGTCAGAATTGGAGCTGCCGGATGCATCTTTCCAATCGAAATGAGGCGGGCCTCTGTCCCAGGCGCTGCGAAGATATGGACGTTTTGGTGAGGCAGGAGGTGTGAAGTCACCCAGGGATTGCTTGTCCAAATTGTCAGAGTCAGGTAGGGATTCATCACCATCCGCATCTTCGCTGGTCTGTAGTTTGGAGTATGCTGGTCCATCCTCTTTAGGTGGTGCTGGTAGTTCAGTGTCATTTCTAATAGGGGAATAACCGGGTTTATTGGAATGATTTTTTTTTTGTTTTTTTGTTTTTTGTTTTTTTAATTAGATTTATATACCGCCCTACTCCCGAAGGACTCAGGGCGGTGAACAGGCACAAAATAAAATACATAAATACAAAAGTTAAAAGATATAATTAAAATCAGATTAAATAATTTAGCCCAAGACAATTAAAAAATCCCAATAATTTAAAACAAATTAAAATTTCAATGTAAAAGAATTTTAAAACAGGGGAGAAAATTAGGTCAGACCAGCTTGCTGGAATAGAAGAATCTTAAGAGCACGGTGGAAAGTGCGTAGATCCGGGATCCTCCGTATCTCTGGGGAGAGCTCGTTCCAGATAGTGGGTGCCCCCATGGAAAAGGCCCTCCCCCTGGGGCCCGCCAATCAACATTGTTTAGCTGATGGCACCCGGAGGAGCCCCTCTCTATGAGAACGTACCGGCCGGTGGGAGGCTGCTTGTGGTAGTAGGCAGTCCCGTAAATAACCAGGTCCTAAGCCATGGAGCACTCTAAAGGTGGTAACCAGAACCTTGAAGCGCACCCGGAAGACCACCGGGAGCCAGTGCAGCTCGCGCAGGAGAGGTGTCACACGGGAGCGCCATGTTGCTCCCATAACCACCTGCGCGGCCGCACTCTGCGCCAGTTGGAGCCTCCGGGTGCTCCTCAAGGGGAGCCCCATGTAGAGAGCGTTGCAGTAGTCCAGGTGGGAAGTGACAAGAGCATGAGTGACTACGTGTAGGGAGTCCCAATCCAGAAAGGGACGCAACTGGCGAATCAGGTGAACCTGATGAAAAATCCTCCCGGTCACGGCAGTCAAGTGCTCTTCAAAGACAGCTGTGAATCCAGGAGGACACCCAAGTTGCAAGCCCTCTCTGTGGGGGCCAGCGATTCGCCCCCAATAGTCAGCGATGGCATCAACTGACTATATCGGGACGTTGGAAACCACAGCCACTCGGTCTTGGATGGGTTGAGCCTGAGCCTGTTCCTCCCCATCCAGATCCGCACGGCCTCCAGACACCGGGACATCACTTCAAGGGCATCATTGGGGTGGTCTGGGGTGGAGATGTACAGCTGGGTGCCATCAGCGTACTGATGGTACTTCACCCCGAAACCACGGATGATCTCACCCAGCGGCTTTACATAAATGTTGAACAAAAGGGGCGAGAGGACTGACCCTTGTGACACCCCACATATGAGGGGCCTCGGGGTCGACCTCTGCCCCCTGCCAATACAGACTGCAACCGGTCAGAGAGAAAGGAGGAGAACCACCGTAATACAGTGCCCCCCACCCCTAACTCTTCCAACCGGTGCAGCATGATACCATGGTCAATGGTATCAAAAGCCACTGAGAAGTCTAATAGGACCAGGACAGAGGAGCAGACCCTGTCCTGAGCCCTCCAGAGATCATCAACCAATGCAACCAATGGCGTTTCTGTGCTGTACCCAGTCCTGAACCCCGACTGGAACGGATCCAGATACGTTGTTTCATCCAGGTACTGGGGGAGCTGTCACGCAACCACACTCTCAACAACCTTCACAACAAAGCAAAGGTTGGAGACTGGACGATAGTTAGCCAACACTGTCGGGTCCAGGGAAGGCTTCTTGAGGAGAGGCCTCACCACTGTCTCTTTCAAGGTGGCGGGGAAATCACCCTCACCCAACGAAGCATTTATAATCCCCTGGAGCCAGCCTCGCGTCACCTCCCGGGAAGCCAGCACTAACCAGGAGGGACACGGGTCCAATAAACATGTGGTCGTGTTCAGTTGACCCAGAATCCTGTCCACATCGTCAGGGGTCACAGGATCAAACTCATCCCAGATAACATTCTCAAGACCTGCCTCAGTCAACCCCCCTGGAACTACCCAGTCGGAGTCCAGATCTTCCCGAATCTGAGTGATTTTGTCATACAGATATTGAACAAAATCCTTGGCTCTACCCTCCAAGGGCTCCTCCCGCGCTTCCTGGTGGAGCAGGGAACGGGTCACCCTAAACAGAGCGGCCGGGCGATTATCTGATGATGCAATAAGAGCAGCAAAATATGTACATTTTGCTGCTTTTATTGCCACTAGGTAATTCTTAATATGAGATCTTACCAGTGTCCAGTCAGATTCAGAAAGACTGGCCCTCCAACTACTCTCTAGGCGTCTTTTCCGGTGCTTCATCTCCCTCAGCTCCTCAGTGAACTGAGGAGCTAGGTGAGATCAGCACCGGGTCAGAGGCCGCAAAAGCACGACCCGATCCAGAGCTCTAGCAGCCGCCCTATCCCAGGCGGCCACTAGGTTCCTAGTCAAGGCGTGTGCCAGAGCCTCAGGAAATGGCCCAAGGTCCATCTGGAATCTATCAGATTCCATCAGGTGCCTGGGGTGGAACCATTTTACCGGCACCGCCTCCCTGCGACGGGGTATAGCGGTTCGAAGGTCAAGGCGAAGGAGAGAGTGATCCGGCCATGACAAGGGCTCGGTGACTATATCCCCTATCTCAAGATCACTCAACCACTGTCCAGGGACAAAAATCAGGTCCAGCGTGTTTCCCCCTGTGTGGGTAGGGCCATGAATTAACTGGGTCAGGTCCATAGCTGTCATGGAAGCCATGAACTCCCGAGCCACCTCCGATGTCTCACCCACAGTTGGCAGGTTGAAATCCCCCATGACCATAAGTCAGGGGTGTCAACCGCCACTGCGGCGATAACGTCAAGGAGCTCGGGTAGGGCTGCTGCCACGTGGCAGGGAGCCAGGTACGTGATCAGCAAGCCCATCTGAACCCCATGACCCCACTTCACAAGGAGGGACTCACAGCCAGCCATCTGAGGAACAGTGGCCTCCCTCAGTCTCAGAACTTCTTTAATAATAACCACTACTCCCCTGCCCCTGCCCTGTGACCTCGGCCGATGGAATGCAAGGAAACCTGGTGGGCACATTTCCACGAGGGGAACCCCCCCTCCTGGCCCAACCAGGTCTCCATAATACCTGCCAGATCTGCTCCCCCCTAACCAATTAAGTCACAGATGAGGGGGGCTTTATTTACTACAGACCTGGCAGTGCACAGCATCAGCCGGAGGGCCAGGCCCTGAGGGTCTGTGTAACCTGGGGAATGGGTGGAGCCTTGGGGGCCGGAGCGCATGACCGCTCATAAACAGTGGGTGTGTACTCCCCTGACTTGATATGGCCCCCTGCTTCCGCCATATCTACCCCTCCCACTCACGGTAGTGATGTTCAAAGCACTATCCAGACAAACTCTGACTCCTCCCTCGACCCCGAGTTCCCCACCTCCCACGCCATGCTTTCTTGCCAGGCCCACCCCTCCCCTTAGTGGGCTATCCCCCATGCCCACAACCCGCATTCCAATCAAACCCTCCCCCTCCCTAGAACCCCTTAAAAATTTAAGTAAAAATTTGAGTAAAAAACCCCTAAACCCCCTAGTTTTCACATGCCACCTCTCCGGGTCCCAAAACCCATCCTTGAGGTAGGCCCTCGATAGAGAGGAGAGCCACATCTGCGAGAGGGGGGAATCTTTCAGCGCAAGCAGGTCCAATGTCATATACATCTCCATCTCCAAAAATTTCAACTGGGCCATCTTCCCCCTCATCACCAGGCTGCCTTGTCATCGCACCAGCGCCTTCTCCTTCACCTTCTTTGCCGCCACGAACGCTGCCAGCGGGTGGCCGACAAACCAGCATTCACCCTGGCTCCTCCAGCTCCTTTGGCTCTGCCACACTCAGGAGCCAACGCCCAAGGCCGACACGGCCACAGCCCTCCGCAGCCAAGCTGAGCCCAGTCCGATGTGCCCGAGAGCGAGCCGAGCCGGATCCGACACGCCGAGGGGTGAGGGAGGTCTCCAACTCCTCGCCCCACCTCAGCACTCCCCCGGGCTCCTCCGGCGCTCTGGCACTCCTCAGTACTCCCCTGGCTTCTCCAGCCTCGCCGTGCCCAGCCAAACGCCAACATGCAAGGCCAACACAGCTACAGCCTTCCGCAGCCAAGCCGAGCCAGCTGAGTGAGCCTGATGCGCCCGATGCACCTGAGGGTAAGCCGAGCCAGACCGATACACTGAGGGGCGAGGAAGGTCTTAAAATCCTCGCCCCGAGCTCATCCGGCCAAACCAGGGATTGCTGATGGTCGAGCGCCCCTGTAGTAAGCCCCTGAAACCCCGAGGCCACCCATTCTCACACAGCGCTCGGAGACGCCACCGCCATCTTGCACATGCTCAATCTCTCTCTATGTGTGTGAAATGGGGATTTTGCAGTAACCTTCTTGACCAATTTGACCCCTCCTCAAAGGAAGCTGATCTTGAGACAATGACAAGGTTATTTTTGTCTACAAATCTAGAGGCCTTGCTGCTGGTTGCATAATCTATAAATCTGAGCCTCCTTGATGCCTTGCCCACCTTTCTTCTGAGGTGCTTGGGAATATGGACCCAGGCATAGAAACCAAAAATTCTCAGGTGTGAGAGGCTAGGTTTCCTTCCTTGGACCAGGAAGTATGGGGTTTGGTTAATGGCACTGCTCCATGTCCTGTTGACTAGATAATTAGCCATTTTGACTGCTTCTGCCTAAAAAACTTGGCTCATGTCGGCATCTGCAAGTAAGCAGTTCATGACATTCTGCAGCATACCATTTCTCCTTTCTACAATGCCATTCTCTGAAGGAGTTTGAGGCGATGATTTAAAATGGAGGATACCTCTCTCCTTCATCCACTTTTCAAAGTCCTGGATGTAAACTCAGTTCCCCTATCGCTCTGCACCTGAGCGATGCACACCTTGTGTTGCATTTGGATCTGGTTGTAAAGATATTTGAAGTTGGTAAAGACTTCAGTTTTGTCTTTTAAAATAAATACATGGCCATAACGAGAGTAATCATCGACTACCATTAAAAAATAACGCCCATTGCCAAGGGAGGGTCTAAAAGGACCAACCAAATCCATGTGTACCAGCTGATAAGGGTACCTTGCATGTCAGGAAGAGACCTTAGGTATAGCAGTTTTTGATTGTGCTGCCTTACAGATGGCACATTCCAAATAGGTATTACAATTCTTTATCTTAAGCCCATCGGAAAAATCTTGCATTTTCCTAATAACCGGGAAGCTGGCATGGCTGAGCTTGCAGTGTAATATATGTGCACAATCCAAATGTAAAGGTTTACCCATAGCAAAATTAACTTGTTTGCTCAGAAATTTCATTCTACATTTATTAGTGACTGGAAATCCCTTATGGACCACTTGCTGAAAAAAGAAAAAAAATGAACTGATGATTTATGGATTTGATTATTAGAAAGGATAAATTATGGAATGAAGTAAACTTGGATGCAACCTTGAAGTGAGGATAAATATAAATGTACTTGTAACTACTATTAATAATATTGGAAGCCACTTCTTTATTATTCTCTTTTCCTTCTTTTCTTTTTTCTTTTTTTCTTTTTCACTTTTATATTACTTTTCTCTGTTTGTCTTATCTTTAACTCTATATTGTTTTTATTTCATGGAAAACCTTCAGATATATCGATATAGATCAGGGCTGTCAAACTTGCAGCCTGCGGGCCGGATGCATCACACACTGGCCATGGTCACGGCCAGTTTACCGAAGGGGAAAAAAGTTGTGATACGTCACATGACGACAAGAGTTTGACACCCCTGATATAGATGATATAGATATAGATAAGCATTATGAATCTCACAATTCTAAATTACCTTTCATTTAATCCCCAAACAGGTTCAATTCAAAACCTTATGTATCTTATCATTACCAGTCTTGGTCTGTGCAGTAATGACAGTAGGCACTGGATTAATGGTCACCTTAGACTTTCTCAGGGTTGGCTGAGGAGTTGTGCTCTTAATGGGCTCAGCCTTAATGGCTTTGGATGTCCTAGGAGCCGGTTTAGGAGCTTCATTGGGATTAGGTTCAGCATCCTTGAGTTTGGAAAACCTGAGGGCTGGCACAGGAGCTTTCTGCTCTATCTGGGTGCTAGCCCCCTGTGCCCTCTTTTTTTTTTATTGAAAAGTTTTATAAGAAATACAAACATTTTCTCCCCCCACCCTTCCCCCCCCCCCCACTCCCTAGACTTCCCAGAACAGGCACAGGGTATAGCATTCACAAACATAAAGCTAAAATATGCTAACAAATTATTGCATTCATATTCTCCCTAAATCTTTAACTCCTTATAACTCAAAAACTATAAACATAAACTACTCAAAAATATATCATTCATAAGCTATATGAATCTTCTTCTTCGGATACTTTTTTTGTATATAGTCAATCCATCTTCTCCATTCTGATATGTATCTTTCATTTGAATGATCTTTAAGATATGATGAAATTTTTGCCATCTCTGCCAGATGCACAACTTTTAAAGTCCATTCCTCAATGGTAGGTGGATCTTCCTTCTTCCAGTACTGTGCCACCAGTAACCTGGCAGCTGTTATTAAATTCAAAACCAACTTAGTCTCTATTACAGTACAATCCGTGACTATTCCCAACAAAAAAAAACCTGTGGTGTAAATTTATTTTTTTTCCTTAAAATATTTTGAATAATCCACCATATTTTTATCCAAAAAGCCTTAATTTTTTTACATGTCCACCATATATGAAAATATGTAGCATCTTCACATTCACATCGCCAACACTTGGGTTGTAAATTTGGATACATGCAGGCTAGTTTTTTTGGGGTCTAAATGCCATCTATAAAACATTTTGTAAAAGTTCTCTCTTAAGTTTTGAGCTTGTGTGAATCTTACGTTTCTAACCCATATCTTTTCCCATGTATCCAACATTATTGGTTCACCTATGTTTTGTGCCCATTTTATCATACAATCCTTGACTAGCTCTGTTTCCGAATCTATTTCCACTAATACATTATACAACCTTTTAATATGCATTTGACCTTTATCTCTTATTTGCTTTATCAAATTCTCATCCTGCTGCAAAATACCAATTTTTTGATCCTCTCTTCATCTGGCCTGCAGCTGACCATACTGAAACCAAGTCTTAATAATTCCTTCTTCTCTTAATTGCTCCATAGATTTTAATTGTAATCTAACTCCTTCCTTATAAAGGAGTTCCTTATATGTAAACTTATCTTGCTTTTGCTCCAAATTTATATTCTCTATCGCGTGTCTGGGTACTGTCCATATTGGTAACTTATCCTTTAGTTTATATTTATACTTTTTCCAGACACGCAGTAGAGCATTTTTTAATATATGACTTTTAAAAGTCTTATCTACTTTCTTGTCATACAATAGATAAGCATGCCAGCCGTAGACCAGACCATATCCTTCAATATTCAGTATCTCTTCCTCCATTAAATTTATCCAATCTGTAATTGCTGAGAGGGTAGCAGCTTCATAATACAATCTTAAATTGGGCATTTTAAGACCACCTCTTTCTCGGGTGTCTTGCATTATCTTTTGATTAACTCGTGGTTTCTTCCCTGCCCACACAAACTTGTTTATGCCCTTCTGCCATTCCTTCAAATTTTCATCATTTTTAGGTATAGGTATCATTTAAAAAAGAAATAAAAATCTTGGTAAGATATTCATTTTTACAGCGGCTATCCTACCCAGCAAAGACAGTTGCAATTTCTTTCAATTTTCCATTTCTTTCTGTATTTTTTGCCATAATGGTTCATAATTATGTTGATATAATTTCGTATTTGCAGTCATAATATAAATCCCTAAATATTTAACCTTCTTAACTATTTCAAATCCTGGTAACCTTTCTATCTCTTCTTTCTGGCTTCTGTCCATGTTTTTAGCTATTATCTTTGTTTTAGCTGTATTTATTTTAAAACCAGATACTTGTCCATATGAGCAGATTATATCCATCAAGGCTGTAATCAATTGTACCGGTTGGGCTAAGGTAACCACCAGGTCATCCGCAAATGCTCGTAGCTTATATTCATGCCGTCTAATTCTAATTCCCTTTATTATATCAGTCCCACATATTTTGTTTAATAAAATTTCCAGCGTCAAAATAAACAATAACAGAGACAAGGGACAGCCTTGCCTTGTTCCTTTTTCTATATTAAAATTATCTGATAAACCACCATTGATTATTATTTGCGCTGTTTGTTTTTGATATATTGCCTTAATAGATTGTGTAAAATGTTCTCCAAATTGCATCCTTTCTATTAATTTTAATAAAAATTGCCAATTCAATCTATCAAAAGCTTTTTCAGCATCCAAAAAAACTAGTACTGCGGGGACCTGGTTGTTCCTTCCCAAATACTCTAATAAATTAACAATCTGCCTTACATTACTTTTCATTTGTCTTCCATTTATAAAACCAGTTTGATCAAGATGAATCATTTGCTGCATAACTGTCATTAATCTGTTTGCTAAAATTTTAGCAAAAATCTTAGAGTCTGTATTTAAAAGTGAAATCGGCCTATAGTTTTTAGGATCTGTATAGTCTTGCCCATCTTTTGGGATCAGCGAAATAAATGCTGTCTTCCAAGTTGGAGGTACCTCTCCTCCCTGTTGTATATTATTGAATAATTCCTTCAGTGGCTCCACCATTTCCTCCTGTAAACTTTTATAATAAATAGCTGTCAAACCATCCGTTCCAGGAGCTTTACCCACTTTCAACTGCTTAATTGCAAACATAATTTCCTTGGAAGTTATCGATTAATTTAAACTGTTCCTCTGCTCTTTTGAAGTTATACTAATATTCTCTTTCTGCAGATATCTATCTATATCTATATCTTGAATTTTATCACCAGTATACAGCCTTGAATAAAACTCTAAAAAAGCTTTTTTAATCAATTCTTGCTCATAAACCTCCTTACCCTTGTATTTTATTTTCTCTATTGTCCTTGCTTTCTGCTTTTTCCTTAACTAATATGCCAACCACCTGCCTGGTTTATTGGCGTTACAAAAAGTATTATGTTTTGCATATTGTAAGTTGGTTGCCACTTGATCTGCTATTAACATATTAAACTGACCCTTCAATAAATTGATTGCCTCTTTAATTTTCTTATCTGTTGGGTTGGCTATTAAAGCCCATTCCTGTTTATTAATCTCCTCTTCTAATTCTTTTCTTTTTGCCCCCTGTTTCTTTCTATATTTATTATTCAAATATATCAAAATTCCTTGCATGTAGGCTTTACTTGCATCCCATACCATTTCCATAGATGTACCCTTTTGCATATTCATAGCAAAAAACTCTTTCATAAATTTTTTACACTCTTTTACATTTTCTTCGCATCTAAACAAATTATCATTTAACCTCCAGGACCTCCTAGGCCCTTTCCCATACTCCAATTCCATCCAGACTGGACTATGGTCTGTCAATGTTCTTGAACAGATCTTCGTGTTCTTCACCCTAGATAATAAATCATTACTAATTAATATAAAATCAATCCTTGAAAAAGATTGATGTCTATCCAAGAAAAAAGTAAAGTCTTTTTCTTCTGGGTTTCTTTCACACCAAATATCCCTCAACTC
Organism: Arizona elegans; assembly: GCA_022577455.1. NCBI lineage: Eukaryota > Metazoa > Chordata > Lepidosauria > Squamata > Colubridae > Arizona > Arizona elegans. Next base: position 27,699,284 of record JAKOOJ010000007.1, on the reverse strand, counting down.
CCAGTCATCCATCATCTCCCAGAACAGTTTGGGCAATTTTGCTTTTGTTAAAACATTTTGTTTAGATCCCTTCTTATCTTTTTTTACATCCAAAACACCATTCCAATCCCCCAATAGGACACAAGTTTTATATCTCCATTGTGTCAATTTTGAGTGTAGTAAGTTATAAAAATTTTCTTGTTGTTGGTTTGGGGCATATACTCCAATTACAAGTATTTTTTCTCCTTTTATTAAAAGTTCAATCGCTAAAAATCTTCCTTGATCATCCGCTTCAACTAATTTTGCAATTAAGTCTCTTTTCACATATATAACTATACCATTTTTCTTCTCTGATGCTGCTGCAACATAATGTGTACCTAATCTTGCATTTTTCAAATATTTTTGATCTTGTATCCTAATATGAGTCTCTTGTAAACAAATTACTTCATTCTTAAATTGTTTAAGATAGTGAAATATTTTCCTTATCTTCTGTGGAGAATTCAAACCATTGACATTCCAGGTCAAAAATCTAGTTCCCATCTCTGGGCCTCTGAAGCGTCTGGAGCAATTTCTGATGGTCTTGCCTCATTTGACCTTTAGGTCTTGCTCCTCCCACAGCTTCTGTTTTGGTAGTTTCTTGGGTTGCTATCTGTTGTTGTTGTTGTTGTTGCTGTTGCTGTCTTAATTCTTCCTTATGCTTAGCTGTTGCTGCTCTGGTCTGTCTTTGATCCTTCGGTTCTGCAAATATATCAATTAAATCCACATCTTGAACAGCCATCTGAATTTGTAGTGGTTCTTCTTGACCAGTCAAAACTCCCCCCTGAACTACTGTCAGTAGCTCTTCTCTCTCTCCTTCCAGTACTTCCTTCTTTCTTTTTCCTTCTGATGATTTGGGTGTCCCAGCCTTTAATGCATTGATGTAAAAATCTCTTGCTTTCCATATTGTATTAAGCCGATATCTCTCTCCCGAATAAGTCATGACAAGACCGACTGGGACCTCCCATCTGTACTGTAATTGACGTTTTTTCAGCTCATCCACCTGAAAAGCATACTCTCTTCTAGCTCTCAACATCTTGGGGGTGATTTCTTTCATTGTCATCACCTCCTGGCCTTCAACCTGAAGCTTGTTTTTAAAAGTATCCTATAAAATTTCATTGCGTACTCTCCTTGTAGTAAAATATATTACAATGTCTCTTGGTAAGTGGCCACCCAAGAGTTAACATGATATGCCTTGTCAATCTGCCAGCCCAGTTCAGTTTTCGTCTCCCCCAGCAACTGTGCCAATGCCTCTGACATCATTTCTTTCAAGTTATCTTGTTTATTCTCCTTCACCCCTCTGAATCTTAAAGCAAATTCCATATCTCTATATTGTAACATTGTTACATCATCTGCAGCTCTCTCAAGTCTGCTATGGGTCTCTCCCAATTTATTGTCCAAAATTTCTGTAGATTGTTTAATTTCTTCAACTTTATCATCCACCATTTCAATATCACCTGCCAATCATTTAAATGCCAATAGTATATCATCTCTGATTTGCTGATTCCAAATTAAAATCTCATCTGAAACAGCCTGTATTAGTAGCTGTTTATTACAGTAGCAATTTTATTTTGTGTGGCTTATATCATCTCAAACGTTAAAATCTGTGGGTCTGTTAGAGGGGCAGAGGCTTGCAATCTAGGGGTATGAGCTGGGGAGCTTCCAGTGCTCCCAGTTCCTTTAATAGGAATGGTCTTTACAGATTTTGAGGCCATTTTCAGTTTAAATTGATCGTTGTATTTTATTCAGAAGCCAAAAAGAAAAGTTCATCAAAGAATTTTTCCAGTCATAAATTAACGTTTAAAATCCTCCTTCTCACAACACAACAGTTCTTTCCAGGCAAGAGGCTATCGAAGAAATGAAACTTTCTGTAACTTTCCCTTTCTCCGCCCTTCCCTTTCAAGCTTCAATCACCATTTTGTTGCAAATTGCTAACTTGTTACTTCCGAAGGAGGCTATAAACTTTGGAGTTAAGTGTAAATACTTGCAGTCTGACTTCTCCTGGCTTGTTCTGCCTGCAGCAATTAAAGATGTTAAGAATCCCCTCATTTGTTGTCAGCAGAATTGGACGCGGCTCCTAGCCCTGCTAATCAACTGAGTCATCCTAGGTCCGGAGCAGATTGACAGGCTTCTAGGGAGCTCTCACCCTTCGCGCCCCAAGATTTCTCCTAGGGCGCTTGGGGGGGGCTCTACCTCCGCCTGTCAGCTCTTCTCTCTCTCTTTGCCCGGGGAGAGGGTTTCCAAGCCCCAGACATCTGTTTTTCGGATGTTCTGGGCCTTTTATGGTGCCGGGGATCAGGTGCCCACAAAGGAGCGTCAGCGAAGCCACGGAGCCAACCGGAAGTCCAAGCCCCCCTGTGGCCTCTTATTAGGTGTCTTGTGCCTTTTGACCTTTGCTTTTGGGAAAAATAAGGCAAATTGTTGATTTTTACAATATCGCCAACAGCATCCCCACTTTCGAAAATATAACCTCCACCCTTCTCAAATACCAGTTTTACATTTTTATCCTCAGTCAATTTTAAAATACTTAAAAGGTTGTTCTTGATTGAGGGAACATACAGTGCCCCAGTAACATCTCCTATACCAGGCACATTGATCACGCCTTCCCCAATTACCTCTGCCTTGTCCCCAGTGGCAACTTTTACTGAGGACTTGAGTGGGTGTAAAATCTTAAATCGTTGCTTCTTGTTAGCTATATGCATTGATGCACCTGAATCAAGAAGCCACAGCCCCTCAGCATCCTGTACCTGGGAGGTGGGAGTGTCAATTCTGTGACACTACAGAATTGTTATCCTTTATGACCACCTCCCCCTCTTCCACGGCCTCTTTTATTTTTATTATGCTTAGGTCCAGCCATGTTGGCCCTAGAGCGAGGACACTCCCTTTTAAAGTAACCTTGCATGCCACAGTCAAAGCAGGTAGGAAGGGTATTAATCCTTTCACTTGTGTCCTGGGACCTCCTCTGAGGCCTAGGCCTGTGGTATGCCTCCTTCATTTCTTGTTGTTCCTCGTCTCTGTACCTTAAATCTTCCTCAATAAAGTGACCAGAAAAGCATTCTATATTTCTTTGTTCCCTAGAAACCCCTTCTAGAGAAATAATGAAGGGACTCCAGGATTTGTCTAGGGAGTTCAACATTACACTAATTAAAGTGGATTCAGGAACAGGCTCCCCCCTCTGTATAAGCTCATTCCACATGGCTTTAAGCGTTGCCAAATGTTCCCCCATCTTGACACCAGGTTTAAGTTTATAATTGTGAAAAATTCTTGACAATCTGCTGGTTGCAGCCATATTGTCACTATGGAACAAATTATATAGGGCAGTCCAAACTTCCTGAGCTGTGAGACCGTCTGAAAGACTGGCATTAAGAGCTGTGTCTATAGAATTTAACAGGGTTGTGTAAGCTCTTTTATGCAGGAACTCAATTTCAGGGCTCCAAGGTAAAGGAGGTGGTCTTTTGATCATGTCCAGGATATTTTTTCTTAAGAGAATTATCTGAATCTCTTTACACCATTTTTTAAAATTCTGACCACTTAAATGTAATTTTTCAAAATTATTTGGCAAAGTTACAAAACTATTACCATTAAACTACATGGGGAGTTATTCAAAGGGCTGAAAAGAGCCTGTTGTGAATGGCATTGGGATCCCTAAGCCTAGGATCGATTGCTTAGGTCTGGCTCCTTCTTGTAGTCTTTCTTGTAGTTTGAAGCAACTGGGCACGTGCAGGAAATGGAGCATGCTCTAAAGCCTTTTCTTGTTGGAACTCTGATCTCCCTCTCTGGGTTCTGAAGTCAGGCCTGGCTGAAGCCTCACCATAGGCCCGAAAATCAGCTGTGTGGTGGGGAAACCTTGGAGGAGCTGGAAGAAGGCCTGGAGATCTTTCAAGAGACTGGAGGCACATCAGATGAGGTGGGTCTGGGACCTCGGGATGGCTGGTGGGTGGTTGCTCCCTAATTTCTAGGGCGGCGACCAGGGTCTCTATGGCTTCTTTGATGCTTGCCGTGGTAGCGTGGCCTGGCAAGGGGCTTGTAGGTTCGGAGTGGTCCTCTGGGCTGCTGGAGTGCTGAACTGACTGGCTGGCATTGTAGGCCTGGACTGTGGAGCTGGGGTAGGCCTGGCTCGTGGTTCTGGCAAAGTGCCCAGGGGAGCTGCCATCTTGGGGGAAGTTGGCTTCAGAAGGGAGCTGGTGGCCATTTTGTTTGGCGGGAAACTGTGTGAGGGGAGAGTCTCTCTGGCAGCAGGCACCATCTTGGAGAGATCAGGCAGGGGAGTCCTTACCGGGATGGCAGGCATCTCTGGTGCTGCCTTCTCAGGCCTCTTTCTGGCTGCTGCCCTTGTCTTCAGGAGGGAGGTGAGCGCTGCTCAGCACTCCTCTTCAGACATCTCAGACACTTGCCTCTCCAGGCTTTCATCTTGTCCTTCTGCCCCCTCGTCGTCAGTGCTGAAGAAGCCTTCTCCAGCATCGCTTGGCTCAGCCCCTGGGATCTCTTGCTGCATCCGGATGGCCTCTGGCTGCCAGGTTGTAGCAGGATGGAAATCCCCTTTGATGTTTTCCATCGGCGATTCAGACTGGGGCTGATGTGAAGTTCTCCTCCGTTGAAGGCCTCTGGTCACAACAGGGGAGCTTCTCTCAAGTTATTTTGGAGGACATCTTGCCTTTTCAACAGCTCCTGGAGTGGAGTTCTGCTCCCATTCCCTCTGCTACCATTCTGTGGAATTGGGATCATAGAAACACCCAGGAGCATAGAAGAGTTCAGAGGCAAATGCGTGAATAAATGTCTTAAATGTATTTATTCATATAATAAAGCATATTAACTATTTACAAAGGCTGTCTCAGTATTCATTATAGGATAGGGGACACACAGTGTGTGTGACTACCCTGATCAGAGATCAAGTCTCATGGGGAACAAACGTAAGAAGAGAGTGAGAGAGAGAGAGAGTGAGCAAGGTGGAAAAGGTTGGAGGGGGTTTTATATTCAGGGTAAGCCCCTCCTTTCCACATAGGGGTGGAGACACTCTCTGCTTCCACTGATGTCTATATGACACATGTGCCAATGGCTTGCAAATACTTGACATTTTTGTACCGAGTTTGAGAGCAACCACATTGTGAACAATGTTAGTGTGGGCAGCTAAAAATGGCTATCGAATTATTTATTTATTTATTTATTTATTTATTTATTTATTTATTTATTTATTTTGTTAGATTTATATGCCACCCTTCTCCCGTAGGACTCGGGGCGGCTCACAACAATAGAAAAACCTGACAATAAGTAAAATTTAAATAGCATTAAAACCAGATTAAAATCCCCAATACCCAAATTAAAATCCATGGCAGATCACTCATATAGATGTTGAAACTGCGTATTTACATTCACCTTTACAGCGCAATATCTATATGAAAAAGCCACTAGATGTAAGAACTGATGAGCGAACTGATTGCTGGAAACTAAAGAAAAGTCTCTATGGTTTAAAGCAATCAGGTTATGAGTGGAATAGATGTATAGTTACATCTATTCCACTCATAATAGTGAGTGGAATATTCCACTCATTTAATACATTTTAAATTAAATGCTATGGGTTTTATTGAAGGTGTAGCAGATAAATGTTTATTTAAATGAGAGAAAGAAGGTTTGGTTTCTTTTTTACTCTTGTTTACTGATGATATCGCAATTGTTACCAAAACAGAACAGGAGGTAACAGAACATATTTCTATGTTGCAGAATAAGTTTAGGATTAGAAATTTAGGTGAAATCAAGCACTATTTAGGTCTTGATATTTTAAAAACTAATAGAGGGTACAAACTGTCACAAGCTATGAAAATTGGCCAATTGCTTAAATGTTATAATTTGGAACTATGTAAGCCTGCTAAGACACCAATGAGTCAGGATTTTAAGCATGATAATATTCAAAGTCCTGTATTCGACAAGGAAATATATCAGTCCTTGATTGGTAGTCTATCTTATATTAGTAATTGGTCTAGGCCGGATATATCCTATAGTGTAAATCAACAAGCTAGGTATAATAATGAACCAACTGAAAGACATTGACAAGCTGCTAAACAAATACTACGGTATTTGAAACAAACAATGCATTATGTGTTATATTTAGTGCCTAAGAATGATCTTGTATTAACTGCATATGCTGATGCTAGTTTTGCTACTGATTTACCCACACGTAAATCAACATCAGGTATTGCAATAATGTTTGGAAATTCACTAATAGGATGGAAATCTATCAGCAAAAGCACATTAGTTTATCAACTATGGAAGCTGAATTTTCCTGTCTATCTTTAATGTGCACAGAACTAATATATTATAAATAACTGTTAATTGATATAGGCTTAAATGTAAATGATCCATTTGTCGTTTTTGAAGATAATCAAGCTGCAATTAAGATGGCAACTAATTTAGCTGTGAAAACAAGATCTAAACACACTGATATTAGGTACTTGAATGTAAGACAATGTGTACAGAGTAAAATGATTCAATTAGTATATTGTACGACTGAAAATAATATTGCAGATAATTTTACAAAAGCTTAGGGTGCAATTAAGCATAAAACATGTTGTGAATGTTATGGTCTGAGAATGTAAGCTATTATATATTGTCCTGCCCAAAGGGGAGAATTTAGGAAATGGCTATTGTCTAACTAGTTGGTCAGGCAATATATAAACTATCAATACATGTTTGTCAAAAGGTATTATATTGCTTTAAGACTGTATTGCATCATTCTGTATCCGGATTGGCTAAGTTCTATAGCCAATGTACTTAAGGGGAAGCCTGAATCATGGCTTGAGAACACTACACCATTTTATCTGCTTATTTGCTGTTACTCTCTACCTGATCTCTCTGCATGATCACTGTTTGATCATTGCTACTTGTTGCTTTCTACTATTTATTGAATGATTTAATACTGAACTTGTTCCTGTTTGAAACTCAAGAAGAACTGTTTATTGTGTAATGACAACAACTGGTAAAAAGACTTTGTTCTTGGAATATCCCTGAATTGATATTTTAACTATCGCCTTATCTGTGTATGACTTGGATTGTTATTGGACTTTGCTTTACTTTTTTCTAAAAGTAAAAGACTACCACAACTCAGTGTGTCAGTATATTAACTGTGATTATTCACTCTTAGCCACTTTCATGTGCATACTCAAGGGGTACTCTGCTCAATAACCCATATCATCGGTTATGAGCCAAGAATATCCTTAACAACAAGCATCGAACTCCCCAAGTGTCTTTCCAAGTAGGAAGTAAGGTTTACCTCTCAACAAAGTGTTTGAAGCTAAAGCTCCTTGCAAGAAGTTAGGGCCCAAATTTAGAGGGCTTTTCCAATAGTGAAAGTGATTAACCCTATTACCATTCAGCTTAAGCTCCCCCACCTGCTGGGGAAAGTGGCTTAGGACCAGGGTATCTATGAGACCGCCTTCTGCCACCAGTAGCCTCTCAAAGACCAGTATGCTCCCACAGAGAGGGGCTCCTCAGGGTGCCGTCGGTCAAACAGTGTCGACTGGCGGCCCCCAGGGGGAGAGCCTTCTTTGTGGGGGCACCTGCTATCTGGAACGAGCTCCCCCTGGAGATACGGCGGATCCCGGATCTGCGCGCTTTCCGCCGTGCCCTTAAAACTTTCCTTTTCCAGCAGGCTGGCCTGGCCTAACCTCTTTTTTAAATCGTTTTAAATTTTAAATTTGTCTTATAAATTGGGGTGTTTTAAATTTGTTTTCAGGCCATGGTATTTAATATATTTTAAATGGTTTTTAATATTTGTATTATGTGTATTTTATCTTGGCTGTTCACCGAATAATAATAATAATAATAATAATAATAATAATAATAATAATAATAATAATAATAATAATGATGTGCATCCGGTCTTTCACAGCAACTTGTTAAAGCCAGCAGTAAGCTTCCAGCTCAGGCTGGTAGATCGGGCAGCCCCAAAACCAATTGTAGTACAGGGAGAGATGCACTATGAGGTCAAGTGGATTTTAGATTCGAGACTGTACAAGGGGAGGTTGCAGTATTTAGTACAATAGAAAGGGTACCCACTATCAGAAGTTACATGGATCAAGAGTTGGGATATGAAAGCTGATAAGCTGATTAAGCAATTTCATGAGAAATACCCCCAGAAGCCTAAAGGACATCCAGGTGGAGGGGGGGGGTCAGATTGGGTCCTAAGTAACCTCTTTGTGATTTTTCTTTTTCCCTTGCAGGAAGTTCTTTTCCCTTAAGGGGGGCTGCCTGTCAACTCTGAAGCTAGCCTGATCAAGGCCATTTTGGAGGCTTCAGTGCTGCCACAATGGTGCTGGGGGATAGGGAGAGGGGGAATAGAGATAGCTGGGGTTTTGTAGCCAAAACAAAATAGTTTCCCCTGTGAACCAAGGACATTCCCACAGGTGGCTGAAGAGAGGAGGAGTGAAGTTTCCAAGCAACCGGACAGCACTTTGATTGGACCATGTGACTGATTGTTTGGGAAAGGAGGAACAATTTTTACTTCTAATTAGGTGAAAACCTGGGAACCTTTAGAGTTGGTTTTCACCAGCCTGTGCCAATATGATATATCCAATAAACTTGTTCTTTGAGGAAACTGCTTGCCTTGGAGTTCTGCTTGTTATGGATGTATTACTTGGAACCCTGACAAATGATTTAGATTATAGGTGTCAAACTCACCACGTCACGTGATGTTTCGTGACATTTTTCCCATTCATGGAGCTGGAGTGGGCATGATCTGCCAGCCTGCGGGCCACCAGTTTGGCAACCCTGATTTAGATGAAGGGATAGAAGGGAAATTCATCAAATACGCAGACAACAGCAGCTGAAGGGAATAGCCAACAATTTAGAAGGATTTTGTCAGACTTGAACACTGAGCCCTATCCAACAAAATGCACTTCAGTGGTGAGAAAAATAATGTTTTACACTTAGATAAGAAAAACCAAACACATAGATATAGAATAGGCAGTAAATGGTTCAAATTCAGTAACTGTGAGAGGGATTTAGGAGTCCTAATGGAGAACCACTAAAATATGAGCGAGCAGTGTGCTGCAGCTGTCAAAAAAGCCAGTACACTCCTAGGCCACATTAAAAGAAGAATAGCATCAAGGTCATCTGAAGTGTTAGTACTGCTTTATACTGCTTTGGTGAGACCACACTTGGAATACTGCATCCAATTTTGGTCACCACAATATAAAAAAGACTCTAGGAAGAGTGCAGAGAAGAATAGCAAAGATGATTAAGGGATTGGAAGCTAAAATATATCTTGAAAGGTTACAGAAATTAGGCATGTCTAATCTAATGAAGAGAAGAACATGTTAGCAGTCTTCCAATATTTGAGAAGAGTGGGTCAACCTATTCTCCAAAGTATCTGAAGCCAAGACAAGAAATAACAGATGAAAATTTATCAAGAAGACATCCAATTTAGAACTAAGGAGAAATTTGCTGGGAATGAGAACAATTAATAAGTAGAACAGCTTGTCTCCAGATGTGCGTGCTCCATGACTGGAGGATTTTTAGCAGAGATTGAACAACCATTTTTCTGGAATGGTATATGGTCTCCTGCTTAGCAGAAGGTTGGACTAGAAGACCTCCAAAAGTCTTCCGTCCAACTTTTTTATTCTGTACAAGATATATGCTTATTATATGGAAATCTTTTCACAGGCAACAAAATAACATTTTATTTTGCGACAATCCATAATTATTCATTTCAGTGTTTGTATTATATTATAGGACTGATCTTTAGGTCCTTATTGCAGAAAACTGATCTTCGGCACATACAATGTACATTGAGCCTGAGTCTTCTTTTGAATCTTTTCCAATTTCAAGGTGGTTTTTTATGGACAGAATGTAAGGCCTTTTTGGAATAAAACTATTTGAAATCCTGGGAAATGAAGATCTCTATTCTAAAGTGCTTGCCAAAAGAGAGGGGGGAGGAGGGGGAGAGAGAGAGAGAGAGAATTATTGACATCAAAAAAACCCAACAATCCCAGTCTCCAAACAATTTCAGTAATAATGATAGTTCAAACATTACTTTATCTATCTTCATTAAAATATTAAAATATGTTTATGAAAAATTGTTGAAAATCTATATTGTAATATTATTTCAGATAATCTCAGTATATTCATAGGGAGATCATTACTTTGCCACAATTCTTATTACAATTTCACATCACTATCATCATCTGGCTATCAACCAATCCCAGTCCTGCTTGTATAATTTTCTGAGAATAAACTAAATCTACATTTAAAATAAATGGCCTCACATAAATTATGTGTTGAACTTAAATTATAGAAATAAGGATCAAGGATGAGAAAGAATAGATTTTTCTCCAACTTTTCCTCTGTTAAAATAAGCCAGCACAGCTTTCGCTCTGTATTGTTCAGAAATGGCAATGGAAAAAAGAAAAGAAAAATAAGGAATGTATTAATATATTACTTTTGAATCATAATACCTTGTAAAGCAGGGTGACATGATTGCTCAGCAGTTAAACATGCGGAACTTGTCAGCAGAAAGCTGACAGCTCGGGTTCAAGACTTGAGCTCTGCGATGGGGTGAGCTCCCGTTACTTGTCCCAGCTCCTGCTTACCTAGCAGTTTGAAAATATGCAAATGCAAGTAGATAAATAGGTACCATTTCGGTGGGAAGATAAAAGCATTCTGTGTCCCTTGGCATATAGTCATGCTGGCCACATGACTACGGAAATATCTTCAGACAATGCTGGCATCCTTGACTAAGAAACAGAGATGAGCAACGCCCCTGGAGTTGGACTCAACTGGACAGGGGAGACTTGGACAGAGAAAACCTTTATCTTTCACTTTGTAAGGCAGAGGTTTTATACAGTGCCATAATAATTTTGTTAATGGTGAGTGACAAATCCAACTTTTTTACAAATCCAAATATTGAAAATAACTGATGTATATTTTAAATTTTAAACAAAGGCATTATGTATAAGTATTGCATTTATGTATCATTAATACATTGCTTATGAAGAAAAACTAATGCTGATGCTCAAAGGAAGATAATTTCATTATCACCATTTTTAAAATTATGAATTTGATAGATATTGGCTGATTTTTCCATGTGGAACTTTCCAGTATACATAAAGAAAATAAGAGATTGTGAACAATATATGACTGCAAGTATATTTTTCTACTAGGGTTGACATCTCAGAAACATTAAATATTGTTTATAGTTTCAACATGGGGATGTAGTTAGCACTAAAACAATTTGAGTACAATCAGTTTTCTTTGACATAAATTCACTGACTCAGTTGAGAGAAACCGGAAGTGTCACGGCGAGACCAGCTGGACAAACAGCTGTTGGGGGGGGATTGTCTTCGGACCAGAACCGTCCTGTAGGTATGGTGAAGAAGGAGAGGTGCCTCGGACGACTAAGAGGAACAGGCAAGTTCCTTGAAAGGTCGAACCAGCGGTGGGGGTGGTGGCCATTGAAAAATGACCACTGGGGCAACTGGACTAAGATTTTTGTGCAGGAGCGGTGTCTGAACGGAGTATTTGTACCAGGTGAATGATTGGCCAACTCGCAGTTAAAAAAGAAAATTTTAAATAACTTTAAAAGGTGTCCCGAAGTGGAAATGAGCGGATAATTGGCACTTGGGAATTTAATGGAGGGAGAAGAACAAAGAGGAGGTTAAAATACCAAAGCCCAAGTAAGAAAATTTCACAACTGGATTTAAAATTGGATTTTGAGAAAATAAAAATAATAAAAGAAAAAGAAACCCAAGGAAAAGTACTTTTTATGTGGATTTAAAATACTTTTGACAGCTTTGACACTTAGTTGGTCTGAGAATATTGTGAATTTGAGAGAGACATCTGCTGGCAGAAAGAGCTTACTGCAATATTGGTCAGAAGATAGAAGAGAAAATAACATCTGTGACCTTGACTGCCAAAAGATAATTCGGAAACAGAATTTTACGGAGTATCTGTTTTTCTAAATTGCTTGGTTTCAATTCTCAATGGTGGTGGAAGATAACAAGGCTTTAACTTGGAGTGGATTGGATAAATATTTGAATTGGACATTATTTAGAAATAAAAAGAGACTATCTGGACTTTAAAATTTTAATTAAATATAAGTCAAAAGTTTTAACAATTTTTTAAATTGACAATATGGAGTCTTGGATGTGTGAGGAATTAATTGAGATGTTTAAAACATGTGTGAATCACTAAAGAGTAATAAAAAGTCAGAAATTTCTCCTGGAATATATAGAACAGGAAAAAGAGAGCATAAATGAGGAGCAAGAAAATAATATTGAAGGAAAAGGAATTGAAAGCAAAAAGCAGTTAGATGATTTCACTGGGATTTAAAGTGGCAAAAAAAGAGTGGATAGGGGGGAATACCCCCAAAAAAAGAATCAATCAAAGGGAAAAGAAGGAAATAGTGGAAAGAGATTAGGAGAAAGCTTGGGGAGAATTACTCAAGTAATATATCTAAAAGTGAGAAAAAGGATTCAGGATAAAAGATATAATAAATATAAAAAGAAGAAAAATAAGAAGTTAAGAGAATGGGATAAAAGGAGAAAATTATTAAGAAGTGGAATTTTGGAGAGACCAAGAGAAAATGGTTAAAAAGGGGAAGAATAGTGTAAAGGAGGAAGGGAAATAAGGTATATATTAGTAGATTTAAGGAAATTGTATTAATATTATTAATTGTGGATGGTCCATTAAGTTAAAGTGTTTTAATGTAAGAAGTGAATATGATGATGTATATTACTTATAGTAAAACAATAGCAGATGAAATATGAAATGGCAATTTGGATTAATTATGAAGACAAGTTAAATTAAGAGACAAAATTGCAATGTTAAAAATGGGATGGGAATTTTGAAAAATATATTCTGTAAATTAAGAAATAAGATAATTAATTGATGTTTATTGTAAGAAATTAGAAATTAAGGGCGGATAGTGACATTGTTTATGTATTAAGTATTAAGAAGAGATATGGATGGTCAATTAAGTTAAAGGGTTTCAATGTAAGAATTGAATATGATGGTGTATATTGCTTATAGTTAAAAAGTGAGATTGGGATTTTAAGAAATATATTATGTAAATGGAGAAATATGATAGTTAATTGATGTTATTGTAAGAAATTGGGAATTAAAGGGCAGATAGTGATACTGTTTATGTATTACTAGCTGTACCCGGCCACGCGTTGCTGTGGCCCAGTCTTGTGGGTATACAATATTTTTTGACTGAGTGCCAATAATTTCCCTCTGTAGCTCAGGTCACGCCTACTTTGCCTCCGTCCCACCAGTCTTTTCACTCGGTCGATTGGATTCAGACCTGAGTTGCCTTTCTCTATGTTTCTTTTTGGACTTTAATGTTGCTTAATTATTATTATTTTTTATTATTATTTATTACATTTTTATACCGCCCCCTCTCCCGAAGGACTCGGGGCGGTGAACAGCCAGAATTAAAAACACACAATACAAATATTAAAATACGTTAAAACAAAATTAAATTATCTTAGGCTTCTCCAATTTAAAACCCCATTACCCATAAAATTCACCCAATTAAAAATTTTTAACCCAGCCCGGCTTGCTGAAATAAAAAAGTCTTCAGGGCCCGGCGGAAGGTCCGGAGGTCCGGGATTAGTCGTATCCCTGGGGGTAGCTCATTCCAGAGGGCAGGTGCCCCCACAGAGAAGGCTCTTCCCCGGGGGGTCGCCAGCCGACATTGCCTGACAGACGGCACCCTGAGGAGACCCCCTCTGTGGGAGCGTGTTGGCCGGTGGGAGGTATTCGGGGGCAGAAGGTGGTCTCGTAAATAACTGGGTCCTAAGCCATGGAGCGCTTTGAAGATGAGAACCAACACCTTGAAGCGCACTCGGAAGACCACTGGAAGCCAATGCAGCTCGCGCAGGAGAGATGTCATGTGGGAGCACTATGTCGCCCCCATAAGTACACGTGCGGCCGCATTCTGCACCAGTTGGAGCCTCCGAGTGCTCCTCAAGGGGAGCCCCATGTAGAGAGCATTGCAGTAGTCGAGGCGGGAAGTAACGAGGGCATGAGTGACCGTGCATAGGGAGTCCCGATCCAGAAAGGGGCGCAACTGGCGTATCAGGCGAACCTGATAGAAAGCCCCCCTGGCCACGGCCGTCATATGCTCTTCTAAAGACAGCCGTGCGTCCAGGAGGACACCCAAGTTACGCGCCCTCTCCGTGGGGGCCAATGTCTCGCCCCCGATAGTCAGCGATGGCACCAGCTGACTATATCGGGACGCCGGCAGCCACAGCCACTCAGTCTTGGAGGGATTGAGTCGGAGCCTGTTCCTCCCCATCCAGACCCGCACCGCCTCCAGGCACCAGGACATCACTTCAAGGGCATCATTGGGGTGGTCAGGGGTGGAGATGTACAGCTGGGTGTCATCAGCGTACAGATGGCACTGCACCCCAAAACCACGGATGATCTCACCCAGCGGCTTCACATAAATGTTGAACAGGAGAGGTGAGAGGACCGACTCTTGTGGCACCCCACAAACCAAGTGCCTTGAGGTCGACCTCTGCCCTCCGGCCAACACAGACTGTGACCGGTCGGAGAGATAGGAGGAGAACCACCGTAAAACGGTGCCTCCCACTCCCAACCCCTCCAACCGGCGCAGCATGATACCATGGTCGATGGTATCAAAAGCCGCTGAGAGGTCTAATAGGACCAGAACAGAGGAGCAACCTCTGTCCCGAGCCCTCCAGAGATCATCAACCAACGCGACCAATGCCGTTTCTGTGCTGTACCTGGGCCTGAAGCCGGACTGGAACGGATCTAGATAGACGGTTTCATCCAGGTACTGCGGGAGCTGTCGCGCAACCACACTCTCAACAACCTTCGCCAAAAAGCGAAGGTTGGAAACTGGACGATAGTTTGCTAAAACAGCTGCGTCCAGAGAGGGCTTCTTGAGGAGGGGCCTCACCACCGCCTCTTTCAAGGCGGGAGGCAAGAACCCCTCACTCAAGGAAGCATTTATAATCCTCTGGAGCCAGCCTCGCGTAACCTCCCGGGTAGCCAGCACCAACCAGGAGGGACACGGGTCCAATAAACATGTGGTTGCGTTCAACCTCCCCAGCATCCTGTCCACGTCCTCGGGAGTCACAGGGTCAAACTCATCCCAGATAACCGTCTCAAGACAGACCTCGGACAACCCGCCTGTACCTACCCAGTCAGAGTCCAAACCTTCCCAAATTTGAGCGACTTTATCGTGCAGATAATGCGCAAAATCCTCAGCACGACCTTGCAATCAATTGCTTTTTTGGACTTTTACCTATTTGGTGCTTGTATTGGGAGAGCCGCGTGTCATGGGATTGGTGGAAGCCTCCATCCAGGCTGCCATCCGTGAGTTTGTATTCCTGGGGCTCCGGAGGTTTGTCTTCGGATGTCTCTGAGGATAGTTTGACGCGGGTGTAAGAGCTGGTTTCCCGGCTTGCTGGTATAACCGCCTTCACCTTTGCAGCTCTCCGCACCACAGGTGGCATCGAGGTTCCTGCCAAAGGTATAGCATACTCCGTTAGTCGGGTGGACACTTCACGGCAGTTGACATTTCCCGTCATTTTGCTTGTGGGTTTGGCGGCGGCGGCACTGAGGGGAAAAGACCCGGCTCGCACCTGCCATTGTGGTGCTGCGATGTTAAAGATCAAAAAGAAACGTAGAGAAAGGCAACTCAGGTCTGAATCCAATCGACCGAGTGAAAAGACTGTTGGGACAGAGGCAAAGTAGGTGTGACCTGAGCTACAGAGGGAAATTATTGGCACTCGGTCAAAAAATATTGTATACCCACAAGACTGAGCTACAGCAACACATGGCCGGGTACAGCTAGTCTATATAAATAAAAATAAAAACCCAATGAGAGAAATTCCTCCTCCTGCCACCCCGAGGGAGAAAGGAATCCCCCCTCACCCCAATGTTTTAAATGGCACCGTGTTTTTATGGAGGAAGCCGGCGACGATGATCAGGGGGGCCTCTTCCCTGCCCGATTCAAACCCCCATCGGTGTGTGGTTGTCGAAAGGCAGGCAGGCAGGCCTGGCGTTACCTGAGGATATTGTGGGCCTCCATGCTGTGGTTTTGATTACTGGAGCAAACCACAGCCACCCAGAGCAGCAAGGAGGGCATGGCTTGCTGATGGGGTGCTCCTCTCTCTTCCCCCACCCCCCACAGCAAGAGAGGCAGAGAGAGTAGGGGCTGGGGAAGGGTGGGGGGCCTATGGCGATGCTCCCGATGGCAGCAGGGAAAAGATGCGGGTGCTCCTCCTCCTCACGACGACAACGGCTTCCTCCTCCTCTCTCTCCTTCCCTCACGAACAAAATGGTGGCTGCGCAGACAGAAAAGGTGGTGACATGTCGGGCTCTTCCACCATCCCTTTCACTTCCGCTGCCCCCCCTCAAAACTATAGAGGGGAAGGGGACGGAACGGCTCCTCTTGTTGGTTATAGTTCCTGAGGTAAGGATATGTGTTTAATTTTTTTAATCTCCCCCCCCCAACCTCCTTCACCCCCGGCCTGGTCTATGAGGAGAAACAGGATTATGGGAGACGACGACAACTCCATGCCTCTCTAGAAGCCATTTCCGGCGCTCCCTAAAAAAAGGAAAAGACCCGAAGGCAGGGAAACAGCACCACCCTAACGGCTGTTGTAAACACGCCGTGTGGATTATCCTTTTTTAACCACCTGTCCATTTCGCTGAAGGCATCCTGGGATTTGTAGGCCAGCATAGAGCATTTGGCCCATAGCGGCCTTTGCGCTGCCCAGAGGGAATACATTTCCCATGACCACTTGCTGTTTCCTCAGAGGAAAGGCCAGACATGGAGTCCTGAAAAGTAGGGAGAAGATTCCTGACAGGCTTTCGTTTCAAAGCAGGGCCTTCTAGAGGAGCAGGGACTACACCTCCCATGCTTATAGGTATATAAAAACACGTGCGTATTCGAATGCAACGTTGTGTCAAAATTTCAAAGCAATCGGTGAAGAACTTTTGGAAATTTACGATTTTGAACAACCGAACATTTACATTTTTATTTATATAGATTAGGGAGCAGCGGTCCCCAATTAATGGACAGAAGATCAGCAAAATCCCTGTGATTAAAAGTAGAACAGTGTCAAGAATGTTGTATAGAAATGGGAACTGAAGAAAAAGAAAAAAGTGAAAGAAATGAGAATAAAGGTAGAACACTGCAGGAACAGAAAATCTGAGTCTTCTAAGAAAAAGTATCGGAAGATACACTAATATCTCAACAGGCTCTATAGAAGTTTAATGTGGGGAAATATGTGTAAGCTGTATGAGTAAGAGTGAAAAGAATTGGTGCTTCTTCCAAACTCTCATCAAAGAGTCTCTAAGTATGTGGCTTTTAAATACTTTATCCACTTTGTTCTCATAAAATAAGTAAGCATGCCAACCAAATTCAAGATCAAAACTTTCTATATTCAATATTCCAGTCTTTTTCCTTCCAAACCAATCACTTGCTTTCGTCAAAGCTGCTGCTTCATAATATAATTGTAGGTTTGGAAGTTTAAGGCCTCCCCTTTCTGGAACATCTTGCATAATTTTCAGTTTCACTCTCGGTTTTTTCTCGTTCCAGACAAACTTATTCAGTCCTCTTTGCCATTCTTTCAATTGTTTATCACTTTTAAGCACCGGAATAATTTGAAACAAGAAAAGAAATCTTGGCAAAATGTTCATCTTAACTGCTGCTATTCTTCCAAGTAAAGACAGCTGCAGTTTTTTCCAAGTCTCCATATCTTTCTGTATATCTCGCCACAACACCTCATAATTATTTTGAAACAATTTCATATTTGATTCTGCAACCTGAACTCCTAGATATTTAACCCTTGGTACTATCTCAAAACCTGCCCTCCTTTCAAGTTTGTGTTTTCGATCTTGTGTCATATTTTTAACTATCATCTTAGTTTTTTTCTGGTTCAGTCTAAATCCTGATACTGTACCATAGTCTTTTATAATGTCTTTCATCTGGATTATTGATTCCATCGGCTGTGTTAGGGTAACAACCAGATCATCTGCAAATGCCCTTATTCTGTAATCCTCTTGCCTTATCACTATTCCTTTCAAGATGTTCGAGTCCCATATTGTATTCAACAAGACTTCTAATGTTAAAATAAATAACAATGGGGATAACGGACAACCTTGTCTTGTTCCTTTTTCAATATTGAAATCTGTTGTCAAACTTCCATTAATAATAATCTGTGCCTTTTGTTCTTGATAAATTACTGAAACCACCTGTATAAATTGATCCCCAAAGTCCATCTTTTTTAAAGTCTTTAATAGAAAATTCCAATCCACTCTATCAAAGGCCTTCTCCGCATCCAAGAAAACCAGCACTGCAGGGATCTGTTTATTCTTCTCAAGATATTCCAATAAATCTATAACTTGCCTTACATTGTCCTTCATATATCTGCCTTCTATAAATCCCGCTTGGTCACAATGTATCACCTCTTGAATAACTGGCATCAACCTGTTGGCTAATACTTTTGCAAATATTTTATAATCATTATTCAGAAGAGATATTGGTCTAAAATTCTCAGGTTTTTTAGGACCTATTTGCTCTTTCGGTATCAAAGAAATATAAGCTGTTTTCCATGATGGGGGTATTTTACCCCATTGCTGTATGTTACAAAACAAGTTTTTAAAATGTTCAACCATTTCTGCTTGCAAAGTTTTATAGTACACCACAGTTAAACCATCTGTCCCAGGAGCTTTAGCTGTTTTCAATTGTTTAATTGCGGCCATAATCTCCTCAACTGTTATAGGATAATCCATTCTCTCCTTTTGTTGACTGGTAATTTTTGTAACTCTTTTATTTTCTAGTTATTTCTCTGTAAGTCCATTCTGTGTGTCATCTTTGGCATATAGTTTGGTATAATAATCCACAAAAACTTCTTTAATTAATTTTTGTTGGGAAATTTCCTTCCCTCCAGTATCAATACTATCAATAATGCTTCTTCCTTAATATGTAAGCCAACCATCTGCCCGGTTTATTAGCATTGTAAAAAGTGTTGTGTTTCCCAAATTGTAAATTTGTTGCTGTTTGTTCCGCCATAAGCATTTGAAATTGATCTTTCAAAAGTTTTATAGCTCCTCGTATTCTTTCATCTGTTGGGTTTTTTATAAGTAATTGTTCTTTATTCTTTATTTCTGCTTCCATTTCAAATCTTTTCTTTTGTCGATTCAATTTATGTTTAAAGTTCATATGAATGAGTACCCCTCTCATATACGCTTTACTCGCATCCCACACAATTTCAATAGGGGTACCCTTATTCAAATTCATTTCAAAGAATTCTTTCATCTGTTTTTTAAGTTCTGTAATATTTTTTTCATATCTAAACAGATTTTCATTTAATCTCCATGATCTTCTCTCAATCTTTCCCATCTCAATTTCTATCCATACCGGGCTGTGGTCGGTTAAAGTCCTTGGAAAAATCTTTGTTCTTTTTGTTTTTACTAGTAAATCAGCTGATAGTAAAATAAAATCAATCCTAGAGAAAGATCTGTGTCTATCTGAAAAAAAGGTAAAGTCCAATTCTTTTGGGTTATGTATTCTCCAAATATCTTTTAGTTCCAAATCTTCTTTCATGTCAAAAAAAGTCTGTGGTAGTCTAATCCTTGACTTCGCCGAACTCTTTTTATCTATGTTAGAGTCAATTACTCCATTCCAATCTCCCATGATTAAAATGGGCTCAAATGGGATTACAAAATACCGTTATGGCTGGATCTTGGTCATATCATGTGGAATACAAATATTATGTCACTCGGGGGAGGGGTTATATAAAGAAGTTCTTTTTGCAGATGCGGGCAGATGGCAACTGAAGACTTTAGAAACGCTGTTGGAAGACGGAATTAATTTAACTTGGTTACAGTATAATCAACTTCAATTGAGATGGAAAGAGGACCAAAAAATTGGTATAATAATGCATGAGGAAGAATTGGTTAGACATATAAAAGAGAAAGGTCCAATGCATATTAAAAGGGTTTATAATGTTTTGTTAGAAAAGGATTCAGAAACTGAATTGGTTAGAGATTGCATGATAGAGTGGGCACAAAATTTTGCAGAACCAGTGATGTTGGAAACATGGGAAAAAATATGGGTTCAGAATGTTAAATTTACACAGTCGCAGAATTTGAGGGAAAATTTTTATCAAATGTTTTATAGATGGCATTTAGATCCTAAGAAACTGTCGTGCATGTACCCTAATGTTCAACCAAAATGCTGGAGATGTGATTGCCTAGATGCCACATATTATCATGCGTGGTGGACCTGCAAGAAAGTGAAGGCTTTTTGGATAAAAAATTGGTGGGTTATGCAGAATGTTTTGAGGAAAAAAATTCAGTTTTCTCCACAATTGTTTTTATTGGGTATAGTTAAGGGTTTTACATTGGGTGAAACAAAGTTGATATTGTATATGATAACAGCAGCGAGATTACTGATAGGTCAATATTGGAAAAATGAAGCTATGCCTACTATTGAGGAATGGACTTTGAAGATGGCCAGCTTTGCAGAGATGGCGAAGATTTCAGCATATCTAAAGGATCGCTCACAAGAGACTTATGTATGGGAATGGAAAAAGTTGATAGATTATGTGCAGAATAAATATCAAACTAGGAAATACCAGATAGCTTTTAACTGAAAGTATTATATAGTGATAGAATAATTGAATTTTGTGAAGATGTGAAAAATATATAGGGGGTGGAGGGATTCAAGTTTTATAAAAAGGGGATTTTGATTTGGATTATATTTTGTGGAAGTCCGGGGGCTAGGGTTGGGCTAGAGGGGGTTAGGGAGGGTTAGGGAGGTTAGGGAGAGTTGGGGGGGGGGGAAATTGGGGAGAAAATGTAATTGTAAAACTTTTTCAATAAAAAAAAAGAGTGAAAAGAATTATGTTGCATACCATGCCACATAAAGTGTGTGGAGTTATGCTAATGGAAAATATGAAAAAGATTATTTGATGGCATAGTGCAGTGAAATAGGTATGCATGAGAAAAATATTTGTGATATTGCTTGTTGTAAAAAAATGAAGATCAGAAAAATATGTTGTATTATGTACATATAAAAAGACAGAACCAGAATGATTAATGAAAATAGGCAGTGGTTAAAATGTGGAGAAAATTAAAAAAATGTGTTGGAAATTTTGGGATAGATCTGAATGAGGGAATGTTGAAAGGAGGCTTACTGTATATGGAAATTTTAGTGAAGAGTATATTAAAGAGTAGAATTAAAACAAATTCCATAAATGTTAGAGTTCAAGAAAAATGGTAAAGGAAATAATGATATGAGAAGTATTAAAAAAAGTAAAATGCAGATCGTGTAATTGAAGAAGTGTTAAGTCATGGATGTGATTAGCATATGGAATGCATGTGCAATTTGTTTGCTATATGTGAAGTCTTCAACTGTACCTAATGATTGGAAGAATGCTATTATTCCCCTACAAAAAAGGAAAAGTAGCATACATAAATATAAAGCCCACAGAGTTGTGTGCTTGGAGACGTCTAATTTTTGTCATAGAAAAATTTGAAATTGTGACAGAATTCCAGTTGAAAAGCTGCAAGAGAGGACAGTAAGAATATTTGAGAAATGCAGACTGAAATTTTCTTCAGGTCATTGCAAATGTATGAATGAAAGTAAGTCTCTTAATACATTTGGTTAAGGGACAGCATATGATTGTGAATAAGATTGAATTGTGGGAAGTTTTAAATTACATGAAATCATTTTATAGATAGAAAGGTATGAAGAAGCATACTGAATTGCTTTATTATAAACAAATTGTGTCGGTATAAACAATTTCACTTGTGCTCCTTTTCCTTTTTTTTTTTAATTCCTGCCTTTATGTTTGGCTTGCTATTTTTTTTACTACCTTTCTATGTTCTCTGTGTGTTTGTATTTACTCTGAAAGATAAGGTATGCAGTTGAGGCAAGCTACAGGCTTGCCTCAACTGCATAGACTGGAGTGTTTATATATCAAATACAATGTTAGGTTTACAACAAAGAGACTCTGAACACGAGACTACTGAAATTCAGCTTTATTATTGATCCTCAATCTCCTGCCTCAAACAAAGCAAGGCAGAGGCAAAAGGCACACACTAATTAAAACTTTTTTTCCATTTATACATAGTTCATTTTTTTCCTTTTACACATAGTTCATTGTGTTTAGAAACATAATTTTTTATCCACTAGTTTATGCAAAGCTCATGATTTCCCAGCATGTAGAGACAACTAGGCAAGGAGCACACAAGCCGTCACCCAGCTCAGCTCTACCACGCATGCATGTGCACCTCCCACCAGCCATCTGATTTTCAGGATGCGTGGGGGGTGCATATGGGAGATGAGCAGGGGGTGCATGCAGGAGACACGTGTGCATGCACAGGGGGGTCACGTGTGCATGGGGGGGGCAATGCAGTGGTGGGAGAGGCGATGGACAGACGATGAGGGGAGGGGAGTTACTCGACAGCCCCAGGCAGTAGAATCATAGCAGTAGTATCATGGCAGTAGTATCCTGTGGGAGCGGTTTGGGGAGGCCAGCTTCTGGGACGCTCCATCCAGCCAGATGTTGGAGATGGGAATAGAGGCTGCAGGGATGTGGCAGCCATGTAGAATGGGGACCCAGTCAGCTCTGCCTTTGCAAACCCAGTTTCATTTGGCTAGCCCAATGTTCTGCCTGGACCTGGACTCCAGCCATTCCCATGACACCATGCTAGATGCCCCATGGGAGCAGAGTTCATCACTGGCCAAATTGGTAGGACGACCGGAACGGCATGCAGAAGGGATGACCACAGCCTGTACAAAATACAAAAAAGATGCAAGTAAATGGGGACCTGATCAATTTCAAATATTTCTTAAACATAACACAAACATCCAACTATCTTTAATGTTTTTCCTTACAGACATACGTTTGGCTATTTGTTAACTGAGAGCCAGTTTGGTCTTATGGTTAAGGTAGGAAGCAGGAGATCATGAAATCTAGTCTGTTTTAGGCATGAAAAACCAGCTGGGTGACTTTGGGCCAATCACTGTCTCTCAGCCCAACTGACCTCACAGTGTCGTTGTGAGAAAAATAGGAGGAGGAAGGATTATTAGGTATATTTGCTACCTTGAGTTATTTATAAGAAATAAAGGAGGGATGAAAATAAAATAAATCAAATAAACTTCTTATTTATAACCTAAAATTATCCCTTCCAGATAATTAGCTATAAGCTTTACGTACTCAGACACACATGCACACACAAACACGCACAATTTTTCCAAACAGTTAGCTGTCATATTTTAACAGAATAACAGAGTGCTGAAACGGGAGTGTACGTGTGCTGGAAACCGGAAGAGCAGCCACCTGGCATGCATATGTGATGATCTTCCAGTTTCTGGCATGCACATATGCACTGGCCACCTGGTCTTCCAAATTCTAGTGGGCATGTGCGTGTGAAGGCCAGCTGGCCAGTGCACATGCGTGTGCCAGAAACCAGAAGAGCAGCTTTCCAGTGCGCATGTGCTCACCAGGAAGATGATCTTCTGATTTCCGGATGCGCATGCACACCATCCACCTGATCTTCCAGTTTCTGACATGCATGTGCACGTGAAGACCAGCTGGCTGGGGTGCATGCATGCGCTGGAAACCAGAAAATCATTTTTCTGCCATGTGCATATGCACCGGGCAGCTACTTTCCCAGTTTCTGGCACTCCCGCACGCATCAAAATTAGCTGGCAGGCACGCTGGAACCCGGAAGAGCAACGGGTGATGGCTCGCATGTCCAGAGATATGGCTCTGCATGCCACTTCCGGCACGCGTGCCATAGGTTTGCCATCACGGTTCTAGTTCAACCCACTGCTCAGTCAGGAAGCCCTATATCATTTCAGACAAATGGTTGTCTTAATCTTAATCTTAATTTATTGATTAGCCCTTGGGCCATATCAAAGTGCAGAGCTCCAGAAACAATTATTACAAAAGTTTGGTAGAAACAATTTAAAATGAAATTGGAATAGGAATAAAACACAGTTTAAAATGTGTTCATTTTAAATTTCATTTAAAATGAAATTAGAGTAAAATACGATCTAGAATGAAATCAAAATAGAATACAATAATTTGAGATACAAATTAAATATGATTAAAATTATATTACAATGTCACCCCTGCATCTACCCAATCAGTCTTAAAACTACTATTATAATTATTAAATCAAATGCTCTTTCCTGCAATCTACCACATTCTGCTGCACCAACTTTGCCCTTTTTTCCATCAATTTTACAGCAAATTTGGCAATCCATTTCACCAGCTCAAGTTAGAACCTAACAAACAATATTTCAAGAAGCGCTCTTTAGAACTTAGGAGTGCTGGCGTAAAAGATCCTGCCCAGCTGATGTTCCCTCAAATCTGAGTACAGGGGACAGTCAAAAATTACATGGGGCATTGTTTCAACTTCCCCCTTCCCACATAAATAAACTCTTTCACTTGCAAGGATACCCTTATACTACCCCAAAGCATGTTTGTTTGAAGTTGGTCTAATCTCAATTTGGTAAAAAATCTCTTTATGACGGGAAACACAGGCACAGTTAAATATTTTTCTATTTTAAAAATTTGTTTATTGGCCAATAACCAGGGGCAAACTTTTACTGCTGTCACCTGTGCAATATCCGATTGTCCTTAAATCTCTGTGCATGCCACATACAGTGGTTTTTTCCAAAACTTAAACTTTGTTATTAGATGGTCCAACACAAAACAACTATCCATAGTAGATCTTCCGCTCCTGAAGCCTGTCTGTTCTTCAGCTAAAATGTTATTTCTCATTAACCAATCTTCTAATTTATGAAGCAAATACTTAGCATAATTTTTTGCTGATATATCAATTAGAGTAATTAAACAGAAATTATCTGGGTTATCTCTAGAGCCTTTTTTATATAATGGAATAATTATTGATGAACGCCCTGTTCTATTGAATTTGCCCTGTTCTATTGATAAAAGGAAAGAGACTCACCAGGACAGGCGCCCATCAGGCTATGTTATCTTTAAATAACGATGCCAGGAGCGCATCCTGTCCTGGAGCTTTGTTTGTCTTCAGGGAGGAAATTAAATGCCTCACCTCCATGATTGACACTTCTTCCCAATGGGGTAAGGCTTCATATCCCTGTATCAAGCTCAGAGAGGATATCACCTCATCAGAGCTGCTGCTGGAGTGGCCAGATGCTTCTCCCAACTTTCTGCAGTAATATTTGGGTCACTTATTGGTTTTCTATCTCTAATAATTTTTGAGACCTCCAACCAGAAAAGTGTGGGTGAGGCCAGCTTTGCTGCCTGTTCTAGGCCAGCCCATAAGTTGTCAATATAAGAGGCCTTTTTCCTCTTCAATAGCTGCTTATACTTCTGCCTTATGGTGATATACTCCTGTAATTCCATGTTTCGGCTGATTAAGTATCTCCTAAGTGATTTTCTAAGCTGTTTTTTCCTTTCCTTGCAGTCATTATCAAACCATGTTGAGTAACTAGAATCAAACTGGCCCATTGGCTTGGTAGTCATGAAAAAATGCTTCAATTTGTGGCATATTTCCGCAAAATATACTATAAGCTCTTGTTCACCCGTACAATTTGAGCCTATATGCGCTAAGGCTTCCATACATGTGAATTCATAAATTCTGTCACTGCTTTACTATCAACCCTTTTCCATGTTAGTCTTTTCTCATGAGCTATTTCTAAGTTGAAGCCTATTTGTTGAATTGTTTGATTCCTTTTCCTTAAATCAGGATTGCCAGGGACATCTCAGTCGGAAGATAATCACTTTCTGGCCTTGGTAACGTCAAGACTGAAGTTGCCCCTGATACTAAGCTGTGAGAAACACAAAAGTAATCAATAGAGCTACATACCTTAGGGCCAAAAAAAGTTATGGGGTACCTTTTAGCTTCTGAGTATTGGCCTACAATTTGAAGGTTACAGTTGTATACCATTGTTAGAAATTTCCCCCCATCTTTATTCTTTTTCCTGTCTTGGGAGTCCCATGATTGTTGGTTATGTAAATAACCATCTGGAATTATACCATTTTCGATAAAAAGCTCCAATGAGGGACCCACGCGAGTGTTAAAATCCCCTGCCAAAATTAAAGATGTTTTTATAAATTTTTTACGTATATCTAATATTTTTACCTCTAATGCCTCCCACAAATCGCCCATTGCTGGATTAACATACACATTTAGAAATACCATTGACTTCCCTTCATATGCCAAATGGATTGCTTGAAAAAATAAAGGGCCGGGGTCCAAGCATATCTCATTTCCCTTCCATCCTAATTCAGCTTTTACCAAGATGCACAACCCTCCTGAGGCTCTTCCCTTTATACCCTCTTTGCTGGCAGCTGCCAAATATTAAACCTGGGGAGCTCAATGGGGGCCTCATCACTACTAACCCAAGTCTCCTGTAAGGCAATTACTGGGTACCTGTTTAAAAATTTAATACAGTCGTCTGTGCACCAGCTTCCTCTCCATCCTGCCACATTCCAAGAGACGAAGTGTATTTTTGAAGAAAATGATTGCTCGCTATTTCCTAGTCAGGCTTCTTGAATAATCTCTCCCACCCCTCCTCCCTCACTTACGCTCACACACCCATTTAATCGCCTGAGCTCCATACAAGTCTGTTTAGGCGTTATTACTCTGCCTGTTGCTTTCAGGCTTGCAGATCCATAGGCTCAATTAATCTCTGCCTCCACGGTAAATGATTTTACACGAGGCACCACACTTATGTCATTTCTTGGAATTGTCTTTGCCACTAAGGGGGACTGGGGGCTTCCTTCCTGGGTGCCTTCCATCTCCGGTGTTTATCCCACAGCACTTTGCAGTCTGCTGTCTCTGGCACTTTGTGCTGTATAGACATGGGCATCAGGCTTCCTGGGCTTATAAGCAGTTGCCTCTCTGGAACTGCGTCATGCCTTGTTGGGGGCAGAACAATCGACGCCAAAGGAGCAGCAGAGGAAATGGTCTGCTTCAGCAGCCTCCTTGTCTCTTTAAGTTTATTAAGTACTTCTTGCTGCTCAGTTAGTGAAAGTGAGGAAAAAGTTTCCAAGCAGGCAGAATTGAATATCTCATCTTGCATTAAGCCAATTGAAGGAAGTTTCACATTAGCTGGATCCAAAACCTTAACCGACATTTCCTCTGTAATGCTAAATCTCTTCTCCATTTCAGTTAACTTGCTTTCCCCATTTAGTTCACTTTCCCAGTCAGCCATCCCATGCACTGCAACGCTCTCCCTGGGGGGTCTCCGGATCAGCAGGCTGACTTTGCCACTAGAAAAAATTCGAGTTGGTAAAATTTGATAAAAAGCCAAGAATCCTCTCATTCGCATGAGCAGGCTAGGAAAGTGCTATTGTTTGAACTTAAAAAGAATTCTGGAATAATTATCACGTTGTGGAAGATATTCATATGCTGCCAAATCTATTGCCCCCTTGTCACTCCGAGTAAGCTGTGACAAAGGGGTCATTATCCGTTTTTTTGAAGTCCATCTACCTGCATTTATCTCAGAATTATATATGTTCAATACAATCTGTTCCTTCAACAATCGCCTGTTTTTCCCCCCCTCCTGTGCTGCGAGATTTCAGGCCCAACCAGCTCACCATCTTTTTTTCCCCACAATTACGATTACAGTCAATATGTTGTCTGCTTAATCCTTTCCTCAGTTGCACAATTGATGGTATCTGGCCAGGTCATTCTGTCTGGCAACCAGTTGAAATTACCTGCGGCTTTTCCATCTGTACCGCAGCAATAAAATTGATCACGGAGTCCAACTTTAAATGCACCTCTACAAACTGGTCAATAATAGCCAAAACTGTCTGAGGAGTGAGCAAACTGTGCCGGCTGATAAAATCCTTTATACTATCACTTAGCTGGTTTTCAAGCCCTAAAGCTAATTCACTGTGGTTATAAAACTCTGACTCTAAGCCCTTATCACGGCATGAAGCTGACTCACTTAAAGTTGCTGAGTCATTTGTCATCCGATTACACAGAGGGGTTAGTGAGCCTCTTGACTGGCTTCTTAACTGGCTCTCTTCAGCCTCTGCCTGCAGATCCCATTCCAGGGAAGAATCCCCAAACAATGCCAATGCCTCACAGCTATCTGGCAGGGGAAGGGGGGAGGATCCACGACTTACTATTGATGGTATAGGTTGACAAAATCCATCAATTTTCTGTTGTTTTTGTGGATTGGTTCCACCTTCCTTACTATTTGGTGAGCACTGAGCCGTCTTTCTTTTCTTCCCCTTGGGAGAGGCCATCTTCTAGCGCAAAACCTATCCCTGAGCCGCCTCCTTGTTCTCCTCTGCGGGGGCCCCTGGCTTTCTGTGGGGTGCTCGGGATTGCACCATAGGCAAAGGGTGGGTGGAGGTGGAGGGGAAAAGATGTCGGCTCAGCCCATATCTCCTCAGCACTGCCCCCTCATGCCTGTAATTCCCAGTCCGCTCGGCCCTGCAACAACTTCCAATGTTGGAGCATTCACAACTTCTGGAGTGTTAGGATGGGGTTGAGGGTTGTCCCCGAACTGTGAACCAGCTCACGAGCAAACACACTAGGACTGAAATAAAACTAGCAGAGGAGTCTTGTATAAAAATATACTTTACTTCAAAATGTTTAAAAAACACTATATCTTTAAAAAGGCACATTAATAACAAAGTCTTATCTTGGTTAAATGAAGCCAAGCTATCTCCCTAAATTCCTCTCCACAATACCGAAACAGTCCATAAGAAAAAACTAACATGACATTAAACAGCTTCGGTGTTGATACATCATCGAGGTGGTAGAAGGGCAGCAGCGTAGGCTTCACAGCTAAAAGTCACCTGTGAAAAACAATTCAATTAGCAAACGTGGCTCGAAGCTCCTGGGAGTGGAAACTGTCCAGCAGCAAAAGTTCAGATGTTGGCTTGCGTGCTTCAACTCAGCAAAAGGCAAGCCGAAATTGGAGACTTCAAAAGGCTCTCAGCTATCTCAACTCACAGTTGTAGCTGGCTCCGTGGGAGTATCTTTACACAGCTCTTCGGCTCCTCTTCTGCTGCTATCTCTGCTGCAGCCGTCAGGACTCCTTATCTGAGTTCTCCTCCCTTCTGCAGCTCTGTTCTGGGCTCTGCGTCCAGGTGCTTCAGCACTGGCTCTGCATCTAGGCCTAAATAGCGTCTAGGCCCAAGTAGCAAGCAGAAAAATCCGTGCTTATATGGGGAGTTAACCTGCAATTAACTAGGGTGGGGAAGGCTTGCAGTTAATTGCAAACAGGAGATGGCTTGATTGGATCCATACTGTTTGTGACTGATCAAGTAGCCACAGCAATCCTGAAAACACTCGTGACATGGAGGCAAGTTGTTTCACTGATTAATTGTTCTAACTGTAGCTCTAAATTGCTTATCTACTTGATTAGTTTCCATCCATTGCTTTTTGTCCTGCCTTCAGGTACTTCAGAGAATAGCTTGACAGCCTCTTCTTTGTGGCAGTCGCTTAGATATTGTAACACTGCTATTGTCACCCCAGTTCTTCTTTTCATTAAACTAGACATACCTAATTCCAGCAATCATTCTTTATATGTTTTAGCCTCCAGTCCCCTGATCATCTTTGTTGCTCTTCTCTGCACTATTTTATTGGTAAATAGGGTGATACAGGTAGTCCCTGACTTACAACTGGTCTCTTAGTGACTGTTTGAAGTTACAATGGAACCTGAAAATCTGTTTATTTATTTATTAAATTTGTATGTTCTCCTCTTCGGGCACAGTTTCAAAGTTTCTGCAATGCTCCTGTGGTCACCTAACAAAATTTGGGCAAATTTGACCTTATGACTCACCAGTCAGTCCCTCACCTACCTCCTCCCCCCATCTCTACTTCCTGGATCCCTGCAGGCCTTGTGTCTGCTTTCCCACCTCATTGGTTCCCCATAGGTCTTTTTTCCCCCAAGTTTTTATTTTTTTATTTTTTTACAAACACATCATTGTGTGAACAGTGTGGCACTGGAGTGTCTTATATTTTAATACAAATAACACAATATTCTTCATATTTAATACAGTTGACAATCTTACATAGCTTTGGTAATAATACACATATTTTGTTGAACTGTAATCTTTCGTTATTTGATTATTCAATATTTCAGTATGTTATTTCTATGCCAATTCCCATATTCTAAATTCCACTCCTTTTACTATAAATAAAATATTAATAATCATATTTGTTGTATTTCACAGAGTTATATAGTTCTAATAGTAATACACACATTTATATTAAATTATAATCTTCCATTTTTATCCCCTTTCTAATTTTTAATTATGCCACTGTTACTGTATGTTTTAAAATATTCCCTTTCTAATCACATTTTAATACAAATATAATAATATTCATTTTCATTTCATTTCATTTTATTAAATTTGTATACCGCCCTACTCCCGAAGGACTCAGGGCGGTGAACAGCCATAAAATAAAACATATAGATACAAAATTTAAAATAGAGATAAAACTAATTAAATAAATTTGGCTGAACCATTTTAAAACCCCAATAAATTAAAACCAAATTTAAAATTCCATTTAAAAAGAGGAAAAGTTTAGGTCAGGCCAGCTTGATGGAATAAGAACGTCTTAAGCGCGCGACGGAAGGTACGCAGATCCGGAATCCTCCGTATCTCCGAGGGGAGCTCGTTCCAGATCGTAGGTGCCCCCACAGAGAAGGCTCTCCCCCTGGGGGCCGCCAGTCGACATTGTTTGGCCGACGGCACCCGGAGGAGCCCCTCTCTATGGGAGCGTACTGGTCGGTGTTCATATATTTACATTTGACAAGTTATATAATTCTAATAAAAATACATGTTTTTATTAAATTGTAATCATTCATTATTAAATTTTTCAATATTTCAGTATGTTAGTTCTATGCCAATCAAATTCTAAATATCATTCCTTTTACTACAAATAGAATGTTTGTTCATTTTAGAAGACCCTACAAAATCCGGCCCATACTTATTAGAATTGATTGAGGAATTTGGAGCAGTTGCAGGATTACTGATTAATAAAAAAAAATAAAAAAATTTATTAACGAAAAATATTTTAGAGGAAGATAAGAGGATCTTACAGGAAGTGATTGGATTGAAAGTAGTTAACAAAATTAAATACCTGGGAATTTGGTTATCTGGCAGATGCTCGAGTATACAAAAAGACAACTATAATAAACTATTAATTCAAACAAGGAAAGATTTAGATAAATGGGGTAAAATTCAACTTTCACTTTTGGGACGAGTAACAACAGTTAAATCCTATATTCTACCAAAATTTAATTTCTTATTTCAAATGGCTCCAGCGAACCTATCCAAACAATTCTTTATGGAATTAAATCAAATAATAACTAAATTTATTTGACAGGGGAAAAAGCCACAGATTAAAAGAAAGATGATACAGGAGATAAAAGAAAGAGGGTGCCTGGGTTTACCTTGTTGGGAGAATTATTATTCAGCAGCTTTGTTAGTATGGGTAAAAGAATGGATTACCCTAGGTAATAATTGTCTTCTTAAATTAGAAGGTAATGACCTACAACAGGGCTGGCACATGGCTCTCTGGCGAGACAGTAACCCACAAAGTAAATAGTTTACTAGACATTATATAAGAAACATCTTAATTCGAAACTGGGAAAAGGTTAGCAAAAAATATTATATTAAAACACCGTGCTGGATATCACTGGTGGAAGCACTGACATATCCCAAAATCTACAATCCGACAAAGAAATTAATATACAAGGAGTTATTGAATGCACAGGGAAATTTAAAATCTAAACAGGAATTGAATTCTCTAGGACTACAAGTGGACTGGTGGACCTACTTACAGATTCAATCTAAATTTAAGAAAGATAGAGATGGGAAAGGTATACATGTGGACCTACAAGAATTAGATAAAATGTTGATGGGACAAGAAAAAGGCATGATTTCAAAAAGTTATAAATTATTAATGAGATTAGAGATAAGTGAGGAGATAATCAAAGATACAATGATCGCTTGGGGGGGAAAAACTTCGGTTACTCAATTCACTTAGACAAATGGCAAGGGATTTGGTGGGAGAATATGAAGTCAGTAGTATCCACGGCATACAAAGAGAATATCTATAAGATGATATACAGGTGGCACCTTTCCCCCGATAGATTGGCTAAAATGTTCACTGGACAATCGGCTGAATGTTGGAAATGTGGGCAGGAAAGAGGCAGCTATTATCATCAATGGTGGACATGCCCAGAAACAGTTAAGTTTTGGGGAAAAATAAAAAAATGGCTTAATGAGATTGTAAACCAAAAGATTGATTGGGCACCAGAGACATGCTTTCTCGGTTCCAAACCAGATAATATAAAAAAAGACTTATGGTACCTAGCCCTACACATCATCACAGCGGCGAGATTGATATACGCACAATTTTGGAAAAATAAAAATATGCCATCGGAGGAAGCAATTATAAAAAATATTTTGGACTGTGCGGAACCAGATAAATTGACTAAAAAATTAAAAGATAAAGATCAAACTCAAACATGTTTATCCTGGGAAAAATTATATACTTGGCTAGCGAAGAGAAAGATACAATCCAATTGAAAAGAGGAAAGGTATTTACTGAGAAACCTATATTATACTAACAAAGTGAGGTCGGATAGACCTAATTGATGTATAAAGAGATATAAGTCGTTCTGTCTCCCTCGGAATATAATGTACTTGCAGATATGTTTGTTATTTGTTATGTTGTCTTGTATGTTATTTATATGGTGTGTTGTTATTTTTTGTTTTTTTAATGGAAAATGTAAATAAAGATTATTTTTTTTAAAAAAAAAATCTAAATATCATTCCTTTTACGACAAATAGAATGTTGGTAATCATATTTGTTACATTTGACAAACTTATATAGTTCTACTAATAATACACATATTTATGTTAAGTTATAATCTTCCATTGCTTATGTTATTTTTATGCCCATCACCATATTACTCAAACATATTCAAAATTACCATCATTAAAATTCTAAGTTCCCTTCTTGTTATTACTTCACCTTGTAACCTAATGTATATATACTATATATATTCCATTAATCTCCCTTTCTCTAACTTCCAACCCTATTTTAACTTATATCACTATTGTTTTTAGGAAATGTTCCCTATTTTATCCATCATTTCTTGCCCGCTTTAAAGCTTTAATTATTCGTTTCTTAGCTTGTCTCCCATATTCCTCTCTTGGATCTTTATCTCTATCTGCTTCCACTTCTTGGCCAACCCTCTTAAACATTTCTCTCTTCTCTACCCTGTTCCATTCTCTGATTTTCAAGTTGTCTACTCTTGCCCCTATCTCTCTTCCCAAAAAAGCTTCCTGCAGTTCCAGTTCCTGTTTAAATTCCCTTAAAATACTCTCCCCTTGGTTTATTTCATCAATCATTATTATTTTTATTTTTATCTGCTTTTTGTCATTTCTTTTTATTTGTTGTTTTGTCTGTTCTATTTTTTTCAGCTGCTCTTTCAGTTAGCTCCTCCTCTTCCTGTGCATCCTGGTTTTTCCTTGTTCTTTGTGTCATATTTTCCAGCTCTTCATCTATACTCTGCATTTTGTTCATAATCTCCTCACATCTTTTTTTTTCTTTATTTTATCTTATACATCCAACAAACATTAAATTTATAGCGGTCTACATCACAACGCGAGAAGGGAATAAAATTGTCCCATTACATAAATAGGCTAACCTACAAAAGTCTATTACATATACCAAGTGACATGCTTATCAAATACCTCTATTTGCAGCTCGATTTGACATCCAATTATACCATTGACTCCAAGATATATAGTAATCTGTGTCCCCTCATCCTTTCAGTATCATAGTAAGTCGATCTGATTCCGCACAATTCATTATTTTTTGAATTACTACTTGTTCGGGTGGGCTAACATCCATCTTCCAGTATTGGGCCCATGCCAATCTTGCAGCTGTTGTTATATGTAGCAGCAGGTACCATGTCGTTTTATTAACATTTTTGGGTCTTATCCCTAATAAAAATACCTCAGGATGCAATTGTATATGCTGCCCCAACATCTCATTAAGCCACTTCTGAATATTCTTCCAAAATTTCATTGCCTCTCAACAGGTCCACCATTGGTGGAAATATGTGCCTTCTTTAATGCCACATTTCCAACAGACTGAGGGTGTTCCAGGGAACATTTTGGCGAGTATGGCCACGGTAAATGCCATCGATACGCCATTTTATATATATTTTCTTTATATCCTATTGATCAGGTTAGTTTAATATTCTTAGTCCAGATTTCGTTCCACCTTTCAGGCTCTATTGAATAACCTAGATTCTTCTCCCAGGCATGAACCAAAGTCTTTGCACCTTCCTCACCTACCTCCAGAGCCATAAAGAATTTATAGCATCTAGATAACACCTTTTCATCCACCCCCAATAGTATCCTATCTAGAATCTGCACCTCTCGGCCAATCCCAAGTCTCTGTCTATCTCTCATATACTTACTACTAATTTGCATGTGCGTCCACCAGTCTAGGTTCACTCCTTGTTCCTAAAGTGACAATTTTGTTTTTAGCTTCCCATTCGTATCTAATATTTCTTTGTAGGTCAATTTTTTCTCTGGATTATACAGAATCGGATAGATCACAGCTTCCACAGGTGAGACCCAGAGTGGTACCTTATTATAATATGTTTTCCTAATTTCCATCCAACTCTCAATCAGGACTCCTCACACATGATGTTTCATAAAATATGCTGGGGGTTTGCCTCTTTCCCATCATAGGTGGGCATGCCACCCTGTTGGAGATCGTGACTTTCGATTGCTAACAGGCGTTTCCCTTGTAGTGTAATCCATTCACGGATCCAAACCAAAACCGCCAAATTATAGTAATACTTCCAATTTGGGACCTCCAACCCGCCTTGTTCTTTCGGTTTCTGCATCGTTTTCAACTTAATTCGAGGCTTCTTGCCCTGCCAAATAAATCTATTTGTAGCCCTGTCCAAGTTCCTAAAAAAGGTTTTATCCAGTCTAACTGGGGCCATTTGAAAGAGAAATACCATTCTGGGAACTATGCGGATCTTAATTAAGGCTATCCATCCTATTAATGACAATTGTATCTTACCCCATTTCTCCAAATCTTTGTCTAGTTGCTCAGTTAATTTTAAATAGTTATCCACCTTTATTGAGGAGCATCTATCAGACAGCCAAATCCCTAAATATTTAACTTTACAAACTACCTGGAGGCCCAAAGTGTTTTGTAGTTCTAATTTTTGTATTTCCATCATGTTTTTAACTATGATATTTGTTTTTTTCCTATTTATTTGTAATCCAGCTACTTCACCAAATTTCTGTATTATCATAATAAGTCTCCCACCGGAGGTTAGTGGCTCTTCCAGAACAAAGACCAGGTCATCTGCGAATGCCTGGACCTTGTATTCTTGTTCTCTGATATTTAGTCCTCTTATGCTCACCTCTTGTCTTATTGACCTAAGTAAAGGTTCTAGTGTGAATATAAACAACAATGGGGAGAGTGGGCAGCCTTGTCTTGTTCCCTTCGCTATCATCACCTCCTCCGACTCTTCTCCATTGACCAAAATCTTGGCCTTCTGTTGACTATAAATTGCCTGGATTGCATTCATGAAATGATCACCAACTTCCATATATTTCAATTGTGATATAAGATAATTCCAATTGACCCTATCGAAGGCTTTCTGGGCGTCCAAAAAGAGGAATGCCACCTGCTTCTCAGGATGGCCCTCATAATATTCCAGGGCATCCATTATGATCCGTACATTATCTTTCAACTGTCTGGCCAGTAGAAAACCATTTTGATCTATATGGATGAATTCGCTAAGGTATCTCTCAAATCTAGCTGCCATTACAGTTGCAAAAATTTTACAGTCGGCATTTAAAAGTGAGATGGCCCTATAATTATGTATCAGAGTATGGTCCACCCCTTCCTTCGGTATTAAAGAAATATAGGCCTTTAGTCATGATGGGAACCTTAGACTCCATCAATACCATATTAAAAGTTTCCTTCATATATTTTATATACAGATCTGTAAAAGTTTTATAAATCTCAGCAGGCAAGCCATCAGTACCAGGGGTTTTACCGGCCTTCTGCCTCTTGATCGCAATCTCTATCTCTCCTTCCATAATCTCCTTATTCAAAGGTCCGTGACTGAATCTGGAAATTTGGGAAGATCCGAATGTTCCAAGTATACCTTGATTTTCTCATCTGGCACCTGCTCATTAGCATAAAGTTGTGAAAAGAATTCCTATGTGATCCCTTTTTTCCGTTCATTATTTACCCATATGACTCCCATCTTGTCCTGTAATTGATCTATATGCCTACTTTCCCTTTCCTTCTTTAGTTTATAAGTAAGCCACTGGCCCGCCCTATTAGCATGTTCAAAGTGGTACTGTCTGGCCATTCTAAGATTATGTGCTATTTCCTCCTGATCTAGTAGTATGAGTTGATGTTTACTTGCGTCTACTGCTTCCTTAGCTTTGACATTTAGTGGGTTAATCTGTAAATTCCTCTCTGCAGTCTGCAACTTCACTGTCCACATTTCCCTCTCCTTAAATTTCTGTCTTTTCTTCCCCGCTATATATTTAATCGCTAACCCTCTCATATAGGCTTTCGCCGTATCCCACAAAATCTTTATCAAGGTTTCCTTATTATCGTTGACCCTAAAGGTTTCCATTTCTCTCTTTACCATTTGTTGAAATTCCATCTCCATTAAAATACTTGCTCTCAACATCCACCTCTTATTTCTTTTGATAGTATCCCTCTTCCACCTAACCAATAATGGACTATGGTCTGCCCAGGTATTTGGTTCTATCTCTGTCGCTACAGTTCTGGTCTTTAAATCTGTAGTTGCCCACATCATCTCCAGCTTCGACCAAGATTTATGCCTGGGAGAGAAGAAGGTATATTGATTTGTCTGAGGGTGAAGCGCTCGCCATATATCCAGACCCAGCTCATCCCTCATATCTGCACATACTTTCAGAAGTATTCTCCTATTTTCTCTCTTTTGACTGTTGCCCGGTAAACAGTCCAAATCCCTGTCAATTACTGCATTAAAATCGCCTAATATATCTATGATCATATTGCAAATCAATAAGTTTTTGATACACCTTTTGATAGAAATCAGACTGCCCATTATTTGGGGCGTATATTCCCACCAGGAGGACCTGTAGCCGGCCTATACGTATCTCCAACATTAGAATTCTTCCCTCATCATCCATATAAATTAATTTAGGTTCCAGGCAATTCTTAACATAAAAGACCACACCTCTTTGTTTCTCGTCAGCTAACGTAGAATACAGCTTACCAAGTTCAGGACATTGCAAAAAACATTCACATTGTTTTTTAATATGCACTTCCTGAAGACATATAACATCCATTTTCAGTTTTAGTAAAGTCTTGAAAACCTGCTTTCTCTTCACCTGTGCATTCAAAACATTTATATTTAACGAGAACAAATGTATTTCCTCCCCCATCTTTACTTATCTGCATTCTTTGCTCTAGTTGTCTGTCTGGTTACCTGTTGGTTGCTCTCCTCTTCTCCTTCCCTTACTCCTACCGCTCCTTTCTCCTCCTGCCCTCCTTCCTGACCCTTACTATCTACCACATAGTCACTTTCCCTTCCTCCTTCCCTTTCCCAAGTTGTAAATTCACCCTCAAGAAACTCATCAGCTTCCTGCGGGGTTTCAAGACGTACTCTCTTCCCCTGCCATGACACCAAAAGCCCATCTGGAAGTAGCCACTTATATCTCACATCGTATTTTCATAGTTGTGTTGTCAGACCTTGGTAATTTCGTCTTCGATCTTGCACCTTCTTCGGCACCTGTCTCAAAACGGTGACCTGTTTACCAGCATATTTTATCACCTGGTCGTTCAATCTCTGGTATACTTCCTCCTGTAACAATCTCTTACATGTAAATTTTACATGAACTTCCCTCAGGAGGTTCTGTCTCCTTGTAAATGATGTAAAAACCCGGAAACATTCATCAATCCCACTGTGCTCCATTTGCGTGTCTTTCTGCAGCATTCCTGCCACCATCTCAACCATCTTTGTCAGGGCATTGATTAATCCCATGTTTGGCTCTCGGACAAATCACCCTGGTTTAGAGGATGGATCGAGGCTTATTCCTTGTTGCAATATTCTGAAAAGAAACGCGAAGAAAAGTTTCTAA
Organism: Arizona elegans; assembly: GCA_022577455.1. NCBI lineage: Eukaryota > Metazoa > Chordata > Lepidosauria > Squamata > Colubridae > Arizona > Arizona elegans. The sequence continues at coordinate 27,661,122 of JAKOOJ010000007.1, read as the reverse complement.
TAAAACTCATTTATTTGTTATAAAGAAAATAAAACACCTCACCAACTAAGAAAGATAATTGTTACATTTTGAAAGTAATTCAGGCCAGCTGCTTTTCAGCAGTCGACACCCCCATGGTATGAGAACAAAGGAAAGAGTGTGAGTAAAGGAATGCAGACATGCGTAGTAACTTTTGATAACAATTCTTGGCAAGGTACGGAAAGTCTGATAGTCCAGAAATGATGAACTCAGCTGGTAAATAAAATAACGCAGTGACATTCCCCTTCTTTGCCAGTTGAGCGAATATCAGTACATCATCAAATAAGACACATCTTCTTATGCAGATACTCATGTTGAGCTGCTGGGAGTGGTTTGTTGAGCATATCAGCAATTTGATCATGTGTAGATACATATTGAATTTTAACAAAACCTTTTTTCACTAAATGTTTTATGTTTTGATAACGGATGTCAATGTGTCTGGACCTAGAACCTGTAAAATGTGATTCAGAAATATAAACCACCGATTCATTGTCTTCCATCATGGTGATCGGTCGGATCGGGTGTGTCCAGATATCTGTGACTAAAGCATCAAACCAAGTTAGAGAATTACATGCATCTGAAACACAAGCATATTCAGCTTCAGTAGATGAACAAGAAACAAAATTCTGTTTACGTACTTGCCAATAAACAGGACATCCATTTAAGAACATCATATAACCTGAAGTACTTTTATGTGATTTCTTATCACTTGCCCAATCAGAATCTGCATAACAACTTAATTCTGCATAATCAGTATGTGTTGGTTCTAACAATAATTTCATGTGTTTAGTGTATTTTCGGTATCTCAATAATTTCTTAATACATGTCCAATGAAACTGTTTTGCCTTACCTACGTGTCGTGATAAGAGGTTAACACTAAGTGCAATGTCGGGTCTGGTCCAACTACTAATGTACAATAGTGACCCAATGACTGAACGATAAAGTGTTTGATCCTCGAACTCAGGACTTGCTTCTTGTGTCAAGTTGTGAAAATCTGTTTGCATGGGTGTCTTTGTTGTGTTAGCATCCTTCATGTTGCAATGATGCAAAACTTGTTCAATTTTATCTTCTTGTGAAAGACTAAACCCCTTCTGTGTTTTTTCAATCTGAACACCTAAATAAGTGCTAATGTGACCTAATGATTTCAATGTGAAGTATCTCTGCAAAGCTTTGGCAAAAATTTCACTCATTTGCTTATTTGGACCAATATAAACAATATCATCAACATAAACAAGAACTATCTCATATGCATTGTTAGATCTTTTTGTGAACACGCACTCATCAGTTTCGGACTTAATAAAGCCCATTGAATTTAGTTTGTCAGTAAGACATAAGTACCACATTAAACCAGATTGTTTCAGACCATAAAGACTTTTGTTTAGAAATCAGGTATCCCCTTCTTGCTGTTGGAATCCTGGAGGACTTTTCACATAGATCTCTTCATCTAGGTCTGCATGCAGATAAGCCGTGTCAACATCAAACTGGAAAACTTCTAAACCAAGGATAGTTGCAGTTGCTAAAGCAATTTTTACAGTCTCAGTTCTGACTGTCGGTGAGTAGGTATTTGTGTAGTCCTCAGGATAACGTTGAGCGAAACCCTGAGCTACAAGTCTGGCCTTATACAGTGACTCACCATTTGGTTTCTTTTTGATTCTGTAGACCCATCGAGTGCCAATGACCTTTTTGTTTGCTGGAGGTTTTGCAGGTGTAAATACCTTAAGTTTCTTTAGACTGTCCATTTCAACCTGCATTGCTTCATACCATTTGTCTTGCTCTGAATCAGGGAGCTGCTTGATTTGTGTGAAATTATCAGGTGGAAGTCTGACATTGCAAATCAAAGGCAAGGGTGCTTTTGTCAGTTGCCAAGAATATCGTTGTGGAGGGATTCCTTTTGTGGCCCTCTTGGAACGTCTCGGAACAACAGTCCAGCCTTCTGCTTCGTCCTTGTCCTCACTTTCGTCGCTAGCATCAGCATCCGCGGCTTGTGAAGACGGAACATCGGGTTGAGAAGAATCAGTGGAATCTTGATCATCAATCTGCGTGGCATCAGCAGTATCATCTCTAGGAAAATAAACTTCAGGATCATTGGAATGAATCCTGGACCAGTCAATATCTTCCTCAAAATTAGCAGATTGGGAAATCACAATTGCATGTTTAGAGTCAATAAATCTGCTCCATTTTGAGTTATCATCAATACCCATAAATCTCAGTCTCTTTGCTGCTGGACTTCCTTTTCTTCTTTGAGCTAAGGGAATGTTCACCATAGCGTATGAACCAAAAATATGGATGTTTTTAAGATCGGGTTTATAGCCATACAACATGAAGAAAGGAGTCTGATTTGTTACACTGCTCCAAGTACGATTGAAAATGTAATTTGCATATTTTATAGCTTCACCCCAGTATATCATATCAAGGTTGGCGTCTTCTAGGAGACAACGCATCATGGTTTGCAGTACCTCTCCATTGTGAGCCGGTGTGTCAGGGGCTGAAGTCTGATGAATAATTCCATTCTTACGCATCCACTCCTGGAAATGCTGAGACATGAATTTGGCACCACAATCACTCTGGATTCTGGCGATGCAAACTTGGTGTTGGGTAGAAACAAGAGCTGCAAAGTCTTTAAAGATCTGAAAGGTCTCTGATTTTTCTTTCATAGGATACACATATCCATATCTAGAGTAATTATCAACAATTGTTAGAAAATATTTTCTACCACCAAATGATGGCGGAAATGGACCAACTATGTCAGTGTGAACCAAATCAAAATTGCGTGTTGACAGGCGTGTAGCGCGTTTGGGAATGGCTGCTGCTTTGGATTTGGCCTTTTTGCAGACAGCACAATCAAAAAACACCTTACACCCCTTTAGATCCAAACCTTTTGCGAACTCCGGCATCTTCCTAAGAACACAGAAACTGGCATGCCCCAATCTTCTATGCCATTTATGGATACACCTGGAATGCAGAGGTTTACCAGTTAGTGAATTCTCAACATTAACAGTTTTATGCGGAACCTCAGGCTTCTCTGAGCAACCTGTTTACCAATTCTCTTTTTGTTGGCTTTAGGAGCCTTAGGGGTAGCAACAGGATCTCTCTCTCTGGAGCATCTCTCTCTGGGCCTGTGCTCTCCCTTTTTGGAGTTTGCATACTTGCCTGTGTTTGTGTTTTAGGCTTTGGCTTAAACACCACCAATTAATATGGTCCCAGCAACAATATCTCCATCTTTAACTATGTAACTTGCATTTTCAAGGTAGTGAACCTGGAACTTTAACATTCTAGACAAGTGACTCTGACTAAGCAAGTTATTGGTTGCTGTTGGTATGTAATAAACATCAGGAATGAATGCATCGAGCTCTTCAACATAAACAGTTCCTTTTCCTTTGACCTGACAAGGATGATTTGAAAAAGAATAAAGTTCACGTAGTTCTGGTTCTGGCTCGTGCATTTCTGTGAAAAGTTCCTTTCTGTAGGTAACATGCAATGCTGCACCACTGTCCAAAGTCCACAGGAGTCATCTGTCATACTCTGGTTGAGGTTGTGGATCATTGGTTAAAGCCAATGTGGCGAGTGGAGTTTGTGGATCACGCCGGGGACCACGACGACCTTGTCTTCCGTCTGTGCCTCTGCCTCTGGAATCTGTTCCTCTGGGCTGGTATGAGACGGGAGCTGCAACTCGTTGGGGACAATCCCGGGTGGCATGTCCCACACGATTGCAGGTGTTGCATCTTGGCATCCTTGGAGCGTAGGTCCTTCCTCGGAAGGGGCGCCTAGCTGGAGCTCTTGATGTGGGTGGTTCTCTCAAGTGTGGCGTGGCCAACATGAATGCCTCTTCTTCAATTAAAAGTCTACAGACATTGTCCACTGTACGTTGAGAAATTGGGACTTGGTTAATTTTTGTAACAGCATCTTTCCATTCATAATTCAAAGAGTTAATAATGATGCTGATCATTTGAATATCTTCAATGTTATGGCCTCTTTCTCTCAATTCTGTTCTCAGTCCTTTCAGTTTGGTTAAATGTCCTCCAATTTGTTCACCAGGTTTCAATCTCGAACCGTGGAGTTCAGACATGAGTAAACATGAAGATTCAATTGAGATAGGCCTGTAACAATTTTCCAATTCAGCCCAAATTTGTCGGGCTGTTGTGTTTGGTGGAAAAGTGACCTGCAGTTCAGTATCCATGGACATCAATAATGTTGTACGAGCTCTTATCTCTAAATCTCTTATTGCAAAATCCCATGGTTGTGCAGGAGGGTTAAAAACCATGCAGTGAGTGCCTTCTCTAAGAAGCAATAGTGTAATCTCACTGGCCCAGGCTTTGTAATTGTGTCCTGACATTTTTAGTTTTGACTCACCAGTTAGTGGAGAGACAGAAAATGCCTGGTAAGGAGCCTGCATTTGATATGCTGGCTGTGCTGGCAGAAATGCCTGTGGTATTTGCTGTGCCTGTTGTGGACCTAAAAATGGTCTTGGTTGTGCTATTGGAGGTGGACCAGGAGCTGGCCCTATTTGCCCTTGTGGCTGGGGCACATATGCAGGCATTTGTAGCTGCTGTGGATGATGCACTGGAATCTGCTGTATTCCAGTTGCCATTTGTGCTTGAGCTGCAATATTGGCATGACCTGCTGGAGATGCAGTCATTTGCCTTTGCTTCATTAAGTTTAATTGTGTTCCATCTAAAAGGACACCAACACCACCAGGGGGTGTTTGAGTTCGGGCCTGTGGAAACACTTGTGGCATTTCAGCTTCCTGTAGTAAATTTCTTTCGCCAGCAGATGGTGCTGCACCTTTCGCTTCGGGCAGCTTTGCATACGTGGCATTGTATGCTTTAGAGTAGGAGTGATTATGTAAGACATGTGACGTGTGCACTGCTGTCTGATCTGATTGGCCTAACACAGAATCCACCAGGGGGTGTGTCTTTGGCTCTGGAGAAGAAGGCAATATGGTGCTTTTTGAAAAATTTAAGTCACGGGATTCTTCCTTATCTTGCTCAAGCATAGATATAGCCATTTTTGCCTGGGATAGCTCCTGTTCATAGAATTTTATACGGTCACGATAGGCTTTCATAGCCAGCTCATCCAGGGTAAGCTTAGAGCTTCGAGGAGAATAATGAATTGTTTCTCTCTCTGCGTGGGAGTAATTTTGCTTGGCAGTTTGCTTTGGCCTTGCACCGAGAGTTACAAATTCAGAAGGTTCTGGGAAGACTTTTTGAGAGCATGCATATTCAGAAGAAGACGTCACTGACTTCAGTTCCAGTACGGTATCTTCAAAAGCAATTTCTTTGTTATCTCCCTTCGTTCCTTCTCCCACGGCTTCTTCTTGTTCCAGGCATGTGGCTTTAGCAAGGGGCTGGAAATCTGAAAACCTCCTTTCTGCCACCTTCTCAGCAAAATACATTTTGTATTTGTTTTTCTTCTGTTTCGGCATTTTAGCAGAATAATTAGTGTACCTCAGTAGCTAAAAACTAATTGCCTATGCGCTCTTATCAGAAATAACAAAACAGGGGAAAAAAGCCATAAATGAACCGTCCGAGCTACCAGATGTCAGGGCATTGATTAATCCCATGTTTGGCTCTCGGACAAATCACCCTGGTTTAGAGGATGGATCGAGGCTTATTCCTTGTTGCAATATTCTGAAAAGAAACGCGAAGAAAAGTTTCTAATAAAACTCATTTATTTGTTATAAAGAAAATAAAACACCTCACCAACTAAGAAAGATAATTGTTACATTTTGAAAGTAATTCGGGCCGGCTGCTTTTCAGCAGTTGACACCCCGTAGCATGAGAACAAAGGAAAGAGTGTGAGTGAAGTAATGCAGACATGCGTAGTAACTTTTGATAACAATTCTTGGCAAGGTACGGAAAGTCTGATAGTCCAGAAATGATGAGCTCAGCTGGTAAATAAAATAACGCAGTAACAATCTTATCTTCCAAGGTTTCTTCCAGCTCCTCCCTAATATTTTGAAATCTCAGGATGTAGGCAGACTTCTCCATCTCAAGCAGAACTATATCATCTTCAAGCTGCTTATTGACCAGTAGCTGTTGCAACTCCTGCCTCTCTATCACCGCCTCAACCTGGTTTTTTGTCATAGTTTCCTGTATAGCATATAATAAATTCTGAACTTCTTGAAGCGTAGAAGTCTTCTCAGCCACAGCTACCGCCTCTAGAGATTCATGCAGAGTAGGAGGAGTCGTAATTGGAGCCATAGATGCTGTTGATATCGGGAGCTTCTTTCCGGTCTTAGTTGAGGAGCTAGACATTTTTGTTAAGCAGAGGAACCTCCTCCAAAGTAACATATAACTAAGATGAGCCCAAAGATACTAGTTATTGCTCTATCCTATCCCAATAATTAATCAATATTCTAGTCTGTTAATGAGTTACTTTGCCATTTAGTCAATTATCTACATTACTTCTTATCCCCCCTTCAGTACTCCCAAATGATTAATACTAATTAATCAGTTTAATTTACTAATCAATTAATCCACTTAATATTAAATCGGTTAATTATCTAATTATTACTCTAGAATTAATTAATACTCTAATCAGATCAATTAGTCCACTTAATATTAATTCACTCCAATAAATTTAACTCTTAATTTTCCAAAGCAAATATACCCCAACAAATTACTTATAGTTTCAATCAGTCCATTAATAAAATGATCTAAGAGTTAGTAGAGAGAGCAAAGCTACTCGTGACAAGGGAGTTTGAAAGAGGAAGTGCTGTTCGGCTATAGTATTACAGTTCTCCCATCGTGCAGACGTTCCTCGCCACTCTTTCTATATTCGAGTATGATTCTCCATAGCAATCACGTTAATATGTCTTAGTCACCACTGAGTCCACCTCCAAGTCAGGGGAAAGGTCGATAGGAGTAGCTCTTCCAGCACTTACCAGCTAATTGTCAAATTGCTTTTAAAACATCAGCAATAATAAAGCAGGGGGTGGAGTCTAAGGAAGTTCCAATTACACCCAAAATTAAGAGGAAACAGTGCCCATCTGACCAGACAGGCCACTTGGCACCTGATCTCTCCGATCTTCCAATATCGCCTCCAAGTTACTCACAAAAACCAATTTTCCAGCCAAAAATAAGCCTTGCGCCCCCCGAATCTTCAGTGTTAATTCTGAGGGGACAATCCGCTCCTTTCTTGCAATCCGATTTATTTCACTGCCAGTGCTACTTCCGCTCCATTCCCCCAAAAGCGCTCTGTCATGGCAATGGGGCCTCTGCCCTCTCTTCAGGGCCCTTTTCTCTCACCAGAGATCAGGATCATCCTTCACTTCATCGGGAGTTCGCACTACTCCCAGCAAGCCGGGACCTTAATCCTTCTTTGCTGATCGCTCCACGATTGGCAACAGCTCCTTTAACCGCTCGGCAAAGAGAAATAAAAGTTTTGCAGCTCAGGAAAACTTTCCCTACTGTTCCACTCACCTATGACGTAACGCCGCCAGTCCAATCTCCTCACATCTTCTTGTCAAGGTATCTTTAATACTCTGAGTTATCAATGCAATTTCTTCCCAAATTCCACTCATTTCTTGTTTTTGTTTATTTTGTTTCTTTATGTCCAATAGTCCAAGAGCCTTATATTGAAACCATCTCCAAAAGCCAAGCCTTTCCAGGATTTTGGGAATATGTTATGCCTTCCTTTGATGGCAGGTGGCACTCTTAAATCAGATTTCAATATTAACCATTTTATCCAATTTTACTGGAATACTCCAAAATATAAATATAGTGTTAGTTTTTTATGTAAATAGCTCCAGCATTTTAAATTTAAAAATCCAATTTTCTGTATTTTTAGCAAATTTTCTATTTTCTTCCCTTGATTCTTTTCACTTTCATTTTAAAGTTTTCCTCAAGTTGTTAAGTCGCAGCCTCTTTAAAAATAATTATGAGTCTCTCTTTTCCTGGATATTCTTTTGGGGTAACACTTTAAATAAAAAGGATTTTTCTCACCCAGTTCCAGACACTGTTCACCAATTCCGCTCCAGCACTCTTTTTAGTTGTTAAGCTGTCTGAGGCTTTGTGGCAGCCATCTAAAGCTGCCTCTTCTCCTCACCATAGAGGGAAGAGAAAGCTCTGGGGTTCTGCAGGAGAATTGCAATTTCTCCTGCGACCTCACAGGATGCCCCTCCTTAGCTTTGCCGCCCCTATAAAGCAGCTTTGGCTCCTTTTGGAGCCCACAAATAGGGAGAAGCCAGAACAGGGACAGAGAGCTCCTGTCAGGTATGCTTCCTTCAGTATCCAGGAAAGAAAACCCCAAACTCAAGCATTTTGAAGAATTTAGTACTTTTACTGAATATGAAATGATAGCAACCCAGGTAAAGCTGGAAGTGAGCAAAACCCGCGAAATGCATCTACTAAGCTTCTCCCCCCCTCGTGTTCATAAATCATCAGCCAATCCAAAGGTCTTCCAAAGGTCAGGTGGCAACACGTCTGGCAGCGTCATTCATCAGGAATGTAGGGCAGTTGGTCAGCCGTCTCCCTTTGAAGATTTAGTTTCATTTCTCATGAAGACACATCCTACCAGAAAAAAACCCTCCCTTGCTCCTTCCCTCCCCTTTGCTCCATAACTAATCCCTCCCCCGTTTCTTATGGCAGCTGAAGCAGGAAAAGCTGAGGCTGACATTCGGCCCCCCTTGCAGAAGAGACGTTATTCCTAAGTAAAAGGAAAGAAAAGAGAGAGAAACAGAATATATACAATATTTATAGTTTATCTGGATATTTGGTATAGAATTGCTGTACTTTCTTGGAAGCTCGGACATCTCGTTTATTCACCCATTCAGCCTGCGATAAAGGAAAATGTTTCCAGGCAATCAGATATTGGACTTTACCATGGTGTTTTCTCGAGTCCAAAATTTCTTTAACTTCAAAATGTTGCTCCCCCTCTATGAGAATGGGAACTGGAGGGGTGCTTTGATCAGCCCTTAAAGGAGATGAGTGTTCAGGTTTCAATAAACTAACATGAAATACAGGATGTATTCGTCTCAAGGTTTTTGGCAATTCCAATTCAACTGTTACTGGATTAATCAACCTAATCACACGAAATGGTCCCACATACTTAGGCCCCAGCTTTTTGGACTTCTGGGTAGTCTGTAAGTATTTGGTCGACAAATAGACTTTATCACCCACTTTATACTTGTGAGCTGGGGACCTTTTCTCATCGGCTTGGGCCTTATGAGCCTGGTGTGCCTCATCTAATGCCTTCTGAGTCACTGCCCATGTGCTCTTTAGCTGTTCAATCCAATCCATCAAGGAAGGATTTTGAGGATCATCTTGTGGTAACTCGGGAATGGGTACAAAATCCTGGCCCGATGCGACCTTAAAAGGGGTGAATCCGGTGCTACTGTGTACAGAATTGTTATATGCCACTTCTGCAAATGGCAACAAGTCTACCCAATTGTCTTGCTGGTAATTTACGTAACACCTCAGGTATTGCTCGAGTACCCCATTGGTTCTTTCACAGGCCCCATTTGTCTGAGGGTGGTGACTGGAATTTAACCCCTGTGCTGAACCTATCAATTTCAAAAACTCCTTCCAGAAACTGGAAGTAAATTGCACCCCCCTGTCAGAAATTATTCTTTTCGGAGATCCATGTAGTCGGTAAATTTGCCAAATGAACAGTTTTGTGAGGGTTTTTGCTGAAGGGATCTTTGAGCAAGGGATGAAATGTACTTGTTTGGAAAACAAATCAGTTACTACCCAAATGACAGTGCAGCCCTCACTGTCGGGTAAATCCACAATAAAATCCATAGATATTTCCTTCCATGGGGCGTTCGGTCTAGCCACACTTTGCAATAATCCAGGGGATTTTCCTGGAGGTCTTTTAGCCGAGGCACATACTGGACAGCTAGCTACATATGCCTCTATGTCCTTTTTAAGTGCAGGCCACCAAAATTGTCTCTTAACAAGATGCAGAGTCTTGACAAACGCAAAGTGTCCTGCGGCCTTAGCATCATGAGCATATGTTAATACGATTGTCCTTAAAGTGGCTGGAACGTACAATTTCGATCCAACCCAAGCTAGTCTGTCATGAAGTGTGCATTCATTCGAGTGATTCTTAAACCACTCGTCGGTTTTTAGAGCTTCTCACAATTTTTCAAGTAAATCTCCCGAGAGTTCTGGTTTGGCTTTATGCTGAGCTCTGGTAGTGACAGGTGTTGCTAATTGTGTCAATGGGATCATTGGTTGAACCACTTCCTTCTTGATGCTGTTGTACTGTGGCAATCTGGAAAGTGCGTCCGCCATGAAATTTTTTCCACCAGGAAGGTAACGTAAAGTGAAATTGAAATGCTTGAAGTGTTGGGCCCAGCGAGCCTGTTTTGGTGATAGTTTGCGTGGTGTTTTTAATGTTTCTAGATTCTTATGATCAGTCCACACCTCGAAAGGGTGTTTCGTCCCTTCTAAAAATTGTCTCCATGTTAACAGCGCCCATCTAACTGCAAACGCTTCTTTCTCCCATATGGCCCATCTCCTTTCCGTGTCTGATAGTTTACGGGACGTGTAAGCACAGGGTTGTAATATCCCGTTCTCATTCTTTTGCAAGAGTATTGCTCCTACAGCGACGTCGCTAGCATCAGCTTGTACTACAAAAGGTTGTTCCATGTCGGGGTGTTTGAGCACTGGTTCAGCTGCAAACAGTCGTTTCAGTTTCTCGAAAGCAGCTTGACATTCCATAGTCCATTCTAGTGGTTTTGAGGGTTTGGGTTTTACTTCCCCTTTGGTTTTTAGCAAGTCTGTAATTGGCAGTGCGATTTTCGCGAAAGAGGGGATAAATTGTCTATAAAAATTTGCAAACCCTAAGAAACTCTGTAACTGTTTTTTTTTTTATTGCAAAAGTTTTACAGTTACATTTTCACCCCTTTTTCCCCCCCCACAACCCCCCCAATCTTCCCAACCTCCCTAACCCACCCTAACCCTCCCCTCCCCCCAGACTTTCTAGTATACTCATGTCAGATAAAAGGAAAAAACCCTCCTTTGTATATAAAACTTGAACCCTTCCCTCCCCCTTACAAATTTTCATCTTCCTTACATTAACATTAATATTTCTATCTTAGTATAACATTTTCAAATAAATTTTCATCCTGATTACCTTAAAGATATTTCTATCTTGATATAGCATTTTCTAACAAATTTTCACCCTCAACCTTAAAAATATTTCTGTCTTAATATAACATTTTCTAACAAATTTTCACCCTCAACCTTAAAATATTTCTATCTTGATATAACATTTTCAAATAAAAGCTATTTGATACTTCCTAGTTTGGTATTTATGCTGAACATAATTTATCCACTTCTTCCATTCCCATTCATAAATCTCTTGAGAACAATCTTTTAAATATGCTGAAATCTTCGCCATCTCTGCAAAACTGGCCATCTTCAAAGTCCATTCCTCAATCGTAGGCAGCGCTTCATTTTTCCAGTATTTACCTATCAACAATCTTGCTGCAGTTATCATATACAATATCAATTTTGTTTCACCCAATGTAAAACCCTTAACTATACCCAATAAAAACAGTTGTGGAGAAAATTGAATTTTTTTCTTCAAAACATTCTGCATGACCCACCAAATTTTTATCCAAAAAGCCTTAACTTTCTTACAGGTCCACCAAACGTGATAGTATGTAGCGTCTAGGCAATCACATCTCCAACATTTAGGCTGCACATTAGGATACATACACGACAATTTTTTGGGGTCTAAATGCCATCTATAAAACATTTTATAGAAATTTTCCCTCAGATTCTGCGACTGTGTAAATTTAACATTCTGAACCCAAATTTTTTCCCATGTTTCCAACATCACTGGTTCCTCAAATTTTTTTTTTTTTTTTTTATTGCAAAAGTTTTACAATTACATTTTCACCCCCTTTTCCCCCCCCCACTACCCCCCCCCAAACTTCCCAACCTCCCCAGCCCACCCTAACCCTCCCCTCCCCCCAGACTTCCTAGTATGCTCATGTCAGATAAAAGGAAAAAACCCTCCTTTGTATATAAAACTTGAACCCCTCCCTCCCCCTTACAAATTTTCATCTTCATTACATTAAGCTATTTCTATCTTGGTATATCATTTTCAGATAAATTTTCATCCTGATTACCTTAAAAATATTTCTATCATAATGTAACATTTTCTAACAAATTTTCATCCTTAACCTTAAAATATTTCTATCTTAATATAACATTTTCTAACAAATTTTTATCCTCAACCCTAAAATGTTTCTATCTTATATAACATTTTTAAATAAAGGCTATTTGATACTTCCTAGTTTGATATTTATGCTGAACATAATTTATCCACTTCTTCCATTCCCATTCATAAATCTCTTGAGAACAATCTTTTAAATATGCTGAAATCTTCGCCATCTCCGCAAAACTGGCCATCTTCAAAGTCCATTCCTCAATCGAAGGCAGCGCTTCATTTTTCCAGTATTTACCTATCAACAATCTTGCTGCAGTTATCATGTACAATATCATTTTTGTTTCCCCCAATGTAAAACCCTTAACTATACCCAATAAAAACAGTTGTGGAGAAAATTGAATTTTTCTCTTCAAAACATTCTGCATGACCCACCAAATTTTTACCCAAAAAGCCTTAACTTTCTTACAGGTCCACCAAACATGATAATATGTAGCGTCTAAGCAGTCACATCTCCAACATTTAGGCTGGGCACTAGGGTACATACACGACAATTTTTTTGGATCTAAATGCCATCTATAAAACATTTTATAGAAATTTTCCCGCAGATTCTGCGACTGTGTAAATTTAACATTCTGAACCCAAATTTTTTCCCATGTTTCCAACATCACTGGTTCCTCAAAATTTTGTGCCCACTTAACCATGCAGTCTTTAACTAGTTCAGTTTCTGAATCCCTTTCTAACAAAACATTATAAAGTCTTTTGATATGCATTGGGCCTTTCTCTTTTATATGTCTAACTAATTCTTCCTCATACATCATAATACCGGTTTTTTGGTCCTCTTTCCATCTCAATTGCAGTTGATTATATTGTAACCAAGTTAAATTAATCCCTTCAGCCAACAATGTCTGTAATGTCTTCAGCTGCCATCTGCCCGCATCTGTAAAAAGAACCTCTTTATATAAAAACCCCCCGAGTGACATTATATTTGTATTCCACAAGGTATGACCAAGATCCAGCCATAGCGGTATTTTATAATTCCAGTTGTTTCGGTGCTTCTTCCAAACTCTCAGCAAAGAATCTCTAAGTATATGGCTTTTAAATACTTTATCCACTTTGCTGTCATAAAATAAGTAAGCGTGCCATCCAAATTCCAAATCAAAACTTTCTGCATTCAATATTCCAGTCTTTTTTCCTCCAAACCAATCACTTACTAAAGTCAACTGGTTCCTCAAAATTTTGTGCCCACTTAATCATGCAGTCTTTAACTAATTCAGTTTCTGAATCCCTTTCTAACAAAACATTATAAAGTCTTTTAATATGCATTGGGCCTTTCTCTTTTATATGTCTAACTAATTCTTCCTCATACATCATAATACCAGTTTTTTGGTCCTCTTTCCATCTCAATTGCAATTGATTATATTGTAACCAGGTTAAATTGATCCCTTCAGCCAACAATGTCTGTAATGTCTTCAGCTGCCATCTGCCCGCATCTGTAAAAAGAACCTCTTTATATAAAAACCTCCCGAGTGACATTATATTTGTATTCCACAAGGTATGACCAAGATCCAGCCATAGCGGTATTTTATAATTCCATTTGTTTCGGTGCTTCTTCCAAACTCTCAACAAAGAATCTCTAAGTATATGGCTTTTAAATACTTTATCCACTTTACTATCATAAAATAAGTAAGCGTGCCATCCAAATTCCAAATCGAAACTTTCTGCGTTTAATATTCCAGTCTTTTTTCCTCCAAACCAATCACTTACTAAAGTCAAAGCTGTTGCATCATAATATAATTGTAGGTTTGGAAGTTTGAGACCTCCCCTTTTTGGAACGTCTTGCATAATTTTCATTTTTACTCTTGGCTTTTTCTCGTTCCAGACAAACTTGTTCACACCAATTTGCCATACTTTTAATTGTTTATCATTTCTGAGCACCGGGATCATTTGAAACAAAAAAAGAAATCTTGGCAAAATGTTCATCTTAACTGCTGCTATTCTTCCAAGTAAAGACAGCTGCAGTTTTTTCCAAATCTCCATATCTTTTTGCACCTCTCGCCACAACACCTCATAGTTATTTTGAAACAATTTCATATTTGATTCTGCAACCTGAACTCCTAGATATTTTACCTTTGGTACAATCTCAAAACCTGCCCTCCTTTCTAACTCCAGTTTACGATCTTGTGTCATATTTTTAACTACCATCTTAGTTTTTTTCTGATTCAATCTGAAACCTGAAACTTTACCATAGTCTTGTATAATGTCCTTCATCTGGATTATCGATTCCATTGGCTGTGCTAGGGTAACAACCAGATCGTCTGCAAATGCCTTTATTCTGTAATCCTCTTGCCTTATCATTATACCTTTCAAAGTGTTAGAGTCCCTTATTGTATTTAGCAAGACTTCTAGTGTTAGAATAAACAACAATGGGGACAGTGGACATCCCTGTCTTGTTCCTTTTTCGATTTTAAACTCTGTTGTCAAGCTTCCATTGATAATGATCTGTGCCTTTTGCTCTTGGTAAATTGCTGAAACCGCCTGTATAAATTGGTCCCCAAAGTCCATCTTTTTTAAAGTCTTTACTAGAAAATTCCAATCCACTCTATCAAAGGCCTTCTCCGCATACAAGAAAACCAGCACTGCAGGGATCTGTTTATTCTTCTCAAGATATTCCAATAAGTCTATTACTTGCCTTACATTGTCCTTCATGTACCTACCCTCAATAAATCCCGCTTGGTCATCATGAATCATCTTTTGAATTACTGGCATCAGTCTGTTGGCTAATACTTTTGCATAAATTTTATAATCCGTATTCAAAAGAGATATTGGTCTGTAATTCTCCGGTTTTTTGGGACCTGCTTGCTCTTTTGGTATCAAAGAAATATAAGCTGTAGTCCATGATGGGGGTACTTTTCCCCCTTGTTGTATATTACAAAATAAGTCTCTGAGTTGTTCCACCATTTCTGCCTGCAAAGTTTTATAGTACACTGCTGTCAGACCATCCGTTCCAGGAGCTTTGGCTGTTTTTAATTGTTTTATTGCTGCTATTATCTCCTCCTCTGTTATAGGATAATCCATTCTTTCCTTTTGTTGCTCAGTAATTTTTGTAACTCTTTTGTTGTCTAAGTATTTTTCTATAAGTCCATTCTGCACCTCCTCTCTGGCATATAGTTTAGTGTAATATTGAAGAAAAGCTTCTTTTATTAAATTCTGTTGAAAAACTTCTTTCCCCCCAATATCAACACTATCAATAGTCCGTGCGCTCTGTTTCTTCCTTAATGTGTAAGCCAACCACCTGCCTGGTTTATTAGCGTTGCAGAATGTGTTATGCTTCGCATATTGTAAATTTGTTGCAACTTGTTCCGCTATAAGCATTTGGAATTGGTCTTTCAAAAGTTTTATAACACTAAGTATTCTTTCATCTGTTGGATTTTTAATAAGTAACTGTTCTTTGTTCTTTATTTCTGCTTCCAATTCAAGTCTTTTCTTTTGTCGAATCAACCTATGTTTAGAGTTCATATATATAAGCACCCCTCTCATATAAGCTTTGCTTGCGTCCCACACAATTTCCATTGGGGTGCCTTTATTCAAATTCATTTCAAAAAACTCTTTCAAATACTTTTTAAGTTCTATTATATTTTTCTCATATCTGAACAAGTTTTCATTTAATCTCCAAGAGCGTCTCTCATTCTTGCATGTCTCAATTTCTATCCACACTGGGCTATGATCAGTCAAAGTTCTTGGCAGAATCTTTGTTCTTTTTGTCCTAACAAGTAGATCATCAGACAACAAGATAAAATCAATCCTGGAAAAAGATCTATGTCTGTCAGAGAAGAAAGTATAGTCCAGTTCTTTTGGATTATGTATTCTCCAAATATCTTTTAATTCCAGGTCTTCTTTCATATCAAAAAAAGTCTGTGGTAATCTAATTCTTGACTTTGCCAAAGTCTTTTTGTCTAATTTAGAATCAATTACTCCATTCCAATCTCCCATAATTAAAATAGATCTGTAATCCCATTGGAGTATTTTAGTATGCAGCATTTTATAAAAATAGTCCTGTTGTTGGTTAGGAGCATAAATTCCTATCAAAAGAATTTGATTATTAGCAGAAAGTAATTCAATTGCTACAAACCTACCATCTTGATCAGCTTCTATAAGTTTGGCTGTTAGTTTTTTATTTACATAAATAACCACACCACTCTTTTTTTTGGTTAGTTGAAGATATAAAATGTGTTCCTAATTTGGAATTTTTCAAATAGTTTTGATCTTGAGCTGTAATATGCGTTTCTTGTAAGCAAATTATATCATTATTATGTTGTTTTAAATATGTAAATACTTTCTTCCTTTTTTGTGTTACATTCAACCCATTCACGTTCCAAGATAAACATTTAATCATCATCATTCTCTTTCTGGAGCGAAGCGCAGAACCTTAGGATTTCATCCGAAATCTTCTGTCCTGCATTCCCCACAGCCCCAGCTTCATCTTGTCTTTCCTGCTGTAACTTTTGTTTAAGTTCCTTGGCTTTTGCTCGGGTTATACGCTGGTCCTTAACTTCAGCTGCCCAAGCCAGCTCCAAGATTGGAGAAGGTTCCAGCAAGGGCTCATCCAGAAAACCTCCTTCAGCGCCCTTCAACTCCTCTGATTCCTGCTTAGATTGTTGTTGCAATTCTTGAGGTTGCTTCTTATCACTCTCTTTAATCTCCAAAACTGTAGATGTGCGTGGGGATGGTGTTCTTTCTTTAAAGATGTCAGTATAAAATTGCTCCGCCTTCTCCACAGTATTCAAACGGTGTTTCTCTCCCTTATATCTCAAAATTATGCCAGTTGGAGCGTCCCAACGAAATGGGATTTGATTATTCTACAGTTCTTTAACAAGAAAACCATATTCTTTTCTGGATTTCAACATCTTAGATGGGAGCTCCTTGTAGACTGTAACCTTGGATCCGCTCACTTGCACAGAAGTGAGAAAAGATTTTTGCAGGATATCATTTCTTATTGCTCTGTCTGTAAAATATATGACCACATCTCTGGGCAATTGTCTTTGTCTGGCCACCCACGAGTTAACTCTGTAGATTTTATCTATTTTGCAAAAGACCATCTCAGGATCAGTTTTTAAAATCACAGCTAAGGCTTCAGCACAAATCTGTCTCAAATCTTGTCTCTCCTCTTCTCTAATTCCTCGAAGCCGTATAGCAAATTCCATTGCCCGGAATTGCATCATAACAATGTCATTCTCAACTCTCTGCATCTTGTCATCAACATCAAAAAATTTATGATCATTATTTTTCATCTTAGCATTAACTTCTAATTTAAATTCATCCACTTTTGACTCAACTTTCATAATAAATCCTGCCAGGCCAGACGCCACATCCGTTATTTTTTTGGTCACCATCTTTTGGTTCTGCTGCATTTCCTGCATAATTTCCTGTTGTGACTTTTGGATTTTTTCATCTATTTTATTTATTTTATCATCCATGTCTTGAAATTTCTCATCCAAAATATTTGAAATGAATTCTTTTAAATCTCCCATGTCCAGATCTTTTTTTTGAGCTTGTGGCTGCGTGTCCTGTTTATGTGGGGGGGATCCCCCCCTGTTTTGCCTTCCTGCTTCTTTGAAGCCATCCTGCCACGTAAGCTGGCTTTTCTAAAAAGGGAGGTTCCGCCTCTTCTGCCACCTCCGCAATACCTTCTAAGAAAGTCCCCCAGATTTACTCAGGGCAAAACTATAATGCAGCAAAAACAAGTAAAAGGGAGAGATTTTCCTCTTATTTCTGTTACAGCCGGAGCAACTTTGTAGCAACTTTTTAACTTTATAGAAGACAAGATAACTTCACCAATCCACACCCACTGATTCATTTGCTGAGTGCCATATTTTTTCAGTCACTTTCACTCATTCCGAAACTTTCACTTCAGCATAAAAAATCAGCAAAGGGCGAATACTTGCAGTTCAGAGTTTCAGGGTTCAAGTGGATTTCAAGTATTTATTTGGCTTATTTCCTCGCTCTTTAAAGGTTTCCTGAAGTCGGCTTGTTCTGCGAAGGCAGAAGACATCCCACGCCGCCCGGAGTCTCAGCAGGTTGTAAGGGAGCCGCGCCTGTTTCCTCCCCAGAAACAATTCCCTGGGGGGGTTGCAGGGGCTCTACCTATACCCTGCTGCCTCTTCTTCATAAATCCTAGGGATTTTGAAGATTCCAAGCCGCTTCACGATCGGGAAGCGGCTCTACAAGCGGCGGGGGTGGCGGTGCTAAAAGAAGGCACCGTCGCCGCCGAAGACGAGGAAACCGGACGAAACTCTGTAACTGTTTACGGGTGCATGGTGCGGCCCATTCCATCACTGCCCGGACCTTTTCCGGGTCCATCTCTATTCTCTCATGTGATATACGATATCCAAGATAGTTGATTTTGTCTTGGTGGAACTCACATTTAGAAAGTTTGGCATAGAGTTCAGCTGCTCTGAGTTTATTCAAGACCGCTCGAACCAATCTTACATGGTCGGCCATGTTGTCAGAATAAATTAGAATATCGTCCAAATAGACCAACACCCCCTTATATAGGTGCTCATGCAATACTTCGTTGATCAACTGCATGAATACAGCCGGGGCTCCCTGTAATCCAAAAGGGAGTACTCTAAACTGGAAACATCCCAGTGGGCAATTAAATGCTGTCTTCCATTCATCTTCCTCTTTTATTCTCACTCGGTAGTATGTCTCCCTTAAATCAAGTTTGGTAAAAAAAATTTCCCTTCCCTAAATGGGCTAACATGTCCTTCATGAGTGGGAGGGGATAGACATTTTCTACACAAATGGCGTTCATGTTTCTATAATCAACTACTAATCTGAAGGATCCATCTTTCTTTTCATGGAACATTACTGGCGCTGCCACCTTGGGTTTGGCTCGTTCGATGAATCCATGTTCTAAGTTTTTATCGATGAAATTCCGCAATTTCCCCAATTCTTGAGGTGTCATGGGGTAAATTTTTGGTTTGGGAAGCTTCACCCCAGGGAGTATTTCAATGGTGCAGTCAGTGGCTCTGTGGGGAGGCAGGGCATCTGATGCTTTTTCGCTAAACACTTCTTTGAGGTCCCAATATTCTTTAGGAATTTTTTCTTCTCCCTCAATATAGTTAATGGCTACTGCCACCCTTTCTGGCCTTATGTCGTCCCTTGGGGGGGGGCTTCCTTTTCCGGAGTCAGTTCTGCCGTACGGATGCGCAGGACCCCCGTCTTCCAGTTTACTCATGGATTCCATTTACGAAGCCAGGGCAGTCGTAGAATGAGGGGCCTTTCCATGCCAGGTGCTATAATAATGATCTGTCCCCGTCCCCACACACACACAAACACAGCCAGCCGAGGGTTAAGGAAACACTTTGGAACGCATCCAGGTCTTATCTCCCACTTGGCAGTGATAGACACACCGTCTGCCAAGTGACTTTATTTTCTCAGTAAAACAGAAAGATAAATACTCAAGAGTCCAAATGTCCGACACTATAAATCTTTCTCTCAGCAGTTCCGGACGAGGCTTTACTGACTAACCAAGGTTTGCTTTTGTTCGTCACAAGGATCCCTGACCACTACCCTCTATTATATAGTCTCTGGGGTGTGGTCCAGTGACTCAGTTCTAATCCCTAGCACGCCTCCTAAGCTGTTGCAATCGTTTATCACACCTTCGGAGGCGTGCGTCCATGAATGATGTTTCTTCATCTCTCTGAGACAAACCAGCTGTCTCCCTGCTAATCTCCTCTCCCTCGGCCGGCACTTGAGACAATGCCAGAGGGGAGGGGCCTGGAGAGCGAGGCCTGGCTGACTCCTCTTCCTCATGCTCGGAGCTTTCTTCCTCCGATGGGACAGGCTCAGAGGGCAGGGCCACAACAAATAAAGCTGAGCTTCTCTACATGATTCCCCAACTGCAGTTCAAGGGGTTCAGTCATAAAACTAGCTGGGCCTCATCTTGCAATCGACCCGTCTAATTGACAAAATGCAATGGGTCTTTTTAAAGTTTTCAGTCTCAGTCCCATTTCCTCCACTACTTTGGGGCTAATTATGCACCTAGTGCACCCTGAGTCCAACAGGGCTAACAATTGCGCGTGAGTTCCTGTGGAGGGCACCTTTACTTCTACGGGGATGAGTAGGGGTTCTTCCATGTGACTCACCCGTTCGTCGGTGTTGGAGTCGAAGTCCATCTCGCTGTCGTCATCATTGGTCGGAGTTCCCAACTCACCCTGGTTCTGGGGAGCAAACTCAACGACTTCTCCTTTCAGGGCAGTGCCACGGGTTTTGGCGGGTATTTTATCGCCTTTCTTTTGGCCGGCCCCGGTGGCTTTTGGCGGTGGTTTGGAGAAACATTCGGCCGCCCAGTGACCCTCCTTCCCACATTTGAAACAGGTGAAGGGCTTTGACTTGGGTTTGGATTCGGTCTTCCCGCCAGTCATCTTGGGCGCCCCCTTATGGTAGAAAGAGGATGACTGGTCCCCCATCCGCCTTCCTCGGAGTTCGCTCCATTTCAGCTCGATCTCCACATCCTCAGCTACTATGTACCATCTATCCAAATCATCGGGGACCCCCATGCTCCTGCAGTCTCGATATATCTCTTCATTCAATCCATCTTTGAAACTCTCCAAAAGAGCCATTTCTGACCAGCCTGTCATATAGGGTGCCAGTTCACGAAACTCTTGGATATACTCTGCCACCAGCCTCCGGCCCTGCTGAATGCTCTTCATTCTGAGCCTCGCCTTTCGTTCAGCTAAATGGTCTTCAAAACGCCTTCTAAGGGCCCTCATGAACTGGTTGTAATTTCTCAGCAAGGGGGAGTTGTTATTGTGGAGAACCACCATCCACTCAGCAGCTACTCCCTCTAGGGCATTTGCGATGCTTCTGACTTTTGCCGCCTCTGTTTCATAGTCCTCCCCCCAGTCCTGCATGTGGTTCCACACTTGGGTCAGGAAAAATCCCAAGGCTTTAGGATTCCCATCAAACTTCCCAGGAAGGGGGGGGGGTTTGGCTTTTTACGTCTGCGGGGTGGGGGGCTGCAAGGCTGGGGTTCTCTGGCCGGCTGCATCTCTCTCTCAAGATGCTGAAGTCTGGGATGCTCTCTCCTCAAACTCTTCCTCTCCCCCATAGGCTGTTTCTCCTGGCTCCCCCCTGGGGCTTTCTCTCCCCTTCTCCCCAGGAATTCCAAAAGACTCACGGTTTCTTCTGCTTTCCTCTACATCACGGATAAGTTGCAGGGCTTGGTCTATCATGAGACGTTCCTTTTGTTCTTGCATCCACACTGCCTCCTTTTTCCGGGGTCTGGAAATTGTCACTCCCCGGGGTTCCTCTCCCCAGTCCAGCAGTCTCCCCACTCCCTTTGACCATCTAGCCTCTTCCGTCTCCAAACGGAGTTTTTCCAACCATTCTGCAGTCTCTTTTTCCAACTGGAGGGCAGTTGAACTGGCTGCCCCCATCTTCTCTTCTTCATCACTCCCCCGATCTGACATATTTTGGATTTACAGTCCCCTCGGGTTTTGTCCGGGATGACTGGTTGTGACTTCCAGCTTAATGTCAGGTATGCTTCCTTCAGTATCCAGGAAAGAAAACCCCAAATTCAAGCATTTTGAAGAATTTAGTACTTTTACTGAATATGAAATGATAGCAACCCAGGTAAAGCTGGAAGTGAGCAAAACCCGCGAAATGCATCTACTAAGCTTCTCCCCGCCTCGTGTTCATAAATCATCAGCCAATCCAAAGGTCTTCCAAAGGTCAGGTGGCAACACGTCTGGCAGCGTCATTCATCAGGAATGTAGGGCAGTTGGTCAGCCGTCTCCCTTTGAAGATTTAGTTTCGTTTCTCATGAAGACACATCCTACCAGAAAAAAACCCTCCCTTGCTCCTTCCCCCCCTTTGCTCCATAACTAATCCCTCCCCCGTTTCTTATGGCAGCTGAAGCAGGAAAAGCTGAGGCTGACAGCTCCATTCCATTGCAACTGGTATCGCCGTGATGTCTGGTTCCCCATAGATCTTGTGTCTGCTTCCACAAAATTTCTAGAAAATTAATATGTCACATCTCTAGACAAATAAAAAATGGGGAGGATGTAAAAAAAAGATAATTGAATATGGAAGGTGTAATAGGAGAAATAAAATATAGAGGTCTAAATTGTGGAAACCTGTTGCTCATGTTAATTTCATGTTTTCAAATATTTCCAGAAATTGCTGCAATATATTCCTAATGAACCAAATGTGGAATTTCCTTCCAGCTGTTTTATACAGCAAATGGGGATTTCTCAGATTTCTTTACCTGCAGTATTAATAGTTTAGTTATAGAGGTGCATATGGTAGTCAGCCTTGTTTCACTACATAGTGGAAATTAAAATTGAGATGATCTGAATAATTACCAATGGGCATTCATAAAAATTTAATAAGAATAGATTCTATGTTGATAAGCTAACAAAATCCAAATTTTGTATTCATAGAATATATTAATTCTTGTCTGGGGCTAGTATAATAACAATAACAATTTCTGGCAATAAAATGTATGCATTAGGCATTTGCTCCTGAAGGTGGATATACTAAGCACCCACTATGGTTCCTGAATGCCTCCCCCATGCAAATTGACAATGATTTGAAATAACATAATTATATACACACAGTTTCACATATATACGTACATGACATAACTTTTTAAACTATTGATGGAACTGTTGCTGATATATTTCTCTGCAGGTTGATTAAAACTTGGCAAGGCCAGATTGAGTGATTGCCTTAGATGTTATGAATGGCAGTTTCAGGTTTAGAACGAACCAGAGGTAAATGATATAGCAAACCATTTAAATTCAAAAGCACTCTTAGAAGCTACATTTATCCTCAGATGTATCCAATCAAAAACTAGAAAATGCTATTCAGAAATCTTTGCTGAATGCAAAAATTAATATCAGGAAACTTCCTGCTCTAGCCAAAATGCAAAAGTGTGTTCTTTTAATAACAGTTTATTTGAACTTGTATAAAACTAATTGGTTATCAGGGGGAAAAATCAGAAAACATGAACACATAGAAAGCACAGAATTCTAGAAGGACAATGTTTTTTGTTGCTTTAGGACCGTGATGGCGAACCTATGGCACGCGTGCCACAGGTGGCACGCGGAGCCATATTAGTGGGCACGCCAGCTCAGCTCTGGGGCACATGTGCACGCTGGCCAGCTGATTTTCGGGCCTTCTGGGCCCACCAGAAGTAGGGAAACAGGCTGTTTCCTGCCTCTGGAGGGCCTGGGGGGTGGGGAAGGCCCATTTTTCTTTCTTACCTGGCTCCAGATTCTCTCTGTGTATCTGGGAACAGCAAAAACAGCCTTTTCCACTCCCTTGGAGGCCCTACAGAGGCTGAAAGGGCCCATTTCCCCACTCCCGCTGGGACAGGAAGTGACATATTTTCCTGTCCCCAGCCTCCAGAGACTCCTAGAGAGGCTCCTACAGAATCCTAGAGAGACTCCTAGAGACTCCTAGAGAGGTTCTGGAGGCTGAGGACAGCAAAAAATGTCACTTCCTGTCCCACCGGGAGTTGGGATATGGGCCCTTTCAGCCTCCGTAGGGCCTCCAAGGGAGTGGGAAACGCTGTTTTCGCCGTTCCCAGATACACAGAGAAGATCTGGAACTAGGTAAGAAAGAAAAATGGGCCTACCAGGTGATCTGTCCCCGTCCCCACACACACACAAACACAGCCAACCGAGGGTTAAGGAAACACTTTGGAACGCACCCAGATCTTATCTCCCACCTGGCAGCGATAGACACACCGTCTGCCAAGTGACTTTATTTTCACAAACAGAAGGATAAGATACTAACGTACAAAAAAGTCCAAGCAGAAATAATATTCCTCCCAGCAGTTCCGGACGAG
The DNA here is from genome assembly GCA_022577455.1 of Arizona elegans. Taxonomy (NCBI): domain Eukaryota; kingdom Metazoa; phylum Chordata; class Lepidosauria; order Squamata; family Colubridae; genus Arizona; species Arizona elegans. Next base: position 27,637,124 of record JAKOOJ010000007.1, on the reverse strand, counting down.
GCTTTAGTGACTATCCAAGGTTTACTTTTGTTCGTCACAAGGATCCCTGACCACTACCCTCTATTATATAGTCTCTGGGTGTGGTCCAGTGACTCAGTTCTAATCCCTAGCACGCCTCCTAAGATGCTGCAATCGTTTATCACGCCTTCGGAGGCGTGCGTCCAGGAATGATGCTTCTTCATCACTCTGAGACGAACCAGCTGTCTCCCTGCTGATCTCCTCTCCCTCGGCCGGCACCTGAGACAATGCCAGAGGGGAGGGGGCTGGAGAGGGAGGCCTGGCTGACTCCTCTTCCTCATGCTCGGAGCTTTCTTCCTCTGATGGGACAGGCTCAGAGGGCGGGGCCACAACACTATCCCCCACCGCAGGGCCCTTCCCCTGGGTCTGACGGTCGGGATGGGGTCGGGACGGGAACTGTTCGTGGAAAGCCCGCACCAGGTCAGGGGCCTGAACGGCAGATGCGTACCCCTTCCAGGCGATGAGGTATTGGAAGCGCCCCTTCAGCCAACGGGAGTCCCGGATACTGTCCACCTCGTACGTTGAGGCGTCGTCCTCGTCGGCTGTGGCTGGGGGGGCAGGCGTCGGCGGGCAGCGGAGATGGCTCGCGGGGGCCTCAGGGACCAGGAGGGACCGATGAAAAACAGGGTGGAGCCGCATGGAGCGGGGTAGAGTCAACCGGTAGGCCACTGGATTGATGACCGCCTCGATAGGGAAGGGACCGATAAAGCGTTGGGCCAGTTTCCTCACCGGCCGGTCCGTGGGGAGGTGTTTCGTGGACAACCACACCCAATCTCCTACTTCCAGCGGTGGCGTCGCCCGGTGGCCGCGATCGGCGAACCGTTTATAATCCTCTTTCGCCTGGATCAGCTGCCGCCGCACCAGTTACTGCACCGCCTGCAGCTCCGAGAGGAAGTCCTGGGTCTCGGGAACAGGGGAGTCCATGATGGTCAACGGGAAAAGCCGTGGATGGTATCCGACGTTGGCATGGAACGGGGTCATCTGGGTGGAGGTGTGTTGGGAGTTATTAAAAGCGAACTCCGCCAGGGGAAGGTACTCGGCCCAGTTGTCCTGCTGCTGGTTGACAAAACAGCGGAGGTACTGCTCCAGTATGCCGATGACCTTCTCCGTGCCCCCGTCAGTCTCCGGATGGTGCGACGACGACAGGCACACCTGCACCTCCAGTGCGGCCATCAGGCTTTTCCAGAAGCGGGCCGTGAACTGGGCCCCGCGGTCCGAAACCACCCGGTCCAGCAGGCCGTGGAGGCGGAAGATATGTTGCAGGAACAGGCGAGCCATGGTGCGGGCCGAGGGCAGGCCGCGGCACGGGATGAAATGTGCCATCTTCGTGAGCGCATCCACCACCACGAGGACGGTCATGTATGTAGCGGACAGGGGCAGGTCTGTCAGGAAGTCCATGGAGATGGCTCCTCACGGTGTCTCCGGTGTCGGCAGTGGCTGGAGGAGTCCAGGAGGGGGGCTGGACACGGCTTTGGCCTGTTGGCACGTCACACAGGACGTCACGTAGGCGTGCACGTCGTGCCATACCCGAGGCCACCAAAAAGTCCGCGTCACCAAGTTCAAAGTTTTAAAGAAGCCGAAGTGCCCCGCTGTGGGATTGTCATGGCACTGGTTCATGACAAGGGCTCGGAGCGGACTCGTGGGCACATACAGCCGACCCCGGTGTCTGAGCAAGCCCTCTTCCTGGACCGCGGCCAAGGAGTCCGCTGGCAGCACCGTCCGGGGGGGAAGGGAGTCCTTGGGGCAAAAGTATTCCGGCTTACGGGATAGCGCGTCCACCCTCTGGTTGAGGTTGCTCGGAATGTATGTGACGTGGAAGTTGAACCGGGCGAAAAACAACGACCACCGGATCTGCCGCTGGTTCAACTTCCTGGCCGTGGTGAGGTGCTCCAGGTTCCGATGGTCCGTCCGCACCTCCACCTGGTGTCGGGCCCCATCGAGGTGATGTCGCCAAGCCTCGAACGCAGCCTTGATGGCCAGCAACTCCTTTTCCCAGATGGTGTAGTTGCGCTTGGAAGGGTTGAGTTTCTGGGAGTAGTATGTGCAGGGAAAAAGAGTGCCGCCATCCACCAGAGCCTGTAGCAGCACCGCCCCAATCGCCACGTTGGACGCGTCTGTCTATACCACGAACGGACGGTGTGGATTGGGGTGCCTCAGGACTGGCTCCGTGAGGAAGACCTGCTTGAGGACCTCAAAGGCCTGCTGCTGCGGGGGCCCCCACTGGAACGGGACCTTCTTCCGAAGGAGCTGGGTCAACGGCAAGATCAGGGTGGCGAAGCCCGGGATGAAGGTCCGATAGTAGTTGGCGAATCCCAACAGACGCTGGACGTCCTTCACCCGACGCGGGGGTTCCCAACTGCGCAAGGCCTGCACCTTGCGCGGGTCCATCGCGATGCCCTCGGGGGTGATGATGTGCCCGAGGAACTCTATGGAAGTCTGGAAGAAATAGCATTTCTCCAACTTCGCATAGAGCTGGTGCTCCCGCAGGCGCTGCAGGACCTGGCGGACATGCTGGAGGTGACTTTCTGGGGTCCGGGAATAGATCAAAATGTCATCCAAGTAGATCACCACGAACCGATCCAGCATGTCCCGGAACACATCGTTCATCAAGTGCTGGAAGACCGTGGGGGCGTTGGTCAACCCGAACGGCATGACGGTATACTCGAAATGTCCGTACCGAGTGACGAACGCCGTCTTCCACTCGTCCCCCTCTCTCACGCACACCAGGTTGTAGGCCCCTCGGAGATCGAGCTTAGTGAAGATCGAGGCCTCCCGCAACCTCTCCATCAGCTCCGGGATCAGCGGCAGGGGGTAGCGATTTCGCACTGTGATGGCATTCAAGCGCCGGTAGTCGTAACACAGGTGCAAGTCCCCCGTCTTCTTTTTCACGAAGAGGACCGGGGCCGAGAGCGGGGAGGTCGAAGGCCGGATGAACCTACGGGCCAGGTTCTTTTCCAGAAAGTCCCGTAAGGCGGCCAGCTCGGGCTCCGACATGGAGTACAGGCGTCCCGAGGGCAGGGGCGCGTTGGGCATTAGGTCCACCGCACAGTCGTAGGGTCGGTGCGGGGGCAAGCGGTCCACCTCCTTCTCGCTGAACACGTCCGCGAAGGGTGTCAGCTCCGGAGGCAAGGAGACGTTTGGGGCAGAGACGTCCTGGCCGGCACAGGTGTAGCGAAGGTGATCGACACACTGCAGGCTCGGGAACAAGATGGCGTTTCTCGACCACGCCACCTGAGGGTTGTGCGCCCGAAGCCAGGCCATCCCCAGGACCAAGGGAAAGTGCAGATCCACCGTTACGTAAAACTGGATCGCCTACTCATGGTTCCCAATGGTGAGGCGCAAGGGCTGGGTAGCGGTTTTGATGGGCCCCGCCACGAGTTCCCGCCCATCTATAGTCTCGACCCTCAACGGAGGGTCCACTGGAATCAAGGGGACTTTGTAATGGGCCACAAAGGCCTGGTCCATAAAGTTCGTGGTGGCCCCCGAGTCCACCAGTGCATGCGCCTGGAGCCCCTCCGACCGGTTAGCCAACAACACCCGGGTGTTCAAAATCAGGTGCCGAGGGGGCTCACAGTCCACAGCCGCCGACTCCGGCGGGGCATGATCACGTGCCTGACCCAGAGTTTCCCCTAGGCCAGGCCTGGCCCGTTTCCTGGCTGGTCACGCCGATACTCCGGAACAGGCTTGAGCGGTCCACTCCGCTTCCGGGGACACGAGGCGGCAAAATGTCCCGCCTCACCGCAATAGAGGCACAACCCCCCTTGACGTCTCCGCATCCGCTCCTGGGCCATCAGTTGAGGTCTGGCTGCTCCGACCTCCATGGGCTCCTCAGCCGTCGCCACAAAACCCTGTGCGGTCCGGAGCGCTGTCGGTGCGAAACGCGGGGGTGCCGACGCTGTCGGTGGTTCCGGAAGAGCCCGACGGGGCCGTCACCATTGCAGGCGGGCGTCGATGCACAGGCATTGGGTCACCAGCGCGTCGAGGGTCGGTGGCGCCTCCACACGAACCAGCTCGTCCTGCATCTCGTTGGAAAGGCCGTCCTGGAAGGCGTCCATCAGCGCCGCCTCATTCCAAGCCGAATCCTGGCCTAGCAGTCAGAACTCTGCAATATAGTCCTGCAGGGGGCGCTTGCCTTGGCGGAGGTCCTTGATGCACCTCGCTGCCGTCTGCACCCGGAGGGGGTCCTCAAACATGGTGCGCAGGTGTTGTAAAAAGCCCTGAAAGTCCAGGAGCAAGGGGCTATCTTGCAACAACAGGGGCGTGGCCCATCGGGCGGCAGTGCCAGAGAGGGAGCTGATAACAAATGCCACCTGAGCCCGGTCATCCGGAAAATCCTCCGGCCTCATCGCCATGAACAGTTGGCATTGTCCCAAGAAGGCCGGAAACATCTCCTCCTGCCCAGAAAACCTATCTGGCATGTTCACTGGGCATCTCGGACGGGGAGGGGGAGGAGGTGGAGCTGCAGGAGCATTTCCCAAAGCAAGTTGGGCAGTTAGCTGTGCTACTTGCTGTTGCAGAAGCTGATTGGCCTCCAGCATCTGCTGTATCTGCTGCTGCAGCTGTTGGTCCATCGTGGGTTAACGATGGAGTGTGTTGGGGTGACGAACAAGATGATCTGTCCCTGTCCCCACACACACACAAACACAGCCAGCCGAGGGTTAAGGAAACACTTTGGAACGCACCCAGGTCTTATCTCCCACTTGGCAGCGATAGACACACCGTCTGCCAAGTGACTTTATTTTCACAAACAGAAGGATAAGATACTAACGTACAAAAAAGTCCAAGCAGAAATAATATTCCTCCCAGCAGTTCCGGACGAGGCTTTAGTGACTATCCAAGGTTTACTTTTGTTCGTCACAAGGATTCCTAACCACTACCCTCTATTATATAGTCTCTGGGGTGTGGTCCAGTGACTCAGTTCTAATCCCTAGCACGCCTCCTAAGCTGCTGCAATCGTTTATCACGCCTTCGGAGGCGTGCGTCCAGGAATGATGTTTCTTCATCACTCTGAGACGAACCAGCTGCCTCCCTGCTGAGCTCCTCTCCCTCGGCCGGCACCTGAGACAATGCCAGAGGGGAGGGGGCTGGAGAGGGAGGCCTGGCTGACTCCTCTTCCTCATGCTCGGAGCTTTCTTCCTCTGACGGGACAGGCTCAGAGGGCGGGGCCACAACACTATCCCCCACCGCAGGGCCCTTCCCCCGGGTCTGACGGTCGGGATGGGGTCGGGACGGGAACTGTTCGTGGAAAGCCCGCACCAGGTCAGGGGCCTGAACGGCAGATGCGTACCCCTTCCAGGCGATGAGGTATTGGAAGCGCCCCTTCAGCCAACGGGAGTCCCGGATACTGTCCACCTTGTACGTTGAGGCGTCGTCCTCGTCGGCTGTGGCTGGGGGGGCAGGCGTCGGCGGGCAGTGGAGATGGCTCGCGGGGGCCTCAGGGACCAGGAGGGACCGATGAAAAACAGGGTGGAGCCGCATGGAGCGGGGTAGAGTCAACCGGTAGGCCACTGGATTGATGACCGCCTCGATAGGGAAGGGACCGATAAAGCGTTGGGCCAGTTTCCTCACCGGCCGGTCCGTGGGGAGGTGTTTCGTGGACAACCACACCCAATCTCCTACTTCCAGCGGTGGCGTCGCCCGGTGGCCGCGATCGGCGAACCGTTTATAATCCTCTTTCGCCTGGATCAGCTGCCGCCGCACCAGTTACTGCACCGCCTGCAGCTCCGAGAGGAAGTCCTGGGTCTCGGGAACAGGGGAGTCCATGATGGTCAACGGGAAAAGCCGTGGATGGTATCCGACGTTGGCATGGAACGGGGTCATCTGGGTGGAGGTGTGTTGGGAGTTATTAAAAGCGAACTCCGCCAGGGGAAGGTACTCGGCCCAGTTGTCCTGCTGCTGGTTGACAAAACAGCGGAGGTACTGCTCCAGTATGCCGATGACCTTCTCCGTGCCCCCGTCAGTCTCCGGATGGTGCGATGACGACAGGCACACCTGCACCTACAGTGCGGCCATCAGGCTTTTCCAGAAGCGGGCCGTGAACTGGGCCCCGCGGTCCGAAACCACCTGGTCCAGCAGGCCGTGGAGGCGGAAGATATGTTGCAGGAACAGGCGAGCCATGGTGCGGGCCGAGGGCAGGCCGCGGCACGGGATGAAATGTGCCATCTTCGTGAGCGCATCCACCACCACGAGGACGGTCATGTATGTAGCGGACAGGGGCAGGTCTGTCAGGAAGTCCATGGAGATGGCTCCTCACGGTGTCTCCGGTGTCGGCAGTGGCTGGAGGAGTCCAGGAGGGGGGGCTGGACGTGGCTTTGGTCTGTTGGCACGTCACACAGGACGTCACGTAGGCGTGCATGTCGTGCCATACCCGAGGCCACCAAAAAGTCCGCGTCACCAAGTTCAAAGTTTTAAAGAAGCCGAAGTGCCCCGCCGTGGGATTGTCATGGCACTGGTTCATGACAAGGGCTCGGAGCGGACTCGTGGGCACATACAGCCGACCCCGGTGTCTGAGCAAGCCCTCTTCCTGGACCGCGGCCAAGGAGTCCGCTGGCAGCACCGTCCGGGGGGGAAGGGAGTCCTTGGGGCAAAAGTATTCCGGCTTACGGGATAGCGCGTCCACCCTCTGGTTGAGGTTGCTCGGAATGTATGTGACGTGGAAGTTGAACCGGGCGAAAAACAACGACCACCGGATCTGCCGCTGGTTCAACTTCCTGGCCGTGGTGAGGTGCTCCAGGTTCCGATGGTCCGTCCGCACCTCCACCTGGTGTCGGGCCCCATCGAGGTGATGTCGCCAAGCCTCGAACGCAGCCTTGATGGCCAGCAACTCCTTTTCCCAGATGGTGTAGTTGCGCTTGGAAGGGTTGAGTTTCTGGGAGTAGTATGCGCAGGGAAAAAGAGTGCCGCCATCCACCAGAGCCTGTAGCAGCACCACCCCAATCGCCACGTTGGACGCGTCTGTCTCCACCACGAACGGACGGTGTGGATTGGGGTGCCTCAGGACTGGCTCCGTGAGGAAGGCCTGCTTGAGGACCTCAAAGGCCTGCTGCTGCGGGGGCCCCCACTGGAACGGGACCTTCTTCCGAAGGAGCTGGGTCAACGGCAAGGTCAGGGTGGCGAAGCCCGGGATGAAGGTCCGATAGTAGTTGGCGAATCCCAACAGACGCTGGACGTCCTTCACCCGACGCGGGGGTTCCCAACTGTGCAAGGCCTGCACCTTGCGCGGGTCCATCGCGATGCCCTCGGGGGTGATGATGTGCCCGAGGAAATCTATGGAAGTCTGGAAGAAGTAGCATTTCTCCAACTTCGCATAGAGCTGGTGCTCCCGCAGGCGCTGCAGGACCTGGCGGACATGCTGGAGGTGACTTTCCGGGGTCCGGGAATAGATCAAAATGTCATCCAAGTAGATCACCACGAACCGATCCAGCATGTCCCGGAACACATCGTTCATCAAGTGCTTGAAGACCGTGGGGGCGTTGGTCAACCCGAACGGCATGACGGTATACTCGAAGTGTCCGTACCGAGTGACGAACGCCGTCTTCCACTCGTCCCCCTCTCTCACGCACACCAGGTTGTAGGCCCCTCGGAGATCGAGCTTAGTGAAGATCGAGGCCTCCCGCAACCTCTCCATCAGCTCCGGGATCAGCGGCAGGGGGTAGCGATTTCGCACTGTGATGGCATTCAAGCGCCGGTAGTCGTAACACAGGTGCAAGTCCCCCGTCTTCTTTTTCACGAAGAGGACCGGGGCCGAGAGCTGGGAGGTCGAAGGCCGGATGAACCTACGGGCCAGGTTCTTTTCCAGAAAGTCCCGTAAGGCGGCCAGCTCGGGCTCCGACATGGAGTACAGGCGTCCCGAGGGCAGGGGCGCGTTGGGCATTAGGTCCACCGCACAGTCGTAGGGTCGGTGCGGGGGCAAGCGGTCCGCCTCCTTCTCGCTGAACACGTTGGCGAAGGGTGTCAGCTCCGGAGGCAAGGAGACGTTTGGGGCAGAGACGTCCTGGCCGGCACAGGTGTAGCGAAGGTGATCGACACACTGCAGGCTCGGGAACAAGATGGCGTTTCTCGACCACGCCACCTGAGGGTTGTGCACCCGAAGCCAGGCCATCCCCAGGACCAAGGGAAAGTGCAGATCCACCGTTACGTAAAACTGGATCGCCTACTCATGGTTCCCAATGGTGAGGCGCAAGGGCTGGGTAGCGGTTTTGATGGGCCCCGCCACGAGTTCCCGCCCATCTATAGTCTCGACCCTCAACGGAGGGTCCACTGGAATCAAGGGGACTTTGTAATGGGCCACAAAGGCCTGGTCCATAAAGTTCGTGGTGGCCCCCGAGTCCACCAGTGCATGCGCCTGGAGCCCCTCCGACCGGTTAGCCAACAACACCCGGGTGTTCAAAATCAGGTGCCGAGGGGGCTCACAGTCCACAGCCGCCGACTCCGGCGGGGCATGATCACGTGCCTGACCCAGAGTTTCCCCTAGGCCAGGCCTGGCCCGTTTCCTGGCTGGTCACGCCGATACTCCGGAACAGGCTTGAGCGGTCCACTCCGCTTCCGGGGACACGAGGCGGCAAAATGTCCCGCCTCACCGCAATAGAGGCACAACCCCCCTTGACGTCTCCGCATCCGCTCCTGGGCCATCAGTTGAGGTCTGGCTGCTCCGACCTCCATGGGCTCCTCAGCCGTCGCCACAAAACCCTGTGCGGTCCGGAGCGCTGTCGGTGCGAAACGCGGGGGTGCCGACGCTGTCGGTGGTTCCGGAAGAGCCCGACGGGGCCGTCACCATTGCAGGCGGGCGTCGATGCACAGGCATTGGGTCACCAGCGCGTCGAGGGTCGGTGGCGCCTCCACACGAACCAGCTCGTCCTGCATCTCGTTGGAAAGGCCGTCCTGGAAGGCGTCCATCAGCGCCGCCTCATTCCAAGCCGAATCCTGGCCTAGCAGTCAGAACTCTGCAATATAGTCCTGCAGGGGGCGCTTGCCTTGGCGGAGGTCCTTGATGCACCTCGCTGCCGTCTGCACCCGGAGGGGGTCCTCAAACATGGTGCGCAGGTGTTGTAAAAAGCCCTGAAAGTCCAGGAGCAAGGGGCTATCTTGCAACAACAGGGGCGTGGCCCATCGGGCAGCAGTGCCAGAGAGGGAGCTGATAACAAATGCCACCTGAGCCCGGTCATCCGGAAAATCCTCCGGCCTCATCGCCATGAACAGTTGGCATTGTCCCAAGAAGGCCGGAAACATCTCCTCCTGCCCAGAAAACCTATCTGGCATGTTCACTGGGCATCTCGGACGGGGAGGGGGAGGAGGTGGAGCTGCAGGAGCATTTCCCAAAGCAAGTTGGGCAGTTAGCTGTGCTACTTGCTGTTGCAGAAGCTGATTGGCCTCCAGCATCTGCTGTATCTGCTGCTGCAGCTGTTGGTCCATCGTGGGTTAACGATGGAGTGTGTTGGGGTGACGAACAAGATGATCTGTCCCTGTCCCCACACACACACAAACACAGCCAGCCGAGGGTTAAGGAAACACTTTGGAACGCACCCAGGTCTTATCTCCCACTTGGCAGCGATAGACACACCGTCTGCCAAGTGACTTTATTTTCACAAACAGAAGGATAAGATACTAACGTACAAAAAAGTCCAAGCAGAAATAATATTCCTCCCAGCAGTTCCGGACGAGGCTTTAGTGACTATCCAAGGTTTACTTTTGTTCGTCACAAGGATTCCTGACCACTACCCTCTATTATATAGTCTCTGGGGTGTGGTCCAGTGACTCAGTTCTAATCCCTAGCACGCCTCCTAAGATGCTGCAATCGTTTATCACGCCTTCGGAGGCGTGCGTCCAGGAATGATGTTTCTTCATCACTCTGAGACAAACCAGCTGTCTCCCTGCTGATCTCCTCTCCCTCGGCCGGTACCTGAGACAATGCCAGAGGGGAGGGGGCTGGAGAGGGAGGCCTGGCTGACTCCTCTTCCTCATGCTCGGAGCTTTCTTCCTCTGATGGGACAGGCTCAGAGGGCGGGGCCACAACACTATCCCCCACCGCAGGGCCCTTCCCCCGGGTCTGACGGTCGGGATGGGGTCAGGACGGGAACTGTTCATGGAAAGCCCGCACCAGGTCAGGGGCCTGAACGGCAGATGCGTACCCCTTCCAGGCGATGAGGTATTGGAAGCGCCCCTTCAGCCAACGGGAGTCCCGGATACTGTCCACCTTGTACGTTGAGGCGTCGTCCTCGTCGGCTGTGGCTGGGGGGGCAGGCATTGGCGGGCAGCGGAGATGGCTCGCGGGGGCCTCAGGGACCAGGAGGGACCGATGAAAAACAGGGTGGAGCCGCATGGAGCGGGGTAGAGTCAACCGGTAGGCCACTGGATTGATGACCGCCTCGATAGGGAAGGGACCGATAAAGCGTTGGGCCAGTTTCCTCACCGGCCGGTCCGTGGGGAGGTGTTTCGTGGACAACCACACCCAATCTCCTACTTCCAGCGGTGGCGTCGCCCGGTGGCCGCGATCGGCGAACCGTTTATAATCCTCTTTCGCCTGGATCAGCTGCCGCCGCACCAGTTACTGCACTGCCTGCAGCTCCGAGAGGAAGTCCTGGGTCTCGGGAACAGGGGAGTCCATGATGGTCAACGGGAAAAGCCGTGGATGGTATCCGACGTTGGCATGGAACGGGGTCATCTGGGTGGAGGTGTGTTGGGAGTTATTAAAAGCGAACTCCGCCAGGGGAAGGTACTCGGCCCAGTTGTCCTGCTGCTGGTTGACAAAACAGCGGAGGTACTGCTCCAGTATGCCGATGACCTTCTCCGTGCCCCCGTCAGTCTCCGGATGGTGCGACGATGACAGGCACACCTGCACCTCCAGTGCGGCCATCAGGCTTTTCCAGAAGCGGGCCGTGAACTGGGCCCCGCGGTCCGAAACCACCCGGTCCAGCAGGCCATGGAGGCGGAAGATATGTTGCAGGAACAGGCAAGCCATGGTGCGGGCCAAGGGCAGGCCGCGGCACGGGATGAAATGTGCCATCTTCGTGAGCGCATCCACCACCACGAGGACGGTCATGTATGTAGCGGACAGGGGCAGGTCTGTCAGGAAGTCCATGGAGATGGCTCCTCACGGTGTCTCCGGTGTCGGCAGTGGCTGGAGGAGTCCAGGAGGGGGGCTGGACGCGGCTTTGGCCTGTTGGCATGTCACACAGGATGTCACGTAGGTGTGCACATCGTGCCATACCCGAGGCCACCAAAAAGTCCGCGTCACCAAGTTCAAAGTTTTAAAGAAGCCGAAGTGCCCCGCCGTGGGATTGTCATGGCACTGGTTCATGACAAGGGCTCGGAGCGGACTCATGGGCACATACAGCCGACCCCAGTGTCTGAGCAAGCCCTCTTCCTGGACCGCGGCCAAGGAGTCCGCTGGCAGCACCGTCCGGGGGGGAAGGGAGTCCTTGGGGCAAAAGTATTCCGGCTTACGGGATAGCGCGTCCACCCTCTGGTTGAGGTTGCTCGGAATGTATGTGACGTGGAAGTTGAACCGGGCGAAAAACAACGACCACCGGTTCTGCCGCTGGTTCAACTTCCTGGCCGTGGTGAGGCGCTCCAGGTTCCGATGGTCCGTCCGCACCTCCACCTGGTGTCGGGCCCCATCGAGGTGATGTCGCCAAGCCTCGAACGCAGCCTTGATGGCCAGCAACTCCTTTTCCCAGATGGTATAGTTGCGCTTGGAAGGGTTGAGTTTCTGGGAGTAGTATGCGCAGGGAAAAAGAGTGCCGCCATCCACCAGAGCCTGTAGCAGCACCGCCCCAATCGCCACGTTGGACGCGTCTGTCTCCACCACGAACGGACGGTGTGGATTGGGGTGCCTCAGGACTGGCTCCGTGAGGAAGGCCTGCTTGAGGACCTCAAAGGCCTGCTGCTGCGGGGGCCCCCACTGGAACGGGACCTTCTTCCGAAGGAGCTGGGTCAACGGCAAGGTCAGGGTGGCGAAGCTCGGGATGAAGGTCCAATAGTAGTTGGCGAATCCCAACAGACGCTGGACGTCCTTCACCCGACGCGGGGGTTCCCAACTGCGCAAGGCCTGCACCTTGCGCGGGTCCATCGCGATGGACCCTTTCTTCCTCCGATGGACAGGCTCAGAGGGCGGGGACACAACACCAGGCCATCCTGTGCCAGGAGCGGTGGGGGGGGAGGGGGTTGCGCACACATGCGCGTGGGCACGTGTGCACGCAACCCTCCCCCACCCCCCTCTCCTGGCACGCGATGGCAAAAAGGTTAGCCATCACTGCTTTAGGACATGGAAATTCCTTTTCCTATAACAGTACATATGTAATATATTTGTAATTAAATTGTATAAGAAAGAACCAATTTGGATTAAGCCCATTTTAAAACATCTCTATAGTAAGAATTTTTTAAATAATTATTTTTTTAAATAATTTATTTCTGTTGAAATAAAAAAGACTTCTAAGTTTTTTACTGTGCCTTCTCTACAGATATTTCTTGTTTAGCGACTACAACTAAGACTGGCAGCTCATTGTTAAGTGAAGTGGTAGCTAAGTGAAACTATGATGGTGCTTATGATCTTACTCAGTTTTCCTTTGCTTTTAAAGACTTGCAAAAGTCATAAATGTGAGGATTAGTTGCAGAGTTCCTTTTTCATCACTTTTTTCCCCATGTTTTATTTATTTTATTTATATAACATATAAAAATTCCATTTCAATTGAACAGTGTGTTGTCTGGGGATAATTGTTTTAAGGCAATTGTAATCAAAAGGTTTGCAATAATATTCATCACAATAACATTAATACTATAATAACAATAATATTTTGCTTGTCTACTCTAACAAATCTCCATTTTCACATTTATCCTTTTTATGTCCCCATATTTCTAACTAACCATTGATAAAATATGTCCCATATAAAAAAAAATATTCAGTTTCTTCTTTGTCCTTAATAGTAAATGTTAGTTTATCCATTTCTACACATTTTAATATTTTCTTAATTACACTCTCATCTGTCAGGATCTCATCATATTTACATTGTTGTGCAAATTCAATTCTGGCTCCATTTAGTATATGTAAAATCAAATATATAGTCCCTTTGTCATATTTTTCTGGCTGAATGCCCAATAAAAATCTTTCTGGTTTCATATTTATATTCTGTTTTATCATTTTTTTCCAACCAAGTATGTATTTTCGTCCAATATTTTTTAGCTTTTGGGCATTTCTACCACATATGATAATATGAACCAGGTATTTGATTGCACTTCCAACATGTAGTGGTTCTATCCTTATACATTTTTGCCAGTCTTGTTGGTGCAAAATGCCATCTATAAAACATTTTATATAAATTTTCTTTATATGCAGTTGACATAGTCAATTTAACATTTCTGTCCCACAATTTCTGCCATTTGTCCAGTTCTATTGCATATCCAAAATTTTTAGCCCTTTACCTTTATCATTGTCTCCTTTACCTGCTCACTTTCAAGTTTAATACTTAATAAGTAACAATATGTTTTCTTTATTAGTCTTTCATCCGTTCCAGTTAAGATTGTATCTGCATTTGTAGCCACCATGCAATGTTCATCCCTTGACTACTTAATTCCTGCCTGGTTTTTAGTTCCTCCTTTTCATTCAGAATATCTTATATCTTACATTTTTTTCCAGATTAATAACATTAGGATGTATCAATGCTTCCATTGCGGAAAGCCAGACTGGTATTTTCAAATAGTGTTGTTCTTTAATTTTAACCCATACTGATAACAATGCATTTCTAACATAATGTCTTTGAAAATAGCTATGCCTTTTATTCTTCCCATACCATAAAAAAGCATACCAACCTAGCTGAAGGTCGTGTCCTTCTAAAGTTAATAGTCTTTTGTGTCTCAAATTAATCCATTCTTTCACCCAGATAAGTACCGAGGCCTGATAATACAATTCCCAATCTGGCAATCCAAAGCTCTCTCTTTTTTTGGAATCTTGCAACATTTTCAAACCTATTCTTGCCAAATATAGCTTAATATTATTTTATTTAGTTCTTCAAAATATTTTTCCTAGTTTAATTGGAATTGTTTGGAATAAATATAATAGTCTTGGTAAAATATTCATTTTTTTAAAAAAAATAATTTTTATTCAACATTTACATCTTTAACATTCTTGTTACCTTTTTACAGCTTTCCCGATACTGGCATCTTTGATAATATCTATAACCAACTATATACACATACATTTTATATATTACTTACTAATTTCTATGTTCACTACAATTTATACCTATTACACAATAACTATTTCGTTCCTCTATCATATCTTCTCTTATGTTTATACATTTATACATTAATTTTGGATTGTTTCTCCAACCAGTTATACCATCTATTCCATGTCTCGTAATAAATTGTTTCTTCTCGGTCTTTTAATTCCATTGTTAATTTATCTGCTTTTGCACATTCTAGCACCTTTTTTATGATCATCATATTTGATGGAGCAAATCTTTGTTTCCAATTTTGTGCAAATGAAATTCTGGTGGCCGTAATTATGTGAAGTATAAGTAATAAATTTCTTTCCTAATCTTTTCTTTTATAATTCCCAATAAAAATAGTTTGGGTTTCATAGCAATTTTTCCCCCTGTCATTTCCTCTAACCATTTTTTGATTTTTAACCATTATGTCTTTGCTTTGGGGCATGTCCACCACATGTGGAAATATGTCCCATGTTAATGATTGCATTTTCAGCAATTTGGTGCATTTTTTGGGGATATCTTGGCCAATCTCACCAGGGGTAAATATTCATTTTTATTGTAGCTATTCTTCCTGTTAATGACAATTGCAGATCTTTCCATTTCTCCCTTTTTCATCACTTTTGTAGCTGCAAATGGTTGCTGTATGAAGCAAATGCTAAATATAAATTTTGGAATGAAAGCCCAAAATAACAGGGCCTGGTGGCTCAGCAGACTAAAAGCATTGTGATTAATACCAGCTGTCTGCAATTACTGTAAATTCAAATCTCACCAGGCTCAAGGTTGACTCAGCCTTCCATCCTTTCAAAGGTAGGTTAAATGAGGACCCAGCTTGTGGGGGCAATAAGCTGACTTTGTATAAATATACAAAAGTATGAAGGCGATTACTTAACGCATTGTAAGCCACCCTGAGTCTCCAGAGAAGGGCGGCATATAAATCAAATTTAAAAAAAATGAATTAAAAAAAATGATATACAAAGTCAGAATAAATAAGATGCATTAGAAATGGAATAAAGAAACCATAATTTTTATTAGTTTTCTAGAATGGCGCGATTCTAGAGGTGAAGATGCTCACCTTTCGCTTGGAAGGTTGAGAGTTCAATCCTAGGTAGTGACAGATATTTCTTTCAGGACGCAAATAAAAAATATCTGCTGTGAACTCTGAGTAGGCATCAGGAAGGGCATCCGAGCAATAAACAGTCAGCTCCATTCAGTTGCCTAAACCCCACCCTTAAGCAATGGTTTATAGGGTCATAAAAAGAAAAAAAATCTTTATTAGTTTTCTCTTTGTTGCAGTAGAAAAACTGAAGTGAATGAGCAATAATAGTGTAAGGAATATAAAATAAAAGGATTCAGAGGCAGATAAAAGAATCAGTTCTCCTAATAGGCTGTGGGATGGTTCAGGAATGGGTTGATACAGTCTGATCTGTCTGGAGACTAAGTCATAATTTTTTGGGCCACGCCTCATCGTCTCTCCGTCAGGTCCCAGTTTTCAACTCAGTCGTCTGACAGAGACATCTTTGGCAGTTGCTCTCCATTCAATCCATTTATGGACCACTCAAACAGGTTTTTCTTCCAATTAACAGGTTTGCATGCTGGCCAGATCAGTCTTGGCTGATAACGCCGCCACTACCTTTAGGGAGGGAGCATTTTTGCCTTAACAGCAGGCATATACCCCCCTCCCTCCACCCTCCAGACAAGGCTATACCACCAACACAGCCACTCCCACCACTGCAGCTACTGCTCTATCAAGCCATGCAGTGAAGCCCTCAGCTGTTTGGCGGCTCCTCCCAGGTGCTGCCACTGCCACCATTGCTCTTAGCCTCGTGGCAAAGCTTCACAGCTGAAAGGTGGTTTGCGGCTGCTGCTGCCGCCATCGCCATCTCTTAACCGACGAAGCTCCCAGTGGATAGGCGGATTGCTACCGTGCTGCCACTGCTGCCATTGCCTCAGTTCTTGGAGTGGCTCTCAGCTGAGATGTGGCTCGCCGCCACCACCACCACCGCTTCTGCATCTTACTCGCGGCGCGCCTGTCTTCCGAGTGGCCATTTTACCGCCCTATCTTCTACTGCCACCATTTTGAGCTGCAGGGTGAAGCTCATTATCTGAAAAGCGGCATGCGGCAGTACTTCAGCTGGAAAGCGGCCTTCCATTGGACACCACTGCAGCAGCCCTGGCCCGACAGGGAGGTGGATCGAATCCTCCCAGGAGCTTCACATAGCCTCTGTATTCTCCAAGGTGGCCATCTTAGTTTTCCACAAGGGCAGCCTACTCCTTGGAGCACCAATCAGCCTCTGGCTGCACCTTGGCAAGTATTGCCACTTGAACGAGCCTGTATTGAAAGGGGGGGCTAGGAGCTGGCACCACTCAGGTTACTCAGGCCCTGAGTAAACCGCCCTGTGACAGACCTTGCTTCTGTCTTGCGTGAGCTGGTCATTTTGGTTCTCCAAGGCGACCGCCCCTTTTTTTCCTGTCTCCAAGGCCACTCTCAGCTACTGGACATTAAAATGGCAGACACATCTGGGTCTCCGGCCACTGTGAAGGCATCCACCTGCAAAAAAGCTTCTCGTAAGTCCAAGCATAGCCACAAGGCCTCTCTGCATTCCAGTGCAGAACTAAAAGACATGGAGCGGAGACAGAGGGCCTTAGAAAAGCAATTTTCTCTCGCAGAAAAAAGACAAGCTCAATTGGAAACCCTGCCACATTCCAGTGACCAGTCAGTTTCCCATCAGGCACATCAGGAGTTGAACCAACCCTCATCCCAGGCCTCTCTCCAGGAGGGCATAAGTGGCCTTTCACCAGGCCCTGCTATTTCAACTCCACAGGAGCAGCCTCCTGAACTGTAACATGCCACCCTTTTGCATGTTCTCCCCATCGTGAGAACCCCAAGGCTGGCACAGTTCCAGAGTCTGCTGATCTTCACCTGGGTGATTTACCAGACAACATCCAATTATTAGTTGCCAGGGCCATTTCAACGGGCATTGCTGCAGGCATTCGTAGCCACCGCTCTACCTCCCTGGTTTCAGAATACCTAAGCCAGCAGGCTCACACATCACCTCAGGTCAGTTTAATTGACACATCTCATCACTCACCCTCCCATTCAGAGGGCAGAGTTGATCTTGGGTTGAGGGAGGAGGCTCAGAGAGACCCTGACCTCTCTGATGATGAGGAAGATATTCTCCCGGATACCCCGGCTTTCACAGGGCTCTTCCCTTCTGGGCTCTTTAAGTCCTTGCTACACAAGGCAACGGTTACGGCCAATCTACAGGAAGAGGGTCCCACAGTACAGGCTCCTACCCCAGGGAAGGGGCATGGGATATTTTCAGAGCTAGTTTTAAAGCAATTCTTCATTCCGGCCCCCAAACTTTTCTCAAACGTTGTCCAGAACCAGTGGAACAATCTCCTGCCTCCCTCCCAACTCCCAGTGGCTCTGACAGGAAATTCTATAATATGGCTTCTGCCTTTAGCCATCTTCTACAGGTCCCTTCAGTGGACGGTCCTGTTGTGGCCTTGCTATCCTTGTCGCCATACACGACAGGGGATCCCTCTGAGAACCTAAGACCAAAAGATAAAAAAATCGAATTATCTTTTAGAAAGACTCACTAGGCAGCCGCCTGGGCTATCAATGCAGCTACTGTGGCGTGTTTCTTCAATCGTTCCACTATCTTATGGCTGCAACAGCTTCAATCCCGATTGCATCCTCTGAGGCCCAACTCCACCAGGACCTTAATAAGATCCTTGCTGCCACTCAATTTTCCACAGACGCAACCCTCAATGCCGCAAAATACAGTTCTAGGGCTCTAGCTTACTCTATCACCTCTAGGAACTTCTTGTGCCTCAAATCTTGGCCAGCAGATCTTAGAGCCAAATGGCGGTTGGCTGCAGCCCCCTACACAGGGACCAAACTGTTTGGGGCAGTCTTTGATCCACTCCTTGTAGAGGACAAAGATAGATGCAAGGTCTTGCCTTCTGCAACCAGAAGGACAGACAGGCGAGCCACTCCATATTCTTGTAGACATCCTGCCCATTTCACTCCTCATGAGGGACCATCCCAAAAGCATTCCTTCCAGCAGGGGCAATTTCGCCAGCAGGACAGGCAGCCATTTTATTACAGGGGGCTCCAGATTGGATCCCAAAAATGGTCCTTTCGCGGAACTGGTGGCCGCCAATTCCACAAAGAGAAATGACTCCTCCATTCCCCCCATAGGAGGCGCTTGAGCCTCTTTGTGGACCAGTGGGCGCTCACAACTTCAGACTCCTGGGTCCTCAGAACCATCAAATTCGGTCTACGTCTGGAGTTCCTGTCCAGCCCTCAGGACCACTTCGTGCCATGCCCTGTCTCCCACAACTTCGCCAAGTGAGGCCTCATGGAGGATGCCATCCAGCACCTCCTGACCATCAAGGCCATAGAAGCCGTTTCATCAGATCAAAGGAGACAGGGGTAATATTCCATCCTTTTTGTGGTACCAAAGCGTTCGGGGGGTTGGAGAGTGATCCTCGACCTAAAGAACCTCAATGCCCACCTGGTCTACAGGAGGTTCAAGATGTGTTCCCACAAGTCCATTCTCGAGGGAATCTGTCTGGGGGACTTCTTGGCTTTGATTGACCTCTCCGAGGCCTATCTACACATTCCGATCACCCACGGACATCGGAAGTATCTCCAATTCAGTTATGTGGGTCACCATCTGCAATATCGGGCCTTGCCATTCGGGCTGGCATCGGCACCACGCTGTTTCACCAAAATTCTGGCTGCCCTGATTGCCCACCTGTAGTTAATCCTGGTGCAGCTTCAGGCGTACTTAGACAACATACTAATACAGGCGTCCTCTCTTCACAAGGCTCGGGAGGATCTGCAATTGACACTTCAGACCTTAAGGGACCACGGCTTTCTGGTCAATCTCCCAAAAAGCCATCTAGATCCCAGGACCAGCCTGACCTATCTAGGCACCCTCATAAACACCTGGACAGGAGAGGTCTTCCTCTCCCAAGGCAGGAAGGTAGCCATCAGAACACTGGTGGCCCAAATACATTGGAACCCCAAAGTTCCCCTGGTCACCTTATCATCCTTGCTAGGAAAGATGGTGTCGTGCCTCCAAATTGTGCCCTGGGCCCAGCTTCACTTGCGGAGACTTCAGTGGTTCCTTCTTCCATTCCAACAGGCCAAAGTGTCCAACTCCTGGACTCCGGTTCAGGTCCCTTTGACAGTCCAACGTTCCCTCTGCTGGTGGATGTACCCCATCCTGGACAAGGGGACAGTATTCAAGGAGCCCTGGAGGATCACCATCATATCAGACGCCAGCCTCTATGGCTGGAGAGCTCACCTTGACCACCATGTGGCACAAGGTCACTGGTCTTCCCAGGCCTTGCCCACAAGAAGGCCTTAGGCCGAGGGAGGCCACCGTTCCTCAGACGGCCAGTTGTGAGACCCTCCTTGTGAAGTGGGGTCATGGGGTTCAGAAGGGTTTGCTGATCACGTACCTGGCTCCCTGCCACATGGCAGCAGCCCTGCCCGAGCTACTCAATGTTATCCCCGCAGTAGCAGTTGATACCCCCAGACTTATGGTCATGGGGGATTTCAACCTGCCATCCATGGGTGAGACGTCTGAGGTGGCTTGGGAGTTCATGGCTTCCATGACGGCTATGGATCTGACCCAGCTAATTCATGGCCCTACGCACATGGGGGGAAACACACTGGACTTGATTTTTGTCTCTGGACAGTGGCTGAGTGATCTCGAGATAGGGGACATAGTCATTGAGCCCTTGTCATGGTCGGATCACTCTCTCCTTCGCCTTGACCTTCGAACCGCTGCACCCCGCTGCAGGGAGGCGGAACTGATAAGATGGTACTGCCCCAGGCACCTGATGGAACCTGATAGGTTCCAGATGGAGCTTGGGCCAATCCCCGAGGTTCTGGCTCACGCCTCGACTGGAGACCTAGTGGCCACCTGGGATAGGGCGGCTGCTGGAGCTCTGAATCGAGTCGTGCCTTTGCGGCCTCTGACCCGGCGCCGATCTCACCTGGCTCCTTGGTTTACTGAGGAGCTGAGGGAGATGAAGCACCGGAAAGAAGCCTAGAGAGTAGTTGGAGGGCCAGTCGTGCTGAATCTGACCGGACACTGGTAAGATCTCATATTAAGAATTAACTAGTGGCGATAAAAGCAGCGAAATGTACTTATCTTGCTACTCTTATTGCATCATCAGATAACCGCCCGGCCGCCCTGTTTAGGGTGACCCGCTCCCTGCTCCACCAGAAAGCGAGGGAGGACCCCTTGGAGGGAAGAGCCGAGGAGTTTGTTCAGTATCTGTATGACAAAATCACTCAGATTCGGGAAGATCTGGACTCCGACTGGGTAGATCCAGCGGGGATGACGGAGGCAGGTCCTGAGAATGTTATCTGGGATGAGTTTGATTCTGTGACCCCTGAGGATGTGGACAGGATTCTGGGTAGACTGAACGCGACCACATGTTTGTTGGACCCGTGCCCCTCCTGGTTAGTGCTGGCTTCCCGGGAGGTGACGCAAGGCTGGCTCCAGGGGATTATAAATGCTTCATTGGGCGAGGGTGTCTTTCCTGCCACCTTGAAAGAGGCGGTGGTGAGTCCTCTCCTCAAGAAGCCTTCCCTGGACCCGGCAATATTGGCTAACTATCGTCCAGTCTCCAATCTTCGCTTTGTGGTGAAGGTTGTTGAGAGTGTGGTTGCATGACAGTTTCCCCAGTACCTGGATGAAACGACGTATCTAGATCCATTCCAGTCGGGTTTCAGGCCTGGGTACAGCATGGAAATGGCATTGGTTGCATTGGTGGATGATCTCTGGAGGGCTCGGGACAGAAGTTGTTCCTCTGTCCTGGTCCTATTAGATCTCTCAGCGGCTTTTGATACCATCGACCATGGTATCATGCTGCACCGGTTAGAAGAGTTGGGGGTGGGAGGCACCGTACTACGATGGTTCTCCTCCTTTCTCTCTGACCGGTCGCAGTCTGTGTTGACAGGGGGACAGAGGTCAACCCCGAGGCCCCTTATATGTGGGGTGCCACAAGGATCGGTCCTCTCGCCCCTTTTGTTCAACATTTATGTGAAGCCGCTGGGCGAGGTCATCCATGGTTTCGGGGTGGAGAACCATCAGTATGCTGATGACACCCAGCTGTACATCTCCACTCCAGACCACCCCAACGATGCCCTTGAAGTGGTGTCCTAGTGCCTGGAGGCCGTACGGATCTGGATGGGGAGAAACAGGCTCAGGCTCAACCCATCCAAGACCGAGTGGCTGTGGTTTCCGAAATCCCGATATAGTCAGCTGGTGTCATCGCTGACTATTGGGGGCAAAGCATTGGCCCCCACAGAAGGGGCTTGCAACTTGGGTGTCCTCCTGGATTCACGGCTGTCTTTAGAAGAACACTTGACGGCCGTGACCGGGAGGATTTTTCATCAGGTTCGCCTGATCTGCCAGTTGCGTCCCTTTCTGGATCAGGACTCGTTATGCACAATCACTCATGCCCTCGTAACCTCCTGTCTGGACTATTGTAATGCTCTCTACATAGGGCTCCGCTTGAGGAGCACTCGGAGGCTCCAACTGGCGCAGAGTGCGGCCGCGCGGGTGACAATGGGAGCGTCATGGCGCTCCCATGTGACACCTCTCCTGCGCGAGCTGCACTGGCTCCCAGGGGTCTTCCGAGTGCGCTTCAAGGTTTTGATTATCACCTTCAAAGTGCTCCATGGCTTAGGACCTGGCTATTTGCGGGACCGCCTGCTACCACCAATAGCCTCCCACCGACCAGTACGCTCCCATAGAGAGGGGCTCCTCCGGGTGCCATCGGCCAAACAATGTCGACTGGCAGCCCCCAGGGGGAGAGCCTTCTCTGTGGGGGCACCTACTATCTGGAATGAGCTCCCCCGGAGATACGGAGGATTCCGGATCTGCGTACCTTCCGTCGTGCGCTTAAGATGTTCCTATTTCATCAAGCTGGCCTGACCTAAACTTTTCCTCTTTTTAAATAGGAATTTTAAATTTGGTTTTAAATTATTGGGGTTTTAAAATGGTTCAGCCAAATTTATTTAATTTGTTTTATCTCTATTTTAAATTTTGTATCTATAGGTTTTATTTTATGGCTGTTCACCGCCCTGAGTCCTTCGGGAATAGGGCGGTATACAAATTTAATTAATTAATTAAATAAATAAATAAATAAATAAATAAATAAATAAATATCAATTAGTTGGAGCTGAGGGCAATTCACCTGGCACTACGACACTTTCACCAGCTTGTACGAGGCCAGCACATCCTCATTCTGATGGATAACACCACAGCAAAAGCACATGTCAACCGCCAAGGCGGTACCCGATCAAGATGACTCATGGAAGAAGCCCTCCATCTCATGAGGTGGGCAGAAGCAAACATTCTCTCTCTGAAGGCGGAGCACATCACGGGCGAGTCAAACACTCAGGCGGACTTCCTGAGCAGGACCACAGTGGACAACTCCGAATGGTGTCTCCAACCCAACCTCTTCTGGGACATCTGCTCCCGCTTTGGCCAACCACTGGTGGACTTGTTCACCTCTCACCTGAACGCACATCTCCTTTGTTACATCACGAAGTTTCTGACCCAAGGGGCAGAGGGGACAATGGAGGCCTACTCTATGCATTCCCACCCCTACCCCTGATTCCAGCTGTGATCCACAAGATCATCTCAGAAGGGGCAGAGGTAATCCTCGTGGCCCCTCATTGGCACAAGAGACCATGGTTGGTGGATCTTGTCGCACTGTCCATCTCACCGCCTTGGAGGATTCCCTCAGGGAAGATCTCACTCAGCCAGGGGTCCTACTCCACCCGGAGCCACAATGGCTCCAATTGACCGCCTGGCACTTGAAGGGGTCCTCCTGAGGTGGGATGCCTTCTCCGAGAAGGTCATCTGGACCATCCAAGCAGATAGGAAGCAGTCCATCATCTGGATCTACAATCACACCTGGCAGGTATTTTCTATCTGGTGCACTGTGCACGGCATTAATCCTGTCTCAGCTTCTGTTCCGTAGGTGCTAAAGTTTCTTCAGGATGGCCTCAACAAGGGACTCGCCCACACCACCATCAGGCGGCACATGGCCGCCCTCTCCACCGTTCTGTTGGCCATGGACGGGGAGTCCCTCGCTCTCCACCCCATCATCCATAAGTTCCTCCAGGGCACCGGTAATCTATTGCCTCTGGTCGTACACCACTATCCCACCTGGGATTTACCTAAGGTATTGTGGGCCCTGACGGAACCTTCCTTCAAGCCTCAGAGAATGGCGAGTCTCCACTATCTCACCCTTAAAATGGTCTTCCTGGTGGCCATCACTTCCGCACCGCACATATCCAAACTGGCAGCCCTCTCAGTGAGGGCCAACCTCTGTATAATCCATTCGGATAGGGTAATTTTATGGCTAGACCCCTCATTCATTCCCAAGGTTAACTCCTGGTTCCACCATGCCCAGGAGGTCATCTTGCCTAACTTTTGTCCTCGGCCTTCTCATGCCTTGGAAAAGAAATAGCATACCTTGTATGTGCGGCGAGCCCTCAAGATGTACATCTCCCACACTGCACCCTCCAGGAAGACCGAGGCTCTCTTCGTTTCATTCCAGCCGACTTCGCTTGGCACCAAGGTTTCCTCATCAACCATAGGTTGTTGGATCAGGGTGTGTATCGCCCGTGCATATGAGACAAGCACACTGCCACCACCTAGGCACATCACTGCGCATTCTACTTGTAGCACAGCAACCACCACTGCTTGGGCCACACAAGCCTCCCTTAGGGAGATTTGCAGGGTGGCTACCTGAGCCACTCCTTCGTCTTACATCAGGCATTATAAATTGGATGTCTTCACCTCTGCGGATGTGTCCTTTGGGAGGAGGGTCCTTCAACAGGTTCATTTATCCAGGGATGCTCCAGGCCCATCGGCTTTCTGCCCTTAGGCAGCCAGGCTTGTGTATGTCCCATTCCTGAACCATCCCGCAGCCTATTAGGAGAAGGGGCATTTGGTCCTACCTAAACACCGGTCCTCTCTAGCTGTGGGATGGTTCAGCCCCACCTGGGCCTGGAGCCGGGGCTTACTAATGCTCTGGCCTAGATTCTCGTTCAGGTCTTTCATCGCTGAAAACTGGGACCTGATGGAGAGATGTGGAGGTGTGGCCAAAAATATTATGACTCAGTCTCCAGGCAGATCAGACTGTATCAACCCATTCCTGAACCATCCCGCAGCTAGAGAGAACCGGCGTTTAGGTAGGACCAAACACCCCTTCCATTGTTAATGAGAAAATACTACATTGAATAATCTTTTATTCATGGAAAGGATTTGTCTGTGATACTTCTTGTTACTTGGCTTTTCTAGATGAAAAGCTAAGCAGTGATACTTGCAAACTGTAATCTTGGAAAATGACAATGACAAAACACTTTTATATTATTGGCAGTGGACATTTCCATTAATCACAAAGGATCAAGCTCAACTTAAGCGAGGTAGATTTTTTTTTCTTGGAGAAGCAAATATGTTTGCCTAAGATTTGTAAGTGGAGAAAGCTAACGATGCTTTCTTACTTCACTGCCATAGCCTGTGGTAGAATATGTAAGACTATATCAGGGTCTAAACAACCAAGATTTCATCTCTTTGAGTTCCTGAAAGCAAATCAGTCTAGTGGATTCTCCTATTGATTTTTAGCTATTATACTACATGTTGTCTTTTAATATTTGTTAACATTTAGGAAATGAAAACATGCAAAAGAAATTCATATTCTGCTGTGTCAGGTGACCAGTAAATTACTAAAAAATATTTTTGATATTTGATTCAAAATATATGTTTATGTTTGGATTCTGTTCTGGAAGCTTCCAACTTAAACCTCTCATACTTACACAAACTTGTTTATGATAATTTTTCAGAAACGTACACATCTAAATTACAAACAAAACATTTATAAACTTTTCTCTGATGCTATATTTTCTGTATTAAGAGAACAAATGTGTCTGTTAACATTTATGATTTACTGTTATATAATTTTATGTTTATAATATAATTATTGAAAGTTAATTTCAGCTTGCTGATTACATTTGGGTATTTATTTATTTATTTTTAATTAGATTTATATGCCGCCCTTCTCCGGAGACTCAGGGTGGCTTACAATGCGTTAAGCAATAGCCTTCATACTTTTGTATATTTATACAAAGTCAGCTTATTGCCCCCACAATCTGGGTCCTCATTTCGCCTACCTTTGAAAGGATGGAAGGCTGAGTCAACCTTGAGCCTCGTGAGATTCGAACTTACAGTAATTGCAGACAGCTGGTGTTAATCACAATGCTATCAGTCTGCTGAGCCACCAGGCCCCATATTTTGAATTACCCCATGCCTATTGAAAAAAAATAGATGTACTGTATCTGCTATTAGCACAATGTCCTACAAAGATTTTCACATAATTTAAAGGTTCTACCTCTTTATAGCTAAGTATAGCTAAGTATTCTTACAATAAGAAATTATGCTGTGCTCATGCTGTTGATCTAAATTTTCTGAAATCTTGCATTCTAAATAATTGAATTTGACCAACTGTATTTATAATACAGATTAATTGAAACCATGTGAATTCCTTTCCCACTCCCTTGTTTTTTTCATCTTTAATTGGTATCTTTTCAATAGTTGGTTGTTATAAACCAGGAAGGGGCATAATTTATAGTAATTGCAGTAGGCTGCCTTTAGTCAATTAAATCTCCCAATACCCTTAACCTGTCCATCTTATAGTTCTTAATTTTTTTAACATTTACTTCTTTTGATGATTTGTTTTTGCAGCTGCAGTGGGCACAAGAAGTGTGGCAACCTGTAGCAACATTGGTAACTGAAAGCAATTCAATTGCTTTTACCAACCAGAAAATATCTTGGGTTGGAGTCATACCAATAAGATTTTCAAGCAGTCAGGCCTGCCCATTAAGTAACAAAAGAATGCATTCAAAATTCCAATTCAAATCAGTATAGCCAGCTAAATTAGCTACTTTCCTTCAATAAATTATTGGTTTCCACATTCATTCATTCATTGCAGAGATTATGATTGGAGAGAGATCATCGGACATCACATTTGAATGCTCATAAAACACATTTGCATGTGTAATTTTGTCATTTGTTAAATGGAATCATACTTTTAAAAAGCATTTTTATTTTTTTCATATTTTATTCAATATATTATCCAATCCTACAATGTTACTATCTCACATAATGTATTCAATACCATTTTTATTATGTAAAATATGAGGAGAAAATATTTCTTCCTTTAAAATATCAACACTATCTTTAGATGTTTTAATCTTGTTTTGTGAAAGTATACTTAAAAATAATAGGCCCTTAATGTTATTGGTATTACTGCTACAATTGATAACCTTGCCATTGTAAACAACCATTTGTAAAGCATAACTCAAAGGCAAATAATAGATGGTGTTTGTAGCAGATGGGAGGAAGGGTATAAGGGACAGAGATGGGACTGAACTGTTAAATGTTGACAGCACTCTAAGGCAGATTTAGTATTGCCAGACCTGTAGCCATTGGAGAAGTGGAAGGTCACACTCTATTTCTCATAGTTATCAAGAACAAGTTGACAATTAAAGACTGTACTGGTGTAGTTTAAGTTGTTAGGTTAATTTTTTAATTGAATTTCAATCCTACTTGTCTTTATACAGTTCTAGCATTAAAAAGAGAATAACATATTTGAGCTAGAATACAATGATATTGGAGAGTTGGACAACAAATAATTTGGATAGGGGACTTCCGGTTTGCTCTTCGTAGCCACCAGATGGTCCCTCGGGACCGCCAGCCCCTTCGCCTGTAAAGAGCCGCCTGTACAGCGGAAAGGCGGCTCGAAAAACTCCATTTCCAGGAGGAAATGTGAGACAGAGCAGGTGAGTGTAGGTAGAGCTCTCCGTAGCCCCCAGAGTTTTTTTTTTTACTCTTGGGGGCGAGCGGATGACGCTCACTATAGCACTCACCGTTTGCTCCGGGCGTTGGGAGACCTCTGCTTTTTGCAGAGCAAGGCTATGAAGACAAGCTTTCCAAGATAATTAACAGATTAATCAAAGAGGATGAGATCTGGATCTGGACCTGGACCCTAAATTGCAAGTATTAATACTGATTTCGCAAAGGATATTCAATAAAGTAAAAAAGAGCTTTTAAAATGGCAACTGCCGAAACTGGAGCAGGGAAGCTGAAAAGGGAAAGTCCTTCTGTCTCTTATTAAGCCACAAAGTAGTGGAATAAATGCTCCTGGCTACATTTGAAGAAAAAGCTATACTTTTGTGTTTTCTCCTTCCTGGAGATTTGATTTGATACTGATCCTGTTTGGAAAGAGGTTTAGGTTTTTTTTTTTTTTCTAAAAAGTTTGCCTGTGTGGAAATATGGCATTTAGGCTTATAAAGCTGGACAAACAAGCAGTGGGGGGGATTCCCCCATCCACAAATTATATGAACAAGTCCTTAACTTACAGTCTCAGAAAACTGATTTTAATATAATTGAATTTCTTTTGGAGGACATTGTAAGAAGGGATGAGATTATGAATCAGAATTTTGAGAAATTTAAGCAGGAAACTAAAGAATTGGTGCAATTAAAGTTTGACATTTTGCATCGAAAGATTTTAAAAGTGGCTAATGGTCTCTCAGAATTTATGATTAGGCTGGACACAAATACTAATCTATTAGAGTCTAAAGTGGAGGGAATTAAAGACAATTTGGAAAATAAAATAGAAAAAATTGAGAATGATTTGATAAATACTCAAGACAATAGTTTAGAAGAAAAACCTGAAATGGAAGCTGATTGTAATGTAGAAAATATACAGCAACACATTGAAAAGGAAGTTTTATTGATGCAACATAATTTTACTGAATATGCGATCAGACTGAGAGGATTACAGGAAAATAACAGAGAGGATTTAAGAAAAATATCTTCTGAAGTTCTGGCTGGGATTTTAAAGTTTCAACCTGAGGAGGTACTTTGTAGGATCGATAGAGTTTATAGAATAAACTCCTGGACTGCAAAGCAAAGGCAATTGCCTAGAGACGTGGTGATTTATTTTACAGATAAAGATTTAAGGAATAATATTGTGCAGAAATCCTTTAAGTCTATTTTGCAATTTTTTGGAAGAAAGATTTGGATTTATAAAGAGCTCCCGCCTAAGATATTATTGGAAAGAAAGAAATTTGGCTTCTTGGTGGCTGAGCTTAAAAAAAGAAATATCTTATTCAGATGGAATATTCCAGTTGGTATAATATTGAGATATCAAGGAGAAAGATATCAATTAAATACTGTTGAAAAAGCGGAAGAATTTTATCAAAAAAATTTAAAAATGAACTTAACATCTTTATGCACAACACAAGACATGCAGAAGGAGCTAGAAATAAAGGAAAAATATCGAGTTACAGAGGCCTTTGCAGATGAATTGCCTTTGGATTCTTCAGATACCTCAGATGGATTATTTATAAATAAGAGAGAAGTGGCATCGGATTCTAACGTGATGACTCGCCAAGTTACAGATAACCATGGAAACCAACCAATTGATATACAACTTATAGAAAAGAAATATGAGTTACAAAAACAAAACCAACAGGATCAAGTTATAAAACAGAATGAAAATCGACCAGTTGATATACAACTGGCAGGAAGGAAATCAGGATGGAGATCCAACCCACAAAAAGAAAGGAAAAAAAAAAGAAACAGGTCTCACAAAAATAAAAATTTCTAAACTAAGCAACAGTAAAGCCAGTTACTTTGAAAAAATACATGACTGAATATATGAAAAGATGGATGAGGCAAAGTAGTGGTTGATATCATCCTGAGGAGAGTGACAGATCTCTGCAATGCTGTAATTTTGGGATGTGAAAAGGGCCTATGAATTGTTGGATTGGAATTATCTACTTTTTGTTTTTGTTTTTTTTAATTGATTAACGTATTATACCTATGCGGAGCTATAAGGCAAGAGAGTTATGCTGGGGCATGCAGAAGATCTGGATGTTACCCCATTATGAGAATGGGAATTAATAATCCTGAAGAAAGCCACTATTGCAGATATGGATTACAATTATAAAGTCACTCGGGTGGTTGTTTTCTTTTTTTATATATATGTGAAGATATTTATTATTGATGGGGGCAGATGATAACTGAGAATTTTGAATACTCTGTTGCAACTGGGATGTTATGTTACCCTAATCCAGATGATGGAGTCGGCAATCCAGTGGAAAGACATCAAAGAAGATATTATATGGTTTATAAGTTTAAAGTCATTGATTTTGTTTATATAAGGGAATATTTTTTTAGTAAAGATGGGCAGAAGAATAAAGATATTAAGAATTGTTGTGCATGGTAATCTTGTAGGAAAGTGGGTGGAGACAGGCTAGTGTATTGATTGTATAGATTAAAAAAAGGGATGCTTAAGAGACATATATATGGGAGTGGAGGAAATGGATAGAGTAGAACAAATGTAAAACTAGAATTCATGGGGAAGGCTGCTTTGAAATGTTATATTAATATACGCAAAAGATTAAATGTTAAAGTAGGATTTATTATATAGTTTTAAAGTGGAAGGTTGTTTTGAAATGTTATATTAATATACAGATATAAGTATGGGGAAGGGGGAAAAAAAGGGCAGACTATCGATAAATTGGGAGTTATAATAATATTATTGTGTTAAATTAGAAGTTATCATGTAGTGCTATAATGGAATGTTATTTTGAAGTGTTTGGTAAGAGGGGGAAGTAATAATATTAATAATATTACTAGAAGTAAGGGTCAGTATTTGGAGGGGGGAGTAAGGGGATGGTAAAATATTATATAATCTGTTATGTATTAGGTTTTTATTTTGAAGAAGTCACAGGGGGGATGGGGTGGTGAGGGGGGGTTAGGGAGGGGGGGGAAAGGGGGAAAAATTTGTAATTGAAAACTTTTTCAATAAAAAAAAAAACAAATAATTGTGATAGTTTGAAAGAACCAAGAAAGAAATAAAGCTTTATCTCTAATTTAACAGGATTTCTTTTCAAATATTTCAAATAACCAGTATGCATTTGATAAGAATAAAGCTCTAATTTGTGGAACATTGACGTAAGCTTGTATTGTCTTTTAGAAATGTACAATGAGATTTATCAAACTTGTATTACGTCCATAGCATTAATTTTATTCCAGAAACGTTTTTCTTTTAAAATATAGAAAACTGTATAGTACACAAAAATACTGTGGTTAGCCTACCTTGTGATTGGACTTTGAAATATACAGAATTTCTTCTCTGAAGTTAATGGGACAGTTTAGAACTGCTACAATTATTCTTCTCTATTAATTTTTGCTTTATGACTCACGTGTGTATTCAGAATTTCTTGGTAAAAACATACATCAGTATTGTATGTTAATAAATTAATTGATATATTTATATTTTAGATTCTTAAAAATATAGAAGCTGTGTTCACACAGCATGTTTAAGTAGATCATTTAAAGATTTAATGTCTGCATTCTAAGAATAGAGTTTAATAATTTTAACATATAATTTTTATATGTTATGTGTTACATGAACTTTGCCCTTTTCATTAATTTATGGTACATGGTTAAAACTCAGAAAATGAGTTGATATAGTAACTGTTCAAGATGCTGTGCAAATCTAATGAAATTTAATGTTCTTTATTTTTAACAGTTTCAGGGTTTTGAGCATTTTTTTGTTTATTCTTTTACTGTATGTGTAATCATCATTTAATGACCATAATTGGGACTTTGACATAAACCTAAAAATTACCTGTAAGTGCATTAGGAAACCCCATCTCACCTGCATTGCCAGATTATATTTTTGTTTTTGTAGAAGAAATTAGAAGCAGGGTACAGTGCCTTAATGGCAGTGAAGCATAAGAATCAGCCTGGAGTTTAGAGCCCTATAATGTAATTTAAATCCGATCTAAGACTCATTTGTCTTAGTAGCAAATTGTTTATCTATTATTGAACTTTGGTTGCTAAAATTGATAAAAAATTATTATATTATATTATTATATGTTTTATTTTTTATCTATTTATTTTATTTATTTTATTATTTAGTTAATATTTCTAGACCACCCGTCTCCCTCCAGGAAGGACTGTATATTGTAGCCAGGTGTCTCAAACTCCAGTTGTCACAGGGGCTACATGAGGACTGGTTCCTTTGCCCACAAGGCTGTAATACCAAAGCCTTTTCATTAATATTAAATTGAAAATGGAGAGTACCCCAGTATACATTGAATATACCTCATCTAGCCTTACAAAAGTTAGCTGCACATATTGTGTTTGAAATCCACATCTGTACAAGCTAGGGATTTCCTTCCTTCCTTCAGATTTCATCTCTTAATAAACATTCACATTCAGAAACAGAATATTTATTCATTAACAATGCATAATTTCTGATTGGGTGTAAGAGGAAAGATAGGTAAATTAGGAATCTATTGTAACTGTGAATCAATTTTGCTACAGTTTTGCATACTTTTGCTTGGATTTTTTTTTAAAAAAAAATCACTATTTTACTTCACTTGTATAAAGGATGGAACCTTTTATTTGATTCCTTATTTTATTTTCTTGGGAGAAATAAACCCCCATTTCTAAACAGGACTTGTCAGTTTGGCTGCTTTTTGCAGGAGAAGGACACTACAGAAATAATAATAAAGATTATAATTAGATGTATTTTGTGATTTTAAGACATAAAAGGAAAGAATACCAGTTATCTAAATAAACAACTGCTGTTAAATAGGAAAGAGAGAGAGTGGGGAGGGAGGGAGGGAAGGAAGGAAGGAGGAAAGGATGGAGAGAGTGAGATCTAGCTTTCTCTTCCTCATTATTTTACTAACCAAAATTTTACAACCAAACTTAACTGGCTCAATAGTACCTTAAGTACCTTTTATATGGAACAGGTCCTGTTTTCTCTAGGTTATTCTATAAATTGTAATAATAATAATAATAATAATAATAATAATAATAATAATAATAATAATAATAATAATAATAATAATAGAATTTGCCCATCAATAAGCTGCAGTATTTTGAATGTATATGGATGTATGTATGTGTATGGTACTTTATTTCACTTTACAAAAGTGAAGAGGCAAAAGATAAGCAGTTTTAGCATGGTTTTAAAAAGTAATTGTAGTATAAAAATAATGCTTTTGAGATTGAATATAGTGCATATCTTTTAGAATTATAGAAACTTGTATAAGCTTATTAAGGTACATCTCAAATTATTAAATTATGGGTACGTTCCAGCAAGGTTAAGTATTTAAAAAATCTTTAATAATAAAACGTATCTATATGCTACTAAAAACTCATTGTCATGACCTTTAACTGGGCAAAACAGTTCATCATAGGGCAGTATTTTTTCAACCAACGTACCTCAAATGGAGGTATTTACAGAATGCATCCAAAATCTGGGACCCTTAATTCCTGAGGAAATGAAATTTGGAAATGTTATGTCTATTTCAGTTCTACTGGCATCATGTGATCTTCATTTTCAAGATTCTGTGACAGTTTCCCAGCCAGTCTCGCAATCCCTTGATCCCTCCCTTACTCAGCAATAGCTACTTACATGCCTGCAGGGAAGAGAAGGAAAAGGAAGGACAGATTTCTGATGATCCTTGCCACAAGGAAACTCAATGGGGAAACTGGTAGGAAGGTGGAAGTTCTACTCTTACTGCTTTTTTGCCTGCTTTTGGTCATTCTGTTTCTCTGTTTAGGGACGGAAATATCTCTGAAACATGACCCAGCAAGTCATTGGTTGATTATTATGAAACAGAAAAGGAGGAAAAGTAAGTTATATGTATATGGTTTGAAAGTCAAACTTACATTAGGTTATATATAGTCTATAGGTTATATATAGATTATAAAATATAGTCAATGATAGCTTTAAAAGGTTTTCTTCTCTTTTTATCAGGTCTATATAGTAACACATAAGTTTTCAAACTTGTGGATCACATTATTGAGCTTACATTTGTTAGGCCCTGAGCACTTGTTTTAACTGAAAGAATGATGATCTTTTGAGAGCCAATAGACCAATGAGAGTGGTAACTTATTGTGGTATGTCAATAAGCTATAAATACCAGCATTCTTCACTTGCTTTGCTAACTGGAGCTTCTAGGAATTATATAGTTTAGATAGCTTTAAATGCTTTTTCCTATAGTACATTCTGGGTTCAGGTACCAAATATTCTACTAAAAGTGAACCTACATGAAGAGCTACTGGCAAGGGATGAAGTGAACCTCACAAGAACTGGAAAGAATATATTCAGAAAACAACTGGCTTTAAACTAAAATTGAGGGTGGGGGCAATTTTCATGACCTTTATAACCTAATTTCAAGCAAAAATGACTAGATAACCAATCACATAAGGAGGAAGAGAAAAAAGAAATAAAAAAGAAAAACATAATGAATAGAGAGCGATGTAAAACATGGAGTTACAAAGTAGGAGATATAAGAAACATACGCAAGACCCATGAAGGATTCAAATGCCTATACACCAATGTTCAATGTTTAGGGAACAAACAGGGTGAACTTGAAGTATTAGTACATGGAGGCAGATATAGTTGCCATTACTGAAACTTGGTGGGATGAAGCTCATGACTGGAATGTACTGATGGAAGGATATAAACTATTCAAAAGAAACAGACCTAACAAAAGAGGAGGTGGAATCGCATTGTATAGAAAAGATCACTATATCTCTATAGAAATACACAAAACCAAGGATGAAAACCACCTAGAATCCATATGGGCCATTATAAAAGGGGGGGAAATGACATTGCTATAGGCATATACTACAGGCCACCCAACCAAGCAGAAGAAATAGATAAACTCCTTGCTAATCAATTAACAAATGTATATAGGAAATATACCACAATTAGTAATGGGAGACTTTAACCACTCTAATATCAACTGGGAGACAAACTCTATAGCAAGTATGAGATAGAACAGATTTCTAACCAACTTAGCTGACAACTTTGTCAACCAAAATGTAGAGGAGGGAACTAGAGGAAAAACTATACTGGACCTGATTCTTACTAATAAAGACAAAGTGACAGAGGGAATTGAAGTTGCCAGAACCTTGGGCAAGAGTGACCACGTCATACTGGAATTCAATAAAAATGCAAACACAAGCAATAGAATATAATCCAACCAGTGTATTAAGCTTTAAAAGAACTGATTTTAACAAACTCAGAGAGAGCGTAAGCAAAATTTCATGGATAAAAATCCTCAATCCTTAATCCTAAAAAACTCAAGAAGCATGAGAAACACTGCAAACTATTATCATAAAAGCCCAGTCCAGCACAATACCACTGAAAAAGAAAAAGAAAAAATCCAAGAAGAAACCATCATGGCTGCAACAAAGATTTCTCTGACAAACTGAAAGACAAAAAGAACAAGCACAGAAAATGGAAAGAGGGACACATAACTAAGGCTGATTATCAGAAGATAGCCAGAACATGCAAAGATAAAGTCAGGAAAGCAAAGGCTCAGAATGAACAAAGGCTTGCAACAAAACTCAAAGATAATTTTTAAAAAGTTTCAACATATAAATAACAAAAAAGTCAAGGAAACCATTCATTAAAGAGAGAAGATGGCAAGGAAGTAAGAGGCAGTGAAGAGAAAGCAGAGCTGTGTTACACATTCTTTGCATCAGTCTTCACACAAAAAGAAACTATAGCCCAATCTACCAAAACATAATTGTAAAAAACAAACTAGAGATAAAAATTAAAATAAGCAAGAAAATGGTAAGAGAATATCTATCTGATCTTGATGAATATAAATCACTGGGATCTGATGGATTACATCCCAGAACTCTGTAGGAGCTGGCAGATATTATCTCAGAACCATTGCATCATAACTTTAAAAAAATCTTGGAAAAGAGCTGATGTGGTCCCTATCTTCAAAAATGGGGGGGAGGGGGGAAGACCCAGGAAACTACAGATAAATCAGTTTAACATCAATATCTGGGAAGATACTGGAAAAAATAATTTTTAAAAACCTCCCCAGATCTGCAAACATCTAAAAACAAACTAGTAGCCAACATGGGTTTTTCATGCCAAACCTATCTTATTTCATTTTTTGACAAAGAGACTTAATTAGTAGACCAGCAGAATGCTGTGGACATAGTATAGTTAGACTTCAGCAAGGCGAAAGATTTATATGATCTGAAGAGAAACCAGAGTACAAATTAACGTTAGAATTAAATGAAAAAGAGGATTCAGAATACTATACGGTGTGGGATGACTGGTACAGGTGGATTGATAACCAAATAAAAAATAGATGAAAGTTAATATAAATTTTAAGATATATATATGTACCTGGAACTATGAAACATAAAGGAAGAATTGATCTAACCTGTGTGGAAAAGTAACAGTCTGACTGATTGTATTGTATTGTATTATAATAAATTTCAATTAAAAAAAAATTAGACTTCAGCAAGGCATTTGACAAAGTAGACCACAACCAACTTCTTGGTAAGCTAGAAAAATGTGAGATAGACAACATCACCACCAGATTGATTTGTAACTGTCTGACAAACCATACTCAACAAGTAATCCTTAATGGTACTACATCTACATGGAGGGAAGTAAGCAGTGGGGTACCACAAGGTTCCATTTTAGGCCCTGCACTCTTCAATATCTTGATAAATAACTTAGATGTGGGAATAGAAGGGGAACTCATCAGATTTGCAGATGACACCAAGCTAGCAGGACTAGCCAACACCTCAGAAAACAAGCTCAGGATCAAAAAAGATCTTGACAGGCTTGAACCATGGGCCCTATCCAACAAAATGAAATTTAATGTGGAGAAAAGCAAGGTTTTAAACCTGGTCAGGAAAAAACAAAGGTACAAGTACAGATTAGTTGAAACCTGGCTCAAAAACAGTAACTGTGATAGGGAGCTTGGAGTCCCAGTGGGCGATCACTGAAACATGAGTCAACAGTGTGCAGTGGCAGCCAAAAAAGTTAATACAATCTTTGGTTGTATAAACAGAGGCATAGAATCAAAATCACATGAAGTATTAGTATCACTTTATAAAGCCTTAGTAAGACTACACCTGGAATACTGCATCCAGCTTTGGCCGTCACATTACAAAAAAAAGATGTTGAGACTTTGGAAAAAGTGCAAAGAAGAACAACTAAGATGATTAAAGGCCTGGAGACTAAAATATAGGAAGAATGGTTGTGGTATTTGGGTTTGGCTAGTCTAGAGAAAAGGACTAGGGGGGACATGATAGCAGTATTCCAGTATTTGAGAGGCTGCCACAAAGAAGAGGGGGTCAATTTATTTTCCAAAGCATCAGAGGGCAGGACAAGAAACAATGGATGATAACTAATCAAGGAAAGAAGCAACCTGGAAAAGGAGAAACTTCCTAAAATGAGGAAAATTGACCGGTGGAACAGCTTGCCTTCAGAAGTTATGGATGCTTCATCAGTGGAGACTTTTAAGAAGAGCCTGGACTTGTCTGAAAGATCTCAAAGGTCCCTTCCAGCTCTATTCTGATTCTGAAGTGGACATTTGATTATTAGACAAACACTGTGGAATTTCACAATTAATTGTAGATAATGATCTATATCCTGGCAAATA
Source organism: Arizona elegans (assembly GCA_022577455.1). NCBI lineage: Eukaryota > Metazoa > Chordata > Lepidosauria > Squamata > Colubridae > Arizona > Arizona elegans. Next base: position 27,600,335 of record JAKOOJ010000007.1, on the reverse strand, counting down.
GATGGGGAAGAAATGGAGGTAGTGACAGATTTTATTTTCCTGGGCTCCAAGATCACCACAGAGTGGGACTGCAACCAAGAAATTAAAAGATGCTTGATCCTGGGGAGGAAAGCTATGGCAAATCTAGACAGCATACTAAAAAGCAGAAACATCACCTTGCCAACAAAAGTGCGTATAGTCAAGGCTATGGTTTTCCCAGTTGCAATATATGGCTGTGAAAGTTGGACCATAAGAAAGGCTAAGCGCCAAAGAATTGAGGCATTTGAACTATGGTGCTGGAGAACACTCCTGTGAGTCCCTTGGACTGCAAGGCGATCAAATGGTCAGTCCTAGAGGAGATCAACCCTGACTGCTCTTTAGAAGGCCAGATTCTGAAGATGAAACTCAAATACTTTGGCCATCTAATGAGAAGGAAGGACTCATTGGAGAAGAGCTTATTGCTGGGAAAGATTGAGGGCAAAAGAAGAACGGGACAGTAGAGAACAAGGTTGCTGGATGGAGTCACTGAAGCAGTAGGTGTGAGCTTAAATGGACTCCAGAGGATAGTAGAGGACAGGAAGGCCTAGAGGAACATTGTCCATGAGGTTGCGATGGGTCAGACATGACTTCGCAACTAACAACAACAAAATGATCTATAAATAAATTAGATTCAAAATTAGGATATTATCAGAAGCTGATAAATATGAGCAAAAAATGAATAAATTAAATTATTACTTTGAATGGCATGGTATGAAATACTACATCATTTTAGGTGCAAACATTCCAATATTTTATAACTTTTGTTATAGTGAACACACTGTTACAGACACTGATTTATACTGTTAAATCTTTTTTTCCCCAAATATTTTTTTTAAATTTTTACTTATAAAGAAAGAGCAACAATTTCAATGTCTATATAAATAGTGTGTTGTCTGGTTACAGTTAGTTTGAGCAATAGTCATCATCATCATAATGTTCATTAGTAGTGATCATATAATAACAGTATTTTCTCAACATAATATTAATACTTAATTGTTAATACTAAATCATATTGATAATAAACATATCATAATAAACCCTCATGGTAAAATTAATCCTTCGCTTATAATTTTGAACGTTCTTCTGTTTGTTATTTAACCATAGATAAAATGACTCCCATGATTCAAAATATTCTGTATCTTCCTTCTCTTTAATTTCAAGTGTTAATCTATTTATTTCTGCACATTCTAGTATTTTTTTTTACTATCTTCTCATCTGTGGGGATCTCCAAGCCTTTCTAATGTTGTGCAAATATAATTCTGGCCGCTGTTAACACATGTAATATTAAATATATAGTCCCTTTAATATATTTTTCTGGTATGATACCCAACAGAAATATTTTTGGTTTTAAATCTACATGTTCCTTTATCATTTTTTCTATCCAAATATGTATTTTTGCCAATATGTTTTTGCTTTGGGGCATGTCCACCATATGTGGTAGTATGAGCCCGGAGTCTGATTACACTTCCAACATTTATCTGACATATCTTTATACTTCTTGGTTAATCGTGCTGGTGGAAAATGCCATCGGTAGAACATTTTATATAAATTTTCTTTATATGCAGTAGACATTGTTGATTTATAATTTTGATCCCACAACTTTTGCCATTTATCCAATTCTATAGAATAACCAATGTTTTTAACCCACACTATCATTGTTTCTTTTACTTGCTCTTCTTCCATTCTAATACTCAATAGGTAAGTGTGAATTTTTAAAATTAATTTCTCATCAGTTCTTGTTAGAATCTGGTCCAATTCTGTTGGTTCTTTATAAAGACCATTATAATTTAACATCTTTTTCATATCTTAATTGTATCTGTACCTGCAGTCACCATGCTAAATTTATTCCTTGAATATTCAGTTCCTGTTTACTTTTCAATTCCCTTTCTCATTCAAAATATCTTTATATCTTATGATTTTTTCTGTATCAACCATATTTGGATGTATCAATGCCTCCATCGTAGAGAGGATTTATACTGTTAAGTCTTGATTTATATGTAAAAGTACAGCTTCTTCCATAATGTGAATATATTCATTCCTTTCAATTTGGGATACAGTAGTGCTCATAGCACAAGTTTCATCGAAGTCAGTGGAATTACAGTTCATCTTTATTTCTCCTTTCTTTGCCCTCTACTCAAGTTTATAAAAATTTTGCTTCTGATTCAGAAATGTTTTGTAATATAAAATGTAAACCTTGGATCATTGAAGTGCTTTGTATTTTAAAGAAAAGGGTGTTTTGGAGAGCAGTTGAGACATGACTTCCCTGAGCAGGTGCAAGAGAAAAGCAGATGCTAGGAGAAAATGTATTTTGTTTAGGGAGTTGCTGAGAGATACTGCATTTCATATAATCATACAGAAATATGTATCGTTATATGAAATGTAAGTAATGATTCTTACGGTACTAGATGATACATGTTTGTGACTCATAGCAGGGAACAATTGTTCGTTTGAAGAAATTGTGTACTTATCAAATGAATTGTCTATTTTGAAATGGTGTCTTCAAATATTAATAAAATGAATAGACAACTTTTAAATGTTTCATCCTGTTTTTAAGATGATCTCAATCAACATTAAGATAGATTGATATAATACTTTGCATTTTTATACATGCTTATAGTACAAGTTTTTTCTTTGTGCAATGATAAAGTATTTGTAGACAAAGAAGATTTGTGATTGTAACATGTTTTGACAAGCACATTGGACTGTACAAAGAACATCCAACTTGAGCTTGAGGCATATGTTGCTATCGTCTGCTAGCACAGCTTCAAAACAAGTTTGCTAATGGTCAAGTTCATACTTTTAGATTGCAGAAGTAAACATACAGTTGTATTTTGAAAAGTTATATAATGTAAATCAATTTGTAAACAGTGTGCTATGGTCATCTCGTATGGCTTTTACACTGTTAGCTTAATCCTGGTTATGTGGTGGAAATGATGCCAAATTCGAGTACAGACAATAAATGTAAATTCAAAAGCATTTCAGCACAAAATAAGCCAACCAAACAGCTTTGTTTTCAGATACGAACAGGAACATACAACACATTGAGATTTAAGTAGTAATCAAATTCATATGAGTAAAAGTGTTTCTTGAGATAGCTGGTTTAAAATTTTAAATATCAAAAGCAGGATTCCAAACTGACTCTGTAAATGTATAGTAGCTAGTGAAATGATTGCCATATATTTTATCACCAGTCTCAGAAATCAGACTCTGCATCAATTTCTAACTTTCTTCCCTTTATGCAAGTAGAACATAGAATAATAGAGTTGGAAGGGACCTCGGAGGTCTTCTAGAGCAGGCGACCGTATATCATTTCAGATAGATGGTTGCCCAATCTCTTTTTGAAAGCCTTCAGTGATGGAGAACCCACAACTTCTGAAGGCAAGTTATTCCATTAGTTAATTGCTTTCACTGTTAGGAAATTTCTTTATATATATATATATATATATATATATATATATATATATATATATATATATATATATATATATATATATATATATAATTTTTTATTACTTTAACATTACAAACAACATATACAATATTTCACCCTGTGCTATATATAAGAAAGGAAGATTTGGTTCTTCAGATATATCCTCATGATCGCCAAAATCCACGTTCTCGGGGTACAGGTACCGAAACATCCAATTTTTCCAGCGCATAGTCCACAAATGGTTTCCAAATTTTCCAGAAAACATCTTCTTTATAGTCACCATTTCTAATTTTAATATCACATGTCATTTTATCGTTTAAAGCTAATTTCCACATTTCACAATACCATTCTTCTATTCTAAAATTCACATCTAATTTCCAATATCTGGCTATTATAATTCTACCAATTATAATCATAATTCTAATCAATTCTTTCTCATATTTTGTTGGTTCTATTTCCTTAATTATCAACAGTAATATAGTTTCTGGTCTCAATATTATTGCTTTCCCCATCATTTCAAATATCATTTCCTCCAATTGTTGCCAAAAATTTTTAACTTTATCACATTTGTACCACATATGTTCATAAGTCCCTAATTCCATATCACATCTCCAACATTGTTTACTAATTTTGTTATCCATTAATGACAATCTTAATGGAGTCAAATACCATTTCCAAACAACCTTATAATTATGCTCTTTAATCCTTACAGATAAAGTCTTCATAATTGTACTCTTCCAATTTACGTTCCAATCTAAATCTAATATTTTAATATTAAGTTCTTTTTCCCAATTAGTCTTCATCACCCTTTGTGGTTTTCCATCAAAATTTATAATCTTATATATCTTACTAACGAGTCCCTTTAGCCCAATTTCATCTTTCATAATTTGAAATACTAAATGTTCAAATTCAGTTTTACTTCTACTTATCGAACAATTGTCCCTTACCTTCTTAGTCCATTTTTCTATCTGTATTTTTTCAAACTAGCCTAAACCCAATTTTTCAATGATTTCTTTTTTCCTCCTTTCATTTCCTGAAGTTTTTAACCAATCTATTATAGTTTGTATATTTTCATCTTCCATTACCCTATCACGACTTATATTAGTTTTAATTGGCCAATTTTCAATTGTCTTCCCTAAGAAAATTATATCTGGAATTAAAATTTTAACAAATTTATTCCAAATTTTACTCAGTCCCTTTAACCAATAGCTATTAATTACACATTTTGGTTTTGCTTTATCTAAAAACCATGTTGAGCCAAATCTCTTGATGTCTTTTAATTCTAAATCTCTCCAATGTCTATCTTCACCTTTAAATATTTTTACCACAGTCCGAATAGCATAAGCCCAATAATAATTGAATAGTTTGGGGATTCCTAATCCACCTTCCTTTTGATTTTGATACCACATTTTCTTCACTAATCTAGGTCTTTTCCCACCATTGCAAAATTTATCCAATTTCTTCTGATATCCTTCAATGTCTTTCTCTGTCAAGTTTAACGGTAACATCTCAAATAAAAAATTGAACTTTGGCAACAACATCATCTTACACATTGCAATTCTACCAAACCAAGACAACTTTATCATTTTATATTTATCTATCTTTTTCTCAATTTCATTCATCACCACATCATAATTTAGTTTTTTCATTTCTTTAACTTTGAGTGAAAGTGTTATGCCCAAATATTTCAATGTTTTTTTTAATCCTTATCCCAAGTTGTTCTTGCATATTCTCCCACTCCTTACCATTATTATTCATTAATAGTTCAGATTTTGACCAATTTATTTTCAAACCTGTCATTTCCGCAAATTCTTCCAAATGCTTATGTATCTTTTTCAAATCTTTCTCTATATCTTTCAAAATAATCAAAGTATCATCCGCATACAGATTTATCTTATATCCCTTATACCCTTCCAATTCTTCATCTTTTTCTATCATTTTTGTTAAAATTTCCATAACTAATAAAAATAATGTTGGAAACAGGGGACATCCTTGTCTCGTACCCGCTTCCAATCTTATCTCTTCTGTCAGCCTTCCATTCACCTTCACTCTTGCACTACTTTTTTGATACAATTTTGAAATAACATGTATAAACTTATTACCAAAACCTAGTACCTCAACAATTGTTTTAATAGTTTCCCATTGTACAGAGTCAAAAGCTTTAAAAATATCTAATGATACTATACCTATTTTATCAGCATTATATTCAGCAACATCTATAATATTTAATACTCTTCTGACAATATCACTCATGTATCTACCCTTCACAAAACATACTTGGTTATGACTTATATATCTATCTATAAATCTACTTAATCTATTACTTATAATGGCAGTAAATATCTTTACATCTTGATTAATTAAGGAGATGGGCCAATAGGACTCAATCCTTTCTAAGTCTTTATCTGGTTTAGGGATTATAGATATCACCGTTCTGTTCCATGACAACGGAACTTCTCCACCATGTAAAATTCCGTTAAATAGTTTTTGCAATTTTGGTATTATTATTTCCTTAAATTCTTTATAAAACTCAGCAGGTAATCCATCTTCAACTGGAGCTTTCCCTAATTTTATTTTTTGTATTACTCCATTAATCTCGTCTTGTGTTATATCTTCTTCCATCAAGTCTTTATATGTTTGGTCAATTTTCACAACATGTTTTTCTAAATAACTTCTCAGTTTTTCCCGATCAATTATTTTTTTCGAATATAAATTTTGAAAAAAGTTCCTGACCACTTCACATTTTTTAAATTTTTTATAGCATCTTATACCCTTATCATCTATCAAGGTTCCAATTTCTCTCTTCTCTCTTTTATTTTTCGCCATCCTTGCCAATAACTTAGAGTTTTTATTACTTAATTCAAAAAAATTCCTATTCAAATATCTCATATTCTTTTTTACCAATTCTATATCTTCTTCTATCAATTTATTTTTTTAGCAAATTTAGTTCCTCCAAAAAAATTTTTATCTTTAGTAAGCAAAAATTGATTCTCCAATTCCTTAATCTGGCTTTTATCTTTTTCAATTTTATTTTTATAATTTTTATATTTTCTGCTTGATAACTTGATACTTTCCCCTCTAAACACTGCTTTCATCGCATCCCAAACAATTTCAAATTTAACCTCTCCATTATCATTCAATCTCCAACATTCTTCCCATTTTTTAAATATCCATTTTTTATCCTCCTCATTTTTATACAGTTTTTCATCATATCTCCAACAACTTCCTTTTTTCTCAAAATTAAAATCTATTTCCATCGTAACTTCTGCATGATCAGAATCCTTAAAAATTCCCACATCTATCTTATCCACATTATTCAACAAATCTTTAGAAACTAAAATATAGTCAATTCTTGAATATGTATTATGTATCTTAGAGTAAAAAGTGTACGCTCTTTCAGTTCCTTTCACTTCTCTCCAGACATCCACCACGCCGTTTTGAAACATCCATTTATTTAAGGTCCCCATTTTATTTGCTCCTCCACAACAAGTGGGGTTAGTACTATCTATTTTATCTCTAATTAAATTAAAATCCCCAGCCACAATTACTTTCCCTACACTTTCAATTTCCAAAATTTTAGTTATTTTTTCAAGAAATTCTTTTTGCTTCTCATTCGGTAAATATAAATTAACCAGTGTCACTTTTTCCTCATTAATATTTCCCACAATTATTACATATCTTCCTTCTTCCTCCTTGTTCTTTTTCAAAATATACCCTATGTGATATCAATGTTGCAACTCCTCTAGCTTTTGAAGTTCCAAAAGATTTTTCATAAATTTGCATACCCTTTATATACATTTTATTTGAGTCTTCAGATTTCTGATGGGTTTCTTGCAAAAATAATATATCTGGTAGATCTCTTTTAATTTTAAGTTCCAATCGTCTTCTCTTGATCTGATTCCCTGTACCCTTCACATTCCATGTCATTATTTTTATTAAACCCATTTAAACTGTAACTTTTTTAATCTTTTCCCCTCCTCTTCCTTTCTGTGCCCAGATCCCAGCACCAATCTCCCACATTCCAAACAACATTCAACATAGAAGAAAAAAAATTAAAAAAAATAAAAAGGGACAAAAGACACATCAAACATTAAATAACAAACAATCTGTTAGGAAATTTCTTCTTAGTTTTGGATTGCTTCTCTTCTTGGTTAGTTTCCAACTATTGTTTCTTGTCTTGCCTTTTGGTGCTTTGGAAAATAGTTTGACCCCCTTGTCTTTGTAGGAACCCCTCCATAGGAATACGGAGCCTGTATATATTTTTTTTTATTGCAAAAGTTTTACAATTACATTTTCACCCCTTTTTCCCCCCCCCACTACCTCCCCCCAAACTTCCCAACCTCCCCAGCCCACCCTAACCCTCCCCTGCCCCCAGACTTCCTAGTATGCTCATGTCAGATAAAAGGAAAAAACCCTCCTTTGTATATAAAACTTGAACCCCTCCCTCCCCCTTACAAATTTTCATCTTCATTACATTAACCTATTTCTATCTTGGTATATCATTTTCAGATAAATTTTCATCCTGATTACCTTAAAAATATTTCTATCATAATGTAACATTTTCTAACTAATTTTCATCCTTAACCTTAAAATATTTCTATCTTAATATAACATTTTCTAACAAATTTTTATCCTCAACCCTAAAATGTTTCTATCTTATATAACATTTTTAAATAAAGGCTATTTGATACTTCCTAGTTTGATATTTATGCTGAACATAATTTATCCACTTCTTCCATTCCCATTCATAAGTCTCTTGAGAACAATCTTTTAAATATGCTGAAATCTTCGCCATCTCCGCAAAACTGGCCATCTTCAAAGTCCATTCCTCAATCGAAGGCAGCGCTTCATTTTTCCAGTATTTACCTATCAACAATCTTGCTGCAGTTATCATGTACAATATCATTTTTGTTTCCCCCAATGTAAAACCCTTAACTATACCCAATAAAAACAGTTGTGGAGAAAATTGAATTTTTCTCTTCAAAACATTCTGCATGACCCACCAAATTTTTACCCAAAAAGCCTTAACTTTCTTACAGGTCCACCAAACATGATAATATGTAGCATCTAAGCAGTCACATCTCCAACATTTAGGCTGGGCACTAGGGTACATACACGACAATTTTTTTGGATCTAAATGTCATCTATAAAACATTTTATAGAAATTTTCCCGCAGATTCTGCGACTGTGTAAATTTAACATTCTGAACCCAAATTTTTTCCCATGTTTCCAACATCACTGGTTCCTCAAAATTTTGTGCCCACTTAACCATGCAGTCTTTAACTAGTTCAGTTTCTGAATCCCTTTCTAACAAGACATTATAAAGTCTTTTAATATGCATTGGGCCTTTCTCTTTTATATGTCTAACTAATTCTTCCTCATACATCATAATACCAGTTTTTTGGTCCTCTTTCCATCTCAATTGCAGTTGATTATATTGTAACCAAGTTAAATTAATCCCTTCAGCCAACAATGTCTGTAATGTCTTCAGCTGCCATCTGCCCGCATCTGTAAAAAGAACCTCTTTATATAAAAACCCCCCGAGTGACATTATATTTGTATTCCACAAGGTATGACCAAGATCCAGCCATAGCGGTATTTTATAATTCCAGTTGTTTCGGTGCTTCTTCCAAACTCTCAGCAAAGAATCTCTAAGTATATGGCTTTTAAATACTTTATCCACTTTGCTGTCATAAAATAAGTAAGCGTGCCATCCAAATTCCAGATCAAAACTTTCTGCATTCAATATTCCAGTCTTTTTTCCTCCAAACCAATCACTTACTAAAGTCAAAGCTGTTGCATCATAATATAATTGTAGGTTTGGAAGTTTGAGACCTCCCCTTTCTGGGATGTCTTGCATAATTTTCATTTTTACTCTTGGTTTTTTCTCGTTCCAGACAAATTTGTTGATACCAGTTTGCCATGCTTTTAGTTGTTTATCATTTTTGAGCACCGGAATCATTTGAAACAAAAAAAGAAATCTTGGCAAAATGTTCATCTTAACTGCTGCTATTCTTCCAAGTAAAGACAGCTGCAGTTTTTTCCAAATCTCCATATCTTTTTGCACCTCTCGCCACAACGCCTCATAGTTATTTTGAAACAATTTCATATTTGATTCTGCAACCTGAACTCCTAGATATTTTACCTTTGGTACAATCTCAAAACCTGCCCTCCTTTCTAACTCCAGTTTACGATCTTGTGTCATATTTTTAACTACCATCTTAGTTTTTCTCTGATTCAATCTGAAACCTGAAACTTTACCAAAGTCTTGTATAATGTCCTTCATCTGGATTATCGATTCCATTGGCTGTGTTAGGGTAACAACCAGATCGTCTGCAAATGCCTTTATTCTGTAATCCTCTTGCCTTATCATTATACCTTTCAATGTGTTAGAATCCCTTATTGTATTTAACAAGACTTCTAGTGTTAAAATGAACAACAATGGGGACAGTGGACATCCCTGTCTTGTACCTTTTTCAATTTTAAACTCTGTTGTCAAACTTCCATTGATAATGATCTGTGCCTTTTGCTCTTGATAAATTGCTGAGACCGCCTGTATATATTGGTCCCCAAAGTCCATCTTTTTTAATGTCTTTAATAGAAAATTCCAATCCACTCTATCAAAGGCCTTCTCTGCATCCAGAAAGACCAGCACTGCAGGGATCTGTTTATTCTTCTCAAGATATTCCAATAAATCTATAACTTGCCTTACATTGTCCTTCATGTGCCTACCCTCAATAAATCCCACTTGGTCATCATGAATCACCTTTTGAATTACTGGCATCAGTCTGTTGGCTAATACTTTTGCGTAAATTTTATAATCCGTATTCAAAAGAGATATTGGTCTGTAATTCTCCGGTTTTTTAGGACCTGCTTGCTCTTTTGGTATCAAAGAAATATAAGCTGTAGTCCACGATGGAGGTACTTTTCCCCCTTGTTGTATGTTGCAAAATAAGTCTCTGAGTTGTTCCACCATTTCTGCCTGTAAAGTTTTATAATACACTGCTGTCAGACCATCCGTTCCAGGAGCTTTGGCTGTTTTTAATTGTTTTATTGCTGCTATTATCTCCTCCTCTGTTATGGGATAATCCATTCTTTCCTTTTGTTGTTCAGTGATTTTTGTAACTCTTTTATTGTCCAAATATTTTTCTATAAGTCCATTCTGCACCTCCTCTCTGGCATATAGTTTAGTGTAATATTGAAGAAAGGCTTCTTTTATTAAATTCTGTTGAAAAACTTCTTTTCCCCCAATATCAACACTATCAATAGTCCGTATGCTTTGTTTCTTCCTTAATGTGTAAGCCAACCACCTGCCTGGTTTATTAGCATTGCAGAATGTATTATGCTTCGCATATTGTAAGTTTGTTGCAACTTGTTCCGCTATAAGCATTTGGAATTGGTCTTTCAAAAGTTTTATAACACTAAGTATTCTTTCATCTGTTGGATTTTTAATAAGTAACTGTTCTTTGTCCTTTATTTCTGCTTCCAATTCAAGTCTTTTCTTTTGTCGAATCCGCTTATGTTTAGAGTTCATATATATAAGCACCCCTCTCATATAAGCTTTGCTTGCGTCCCACACAATTTCCATTGGGGTGCCTTTATTCAAGTTCATTTCAAAAAACTCTTTCAGATGCTTTTTAAGTTCTATTATATTTTTCTCATATCTAAACAAGTTTTCATTTAATCTCCAAGAGCGTCTCTCATTCTTACATGTCTCAATTTCTATCCAGACTGGACTGTGATCAGTCAAAGTTCTTGGCAGAATCTTTGTTCTTTTTGTCCTAACAAGTAAGTCATCAGACAACAAAATAAAATCAATCCTGGAAAAGGATCTATGTCTGTCAGAAAAGAAAGTATAGTCCAGTTCTTTTGGGTTATGTATTCTCCAAATATCTTTTAATTCCAGGTCTTCTTTCATATCAAAAAAAGTCTGTGGTAATCTAATTCTTGATTTTGCCAAAGTCTTTTTATCTAATTTAGAGTCAATTACTCCATTCCAGTCTCCCATAATTAAAATAGATCTATAATCCCATTGAAGTATTTTAGTATGCAGCATTTTATAAAAATAGTCCTGTTGTTGATTAGGAGCATAAATTCCTATCAGAAGAATTTGACTATTAGCAGAAAGTAATTCAATTGCTACAAACCTACCATCTTGATCAGCTTCTATAAGTTTGGCTGTTAATTTTTTGTTTACGTAAATAACCACACCATTCTTTTTTTGGTTAGTTGAGGATATAAAATGTGTTCCTAATTTGGAATTTTTCAAATAGTTTTGATCTTGAACTGTAATATGCGTTTCTTGTAAACAAATTATATCATTATTATGTTGTTTTAAATATGCAAATACTTTCTTCCTTTTTTGTGTTACATTCAACCCGTTCACATTCCAAGATAAACATTTAATCATCCTTATTCTCCTTCTGGAGCGAAGCGCAGAACCTTAGGATTTCATCTGAGACCCTCTGTCCTGCATTTCCCACAGCCCCAGCCTTGTCTTGTCTCTCCTGCTGTAACTTTTCTTTGAGTTCCTTGGCTTTTGCTCGAGTTATACGCTGATCCTTAACTTCAGCCGCCCAAACCAGCTCCGAGATTGGGGAAGGTTCCAGCAAAGGCTCATCCAGAAAACCTCCTTCAGCACCCTTCAACTCTGCTAATTCCTGCTTAGATTGTTGTTGCCATTCTTGAGGTTGCTTCTTATCACTCTCTTTAATCTCCAAAACTGTAGATGTGCGTGGGGATGGAGTTCTTTCTTTAAAGATATCATTATAAAATTGCTCCGCCTTCTCCACAGTATTCAGACGGTGTTTCTCTCCCTTATATCTCAAAATTATGCCAGTTGGGGCGTCCCAACGAAATGGGATTTGATTACTCTGCAGTTCTTTAACAAGAAAACCATACTCTTTTCTAGATTTCAACATCTTGGGTGGGAGCTCCTTGTAGACTGTAATCTTGGATCCACTCACTTGCACAGAAGTGAGAAAAGATTTTTGCAAAATGTCATTTCTTATTGCTCTGTCTGTAAAATATATGACCACATCTCTAGGCAGTTGTCTTTGTCTGGCCACCCACGAGTTAACTCTATAAATTTTATCTATTTTAGAAAAAACCATCTCGGGTTCAACTTTTAAAATCACAGCTAGGGCTTCGGCACAGACCTGTCTCAAATCTTGTCTCTCCTCTTCTCTAATTCCTCGAAGCCTTATAGCAAATTCCATTGCACGAAATTGCATCATAACCATATCATTCTCAACTCTCTGCATCTTGTCATCAACATCAAGAAATTTATGATCATTATTTTTCATCTTAGCATTAACTTCTAATTTAAATTCATCCACTTTTGTCTCAACTTTCATAATAAATCCTGCCAGACCAGACGCCACATCCGTTATTTTTTTGGTCACCATCTTTTGGCTCTGCTGCATTTCCTGCATAATTTCCTGTTGTGACTTTTGAATTTTTTCATCTATTTTATTTATTTTGTCATCCATGTCTTGAAATTTCTCATCCAAAATATTTGAGATGAATTCTTTTAGTTCTCCCATATCCAAATCTTTTTTTTGGGCTTGTGACTGCGTATCCTGCTTACGTGGGGGGGATCCCCCCCCTGTTTTGCCTTCCTGCTTTTTTGAAGCCATCCTGCCATGTAAGCTAGCTTTCTTAAAAAGGGAGGGTCCGCCTCTTCTGCCACCTCCACAATACCTTCTAAAAAAGTCCCCCAGAATTACTCAAAACAAAGCTATAATGCAGCAAAGACAAGTAAAAGGGAGAGATTTTCCTCTTATTTCTGTTGCAGCCGGAGCAACTCTGTAACAACTTTTTAACTTTGTAGCAAGACAAGATAACTTCACCAATCCACACCCACTAATTCATTTGCTGAGCGCCATATTTTTTCAATCACTTTCACTCATTCCGAGACTTTCACTTCAGTAAAAAAGTTCAGCAAAGGACTAATACTTGCAGTTCAAAATTTCAGGGTTCAAGTGGATTGCGGATGTTTATTTGAGTTATTTCCTCGCTCTTTAAAGGTTTCCTGAGATCAGCTTGTTCTGCAAAAGCAGAAGACGTCCCACGCCGCCCGGAGTTTCAGCAGGTTGTAAGGGAGCCGCGCCTGCTTCCTCCCCAGAAACAGTTCCCTGGGGGGGTTGCAGGGGCTCTACCTGTGCCCTGCTGCCTCTTCTTCTTTAATCCTAAGGATTTCGAAGATTTCGAGCCGCTTCGCAGTCAGGAAGCGGCTCTACAAGCGGCGGGGGTGGCGGTGCTAAAAGAAAGCACCGTCGCCGCCGAAGACGAGAAAACCGGAAGTCACGGAGCCTGTATATTGATGTTTCTGAAATTTAGATCCTCATCACATCTGATTGCAGCTTGTGAGATACATATTCATAATTTTATTTCATGATTGTGTGGTGGTAAGCATCTAATTAGATCATCCATATACACAGAAGTACAAAAAGTACTCTAATATATAGTCTTCTTATACTGAAAGAGCTTGTATATCCAGTAAAGGTTATTGGTATATGTAAGACTTATTTAAAAGCTAAGCATCAATAGTAATTATTATGTGTCAATAAAACATTAGAATGCCTATAGAAAAAAATAATGAAGACATGGAAGATAGAACTGATGGTTGGAAATGAAAAGTTTAGGTGTGTCAACATTAGCAGAGGTCTATGGAGATTCTCAATCATCCAGGTCATGCTTGTGCCAGAGGTGCTTTTCAAAAGGTAACTGGATTTTCTTAGTTTTTTCCTTGAAGATGTTTTGCTTCTTATCTAAAAAGCTTCTTCAGTTTTGATTGAACAGTGGGGAATGGAAGGATTTATATTTTTTACAGTCATCTGGTTGTTAGCACTCTGATGGTTGACAGTTAATTTCCTCAGTATCTAGAAATATTAAATTTATCAGACCAGAACAGCCTAATTTTATAAAAAAAAAACTGCTTGAAACTTCCTGTATTCTTATATACTACCCTTAATAATTCTTAGGTCCTTGTTTATAACTTGAATTACTATATTTTCAGCGTCTGAGTCTGTGAATCTAACTGTAGATTACCCACACAGTAATTAGGTAGTGCAAGAAGATTGCACAGTCTGACTACAAACATACATATGACAAAATAACAATAATGATGCATTGATGCAATTGTCAATAAGAAAGACAAAAAAAAGTATGCGTAGTGGACCTAGTAATACTTGGAGACAGCAGAATAGAAGCGAATGTACTGAAGAAAATCACTGAATAAAAAGACATACAAATAGAAGTAGAATGTGACAAAATGATAAGAAATATAGTATCAATAAGTGTCTTGGGTGCAATCCCAAAACAAGTAGAGCGCCACTTGAATACAATTGGCATTGACAGTCATGTTCAGTCAAGCTTTGCCTGGAACAGCCTATATCCTTTGACAATACCTTTAACATTATCAAACAACATCTACATATATCAAGTCACTGCAAAGGACTTGTTGGTGGACTAAAATGGCAAATCCAGTCTAAAAAACCTGACTGATTGGGTGACCAACCATAATATGGGTACTCCTTGATTTACAACCATTTATTTAGTGACTGTTCAAAGTTACGACAGCACTGAAAAAAGTATCTTATGATTGTTGAAGTATCCCCATGGTCACATGATCAATATTCAGATGCTTGGCAACTGGACAGTTGCAGTGTCCCAGGGTAATGTGATCACCTTTTGCAATCTTCTGACAAGCAAAGTCAGTGGGGAAGCCAGATTCACTTAACAACCATGTTACTAATTTAACAACTGTAGTGATTCACTTAACAACTGTGGAAAGAAAGATTGTAAAATGGAACAAAACCCACTTAACAATTGTCTTGCTTAGCAACAGAATTTTTGGGTTTAATTGTGGTCATAAGTTAAGGACTGCCTGTTAATAATAACTAAACTTTGTGAAATTTTGTTCTTTCTTGTCCCTTAAAGCAGCGAACTCCAACCTTTCTGGCTTCGCAGACCAGGGAGGGGAAGACGGGATGGTTCCACGTGAGTAACTGGTGAGCTTGTGCAGTTCGTGCAGCTTGTGCAGCTGCGCATGCTCGCCTGTCTGCTGTGCACTAAAGTGAAGCTGCATGCACATGCTAGCCTGCCGCTTTCATGGTTCTGAATGGGCCACAGCCCAGCGATCACCTGAATGGGGGATCCCAGCATCTTTCTTCTTTGCATTTTTTTTAATATTAATAACTTCATTTTGGAGTGCTATGTGATTCTTACCCTTTTCAAATCCTTGTTCCACCCATTTTTTTTCTCTGAAGTCTTTGGAATTATTCTCATTCTTTGGTTAAAGAATAGGTTAACTAGATTTTGCTTCTTGTCAATTTCTAATTTTATGCTAAGGTTAATCTGTTTTCTTGTTAAGAATTTCTGGCTCAAATGTGCAGATATTTATAAAAGTTAAGATTAGGGTGAATTTGTATGCAGTAGGTTGCAAAGTTAGAGAACAAATCTATAACACTGCAACTAAGTTTTAAACTAGACATTTTAATCTTGAGGCTAATTTTTATATATTTATTAAGTTATACATGATTTTAGTCTTTATATTTTTGTGTTTATGTATTTACATTTTTTTTGTATGTGTTATTTGTTTTGGTCTAAATGAAACTAAATGAAAGTTTTCTAAAAAGTGTAATAGTAATTTTTAATGAATATTAGTGGACATAGAGAAAACTCTGAAGTTTACAGATAGTCCTCAATGTATGACCATAATTGAGCACATATTACATTGTATAGTAATGCCGGTTATTAAGTGGGTCATTGTGTGATCAACTTGATTTAATGATGTTTTTTGTGATGGAAACTAAGTTACTCACCATCGTCCTTAAGTGAATGCTGGTGTTATTAATTGAATATTTTGTTCATAATGGGCAGTTTTTTTGCCAAAAACCAGAAGAAAACAATTGTTTCTGGCAGAAAACTTTGTAAATCACAATCACTTGACCATGGGACACTGCAAATGGCCATAAATGCAGGCCTGTTGCCAAGCACCCAAATTCAATTGTGTTGTGGGGGAGGTTGCAGTCAGACTTCAAATCTGTACTATAAGTACTTTTGGGAGGGTCTGTTGTAATTTCAAATAGTCACTAAGCAACATTTCTAAGTCAAGGACTACTTGTACTAAACCACCAAAGTATATTTTAACTTTAAATGATATTGTAGGTATCCTTGAAGATTGCATTCCATATAATGATGCATAGAATAATAGTTTAATAATCTAATTCAAGTCTACTTTATAAAACAGAACTTAGTTTAAGCATGGTTTTGTAGATAGCTAAAGTTTTTATTATTAATTTATCTCTATACGTAAATGTGTATGTTTTGTTTTAGTTTGCTTTTGGTCCATGGACCTCTGGATGACATTTTCCTATTTTATACTTTAAGGTTAGACTAAAGGTAAAGGTTCCCCTCACACATATGTGCTAGTCGTTCCCGACTCTAGGGAGCGGTGCTCATCTCCATTTCAAAGCTGAAGAGCCAGTGCTGTCCGAAGACGTCTCCATGGTCATGTGGCCTGTATGACTAAATGCCAAAGGCTCACGGAACGCTGTTACCTTCCCACCAAAGATGGTCCCTATTTTTCTACTTGCATTTTTTATGTGCTTTCGAACTGCTAGGTTGGCAGAAGCTGGGACAAGTAATGGGAGCTCACCCCGTTACACGGCACTAGGGATTCGAACCACTGAATTTCATATCTAATTGGAAATTTAAACTCAATTGCCATAAATTCATAAATTTTATGATGTTTGTGTGTCTATATTTTTCTTGACTGTACACCGCCTTGAGTCCTATGGGAGAAAGGCGGTATAGAAATATAATAAATAAATAAATAAATAAATAAATAAATAAATAAATAAATAAATAAATAAATAAATTCAGCACATTTATTTTAAAAAAGTGGTCGGTGTTTTTGCATTCCAAAGGCTACAATCTTTCCAGATATCACAACCTTTTATTAAGCATTTTAAGTGTATACATAATTTACATGAATAACATATGAATAACCTTAGACATAGCTTTTATTTGGGGCTTTTTGCATGATATTAAAAATAGTTTTATTCATATATGGTGGCAGATAACAAAGTTAGCAATAGAAAAAACTTCAGGAAAGTGAAAAATATATAGCAATATCACTGAGATTTATATACTGCTTCATAGTGCTTAACAGCCCTCTCTAAGTGGTTTACAGAGTCAGCATATTGTCCCCAACAATCTGGGACCTCATTTTACTGACCTCAAAAGGATGTTTTGATGATGAGCTATATGTTCAAAATATGAAACATGTCACTGATTCATTGTACCATCAGTGAACTAATAAAACAATTTTGTGTAGGGTCAGATAAAAATGTTAACATTTACTTATCTTTTTGAAATAAACCTCTTGAAATGAGTAAGAACTCTTTTTATTTATTTATAGTATATTTCATGTATTTTAATGAACTATAATTTCAAAAATATATTTCTAATTCTGGAAATTTAACATATGGGTGAGGATGTCATGGTAACTATGTTATGCAAAGGGTGACCACTTTTAAATTCAGTTTGTTCTTTGTAATCAAGAAGTCATCACAGCAACAATACCTAAGAGATAGCTGTTGCTTATCAATTCTTTTGCATCCTTTAAGTCAAGTGTAGTCAAATTTGGTGCAACACCAGGTTTTACATAAGTTGATTATGTCAATATGTCATTTATTTAAAGTAGTGGTCTCTTGTGATGGTAAGAAGTATGTATCATGGATCTAATGAAAAGTTAATTTTTTTAAGAGCTGTGATTTCTGTAGCATATAGCCATGGGACTTATCTGCTTCTTTGCTGGGACTTTGTTTCTGGAAGAGTGCCTATAATCTGGAAGAAGGCTAGAAAGTCAAGTATGTGTTTGGGAGCAAGAAAAAAAGGGAAGTTGTTTGCTGTCATTGACTGTAGGATAGTTGTGAAGTTTGACATGCCCAGAAGCTAATGAATGCCATGTGGGGCAACAATACACAGCATCCTTAGGTTTTCATCATCTGGTGAGCCTCTAGCATGATTCCCAGGCATAAGAACTGTAACATGTCTACTTTGGTTTGGAGTTGATTGATCTGTAGAACAGAACTTGCTTGTGGGATTATAGAAGCGCATAAATGATTGAAATGATTTTTTAAGGAAAGGAGTAGTGGTGAAAGTGTGTGATTTGTTTATAAACTTTAATATTTAAGTAAAAAAATGGTCAAAGCACAGCTTGGCTTGTATTCTTTGATAATTTCCTGAAAAAGACTGCATATTGCGTTGCCAATCCTTTAAATTACTTGTTCTATAATGTATGGAGAAAGTCATGTTTACTTCTTATATCTATTTGTGGTGCATGTTAATTTATAGCAATAGAATAGCATTTAAACTTATTTTGTTACGGTAAGTTGAATAGTGTTACTACAATGCTAATTCGTTATAATTTTATGTGTGGTGTGTGTGTGTGTGTAATCTTAACTGTTTAACATTATCGATCAACTGACATTATGACACATAACATTATTTACGCAAAGTTGGAAATTTAACTGTTAAATGACTTAGATATAATTTTATTGGTTATAAATTCTGATAGATATTAATCTCATCAAGATGTGCAGACTTTTTCTTTCATGGCCTATTCTGATTTGTAGCCTTTTCACAGCAGTATTAAATACCAAACTTACTCTGACGTGGAAGTTTATTAGAGATATGTCTTTGATGACAGCCTTTTCAGGGCTTCAGTTTCAAATACCTTGATGTAAAGCTTAAGAAACCATTGTGTTGTAAGACCTTCTTGATGTGCCTTATTTAGATCTGCATAGTAAATCAGGGAAAGTAAATAACAAGCAAGCAGATGGAAGCATGAAGATAAGACCAGTGAACAATTGTATTTGTATTTTGTTATGATGTTGACAGTAGCTAAAAATCATTAATCTAGTTCAACTGATCTGCATTTCAAAGAAATCTCATTTAGCAGCAGAAGCTTTAGAGGATAAAATTCTTTTATTGCATTATTTGCTAAATTATCTGGTCAAGATTTAGCCTAGCTTACTTGAAATAGGAACCATGTTACAAGTAGTTTTAAATAATACCAAAGCAATAATGTCAAGACTAGGAACTAAAGATAATTACACATTTAACACTGAATGGGACCATTTAGGTAATACTATTCACTGTGCTGAATTGCAAAATAAATGCAGATAAGGTGTTTTTCCTTAAAAATTTTTCTCTAATATATTTTGCAAGAGGAAAAGAAAAAGAATGACATTGAAATAAATGTTTAGACATGTCAAACGTAACAAAATAATACTTATTGAATTATTATTTGCATTATATTTGCATAATTGCTTAATTATATTTGCATAATTGTGAGCCATTTGCCAGGTACCTGAATCACGATCATGTGACTGTGGGGATGCTGTGATATCTGGAACTTCAAAGAGCAGTCCTAAATTGTCCTCTTTTATTGCTGTCGTAACTTTGAAGGATTACCTTTTGAAGGGATTATTGCAGTATGCTCTACATGAGGCTGCCCCCGAAGAGTATTCAGAGGCTTGAGATGATACAAAATGCAGTGAGGCAGATAGTTATGGGTGCAAGAGATTTGACAGATCTGTCACTTCTGCTCTACAATCTGCATTGGCTACCAGTATGCTTCAAGCAATGGTGGATTGCCCCTGGTTCAGACCGGTTCTCAAGAACCAGTAGTAAAACCGGCGAAAGGCTCTGCCCATTGACCCGGATGTCATCATAGGTGATCTGCACATGCGGGCATGATGCGAACCGGTAGTAAAGGTAAGTAGAACACACTCCTGGCTTCAAGGTGTTGGTTATCAAGGTATTGTGTTCTCAAACTTGGCAAGTTTAAGATGTGTGAAATTCAACTCCTAAAATACACCAGACAGCATTTAAGTCCATCTATCTCATTGTAGGTTTGAGAAACTCTGTTCTAGATCCACTGTTCTCACAACAGTTCTCTAAACAGAGTACCCAGGGCATTATGGCAAATAGGAGTATTTCAGGATGTACTTCAGGATGTTTTCAATATTTGCAATACTGGGTTCTGCAAGAAAAGATTTTGACACATTTTTCTAACATTAAGGGTGCCATGAACTGAGGAAGTCTGGGAACTTTTGACATACATAGGTCTGACATTTCTAGTCAGTCTCACTCCCCCATCCATTTAAGGTTAACAGAGTTTCTTTTCTTTCAGTTGCTGATGGAATTAAAAGGGTTTTGTAAAGAGTGTGAAGTAATCTTTAGTCTTGTCTTTAGTCTTTGCTTTATTATTTATTTATTTATTTATTTATTTTTCATATTTGTATACCGCCCTACTCCCGAAGGACTCAGGGCGGTGAACAGCCATAATAAATAGAAATACATATAGAAGTTAAAAACTATTAAGAAACAGATTAAGTAATTTAGGCTCAAAGATTAAGAACATCCAAATTTATCTAAAGAGGTTTAAAACCCAATTTAAAAGCCAGTTTAAAAGCCAATTAAAAAGGGAGAGTTAGGCCAGACCAGCTTGTTGGAATAGAAATGTTTTCAGGGCACGGTGGAATATGCGTAAGTCTTGGATGTTTCGTAACTCCGGGGAAAGTCCGTTCCAGATGGTAGGTGCCCCCACAGAAAAGGTTCCCCCCCTGGGGGCCGTCAGTCGACATTGTTTGGCCGATGGCACCCTGAGGAGTCCCTCTCTATGGGAGCGAACTGGTCGGTGAGAGGCTATTGGTGGCAGGAGGCGGTCTCGTAAGTACCCTGGTCCTGAGCCATGGAGCACTCTAAAGATAGTAACCAAAACCTTGAAGCCCACCCGGAAGATCACTGGGAGCCAGTGCAGCTCGCGCAGGAGGGGGGTTACATGAGAGCGCCACATTGCTCCCATTACCAGTTGGAGCCTTCGGGTGCCTCTCAAGGGGAGCCCCATGTAGAGAGCATTACAATAATCCAGGCGTGAGGTGACAAGGGTGTGAGTGACCATGCGTAACGAGTCCCGATCCAGAAAGGGATGCAACTGGCGAATCAGGTGAACCTGATAAAAAGTCCTCCTGGCTACGGCCGTCATATGCTCTTCAAAAAGACAGCCGTGAGTCCAGGAGGATGCCCAAGTTGCGAACCCCATCTGTGGGGGCCAACGACTCGCCCCCAATAGTCAGAGATGGCACCAACTGACTATATTGGGACGACGGAAACCACAGCCACTCGGTCTTGGATGGGTTGAGTCTGAGTTTGTTCCTCCCCATCCAGATCCGTACGGCCTCCAGGCACCAGGACATCACCTCGAGGGCATCATTGGGGTGGTCTGGGGTGGAGATGTACAGCTGGGTGTCATCAGCGTACTGATGGTACTTCACCCCAAAACCACGGATGATCTCACCCAGTGGCTTCACATAAATGTTGAAAGAAGGGGCGAGAGGACCGATCCTTGTGGCACCCCATATATAAGGGGCCTCGGGGTCGACCTCTGCCCCCCTGTCAACACAGACTGCGACCGGTCAGAGAGAAAGGAGGAGAACCACTGTAGAACAGTGCCCCCCACCCCCAACCCTTCCAACCGGTGCAGCATGATATCATGATCGATGGTATCAAAAGCCGCTGAGAGGTCTAGTAGGACCAGGACAGAGGAGCAACCCCTGTCCCGAGCCCTCCAGAGATCATCAACCAATGCGACCAATGCTGTCTCTGTGCTGTACCCGGGCCTGAATCCCGACTGGAACGGATCTAGATAATTTGATTCATCCAGGTACTGAGGCAGTTGTCGTGCAACCACACTCTCAACAACCTTTGCAACAAAGCGAAGGTTGGAGACAGGACGATAATTTGCTAATACAGCTGGATCCAGGGAGGGCTTCTTGAGGAGGGGCCTCACCACCGCCTCTTTCAAGATGGTGGGAAAGACACCCCCACTCAAAGAAGCATTTATAATCTCCTGGAGCCAGCCTCGCGTCACCTCCCGGGAGGCCAGTACCAACCAGGATGGACACGGGTCCAATAAACATGTGGTCGCATTTAGTCTGTTCAGTATCCTGTCCACGCTTTCGGGAGTCACAGGATCAAACTCTTTCCAAATAATATTCTCAGGACCTGCCCCTGTCATCTCCTCTGGATCAATCCAGTCAGAGTCTAGCTGTTCACGAATCTGAGCAATTTTGTCATACAGATATTGTACAAAATCCTCAGCTCTACCCTCCAAGGGGTCTTCCCGCGTCTCTTGATGGAGCAGAGAGTGGGTCACCCTAAACAGGGCGGCTGGGCGAGTATCTGATGACGCAATAAGAGTAGAAAAGTAGTTACTCTTCTCTACTCTTATCGCCACTAGGTAATTCTTAATATGAGATCTTACCAGTGTTCGGTCGGATTCAGAACGAGTAGCCCTCCAACTGCTCTCTAGGCGTCTTTTCCGGCGCTTCATCTCCCTCAGCTCCTCAGTATACCAAGGAGCCAGGTGAGACCGGCGCCGGGTCAGAGGCCGCAAAGGCACGACTCGGTCTAAAGCATCAGCCGCCGCCCTATCCCAGGCGGCCATTAAGTCCTCAGCCGAGTCGTGTGCTAGAACCTCAGGAAATGGCCCAAGCTCCATCTGGAATCTCTCAGGATCCATCAGGCACCTGGGGCGGAACCACCTGGTCGGTTCCGCCTCCCTGCGGCGGGGTGTGGCGGTTCGAAGGTCCAGGCGAAGGAGGGAGTGATCTGTCCATGACAAGGGTTCAATCACTATATCCCCATCTCGAGATCACTCAACCACTGTCCAGAGACAAAAACAAGGTCCAGTGTGTGTCCCCCCATGTGAGTAGAGCCATAAATTAACTGGGTCAGGTCCATAGCCGTCATGGAAGCCATGAACTCCCGAGCCACCTCAGATGTCTCGCCAACTGATGACAGGTTAAAATCCCCCATGACCATAAGCCTGGGGGTGTCAACAGCCACCGCGGCTATAACATCAAACAGCTCAGGCAGGGCTGCTGCCACATGGCAGGGAGCCAGGTACGTGACTAGCAAGCCCAACTGCACCCTATGACCCCACTTCACAAGAAGGGACTCACATCCAGCCATCTGAGGAACAGTGGCCTCCCTTGGTCCAATACCTTCGTTAATAACAACCACCACCCCTCCGCCCCTCCCCTGAGACCTTGGTTGATGGAAAACATGGAAACCTGGTGGGCACATATCAACAAGGGGGGCTCCCTCTTCCTGGCCCAACCAGGTCTCCGTAATACCCGCCAGGTACGCACCCCCCTCCTGAATAAGATCACAAATGAGGGGGGCTTTATTTACCACGGACCTGGCGTTGCACAGCATCAGCCGAAGGCCTGGGGCCCGAGGTTCCGTACAACCTGGGGAACGAGAAGAGCTTTGAGGGTCAGAGCGCGCCACCGCTTGTAAACAGCGAGGACGCACTCCCGTAGGATGATGTGGCCCCCTGCTCCCGCCATATCTGCCCCTCCCACCTACAGTATCGATGTTATGGGCATCTGTATCTGTATTAGCCTTGCATAACTCTAGATATGAACTCAGGCCCTGTCACATCTAGAAGGGCAGTGGAAAAATACTTCTCATGCCAGACCTCACAGGTCTAGTGAGAGAGACAGTCTCATAAGCAACCCAGTCCCAAGGCAAAAACAAAAAAAACAAAACAAAACAAAAAAACACCCTAAAAACACCTTGGAATGCCATTTTTCAAGTGGTATTTAAAACTTTTACCTCTTTAATATCCTGTATTTCTTGTTTATGTATAAGCTGTAACAAACAATTGTTATATTAATTAATTTATTTAATTTCTGTATTATTCATCCCTAACATTCCTCCCCCCCCCCCAAGTAATGCAAACATCTCACCTATTGATGCTATCAGGTTATTTAATACAACAGAACTAAGACTTGTTGTTTGCTGTTCCTTTCTGTGCTTACTCTTTTTTTTTTTTTTTATTGAAAAAGTTTTCAAATACAAGTTTTTCCCCCTTTTTCCCCCCCCCTCTTCCCTAACCCACCCTTTCCACCCAACCCCCCCTGTGACTTCTTCACAACAATAGGCTATTTCATAACTAGTTACATACATAATATCTTCCCTTTCCCTTAATCCCTTCTCGGAATACTGACCCTTAACTTGTTAATCTTATAACTCCCATTTTTACGGTAATCTGCCCTTTTTCTCCTCCCCTATACTTATTGAGTATTATTACAAATTAACCTTTAATCTTTTATATATATTAATATAACATTTTAAATCGGCCTTCTCCCTGCAACCAAATTTATTCAATTCTGTCCACTTCCTCCACTCCTCTAAATATATGACTTGAAATCAGACAATACAATTCTAAATATAATCCACTACCCACTTTACTAGAATATACACATATCTATATATGCATCCCATTTTATAACAATCAGTAAACTAACCTCTTTCAGCCCTTCAATTCCTACAAAATCATGCAATACGATTCTAAATATAATCAACTGCCCACTTTACTAAGATATACACATATCTATATATGCATTTCATTATGTAAAAAGAGAAAAGACAATAACTTTAAGTTTATGATCCATATAATATCTTCTTTGATGTCTTTCCACTAGATTGTTAAATCCATCACCCATAATAGGGTAAAATAACATGCTGGTGCAACAGTTTGTTCAAAATCTTCAGTCATCTTCTGCCCCCATCAGTAGTAGATATCCTCACACCTGTATAAAAGTAAAAACAACCACCCGAGTGACATTATAATTATGAATATATCCGTATGGTTATAGTTGTGGTATTCATCAGGATTGTTAATTCCCGTCATCCTACTGAGTAACATCCAGATCTTCTGCATGCCCCGGCAAAACTCTCCTGCCTTATAACTCAAAATAGTTATAATATATTTCCAAGAGAAAAAAAAGGTAAATAAGAAAAAATTAGATGATTCAAATCCAACAAAGTGAGGCTCTTTCCACTTCCCAAAATCATGGCCTTGCAGAGATCTGCCACAATCCTCAGGATAGTATCAGACAATTGTTCGCCACCACTGTCTTTTCTAATATTCATTCATTTTTTAAAGCGCCTGGCTTCACTGTTGCTTAGTTTGGAAATTGCTGTTTCTATAAGATCTGTTTCTTTTCTTTTTCTTTTTCGGGTTGAATTTCCATCCTCTTTTCTTGCTTACCAATTGTATATCTGCTGGTTGATTTTCATTCTGCTTTGTGGATTGTTCTTGTTGGGTTAATTTTATCATCTCATCTTTCTTCTCCATCACTTGTATATCAACTGGTTGATTTGCGCACTTGTCTGTGACTTGATGATTCATCACCTTGGGTTCGGATGACACTGCTCTCTTATTTATAAACAGTCCAGCTGGGGTCTCCAAGGAGTCCAAAGACAATTTATCCATCACAGCCTCTGTAATTTGATGTTTTCCTTTTATTTCCAACTCCTTTTGCTTATCCTGTATTATGCCTAAAGGTGTTAAATTCATTTTTAGAATTTTTTGATAAAAATCTTCCGCTTTTTCGACAGTGTGCAATTGATATCTTACGCCTTGATATCTCAATATTAAACCAACTGGGATGTCCCACCTGAATAGGATATTTCTTTTTTTTAATTCAGTCACTAAAAAGCCAAATTTCTTCCTCTCCATTAACATCTTGGGCGGGAGCTCCTTGAAAATCCAAATCTTTCTTCCATGAAATTGCAAATTGGAATTAAAAGAGTTCTGCACAATATTATTCCTAATTTCTTTATCTGTAAAATAGATCACCACATCTCTAGGCAGTTGCCTTTGCTTTGCCCACCAGGATTTTATTCTATAAATTCTATCAATCCTGCAATACACTTCATCAGGTTGAACCTTTAAGATCCCAGCCAGAATTTCAGAAGATACTTTCCTTAAATCATCTCTATTATTTTCCTGCAGACCTCTCAATCTAATTGCATATTCTGTAAAATTATATTGAATCATTAAAACTTCTCTTTCAATCCTCTGTTGTACATTTTCCTCATTACCAATCTTTTGGTCAGTCTCCATTTTAGATTTGTCTTCCAAGCTATTATCCTGAATGTTTATCAAATCCTTTTTAATTTTTTGAGTCATGTCATCCAAATTCTCCTCGATTTCCTTCATTTTAGTCTCTAATAATTCAGTCTTTGCCTCCATCCGAATCAGAAAGCCTGATAAACCATTAGCAACTTTTGAAATCTTTTTATTCAAGAAGTCAGACTCTGATTTCACCAATTCACCAATTTCTTTAATTTCCTGCTTAAATTTTTCAAGTTGCTGATTCACAATCTCATCCCTTCTTACAATCTCTTCAAGGATAAATTCTAATATATTAAAATCGGGTTTCTGACGCTGGAGAGTTGAAATTTGTTGGCGCAATTTCTTAAGGGGGGAAATTCCCCCCCCTGTTTGTCCAGCTGTATAAGTCCTGATGCCATTTCCCACACAGACAAGATTTAGCAAAAATAAGAGAAGAAATAGAAAACAAAAAGACTTTCCCTCATTAAAAAAAAACTTCTGAGCAGCACAGGAGCGAGGTTTCTCTAGAAATGTAGCCAATGATATTTATTCCGCTACATTGTAATAATGAAAAACGGAAGGACTTTCCCTTTTAGCCCTTCTCCAGCCACAGCAGACGCCATTTTAGAAGGCTCTTTTTCCCTCTTTTCCTCTGCTCTTTTCTTTTAAATAGTTTTTGAAAGGGTGAGATACTTGCGGTTCAGTATTAAGGGTCCAGTTCTTCATTTCTTTAATTATTCTTTTAGATTCACAGGCTTGCTCTTGACGCCTGGCTCTGCATAGGCAGAGGTCTCCCAAAGCCCGGAGCAGCGGCAGGGGATATGGGGCTTCTCATCCGCTCCGTCCCAAAAGTTAAAAAAAAAACTTTTGGGACTCTGCGGGGAGTTCTACCCACCCCTGCCGGCTCTCTCTCCGTTTCCTCTTGGAAACGGAGTTTTTTCGAGCCGCCATCCGCTGTAACGGCGGCTCTATACAGGCAGAGGGAGCTGACGATCCCAGAGGAACGTCTGGCGGCGGCCAGCAGCAAACCGGAAGTCCCTTTCTGTGCTTACTCTTAACACTAAACACTGTGAAGTTATTCCATTAAATTATTTGAGAAATCTGGTATGAATTGCCTATTATTTTACTTTCCTTTTTTAAACTAGAATTGGGTTACCTGTACAGAGCTGCTTTTTTGAGAATTTGTCACTTGTAATATTGGTTAACCTAACATTTGGAGGGCACATTACTAGCAAGTTATTAGCCCAATTAATCTTTGATTGCTACTTCATGCTAATATCAATGCATTAGCTGGATACCTGTGCTTTGCTACGAAACTATGTGATTGGGCTTGATAAATTGATATATACCTGGAGAAATGAAGGCTGCTGCTGAGGCCCCTCCATGATGCTCCCTATCCTGTAATAGACCTGCCCCTGCACTTTGAATGTTGGCATAAAATTTCCCTCCTTCACCTCTTTGGCTCCAAAAGACGTCATTTGGAAGCATCCATTGTACTTCCAGGAAGCAGAAATAAAGTGCTCTGCCATTGGTGGGTGAGAAGGCTGTGTAAGGGTTCAGGGTAGGGCTCAAGGGGAGGGAGCTGGACTTTACCGCCACTGCAGCACATCCCAGGAGTCCCATCCTGCCATTTCAGGGCATGGCACCAGGCACAAGGTAACCAAGGCCTGAGATTAACAATCTTTTCCCTGGAGTAATCAATTTGGGGTTCATATTTAAAACCAGACAAATACTTATTAGTCCAAGGCATTGATCTGATTTGTAATATCTTTTCATTGTATTTAGCTGTAGCTGCCTGATTAACGTAGGGGTTATTAGATGCATACTTTTTAACAGTCTCTCTACTGACTTCTGGATGACTTTGATGATACTTTTGTGCAACTTCCCTTACTTGTGTTTTCCTAATTGCATCTTTAAATCTTTTCCTGCATTTTCCCCCTCTTTTCCATTTAACTGGTGTTACTGTAGAAGGAACAGATTCATCTGAGAAGGTCAGTGTAAGAAGTGATTTGGGGCTGGGACAATATGCAGGAGAAATTCAGTTCACAATCCTTTGGCTCAATGGTGGTCGGTGATTGAAACTCATAAGGCAGTATCGATTCCACCGTCTTTAGTTTGGAAGCAGTTCCATAGGTGGAAGGCGTAGACATTTTGGGGAGGTAGCAATGTTTAGTACTGCAAGGAGCCCCAGACCGCTCCTGAGTGAAGGAGTGGAATGTCTGCCAGTTTGAATTGAGGTAATGGAATGTAAGGCAATTGGAACAGAATTCTTTTCAGGTGGGAGGGATTAATATAAGGCAACTGGCAGTTGGAACATAGTTCTTTTCAGATGGGTAGGGGAAGTAGAATATCTAGCTCCTTAGCATCAGAGCATGTGAATATAATACTGTATATATTAATGATCATTTTGAAAAATCCTTTCTTAGCGAGCACCTAGAAACCAAGAGGAACATATGTGCCAAATTTCAAGTTTGTAGGTTTTCCAGTTTTGGAGATTTCGTGATGAGTGAGTGGTATTTGGCTTTTATATACAGTATATAGATTAATCAGAAATCAAACTAAATTCAAGAAGGATGTCTATATTTTTGTCTTCTTAATTAATACACTCAAATGAAATGTATTTGAAAACTACATTTGAAGAAGAATTGCATTGCAAGAAAATCCACACAAAATGTGTAAATTCTTGAAAATAATATATGAACAGTATTGTATGGTTATAATTGCTTGCTAATATTCATGGTATCTAGAAAGTTGTTCAGTTTAAATTTTTAATCATTTCTATCTGAGACAAAAAGGTAACAGTTAACAGAGATGGAGCTAGGGTAACAAACATGTTCAATGCAATATGCTAAACACAACTGTAGAACATATTCAGAGAACTTTAAAATGGTTCTATGGTTTTTATCCAAAATGATAGTGGATATGTTGAAAATTAACAAACCTACAGATGGTCAATGTGGTGTTGGGTGGTCTTACAATTATGATTGTGTGTGTGTGTGTGTGTATTATACAAGTATAACATAATTGCTTCTCACATTTTACATATTTTTACATATTTTATATTTTATATAAAACTGAAGCTATTAAAAATTAAAACTGAGTTATACATCAGAAGAGTATTTGTACAAATTTCATGCAGTTTTTTAAAGTACCAAATTGATGCATTTTGATTTATCAAAATCAAGGTGGATGTAAAATAATAAGGGACATTTTGTGGCTGCACTGATAATAATAAATACCAGTTTTTTTATTACATTTCAATTTCACACTGCTAAGGCAAGAAACACTTTCAGTTATCTAGATTTCTATTCTGCATTTCTGTCTTAATATTAAAATAGGTAAAAAGGATGCAACTTGGTTTTTTTTTTAAATTGCTTTTAACTAAATGTGGCATAGCAAGTGTTTTGCAAAATGCTATCTAGTATAATTGACTAAGATTCAGGTTTGATTCAAGGACTGTGCAATGACCTGGATTTGGTGGGGAAAGGATGTGGAGTACCCATGGGCATCCATGGTGCACCTGTCAGCATCTGAGCATTAATCTGAGTATATCTTTGACTGGGATAATACACAAGACTAAAAATAAACTTTTAAAAATAAAGTTCTTGTAGGTATGCCTATGTATGTGCAAGATCATATTTTTTCTTTAACCTTTGGACTGCTGCACAGGCACAGTGAGTTTTTTAAAAAATAAATGGGATATTTGAAACTTTGAAATATATATACAGATTAAAGTGGATTTTTTTAAAAAAGGGTTTTCTTCCCATTAATTGATATTCCAAACAAGAACTTTAAGTTCACTAACACATGGAAGTGTGTTATCCATACATTAGTTATATGGTATCTCATGAGTGATCTTTTCCAGCCTTTTGATATATCTAGTAGGCATAAAGAGAATTAATTAATGTGGATTTTTCTATAAACGATATTCTATTCTATGACAGCAACAATATTTGTTCCTGATGTCAGTCAGTCATTTTTTGAGAAGTTCAAAAGGCTTCCCTGAAGGAGTACACATTGATCTGTGCATATCCTAAAGTACAACAAAAGCATTGCTGGTACTGTGGAGATAAAAGTGAAAGGATGTGTGTTGAACACCACATAGAAATATCAGAATACCTGGTGTGTGTTTTCAAAGGCACCTGAGCAAGAAATTCCTCAAAGCTTAAACATTGACTAGCATGTATGTTAAAGTTATCATTATGATGAAGACAAATTAGGTTAAAGAAACTAAGAAATGAAGTTATAAAGAAATAGGATGTCATGCCTGGAAGCCATATTACCTGTGTGCCTTGAGGATCCAGGCCTGCCACAATCATATTATGGGAAGTTGGGAGGGAGGATTGCATGAGTGAAGTAGAGATAGTCATAACAAACTTCTCTAAGAGAAGTTCAAGGCCATGGTGTCTGGCAGCTGTGCAAAAAAGAAATTGGAGGATGTCTTCTGTTCGGGAAAGAACTGATTGGTGCTGTGTAGACATGTGGGAGATGGTCCTGAACTTTCTTATGGGTGAGGAAAACCCCAAAGCTTTCAGATTCGGGTTTTCCCAGATGTGCCAATATGACATCCCTAATAAAAGTTAGCTTTGAGGAACTTCAAGCCTCGGAGTTTGATTTCATTGGGGGTGTTATTTGGAACCTTGACAATAACCCGAATCTGCTTTAAAATTAGAATAGCTTCCTCAACCGTGGGGAGCTCTTTGGGGTCCTGAGCCCCAAGCGCTGACCCAACCCAGGGCGACATGAAGACTCAGGGAAGATGGAGGAGGAAAAGAAGCCAAGAAGATGGAGGGAGCAGCAGGCACAGGCTCAGCAATGGTTCCTGAGACACTCTACTCTCCTTCCCTTGTGATGGTGGAAGCAATAAAGGCTGTGGAGGCTGCCTACCAACTGGGTGCCCAGCCTAAGGAGCAACTGCTAAGCAAAGCTTGCAGCAGGACCTGGCAGCGCAAGGCAAACCCAGTGGAGCCACCCCGCTTCGAGGAGCGATGTGGGAACCGCGATGGGAATTATCGCAGCTGCCATGCTACTGGCACTTCAAGGAATGGGGACTCCTGCCACCGTCACGCAGCCAATCCCTAGCTGGTCTGCCGGAAGTTGAGCTGACTCAGAGTAAGTGGGATGTCCCAGCATGCCGGTACCGGGCTGTCAGAGTGGACCTTGGCACAACCAATGTTCACTTTCTCAAGCCAGGGGCCAGCAGCACAATGGGCTGAAGTGGCAACAACTTTTCATTAGTCCCAAGCCGCTCAACACCCGGCCTGTCACTTTGGACAAGCTCAGCCATGGATCCCTGCCGCTTGGCACCACACCCCCTACAGCCAGCCAAGCTGGCCATGGAGTTCCCATAAAACCACAAGGGGCTTGCAGCCTGCCAGCCCCGCAGCTGCCGCCTGGGATGGGGTTCCCATCTGTGAGCCAAATCCCTCCTGGGTGGGCTTACTGCCCAGGTCAGGGGTGGGTACAGTGTCAATGGATGCTTGCCTCGATGCTGCCGCATATGCAGTTTCCGCAGCAAGCAGTCCAGCCACAACCCCAAGCTGCGATCCCACAGCAAGTGCCAGTGAACCCACAGCAAGTCCCAGGCCAGCAGCCCACGCCTGCTGTGGTGCCCCCACTTCTGGGCGAACTTTGATGGGATCCCAGGGAAGCTGGCATACTTCCTGAACCAAGTCTGGGCCTACCTATCGATCAGTATGGGAACCAATATCCCTCCGATCGTGAATTGATGTCAGCCATTGCTGAAGGCATGAACGAGGGAGAAGCATCAGAGTGGATAGCTGAGCTTCATGATGGGGGGGGCAGAGCTAGAGGACGCGGATGATTTCATCCAGCCGATGAAGGTGAGATTCAGCAATGTCGCCCAACAAGTGTAAGCAGAGCACCAGATCACCGCGCTGAGGCAAGCTGGGAGGCCCGCCAAAGAGCTTGTGTGGGAATTCTGGAGGCTGGCCAGGAAGCTATGGGACTGGCCAGAGCGGCTGATGGTCCACACCTTCAAGGAAGCCCTGGATCCGGACCTGAGGCAGGCCTGTAGCATAAGGGGAACATCGACCTGAATACAAGCATGGTATGAGAATGCAGTGGCCCTGGATCTGGACCTCCACCCTCTGAAGAAGCCAGCTGCTGAAAAGCCAGCCTTGGATGGCGAGCACAGATGAAGAAGACCGCAGAACCGCCACCCATGAGGCCCGGGGCCATCAAGTGCTACCGATGTAGTCAGCAGGACCATCAAGCATTGGAATGCTTAGCTCCAGCACCCCTGCTCTGGGCGAAGTCCCCTGCTCAGGCAGGACCCAAGAAAACCCTGCGGAAACTGCCAGACAAGGGATGGAGTGCCAAGTAAGCATCGGAGAGCCCCGTCCAGCCTGCGGGATCCAAAGGGAGACCGACTGGGGATTCCCCCTCCCCCTCCACAGAGGAAGACAGCAGTGAGGATGACCCAATGGTGAGTGGAGCCATCCGCCCCTTTGCTCTGAAAGTTACCCTAACGGCCCCCCAGACTGCCCAGAGAGAGGTGGAGGTGATCATAGACACCGGTTGCACACGATGCCTAATTAGCCCCCACATATTCGAGCAACTAGATATACACACAAACTCACTCCGACAACCCATCAGCTTTGAGCAGGTGGACGGCTTGCTAATTGGCAGTGCCCCTGCCACCAGAGTCATGGAACTCATTAAGTTAGAACTGGGGCACCACAAAGAATTCCTCTGATTCGTAGCCACCCCCAAGATGACAGAGCCAATAATCTTGGGGCTCTCTCATGGCTTGATAAGTGGGGACCCACAATCTCCTGGGATGGCAGCCACAGAAAGATAGTCACTGGACTGGGCCCATTGGCAAGAACTCCCCACCCCAGAGATCATGAACCCGGAAAAAGCAACTCTTCCGCAGACTGCCGCCCCGCCCCCCGGGATGTCCCACCGGGCAGCCAGCAGGTGCCTCGGGAGTATCGAGACTTGAGGGGGTGTTTAGCGAAGAGAACTGCAACTTCCTTCCCCACCATCACTAGACCGACTGCATGATAGAGTCAATGACTCCGATCAAAATGAAGGAGTTGAGGAAGTACATATACACAAATCTAGCGTGGGGATTCATAGAGCCTGCAAAATCCAAAGTGGCAGCCCCAGTGCTGTTTAAAGAGAAGGATGGGGGGGATGAGGCTCTGCGTGGATTTTTCAGAATTAACGGAGTGTGCGTGGAGAACACCTACCCCCTCCCTCTCATGAAGGACATGCTCAATCACCTATCAAAGGGCAAACCTTTTACCAAGCTGGACTTGAGGGAAGCCTACTACTGTATATGGATTAGGGAGGGGGATGAATGGAAAACTGCATTCAACTGCCCACTTGGCAGCTTCCAATTCAAAGTGATGCTGTTTGGACTTCAGGGGCCCCCTGCAGTCTTCATGCAGTTTATTAATGAGATTCTGCATGAGCACCTATACAAGGAGGTTCTGTTCTACTTGGACGATATTCTCATATTCAGCGAAACGCTGGAAGAGCACGTAAAGCTCATCCAGCAGGTGCTGAAAAAACTGCTTGCTGCCAAGCTCTACACAAAGCTGCCAAAGTGCGAGTTTCATAAGACTTCACTAGACTACTTAGGATACCGGATTTCTAGTGATGGGATAGAGAAGGACACAAGCAAAGTTAAAGCTGTTTTGGATTGGCAACCCCCAAGCATCCAAAAACAGCTCCAAAGCTTCCTGGGGTTCACCAACTTCTATAGGCAATTCATTCCAGCTTTTGCGGAGGTGGCATTGCCCCTAACCAAACTATTAAAGACAGGGTCCCCACCAAGAAAACTGAAGCCATTGCAGCCACTCGCGTGGACAATGGAATGCTAGAAGGCTTTTGGAAAACTGAAAAGACTGTTTGCCCAAGAACCGATCCTGCAATAATTCATTGTTCAACTGATGCCAGCAATGTGGCAGTGGCTGCAGTGCTCCTGCAAAGGGAGCCCAAGGGGCAGTTGCTATCATGCACCCACGTATCCAAGAAACTTAACAATATGGAGAGGCAATGGGCCATTTGGGAGAAAGAGGTTTATGCCATTTGATGGGTGTTACTCGCTTGGAGACACTTCCTGGAAGGCAGCAAGGAGCCTTTCGAGGTCTGGATGGACCACAAGAACCTAGAGGCCCTAAAGACACCCAGGAAATTGTCCCCCAAGCAAGTCCGCTGGGCTCAATACTTCAAACGTTTCAAGTTCGAGCTGAGATACATACCGGCAGGAAAAAATGTATTGGCAGATGCGCTCTCGAGAAAGCCTCAGTTTGACAGCCCCAGAGAGGAAGTGGTGCAGGACCTAATCCCTCCCCATTCAGTTGGCCGCCCACTGTTATCACCAGGAGTCGAATCAGGCAGCCACCAGACCCTGGCCGGGATGGATGGACTGCCAAATTAAAGGCAGCACTACCCACAGACCCTTGGTTCAAGGACAACCAAGGCGTCCTCACCATGAGGGAGGGACTGTCATGGAAGGGATCCAAATTGTATGTCCCAGCCACCCTGAGATTTGAGGTGCTTCAACATAGCCACGACTCCAAGCAGGTCGGCCATTTTGGATTCCTGAAAACTCTACACCTCACCAGGAGACAGTTTTGGTGGCCAAAAATGGAAGCGGAGGTGGAAGATTACGTTGGAAATTGTGCGACATGCGCAGTGATGAAAAACAGACCCGGCAAACCACCAGGTCTCCTTCAACAGGTGTCAGATCCTAGCAGACCCTGGACTTCATAGTTGAGCTCCCAGAAAGTGGGGGGAACATGGTGATCTGGACCATCATTGATCTATTTTCAAAGAAAGCCCATTTCACTGCTTGCTCTGGACTACCCTCTGCAAAGAAATTGGTGAAACTATTCGTCAAGCACATCTACCGACTGCACGGAATGCCACGCCGCATAATCTCGGACAGAGAGGTCCAATTCAGCGCCAAGTTCTGGAGAGATTTCCTGAAGTCCATCAGGTCCACACAGGGGCTCAGTTCGGCTTTTCATCCAAGCACGACGGAGCCGCTGAACATGCAAACACCATGGTGGAACGATACATCAGATGCTATGTGGATTACCAGCAAGAAAATTGGGCGGACTTGTTGCCATTTGCAGAAGTGGCATACAACGATGCCGTGCATTCTAGCACTGGACTAACTCCTTTCCAAGTTACCAGAGACATGGAATTTGTCCCCATGCCAAAACTGCTGAGAGAACCCCCCTCCTCCATGTCATTGTCAGAATGGATGGATTCATTGAGAAAGGGGTGGGAGAATACAAAAAAGGCACTCTCTGAAGCAGCGGCTGAATATAAAAAACAAGTAGATAAGCACCGCTTGCTTCAACCCCCCTTTCGGGTGGGGGACAAAGTTTTTCTCTCCACTAAATACATAAAACTGAGACTGCCTAGCAGGAAATTGGGACCAAAGTTCTTAGGCCCTTTTCCTATAGTAAAAATAATTAACCCTGTGACAGTGCAATTAAGCTTCCCTCACATACTAGGGAAAATACACCCCATATTTCATTGTAGTTTGCTGAAATGATCCACTGGATCTAACATAAGACCCAGACCCAACCACCTCCCCCCACCCTATTGTGGTGGAAGTAGAGACCCATTAGGAGACACAAAGATTATTAGACTCCAGAATGTATAGAGGTCAGTTGCAATACCTAATACAATGGAAAGGGTACCCTTTGTCTGATGCAACCTGGGTAAAAAGCTGGAATGTCAAAGCAAATAGATTGATTAAACAATTCCATGATAAATACCTGGACAAGCCAAAGGGTCCCCCTGGGGGAGGAGGAGTGGTTAAATGTAGATAACTCCCCCGAATGTTATTTTTTTTACAGGACATGTGTCTCTTCTGAGGGGGGGGGGGCGCATGTCATGCCTGGAAGCCATATTACCTGTGTGCCTTGAGGATCCAGGCCTGCCATAATCATATCATGGGAAGTTGGGAGGGGGGATTGCGCCCCCTGGAGAGGGGGGAGCTGATTGGATTAGCAGAGATGGACTGGACTGAATGACGGGGACCAGGCTTAGAGGACCCACCCCCAGAGCTCTTGGTTTCAGTAAAGGTGGGAAAAAAGGGAGGCAGTCACCCAGGTAATGGCTATGTGGGAATATCAGAGAATTGCTGACACTGGCAATTATGAAACTCCTCTTGAAAAGTCAGAAGAGTTTCAGAGGGGGGAATAAAGTGGACTGATGGGATTAAGCCTCCGTTCATTGTATATGTGACATCTCACCTTTGTTGGGCTATCCCGGCAGGACCAAGGAAGTGGGCATGTCATACCGATATATGATAATCACATATACATCCGGAAATGAATATACTGACTGAAAAGAATATATAAACCTGTATGTAAAAATCCCTTGGGGTTCAGACTTTGCTTGAGCTATCGCTGCTGAACCTTGCACAATAAACCTTTCTTTTCAATAAAGAGCTGGTGTGGTCTCTTTTCTGTAACAGGAGGAGGTGGTGCTTTCTCAGATGGCCTAAATGGGGAGGTGATTTCTGGTTTCAGCAAGCTGCACTGAAATACAGACTGAGAGGAGGGGGAAAACAGGGTCAGAATTGAGCCATAAATTACATGCGGCAGAGTTGACTTCACTGGGAAGTTGCTGACATGTTGCTCCTAATAAATAATTGGATTTCTTTTGAAACTTGGCTCGAGGCTCATGTGTTAATTAGGGCATCTGTTGGAACTCCAACAGCGTCAACTCTGCAGCTCAACTCTGACCCTATTTTCCCCCTCCTCTCAGTCTGTGTCATAAATCACATTCTCCAATGAGGCACTTTTGCGGGCTGTAGAAACCATGCCTCACATGCCAACTCTGGTAATCTGAGATCCAACCTTGAAGAAGGTATGCATGGAATATGCTTTTGAATGTGGCTGCTGAACTGCTCCGTCAGTCCTTCCCCCTTTCCTGCCCATGGCAACTCGAGAGCAGACCAGGAATCCTTTGCGAGTTGACATGTCTTATTTTTTGACTTGCCTCCCATATTCTCTTAAGTCTTTTACCCCACCTACTTCTAGATCTGCATTCTGACTGTGCAACCTAACTTTTTCTCCCCTCTCTACTCTTTCCCACTGTCTAGTTTTAAAGCTATCTATTCTAACCTCTATCTCCTTTCCCCAGATTCCTGTTTCTCCCATTCCTTAATCTTTTAAAATATTTTCCTCCTATTTGAATTCCTTAGTCATTATTAATTTTGATGATATCTCCTCCTTGTTGTCTTCTTTTTGCTGGTTTCTCAGTTCTGCTTTCCCCTCCATTCCTTCTGGTGGCTCCTTTCTTTCCTGATTGTCCTGGTCTATGCTCATTATCCCTTGTATAGTATTTTTCAGTTTTTGGTCTATGCCATCAAATAATTTCACCATCGCCTTATGTTGTTCCTGTATAAGGACCTTAATGCTTTGAAACATCAGCTCCGTTTTGTTTACAATTCTACTCACTTCCACCTTTTGTTGTGTCTTATTTTGTTTAATCGGTCCCACTTTTAGTCCAGGACTCATTCATTCAAAACTGAGCTTACACAAATCACTATGTTTAATATCTCATAAATAATCAGTCAATCCATTTAAATAAACCAGGGGGTTACCAAGCCTCCTCAAGTCACTTTTATATATTCAATCATATAACATAACATCGAGGAGTCTTTTATTTAAAGTTCTTATTTAATATTCAAATCTCCAGTGGTGTTAGAGTAGATCCATGTTATCCAGTAAACATTTTCAGTCCTTCAGATGGTTATTCCCAGGCTTGCATATTTTTTCTTTCATCAGCAGATGGCGGTCTCTGCTTCACAACGTGTTATTGACAAGTCTGATTTTAATTATTTTAAATTATAATTCCAATAAAAAAGCACTATTAATTTTTTAAGTTCCAGCATTTTAAAATGCCCTCTCAATACCACGTCTTCTTACTTTGAGAGTCCAATTTTCTATATATATATATTTTTAAAAAATTCCTCTTTCTTGAATTCTCCTCCTTCTGGTTTAGTAATTTTTCAAAGTGCTTGTTCACCACTTTAACAAATAGTTCTAGATATATATTCCCCCTAAATTTCCTTGGGGTCAGATTTTAATATTCTCTCACCCAATTCACACACCATTCACCATCTCTTCACTCCTGCAGTGTCTTAGGTATTCAGGCTGTCCCCAGCTTCATGGCAGCCATGTTGACTGCCGCTACTCCTTGTCTTCGGATGAGGGGGATTTTTCAAGTCAGGGAGGAGAGATATGGCTCTCCTTGACCTGCAAGGCACCCCCCTTTACTTCACCACCCCTACAGAGTGGCTATGGCTCCTTTCAGAGCCCTTCGATGGGGAGAGTTTGAAGCAGAGCTGCGGAGCTCACATTCATCATCTCCGATAGTGCTGGAAGTACAACTGGAAGTCCCCACTCCATAAGGGAGGGTATTGTGAGTTCTTCTGCTGGTAGTTCTGGCATTGGGTTAAATTCCTGGCCAGTGGCAACTCTGAATGGGGTGAATCCAATGCTGGAGTGCACTCCGTTATTTTAAGCAACTTCTGCGAAAGGCAAGAGGTTGGTCCAATTTTCTTGGTAGTTGATGAAGCACCTTAGATGCTGCTCTAGAACCCCATTCGTTCATTCTATCCCCCTCCCCGTTTGTTTGAGGACGATGACTGGAACTCAGGCCTTGATCAGTATCCAGAAGGCTTAGGAAAACTCTCCAGAACTTTGACACCCCAGTCAGTTATAATCCTCTGGGAGGCTCCATGCAATCGATACATGTGGTGCAGGAACATTTTCACTAGAGTTTTGTCAGTGGGGATTTTCTGGCAAGGTATGAAGTGTATCTGCTTGGAAAACAGGTCTATCACTACCCAAATGACAGTGTTTCCTGCACTGTCTGACAGCTCTACTATGAAATCCATAGAGATCTCTCTCCATGGTGCTGACAGTTCGGCTACTGTTTTCAGTAGCCCTGGGGTTTTCCCCTGCCTTGTCTTTGAGTCCTTGACAAACAGGACAACTGGCCACATAGCTTTCTATATCTTTCTTTAAGGAAGGCCACCAGAATTGCCTTTTTATCAAGTGCAGTGTTTTTACAAATCTGAAGTGGCCGTTTAGCTTTGAATCATGGCAGGTTTTCATGAGGTTGGGTCTCTGGCTAGCTGGGACATACAGTTTCCCTCCCATCCATGCCAAGCCATCTTTTAGCAAAAAAGTGTTCTTATGAGTCTGGAACCAATCATTTGTGAGGAATGTGTGTTTGAATGCTTGTGTAGTAGCATTGTCAGTTGCAGGTCCAGTTTTTCTTGTGCCCTGGTCACTACTTTAGTGGCTAGCTGGGAGCAAGAGCTTGACTATCTCTGACTTCGTGCTATTGTACTGGGGCATTCTGGATAGGACATTGGCTAGGAAGTTCAGGGAGGTATTTGAGAGTGAAGTTGAAGTGCTTGAAATACTGGGCCTAGCATACTTGCTTTTTGGGGATAGTTTCCATGGGGTCTTAAGGGTCCTCAGATTTTTGTGGTCAGTCCAGTCCTGGAAGGGGATTTTATTCTCCTCCAAGAAATACCTCCATGTAAGGAGAGTCCATTGAATGGCATATGCCTCTTTCTCCAAAACAGCCCATCTCTGATGTGCCAGGAAAAAGCCCAACTGCTGTAGGTAGCCATCGTAATTCACACCCAGGGGAGGGTGTTTTCCGTTCTAGCTGTGGGGCTCTTGCCAGCCCTGGGGTATTTGTAGGACCGGTGCTGTGTGTGGTGGGTTTGCTCGGGTGGCTGCTGGCCTCACTACCCTATCTGCTGGGTCCGTGGCCGCTGGACCTGGGGTGGTGGCTCTGGCTCCGTCAGTGGCTGCTGCTTCTTTGCCGCCGCCTTCTCAGCGGTCCAATTCCCCCCGTGTTCTCACTTTCTAAAAAGCCTCCATCATAAACCACATGACTTGTTTTTTAAGTTGCTCGTCCTTGACCAGTTCCTCAACCAAGTCCTCCTGATCCCACACGGTGTCCAGCTCTCATTTCCAGCCTAGTTTCCGGCCGCCTCAGGTGAGGATGACACCTTTAGTTCTTCCATCCCAGTTGTCTTTCTTCCCCACTCCAATTGACCATCTTGGTTTCATGGGATCCTCCAGAGTGGCCTCATCTTTGATAGGGTGGTGGGTGGTGATAGAAGTTTCACCCCAGCACTTTCCTTCTCCATGCTCGCTGCTTTGATCAGACATGGCTTGCATGGTCCCCTCGTAGAGCGAGTGCTTCTCTGGATTGACCACTTTTGCAGATTTATGTCAGGCCTTACTTCTCTCTGCTCAAGAAAGTAGAACTCTTGAAACAATTGGCATTTCAAAAGGAAACTTTTATTGAAAGGAAAGTGATAGCAAGACAAAGAAAGCAGGATCTGAGGATTCCTGCACAATTCCATTAGATTAAAACAGTTTAGAGACCCCTTCCCTCAATCCAGTATTGAATAAGCCAATCTGCAGGTGCAGAGATGTTTTGTGAATCACAGGCTGAGAAGGTGATAAGAAAGTGCTTCAGGCTCCAGAGCTGAGATAAAACAGATGGCTCTCCTCCCTTTCGTTCCCAGGAAGGTAGATCAAAGCACAGGATAGACAGGCACCAGGAAGAAGAGTATAAACTGAGGAATGCCTCCAATGCCTTCTTACCAGAATGGCAGCATCCCAATAGGAATCTATGGGACCTGACACTATCCATCCATCCATCCATCCAGTATCTATCTATAGGCAGTAAAAAAAAATATTTAATTTACTTCATTGGTAGTCACTGATGCAGAAACTTTCAGCTCATTTAGAACAAGAATTCTTTTGGCTTTCAGGAATCTATTTCTAATCAATTGCAATATTTTGCTCTTAATAGAACATTTTAAATTATACAGAGAAAAGGCTTGCATATTTATCTCATCTGAACAAAACCATGAGTTGCAATCAGCAGGTAAAGTAGACACAACATTGTTTACTATATTTCTGAACATTTTGAAAACAGTACATTTTCAAAATTTTGTCTCCAGCTTAGTGAAAGTCACTCAGAAGCTGTGTTGCCTCTGTGTGCCACATGTCCGTGTGTGCACATGCATGCTGTTTGTCAAATCTCCATATATGATAAAAAGTCAAGTTTGCACAAAATTAAATTGTCCCACAATAAGAATAAATTTAGGTACTATAAAATTCTATGCTTGCGAGAAGTCCTGCACAAGCTTGTTGCCTGGATTAACTGCAGGAGTGTCAGCCCTTTGAAGGAGATCAGACAAGAAAATCAATTTTATGAATACTAATATTACCTTTATCATACGGCTGCTGATTCAGTATCTATCAAATCTGAATGTTCCTGTCCTCTCCCTACCTTTACCCTAAAGAGAACTAGTGAAAGTCAGGTCTGAAACATTGTCTCAAATTACATGTCTACTGTGGACTCAGATTTATCTCATCTGACACTTGTTTTGGCTGTGGCTCTTCCTCCCATTTTTCAAGTTTGTTCTCACAGTCCATTGCAAACAGTGAAGGTTTTTTGCTGTTTCTACAAGGAATATAGAGCAGAAGGTCTTGTCTTTTACCTGGGATAGCAAGCAGGCCGTTCTTTCCCATGCAGTTGTTGTTTGGCAGTTGTAGCCAAACTGTTCTGGATCAGGCCCAACTGGAGTCATGCCAGGCACAATCCCAAGTCTCCTGTGCACAAAGAAGTGCTCCCTCCAAAAAAATTTTCCACATACAGCATGCCAGAAATTAGAGGGAACATTACTAAGAAATTATGCACTTATGTGCATAGATAGTAATACTTTTTAGGAAGGTATGCTGTGCTTAACATGCTTAATTATAGCTTATTTTTCAGTGAGAATTCTGAGACTGGCTTAAAACTATACAGCGTTATTCTTCAATATGTAAATCTAGAGTAATGCCAGACCCCAAATAAAATTTCC
Organism: Arizona elegans; assembly: GCA_022577455.1. NCBI lineage: Eukaryota > Metazoa > Chordata > Lepidosauria > Squamata > Colubridae > Arizona > Arizona elegans. The sequence continues at coordinate 27,557,987 of JAKOOJ010000007.1, read as the reverse complement.
AGATTATAGCAAACATACAAAAATTTCTCTCCCCCCCCCTCATTCCTTATGAAAAGTTCTTATTATCTAATAACTCATGGCATGATTTTCTATCATTTTCATCCTTACTAAAGATTCAGAAATAAAAGCAAATGGTTGTCTTTTGTTCCCTTACCCTCCATTTTATTTATTTTGATTCCCCCCCAATAGTTTAATACAGCTAATCCTCAAGTTACAAATGTAATAGAGCCTGCCAATTACATTCAGCAACAAACAGGAGGCTGCTCGTTGCCAGCCTGACTGGGCCCAAACTAAGCCTGCAGGCCCTCATGGCAGAGAAGCCGGTCCTTTATTCAGATGGGGAAAGCTGTTTTCCTTACATCTCATGTTCTTACAGCTTCATGGCTTCTGAATAAAAGACTTTGGCTTCTCTGCCACATGGGTCAGCCTCTTCTGCAGCTCTTCAAAACATAAGTACAATAAAGCCATGGAAAATGGGGTGAGGAGGAGTAAGTGGAATCAGGGATGCTAGCAAAGCAGGCACAGACTGTGGAATGGGCTGAACAGAGCCTTGGAAGGCCGGATCCAGCCACGGAGGCTCCATTTCCCCCTGTAATGGGACGGGAGAGGCCTCTGGAGGCCCGAATGAGGCTTCTGAGGGGCAGTTCCACTTCGGACTGCAACTTGCCATGCTAGGCCTCTGGAGGCCTGAATGGGACTTCCGAGGGGTGGATTAGCCCCTTGGAAGCTCCATTTCAGCTGGAAATGTTCAGGAAGTGTTATGTATTGATACATTTCAGCGGGAGTTTCAAACCTGCCTTAGTTGCTGATTGGCTGACAGCCTCTCCGGGATTGTATATAAGGAGGGCTGCAGCCTCAGAGTTTTGCTGAAGTCTCACTGTATATTAAAGAGCTGTTGTCGCTTGCTTGTGCCTCTCTTTATTCCCGAACTTCAACATTGGCGACGAAGGTGGGATTGAGGCCACGACCTTCAGCTAGGCGACGAGGCGAACTACAGGAGGCATACCGAATATGTCTGCCTATGTTCCGCCTAAGCCTTTTGATCCGGCCCGCGAAAAATGGGTCTCGTACCTAACGAGGTTTGAGTGCTCGCTAGAAGCCAGTGGCATGCAAGGACTCTCCGCAAATCGGAAGAGAGCCCTCTTTCTAAGCCACTGCGGACCAGACGTGTTCGAGATGGCGGAGTCACTTTGTGAGCCAACGCCGGTCCAGACCGTTTCCTGGGACACCCTGATGGCAACTCTTCGGGCTCACTACGCTCCCGTGCCCTCCAAGTTCGTGCAACAATATCAATTAAGACAACGCATGCAACGAGAAGGGGAACCGGTCAGCGCTTACATGGCGAGCCTGCGTGAAGCCGCAACACATTGCGACTATAGGGACTTGGACGAAATGCTGCTTGAGCAGCTAATCTGTGGCGTTCGAGACATAAGACTACAAAGGCGACTACTCGCTAAGCCTGATCTAACACTTGCCGGAGCCCTAGATGAGGCCAGGGCTCATAAAGCCTCCACAAAAGCCGCAGAAACGCTGCAGCGCCCGCTGACCAGCAAGGACAATTCCAAGTCTACATCAGTCCACAGGGAAGACGCCGGTTCCAGCTCAGAGTCTGAGTCTGATGAGGACGTCTTCCGCACAGAACACCAAAGAAAACACGCAGGCAGCCCCCGGCATAACTGCCCCAGCTGTGGCGGAAATCATGATAGACTGTCCTGCAAATACAGAGAGGCTATTTGCAGGTGTTGCGAGAAAAAAGGGCACTTGGCACGAGTCTGTAGAGCCATACTGCCCAGAAAACACCAACCACATGAGTGCCGCAGCCAACCAGAACCAACGCACCAGAAGCATCCAATGAGAGAGGGCGGTGCTAGAAAACGGCGCGAATTTGAACCAAGAGATGGCTGCAGCATACACGTTGACCAGGCCAGCACGGCAATCGAAGACAAAGTCAGCACGATGGTCAAAATCAATGGCAAACCATGCACGATGGAGATCGACACCGGATCAGCTCTCTCCATAATGTCGTGGGCGACCCTGAAGACCATCCTGCTGTCATTCCGGAAGGACCAGCTATCCAAACAGAGACTACGCATCCTAGACTACCAGGGGAACTGGGTCCCCGTCGAAGGAGTAGGCATATTCTGAATCACCTACGGAGACTTCGAAAAAGACCTGCCGCTAACAGCCGTCACCAAGCAGCTGCCCAGCCTTCTGGGCATGGGATGATTCCGAGCCCTTGGCATGGGTTTCACTGGCGTCCACCGAATGTTTGAGCCGTCACTGAAGGACAGCCTCCTGATCGAGTTCCAGGACGTCTTCGGGGACACGTTGGGCAAGTATGTGGACCCCTATCTCCCTAAATTTAGACCCCAACGTAGCCCAAATAAGACTCAAAGCTAGACGGGTGCCTTTCGCATTGAAACCAAAGATCGATGCAGAACTGGACAAATTAATTAAACAAGGGGTGTTGGTCCCCGTTGACCATGTGAAATGGGAAACCCCCATAGTGACCCCAGTTAAATCTGATGGCTCAATCAGAATTTGCACCGACTACAAGTGCACGATCAACAAGGCTTTGCAGCCGAGTGCCTATCCAGTGCCGATTGTGCATTATCTACTACACTCCCTGGGGCCAGGAAAATTTTTTGCCAAATTAGACCTAGCACAGGCCTATCAACAATTACCCGTTGACAACACCACAGCAGAGGCGCAAACGATCGTGACTCACAGGGGTGCATTCAAATGCACCAGGCTCCAGTTTGGGGTGAGCGTTGCACCCAGCCTATTCCAGAGCACCATGGAGTGCCTTTTGCAAGGGCTTCCGGGGGTGGTGCCCTATTTTGACATCGTTTTAATCAGCGCCCAAGATGAACGTCAACTAGGGGACAGAGTGAGGAACGTCCTAACCAGATTTAGGGAAGCAGGACTCAAACTTAAAAAGAACAAGTGCATGATCGCTGTTCCCTCTGTTGAATTTTTGGGGTACAAGGTTGATGGCACAGGCATTCACCCCACCGAAAGTAAAGTTAGGGCCATCAAGAACGCACCTGCCCCCAAATCCAAATCGGAGCTCCAAGCCTTCCTTGGACTCCTCAACTTTTACTCAATGTTTTTAAAAGACAAGGCTACCGTCGCAGATCCCCTGCACAAACTGTTAGGGAAGAATGTTCTGTGGTTTTGGGGCAAGGCAGAGGCAGCCGCATTTGAGGCTGTAAAGAAACTTTTGTCTGAGGACAGCTTCCTCATTCAATACAACTCGGCGCTACCGCTTGTATTGGTTTGTGACGCCTCCCCCTTCGGAGTTGGTGCCATCCTAGGCCATAGACTGCCAAATGGCCTAGAGGCGCCCATTGCATTTTACTCTCACACTCTGTCCAGCGCAGAGCGTAACTATAGTCAGTTGGACAGAGAGGCTCTGGCTGCAATTGCGGGGGTTAAGAAGTTTCATGAATATCTCTATGGCCGTCAATTCGAACTTGTGACAGACCACCGGCCCTTGCTGGGACTTTTGGCTGGTGACAAGCCCACCCCCGTTGCCCTGTCCCCACGCTTAACCAGGTGGGCCATCTTCCTGTCGGCCTATTCGTACCAGCTTGTCCATTGACCCGGACGGACCTTGGGTCACGCGGACGCCCTCAGCCGCTGTCCCCTCCCTGAACTGCTTATCAACCCCACGCCGGAAGCCCCCATCCTTTTGATCGACGCTATGACTTTGGGACCTATCTCCTCTTGCGAGGTGGCTAAAGCCTCTGCTAGGGACCCTGTGATTCGCACTGTGATGGGGTGGGTCCTTAAGGGGTGGCCTGTTAAGGTGGACGGTGGGGAATACCAGGGTTATCTTAACAAACGTAACGAATTGTTTATGCAAGGGGGTTGCTTGTTGTGGGGTGATAGGGTGGTGGTACCAACAAAACTGAGAATGAGGGTCTTGGAGTTACTGCACGAGGGGCACCCAGGAATAGTTCAGATGAAAAGCTTAGCCTGCAGTTATGTTTGGTGGCCCAACTTGGACCAAGTCATCTCCGAGTGGGTGGGGAAGTGCAGGCCCTGCCAGGAATCTCGCCCCGATCCCCCGATAGCGCCTATCCGAGAGTGGGAGAAACCAAAGGGGCCACGGGGGAGGATCCATATTGATTTTGACGGGCCATTCCACGGGCAAACATTTTTAATCATAGTCGATGCCTTTTCAAAATGGCTCGAAATCATACTCATGTCTTCAACCACAGCCGAAGCAGTCATTAAGGCTCTTCAGAAATTATTTGCCACCCACGGGCTACCGGATACCCTTGTATCTGATAACGGGCCTCAATTTACAGTGACTCTGTTTGAGAGCTACCTGGCCGGACTGGGCATCCGCCATGCCCTGTCAGCCCCTTTCCATCCAGTTTCTAATGGCCTTGTTGAACGCTTCGTAAGAACGGCCAAAGAGGCATTGTCCAGGCTAGACGACGGGGACTGGCAGGCCAGGATAGACCAATTTTTAGCAGTCCAGCATGCCACACCATGCACGGCCACAGGGAGAAGCCCAGCTGAACTCCTCATGGGCAGGAAGCTTCGGTGCGTGTTAGACAGGCTTCACCCTAACTACTCACATGAGAACTTCAAGGGAGAGGCCACCGGATTAAGGCAGTTCCAGGTTGGGTCCCTGGTGTTCGCTCACAATTATGCTAGCGGACCTCTATGGGTTGCAGGAACCATAGTGGGCATAACGGGCCCAAAATCTTACACGGTAGATGTAGGGGTAGACAGAATCTGGAAACGCCACATAGACCAACTAAGGAAGAGAATAGTCAGTGAGGCAAACATCAACTTAGAAATCTCCGAACCTAACTACAACAACTTTCCCAAAACAGCTAACTCAAGCCCGAGTTCAAGGGAATACTTAGCTGACAAGCCCTGGTTCCAGCGCTGCCCCAGCGAGTCGCCACTCCCAGCTGGGGATAACCACACCCCGGACAAAATCCAGGAGGTTCCATTGGCGGAGCCGGGAGAGACAGAGAGTCCCTCCGACCAGCTCGACACCCCACCAAACACTGAACTGCGCAGGTCGACCAGAACGAGAACTCGCCCAGGTCACCTGCGAGATTTTGTGTGTACTTATGTAAATATTTGAATGTTAGTGCCTTCTGGGAAGGGAGGGGTGTTATGTATTGATACATTTCAGCGTGAGTTTCAAACCTGCCTTAGTTGCTGATTGGCTGACAGCCTCTCCGGGATTGTATATAAGGAGGGCTGCAGCCTCAGAGTTTTGCTGAAGTCTCACTGTATATTAAAGAGCTGTTGTCACTTGCTTGCTTGTGCCTCTCGTTATTCCCGAACTTCAACAGGAAGAATGTTGCAGAGCCTCTGTGGTTGTTCGTAAGTTAACAACTGCCATGGTGCTGCAAGATTCATAGTTTCTGGCCTTGTTCGGAAACACTAGGGGGCACTGATCACATAACTTCAAACTATTACTAAGGGAATGCTCGTAACCCGGGGATTATCTGTAGTCATTGTGCAAGTTGACTTTCAGCTGTAGAACTTAGTTTCTTTAGACTCCTTTCCCCTAGCCTTGCTACAATTTACACTTGTATCATATTGATACAATAACTGAATGAATTGTACTTGTTGATTTACAGATTAGGTGATTTTATAATTGGATGAATTAGAAATTTTTTGCTGTTAGAGAGAGAATAGTGGATGATAATTTGGAGGAATATTGAGGAGATTTTGAGAAATCAGAAGAGAGTTTTAAAAAAGACGACAAGCATCTCATTGGCGATATTTAAGGCAGGAAAGAAAACACCATCCAACCCTGCAATAACAATGTCCTCTCCAGCATTGCAAAAATCTGCTGAAGGGCTAACAAAAACAGAAAAATCAACAATGTTACCAACTATGCAAGCAATGCAAGTGACCCTATCAATGATACAAGAAACCATGCTCCTACTGCAGGAAAAAAATAACAAACAATAATGTAGAATTGAAATCAGACATCCATTCTATTGACCAGAAAATGAGTGAGATCCAAGAGTCCATCTATAAAAATGAGCAGAAGATAATGAAGGTTGAGACTAGGGTGGAGCAGAATGAAAGAAATCTTGATTCTATGGACCAGAAGTTATCGGCACAAAATAGAGAGCTGGAGGACTCCATAATCCAGCTCGAGATGGACCGGGCTGCCTTTTTTCTGTGTTTTCAAAACGTAGTGGAAGACAAAGATGAGGATTTGGGACAGGTCATGGTAAATTTGGAATACTGCAACAGGACAAGGATGATATTATAAAAGAGTTGGACGAAGTCTATAGGGTCCAAACTAATTATGCTAGGAGGAATAAGCTCCCTAGAGAAGTCCATGTTAGATTTGCCCGAAAGAAGGTGAAAGATCTACTATATAACTTAGTAAGAGACGACCCTGTAACTTATAAAGGTAAAGAGATGATAGTACTGAAACAAGTCCCGAAGAGAGTTCGAGAACTGAGAAGAGACTACAGGTTTCTGGCTATACAGTTAAATAAGAGGAATCTCCCCTTCAGATGGATCCTACCAGAGGGGATGCTGATCACCTGGCAAGGGAAAAGAATTAAAATAGACAGCCTAGTCTCCACGCAAGAACTTTTGGACCAGCTGAGGGGTGCTGAGGAAGACCATAGCAGTAAAGATGAATTAGATGTAGCCTCTCAGGAGTCAGTTAGCGTGCAACAAAGGAAATCCAAAGAAGGAACACCAGAGGAACATACATTTGTTATGTTATCTGGATGACATTTTGGTCCTGTCCTCATCCCCTCAGCAGGCGAGTCTAGATATCCAGATCACGGTTCAAATCCTCCAAGACCACGGGTTCACCGTGAATTGGGAGAAGAGTCACATGAATTCCTCCATCAACCTGGTCCATCTGGGAGCAAGGATCGACACTCAGACCAACATTGTTTTCCCCTCCCAGGAACGTCGCTCCAGCATCCGCTCCACCATCAGGCAAGTCAAAACCCTCAAAAGGGTACCATTAATGCTTCTTTCGCAATTGTTAGACAAAATCCTGCCTAGATTGTACCTTGGGCGAGGTTGCACTCCCAACCTCTTCAATGGTTTCTAATACCAAGTCAACAGGCGGGCCTCAGCAACTCCCCCAAATGGATCAGAGTTCCCTTCAAGATAATCAGATCCTTGGCATGGTGGATGTCGGCAACCATAGAGCAGGGGTGTTCCTTCAAAGAGCACCCCCGCTTAACCCTGACCACAGACACCAGCCTTTTCGGATGGGGCAGTCATCTACAATCTTGAGTGACCCAGGGTCAATGGTCTCCAAATGACCTCCTCAAAGACATCAACTGGCTGGAACTGAGAGCCGCTCATCTGGCGCTCCACCATTTCCAAGATCAACTGTCAGGGCATCACTTGCTGTTACTGATGGACAATGTTACATTCAAAGCACCATCAGGGGGGCACCTGCTCCAGGGCGCTGCTGCACGAGTCTGCTGCAATAGGTCTGTGGACAGAGAAACACTTGTTCTCCCTGCGGGCAGAATACATCTTCGGGATCTCCAACATCCAAGCGGATTGATTGAGCAAAACGACCATTGATCAGGCAGAATGGAAACTTCATCCAGATCTGTTCCTCCAGTTTTCAACCAAATTCGGCCCACCCCTAGTAGATCTTTTTGCCAGCCCAGCCAATGCACAACTTCCACGGTTCTACACCAGATTCCGATCCCCAGGAGCCAAAGGGATGGATGCCCTCTATTGCCTGGGGCATATTGTATGCATTTCCCCCAATACCTTTAATACTGAGGGTTATCAGAAAGATCCTGCAGGAAGGCGCAGAGGTTCTCCTCATAGCTCCTCACTGGTCCAGACGGACCTGGTTTGCGGATCTATTGACCCTATCAATATCACCTCCCTAGAGGATCCCTCCAGACAGGATCTCCCTCAGCTGGGGGCCGTACAACACCCAGAACCTCAATGGTTTCAGCTGGCTGTCTGGCACTTGAAAGGGAGATCCTGAAAAAGGACCGATTCTCTAGGAAGATAATCTCTACTATCCTTGCTTCCCGATGTCCGTCAACAACCCACTTATACAACGCCACATGGAATTCCTTTTGCTGCTGGTGCACTAGAAAGGTGCTAGACCCAACATCGGCCTCTGTACCCCAGATATTGGACTTACTGCAGGAAGGGTTAGACGCAGGATTAGCAGTTAATACCCTCTGGAGACAAGTGTTGTGGTCCGCCAGCAGCCTGTGGAGCTGGCAGCGGAGTCGGACAGCAATGAGGCTGAGGAAGAACATGGGCCAGTCCTGGAGGCTGGGGAAGGCCCAGGTGAGGGCTCTGCATCAGAGGCAGAGATGGGGCAGGGCCATCGGGGAGTGAGGTGTGGACTCCAGAGCTCCAGAGACTGATAGGAGTGAGGCAGAGGAACAGGAGGAGCCTCTCAGAACTGGCGGCTCTCTCAGTATGGAAAGATTTGTGTATCATATATCCTGAGAGTCATCCTCCGCCTGGACCCGACATTCATGCCAAAAATCAATTCCTGGTTTCAACGGCCCTGGAAGATCCTTTTACCAGATTTTTGCCCAATTCCCAAACATCCCAGGGAACGCCAGTGGCACACCTTAGATATGTGCAGAGCCCTGCGCACATACATTGCTAGGACAGCACCATTCAGGAAGATAGAGGCATTATTCATCTCCTTTCAGCCCAGCTCTCTGAGCACATCCATCCACTATTAGTCACTGGCTCAAGGCCTGTATTTCTCTAGTTTATGATCATCAGGCTCGACCTATTCCGGGCTGCATTACAACCCGTTCTACAAGAGATGCAGCCACAATGGCAGTTTGGGCCACTCAAGCCTCTATACGAGAGATCTGCAGGGCAGCCACTTGGGTATCACCCTCTCCCTTCATCATAAACTACAAACTCGACATGTTAGCCTCAGCAGAGGTGGCCTTTGGGAGATGGGTCTTGCAGCAGGTTCTTCCAGTTGACAGGACCCTGGAGGTTTCTACTCCCCATCCTAGGGATACTTATCTTGGGCATATTCCATTGCTTGGACTCTCTAAGCAGTGCACAGGTGAAGGAACATTGTACTCACCTGAATATTTGTTCTATGTGTGCTGCATGAGAGTCCAACCCCTCCCTAAACTTCCAAAGGGGGCCCAGGATCTGAGAGAGTCTGTTTTTTCTCATTACAGGTTACGTCTTCTCCAGATCCAGAACATCACTAACAAACTGGAGCTAAACAGGAAGGAGGAGGCGTGACTAAACAAATTACAACCCAGTCTCTGGCCAATCAGCCAAGGTTATCACCCATTGCTTGGACTCTCATGCAGCACACATACAACAAACATTCAGGTGAGTACAACTTTCCTTCTATTATGTGACTGAGAGGATATTAGAGTTCTAATTGGGAGGACCTGTGCACCCCCTGACTCACACATGTAACTGTGATTAATAACTGTCAGTTTATTAATATTCCACAGCAATTCCCTTCACCAAAAAACCAAAACTGTCCCAATCAAGTCCAGCCACAAGCAGATCAAAGTTAATTCACAGATCAAAGACCCAATAGTCCACAACGCACTTGAAAGTTGCTCAAACAAAATAACTCCACCAGAGAAATCCACCAGGCAAAACTTAAACCCACACACAAGAGACCTCACAGGGCAAGAAAAGTTCAGAGTCTCTAAGGCACAATTCCAAACATGGTGTCAGTCCAGAGTGAAGCAGGAATCACAATGATCAAACAAACAGCTAGAAAACAAACATATTTTCCCAGCAACACCTCTATCTAGCTGCTGTGATAAATAGCCAGCTTCTGATGCAGCCCATCAATGTGAGCAGGGCCCTCTCCTCTAGAGTAGTCTGACTGACCTTCTCTGCTCCTGCTTTTTCTCTGCCCTACATGTTCTCAGATGAGGTGCAGAAGGCAGTTCCTTCTCTTCGCTTGGCCGTCTGAATTCCAAACTTTCCACATGATCTGTGGGTCATGTGCCTGGAGCCATTCCAGTCCCAAAACAATCAGAAAATGCAGAACGGCTGCCACATAGAACTCCAACTGCTCCATGTGGTTTCCCATACGCATCTGAAGAGGCGCAGTGGTCGTGGCTGGACCGGGCCTGACAGAAGTATCTGGCAGTTGATAGTTTTCACCAAAATAGGCGGGTCTACCTCATACTGCAGCACATTCCACTTAGTGGCAAAAGCTGAATCCATGAAGTTTGCGGTCACCCCCGAGTCCACCATGGCTTGCCTGGGAATTTCCTTACTTCTGGGAAAAGTCAATGTCATGGCTACCACCAAATGCTGGGTCAGTGTAACCCGTGGTGTTAACACCTGGCCTGCCCTAGAAACCACCTGACCAGGCGATCCATTTAATGCCGATGATGTCCCACCATCGCCGGAGTTTTCTTTGCATGACACTTTCTCTTTTTTTTGCTTTAATTTATATGCCCCCCCTTCTCTGGAGACTCAGGGCAGCTTACAATGCGTTAAGCAATAGCCTTCATACTTTTGTATATTTATACAAAGTCAGCTTATTGCCCCCACAATCTGGGTCCTCATTTTACCTACCTTTGAAAGGATGGAAGGCTGAGTCAACCTTGAGCCTGGTGGGATTTGAACTTGCAGTTCACCACACTTAGTGGCTAGGTGACTGGGGCCTCCGCAGTACAGGCACAAGCCTTCCCTGCACCTCTGATCCTTTTTTGCCTGCGTGAGGTGCATCCGCCCCCACATTTGCATGGGTTTCTCGGGGGGTTGAGGCTCCTCACGAAACCTCCCAGATATTGGAGCAGCAGCCTCGTTGCCACACCGTTCGCTGCTGGAGCCAACCATCTATGCACAAGCACAGGTGCATTAGGGCTTGCGGGGTACTAGGACAGTCTGTCCAGGTTAACTTGTCCAGAATCTCAGAGAACAGGTCCTCCTAGAATTGGTCCATTAGGGTCTCCTCATTCAATCTCAAATCCTGATAGATTAGCCAGGAGTCAGAAATGTATTTGATTACTGGGTGACACCCCCAGCTTGAATTTCCTCAACTGCTGGTTTGCTGGGGTTTTCAAACATGACCTTCATTTTGAGGCAAAACCCTGTGTAGTCATCCAACAACTAATTGGATGCAGTAATTACTGCAATTACTGTAAGTTCGAATCTCACCAGGCTCAAGGTTGACTCAGCCTTCCATCCTTTCTAAGGTAGGTAAATTGAGGACCCAGTTTGTGGGGGCAATAAGCTGACTTTGTATAAATATACAAAAGTATGAAGGCTATTGCTTAACGCATTGTAAGCCGCCCTGAGACTCCGGAGAAAGGCGGCATATAAATCAAATTAAAAAAAAAATACCTGGGCTGTGTGAGAGTTGGGTCACCTATCAAGCTGCTGGACGTATCGATAGACTGATGATAAATCTCACCTTCTTCTGTTCAGTTTGAAAATCATCCTGCCTCAGGCTTATGAACAGATGACATTGTCCAAAAAAAGCTGGGAATTGGGCAGAAATTCCTATCAAATTTATCTGGGATAGCAACCAGGTACCTGCGGTAAGATCTTGAAGGTCCGGTTGCCTGCAATTGCACCAACTGGTTGAAAAGGAGAGTTACTTGCTAGGCCAACTGGCCTAGTAATTGCTCCATAATGCCCAACAACAGGGCTTTTCTCCTGGGGAAAATGGGGCTGGGAACAAACAGTGCTACCTCTCTTACTACACATACATGTAACTGTGGTTTAGTGAGTTTATTAATATTCCCCAGCAATTCCCTTCACCAAAACCCCCAAAACTGCCCCAATCAAGTCCAGCCACAAGCAGATCATGGGACAAGAAAAGTTCAGTCTCCAAGGCGCAATTCCAAACATGGTGTCAGTCCAGAATGAAGCAGGAATCACAATGATCAAACAATCAGCTAGAAAACAAACATATTTTCCTAGCAACACCTCTATCTAGCTGCTGTGATAAATAGCCAGCTTCTGGTGCAGCCCATCAACATGGGCAGGGCCCTCTCCTCTAGAGTAGTTTGGCTGACCTTCTCTGCTCCTGCTTTTTCTCTGCCCTACATGTTCTCAGATGAGGTGCAGAAGGCAGTTCCTTCTCTTCGCTTGGCCGTCTGAATTCCAAACTTTCCCCTGCTGAAACCTCCTCCAAATCTCTTCTGAATGGCTGTTCAAAGCCAGCTCCTGATGTGCCATCAATGGGTTCATCCTCCCCTGAGCTGACATCTGAGGAGGTGTCTGGGAGTTGTCCAAGGGACACATCATGCTATCCCCCCCTGGCATGGCCCATCCTCTCACACTCTCCCAGACCAGGTTTCTGTGGAAAGCAGTAGTGGAATCAACAGATCAGCTATGGGGTATACACAGAATTGGCATTTTCCAGCCAGAAGTAGATCATGCGGCAAGAAAAGTTCAGAGTCTCCAAGGCACAATTCCAAACATGGTGTCTGAAGTGGTTCGGGAATGATGAGAGGCACAAGCAAGCAAGTGACAACAGCTCTTTAATATACAGTGAGACTTCAGCAAAAACTCAGAGGCTGCAGTCCTCCTTATATACAATCCTGGAGAGACTGTCAGCCAATCAGAAACGTAGGCAGGTTTGAAACTCCCGCTTAAAAGTATCAATACATAACACCCCTCCCTTCCCAGAAGGCACTAACACTCAAAAATTAACATATGTACAAACAAAGTCTCGCAGGTGCTTAGGCTGAGTTCTCGCCCTAGTTGACCTGCGCAGTTCAGTGTTTGGTGAGGCGTCGAGCTGGTCGGAGGGACTCTTTGTCTCTCCCGGCTCCGCCAATGGAACCTCCTGGATTTTGTCCGGGGCGTGGTTATCCCCGGCTGGGAGTGGCGACTCGCTGGGGCGGCGCTGGAACCAGGGCTTGTCAGCTAAGTATTCTCGCGGCCCCGGGCTTGAGTTAGCTGTTTTGGAGAAGTGGTCATAGTTAGGCTCGGACATGTCTGCGTTGATGTTTGCCTCGCCAACCACCCGTTTCCTTAGTTGGTCTATGTGGCGCTTCCAGAGTCTATCTACCCCCACGTCCACCATGTATGATTTTGGGCCTGTTATCCCCACTATGGTTCCTGCAACCCACAGAGGACCGCTGGCATAATTGCGAGCGAACACCGGGGACCCAACCTGAAACTGCCTTAAGCCACAGGTCTCTCCCTTAAAGTTTTCGTGCAAATAGTTAGGGTGAAGCCTGTCCAACACGCACCGGAGCTTTCTCCCCATGAGGAGCTCTGCTGGGCTTCTCCCGGTTGCCGTGCATGGTGATGCATGCTGAACCGCAAGGAATTGATCTATCCTGGCCTGCCAGTCCCCATTGTCTAATCTGGACAGTGCTTCCTTGGCTGTCCTGACAAATCGTTCAGCCAATCCGTTGGAAGCCGGGTGAAATGGGGCTGATAGGGCATGGCGGATTCCCAGGCTGGCCAAGTAGCCTTCGAAAAGGGTTGCTGTAAATTGGGGCCCATTGTCCGACACCAAGGTATCCGGCAGGCCGTGGGTGGCAAACAACTTTCTTAGGGCCTTGATAACCGCTTCGGCCGTTGTGGATGGCATTAATACAATTTCGAGCCATTTTGAAAAGGCATCCACTACTATTAAAAACGTTTGGCCATGGAACGGGCCGGCAAAATCAATGTGGATCCTCCCCCATGGGCCTTTTGGTTTCTCCCACTCTCGGATGGGCGCTACTGGGGGATCGGGGCGAGACTCCTGGCAGGGTCTGCACTTCCCCACCCACTCGGAAATGACCTGGTCCATGTTGGGCCACCAGACATAGCTGCGGGCTAAGCACTTCATCCTAACGATGCCGGGATGCCCTTCGTGCAATAACTCTAAAACTCTATCTCGTAGTTTTGCTGGAATTACCACTCTGTCACCCCACAGTAAGCACCCCCCTTGCGTAAACAGTTCATTTCGTTTGTTGGCAAAACCTTGGTACTCCTCCCCGACCACCTTGTCCGGCCACCCTTTCAAAACCCAACCCATAACAGTCCGGATAACAGGGTCTCTATTTGATGCCTTCGCCACCTCGCCGGAGGAGATGGGCCCCAAGGTTAACGTGTCCAACAACAGGACGGAGGTTTCCGGTGTTGGGTTGTCCAGCAGGTCGGGAAGGGGGCAACGGCTAAGGGCATCCGCATGACCCAGGGTCCGCCCAGGCCGATGGACGAGCTGGTACGAGTAGGCCGATAAGAAAATCGCCCATCTTGTTAAACGGGGGGAGAGGGCAGCGGGGGTTGGCCTGTCGCCTGCTAGCAGTCCTAGCAACGGTCTATGGTCAGTCACAAGTTCGAATTTTCGGCCATAGAGGTATTCGTGGAACTTCTTAACCCCCGCAATCGCAGCCAGAGCCTCTCTGTCCAATTGGCTATAGTTTCGTTCTGTGCTGGACAGAGTTCGGGAGTAGAAGGCAATGGGTGCCTCTAGGCCATTCGGCAGTCTATGGCCTAGGACGGCACCAACTCCTACGGGGGAGGCGTCGCAAACTAAGACGAGCGGCAGCTCTGCATTGTATTGGATCAGGAAACTGTCCTCAGATAGGAGTTTTTTTACTGCCTCAAAAGCGGCCGCTTGCGGTTTCCCCCAGACCCATGGTACATTCTTCCCTAAGAGTTTGTGAAGGGGATCAGCGACCGTGGCCTTATCTCTTAGGAACATTGAGTAGAAATTGAGCAGTCCAAGGAAGGCTTGGAGCTCAGCTTTGGATTTGGGGGCTGGTGCGCTTTTGATGGCCCTCACCTTGCTTTCGGTAGGGTGGATGCCTGTGCCGTCCACCCTGTACCCCAGAAATTCTACCGAGGGGACCGCTATCCTGCACTTGTTCTTTTTAAGTCTTAGTCCCGCTTCTCTGAATCTGGACAGGACGTTCCGTACCCTGTCCCCTAGCTGGTGTTCGTCTTGGGCGCTGACTAAGACGTCATCGAAATAGGGGACTACTCCCGGAAGTCCTTGCAACAGGCGCTCCATGGTGCTTTGAAATAAGCCGGGTGCGACGCTCACCCCAAATTGGAGCCTGGTGCATTTAAATGCACCCCTATGAGTCACGATCGTTTGCGCCTCTGCCGTGGCGTCGTCGACCGGTAACTGTTGATAGGCTTGGGCCAGGTCTAATTTGGCAAAAATTTTTCCGGGGCCCAGGGAGTGTAGTAGATGGTGCACGATCGGCACCGGATAGGCGCTTGGCTGCAAAGCCTTGTTGATCGTGCACTTGTAGTCGGCGCAAATTCTGATTGAGCCGTCGGACTTAACTGGGGTGACTATGGGGGTCTCCCACTTGGCATGGTCAACGGGAACCAACACCCCTTGCTTAATCAGTTTGTCCAGTTCTGCATCGATCTTTGGTTTCAATGCGAACGGCACTCGTCTGGCCTTTAGTCTTACTTGGGCTACGTTGGGGTCTAAGTTTAGTGAAATAGGGGTCCCCACATACTTGCCCAACGTGTCCCCGAAAACGTCCTGGAACTCGGACAGGAGGCTGTCTTTCAGGGTTGACTTGGACATCAGGTGGACGCCGGTGAAGCCCATGCCAAGGGCTCGGAACCACCCCATGCCCAGGAGGCTCGGCAGCTGCTTCGTGACGATGGTCAGCGGCAGGTCTCTTTCGTAGTCTCCGTAGGTGACCCGGAACGTGCCCACGCCTTCGAGGGGGACTCGGTTCCCCTGGTAGTCTAGGATGCGCAGTCTCTGTCTGGAGAGTTGATCCTTCCGGAACGACGGCAGGAGGGTCTTTAGGGTTGTCCACGACATGATGGAGAGAGCTGATCCGGTGTCGATCTCCATCGAGCACGGTCTTCCGTTGATCTCGACCACCGTGCTGACTTTGTCCTCGACCGTTGTGCTGGCCTGGTCGATGTGTATGCTGCGGCCATCTCGCGGTTCAAATTCGCGCCGTTTTTTCGCGCCGCCCTCTCTCGTTGGCTGCTTCTGGCGCGCTGATTCCGGTTGGCTGCGGCGCTCACGTGGTTTGAGTCTTCTGGGCAGAATGGCTCTGCAGACTCGCGCCAAGTGCCCCTTCTTCTCGCAACGCCTGCAAATAGCCTCTCTGTATTTGCAGGACAGTCTATCATGGTGCCCGCCACAGCTGGGACAGCTTCGCCGGGGGCTGCCAGTGTCTTTTCTCCGGTGCTCTGTTCGGAAGACGTCCTCATCCGACTCGGACTCCGAGCTGGATCCGGCGTCTTCTCTGTGCACCGGGGCAGACTTGGGGCTGTCTTTGCTGGTCGGCGGGCGCTGTAGCGTTTCAGCGGCCTTTGTGGAGGCTTCGTGAGCCCTGGCCTCGTCAAGGGCTCCGGCAAGCGTCAGATCAGGCTTGGCGAGCAGACGCCGTTGCAGCCTAATGTCCCGAACACCACAGATCAGTTGCTCAAGCAACGCATCATCCAAGTCTCTGTAGTCGCAATGAGTTGCGGCTTTTCTCAGGCTGGCCATGTACGCGCTGACCGGCTCTCCCTCTCGTTGGACGCGCTGCCTCAGTTGGTATCGCTGCACGAACTTGGAGGGGACGGGAGCGTAGTGAGCCCGGAGAGTTGCCATCAAGGTGTCCCATGAGACTGTTTGAACCGGCGTTGGCTCACACAGTGACTCAGCCATCTCGAACACGTCCGGTCCGCAGTGGCTTAGGAATAGGGCTCTCTTTCGATTAGCCGAGAGGCCCTGCATGTCGCTGGCTTCTAGCGAGCATTCAAACCTTGTTAGGTACGAGACCCATTTTTCGCGGGTCGGATCAAAAGGCTTGGGCAGAACATAGGCAGACATGTCCGGTATGTCTCCTGTGGTTCGCCTCGTCGCCTAGCTGAAGCTCGTGGTCTCACTGGTTGGCTTCTTGTAGCCTCTATCCCACCTTCGTCGCCAATGAAGTGGTTCGGGAATGATGAGAGGCACAAGCAAGCAAGTGACAACAGCTCTTTAATATACAGTGAGACTTCAGCAAAAACTCAGAGGCTGCAGTCCTCCTTATATACAATCCTGGAGAGACTGTCAGCCAATCAGAAACGTAGGCAGGTTTGAAACTCCTGCTTAAAAGTATCAATACATAACAGTGTCAGTCCAGAGTGAAGCAGGAATCATGATGATCAAAGAAACAGCTAGAAAACAAACACGTTCCCAGCAACACCTCCATGTGTCTGCTGTGATAAATAGCCAGCTTCCAGTGCAGCCCATCAAGATGATCCAGGCCTTCTCCTCTTGAGTAGTCCGGCTGATCTAGAGAGAGCCAGATTAGAACAGCAATTGGCTCGAGACTAAGTAGATAACAAAGAAATGAACATATGGCAAAATCCAAACAGTCTCTGGAATAAAGGCTTTGCCTGGCTAGTTTCAAGAGAGAAGCCAAAATCCAATCTGAGGCTTGGAGCCTCCAATTAGGTTCATTAGCCAGTCCAATGGTCAGAGTTTCAGGGTTTACAAGTAGAATTCACAGGAACAGCCCATGACAGGAGTTCAGAGGGTCATTTCCAAGTAAAGCCAGCCACAAACAAGCCCCAGACTAAACTTCCAGGTAATGGCCAATTAGTCCATCAAACGGATAACCAGCTGCTCAAACAGGGTCCAAAACACAAACACAAAGCCTCTTGGCAATTTAAACTAAATCCACATGGCTCACGAACTGCAGTGTCTTGGAAACACAAACATCTAGCCATGACCCACACACATTGCTTCCAGCAACGCTTCTCTCTGCCTGCTGTGCTAAATAGCTCCTGGTGCAGCCCATCAAGAGGGGTGGGACTGTCACAAGTAAATGCTTTATTCTCCATCATGTAAATAGTATCTGTACAGTATATCAAGAGTTAACTTATTTCCATTGCTTAATGTATGTATGTCTAACCACTCCCATATCTAGCTCCTCCCCTTGTATATATAAGGAGCTGTATGCCATTTTTCAGTGCTTCTATTTGTGAATATTCAGTGAATATAGAATGCCATCTGTGATTAAACAGAGCTTTATTTAAACATACTATTCTTACTTTAATTATTGAGTCTGATCCTGAAAATATTGCAACAATTTGGTAGCAGAGGATGGTTAATTGACTCAATAAAAAATTCAACAATGTCTGAGAGAGAAAAATCAAAAAGCAAAAAAATAAGACCCAACACCAGGGCATATACTAAAGAAATGGAAGCAGAACAAGAAATAATTGATGAATACGCAACTGAAATATCGAGAGAATCTGAAGACTGTACTACAGACAACGAAGAAATAATAGATGAGAACAATGATCAAAAAGAAAACGAAATAGAAAATAACAAACTCAGGTCAGAAATACTAAAACTTTTAAAAGATCAAAAGAACGATGAAAACCTCATCGCGAACCTCCAAGACTTACTGAAAAAAAGCGGAGCAGCGAGAGAAAAGCACATCGTTACAGATGAAAATAAAGACTCAAAAAAGGTGAGCGATTTGTCTACAGACAAAAATGCAACGAAGGAGAAGAACAACGGTCCCGCGCAAAATTTTGAATGGCAGCCATCTTGGTTTCAACGAACCTTCAGTCTAAGCGATGAAGAGCCAATCAGAAGACAAGATTCAAAATATCTGGCGCGAAAGGACTTACTTGATGCAAAAAACAAAAGAGAAAAGATCCATACATCAGAAGAGTCTGACACAGAGACTGAAGAAGAATCAATAGAAAATCAAGTAGAGTCTGCAATGAAAACGCTTTTTGCAACTTTTGGGTCAAAATTGAAAATAACTAAAGAATCAGCGAAAAACTGCAGTAAAAAAACAAAAGGAAGAACAGTGAGTAAACGAACTTCCCGAAGATCGCACGCCTCTATGCATACAGTGAAAGCATCGACGCCTGAACCCAGAGAGCCCTGCAGATACCAACCTATGCCGCAAACAATTCCAGAGACCAGCGCTCTCAATAAAAGGACTCCCATCGCCACCAGGACTCCCAAGGCTGAACCAGAGACCGAGTCTTCCGAAGAAGAACAATGCGAGGGAGCTGCAGCGACGAGAACCTTTCACCATGACTTCAGGAGCGAAATGGACAATGCGCATGTGCAAAGCTACACAGACAGCTTCGAAGCAAGAGAAAGACAGAGACTGCCATTTAAAGTCGTCGCTAGCATCCCCATGCCATTCTGCGGTTACCAACACTTAGAAGACCATGGACTTCCTCCAGTTGTAAGTAATGGAGCTAACAACATTGGGAATTTACCCAATGATTTCCCAAAACTGAGGGTAGATGGTGTTAATTTACAAGAGTGGTGCCAACAGCTCCAAGTTGTCTTTATGAAAGAAAATTTATTGTTTTTCATTACTAACCCTCCAAAAAGACCTTGGACTTTAAGACTGGACTGCCTACACCATAGAGCATTTTTCTTACTAATATCCAGTATATCTCCTGCTATGTATCATCGTATTAAGTCAAATCTAACTGTATCAGAAATTGTTCAATACATGTTTAAGCTGTTTCACAGTGATAGTGTAGCCACTACAACAAGAATGTCTAAGGATTTCTTTTCAGCCAGGTTAAAATCTGGGGTCACCATAAGTGAACATTTAATATACTTAAACAAAGTCAGAGCAGAATTACAACTAAGAGGAGAAATAATTTCAGATCAAACAATGAAAAGTGTTATTATCAATTCATTAGACCCATCTTGGAATAATTATATATCCCATTTAGATACAATCAATTTAGGGTATTTATCCATAGAAAACCTTTCTAATAGGTTGATAGCTGAAGACAATTCGAGAAGAAATCGTTATAATAATCACATAGAGCATAAGCAATATAAGAAAGTGGCATTTCAAGAAAGGTACCATGAACCAATCAAATGCCATAATTGTGGGTCCAAGGAGCATAATAGAAGAGATTGTCCTAAATTCCTCAGAGATAAACATAGGACAGATCATAGAGATAGATATCACAACAGACAGTCATCCACTGACAGACATAGATATAGAAGTCCACCCATCTATAAGGAACATAGAGGGGGTAGAGATGATTCAAGAGATAGAAAATCTGGTTCATTGAATGGACTGAACAAACACAACAACAACATACATAGACCAGAAGATAACGATTGGCTCATTGACTCTGGTGCAACAAATCACACTACGCACAACAAAAATATATTATCTTCGTTTGTTGAAGATAAATTTATAATCAAAGTAGCTAATCAAGAGAAGGTCCAAGTCATAGGTAGAGGAAATATAATCTTACCTGGCCTAGGAAAAATAGAGGGGGTATTGTTAATACCTGAAATACCTCATAACATACTTAGTGCAATAAAACTAAGCAGAGAATCTGGCATAAACATAGTCTTTTCAAAAGGGAATGCAGCTTTAAAGAAAAATGAAACAAGCGTAGGTACTGTCATTATAAAAGGAGGCTTACCTTACTTAATAACAAATGAAAGATGTTTACACAATATTGATTCCAACATAGAGGATGACAATGACATAAATAACAAAGAAAATAGTAATAGTGATAATGAGGAACATGAGGTAGTTCATAACAACAAAAACTCATCCAATGATAAAAGACCTAATATAGGCAAACCTATTCATGATGAATGTGCCCATATCTTACATAGAAAATTAGGACATGCTAGTTTTCCTGTAGTACAAAAAATGATTGAACATGCTGATGGTGTTAAAATAAAAAACTGTAAAAACTATCTAGAATGCTCAGTGTGTAAATCCACAAAACTCAAAACTAGCCCCAGGCCCAAAAAATCAACCAGGTCAACCAAACAAATCTTTGAATTAGTACACATGGACTTAGTTGGCCCATTGACACCATCAATCACATATAAAAAACGCTATTTTCTAACCATTGTGGATGACTATAGTCGTTATGGGTTTGTCTACACATTAAGACATAAGGATGAAACATTTCAGAAATTCAAAGAATTTTACAAACGCATAGAGACACAACACAACATTAGAATAAAACAAATTATGACAGATAGAGGATGTGAGTTCATGTCAAAGGAATTCTCACGATGGCTAAAAGATAAAGGGATGTTGCATTACACATCTAGTCCTTTCTCTGCATTCCAGAACGGAGTGGTAGAGAGAAAGAACTCGACACTACAAACCATGATTAGATCCACATTAGAAGATGCTGGTTTAGGTAAACAATTCTGGTCAGAAGCTTTACAATTTTCCAATTACACCCAAAATAGGACTTGGTCCAGCATAGTGAATAAAACACCATATGAAGTGATGTACGGTAGGAAACCTAAGTTAACACACATGCATATATTTGGAGTCACTGCAGACGTACATATACCTAAACAATTAAGGCGTAAAGGTGAAAACGTATCCAGAAGACTTAAATTCATGGGATACGAAACAGGCACAAAAGGATACAGATTTATTGATAACAATAACAGATTCATAATTTCAAGAACAGCAGTATTTCATGAACAGGCCAATTGGTCCAAAATACACCTTAATGAAATATTCCCAAACACCAATTCAGACACTGAACATCAAAATAAGAATATTGAAAAGAAAAACAATAACAGCACACGCAAAAACAAAGTTAGAACATGGACAAATAGTCAACACAAAATAAAAACTGATTCAGTAACAAAAAAGGAAGCAAGGTATTTACATGACAATGATAGTATACTATAGTGAGAACAACCAGAAGTAACAGAAATCAGGTGCCTAATAAATACAAAGATTATGTAATGTGTATGAATGGAGAAATAGTAACACCAAACACTTATGAAGAAGTGCTGAAACTTCCCCCCAAAGAAAGAGAAAAGTGGGAATCAGCAATGACCAAGGAGATGAATAGCTTACAAGAATTGAATGTTTTTACACCCACACAAGCCCCAAGGGATAAGTCTATTATTGGTACCAGGTGGATATATAAAATTAAGAATTTGGAAGGAGGTAACACACTGTATAAAGCCAGACTAGTCGCACAAGGTTATGCTCAAAAATATCCTGAGGATTATACAGACACTTACTCTCCTACTGTAAGAACTGAGATGTTAAAACAGCTCTAGTTATAGCATCAGCACTTAATCTCGAGGTATTTCAATATGATATACAAACTGCATATTTACATGCCAAATTAGATAAAGATATATATGTAAGAGCTCCTCATAGTCAATATACAAACAAAAATGATATATGGCTATTAAACAAAAGTCTATACGGATTGAAACAATCTGGCAAGCGATGGTATGAATGTTTAGTCAAAGTACTTAAAACTATGAACTTTGTTGCCACTACTGCTGACAATTGTTTCTTTGTTAAGAGTGAAGGTGATTCTCCAGAATTTGTATTGATTTATGTTGATGATATTCTATATATAGGCAAAGATACAAAAAGGAGAGAAACTTTTGTAACAAAACTCAATGAACACTTTTCCTTAAAATCATTAGGGAAAGTAAACAAATATCTTGGTGTTCAAATCAGCAAAACAAAGAAGGGATTCAAACTTTCCCAAAGGGATAAAATTATAGAACTCTTAAACAAATGTAACCTAAATGATGCCAAACCATGTGATACTCCCATGCAGACTGATTTTCTAAGAAACACTGATGAGTCATCTCCAGAATTTAAAGATAACACATTGTATAGGTCTGTTATCGGCTCTCTTCTCTATATCTCTAACTGGACTAGACCTGATATTGCTTTACCCCTTAACTTATTATCCAGACATGTCAGTAAACCATTATCATACCATTGGGAAGCTGTCAAGAGGATATTAAGATACTTAAAAAATAGCTTAGACTTCTGCTTGTTATTAGAACCCAATAATACAAATGAACCCATTCTCACATGTTATGCAGATGCAGATTGGGCTGGTGATGTCACTTGTAGAAAAAGTACATCTGGCTATATATTTTTCCTTAACGGCTGCCCAGTTTACTGGTACACTGGTAAACAAGATTTGGTAGCTACATCAACTACTGAGGCAGAATATGTCTGTCTGTCTAAAGCATCAAATAACCTAGTATGGTTTAATGATTTATTGTTTAATATTTGGAAAAAACCTTCATTGCCTTATATCATACATGAAGATAACAAAGCTGCCATCGAAATATCTAGATCTGATGCTATTGGACAGCGATCTAGACATATAGATATAAAATTCAAACATGTAAGGCAATTATCACAAGACGGATTTATTAAAGCTATTCATTGTGAAACATCAGAGAAAATAGCTGACATCTTGACAAAACCTTTACCTTCTAAACAACACAAATACTTAACTACCAAGCTACAAGTTTTATATTGTTCTGAATCTGAATGTAATTATTGTCATATGTCGAATCAGCATTTAGAGGGGGATTTGTCACAAGTTATTCTCCATCATGTAAATAGTATCTGTACAGTATATCAAGAGTTAACTTATTTCCATTGCTTAATGTATGTATGTCTAACCACTCCCATATCTAGCTCCTCCCCTTGTATATATAAGGAGCTGTATGCCATTTTTCAGTGCTTCTATTTGTGAATATTCAGTGAATATAGAATGCCATCTGTGATTAAACAGAGCTTTATTTAAACATACTATTCTTACTTTAATTATTGAGTCTGATCCTGAAAATATTGCAACAGGGACAATCTCTGCCTCTCTGCCCTATGTTCTCTGGGGTCCACCATGGCAGGCAGCTCCTCCTGCTCTTTCTCACTGGTCTGCACACTCTCCCCAGCCGAGGCCTGTTCTGCTGGCAGTTCAGGGTCAGTAATTCCTGATGTGCCAGGAATTATCCCATTCTTCCTTGAGCCAGCCTCAAGTGGAAGAGTCGTCGTCCACAGGAGACATCACAAACCTTGATGCTGAGCTTCTATTGATTGGTGATATAACTGAGATCACTACCCTAAAAAACAATCTGGCTCTTAACCTGTCATATTCTCCAATGAAATTTATTCGACAAATTACAAAGTAATATTGTTTTTGAACATTGCTTCCGTATTTCATTAATGTCAGTTTTGCAAGATAAAATTGAAAATTGTTTTGCCCAGTATCCCAGTGAGTTGGAGGACTATATATACATATATATATATACACATATATACATACATACATACACATACATACATACATACATACACATACATACATACAGTTTAGCCTCTTGTGTGCTCTCCAGGTTTTGTGGAAAATAATTGCTAATGTAACAAACTAGCTAATATAGAGAATTTAAGGAAAAAACACTTTCTGAAAAAATGCTACATTTTTTATATATTAGTACTATATCATAATATTGAATAGCTTTAAATTAATATAATGGTTTGTTGATTTGAGTGGTATATATTTTAACATTTCTGCTTTGAGCAAATACTTGTTTTAAATTTTTGCTCGAAAGCATGGCATTTTGTCATCTTTTGTTTGATCAGTTACCTAAGGTTAGAGATTGGTAAGAGAAGTTGGAATGTGTCCCTTTATTATATTCTCAGTGATTTTCTTGTAATTTGTAATTTTGAGTCTAAATGATGTGGTCTTACCTGCTTGACTAATACTGGGCTAGATTAACATATCTTCTCATTCATTCTGATTCATAACACATTCATAATCACCTATGAATAAGACATAATAAGAGAAAAAGAATTTTGTCTAAGTGGCTCCTCAGGGTTTTTTTAATTTATTAAGAAATTAATTTATTTAATAGTTGTTTTTTTCTTTGATTTTACTATAAGAGTAAAATGAAACCAAGTAATAATATTTAAATACTAGCAAAAATAAAAATTACTTATTTTAAATACAAATTGTTTCCATTGTATTTCTGAAAAATGATTTTTTTTTCTTGTTAAATAATATTAAGAATGATTGTCTTAAAATTCCTGAAATGAAATGAAAACTAACTTAATTGCTCACATTGCTCTGCTGCACACTGATGCAAACCAATTTCTTTCTGCAGAACTATGGCCTCTGAAGTAGTGTTATACTTTGTAGCCTTAAACATGAAAACTGACCCCCATTTTAAACATGGGTCTGCTGCTTGTGAATTCCCTATCAGTGCTAAGCTACTCTACAACCTTCAGAACTATCTCTGTAGGAAAATACAGTAGAGTGCAATTGGGGTATGTATTCTGTGGGGATAATTACACATTTTTTTTAACTTTTACTCTATGGATATGTGTCAATCTTTCTTACAACTTCAGTTGTTAAAATACATTTTGTCTTCCAAAATTTTGGAATTTGGTAATTACCTATTTTGCATTTTCTTTAATTCTGCAATGAGTCAGAGATCTTGTTTCCTATTTGAAGCACATATTCCATATATGTTTTTGCCTGGATTATATTTTTAATTCCTTATTTACTAAGTCAAGTTGCTACTTTATATTGGAGAAAAAACAGCTTGCAGGTAATGCATTCATATCCTATTTAATTGTTGTATGAATTATGAATAGTATGAATTCTATTTCTGTCTGTCATGCCATTTCTATTTTATGAGCATAGTTTAGAATATAAGAAGTTGTTCGTATTTTGTGAAATTTGATTCAATGGTATTTGCATTTATGATCTTCCCTGTTTTGTATTAATCTGAACCTGGGCCATAAGAAAACAAAAGGAAGACTTTTTCTTTCTTTTTAAAATAATTGTAATTAATTGCTATATTCAAACACTAACTAGATATTTTCATCATAGTTTTAGGGAAAATATGTATGGTTCTCTAAACTTTATAAATTAAGATTAACTATTTACATTCAGGCTAAATCATTAACCACGATGAAAAAAACAATGTAGTTATGTAATACTCTGGTAGCAAAGATTAACTTTTAGAAAAAGAAGGAAATGTGTTATCCACTGACACCTTGAAAATGCCTAAAATAAAACAGTAAGCAAAAGACAACAGAAATAGAAGAAAATTTGTCCATGAAAACGCTGAATTTAAGAGAAGAATGGGGAGGAACAAAGAATTATATCTAAATAATCAATGCAAAGAACGTTAGTTAGTTAGTTTAGTTAGTTTATTTGATTTATATACCGCCCTACTCCCGAAGGACTCAGGGCAGTGAACAGCCAAACAATAAAATACATAGATACAAAAAATTTAAAAACCAGATAAAATCGAATTAAACCATTTTGGCCAAGACAAATTAAAACACCCCAATAATTTAAAAGCAGATTAAAATTTACATATTAAAAAGAGGGAAAAGATTAGGCCAAGACTGCCTGGTGGAATAAAAAGGTCTTCACAGCGCGGCGGAAGGTGCGCAGATCCGGGATTCTCCGTATCTCCGGGGGGAGCTCATTCCAGACAGTAGGTGCCTCCACAGAGAAGGCTCTCCCCCTAGGGGCTGCCAGTCGACATTGTTTGCTGACGGCACCCGGAGGAGTCCCTCTCTATTAGAGCGTACTGGCCGGTGGGAGGCTATTGGTGGTAGTAGGTGGTCCTGTAGGTAACCAGGTCCTAACCCATGGAGCGCTCTAAAGGTGGTAACCAAAATCTTGAAGCGCACCCGGAAGACCACCGGGAGCCAATGCAGCTCGCGCAAGAGAGGTGTTACATGGGAGCGCCATGTTGCTCCCATTACCACCCGCGCGGCCGCATTCTGCACCAGTTGGAGCCTCCAGGTGCTCCTCAAGGAGAGCCCCATGTAGAGAGCATTGCAATAGTCCAGGCGGGAGGTGACGAGGGCATGAGTGACCGTGCGTAACGAGTCCCCATCCAGGAAGGGAACGCAACTGGCGAATCAGGCGGACCTGATGAAAAATCCTCCTGGTCACGGCCGTCAAATGCTCTTCTAAAGACAGCCGTGAGTCCAGGAGGACGCCCAAGTTGCGAGCCCTCTCCGTGGGGTCCAATGATTCGCCCCCAATAGTCAGTGATGGCGTCAATTGACTATATCGGGACGTCAGAAACCACAGCCACTCGGTCTTGGATGGATTGAGTCTGAGCCTGTTCCTCCCCATCCAGATCCATACAGCCTCCAGGCACCGGGACATCACTTCAAGGGCATCGTTGGGGTGATCCGGGGTGGAGATGTACAGCTGGGTGTCATCAGCGTACTGTTGGTACTTCACCCCAAAATCATGGATGATCTCGCCCAGCGGCTTCACATAAATGTTGAACAGGAGAGGCGAGAGGACCGACCCTTGCGGCACCCCACATATGAGGGGCCTCGGGGTCGACCTCTGTCCCCCTGTCAACACAGACTGCGACCGGTCAGAGAGAAAGGAGGAGAACCACCGCAACACAGTACCTCCCACCCCTAACTCTTCCAACCGGTGCAGCATGATACCATGGTCGATGGTATCAAAAGCTGCTGAGAGATCTAACAGGACCAGGACAGAGGAGCACCCCCTGTCCCGAGCCGTCCAGAGATCATCTACCAACGCGACCAATGCCATTACCATGCTGTACCCGGGCCTGAAGCCTGACTGGAATGGATCCAGATACGTCATTTCATCCAGGTGCTGGAGGAACTGTTGCGCAACCACACTCTCAACAACTTTTGCCACAAAACGAAGGTTGGAGACCGGACGATAATTAACCAACATTGCTGGGTCCAGGGAAGGCTTCTTGAGGAGAGGCCTCACCACCGCCTCTTTCAAGGTGGCAGGAAAGTCACCCTCACCCAA
This sequence comes from Arizona elegans, assembly GCA_022577455.1. Classification (NCBI taxonomy): domain Eukaryota; kingdom Metazoa; phylum Chordata; class Lepidosauria; order Squamata; family Colubridae; genus Arizona; species Arizona elegans. The sequence goes on along the minus strand of JAKOOJ010000007.1, from coordinate 27,530,504 downwards.
CGAAGCATTTATAATCCCCTGGAGCCAGCCTCGTGTCACCTCCCAGGAAGCCAGCACTAACCAGGAGGGACACGGGCCCAATAAACAAGTGGTCGCGTTCAGTCTACCCAGAATCCGGTCCACGTCCTCAGGGGTCACAGGATCAAACTCATCCCAGATAACATTCTCAAGACCTGCCCCAGTCCCTCCCCCTGAGACTACCCAGTCGGAGTCCAGATCTTCCCGAATCTGAGTGATTTTGTCATACAGATATTGAACAAAATCCTCGGCTCTACTCTCCAAAGGGTCCTCCCGTGCTTCCTGGTGGAGCAGGGAGCGGGTCACCCTAAACAGGGCGGCCGGGTGATTATCTGATGACACAATAAGAGCAGCGAAATATCTACATTTCGCTGCTTTTATTGCCACTAGGTAATTCCTAATATGAGATCTTACCAATGTCCGGTCAGATTCAGAAAGGTTGGCCCTCCAACTACTCTCTAGGCGTCTTTTCCAGCGCTTCAACTCCCTCAGCTCCTCAGTGAACCAAGGAGCTAAATGAGATCGGTGCCGGGTCAGAGGCTGCAAAGGCACGACCCGGTCCAGAGCTCCAGCGGCCGCCCTATCCCAGGCGGCCACTAGGTCTCCAGTCAAGGCGTGTGTCAGAGCCTCAGGAAATGGCCCAAGCTCCATCTGGAACCTGTCAGGTTCCATCAGGCACCTGGGGCGGAACCATCTTACTGGCTCCACCTCCCTGGAGTGGGGTGTAGCAGTTCGAAGGTCGAGACGAAGGAGAGAGTGATCAGACCATGACAAGGGCTCAGTGACTATATCCCCTATCTCAAGATCACTCAACCACTGTCCAGAGACAAAAACCAGATCCAGCGTGTTTCCCCCCGTGTGGGTAGGGCCATGAATTAACTGGGTCACGTCCATAGCTGTCATGGAAGCCATGAACTCCCGAGCCACCTCAGACGCCTCGTCCACGGATGGTAGGTTGAAATCCCCCATGACCATAAGCCTGGGGGTATCAACCGCCACCGCGGCAATGATGTTGAGTAGTTCGGGCAGGGCTGCTGCCATGTGGCAGGGAGCCAGGTACGTGATCAGCAAATCCATCTGAACTCCATGGCCCCATTTCACAAGGAGGGATTTACAGGCGGTCGTCTGAGGAACAGTGGCCTCCCTCAGTTTCAGACCTTCCTTAATGATAACCGCTACCCCCTCCCCTCCCCTGTGACCTCGGCTGATGGAATGCAAGGAAACCTGATGGGCACATTTCAATGAGGGGAACCCCCCCTCATTGAAATGAGCATTTCAATGCTCATTATGCTCAATGAGCATAAAAATCAAATAGAAAAAGGTAAATTTCAGAAATTACAGAAATCAAGGGGTTCTCTTAAGCAAAGATAGAAAGGATAAGAAAAATTAGGTGGAAAATTATTGGAATATGAAGATCACAAGAAGAGAGGGCAAATTTATAAACGAATTGCTCCATCAATTAAATGAACAAGGTGTTCAAATGAATGTCAAGGAGAGATTCAACCTAGAAATGAGGAGGAACTTTTTGACAGTGAGAATGATCAACCAATGGAACAGCTTGCCTTCAGAAGTTGTGGGAGCTTCATCGCTTGAGACTTTCAGGAAAAGATTGGACTGCCGTTTGTCAGAAATGGTGTAGGGTCTCCTGCTTGAGCGGGGGCGGGTTGGACTAGATGACCTATAAGGTCCCTTCCAACTCTGTTAATCTGTTAAAAGGTGTGATCATTGAACTAGACCAGTGATGGCTAACCTTTTTGTTGTTGCGTGCCAAGAGTGTGTGCTGGCACCCATGATGCAATCCGTGCCCCACATATGCATGCACACACGACCCCCACACTCCCGCCATGCATGCACCCTGCATTGCGCATGCACACATCCCCACGCATGCACCCCCACGCATGCACCCCGCGCATGTGCCCAGTCCCCCCACGACCCATTTTGGGCCTGCACCAAACTTTGCCAGCTCCTGCACCAAACTTTGCCAGCTCGAATGGCCTGCCACCGCTGCTTCTTTGCAAAGACTCCTCCTCCTCCTGCCAGCTGCCCGGAGCATGAGGCTGGCAGGAGGACAAGGAGTCATTCGCGCCAGCAAAGGTTGGTGCAACCCTCTCCCACCACTTCTTCCAAGGGAGCATGACCGCTTCCCAGCCGGCACATCACTTACAATGACTGCTTCCCGGCTGGTGGGTCTCGATGAGTGAGGAGCTGCACTCTCCTCCAGTCCTCCTGGGGCAGCTCACCTCCCTGCTGGCAGATTTTCCTTCTGGCTTCTCCAGCAACCCGGCTGGAACCGGCAGCGCAACAGCCGCCACCAGAGGCAAGAGGGTAGCAGTGGTGAGGACAGGTGGGCCGGGGCTTCCCAAGTGGGCTTCCCAAGCAGGCTTCCCATGCAGGCTTCTTGTGCAGCCCCAAGCCTCCATCAGGGAGGGAGGGAAGCCCCAGCCTGCTGCTCCTGCCATCGCCGGGGAAGCAGAAGTGAGAGAACCACCATTGCTGGGGGCAAGGGGGTGGCGGCGGTAAGGATAGGTGGGCCAGGGCTTCCCTCCCTCCCCGCTGGAGGCCTGGGGCCACACAAGAAGCCCACGTGGGCAAGGAGACAGGGAAACCCCAGCCAGTCCATCCTTGCTGCCGCCACCCCCTTGCAGCGGTAGTTCTCGTGCTGCCACTTCCCTGGCAGTAGCAGGAGGAGCCAGCGGGGTAGAGAAGGCAGCGGCAGGCTGTGGCGGCAGGCCATTCATGCTGGCTAAGAGGCAGCAGCGGCTCCTCCTCCTGCCAGCCTCTTGCTCCAGGCAGTGTCCAGCCAGCCGTGCCTGGCCTCCCACTGCGGAATCCCATGTGGATCCCGGGCAGCACAGCTTTAGGGCTTTTCCTGGTAGCAGTGTTGGCAGTGATGAGGCAGGCAAGAGGGCAGTCACAGGGGAGTGACTGGCGGCAACACTCCTGACTGGCAAGGGGGTGGATGTCCCGGGGCTCCATGTGGATGTTGATTGCATGGCCAGTGTGCATGCACGCTAAGAGGAACTGCCCAGTGGACATGCACGTGCCAGGAAATGAGCTTCTGGTTTCTGGTGCACGCATGTACACCGGCCACCTAGTCTTCTGGTTACTGGCACGCATGTACCAGCATGACTATACACAAATTCTGTATCTTACAATTGCGGGAAGTCACCCCTCCTAGAAGAATGAAAGAATGAAATATTTTGAGAAATTTTAAAAAGGGAGAATATTATAATTCTCCTAAAAGATAAATAGAAATCTTAAGGGAAACAGAAACTCAGCCCCAACTCCCGGCCTCCAGCAGATATCTGGTACCCATTAAGAAGGACTGGGCCAGCCTATCTACAAGACAAAAGACCTTCAGCTCCAGGTGAAGCTCAGGTGATGAAATTAAGACATAGATAGAATTATCTATCAGCAGAGCTCACCACATGGTACAATCACCTGGGGACATTGCATCACCCTCCAGGCTTCAACCAAACTTGATTCAGACAAACATGACCCTACATGGCCCCATGGGAATCTGACTATAGCCAATAGAATACATTTCTTGCACAGGAACAGGAAGCTCAAGGGCAAGGCCCAAGACAAGGTATAAATAACCCTCATTCTCAACTCCATGTGGTCAGCTTCCTAGGACCTCAAACCCATGTGGTCCTGTTCATCAATAAACCATCTTTCCAATCAGCCTCCATGTTTCCAGTGTCTTTCTACCTGCTTGGAACTGAACCAGATGGATATTTCTTCCAACACAATATAGATATATCTGTGACTTCATCCAGCCTAATTGCCAATAATCAAGTTAAAGCTTAATTACACATAATTATGAAATATAATTCAAAAGAAGAATCATTGGAAAAGACCACAATACTTGGAAAATCAAGCAACTGGAAAAAAAAAAACCTAAAATATAAGGTAGTTAGATTATATCATTCATGACACAGGTTTACAAGAACTACCAAGAGCCTTGGTAGTACAGGGGTTTAAGGCACCTTGTTATTAAGCTGGTTATTAAGACCAGCTGCCTGCAATTACTGCAGGGTTCGAATCTCGCCAAGGCTCAAGGTTGACTCAGCCTTCCATCCTTTCTAAGGTAGGTGAAATGAGGACCCAGTTGTGGGGGCAATAAGCTGACTTTGTATAAATATACAAAAGGATGAAGGCTATTGCTGAGCACATTGTAAGCCGCCCTGAGTCTTCGGAGAAGGGCGGCATATAAATCAAATTAAAAAAAAAAAAAACTCAAAGAAGCAACTAATAAACAATTATAAAATATTATCATTCAGATCACAAAGAATGAAAAGTAATTGAACAATGCAAAACTATATATGTTGTTGTCCAACCTTTTCGACATCAGGGACTGGTTCTGTGGAGAGAGGTTTTTCCATGCGTGTTGCCTAAATCTTTAACTTGGAGTCAAGGGAAGGATTTTAAAATAGATAGAGATTGGATAGCAGAAGTGGAGAGTTTAGTTTTAATACTTAATTTTTTTGGAGGGGATCAACAATTTTCTGGGGGAGGGAGGAGGATAAGCAAGGAAAACTCATCCCGAAGCTGCCGTCTTTTATGCATCGGCTCATTCCCAAAGCCTAGCCAGAGGCAAGAATGCTTTGTGTTCTGATGGCTAGAAACCTCTTAAAGCAGCGGTGAAATCCGACTGGATGTATCCGGCTCGCACGAACCAGTAGCACCGGCGGCAGGAGGCTCTGCCCACACACCTGCCCACACTAGCCTAAATGGTTTTTAATTGGGATTTTAAATTTTATGGATTTGGGGTTTTAAATTGGGTAGCCAATGATTTAATTCTTTTAATTATCTTAACTTTTGTATTTGTATGTTTTTTAATTTTGGCTGTTCACCGCCCTGAGTCCCTCTAGGAGAAGGGCGGTATACAAATTAAATTAAATGAAATGAAATGAATGAAATTATGTCCTGTTTTTGACCCTCTGCACATGTGCAGAAGGCTCTGCACATGCGCAGAAGAGGCACGCGTGCTGACACTCCTGAACCGGTAGCAAAAGTAAGTGCATTTCACCGCTGTCTTAAAGGAGCAGCCATTTACACAAGAAATTGTTGTGGCCCCCAAAATGATGGCTGCTTCCAGGAGACATGGGGAGCAGGCCCAAGCTCTGTAAGTCCTGTTGGGCCGGAATGCGGGGAAGAGAGGTTGGGGCTTTGCAGCATCCCCGTGGTTTGTCGTAAGTATAAATGACCACAGGGCCACTGCAGCTGTCATAATTTTGAAACAGAGTTGTATGTAAATTGAGATTGTCAATAGTAAGTTTGAACCAATGTTAAGTGGCCTGTCGATTCTTGAGGATTGCACATAGATGGAGTAAAAAGATTACTTAAAGTGGTAGATTTGAAATACAGATAATCCTCAATTTACAACCATAACTGGGTCAGGAACTTCCATCATTAAGCAATATGGTAGGTAATTGAGTCACCCAATTTTATAACTTTTTGCCATGGTTGTTAAGGAAATCACTGCAGAGATTAAGTGAATCACATAGTCATTAAGTGAATCTGTGGAAATTGGGATCGTAGAAACACCCAGGAGCATAGAAGAGTCCAAAGGCAGATGCATGAATAAATGTGATAAATGTATTTATTCATATAACAAAACATATTAACTATATACAAAGGCTGTCTTAATATCCATTAGGATAGGGGGCACACAGCGTGTGTGACTACCCCTATCAAAGATCATGTCTCATGGAGAACAAACGTAAAAGAGAGCATGGTGGAAAGGTTAGAGGGGGTTTTATACTCAGTGTAAGCCCCTCCTCTCCACATAGGGGTGGGGGCACTTTCTGCCTCCACTAGTGTCTGTATGATATATGTGCCAATGGCTTGCAAATACTTGACAGTTCCCCTCCTTGTGAGCCGATGGCATGCAAACATACAAATGCAATGCACAACAAATTTTACCCTGTGAGACATAACTTTTTACACAGATCTTTGTGCCTATCTGCTGGTAGAGGTTTTGTGAAAATATCAGCTGTTTGATATTTGGTCTGACAATGTGATAAAGATATAAACCCCATCTCTACTAGTTGCCTAACATTTTGATAGCGGATATCAATATGTCTGGACCTTTTTCCCACCGCATAGGCTTTGGCAATGCCTATGGCCCCGGTGTTGTCTTCTATAATTTGGATGGGCAAAGTCGGTGGTGTCCAGATGCTAGAAATTAAGGCATCAAACCATATCAGATCGTTTCCTGCCTCTGATAAGCATGCATATTCGGCCTCAGCGGTGGAGCACGAAACAAATTTCTGTTGCCCCACATGCCAATGGATGGGTGCCTCATTTAATAGTACCAAGAAGCCCGAAGTACTCCTACGTGTCTTGGTATCTCCGGCCCAGTCCGCATCCGCGAAACATTTTAATTGGGCCTTGTCTCTATTCTCAGGTTCCAAGCGAAGCACGTAATCTGCTGTGGTCTTGAGATACCTTAATAGCTTTTTAATGGCCAACCAGTGGAACTGGGTAGGATGTTCCACTTGTCTAGATAGCAGGTTTACGGCCAGGGCAATATCTGGATGGCTCCAATTACTTATATATAGTAATGAGCCAATCACTGACCTAAATAGAGTATTATTTTGGAACTCTGGGCTATCCTTGTGTGCCAATCCATAATAGTCGGTCTGCATTGGGATAGCCGTTGGCTTGCTATCTTCCATTTTACATTTCACCAAGAGTTCCTCTATCTTTTCCTTTTGGGAGAGAGCAAAACCTTTTGGTGTAGTGATGATTTGTACGCCTAGGTACTTGTCCACATATCCTAAAGACTTTAGAGTGAACTTTTTTTGTAGGGTCCTGGCAAATATAATACTTCCCCCCTTGTCAGGCCCTATATATAAAAGATCATCGACATACACTAGGACTTTCTCCAGCCCCCCTTTGGTATCCCTTGTGAAGGTACATTTATCAGCTGGAGATGGATGGAAACCCAGTGATTTGAGAGTTTTGGTCAGGCATTTGTACCACAGTCTGCCTGATTGTTTGAGGCCGTACAAACTTTTCTTCAGAAGCCAGGTGTGGCCTTCCTGCCGTTGAAATCCAGGGGCACCTCTGACGTAAATTTCTTGTTTTAGATGTGCGTGTAAATAAGCAGTTTGCACATCAAATTGAAAAATGTGTTCCCCATGTGCTGCTGCGGTGACCAAAGCGGCCCTCACACTTTCCGCTCTCACGGTGGCGGAGTATGTTTCATCAAAGTCCTGCAAGTAGCGCTGTGCGTAGCCTTGTGCTACCAGTCGGGCCTTATAGAGGAGTTTGTTGTTGGGCATTGGCTTGACCTTGTAGACCCAACGGGTGCCAATTGCTTTCCTCTTTTTGGGGACTTCCATGGGGATGAAGACTTTCAATTTTTTGAGACTGTCCATTTCCCGCTCCATTGCCACCCTCCACCTGCGCTGTTCTTCCTCGGGAAGCTGGAGGACATCTGAGTACGTTTTAGGGGCCATGGTAACGCTGTTGACCGAGGCAACACAGCCAATGTCCAACCTTTTGGGTGGCACCCCTTTATTGGAGCGTTTTGACCGCCTGGGAAATTGCCACTCACCATCATCATTGTCATCCGGAGCATCGGTGTCAGAATTGGAGCTGCCGGAGGTATCTTTCCAATCAAAATGGGGCGGGCCTCTGTCCCAGGTGCTGCGAAGATATGGTCATTTAGGTGAGGCAGGAGGTGTGAAGTCACCCAGGGATTCCTTGTCTGAATCGTCAGAGTCAGGTAGGGATTCATCACCATCCGGATCTTCGCTGGTCAGTTGTTTGGAGTTTGTTGGTTCATCCTCTTCAGGTGGTGCTGCTTGTTCAGTGTCGCTTCTAATAGGGGAATAACCGGGTTCATTGAAATGAATTTTTGACCAATTTGACCCCTCCTCAAAGGAAGCTGATCTAGAGACAATGACAAGGTTATTTTTGTCTACAAACCTAGAGGCCTTGCTGCCGGTTGCATAACCTATAAATCTGAGCCTCCTTGATGCCTTGCCCCCCTTTCTTCTGAGGTGCTTGGGAATATGGACCCAGGCATAGGAACCAAAAATTCTCAGGTGTGAGAGGCTAGGTTTCCTTCCATGGACCAGGAAGTATGGGGTTTGGTTAATGGCACTACTCCACGTCCTGTTGACTAGATAATTAGCCATTTTGACCGCTTCTGCCCAAAAAACTTGGCTCATGTCAGCATCTGCAAGTAGGCAGTTCATGACATTCTGCAGCACGCCATTTCTCCTTTCTGAAATACCATTCTCGGACGGAGTTCGAGGGGATGATTTAAAATGGAGGATACCTCTCTCCTTCATCCACTTTTCAAAAATCTTGGATGTAAACTCAGTCCCCCTATCACTCTGCACCTGAGCGATGCACACCTTGTGTTGCATTTGGATCTGGTTGTAAAGATATTTGATGTTGGTAAAGACTTCAGTTTTGTCCTTTAAAATAAATACATGGCCATAACGAGAGTAATCATCTACTACCGTTAAAAAATAACGCCCCCTACCAAGGGAGGGTCTAAAAGGACCAACCAAATCCATGTGTACCAGCTGATAAGGGTACCTTGCACGACGGGAAGAGACCTTAGGTATAGCAGCAGTTTTAGATTTTGCTGCCTTACAGATGGCACATTCCAAATAGGTATTACAATTCTTTATCTTAAGCCCATCAGAAAAATCTTGCATTTTCTTAATAACCGGGAAGCTGGCATGGCCGAGCCTGCGGTGTAATATATGAGCACAATCCAAATGTAAAGGTTTACCCATGCATACTTTGTCAATCTTATGTATCTTACCATTACATGCCTTGGTCTGTTCAGTAATGAGAATAGGCACTGGATTAATGGTCACCTTAGAGTTCCTCAGGTTTGGCTGAGGAGTTGTGACCTTAATGGGCTCAGCCTTAATGGCTTTGAATGTCCTAGGAGCCGGTTTAGGAGCTTCATTGGGATTAGGTCCAGCGTCCATGAGTTTGGACAACCTGGGGGCTGGCACAGGAGCTTTCTGCTCTATCTGGGCATTAGCTCCCTGAGCCCTCTTGTTAGGTTTCTTGAGCCTTTTGACCTTTGCTTTTGGGGAAAAATAAGGCAAATTGTTGATTTTTACAATATCGCCAACAACATCCCCACTTTCGAAAACATAACCTCCACCCTTCTCAAAAACCAGTTTTACATTTTTATCCTCAGTCAATTTTAAGATGCTTAAAAGGTTGTTCTTGATTGAGGGAACATACAGTGCCCCTGTGACATCTCCTATACCAGGCATATTGATCACGCCTTCCCCAGTTACCTCTGCCTTGTCCCCAGTGGCAACTTTTACTGAGGACTTGAGTGGGTTTAAAACCTTAAATCGTTGCTCCGTGTTGGCTATATGCGTTGATGCACCTGAATCAAGAAGCCACAGCCCCTCAGCATCCTTTACCTGGGAGGTGTGATTGTCACTAGTGACACTACAGAATTGGTATCCTTTATGACCACCTCCCCCTCTTCCACGGCCTCTTTTATTTTTATTGTGCTTAAGTCCGGCCGTGTTGGCCCTAGAGCGAGGGCACTCCCTTTTAAAGTGACCTTGTATGCCACAGTCAAAACAGGTGGGAAGGGTATTAATCCTTTCACTTGTGTCCTGGCGCCTCCTCTGAGGCCTAGGTCTGTGATATGCCTCCTTCATTTCTTGTTGTTCCTCATCTCTGCGCCTTAAATCTTCCTCAATAAAGCGGCCAGAAAAGTATTCTATATTTTTTTGTTCCCTAGAAACCCCTTCTAGAGAAATAATAAAGGGACTCCAAGATTTGTCTAGGGAGTTCAACATCACGCTAATTAAAGTGGATTCAGAAACAGGCTCCCCCCTCTGTATAAGCTCATCCCTCATGGCTTTAAGCGTTGCCAAATGTTCCCCCATTTTGACACCAGGTTTGAGTTTATAGTTGTGGAAAATTCTTGACAATCTGCTGGTTGCAGCCATATTGTCACTATGGAACAAATTATATAGGGCAATCCAAACTTCCTGAGCTGTGAGGCCATCTGAAAGACTGGCATACAGAGCTGTGTCTATAGAACTTAACAGGGTTGTGTAAGCTCTTTTATGCAGGAACTCAATTTCAGGGCTCCAAGGTAAAGGGGGTGGTCTTTTGATCATGTCCAGAGTATTTTCTCTTAAGAGAATTATCTGAATCTCTTTACACCATTTTTTAAAATTCTGACCACTTAAATGTAATTTTTCAAAATTATTTGGCAAAGTTACAAAATTATTGCCATTAAACTGCATGGGGAGTTGTTCAAATGGCTGAAAAGAGCCTGTTGTGAATGGCATTGGGATCCCTAAGCCTGGGATCGATTGCTTAGGTCTGGCTCCTTTTTGTAGTCCTTCTGTAGTTTGAAGCAACTGGGCATGTGCAGGAAATGGAGCATGCTCCAAAGCCTTTTCTTGTTGGAGCTCCGATCTCCCTCTCTGAGCTCTGAAGTCAGGTCTGGCTGGAGCCTCAGAATAGGCCCGGACATCAGCGATGTGGTGGGGAAGCCTTGGAGGAGTGGGAAGAAGGCCTGGAGATCTTTCTGGAGGCTGGAGGCCCATCAGATGAGGTCCATGGGCTGGATAGGCCTGGAAATGTCTCTGGATCTCCTCTTCTCCATCAGAGGAGCAGGATTGCAGCTCCGGATCATCCCAGCAGGACCGGAAAGGTGCGGAGGCCTCAGCCTGGGCCTCCGTGGAGCATTCAGTGAATGGTGAGCGCCTCTGCAGTGGGGGGTGGGAGGCTGCAGGTCCATCTGGGTTCCTCCGGGGGTGGGAGGTTTGATTTGGGGCCCTCCTTAAGTGGGCAGCTGGGTCTGGGACCTCGGGGCGGCCAGTGGGTGGTTGCTCCCTAAATTCCAGGGCAGCGACCAGGGCCTCTATGGCCTCTTTGATGTTTGCCCTGGCAGGTGGGGCCTGGCAAGGGGCTTGTGGGTTCGGAGTGGTCCTCTGGGCCGCTGGAATGCTGATCTGACTGGCTGGCGTTGTAGGCCTGGGCTGTGGAGCTGGGGATGGCCTGGCTCGTGGTTCTGGCAAAGTGCCCAGGGAAGCAGCCATCTTGGAGGAAGTTGCCTCCGGAAGTGGCCTGGCGGCCATTTTGTTTGGCGGGAAACTGGGTGGGGGGGAGATTCTCTGGCGGCAGGCGCCATCTTGGAGAGATCAGGCAGGGGAGTCCTTACCGGGATGGCAGGCATCTCTGGTGCTGCCTCCTCAGGCCTCTCTCTGGCTGCTGCCCTTGTCTTCAGGAGGAAGGTGAGCGCTGCTCGGCACTCCTCTTCTGACATCTCAGCCACTTGCCTGTCCAGGCTTTCATCTGGTCCTTCTGCCCCCTCGTCGTCAGTGCTGAAGAAGCCTTCTCCAGCATCGCTTGGCTCGGCCCCTGGGATCTCTTGCTGCATCTGGGTGGCCTCTGGCTGCCAGGGTGTAGCTGGATGGAAACCCCCTTCAATGTTTTCCATCGTTGATTCAGTCTGGGGCTGCTGTGAAGTTCTCCTCCGTTGAAGGCCTCTGGTCACAACAGGGGAGCTTCTCTCACAGGTTATTTTGGAGGGCATCTCGCCTTTTCAACAGCTCCTGGAGTGGAGTTCTGCTACCATTCCCTCTGCTACCATTCTGTGGAAATTGGGATCGTAGAAACACCCAGGAGCATAGAAGAGTCCAAAGGCAGATGCATGAATAAATGTGATAAATGTATTTATTCATATAACAAAACATATTAACTATATACAAAGGCTGTCTTAATATCCATTAGGATAGGGGGCACACAGCGTGTGTGACTACCCCTATCAAAGATCATGTCTCATGGAGAACAAACGTAAAAGAGAGCATGGTGGAAAGGTTAGAGGGGGTTTTATACTCAGTGTAAGCCCCTTCTCTCCACATAGGTGTGGGGGCACTTTCTGCCTCCACTAGTGTCTGTATGATATATGTGCCAATGGCTTGCAAATACTTGACAGAATCAAAAGAGCCTTGGTAGTACAGAGGACTAAAGCACTGTTATTAACATCTGCTGCTTGCAATTACTGCAAGTTCAAATCTCACCAGGCTCAAGGTTGACTCAGCCTTCCATCCTTTCAAAGGTAGGTAAAATGAGGACCCAGATTGTGGGGGGCAATAAGCTGACTTTGTATAAATATACAAAAGTATGAAGGCTACTGCTTAATTGTAAGCCGCCCTGAGTCTCCGGAGAAGGGTGGCATATAAATTAAAGCAAAAAAAAAAAAATCATGCTTCCCCTATTAACTTTGCTGCCAGAAGCACTTTGGGAAGATCACAAATGGTGATCTGTAACCCTGTGATGCTGCAACTGTTTTAAATAATGCTGATTGTCGTGCACCCAAATTTTGATCATGTGACTGCGAACAATGCAGCGGTTATAAATACAAGAACCAGTCATAAATCACTTTTTTCAGCACTGTCATAACTTTGAACAGTTGGTAAATGAACGGTTGCAAGTTAAGGCTACCTGTATTAACAATATTAACAAAGGACAGTAGTATTTTAATTATTTCACTTGTTACATCTATAGCTAGTCCCATAGTACAGTTCACTTTGTGCAAATATTTAGGACATAGTGTTTAGAATTGCAATTTGAGTGAAAGTGAACTGTATGTAAACTATGCTTTCAAATTTCTTTCTGATCTAAGAAGTTAATTTTTTAATATTATGATAGCTTTTCACACAGACTGACAATTTTAGAATATTTGAAAGACTTTATTTTCAGAGAATAGAAATTAAAAGCATTTTAATTTTTAAAATGATGTTGGTGTGGATATGATCAAACAATCTTCAGGTTAAGAAAATTTTATGTCTTAATCAACATTAAAACTCAACAATCAAGATTTGCTTTTCTAATTTAGACACTTGCACAGTGCTTTGTGGCAGCATTTGAAATGCAAATGAAAAGGTAGAAATGGTAGGCAGTATTTGTTCTCTTCCTTTCTGAAATGGTGCCCAGTCTTTTTCTAAATGCCCCCAAATGCACAGTGTGATTTAATGCAGGAGGACTCAGCATCTCCAAATGAAAGAAGACAATAAGATAAAAGGACTGGAGTGGGATGCCTACCCTTTAGAAGTGAGCATTAGTCGTTGTACAAGCAGCACATATGTTGTGTAGGCCTGACTAAACTAATCAAGCAAAGCTTTCCCTACATGCCATTGCATGCAATTTAATTATATACTGTGTATGTTGCATTACAGAACAATGATTTCAGTTACAGAAACTTTACTGTGTTAATGGACATCTTCAGTTCTTTTGATCAAGCATGTTCAGGCTCTTCTTTCAAGATTAATAATTATTTGAAAAGGAAATGTTAGCCTTTACAAATGTTAAAAGGGCAGTTCTGATGATCATTTTAATTTCTGTCATTTGAAAAAAAGGAGTAAGGCAGTGACTAAGAGGAAAAATATATTTTTTCATTGATTTTTCTAAAAATAAAAAAGTTAGAGAACGTAAATTTTAAACTTCCTTTCTAATATTTTTCTTGTATTCATTTTTGTTTTATTTTTAATATACCATTGTTTGTAAACCTCAAGGGGAAAAAGATCCAACACTTCTATAACATTAAATTTGAGAAATAATTACACTTGGCAGTTCCTATTTGCAGCAATGCATAAAATGCTGAAGGCCTTTGTACAGTTCAAAGAGCACTTTCTACAGATCTTGCAGTTGTCAGTTGCCTGAAGGGATAATCTGAATTCTTAAGAAAAAAAGTGCAATGGGTAATAGTGAATACATTCTCCACTTGGCTCATTGTTTAGGTCTTCTTCCTAAATACTCATTCACCTTTTAAAAGATTTAATCAGGTGATGAAGGAATATATTTATCTCTTTGCCATCATTACAAAACCTTTGTTATGTGGTTTATTATTTGTTTAGTTGGAAGTATACTGTCAGATCCCTAAAAGTGATACTGCCAATCAATTGGGAGAAGGGGGAGACTTGGATTCGATTTACTAGCATTGCCTCTGTCAACAGATATTTTACAACCTATATCCTGGCACCAAAGAGCCCTGAGTTCCCCTTAATGTGGAGGAATGTTTATGACAGCCATGTGGGCTGTTTCACTTTAAAGGATAATGATGTGAATACATGTTTATTCGGGTTCTCAGGGCAGCTAGTAAAGAAAACATTTTCACACTTGTGTATTGGCTAAAATCTGCATTCTGGTTTAAGGGAGGGGTCACTACTGCTTTAATCCTACTTATCTTGCCTAAGGATATTGCTTTGACTTCATTGCTGTCCCTTCTGCTTAATAAAAAAGATTCCTTTTGAAATACTTTCAAGAGTTTTTACTTTCTTAAATTGGAAGGAGAGGCAATCCTTACATATATGTTCTGCCACTAAGTCTAAGGTTGATATTAAGCAAATGTTTAGAGACACTCATTGTTAAGTGAAAGAACATCATAACCTCTTATAGTACTAACGTTTAACATCAAAAATATTGTTTATTACTCTGTTATTTGAGCCTTATGAATGACTAAACTGCAGTTGTATTTTGTTGGATTATGCATATTTTAGATTAAGTATCATACAAGAAGTTAAGTATACCAATGGCAGCAGGATGTTTTTTGCCTGCTCTTCAAAATTGTGCTGTACATATCTGTTTATATATTATGATGGTAACTTTATTATGATCACTGATCTGCATTTTATATTCTTTTATATAAAGTTGCAGACTTCAGATGTTTTCTAGATGATTGATAGGAATAAAATGGATTAAACCAGAGGTGAAATGCTTCTGGTTCGGGGCAGTTCGCCTGAATGGGTAGTGAAAATGCTACTGGTTCCAATGATAACACGGCACAGCTGATAGTCTGAACTTTATTTTTACTTTTTAAAGCATTTTTTTTACTACTTATTGCCCGAACTGGTATTTTTGTGTAAAGTGTGATAGTTGAGTTTCCTGGTCACATGACCACCAAGCCATGCCCACCCAATCACATGCCCACTAAGCCACACCCACCCAGTTACATGACTACCAAGCCATGCCCACCAAGCCATGCCCACCAAACCACGCCCAAAGAACCGGTAGGGAAAAATTTTGAATTTCACCCCTGGATTAATCTACAAAACCCTATAAATACTAAAAAAAAATTGCAAGATGAGAACAAAAGCATTATATTATAAAACTGTGAATAAAACACTAAAGTACTGAAATACTAATAGAATACTTCTTTCTGCCTTCCTTCCTGTCAGTGACAGGAAATAAAAGTACAAAACAGTATTAAATGCAAAATAAAATGTATATTTGTAAAAATCCTAATATGAGGAGTGTTTTCTGTATAATTCAAGAGAAACTTTTTTTTGTGTGTGTGACAGTTTTTATTACCAAAGACTATTCTTCCAGTTTTTAACCAATCTCAATATTTATAAAAAGAATGAGTAAATCAATTGCTTCCTGTTGTATAGATATATGCTAGGTATATTTTCTTGTGGGTTAATGAACTGAATATTTCCCCTTCAGTTTGATATTATGTATGACAATTTTATGTATTTCTCTAATACTGCTAAATAATATTTTTATTTTTATTTTATTTCCAATTTATATACCGCCCTTCTCCCTGAGGACTCAGGACGGTGTACAGCCAGAATTAAGAACATGAAATACAAATATTAAAAAACAATTAAAATATATATAAATTTGGCCCAAAAATTAAAAATCACAAAACAATTTAAAACTTTTACAAATTTCTTCTTAAACCAGCCTGGCTTGCTGGAAAAAGTGGGTTTTAAGGGCACGGCGGAAGGCACTGAGGTCTTGGATTCTCCTTATCTCTGGGGGCAACTGATTCCAGAGGGTAGGTACCCCCACAGAGAAGGCCCTCCCCCTGGGGGTCACCAACCTACATTGTTTGGCTAATGGCACCCTGAGGAGGCCCTCTCTGTGGGAGCGCACGGGTCGATGGGAGGTCGTCGGTAGCAGCAGGTGGTCTCGAAGATAACTAGGCCCTATGCCATGGAGCGCTTTAAAGGTGATGACCAACACCTTGAAGCGCACCTGGAAGACCACCGGGAGCCAGTGCAGCTCGCGCAGGAGTGGTGTTACATGGGAGCACCATGCTGCTCCTGTCACTACCCGCGCTGCTGCGTTCTGGACCAGTTGGAGCCTCCGGGTGCTCTTCAAGGGGAGCCCCAAGTAGAGAGCGTTGCAGTAGTCAAGGTGAGAGGTGACAAGGGCGTGAGTGACTGTGCACAGGGAATCCCAATCAAGAAAGGGCCGCAACTGGTGAATCAGGCGAACCTGACAAAAGCTCCCCCTGGTTACAGCCGTCAGATGTTCCTCCAAGGATAGCTGCATATCCAGGAGGACTCCCAGATTGCAAGCCCTTTCTGTGGGAGCCAAAGACTCGCCCCCAATAGTCAGTGATGGAGTCAACTGACTATATCGGGATGCCAGGAGCCACAGCCACTCAGTCTTGGTAGGGTTGAGCTTGAGCCTGTTCCTCCCCATCCAGATCCGCACAGCCTCCAGGCACTGGGACATCACTTCAAGGGCATCGTTGGGGTGGTCTGGGGTGGAAATGTACAGATGGTTGTCATCAGCGTACTGGTGGTATCTCACCCCGAAGCCACAGATGATCTTGCCCAGTGGCTTCACATAAATGTTGAACAGAAGGGGCGAGAGGACCGATCCCTGCGGCACTCCACAGATGAGAGGCCTTGAGGTTGACCTCTGCCCCCCTGCCAACACAAACTGCGACCGGTCGGAGAGAAAGAAGGAGAACCACCACGACACGGTGCCTCCCACCCCCAACTCTTCCAGCCGGTGCAGCATGATACCATGGTCGATGGTATCAAAAGCTGCTGAGAGGTCTAACAGGAACAGAACAGAGGAGCAACCCCTGTCCTGAGCCCTCCAGAGATCATCAACCAACGCGACCAATGCCGTTTCCATGCTGTGCCCAGACCTGAAACCCGACTGGAACGGATCTAGATCAGATGTTTCCTCCAGGAATTGTGGAAACTGTCGCACGACCACACTCTCAACAACCTTTGCCATGAAGCGAAGGTTGGAGACAGGACGGTAGTTGGCCAATATTGTCGGATCCAGGGACAGCTTCTTGAGGAGAGGCCTCACCACCGCCTCTTTCAAGGCAGTGGGGAAGTGACCCTCACTCAACGAAGCGTTAATAACACCCTGGAGCCAGCCTCGTGTAACCTCCTGGGAAGCCAGTACCAACCAGGAGGGACACGGGTCCAGTAAACATGTGGCCACACTAAGTCTCCCCAAAATCCTATCCACATCATCGGGAGTCACAGCATCAAACTCCTCCCAGATAACATTCTCAAGACTATTCCTCGTCACCCTGCCCTGATCTACCCAGTCAGAGTCCAAATCCCCCTGGATCTGAGCGATTTTGTCATACAGGTATTGTCCAAAATCCTCCGCCCTGCATTCCAAGGGATCCTCCCACACTCCCGGATGGAGCAGGGAGCGGGTCACCCTAAACAGGGCGGCTGGATGATTCCCTGATGATGCAATAGAGGCGGAAAAGTAATTAAACTTTGCTGTCTTTATTGCCACTAGGTAGGCCTTAATATGCGACCTTACCAGTGTTCAATCAGATTCAGCGAGACTGGCCCTCCAACCGCTCTCCAGGCATCTTTTCCGGTGCTTCGTTTCCCTCAGCTCCTCAGTAAACCAAGGAGCCGCCCAGGATCGGCACCAGGTCAGAGGCCGCAAAGGCACGACTCAGTCCAAGGCCCCACCAGCCGCCCGATCCCAGGCGGCTACCAGGTCCTCAGCCGAGTCATGTGCTAGATCCTCAGGAAATGGCCCAAGCTCCATCTGGAACCTATCAGGATCCATCAGGTGCCTGGGGTGGATCCATCTAATTGGGTCTGCCTCCCTGCGGCAGGGGGCAGCGGTTCGAAGATCCAGGCAAAGGAGTGAGTGGTCAATCCATGACAAGGGTTCCATGTCTATATCCCCTATAACAAGACCACTCAACCACTGGCCAGAGACAAAAATCAAGTCCAGAGTGTGACCTCCCCTGTGAGTAGGGCCATGAACTAACTGGGTCAGGTCCATGGCCATCATGGAAGCCATGAACTCCCGAGCCACCTCAGATGTTTCACCAATGGATGGCAAGTTGAAATCACCCATGACTAAAAGCCTGGGTGTATCTACTGCCACCGTGGCTATCACGTCGAGTAGCTCAGGTACGGCTGTTGCCACGCAGTAGGGAGCCAGGTACGTAAGCAACAAGCCCATCTGAACCCCACGACCCCACCTCACAAGGAGGGACTCACATCTGGCTATCTGAGGCACAGTGGTCTCCCTCGGACCCAGATCCTCGTTAATAATAACCGCCACCCCCCTCCCCTCCCCTGGGCCCTCGGCTGATGGAATGCTCTGAAGCCTGGTGGGCACATCTCAACCAGAGGGACGCCGCCCTCCGGGCCCAGCAGAGGTAATACCTCCGCTCCTCCCTCTTGTATAAGATCGTGAATGAGGGGGGGCTTGTTTACCACGGACCTGGCGTTGCATAGCATCAGCCGAAGGCCCAGATCCTGAGTATCTAGGCTACCTAGTATCTGAGCGGAGCCTTGGGGACCGGGGCAAGCAATTGCTCACAGCAAGTGCGAGCCCCCAACACATGATATGGTCCCCTGCTCCCGCCATATCTGCCCCTCCCATCTACCGTACTGATGGTACAACCCTCATAGGTATTGTCCCCCATCCCTTTCCCAATCCCTCATCCAGCACCCCCCGAATCGTTACCCTGTGCCAGGCTCGGCTCTGACCCTGGTGGATTCCCCCCCCCATCCTCCATAGTCACCTTCCCAGTTTCTCTAAAAAGATTATTACAAACCCCCCTCCCAGAACCCCTTAAAATCTTTAAAAAATTCCCTAGAAAACCCCACAAATTCTTCCTTGCTCCATGCCATCTCTCCGGATTCCAAAGTCCATCATCGAGATAGGCCCTCGGTAATGTGGAGGGCCAAACCTGCGAGAGGGGAGAATCTCGCAGGGCAAGCAGTTCCGACACCGAATACATATAATCATCGGGGGAGACAAAGTCCAAGGGTAGGGGACCACCGATGTTACAAACATAGGGAAAATTCTAGTCTATGGTCAAGCCGCCAAGCTCCATTGTCCTCTCACGGCAATGACGAAGGAGGTGCGTGTCATTCGACCCCGGAAGTTTCCAGGGCAGCCGTCCTCTCACCTAGACCGACCCATAGAAACATTGATGGAAAACCCGGGTGTGAAGATAGCCATATTCCACCTCCAACCGGCCTTGTGTCCATAGAACCAGTATCCCTCCTGGGATTAGTAGCGTCAGGGAATCCAAACATCCTGCTCATAAGGAGGTTTAAGTTCACAAATTTGTGTCAGAGAAGTTTTACATGGCAGGGAATTCAGACAGGCTAGATAGAGGTGGGGGAAAAATTAGGAATAATTCAGCAGGCCAGGATAGATAGGTAGCTATAGCCGTAATAAGGCCAATAGGCCTAAACTCGGTCCAAAGGAAGGAGGAGGGAGGGGAAATTCAAACTGCATAAGTTTGTAGTCATTTTCCGACCCCTGTAAATCCCTCAATCTTCCATTCTGATGGATAAATCTCCCCTATTTTGTTCCCCCCATCCAGCTTGCCCTGGGGGGTCTCTGGGTCTCCATGGAGGTAACCCTTCCCCCAAGGGTCAAACACTCTCCAATCACCCGGGAATCAAGTCTAAGGCTGCCGCTGAAGGATCCTATGCCGTCTGTTTTAAGGTCTGCAGGCCTTTGGGAGCCGCCCTGACACCAGCCACCATCACTGCGGTCGCAGCCGCGGCCGCCGCAGCCACCATCACCGCCGATTATATTGTAATCAAACCATTAGAAACAAAATACTTTTTACAGAATACAAACATTTATGAATATTTTTAGATTTACTGTTAAATTTACTGTTAAATTAAAAAAAACTGATTTTTTTTTAAATTCAGAGCCTACAGAACCCATAACCTACTCCTGTTATAGTCCATAGATTTAGAAAAATAATGTTAAACTTAATGCTCTTGGGAATGTAACTTTGGAAAGCAACCTAGTTTTGTTTTAAGTCAAACTATGGTTGTCATGATTCCCAATTCAAAAGCATAATGAATGTAAGAATTTTAGTCTCTTTATGTGTGAGTTCAGTAATAATAATAAATGGTCATGCAAGCACATATTAATGCAGATGCCTATAATACACAATTAGTTCTCTGTTTGATAGTGAGTTTCTCCCATCTCAAATGTATGCATGCATTTAATATATATATTAATTTGATATGACTTGATTTATATGGCCACTCTATTATCAGACAATAGACAATAATACTGGATAGTGACCACCCAACAAAAAACGATAAAATAAAGTGGGGCTGTGGGGCTTCAAATTTAAAGGCAAATTCTTTCTTTTCTTTTTTTTAAAGCTGCATGCTACAATTGTAGTATGTGAACTCCAGTGTTGAAATTTTTTTTACCTTCAAAAATTAAGTGCTGAATAACCCTAGAATGAAATAACATCACAATATCCTGTTGTTGCTGTCTAGAATATATTTTAAAATAAATCAATATTTGAAGCAATTTTAATTGGTTACAGTAAAATTTACTAAATTAATTGGCCCTTTTCATTTTTTACATCATTTTGTTTATTAAACACTTTGTCAAGAGTGAAAAGATAGGCAAATAGGTTTCCTTTGAACATATCATGATATTTTCACCATGTGGCCCTCTGTATCTACAGACACAATTCCTTTTCATACTTCTCATCATTAACCTTAGTAACTAAAGATGCTGAGATTTAACATTCATCAACATCTGGAAAATCATAAGTTCTATAATGCTCTACAAATTTGTTTAGCCATTTCGCAATTTATTTTCATTTGTACAATGAAACCTGGAAGAGGAGGTGCATTAGTAACAATTTAAAATCTCTTGACTTTTCTCCACTTGATATGCTGATATCCCAATTTCTAGTTTATATCATTTGGTAATGCTACACTTTGACTAGATTTCAATACCTATGAAAATAGATTTCAATACCTAGAAAATAGATTTCAATACCTAATAGATTTCAATTTCTATGACTGCCTTTACAAAATTTGTTCTTTCACCTTAGCACTGATAAAATGAAAAAACAATGAATTATAATGTGGGAGCAAATTTTGCATTTCTTATATACCTTAGGATTCTTCTTTCTTTTTACAATTTACAATTTTCGCTTTTTGTAAATTGAAGTAAAATTGAGCTCTCTGATGAGCTTCACGAAAACCCTGGCTGACGAACCACTGACAAGGGGTTTGCGGACCAGAACTGTCCTGTAGGGATGGGGAAGAAAGAGAGGCACCTCGGACAACCAAGAGGAACAGGCAAGTTCCTCGAAGGTCAGAGGGAACTCTCTGTGACTCGGCGGCAGGGGATGGCAGCCATGGCGGCTGCCACAAAGTTGGGACAACTGGACTAAGCATAGAGCTGGAGAGAGGAGAGGAATGGAATGGAGTTTTTTGAAGCCAGGTGAGTAACAGTCAACCTAGGCCTGAAACAACAACAAGGGAAACATCTTTCAATTATAAGACCCCTAAGGATAAATAGTGGCTAAAGAGTGTGGGGGCAAAGAAGACTTTGAAATGTAACTTTAAAGAGACAACAACCCAATAGAAAATTGATTTTTGAATAAACTATTTGGAAATCTTAAACAATTGGATAATGGTCAAAGGATTGGAAAGAAATAAAGAGATCTTTTCTTTTCTTTCTTCTTTCTTTTTAAATTTTAAGAAAAACAAAGAGAATGGATAATAAGCTTTAAAAAAAAGAATTGATGTACAAATAAAAGGAAAAGGTGGGGGAGAAAAAAGAAGTGAAAAGAGCTATTTAAATTTGGACTGGACTTTAAATATGATTTGATACTTTTAAACCTAAAACAAAAAGAGAAGCTAAATAAGATTGTTATGTAATTGAAACAAAATGGATACTTTTTAAACACCCAAAATTGTGGATTGCAGAGAGACACAATCTGGAGTAAAAAGGAATATTGCAACTTGGTTTTTGTTATGGAAAATGTGGACTTCACAGATAACATCCATGAGAACTTATGGGGGAGGATTTTCTTGTCTACAAGTGGCTTGACTTTGGGAGAAAAAAAATAAAACGAAGGTATCATAATGGAACTCTTATAATTAGAATAATATTAACTTAATATTAACTTAGAAAGGAAAATGGTGCAGGAATTAGAGAAGGAACAAATTGATCTATTTGACTTGGACAATGGAAATAAGAGAATGTTACAGTTGAAAATACCTAACCTGCTATCTGTAAATATGTGTGCTTGTGTATATGTCACTGTGTGATGTCATTGTGTCTCTTACCATTGGTTACTACTTACCATTGGCCCCGCCTCTTCTGTATATAAGCTTTCGCTCCTCTCAGATTGATAGCTGTCCAAATGTGTTCCTGAGAAAGAAGAGAAATAAACATTATTATTACAAGAAAGTCTACAGTCTCTTATATTGGGCCTAACCAGGATAACAAAACTAGCAACAAATTGGTAGCAAGAGGATGGTTTGGTAGGCCCAACCGAACATAAAGATGCAAGACTCACAAAACGACAAAAGAAGACCTGCCACCAGATACATAACGAAAAGAATGGCAGCTCAACTGACTCCTGACAAATATACACCACCTGAAAACATTAAGAAACAAATGCAATTACAAAAAAATGAACTGCTAACACAAAACAAACAACTACTAGCTGGAGCAGAACAAACTTTCTCAACACCAAACAAAGAAGATGAGGTAAAAAGAAAAATACTACAATTACTAGAAACAACTACAGTTGAATCAAATCTGCTTGTGAAAATCCACAGCATGATAAATGACCACGGAACAGCAGCAGATAACGAAAATAACAAACAAGAAAACTGCAAGGTAAGAAACTCAACCCCTGACTTCAAAAACGACATCGAAGATGGCGACAGCTTCCCGCCTTTTTCATGGCAGCCATCTTACCCACCTAATACCACTAAAATGCCCGACCAATTACTAAAAGAATTCCAAACCTCAAACTACGAAATAAAAAACAAAACCTACCAAGAAGATGACTACCCGAGTCCCAAAACAAATAAAAAACAATTATTTAAACAAAACAAAGCTCAACCTACTGAAGTAGAAATAGACAATGCTATACAAGTGCTGACTGCAGCACTCGGGACTAAACTAACAATACCAAACGAACAACCAGAAAACGAAATAGAAAATTCTAAACTACCATCTACCAAAAGCCAAAAAGAAATAGACTGTCTAAAGAAAGACCTAGCCACCCGAAAAAAGACGCGCTGGCAATCATACTCACCTACCGAAGAGCGACTCCCTGAGCAACCCGGCTCCATCGGCAATGGCGGCCTGCCTCGAGCTCCACTTACTGGTGACTTCAGAGAAAATGGCCGACAAGCCTCCGGTGTCTTCTCTCTCGATCCTCACGACTTCGAAGACTCCCCGACGAACAGAACAGCACCCCAGGCATCCTTCAGTCACCACAGGCCCTCTGGAAACAAAACCTAACAACAGAAGGCCATCTGGGACTTCACCCCGGGAGCTGCAGACACAGGAACCTCCCTCGCCGACCGCTGGAGAAGAATGAGGACTGAGCATGCGCAGAACAAGCCTGCACAGAAAAAAGAAGAAAACATAGATACAAGTCAGCGCAACATAGAGATAAGTAAATACAGACATGCATCTACCATACCCAGGCCTTATTGCGAGTATGCTAAGGTCTTCAACCATGGACAGCTACTAAACATGAATAACACTGCACAACACTCAGGGACAATACCTTCAGACTTTATAAAATTGAAATTAGATGGAAGCAACTTAATGGAATGGAACCAGTGTTTACAGATTACATATTTGAAAGAGAATGTTTTATTTTTTATTTATAACCCACCAGATAAGCCTTGGACCTATGAAATAGACTGCCTCCATCACAAAGCATATTATATATTAATTGCCTCTATTTCCCCAAGTATACTTCCCAGTATAGAGCATAATTTAACTGTATTTGAAACATACCAAAAATTATTCAATTTGTTCTATAGCAAAAGCGTAGCCACCACCACAAAAATTTCTAGGGAATTCTATTCTGCCAAACTAAAACATGATACCTCCATGAGTGAACATATCTTGAATCTAAACGCAGTAAGAGCAGACCTTATCCAAAGGGGGGAAACCATTTCTGACAACACCATGAAAAGCATTATAATTAATTCATTAGATCACAGCTGGGATAACTATATTACCTTAATAGATAACCTAAGTATAGAGCAAATTACCTTAGAAAATCTTACCAATAAGCTTATTACTGAAGATAGACTTAGAAGAGAGCGATATGCACAACAAAGGGAAGGTAGAAATCAAAGAAGAACTGATTTTAGGGTCAGAGATAGGTACCCACATGAATGTTCCATATGTGGATCTGAAAGACATCAAAGAAGAGACTGCCCCAAGAACGCAGGATACAGTGACTCATACCAACACAAGGATAGGAGAATATACTTCTTAGACAGAACTTCCCCAGACTACAGGTATAAACACAGAGAATCACCACATTCTAGAGAAAGACAAATGTACAGAAATAACCCTAGAGAAAATAAGAAAGGATCGCTATATGGAATAAGAAACAATGATACTTTAATATCTGATTCACTCAACACTTGGCTCATCGATTCTGGAGCCACATGTCATACAACTCACAACAGAGAAATATTAAGCAACTTCACTGAAAAGAAATATTACATTAGAGTAGCAAACCAAAATAAAGTCCTAGTGAGAGGAATAGGAGACACGCATATAAAGGGTATAGGAAAAATAGAGGGGCTACTATTTGTACCCGAAATCCCAAATAATATATTGGCAACTCTAAAATTAAGTATAGAGAATGAAGTAGAGACCACTTTCAGAGGTGGAAAGGTATTTATGACTAAAGACAACAGAAACATAGGTAAGCTATTCACAAATGACGGACTAACATACCTACTGCCACAAGATAGCAAATTAATCTACGCAAACTATCAATTAAGAAACGAAAGGCCAAATTCAGATAGTCATGATGAAAGTAATAATGATAATGCATCAACCACTGATACTAATGTGTCTGAAAACTTAAACAATGGAAGACCTATACACGATAATTGTAGTCACTTACTCCACAGAAAGTTAGGACACGCAAGTTTTCCCATCATACGAAAAATGTTAGAGTGTTCCAAAGATTTAAAAATAAAGAACTGTAAAAATTATTTAGAATGCTCTGTGTGCAATTCATCCAAACTTAAAAACAAACCCAAACCCAAAAAAGCCACTCGCACCACACAATGAATTTTTCAATTAATCCATATGGATGTAGTAGGCCCATTAAAACCTTCAATTAAATATAAAAAAAGATACTTTCTAACTATTGTCGATGACTACAGTAGATTCGGTTTTGTATACACCCTTAACCACAAAAGTGAGGTTTTCAAAAAATTTAAGGAGTTTTTTAAAATGGTAGAAACGCAACACAATATTAAAATTAAACAAATAATGACTGACAGGGGGTCGGAGTTCCTATCCAACGAATTTTCAAATTGGCTAAAATCACAAGGAATATTGCACTTTAAATCTTGTCCATTTTCCCCATTCCAAAATGGAGTTTCTGAAAGAAAGAATGGTTTGCTACAAACCATGGTTAAATGTGTGTTAGACGATGCTGGCTTAAGCCAATCATTCTGGGCTGAAGCCCTTACTTATTCCAATTACACTATAAATCGCTTATGGTCCAGTACAATCAACAAGACTCCATACGAACTCATGTATGGAAGAAAACCAAAAATTGGACATCTACACGTATTTGGTGTATCAGCTGATGTATATGTCCCCTCACAATTAAGGCGCAAAGGAGAGAAAGTATCCAAAAGACTAATATTTATGGGGTACGAATCAGGAACCAAGGGATATCGCTTCATTGATAAAAATAACCATTTCGTTATATCCAGATCTGCCGTGTTTCATGAACACATGAACTGGTCAAAATTACATCTTAACGAAATATATCCAGAATCAAAAAATATTACACACACGCACGCAGAGCATCATACATCAGACACCAACCCCAAAACCACAACCACGAACAGAATCAAATGCCCAAAAATAATTAATGATGAATGGAAGAAAGGACACCCCACTTTGAAGGTAGATCAATTAACTGAAAAAGAAGCTAAATATATGCATAGCGATGAACATCCCCAGAATAGGCCCATTAGATCCAATAGGGGCACAATCCCTAAAAGGTTAGATGATTATGTACTGTCTATTCAAGCTAAACACCTGACTCCCAACACATATGATGACATACTTAAGTTACCTCTAGAAGTAAAAAGTAAGTGGGAGGAAGCAATGAAAAAAGAGATGGACAGTTTGAAAGAACTAAATGTATTTACACCAACAGATCTACCCACTGAGAAGTCCCCTATTGGCACTAGATGGATCTATAAAATCAAAGAGCTAGAGGATGGTAAATTCTTATACAAAGCCAGGTTAGTGGCTCAAGGTTTTGCCCAAAGGTTTCCGGATGACTATGAAGACACATACTCCCCAACCGTTAGATCAGAAAGTGTGAAAACAGCATTAGTATTAGCTTCCATTTTAAATCTGGAAGTATATCAATTTGATGTACAGACAGCCTATCTGCATGCTGATCTCGATAAAGAAGTTTATGTAAAAGCATCCCCAGGAAAGGATACAAAAAAGGGAGAAATTTGGCTATTGAATAAGAGCCTTTATGGACTAAAACAGTCTGACAAATGGTGGTATGAGTGTTTATCAAAGATACTTAACGATATAGGCTTTGTGGCTACTTCATCTGATTTTTGTTTTTTCACAAAAAGAAATAATGATTCTATTGAATATGTTTTGATTTATGTTGATGATATATTATATTTTGGACGTGACAAGGTTAAATGTGATAATTTCGCTGAACAACTAGGCAAAAATTTCAACTTAAAAATATTAGGAAAGGTAAATAAGTATTTAGGAGTCCAAATTGACAAAACAGATAAGGGATTCAAATTATCTCAGAAAGACAAGTTTATAGAACTCATACAAAAATGTAATATGGTTAACTCAAAAATTTGTGAAACTCCCATGTCAACTGATTTTTATAGAAATGTGTACAATGAATATGAGCCATTCAAGGATAACACTTTATATCGATCAATTATTGGGTCCTTATTATACATATCTAATTGGACTAGGCCTGACATCACCCTTGCCGTAAATTTGTTGTTGAGACATGTAAGCAATCCTAACTTATACCATTGGGAAGGAATCAAGAGAATTTTGAGATATCTGAAATCTAGCATTAATGTATGTCTATACCTAGAACCATTCATTTCTGAAAAACCAACTTTGACCTGCTACGCCGATGCAGATTGGGCTACTGATTCAAAAAGCAGAAAAAGCACTTCTGGATATGTTTTTCTTATAAATGGTTGTGCGGTGCACTGGTACACTGGCAAACAGAACTTAATTGCCACCTCTACAGCAGAAGCCGAGTACGTTTGCTTATCCAAAGCGGTCAATAATCTAACTTGGTTCGATGATTTGTTATCTAATGTGTGGGATGAACCTATTTATCCAATTATCATCAATGAGGATAATAAGGCAGCGATAGATATATCAGCTTCCGAAGCAATAGGCCAACGATCTCGACATATCGACATCAAATATAAACATGTGAGGCAACTGTCAAGTATAGGATTCATTAAAGCTGTTCACTGTGATACTAATGAACAAATTGCTGATATCCTCACTAAGCCATTAGCAACCAAACAACATGTATATTTGACTTCCAAACTTAATGTACATATATAATCTTAATAACCCATCATTAGTTAGGTATTTTAGAGGGGGATTTGTTACAGTTGAAAATACCTAACCTGCTATCTGTAAATATGTGTGCTTGTGTATATGTCACTGTGTGATGTCATTGTGTCTCTTACCATTGGTTACTACTTACCATTGGCCCCACCTCTTCTGTATATAAGCTTTCGCTCCTCTCAGATTGATAGCTGTCCAAATGTGTTCCTGAGAAAGAAGAGAAATAAACATTATTATTACAAGAAAGTCTACAGTCTCTTATATTGGGCCTAACCAGGATAACAAAACTAGCAATAGAGAAATAATTATATTGCACAGAAGACAAACATTCGAGGATACAGAAGTTGAAATGGAGTATACATAAATGGACAAAAAAATGAAGAAAGAGGAATAAGATACAGAGGTGGAGAATAAAGAAGATAAAGACAATGTGTTTAAATATGAATAAATAATTGATCATGTGAATAGTAATAATAAAAAGGAGGTTTCTAGAGATTATATTGAGATTATAACAACATAATAATGATTACACTGGGATTAACAGTGAATGATAAAAGAATAAAAGGTTGGAAGATATTAAGGAAAATAAAGTTCAGGACTTGGATTTAGAAATAGACTATGTTAAAAGAAAATATATTAATGGATATAATGAATCAATTTAATATTAAGATGTTAGAAGGTATTACTTGAGAAAATTGATGGCTATAATAACTGGGATATTGTTTAAATAACTATAACAATTGTAATAATTTGAATACTTTTAATAATGTATTTATTTAAGTAAAAGATGATTATGCTGGGATTAACAGTAGAATGATAAAAGAAGGTTTCTAGAAATTACACTGGGATTTACAGTGGAAAAAAAATAAAGACGATTACACTGAGATTAACAGTGAAATAAAGAAGATTACACTGGGATTAACAGTGAAAAAAATAAAGATGATTACACTGGGGTTAACAGTAGAATAAAGATGATTACACTGGGAATAGCAGTGGAATGATAAAAGGAAAGGTTAAATTAGACCAAGTAAAAAGAAAATATAATAATGGACATAATGAATCAATTTTTAGTAAGATGCTGGATGGTATATTTGAGGAAACTGATAGCCATAATAATTGGGATATTGTTTAAATATGTATAACAATTGTAATAAGTTGAATATTTTTTATTTAAGCAAAAAAGAAAAGAAAAATTGAAACAATATGTGATTATGATTTACAAACAAAAATTACTTAATTGGTGTTTATAAGATTTAAATTTGATAAAGTAATACTGGAATAAAGATTTACTGAGAACTATATGAAGTAATAAATAAATGTAAGGAAGTTTTAGAAATGGAAATAATTTTGACATGTTTAAACATGTTTGAACTGTATTGTTAACAGTGAGGACTTAGGGTAAGAATTGTGAAATGTAGTATGGGGTATTAATTGTTAAGATTTAAGGTGGGTTAATAGAAGGGTAGTTGTTTTTTGATTAAGCAAATATGAGTAAATTTTTTCTAAGATGGTATTAGTTGGAATATGTGATATAAGACTAAGAAATAAGTGATGACAAAACAGAATATATAAAATTTTGTTAAAGATGACAAAAAATTGAACAAATTGATGACCGGATCAAAGCTCTGTTCCAAAAAGATGTAATTTGTGTGTTTGGAAAAAAAAAATAAAAAAAAACTTTTTGCAAAAAAAAAATGTTGTAATGGAATTTAATTATTTAATTAATTCATAAAATATTGATATCATTTCAGTTAAATAGAACTCTAAGCAGTGGGCAGGTTATCTGCTGGACTGAATTTTGATTATAAACCATTGATAGGGGAAGGTGGTATGGATAATAGGAAAAAAATAATGTATAGGATGCTTTTGGAATTGGAGAATGAGAAAAGACAGGAAGAAGAGGAGAGGCTTTTTTCTACTTTTTCAGAAGGATTAAGCAAGCTGAACAGCAAAAAAAAAACAGTGATGAGGAAAAGGAATAGATGTGGAAGACAGAGGGTTTATTTGTATCTAGCAAATGAAATATTTCTGCCTTCATTTAGCTTGACTAAATGTCAGACTAATACTAGGGTTTACTAAAAGGTGGGAAGAGTGGGAAGCATACGGATACAGATTAACAGAGTGGGAAGGGACCTTGTAGGTCATCTAGTCCAATCCCCCACGCAGGCAGGAGACCCTACACCATTTCTGACAGATGGCAGTCCAGTCTCTTCTTGAAAGCTTCCAGTGATGAAGCTCCCACAACTTCTTAAGGCAAGCTGTTCCAATGGTTGATTGCTGTCACTATCAAAAAATTTCTCCTTATTTCCAGGTTGAGTTGTTCAGTTTCCATCCATTATTTCTTATCTGACCTTCAGGTGCCTTCACTCTGTGGCAGACCCTCAAATATTATAACACTGCTATCATGTCTCCTCTGGTCCTTCTCTTCTCTAGACTAGCCATTCCTAGTTCCTGCATCATATGTTTTAGCCTCCAGTCCCCTAAACATCTTGGTTGCTCTTCTCTGCACTCTTTCTAGAGTCTCAGCATCATTTTTATACTGTGGTGACCAAAACTGGATGCAGTATTCTAGGTGTGGTTTTACTAAGGTTTTATAGAGTGGTATTAGTACCTCACTTGATCTTGATCGTATCCCACTGTTAATCCCAAAGGTGTTTTTTCTTTTGAAGATGTTTCACTTTTCATCCAAGAAGCTTCTTCAGCTCTGACAGGATAGTGGGGAATGAAAGGATTTATATTCCTTGCAGACAGCTGGTAATCTGCACCATTTTAGCGGGTTGTTGAAGCACTTGAAGGTTTATCTGTATCCTCAGGGTCTCCTGAGTAGTGCCTCTAATTGCTGTAGTCTGCAATTTTTCCTCTGGAAATCCTACTCCCACACCATTCGAAGGGTATTCGTCCCAAATTGTATAGCTAAAAGTTTGTAAAAACCCTAAAAAAAAAAAGTTTGCTAAAAACCCTGAGGACACAGAAAAATCTCCAAGTGCTTCAATGACCCGTTAAAAGAGTGCAGATTACAGCTGTCTGCAAGGAATATAAATCCTTCCATTTCCCACTATCCTGTCAGAGCTGAAGAAGCTTCTTGGATGAGAAGTGAAACGTCTTCAAAAGAAAAAACAAGGAAGTCCAGTTGCCTCCTGAAAAAGCACCTTTGGGATAATCATGACCTGGATGACTGAGAATCTCTACAAAATCCCTCTGTTAATGCAATGTAGGATTGCACTGGCTTTTTTGGTTGCCACCGCACACTGTTAGATCATATTTAATTGGTTGTCTACTAAGACTCCAAGGTCCCTCTCACAGTTACTGCTATTAAGCCTGGTTTCACCCAGTCTATATGTGTAGTTTTGGTTTTTCTTGCCAAAGTGTAAGACTTTACTTTTCTCTACACTGAATTTCATTTTGTTAGATAGGGCCCAGAGTTTAAGTCTTTCAAGATCCATCTGGAGCTTGAGCCTATCATCTAGGGAGTTGGCTATTCCTGCCAACTTACTATCACTTGCAAATTTGGTAAATTCCCCTTCTATTCCCTCATCTAAATCATTTATGAAGATATTTTTTTTGAAACAAAAGTTTTTTATTTTTTTATATTCAAACAATCAAACATTTCACAATCAATTATCATACATCATTTTATCCCCACCCAACCCCCCCTCCCCAATTCCCCCTCCCGACTTCCCAGAGCAAAAACAGGATATAGCATTTAACAAACATAAGCTAAAATATGCTAACTATTACAGAATTCAAAACTCTTTCACACTTGTTAACTTCCCTTTTAAAAATTATACTTCAACCTTCCTTTTATAAATTCTCTTATCACATTTCACATTTGTAAAAAAAAAAACATAATCTTATTTTAAACATTTTAAAATCTCTTAATACATTAGCAAAACATTCTCCAAAATATAAGTTTCAAAACTTTCAAAAAGTTATCCATTAAATTTTAAGTTATCCACCTTTAAACTTCAATACTTTAAAACTACCATAAAATTCAGAAGTTATCCAAATTTAATTAAATCTTTTAACATCATGAGACAATCTCGAAAATATGACCAGTCTTTCTCTTTCTATATTTTTTTACCTTTAATACTTTAAAACTTCAATACTTTAAAACTACCATAAAATTCAAAAGTTATCCAACTTTAATTAAATCTTTTAACATCATGAGACAATCTCCAAAATATGACCAGTCTTTCTTTCTTTCTATATTTTTTCCAGTCCTTCTTCAATAATACATTCTTCTTCAGCATTGCTCCTCCCCCTGCTTTTATTTTCAAAAAAATTTTGGTTTGAAATTGTAGTTGGTATGTCTTAGGAATTCGTTCTCTTCTTGGGGTTGTTTCCTTTAATTTGAAGCCCCCATTTTGACTCTTCCTGCATTTGTAATCCATCAGTTCGCTCCTTATATATTGATTCTGTCTGTAGAGCCAAAACTTGTCAAAATATTTATCAACCTGCAGTAAAGAGTCCTCTTGCTGTTTCTCAGTTAATTGAATGGAAGCCTCTTCCAAAATCTGTGTTTTTGATATAATAACTTCCATTTTAGCCCCAACAATGTCTCTTTTACCCTCCAAAGACATGTTGTCCTGATTAATTTCTTCCTCTTTTTCAGCCAGCAAGTCGTTATTATTATTCCCCAATTTAAAATCTTGAATAGTTCTTTTAATTATCTGTCTTATCTCAGCAGTAAAAGATTTTAAAAAGTCTCTTAAGTCCTTCGCAGTCACTACTTGTAAATTTGCTGACTCATATAGTCCATCTTTAATTTCAGCCATTTTTCAATTGTCTCTTTATGTTTGTATTAATTCAGCTATCAGGTCATTAACTCCAATTATTTCCAGACAAATTAGGGATATAAATTAGTTAAAATCAATGCCACAGTCTTTTCCAATCCACTTCCACTTTAAATCTTTTTCTTGAATAACCCGATAGCTTTAACAATGTTACTGATGTTAACAAGGACTTTCACTTATAAGTTTCATTTTTCATGCCCTAAGGCGCCATCTTTTTTTTTTTTAATGGAGTTAGCGTACAATACTTGCATTTTTAGTCTCTTGGATTAACTCTGCCAGCATCCAAAATCCAAAATCCAAATTCTTTTTAATCCTTCTAGTTGCTTTGCTGGTGTGGTCACGATGCTTCGGTCTGCTTTAAGCAGACTCGTCCTGGCTCCGGAGTTTTGAAGGGTTTCAGGGAGCTCTCACCCTGCAAACCCCAGGCTTAAAAAAAAAACCTGGGGGTCTAGGGGAGCTCTACCCAGACCCTTCTGCTCTTCTCTTCCCCTTTTCCCTGGGGGAGAGTTTTAAAGCTGCTAGATAGCTGATTTTCACTGTTCTAGTGGCTATACGGAGTCATGGAGCTGGAGCTCCTAAAAGGAGCTCCGTCGGCATTTCGCAGAACCACAGGAAGTCCATTTATGAAGATATTGAAGAGTTCTGGACTAAGACGGAACCTTGTGGTACCGCACTGCTTAATTCACTCTATGTAGATATAGTACCATTAAAGACTACTCATTGAGTATGGATTGTCCACCAGTTACAGATCCATCTGATGGTGATGCTATGTATCCCACTTTTTTCTAGCTTATCAAGAAATAGTTTGTGGTCTACTTTGTCAAAAGCTTTGCTGAAGTCTAAGTATATTATGTCCACAGTATTTCGCTGGTCTACTAATTTAGTCACTAGGTTGAAAAATTAAATAAGATTGGTTTTGCATGATCTGTTTTTAACAAACCCATGCTGACTTCCAGTTATTATTTTATTCCTTTCTAGATGTTGGCAGATCAGTTTTTTTATTATCTTTTCCAATATCTTCCCAGGTATTGATGTTAGGCTGATTGGTCTGTAGTTTCATAGGTCTGTTTTTTCCCTTTTGTGAAGATAAAGAGCCCTGGTAGTGCAGCAGACTAAAGCACTGTTATTAACATCAGCTGCCTGCAATTACTGCAAGTTCAAATCTCACCAGGCTCAAGGTTGACTCAGCCTTCCATCCTTTCTAAGGTAGGTAAAATGAGGACCCAGATTGTGGGGGCAATAAGCTGACTTTGTATAAAATATACAAAAGTATGAAGGCTATTGCTTAATGCATTGTAAGCTGCCCTGAGTCTCCGGAGAAGGCCAGCATATAAATCAAATTAAAAAAAAATAGAGAGAGAGAGAGATGGGAACCACATCAGCTCTTTTCCAGTCCTATGGAAGTTCCCTGGTGCTCCAGGATTTTTGAAAGATGTGTTACAGTGATTCTTAGATTACAGATTAACAGAATTGGAAGGGACCTTGTAAGGATCGCCTCTCCTTCCAACTTAAGAAAGTACGAACTCTTGAAATGTGGTTGTTCAAAAGGATTCTTTTATTAAGCAGAAGTGACAGCCATCCAACTAAAGCAACATCTGAATACCCTTAGGCAAAGCAGTAGGATTAAAGTGGTAGAGACCCCTCCCTTTAAGTCAGAATGCAGATTTTAGCCAATACACAAGTGTGAAGATGTTTTCTTTACTATTTCCTATGAGAACCCAAACAAATATGCATTCCCACCATTTACTTTAAAGTGAGACAACCCACATGGCTATCATAAAAATTCCTGCAGGTAAAGGAGATCTCAGGGCTCTTTGGCGCCAGGATATAGGTTGTAAAGTATATGTTGACACAGGTGATGCTAGTAAATTGAATCCAAGTGTCCCCCCTCCTCCGATTGAATGGCAGTATCACTTTTAGGGATCTGACATGCTACCCTCCTTAGAAAGCAAAAGGGTTCACCTGAAAACTCGTTTTTGCTTGCAGAGTGCTCAGGCCACCACAGGTGCCTCCCACACGAATGATGTCAAGCTAGCCATGCCCACCATGGCCATGCCCACTCCAGGCCCCTGAGGTCAAAAATAACCTTGATGCGGTCCTCAATGAAATTGAGTGTGACACCTCTGCTTTACAGCTTCTCCACTATTAAAGAAAATAACTTACTGTATTTTTTTCTCCCAACTGTAAGGATTGCCTCTCCTTCTAACATAAGAAAGTGAGAGCTCTTGAAACGTAGTTCTTCAAAAGGATTTCTTTTATTAAGCAGAAGTGACAGCCATCCAGTTAAAGCAAGATCTGAATACCCTTAGGCAGGGCAGTAGGATTGAAGTTGTAGAGACCCCTTCCTTTAAGTCATAATGCAGATTTTAGCCAATACACAAGTGTGAAGATGTTTTCTTTACTAGTTCTTTGAGAATCCGAACAAACATGCATTGCCACCATTATCCTTTAAAGTGAAACAACCCACATGGCTATCATAAAAATTCCTGCAGGTAAAGGGGATATCGGAGCTCTTTGGTGCCAGGATATAGGTTGTAAAGTATATGTTGACACAGGCCATGCTAGTAAATTGAATCCAAGTGTCCCCCCTCCTCCGATTGAATGGCAGTATCACTTTTAGGGATCTGACATGCTACCCTCCGTAGAAAGCGAAAGGGTCCACCTGAAAAAAAAAAAACAAATATACACAAGATTTCATGATAATATATTAAGAAGGTTTGTTAGAATATTGGGAGTGAAATTTTCTCAGTAAGATTAGAGCCCTAACGTGGTGTTTAGCGACCCATTCATTGTGTGCTGATGGTAAATGTTTCCAAGCAACTAAGTATTGGATTTTCCCTCTGTGGATCCTAGAATCAAGGATTTCCTTGATTTCAAAGTGTTGTTCACCCTCAATCATGATGGGCACAGGTAATGTAGATGCAGGTGGTCTGAGGGATGAGATTACTTCTCGCTTGAATAAACTAATATGGAATACTGGGTGGACTTGCCTAAGCGTCTTTGGAAGGAGTAGTTCAACTGCTACTGGATTGGTGATTCTAGTGATGGGGAAAGGTCCAATGAACTTTGGCCCTAGTTTTTTCGATGGTTGTAATGATTTCAGGAATTTTGTAGATAAGTATACTCTGTCTCCAACATGAAAAGGTTTGGGTTCCATCCTTTTCTTGTCAGCTTGAATTTTAAAAGCTTCTCTAGCTTCTTTTAAAGCTAGTCTAACCACCAGCCACGTGTTTTGCAAATTATCTATCCACTCCTTAAGTGAGGGCATGGTGGGTTCTTCTGTGGATAGTTCAGGCATGGGGCTGAAATCCTGGCCTGTCGCTACTCTAAAAGGAGTAAAACCAGTGCTTGAATGTACAGCTTTATTAAACGCAACTTCAGCAAAAGGCAAAAGTTCGGTCCAGTTATCCTGTTGAAAATTAATGAAACATCTTAAATATTGTTCTAACACCGAGTTCAAAATTTCAGAATTACCGTTAGTACATGGATGAAAGGTTGTGCTCAACCCCTGGCCAGTACCAAGTAAGCCCAAAAATGCCCTCCAAAAGTTGGAGGTGAATTGAGCCCCTCTGTCGGAGATGATCCTTTGTGGAGCCCCATGAAGTTGATAAATGTGTATTAGGAATAATTTGGCTAAACTTTTAGCAGATGGGATCTTTTGGCGGGGTATAAAATGTGCCTGTTTTGAAAATAGGTCTGTCACGGCCCAAATAACAGTATTTCCCTCACTGTTTGGCAATTCCACGATGAAATCCATAGCAATCTCTCTCCAAGGCGCTGAAGGTTCAGCTACCTTCTGCAATAGACCTGGGAATTTTCCCTGACGTCTTTTTGCTGCTACACAAATGGGGCAGCTAGCTACATAGCTTTCTATGTCCTTTTTTAGTGATGGCCACCAAAATTGTCTTTTAATCAGGTGTAATTCACATTTGGGAAGTTTAGCATAAAGTTTGGCAGAGCGAAGTTTGTTTAAAACTGCCCTGACTAGTTTTACAGGTTCTGCTTTGATCTCGGTATAGATTAAATGTCGTCCAAATAGACCAAGACCCCCTTATATAAATGCTGATGCAGCACTTCATTTATTAACTGCATAAACACTGCAGGGGCTCCTTGCAACCCAAAGGGGAGCACCTTGAATTGGTAGCAGCCAAGGGGGAGGTGTTAAATGCCATTTTTCACTCATCCCCCTCCTTAATTCTGACACGATAGTAAGCCCCCCTTAAGTCCAGCTTTGAAAAAAATTTTCCCTTTAAAGAGGTGTGTAAGCATGTCTTTCATAAGGGGGAGGGGATACATGTTCTGCACACTGATCGCATTCAGGGTACGAAAATCAACACAGACGTTTTGAGCCATCTTTTTTCTCTCTAAATAGCACTGGAGCTGCAATTTTTGGTCGGGCTGGCTCAATGAAACCCCTTGCTAGGTTTTTCTCAATAAATGGTCTCAGCTCTTCCAACTCTCTTGGTGGCATGCTGTACATCTTGGGTTTAGGGAGTTTCACGCCAGGTAAGATTTCTATTGCACAGTCAGTGGTGCAGTGGGAGCTCATCTAAGGATTTTTCGCTAAAATCCTCAGTTAAATCCTTGTATTCCATGGGTATGCCCCAGGGTGGAATTGATTTAAATCAAACTGATTTAAATCACAATTTAAATCACGATTTAAATCACTAGTCAGTAAGGCTTGATTTAAATCATAGTTTTCTACATAAAGACTAATTCTTGCTGGTATAACTTTAATATGCAAGTAGATGAAGATTTTTAGAATAACAACTTTTCATATTAGTTTTTTTATCCCCAGTTTAATAGGTTAATTATTCATATTTGGACAACTTTTCTGTTGTACTTAGGAAGGAGAAAAATAATCATTACCTTAATAATAACAATTTAAATAGATTTATTCAACTGAAACAATAACATTACAGCATATGTTATTTGCTTAAACAAACATCCATGTTTGTTAACTAATTTGGCTAAACAATATATATATATTTTAAGAAACTTAGACTGTCAGCCCAGCCTATGCATGAAAAACTTAAATACTGTCCTTTGTAGCTCACTCGTCATCTTCATCTTCTTCTTTGTTCATAATCTGGAAAAGAAAAACAAGCTTTCCTGCTTTATCGGGTCCCAAACGATTTCTCAATTTAGAATGAATGAGTCCAAAGGAAGAGAATATTCTTTCAACGCCTGCAGAAGAAGCTACTGCTGTTAAAAGTGAAATCATTACTTGAACAGTCTCTAAATCCAAGTGCTTAAGTGACTCCCACCAGTTCACTGGTGTGACTTTCTTTAAAATATCTTCAGCAAACATATATTTCTTGAATGGTTCCCCCTTAGCTTTGAAGTTTATTATAGTTGGCATTACAGATGGATGATTGCTGGATACCCATGTCATAGTTAACTCCTCTTCCTCAGCACTTAAGTTTGGACCCTGATACTGGATTTTGACAATATTTGCCAAAAAATCAGCTGGAGACAGTACTTGTCCCATTCGTTTTTTTAATGCTTGTAATTTAATTCTGTCCATGTGTAGTTCTGTTTTTAATTGTTCACTCAGTTCCTTCCAAATTTCAACAGCATCAGCAATAAAACATCTATTTTTCTGTATTTTTTTTTTATTAAAAAGTTTTTTTAAAAAATTTACACATATTTTCCCCTCCCTCCTCCCCCCTCTTGCCCCAACCCTCCCCCCCCCCCCCCGGATTTCCCAGAGCCAATACAGGGTATAGCATTTAACAAACATAAAAATAACATAGGCTAACTATCTATAAATTTATCTCCCTCTTGCACTTTAACTCCCCTTGTTCAAATCTAAATATAACTATTTAAACCAATTATTGCTTGAAAGTAATCAATCCACCTTCGTTCTTATCCGTTCTTCAATAATAAGCAAGTCTTCTTTCTTCCAGTATTACACATTAGCCCAATTACAATTAACCATCACATTTCCAACCTTTAATATATTAACACATTAACAAAATATTTTAACAATCTCAAATAAAATATATTGTAAGAACCTTATCTTTACTTTTTACCCCATACACTTATGTTAATTCTTCTTTACATAAACGTATTCATTTTCTTCTCTACAAATCCACTACATGTAGTCAAATACCCTCTTCACTATTTAATATCTATAAAACATATTGTAAAAACCTTCCCTCAACCCTTGCACCACTTATATTTTCCTTATAACCCACAAGTTTATATTTATTCTTCAACAAAACATTCTTCAATATAACATTAATGTAATTTAAAACAAAGTATAAAGGTTTAAGTAATATCCTTCTTCTAATCCATAAATTTATATTAAATGATCTACACTGTCCATAACTTTTACATCCACAATATTTTTCTTTTAACCCATCAGCTTATATAAATTCTTCAACAAAGCATTCCTTGAAATATACTTCAAGACAAAAGTGAAAGTTTGGTCAGTGGCCCATAACAATTCAAACTTAATATAACTTTTCAGAACAAATCGTGTCCCTAAATATAAGTAAATCATTCATTTTCACTATAATATAGCTTTTCAAAACAAATCATATCCCTAAATACAGATATAGTCATTCATTTTCACTATTACTATCCTCCCCAACAAGGAGGGTTATAATTTTTCCATCTCCATTTTTCCTGACTTTTTTGCGAACCTTCTTCTTCAGTCTTATTCCTCCGCCTTCTTTTATTTTTATAAGTTCTTGAATTTGCTGAAATTGCTGTACTTTACAATCTTGTTCTCTTTGCAAAGTAGTTCCTTTCAGTAAATGCACCTCTTTAACTGCAATTGAGAGTCCATTTTTATGAAAAAGTTGTGACAATTTTCCAGTTAACTGTGTCATAGCCTCTGGCGAAATCTCTCTCAGTATTTCCTGGTTACACTCCTTCAAACCTCTCAGCCTTTCCTTCTTAATTTGAAAAATGTCCATTCCATTTTCCAAAGGCACATTGAACTGGATTGTTTCTCCCACCTCTTCATTCAACAACTCACTATTATTTGGCATCTGAAATACTGATACAGTATCTTCTCTTGTATCTTTGTTGCAAGTTTGAGTAAAATCCTTATTGAAAAACCCTTCCATTCTTTCCACTATTATGGAGGTAAATGATTCTAAAATTTCTTTAAAGAGATCCACAGTCAGAATTTGTGTATTTACTGATGTATATAGTGGTAAGCCTTCATCACTTTCAAAAAAGCCAACCATTTTTTTTCTTTTCTTCTTTTTTCCTCCCAATAAAACTTTCACTTTATACTTTTCCAGCAACTAAATCAATTATTCCAGTCCTTAAGTGGTACAAGTCTTTTTTTTAAAAAAAAAAAAAATAATAATTTTTAAATCCTTCTCCTTTAAGATAAAATCCTCTTCTTTTAAACAGGGGCTTTCAACACAGCATGATACTTTGTATCTAACTTTCACTTCTTCACGCCCCATTAGAGTCAAGCGCCATCTTACTTTCTCTTTCTCCCATAGAAATTCAGAGGGAAGTGATAAGCTTTCCGGAGTTAAAGTTTAGTACTTGCAATTTTAGTTTCTCCTGTGTTTGCTCTGCCAGCTTTCAAGTCCAAAATCTTTTTTTAAAAAATGAGTTGCTGGGGTGGTCGCTGCGTCTAGTTCTGCTTGAAGCAGAAACATCCTGGGTCCAGAGCAATGACGGGCTTCCCGGGGAGCTCTCACCCTTTAAGCCCCAGATTTAAAAAGAAACCTGGGCTCTTGGGGAGCTCTACCCACACCTGTCGGCTCTCTTTCTCCCCTTCTCCCAGGGGGAAAGTTTTCCAGCCACTAGACAGCTGATTTTCACTGTTCTAGTGGCTCTAACGGAGTCCTGGGGCTGGCGCTCACCAAGGAGCCTCTTTCGGCGCCAGCAGAGCCACTGGAAGTCCTATTTTTCTGGATTTTGTTTATAGCTTCAGAGATGGGTTTCAGAATGCTCAGCATATGTTCAACATTTCTTTTAAGCCCAATGTTGAGGATTTTGGCCGTGACAGTGCCATCTATTTTATCTCAATTTTCTTCACAAACTGTCATCAGAATAGGCCAGTTCTTGATATACTGCTCAAAACAGTCCACCACAGAGTTCCATCTAACGTCTTGTGGGAGCATTAGCTTGGTTCCACCCATCCTTTTCAGAGCTGCTGCAGCAAAATGATTGTTACGGAGGTATTTAGCAATTTCAACAACATTAGTCTTTATTTCTGGAACACTTAAGTCTTTGGCTAAGAGGTGCAGCAAATGAGCACTGCAACCATATGTTATTAGCTTTGTATTCCCTTCCTGCTCTTCTAAATTTCTTCTCATCTTGGATACATTTGCAGCATTGTCTGTGACCAAACTGCGTACTAGACATTTGAATTTTTGTTCACATATTATTATAGCTTTTACTGCCACTTCTTGTAAGTATTCTACTGTGTGCGCATTTCCTGACCTATCAATTGTTTGTGCAAGGAAGACTTTCCCTTCTTCTGTTATTATACAAGCACATACAATAGGATCATTGTGGACATTACTCCACCCATCAATACTTAGGTTAACAATTCTACCCTCCAGAGCTGTTGCACATTGCTCCATTTCTCTGTCAAACACTTTATCCAGCAGTTTCTCTGCAACATCTGCTCTGCTGGGTGACTGTATCCTGGTCTCAGTGACTGAACCATATTAATGAAATGTGGGTTCTCAGTCAGACGGAAAGAAGAGTTTGTTGCATAAACAAACTGGGCAATTTTTTCATCAATTAACTCTTTTTCTAATGTGCTAGTTTTTATCACAAACTTATCTATGGTGGTTCCAGGAAGGAAGGGTTTTTTCTTTCTTTTAGGTGATAGTGATATGTGGGTGTGGGTGTCTGATGACGATGATACTAATGAAGCACTATCCTAGATGGATAACTCTGAAACTGTAGAACAGGAGGATGGTGATCTTGAAGGTGGATAGTTTCCAGAATCCATGAATTCCCCTAAACAAAAAAGTCAATGCTGTTATTTTATTGTTTATACAATTTCTGCTTATTGTACACAGCACTGGAATATTTGCTTTTCTTCATAACTGTACCAAATGACAGTAATGTGCAGTAATAATAAGAAATATAATTTTGCTCAAACATGACAGTTCAAGGCAGTCTTTAGAAATATGATTCAATAAAAATGTTTACCAACCTGAAGATCCTGCCTGTTCAAATGTGTTTCTTTGGTCATCTTCATCACAGCACTTCTCATGATGTTGCCTCATTCGGACCACCAGGCCTTGCATTTCTTAGTTGCAGTATTTGCATGCCTGCCTTACCGATAGGTAAAGGAACTTCATTAAAATATTGTCAAACTGGGTCTCTTTTATGGCCTGCTGCCATTATAGGTTTTTTCCTCCAAGGAAAGAATGTGATAAACCTCAGGTCATACACACAAAAAGATCCAAAGACTTGTCTGTCTGAGGCTGTGCAGTATTGTGCTCAGAAAGTTTCACTTTCATTTTGTACTGCTTGTCTGCTTGCCCCTTCCTCCTCACACTTAGTTTCACTTTCTTCTTGTGCAGATCTATTCCACTCCAAACAATCAGAAAAATATTGTTTCTATTCTATTCACTGAACTTCTTGAAACTTAGCACTGAAGGGGTTGATTCTGTATTCATAGGTTTTTAGAACAATAGGATTAAGGTCTTTTTCTCAACTCTGTTCATGTTATAACATTTTTGCTGTAAAGAAGAGGCATGTGATCTCTGCTGAGTCAAATTCAGTTTTGAGAACTGCAAAAGTAAACCAAGCATCTGTGATAATATCTTGTAGGCAGAGAAACTGCCCAATAATCTTACAAAAACCTCTGGAAGAGCATGACATTGTGAATGGATTAATGGAATTTATTTACCCAAAAAATTAAACATATACAGCCTTATTCTACATAATTAAAAAACTAATCTTTATTTCATGATGGAATAACCTTTGGATGGTAATATATTTTCCTGAAAAAGCATTTTATTTTTAAAAAAATCTGATTTCAATCAAAAAAATCCGATTTCAATCAAAAAAATCCAATTTAAATAAAAAAATCTGATTTTTTTATTTTTTTTAAAAAATCATTGATTTTTATCCACCCTGGTATGCCCTCAGTTGGTATGGCGTGACCAGGCATGGCTGTTTCTCGATTTTCTGCCTCCTCAGTTCCTTTATGTGGATTCTCAGCAAAAGTCACATTCCTCTGGAAGTTTATGATACCTTGTTTCCAATTGATTTGTGGGTTTCATTTTTTCACCCATGCAAGGCCCAGAACTAACGGCCATTCCATGCCAGGTGCCACTATAAATATAAGTATTTCCTCGTGGTTTCCGATGCCTATATGTAGAGGCTCAGTGGCAAAAGAAGCTGGCTCCCCTCCTGCTATTGACCCATCTAATTGGCAGAAAGCAATGGGGGTTTTCAGCTTTCTTACGTTAATCCCTAACTTCCCTACTAAGGTTGGGCCGATCAAACAACGGGTGCACCCTGAATCCACTAGGGTGGGGATACTTATCTCCCTGTCCTGGTTTGGGATAAATAGTCTTAAGGGGAGGGTAAGTGGTTTAATTGGTTTGCTTACTAGTGGTTCATCATCTTCGCTTTATTGCGAAGGTTGTTGAGAGTGTGGTGGCACGGCAGCTTCCACAGTACCTGGATGAAGCTGTCTATCTAGATCCGCTCCAGTCCGGTTTCAGGCCTGGGTACAGCACGGAAATGGCA
The DNA here is from genome assembly GCA_022577455.1 of Arizona elegans. Classification (NCBI taxonomy): domain Eukaryota; kingdom Metazoa; phylum Chordata; class Lepidosauria; order Squamata; family Colubridae; genus Arizona; species Arizona elegans. The sequence continues at coordinate 27,487,113 of JAKOOJ010000007.1, read as the reverse complement.
TTGGTCACATTGGTGGATGATCTCTGGAGGGCTCAGGATAGGGGTTGTTCCTCTATCCTGGTCCTGTTAGATCTCTCAGCGGCTTTTGATACCATTGACCATGGTATCATGTTGCACCAGTTGGAGGGGTTGGGGGTAGGGGACACTGTTTTGCGGTGGTTCTCCTCCTACCTCTCTGACCGGTCACAATCTGTGTTGGCAGGGGGGCAGCGGTTGACCCCGAGGAGCCTTGTTTGTGGGGTGCCGCAAGGGTTGGTCCTCTCGCCCCTTCTGTTCAACATTTATGTAAAGCCGCTGGGTGAGATCATCCGTGGCTTTGGGTTGGAGTTCCATCAGTATGCTGATGACACTCAGCTGTACATCTCCACCCCAGGGCACCCCAACAACGCCCTTGAAGTGATGTCCTGGAGGCCGTGCGGGCCTGGATGGGTAGAAAGAGGCTCCGACTCAACCCTTCCAAGACCGAGTGGCTGTGGCTTCTGGCGTCCCGATATAGCCAGCTGGTGCCATCGCTAGTTATTGGGGGCGAATCACTGGCCCCCACGGAGAGGGCTCACAACTTGGGTGTCCTCCTGGATGCACGGCTGTCTTTAGAAGAGCATATGACGGCCGTGGCCAGGGGGGGTTTTTATCAGGTTCGCCTGATACGCCAGTTGCGTCCCTTTCTGGATCAGGACTCCCTATGCCCGGTCACTCAGGCACTCGTCATTTCCTGCCTGGACTACTGCAACACTCTCTACATGGAACTCCCCTTGGGGTGCACCTGGAGGCTCCAGTTGGTCCAGAATGCAGCCGCATGGGGGATTATGGGAGTGACGGGGCACTCCAATGTGACACCTCTCCTGCGCAAGTTGCACTGGCTTCTGGTGGTCTTCCAGGTGCACTTCAAGGTGTTGGTGACCACCTTTAAAGCACTCCATGGTTTAGGGCCGGGATATCTACGAGACCGCCTTCTGCCGCCAATAGCCTCCCACCGGCCAGTTCACTCCCACAGAGGGCCTCTTCAGGGTGCCGTCGGCCAGACAATGTCAGCTGGCGACCCCCAGGGGGAGAGCCTTCTCTGTGGTGGCACCTGCCCTATGGAACGACCTACCCCCCAGAGATACGCATGATACCAGACCTCCGGACTTTTCGTCGGGCCCTGAAAACTCATTTATTTCATCTAGCCAGGCTGGCTTGATCCCATCCTTTCGGTTTTAATTGGAAATTGGTTTTAACTGGGTTGTTTTAAATTGTGGGCCGAAATTATTTAATGTCTTTTAAACTGTTTTTTAAATTTTATATGTTATGTTTTATCTCGGCTGTTCACCGCCCTGAGTCCTGTTGGAGAAGGGCAGTATAAAAATCAAATAAATAAATAAATAAATAAATCTGGATCACTTCCGAATGAGTGTGATTCCTCCTGTTCAGATGCCAGGGTTTCCTCCCCAAAGAGAGGAAGGGATGGGACTTTTATGGTCTCCCTGCTCCTCAGAGCAGTCTCCTTCCCACGCCGACCCAGTTTTGCAGGGCCCTCCCCCAGCGGGTGGTTCCAGGCGGGTGTTTGCAAACGACACTCTGCAGCTTGGTGCCCCTCTTTCCCACACTTGAAACAGGCTGAAGATCTTGGAGAGAATGCGGTTAATGGTTTAGGGGCTCTTGCTTCCATTGGGGTGAGGATTTCTTCCATGCTCGCCCCGCTCGATACTGGTTTCTGGCCATATCGAACTCAGCTTCTTCAGCGGTGACATACCATTAATGTAGGTGATTCGGTGCACCTTGGGCCATGCAGGCATTGTATAGATCATCACTCAGCCCGTCCTTGAAACAGCTCACCAAAATATCTTCCAGCCAGTGCACATGACACACGAGGTACCGGAATTCTTCAGTATACTCTGCTACTGGCCATCGCCCCTGCTTCACCACCTTAATGCAGTCGCATGCTTTGCAATCTGCCAGTGGGTCTTCGAACCAACGTCGCAGGGCCATCATGAAGCAGTCGAAATCCCGCAGTTCTGATGCATTGGTGTTATGTAGGGTCACCATCCATCTGGCAGCGGCACCCTCTAGGGTTAGGGTCACAACTTGCACTCGGGATCCTTGGGTTTGGAAATCCCGCCCATACTCTTGCATGTAGGTTAGCACATGTGCCACAAAGAATCCTAATTGTTGCGGATTCCCATCAAACTTTACCCCAAGTGGGGGAGTTTCTCTTTCCAGTTGCGGTACCCAGGGCTGATTGGGAATGGGCACCAGTCTGCGTGCTGCCTGGGGGGGTGGGTTTGCTGGGTCTTCTCCCACTGTTGCTGCACCCTCTGCTCGATAGGCAGACTCCAGAAGGGGGGTGCCTCCCGTGGCCTCATCCACGACAGCTGCCCTTTCTGCACCCTTTGGTTGTTGTCCTGGCTCCCTTCGGATGTTGAGATTTTCCAAAATTTCCATCACCAATTGGGTTATATGCCTCTTCAGATAGTCCTCCCTCAAGAGTGCTTCGGTCAGTCTCCCCGGTCAGTAAGGGCTTCTAGTTCCAGTTTCCACCCTGGTTTTTGGTTGCTGTGGTTGAGGGTGACTCCTCTGGTTTTCTCATCCCAGCCATCTTTCTTCCCGATGCCAAGTGACCAGCGGGGCTTTTCAGGATTCTCCAGGGTTACCTCATCCTCTCCGATGGGGTGCACGAAACAGGCATACGACTTGGTGGCGGTTGCTGTCTCTCCCCAGCAATCGCTTTCTCCCAGCTCTCTGCTTTGTTCAGACATGATTTGCAAGGTCCCCTCAGTAGAGTGAAGATTGCTTCTCTGGGTTGACCATTTTGCAGATCTTGCTTTCTGTAAGGATTGCCTCTCCTTCCAACTTAAGAAAGTATGAACTCTTGAAACGTGGTTGTTCAAAAGGATTCTTTTATTAAGCAGAAGTGACAGCCATCCAACTAAAGCAACATCTGAATACCCTTAGGCAAAGCAGTAGGATTAAAGTGGTAGAGACCCCTCCCTTTAAGTCAGAATGCAGATTTTAGCCAATACACAAGTGTGAAGATGTTTTCTTTACTATTTCCTATGAGAACCCGAACAAACATGCATTCCCACCATTTACTTTAAAGTGAGACAACCCACATGGCTATCATAAAAATTCCTGCAAGTAAAGGAGATCTCAGGCTCTTTGGTGCCAGGATATAGGTTGTAAAGTATATGTTCACACAGGTGATGCTAGGGAATCGAATTCAAGTATCCCCCCTCCTCCAACTGAATGGCAGTATCACTTTTAGGGATCTGATATGCTGCAGGTCAGTGATGGTGAACCTATGGCATGTGTGCCGGAAGTGGCACACCTAGCCACCTCTTTTTAAAAGAACCCTCTGATGATCAGGCAATTCAGCTGGGATCATCAGAGCCTTTTGAAAGCATTTTTTTTACAACTTCTTCGCCGAAGAGGTTGTAGAAAAAATGGTTTTAAAAGTTTTTTTTTTAAATGGCCATGCCCACCCAGTCACATTTCCCCCCAACACACACCAAGCCACGCCCACAGAACCGGTAGTAACAAATTTTAGATTTCACCACTGCTATGTCCCAAATATTTACTCCAAATTATCATCGTTTCTTTGACTTGTTCCTCAATCATATCTTGTTCCAATTAATAGCAATATAATTTATTTATGGTCTTACCTTCCCTACTTAATAAAATCTTATCTAATTCTGATAATTCTTGTTTTATACCCCATTCTTTTTTATCTTTCCTAAATTTAGATTGTATTTGGAGATATGCCCACCATTCCAGGTCAATTCCTTCTTCCTTTGAAATATTTCTCGCTTTCAATTCTCCTCTTTCATTCAAAATGTCTTTATAAGTAACAACTCCCCCTGATTTAATAAAGTTTGGATGGCTGTACATTTCCAATGTTTATTTATATATTTATATATTTATTTATTTATTTATTAAATTTATATACCGCCCTATTCCTAAGGGACTCAGGGCGGTGAACAGCGAACGATAAAAATACAAACGTTAATAAAAAACCAATTAAAATATACTAAACACTCTGGTCCTAGATAATTCAAGACATCTCAGTTTAAAATAAAATCAAAAAGCAATATAAAGGGAAAGTTAGGCCAGGCCGGCCTGCTGAAACAGGATCAGTCGACACTGTTTGGCTGACGGCACCCTGAGAAGCCACTCTCTATGGGAGCGTACTGGGCGGTGAGAGGCTATTGGTGGCAGAAGGCGGTCTCGTAAGTACCCCAGTCCTAAGCCATGGAGCGCTCTAAAGGTGGTAACTAAGACCTTGAAGCGCACCCGGAAGACCACAGGGAGCCAGTGCAGCTCGCGCAGGAGGGGAGCCACATGGGAGCACCATGCTGCTCCCATAACTACCCACGCAGCCGCATTCTGGACCAGCTGGAGCCTCCGAGTGCTCCTCAAGGGGAGCCCCATGTAGAGAGCATTACAGTAGTCCAGGCGTGAAGTGACGAGGGCATGAGTGACCGTATTTAACGAGTCCCGATCCAGAAAGGGGCGCAACTGGCGAATCAGGCAAACCTGATAAAAAGACCTCCCGGCCACAGCCGTCAAGTGTTCTTCTAAAGACAGACGTGAGTCCAAGAGGACGCCTAAGTTGCGAACCCTCTCCGTGGGGGGCAATGACTCATCCCCAATAGTCAGTGATGGCACCAATTGACTATATCGGGACGTCGGAAACCACAGCCACTCGGTCTTGGATGGGTTGAGCCTGAGTCTGTTCCTCCCCATCCAGATCTGTACAGCCTCCAGGCACTGGGACATCACTTTAAGGGCATCATTGGGGTGGTCTGGGGTGGAGATGTAAAGCTGAGTATCATCAGCATACTGATGATACTTCACCCCAAAACCACGGATGATCTCACCCAGCGGCTTCACATAAATATTGAACAGAAGAGGTGAGAGAACCGACCCCTGTGGCACCCCACATATAAGGGGCCTCGGGGTCGACCTCTGCCTCCCTGTCAACACAGACTGCGACCGATCAGAGAGAAAGGAGGAGAACCACCGCAACACGGTGCCCCCCACCCTAACTCTTCCAACCGGTGCAGCATGATACCATGGTCGATAGTATCAAAAGCTGCTGAGAGGTCTAATAGGACCAGGACAGAGGAACAACCCCTGTCCCGGGCCCTCCAGAGATCATCTACCAATGCGACCAATGCCGTTTCTGTGCTGTATCCAGGCCTGAAGCCCGACTGGAACGGATCTAGATAAGCCGATTCATCCAAGTACTGAGGAAGCTGTCGCGCTACCACACTCTCAACAACCTTCGCAACGAAGCGAAGGTTGGAGACTGGACGGTAATTAGCCAACACTGCTGGGTCCAAAGAAGGCTTCTTGAGGAGAGGCCTCACCACCGCCTCCTTCAAGGAGGCAGGGAAGACACCCTCTCTCAAGGAAGCATTTATAATCCCCTGGAGCCAACCTCATGTAACCTCCCAAGAGGCCAGCACCAGCCAGGAGGGACACGGGTCCAATAAACATGTGGCCGTGCTCAGTCTGCCCAGTATCTTGTCCACGTTTTCCGGAGTCACAGAATCAAACTCCTCCCAGGTAATATTCTCAAGACTTGCCTCCATCCTCCCTCCCAAATCTACCCAGTCAGAGTCCAAATTTTCCTGAATCTGAGCGCTTTTGTCATACAGATATTGTACAAAGTCCTCGGCTCTACCCTCCAAGGGGTCCTCCCGCGCTTCCTGGTGGAGTAGGGAGCGGGTCACCCTAAACAGGGCGGCCGGGCGATTATCTGATGATGCAATAAGAGCGGAAAAATAGTTACACTTTGCCGCTTTTATTGCCACCAGGTAGGTCTTAATATGAGACCTTACCAGTGTTCGGTCAGATTCAGAACGGCTGGCCCTCCAACTGCTCTCCAGGCGTCTTTCCGGCACTTCATCTCCCTCAGCTCCTCGGTGAACCAGGGAGCCAGGTGAGATCGACGCCGGGTCAGAGGCCACAAAGGCACGACCTGGTCCAAAGTTCCAGAGGCCGCCCTATCCCAGGCAGCCACTAGGTCTTCAGTCGAGTCGTGTGCCAGAGCCTCAGGAAATGGCCCAAGCTCCGTCTGGAACCTATCCAGGTCCATCAGGCGCCTGGGGCGGAACCACTTCATCAGTTCCGCCTCCCTGCGGCGGGGTGCAGCGGTTCGAAGGTCAAAGCGAAGGAGGGAGTGATCTGACCATGACAAGGGCTCGATCGCTATATCCCCTATCTCGAGACCACTCAGCCACTGACCAGAGACAAAAACCAGGTCCAGTGTGTTTCCCCCCATGTGAGTAGGGCCATGAACTAATTGGGTCAGGTCCATGGCCGTCATGGAAGCCATGAACTCCTGAGCCACCTCAGACGCCTCACCGACGGATGGCCGGTTGAAGTCCCCCATGACCATAAGCCTAGGGGTATCAATCGCCACCGCGGCTATAACGTTGAGTAGTTCAGGCAAGGCCGCTGCCACGGGGGCAGGGAGCCAGGTACGTAACCAGCAGGCCCATCTGCACCCCATGACCCCACTTCACAAAGAGGGACTCACATCCGGCCGTCTGAGGAACAGTGGCCTCCCTCGGACTAAGACCCTCTTTAATGATAATTGCCACCCCCCCGCCCCTTCCCTGTGACCTTGGCTGATGAAATGCCCGGAAACCGGGTGGGCACATCTCTACGAGAGGGACTCGCCCCTCCTGGCCCAACCAGGTCTCCATAATACCCACCAGGTCCGCTCCCCCCCCCGAACAAGATCACAAATGAGGGGGGCTTTATTTACCACAGACCTGGCATTGCATAGCATCAGCCGAAGGCCCAGGGCCTGAGGGTCTGTGCCACCTGGGGAACGAGAAGAGCATTGGGGGCCGGAGCGTGCCACCGCTTGAAGACAGCGAGCGCGCACTCCTGCAACTTGATGTGGCCCCCTACTCCCGCCATATCTGCCCCTCCCACCTACAGTACTGATGTAATGTCTATCAACAGCACAAGCTCTAACCCTCTCCTTGGCCCCGGATTCTGCATCTCCTCCACCGTGCTCTTCAGATGGACTAGACCCCGTCCCTCGCGGGTTAATCCCTGAACCCATACAACCCACCCCCCTCCTGGGAAGCCCCCCAGCCTCATTATTTACATTGGAAACCACCCTCCTCCCAGATCCCCTTAAAATAGAATTTGAAAAACTATCTAAAAAACCCCAAAGCTTCCAGTTCTTAGCATACCACCTCTCGGGGTTCCAAAACCCGTCTCGAGGGTGGCCCTAGATAACTGGGAGGGCCAAACTTGTGAGAGGGGGGAATCTCGCAATGTTAGGAATTCTGTTATTGAATACATCGGAGGTGAGATAGAATTGGAGGCGATGAAAGGCCATTTTCTTCTTAAGGTGTTAAAGATGGTTTAAAACAGATGGTTAAGACAAAAAGGGTAAAGTAGATAATTGTACAAGGAAGCTAATATAATAGAACATCGGAATACCATCTCGCTCTTACAGTGATGGGAAAGTCTTGTGATTAAAATAAGTTAGTCATAAAAAGGGGGATGAGAGTTCCAATGACCGCCCTCTCACGGCAACTAGTCCAGAGTTACAGAAACAAAGGAGAAGATGGTCCGTCCCATCCACTTGTATAAATATTACAAATAAATTGTTCAAGACTCTCGATGTCTATGCTTCCTCCCTATGTTGATATCAAGTTAGGGATTTCCATATAATTGCTTCTTTTAGTCTTAGTCCAGATATCTAATAGAGCCCTCCTAATATAATGCCTCCGAAAGTGTTGATGAGCTTTATGTTTTTCCTCCCATAAAGGAGCATGACATCCTGTCTGTAAATCATGACCTTCTAGTGCCAATAATCTTGTATTTTTGAGATGTATCCACTCACTTATCCATACCAAAGCTGCTGCTTGGTAGTATTTTCTCCAATCTGGTAGACCGAATCTCCCTCTTTCTCTAGCATCTTGTAATAATTTTAATCTAATTCTTGGGTTTTTTCCTTGCCAGATAAATTTTGAAATATATCTTTCCAAATTTGTAAAAAAAATCTTTTTTGAGCTGAATTGGTATGCATTGAAATAGAAAAAACATTTTCGGTAAAATATTCATCTTAATGGTAGCTATCCTATTTTTCGTTGTTTCCCCATTAATTACCACTTTGGCTTCCTGTCCAGAATAGATTGCTTTGTACATCTTTATAAATTTTTCCCTGAAGTCCATTTAGTTTAGTTGTCCTAATATGAAGTCCCATTTGATGTTATCAAAGGCTTTTTATGCATCGATAAATATCAATGCCATTTATTTCTCATTATGGGCTTCATAGTATTCTAATATTGTTCCTTATATGCCTTCTGGGCAGGAAGCCATTTTGATCAGAGTGAATAAATTTTTCTAGTACTTTTTTTAATCTATTTGCTATAATTGACATAAAAATTTTATAGTCTGAATTTAATAAAGATATCGGCCTATAATTTTTGATGTGAGTCAAATCGGAATTTTCTTTGGGAATCAGTGTAATGGTTGCTTCCCTCCATGATGTTGGTATCTCTACTAACAATGGGCCTAGAATATCCTGATGATTTTTATAAATTTCTGATGGCAAACCATCGGGACCTGGTACTTTGTTGTTTTTTTAATGGCCTCAGATACCTCAAATGCTGTTATCTCATTATTTAATAAGTCTTTATTTTCCGTCGGAATTTTTGGCAGTCCAATTTTTTGCAGATATTGCAATATCTTACCTTTCTCTATCTTTCCTTTATCCTCATATAAATTTTTAAAAAACTCATAGGCCATCCTTTTCTTCCCCTCGTTTTGACATATTACTTCTCCCTCATTATATAATTTACTAATTTGACTTTTTTCCTTTCACTTTTTTAATTTATAAACCAACCAATGTCCGGGTTTATTTTCATTCTCAAAAAAGTTTTGTTTGATACTTTTTATTTGCTGCGCCATACTCTCCTTTTCAATGATATTCAACTTATGTTTAGTTATATCTATTTGCTGTTTCAAGACCCACTTTTTTGGTTCTTCCTGTAATTCTGTCTCCAATTTTCTAAGCTCCTCCTCTAGATTTTTCTGTCATTGCCTTTTTTGTTTATTATCTTTAGCCATGTATGTTATTGCTATTCCTCTCATATAAGCTTTGGCCATATCCCACAGATTTTGACTATTCGTATTCTCTTTTTTATTACTTTGAAAAAACAAGCTCATTTGTTCATCCATCTTTAATTTAATTTTTTTTATTTAGAATTGCCTTTTTTAGGATCCACCTCCTTATTTTTTTTTGTCCTTTCCATTTAATTATAATAGGTTTGTGATCTGCCCATGAATTTGTTCCAATATTAATTTCCTGACTTTTTAAATTTAATTCTGTTGATACCCATGCTATGTCAATTCGCGACCAAGATTGATGTCTGCCAGAGTAATATGTATATTGTTTCTTGTTCCTGTTTCTTTCCCTACAACTATCCTTTAGACTCAGTTCTTCCACCATTTAAAAAAAAATATTAGGTCGGGGTCCTCAAACCTTTTGAACAGGGGGCCACTTCAGGGTCCCTCAGACTGTTGGGGGGCAGGACTGGCTAGGTGGGTGTGGCTGGGCCCCCCATGTGACTGGGTGGGCATGGCTAGGTGGTCATGTGACTGGGTGGGTGTGGCTGGGTGGGTATGGCCAATTTAGCAGTCCATTTTGCCAATTTAGCAGTCCATTAAATAATACACACAAATGAAACTTTAATTTGTTTTCCTCTTAGGAGTGTTTTATTTACTTTGGTTTGACTTTTCTTTTTACTATATCATTTTTTAAGTTGTTTACGAGTCTAGTGGTCCACTTCAGAAAACTCAGTTTTACAGCAATTCTTCTCAGCCACAAGGAGGTTACAATCGACATTCATCAATCTCTCTCTCTCTCCCTCTCCCTTTCCCTCCCTCTCTCCTAGAAGAGCAAATGGGGGTAGGGAAGACAAACCTTGCTGAATCCCATTCCATTCCATTCGCTCTTTCCCTCCCATCTCTCTGTCAGGAAAGAGACGGCTCCTACAAGAGCAAATGGGAGTGAGGAAGAGAAACTTTGCTCCATTTCATTCCATTCGCTCTCTCCCTCCCATCTCTCTGTCAAGAAAGAGACGGCTCCTACAAGAGCAAATGGGAGTGAGTAAGATAAACTTAGCTCCGTTCCGTTCCGTTCCATTCCATTCATTGGGGGATTCAATTTTTTTAACAACCGGTTCTGTGGGAGTGGCTTAGTTGGGGTGTGTGGCTTGGTGGTCATGTGACCGGGTGGGTGTGGCTAGCTGGTCATGTGACTGGGTGGTCATGGCTATGTGCATAGGGACTACTCGGAGGGCTGAAAAAAGTCATTTCTGACTGGCCCTCACATTTTTGACCGGTCCTCACACTTATGACCATCCTCACATTTATGCCCATTGCAGCATTCTTAACAACTGTGTCACTCATTTCACAACTACTTCTCTTCACCACAGTAACAAGATAGGGCACAAAACGTAAAGTGTGAGGACAGTCGTAAGTGTAAGGACTGGTTAAAAGTGTGAGGACCGGTCAAAAATAACTTTTTCAGCCCTCTGAGTAGTCCATATGCACATAGGGACTACCCAGAGGGCTGAAAAAAATGATTTCTGACAGGTCCTCACACTTTTGACCGGTCATCATTTATGCCAATTGCAGCACTTAATTAAATTAATTAAATAAAAATGACCTATTGGAGCAGTTGGAGGCAGTCCGAGGCGGGCGTTCAGGCCGGCTGCAGGGCAAGGTGATACCCCAACCGGGGTAGGTAGGCCACTGCTGCCCAGGTGGGAGGCGGGCGCAAGCCTACAGGGCTGGCTGCAGGGTGAAGTGATCGGATGGGGTAGGTCAGGGGTCTGCAACTTTAATCACTCAATCTTAAACAGATGTAAACACTTAAACACAACCTTAAACCTGGGTGGGCATTGCCAACTCCATATCACTTACTCCCACCCAGGTTTTGTGGCTCCCAGTATTTTCTTTTACACAGGTATGTGTGTCTCTTTCATCTCTTTCTTTCTCCTCCTTCTCTTTCTCTCCTTCATCTCTCTTTCTTTCCATCTCTCTTTTTCCTCCCCCCTTTATCTCCTTCATCTCTCTGTCTTCATCTCTCTTTCTCCTCTGCCACCTGGGCGGTGGCGGCGGCAGCACACCTACTACACCATCAGGTCGCGATGGGTGGGCATGGCCAACCTTTTTTTATTATTATTTTTGAAAGCATTTTTTCTACAACCTTAAGTGGTTGCAGAAAAGAATGCTTTTAGAAGCCTCTGCCAATCAGGCAACTCAGCTGGAATCGCCAGAGGCTTTTAAAGGCATTTTTTTTTCCTACAACCTCTTCGGCTGAAAAGGCAGCCATGTGAGGAGTGGGTGGGAGTGGTGGGGCAGGGGGCAGGGCAGGGGGCAGAGCTGAATCCCACCACTGTGTGGGCTGGATACATTGTGTCAGCGGGCTGTACCCAGTCTGTGGGCTGTAGTTTGAGGACCCCTGTATTAGGTAGTATTCTTCTGATACTTTTCTTTGATCTATCATTCCTATCGTCTAGTTTTCTATCCACAATCGCATTGTAATCACCAATTATCCACATATCATCGTATTCTAAATCTCCTATCACGTTATACAATTTCTTATAGAATAATTTTTGACCCTCGTTTGGCCCGTATATTCCAGCCAAGATTGTTTTTCTTTCATTCAAGGTTAACTCTACTAATAATATTCTACCCTCATCTTTACATATTTGTTTAGCCAAAATTCCATCCTTTATATACATAACAATTCCCCTTTTCTTGTGATGTGATGAGGATATAAACATATTCCCTAGCTTATTACATTTTAATAGATGCTGATGTTGCTTTTTTATGTGTGTTTCTTGCAAAACTATTATATCCAAGTTCATCTTATACAATTCATTGAAAAAAAATTTCCTTTTTCCTGGAGCATTTAACCCATTAACATTTACAGATAAGATTGATATTTCCTCTTGTACACCTCTACTTGTTTTTAGGCCTTGTTGCCCTCGTTTCTCTGACTTCTTTGTATTCTTTGTGTCCACCATGATCATCTTTCCCATTATCTACATTCTCTCCTTTCCCACTACCTTTCTCTTTACTTTGAGATTACCTCTTCTCTGATGACTGTCCTCTTAATTCTCTATCCTCCCTTCTTTCTCTTTCTTCCACCTCTCTTTCATTACCAAAATTCTGTCGGTAAAACTCTTCTACTTTGTCCACTGTGTCCAGTCTAAACCGTTTTTCACCCCAGGATACCATAATCCCCTCTGTAATCAACCATCGATTTTTTTTTTTGTCAATTTGAATGTTAGCTTTTGGTAGGGATGTTGTAGTTCTCTTACCCTTCTGGGAACCTGTTTAAGCACCACCAGCTGCCTTCCTCTAAACTCCAGTGGATATTCTCTGGTCCTATGCAGGATCTTGTCACATACTGATTTTTTTATAAATCTAATATGCACTTCTCTGGGTAGATTGTTCCTATGTGCATAATTAGTATGGATCCTATTGATTTCATCCATTTCGTTGATCATTTCCTCTTTCCCGATTCCTAATGCAATCCACCATCATCTCCGGAAGGTCCTCACTCTTTTCTTCCCTCACGTTTTGGAATCGCAGGAAGTGGTCTGCCTTTTCTGTTTCTAAATGGATAACCGACAGTTCCAGATCTTTATTGGCTTGTATCAGTCTTTCTTCTATGTCTTCCACTCTTTTTTCTTTCCTTCCCATTCTATCCTCTATTTCCTGTAGTTTTTGCTCATTTTTCATTATTTGTTGCTGGAAGCATTCAAATTTATCATCCATTGATCTCATCTTTTCTTTCAGTTTTTTAGCATAACATCCCGAATTGTCTGTAACATCTGTTGTAAGTCTTTGAATGAATTGGACCTTTCCTTTTGCATTATTTCCTCGATGGACCTTTGCCCTGCTGAACTCCATTCCACTGTCATAGTTTGTATTCCCTGCCTTTTCCCTGTGCCAATTCTTGTCAAATTAGGAATGCTTGTCATATTTGCAACCACTTTACACCAACCTCCCCACTTCCTTATATTCCTCTTGTATTTCTCCAGCATACCCCAGCTATTACTAATTCCACAATTCAATTTTCAGTACTTAAATTCACCTCTTCCACTCAATATCCTATGTTTTTAAATGTCATTTAAATTTAGCATCCTTATATTAATTTATCCTTCCAATATATCAATCTAGCACATCCAACAATATCAATAATTAATTAATAACATAATTTATAATTAAATCACATACGATATCAATGCCGTCATTACTTAATATATTAGCTAGAAAGAAAAAAATAGTAATCAAATAGTAAGAAAAAATAAAGTAGTAATCATAAAAGTACTCATAAAGGTAATATCTTCTTAAAAGTGTCCCATATCACCACCACCTTGTAGTGTTTTCTCTGTTTCTAAATGAGCACTATTTCACAAGTTCTGTCATAGCTAAAGTTCTGCACAGGATCTCCCCAATTTATAAGTTAGCAACAAATTCTCAAATGTAGCTCTTATATTCCTTTGAATTAGCTTTTCTTCTCTTAGCCAGTAGGTGTCACCCTTGCTCCTTGTTATATTACTCAACCATCACTCACTCTTCAAAATGTCTAATTAATCAGCACTTTCCATCTCAAACTTTAAATTGTCTGGTTTTATAATATCAAATCACCAATAATAGCAAGATACTTTTTATCTTAACTTTTTCCTCTCACTTCTCCAATGTTATCTCCTGCATTGAAATAGCCTCTTTTAAGCCCTAAACTTGCCATTTGCTGCTGTGTTATGATGGAATTTCCCACTTCCTGGGGCCTCCTTTTTCCTCTTCCCTCTTTGCTAATCCTCCAGGAAGGTCTTTCGCCCGGCTTACTCACAAGAAGATGCCAAGATCACTTTAGCCCAGCTCAGTCTCTCTGTTGTCCCTCTAGTCCAGGGCTATCGTTGTCCAGGTCTCTGATGTCATTTCTTCACGGCCACCATTGTGGGCCATCTTCTATCCCCAATCATCTTCTCCAAGGCTTTCCTGCCACCTGCTATCCCGACTGCCGCCAAGAATTGCACCACAGGGCGCCCCTTTCTTCCGATTCCCCCTCCAAGGGATCTGGGACTCCAAAGAGTCCGCCGACCGAAGGAAAATAGCTTTGAAAGCGACTCTCCAAACCAGAGCATCATTTTATACAGCTTTCCCCCTTGACAGCTGGCCCCGTCCTATATATGCATTTTGAAGCCAAAAGAAGCACCAATTTTATGTAAAAAGTTTCACTTTTTCTTGTGATAATACATTTGAACAGATATCTTGACATAGAATAAAAGCTTTGTTCCCTATATTAATCAGAAACAGTTCAGTTTTAAATTAATTTTATATGGCATAAAAATATTTTATCGTATATAATTTTGGTAAACATACGTTCAAGACACTACAACTAATTTCTTTTAATGGTCAATGAAGTTTTCCCAGAACTACCCTATTTCCCCCAAAATAAGACATCCCCTGATAATAAGCCCAATTGGGCTTTTGAGTGCATGGCAATAAGGCCAAGCACTCATTTCAGGGTTCAAAAAAATATAAGACAGGGTTTTATTTTTGGGAAAACACGGTACTTGAATTTTATAAATGTCATAATTTTCTTCCCCATTTACCTTGCTTTTTAAAATTATTAATATACAGTTACCTAATACTTCTATTAGGCAGTGATCTAAAAGTTGACAATTTAAATATTTTTGTTACAATACTGTGGTAACATATTTCACAATTATGTCAGTGGAAGAGGATTTTTAATTAGTAAAATTAAATATTAGTATATTTATTAAAAATAAATAACTACAATAAGGAAATAATAAAAGTATATACTACAATAAACCTTACACTAGTATTTTTAGAACTAGTTTCCTGAAATACATCTATGTGAAATGTTGATGAACTAAGTTTTATTTTACAAATCTGTATAATTGGTAGTGATCTTGTAAAAGTGATACTGCCATTCAATCGGAGGAGGGGGGACACTTGGATTCGATTCACTAGCATTGCTTTTGTCAACAGATATTTTACAACCTATATCCTAGCGCCAAAGAGCTCTGAGATCCCCTTTACCTGCAGGAATTTTTATGATAGCCATGTGGGTTGTTTCACTTTAAAGGATAATGGTGGGAATGCATGTTTGTTTGGATTCTCAGAGAACTAGCAAAGAAAACATCTTCACACTTGTGTATTGGCTAAAATCTGCATTCTGACTTAAAGGGAGGGGTCTCTACCACTTTAATCCTACTGCCTTGCCTAAGGGTATTCAGATCTTGCTTTAACTGGATGGCTGTCACTTCTGCTTAATAAAAGAAATCCTTTTGAACAACTACATTTCAAGAGTTCTCACTTTCTTAAGTTAGAAGGAGAGGCGATCCTTACAGAAAGCAAGATCTGCAAAACGGTCAACCTTGTTGTGACCCCAACTCCCGAGCCTGTCCTAACAGAGGAAGAGGACTTAGAAGGTGATGGGGAGGAACTGACAAGGCCTCCCTCTCCAGGACCCTCCTTTCTGGCAATGCCTCAGGTTCCATCTGAAGGCCAGAAGGAACAGCCTGGAATGTGCCAGGAGGAAGGCATATCAGAGCACCAATTGATAGGGAGTGAGGAGGATGAATCCTGGCTTGATCCCAGGCAGCATCGGAGGGAGAAGCATGTGCAGCAACGGAAGAGGTGTGGGAGGGCCTGAGATTGAGCTGAGTCATGGAGCCATGCCCCACCAGGAATAAAAGTGGGTGGGATTGCTCTTCAGGCTTTGTGACGGACAAAGTTAAACCCTGAAAGTCACATCGTGATATCTGAAATTTGGCTTGGATATATTTTGGACTGAACATTGACTAAACTCTTGTCTCGTGGATAATTTGTTGCTCCTGGAACAGACTGAAGATAAGTCCTCTTCTGCTTTATGGGAGTGAAACCTGTCTTGGCAGACATTCGGCAGTTTGCTGCCAAAATCTTGTTCTGCCGAGAATTCTAATCTGTTTACCTAATAAAAAATTGGCAGGCATGCTTGGTATTACATTTGCCTGTGTGAGGAAGGGGGACAGAAAAAACCCAGAGAAGCAATATTCGGTCTACTGAGGGGACCCTGCAAATCATGTCTAAACGAAGCAGAGAACTGGGAGAAACTGATTGCTGGGGGGAGACAACAACCGCCACCCAGTCAGATTCCTGTTTCGTACACCCCATCGGAGAGGATGAGGCAACCCTGGAGAATCCTGAAAAGTCCCGATGGTCAATTGGCATCGGGAAGAAAGATAGCTGGGATGAGAGATCCAGAGGAGTCACCGTCAGCCATGGCAACCGAAAACCGGGCTGGAAACTGGAACTAGAAGCACTTGCTGACCAGGGGGGAATGACTGAAGCACCACTGGGGGAGGATTATCTGAAGAAGCATATAACCCAATTGGTAATGGAAACTTTGGAAAACCTCAACATCCGAAGGGAGCCAGAGCAACAATCAAAGGGCATGGGAAGGGCAGCAATCGCGGATGATGCCACGGGAGGCAGTCCCCTCCTGGAGCCTGACTATCAAGCAGATGCTACAGCAGCAGTGGGAGAAGACCCAGCAAATCCTCTCCCCCAGGCTGCACGCACACCAGCACCCATTCCCAACCACCTACGAGTCCCGCAACTGGAAAGAGAAACTCCCCCACCCTTGGGGTGAAGTTTGATGGGAATCCTCAGCAATTAGGATTCTTTGTGGCACATGTGCTCACCTACATGCAAGAGTACGGGCATGATTTCCAAACCCAAGGCTCCTGAGTGCGAGTTGTGACCCTAGCCCTAGAGGGGGCTGCTGCCAGATGGATGGTGACCCTGCATAATGCCAATGCACCAGAGCTACGGGATTTTTACCGCTTCATGATGGCCCTGTGGCATCAGTTTGAGGATCCACTAACGGATCGCAAAGCACGCGACCGCATTAAGGTGGTGAAGCAAGGGTGATGGCCAGTAGCATAGTATACTGAAGAATTCCGGGACCTCGTGTGTCATGTGCACTGGCTGGAAGATATTTTGGTGAGCTGTTTCAAGGACGGGCTGAGTGATGATCTGTACAATGCCTGCGTGGCCTGAGGTGCACCGAATCACCTACATGAATGGTATGTCACCACCGAAGAAGCTGAGATCGATATGGCCAGAAACCAGTATTGAGCGGGGCGAGCAAGGAAGAAATCCCCACCCCAATGGAAGCACGAGCCCCTCAAACCACAAACCGCATTCTCTTCGACATCTTCAGCCTGTTTCAAGTGTGGAAAAGAGGGGCACCGAGCTGCAGAGTGTCATTTCCAAACAGCCACCTGGAACCACCCACCAGGGGAGAACCCTGCAAAACTAGGTCAGTGTGGAAAGGAGACTGCCCTGAGGAGCAGGGAGACCGAAGAAGTTCCATCCCCTACCCTCTTTAGGAAGGAAACCCTGGCATCTGAACAGTAGGAATCACACTCATTCAGAAGCGATTCAGATGATGAACCACTGGTAAGCAAACCAATTAAACTTTTTATAAAAGTTTTATAAAATCTTTTTATAAAAGATTTTTAAAATTTTAAATATCTTTTAATATTTTATATATTCAATTTTAAATTGGTTTTAAAAGTTTGGGGTTTTAAATTTGTCGGGGCCAAAATTGTTTAATTTGATTTTATTCTATTTTTTAAATTTTGTATTGTATGTGTTTTTATTGTTTGGCTGTGCACCGCCCTGAGTACTTCGGGAGTAGGGCGGTATAGAAATCTAATAAAATGAAAAATGAAATGAAAATGAAATAAACTGCTTACCCTCCCCTTAAGACTATTTATCCCAAACCAGGACAGGGAGATAAATATCTCCACTTTAGTGGATTCAGGGTGCACCCGTTGTTGCCCAACCCTAGTAGGGAAGTTAGGGATTAATGTGAAGCTGAAAACCCCCATTGCTTTCTGCCAACCAGATGGGTCAATAGCAGGAGAGGAGCCAGCTTCTTTTGCCACTGAGCCTCTACATATAGGCATCAGAAGCCACGAGGAAATACTTATATTTATAGTGGCTCCTGGCATGGAATGGCCGTTGGTTCTGGGCCTTGCATGGCTGAAAAAATGGAACCCAAAAATCAATTGGAAACAAGGCATTATAAAATTTCAGCTGACTGTGACTTTTGCTGAGAATTCACATAAAGGAACGGAGGGGGCAGAGAATCGAGAAACAGCATGCCTGGTCATGCCATACCAACTGAGGAAATACCCATAGAATAAAAGGATTTAACTGAAGTTTTTAGCGAAAAAGCCTCAGATGAGCTCCCTCCCACCGCGCCACTGACTGTGCAATAGAAATTTATTTATTTATTTTATTTTATTAATTAAATTTGTATCCCGCCCTACTCCCGAAGGACTCAGGGTGGTGAACAGCCATAAGATAAAACATATAGATACAAAATTTAAAACAGAGATAAAACAAATTAAATAAATTTGGCTGAACCATTTTAAAACCCCAATAATTTAAAACCAAATTTAAAATTCCCATTTAAAAGAGGAAAATTTAGGTCAGGCCAGCTTGATAAAATAGGAACGTCTTAAGCGTGCGACGGAAGGTACGCAGATCCGGGATCCTCCGTATCTCCGGGGGGAGCTCATTCCAGATAGTAGGTGCCCCCACAGAGAAGGCTCTCCCCCTGGGGGCCGCCAGTCGACATTGTTTGGCCGACGGCACCCGGAGGAGCCCCTCTCTATGGGAGCGTACTGGTCGGTGGGAGGCTATTGGTGGTAGCAGACGGTCCAGCAAATAACCAGGTCCTAAGCCATGGAGCGCTCTGAAGGTGATAACCAAAACCTTGAAGCGCACTCGGAAGACCACCGGGAGCTAGTGCAGCTCGCGCAGGAGAGGCGTTACATGGGAGCGCCACATTGCTCCCATCACCACCCGCGTGGCTGCACTCTGCGCCAGTTGGAGCCTCCGAGTGCTCCTCAAGGGGAGCCCCATGTAGAGAGCGTTACAATAGTCCAGGCGGGAGGTGACGAGGGCATGAGTGACCGTGCGTAACGAGTCCCAATCCAGAAAGGGATGCAACTGGTGGATCAGGTGAACCTGATGAAAAATCCTCCTGGTCACGGCCGTCAAGTGCTCTTCTAAAGACAGCCGTGAATCCAGGAGGACCCCAAGTTGCGAGCCCTCTCCGTGGGGGCCAATGATTCGCCCCCAATAGTCAGCGATGGCACCAGCTGACTATATCGGGAGGTCGGAAACCACAGCCACTTGGTCTTGGATGGGTTGAGCCTGAGCCTGTTTCTCCCCATCCAGATCCGTACGGCCTCCAGGCACCGGGACATCACTTCAAGGGCATCATTGGGGGGGTCTGGGGTGGAGATGTACAGCTGGGTGTCGTCAGCGTACTGATGGTACTCCACCCCGAAACCACGGATGATCTCGCCCAGCGGCTTTACATAAATGTTGAACAAAAGAGGCGAGAGGACCGATCCTTGTGGCACCCCACATATAAGGGGCCTCGGGGTTGACCTCTGCCCCCCTGTCAACACAGACTGTGACCGGTCAGAGAGAAAGGAGGAGAACCACCATAGTACGGTGCCTCCCACCCCCAACTCTTCCAACCGGTGCAGCATGATACCATGATTGATGGTATCAAAAGCCGCTGAGAGATCTAATAGGACCAGGACAGAGGAACAACCTCTGTCCCGAGCCCTCCAGAGATCATCCACCAACGCGACCAATGCCATTTCCGTGCTGTACCCAGGCCTGAAACCCGACTGGAACAGATCTAGATACGTCATTTCATCCAGGTACTGGGGGAGCTGTCTCACAACCACACTCTCAACAACCTTCGCCACAAAGCGAAGGTTGGAGACTGGACGATAGTTAGCCAATATTGCTGGGTCCAGGGAAGGCTTCTTGAGGAGAGGTCTCACCACCGCCTCTTTCAAGGTGGCGGGAAAGACACCCTCACCCAATGAAGCATTTATAATCCCCTGGAGCCAGCCTCGCGTCACCTCCCGGGAAGCCAGCTCTAACCAGGAGGGGCACGGGTCCAACAAACATGTGGTCGCATTCAGTCTACCCAGAATCTTGTCCACGTCCTCAGGGGTCACAGGATCAAACTCATCCCAGATAACATTCTCAGGACCTGCCTCCGTCATCCCCGCTGGATATACCCAGTCGGAGTCCAGATCTTCCCGAATCTGAGTGATTTTGTCCTACAGATACTGAACAAAATCCTTGGCTCTTCCCTCCAAGGTGTCCTCCCTCGCTTCCTGGTGGAGCAGGGAGCGGGTCACCCTAAACAGGGTGGCCGGGCGGTTATCTGATGACGCAATAAGAGCAGCGAAATGAGTGCATTTTGCTGCTTTTATCACCACTAGGTAATTCTTAATATGAGATCTTACCAGTGTCCGGTCAGATTCAGTATGACTGACCCTCCAACTACTCTCTAGGCATCTTTTCCGGTGCTTCATCTCCCTCAGCTCCTCGGTAAACCAAGGAGCCAGGTGAGATCGGTGCCGGGTCAGAGGCCGTAAAGGCACGACTCGATCCAGAGCTCCAGCGGCTGCCCTATCCCAGGTGGCCACTAGGTCTCCAGTCAAGGCGTGAGCCAGAACCTCAGGGATTGGTCCAAGCTCCATCTGGAACCTATCAAGTTCCATCAGGCACCTGGGGCGGTACCATCTTATCGGTAATGCCTCCCTGTGGCAGGGTGCAGCGATTCGAAGGTCAAGGCGAAGGAGAGAGTGATCAGACCATGACAAGGGCTCGATGACTATGTCCCCTATCTAGAGATCACTCAGCCACTGTCCAGAGACAAAAATCAAGTCCAGTGTGTTTCCCCCCATGTGTGTAGGGCCATGAAGTAGCTGGGTCAGATCCATAGCGGTCATGGAAGCTATGAACTCCCGAGCCACCTCAGATGTCTCACCCACGGATGGCAGGCTGAAATCCCCCATGACCATAAGTCTGGGGGTATCAACCGCCACCGCGGCGATAACATTGAGTAGCTCGGGCAGGGCTGCTGCCACATGGCAGGGAGCCAGGTACGTGATCAGCAAACCCATCTGAACCCCATGACCCCACTTCACAAGGAGGGTCTCACAACCGGCCGTCTGAGGAACAGTGGCCTCCCTCGGCCTAAGACATTCTCTAATAATAACCGCTACTCCCCTGCCCCTCCCCTGTGACCTCGGCTGATGGAATGCCTGGAAGCCTGATGGGCACATTTCTACCAGAGGGACCCCTCCCTCCAGGCCCAACCAGATCTCCGTAATACTCGCCAGGTCCGCTCCCCCCTCCTGAACCAGATCACAAATGAGGGGGGCTTTATTTATTACGGACCTGGCATTGCACAACATCAGTCGAAGGCCCGGGCCCTGAGGGTCTGTACAACCTGGAGAACGAGTGGAGCCTTGGAGGCCGGAGCACGCTACTGCTCGAAGACAGCGGGTGCACGCTCCCTTAACATGATATGGCTCCCTGCTCCCGCCATATCTACTCACAGTACCGATGATAAAAACACCATCTGGACAAGCTCGACCCCCCCATTACCTCCGGATCCCCCACCCCCTCCACCGTGCATAGTGGCCAGGCCTGACCCTCCCCTTGGTGGGTTTTCTCCCAAACCCACGACCCTAGTTCCAATTTTACCCTCCCCCCCGGGACCCCTTAAAAGTTTACTCAATTTACTTAAAAACCCCCTCAACCCCCTCTTCGCAGCATGCCACCTCTCTGGGTTCCAAAGCCCGTCATCGAGGTAGGTCCACGATAACGTGGAGGGCCAGACCTGTGAGAGGGGGGAGTCTCACAGTGCAAGAAGCTCAATAGTTGAGTACATCCACAAAATGGGAAAGAGTGAAGATGGCGTCTGACCAGGGTTCCATAGAGTCTAAAGGTCCTAAAGACAAAGAAGCAGCAGCAAAAGCGTGGGTAACTGGACTCCACTGTCCTCTCACGACAAATCTTACCCTGTGTGAAACTCCCTAAACCCAAGATGTACAGCATGCCACCAAGAGAGTTGGAAGAGCTGAGAGCATTTATTGAGAAAAACCTAGCAAGAGGTTTCATCAAGCCAGCCTAGCCAAAAATTGCAGCTCCTGTGCTCTTTAGAGAGAAAAAAGATGGCTCAAAGAGAAGAACCCACCATGCCCTCACTTAAGGAGTGGATGGATAATTTGCAAAACACGTGGCCGGTGGTTAGACTAGCTTTAAAGGAAGCTAGAGAAGCTTTTAAAATTCAAGCTGACAAGAAAAGGATGGAACCCAAACCTTTTCATGTTGGAGACAGAGAATACTTATCTACAAAATTCCTGAAATCATTACAACCATCGAAAAAACTAGGGCCAAAGTTCATTGGACCTTTTCCCATCACTAGAATCACCAATCCAGTAGCAGTTGAACTACTCCTTCCAAAGACGCTCAGGCAAGTCCACCCAGTATTCCATATTAGTTTACTCAAGCGAGAAGTAATCTCATCCCTCAGACCACCTGCATCTACATTACCTGTGCCCATCATGATTGAGGGTGAACAACACTTTGAAATCAAGGAAATCCTTGATTCTAGGATCCACAGAGGGAAAATCCAATACTTAGTTGCTTGGAAACATTTACCATCAGCACACAATGAATGGGTCGCTAAACACCACGTTAGGACTCTAATCTTACTGAGAAAATTTCACTCCCAATATTCTAACAAACCTTCTTAATATATTATCATGAAATCTTGTGTATATTTGTTTTTTTTTTTTCAGGTGGACCCTTTCGCTTTCTACGGAGGGTAGCATGTCAGATCCCTAAAAGTGATACTGCCATTCAATTGGAGGAGGGGGGACACTTGGATTCAATTTACTAGCATGGCCTGTGTCAACATATACTTTAGAACCTATATCCTGGCACCAAAGAGCTCCGATATCCCCTTTACCTGCAGGAATTTTTATGATAGCCATGTGGGTTGTTTCACTTTAAAGGATAATGGTGGCAATGCATGTTTGTTCGGATTCTCAAAGAACTAGTAAAGAAAACATCTTCACACTTGTGTATTGGCTAAAATCTGCATTCTGACTTAAAGGAAGGGGTCTCTACAACTTCAATCCTACTGCCCTGCCTAAGGGTATTCAGATCTTGCTTTAACTGGATGGCTGTCACTTCTGCTTAATAAAAGAAATCCTTTTGAACAACTACGTTTCAAGAGCTCTCACTTTCTTAAGTTAGAAGGAGAGGCAATCCTTACAGTTGGGAGAAAAAAATACCGTAAGTTATTTTCTTTAATAGTGGAGAAGCTGTAAAGCAGAGGTGTCACACTCAATTTCATTGAGGACCGCATCAGGGTTATTTTTGACCTCAGGGGCCTGGAGTGGGCATGGCCATGGTGGGCATGGCTAGCTTGACATCATTCGTGTGGGAGGCACCTGTGGTGGCCTGAGCACTCTGCAAGCAAAAACGAGTTCCCAAGCTCTGTTTTCGGCTACGACAGCCTCCTGAAACCTTCTGACTGAAAACAGAGCTCAGGAGAGCTCCGTTTTCGCTGGCAAAGGCACTGCGGGCTGGTCCTTTGCTGTTTCCAGGGTGGCCCGTGGGCCAGATTGTCAGGTATGCTTCCTTCAAAGTCCAGGAAAGAATGAGCCAAACTCCATAATTTATAGAGTAATGTACTTTTACTGGAAGATGAAATGAACGCAACCAAAGGAAAGCTGAAACTAAGGCAATAGGCACGAAAGTTGCATATAGAAAGCATCCCCTCCCACTGTCCATCATCAATCACCCAATCCAAAGGTCTCCCAGAGGTCAGGTGGAAGCACGTCTGGCATCGTCATCAATCAGGAATGCGTTGACCCGATAGCCACTTCGGTGCTTAGGTTTCGTTTCTTCAAAATCCACCAGCTTGCTTCCCTCCCCCACGCTCTTCCCTCCCCCGTTTCTTATGGCAGCCAAAGCAGAAAATCAGAGGCTGACATTCGGCCCCTCCAGAGAAAAGACGTTAGTCCTAAATAGGGAAATGAGAAGGAAGGGAAAAGAAAAAAAAAAACAGATTGCAATATAGACATTAAGGCTTATCAGGATATTTGTCATGAAACAACTGTACTTTCTTTGGCGCCCGGACAACACGTTTATTCACCCACTCAGCTTGAGACAAAGGGAAATGTTTCCAAGCCACCAAATATTGCACCCTACCATGGTGCTTCCTAGAGTCTAAAATTTCTTTGACTTTGAAATGTTGCTTCCCTTCTATCAGTATGGGAACTGGAGAGGAATCTTGGTTCGGTCGTAAAGGGGACAAACGTTCTGGTTTCAACAAACTAACATGAAACACAGGGTGTATCCGTCTCAATGTTTTTGGCAATTCCAATTCAACTGACTGGATTAATAAATCTAGTGACCAGGAAAGGACCCACATACTTGAGTCCAAGCTTTTTTGATTTCTGTGAAGTCTGTAAGTATTTGGTGGAAAGATAAACCCTGTCACCCACTTTATACATATGTGCCAGAGACCGTTTTTTATCTGCTTGTGTCTTATGCACTTGGTGTGCATCATCTAGGGCTTTTCGAGTTACAGCCCAAGTGCTCCCTAACTGTTCGATCCACTCAACCAAAGATGGGTTTTGTGGGGTGTCTTGTGGTAATTTGGGAATTGGCACAAAATCCTGACCAGACGCTACCTTAAACGGAGTGAACCCTGTGCTGCTATGGATAGAATTGTTGTATGCCACCTCCGCAAATGGCAATAAGTCCACCCAGTTGTCTTGCTGGTAATTTACATAACATCTCAGATACTGTTCTAACACAGCATTGGTTCTCTCACAGGCCCCATTGGTCTGAGGGTGGTGGGTGGAGCTTAGTCCTTGGGCGGAGCCTATTAACTTTAAAAACTCTTTCCAAAATTTGGAAGTAAATTGTACACCCCTGTCCGAAATTATACATTTTGGAGCTCCATGTAATCTGTAAATATGACGAATAAACAGTTTTGCAAGAGTTTTTACTGAAGGGATTTTAGAGCAGGGGATGAAATGCGCTTGTTTGGAAAACAAATCCGTTACTGCCCAAATGACTGTGCACCTTCACTTTCTGGTAGGTCTACAATAAAATCCATGGATATTTCCTTCCAAGGGGCATCCGGTCTTGCCACTCTCTGCAGCAACCCAGGTGGTTTCCCTGGAAACCCAGGTGGTTTCCCCTTTTAGCAGAGGCACACACCGGACAACTAGCCACATAAGCTTCTATGTCTTTTTTGAGGGCAGGCCACCAGAACTGTCTTTTAACAAGATGTAGAGTATTAACAAATCCAAAGTGTCCGGCTGCCTTGGCATCATGAGCATGTTGTAATACTGTTAGTCTTAAACTCTCTGGGACATACAATTTAGCCCCTATCCAAGCTAGACCATCACGGAGAGTACACTCATTTGAATGGGTTTTAAACCATTCGTCAGTTTTTAAGGCTTCTTGTAATTTCTGTAGTAGGTCACTTGAAAAGGCTGGATCAGCCCTCGCCTGTGCTCTGGTAGTCATAGGCGCTGCCAGTTGTGTGGAAGGGATGATGGGTTGAACCACTTCTTTCTTGGTACTGTTGTATAGAGGCATTCTGGAGAGTGCATCCGCCATGAAATTCTTTCCACCAGGAATGTAGCGTAGGGTGAAATTAAAATGGTTGAAATGCTGGGCCCAACGAGCTTGCTTTGGTGACAGTTTATGTGGTGTTTTTAATGCCTCCAGATTTTTGTGATCAGTCCAAACTTCAAACGGGTGCTTTGCTCCTTCCAGAAATTGTCTCCACGTTAACAATGCCCATCGCACCGCAAAAGCCTCTTTTTCCCATATGGCCCATCTCCTCTCAGTTTCTGATAATTTACGGGACGTGTAAGCACAGGGTTGTAATTCCCCTTCTGCGTTCTTTTGCAAAAGTACTGCTCCCACAGCCACGTCGCTCGCGTCTGCTTGTACTACAAAAGGCTCTTCCATGTCTGGATGTTTGAGGACCGGCTTGGCAGCAAACAGTCGTTTCAACTTTTCAAAAGCTGCTTGACAGTCCATAGTCCATTCAAGAGGTCGTGAGGGCCTTGGTTTTGCCTCACCCTTAGTTTTCAGAAGATTTGTTATAGGCAGAGCTATTTTGGCAAATGAGGGGATAAACTGTCTATAGAAATTCACAAAACCCAGGAAACTTTGTAATTGTTTGTGGGTGCATGGGGCGGCCCATTCCAATATGGCCTGAACCTTCCCAGGGTCCATCTCTATCCCCTCATGTGATATGCGATATCCAAGATAGTCAATTTTACTTTGATGGAACTCGCACTTAGAAAGTTTGGCATATAGTTCAGCGGCCCTGAGTTTTTTCAGAACCGTTCGCACCAATTTCACATGATCATCCATGTTCTCTGAGTAGATAAGAATGTCATCCAAGTAGACCAAAACCCCCTTAAACAGGTGCTCATGCAGTACTTCGTTAATCAATTGCATGAATACAGCAGGGGCTCCCTGTAGTCCAAATGGGAGTACTTTTAAACTGGAAACATCCAAGTGGGCAGCTAAATGCTGTTTTCCACTCATCTCCCTTTTTAATTCTCACTCGGTAGTAAGCTTCCTGTAAGTCCAATTTGGTGAAGATTTTTCCCTTTCCTAAGTGAGATAGCATGTTCTTCATGAGTGGTAGGGGGTAAATGTTCTCCACACAAATTGCATTTAGATTCCTATAATCAACTACCAAGTGAAAGGAACCATCCTTCTTTTCTCGGAAAAACACCGGTGCCGCCATCTTTGGTTTGGCAGGTTTAATAAACCCCCGTTCTAGTTTTTTATCAATAAAGTTTTGCAATTCCCCTAATTCTTGAGGGGTCATGGGGTAGGTTTTTGGCTTAGGAAGTTTCACATCTGGGAGTATTTCAATGGTACAGTCTGTAGCCCTGTGAGGGGGCAGTAGATCCGAGGCCTTTTCACTAAAAACTTCACGGAGATCCCAATACTCTTTTGGAATCTTCTCCTCCCCTTCAATGTGGCCTACTGCCATTTCCACAGTTTCGGGTCCTGACCTATCCTCTGGGGGGGGGTCCCTTTCTAATCTCAGTTTTCCGGTGCGAATACGCAAGACCCCGGTTTTCCAATTAACTCGTGGGTTCCATCTACGGAGCCAAGGCAGTCCAAGTATGAGGGGTCGTTCCATGCCAGGGACCACAATGAATCTGAGACTTTCTACATGATCCCCCAGCTGCATTTCAATTAGTTCAGTCACAAAACTGGCTGGGGCCCCTCCTGCAATAGATTCATCCAACTGACAGAACACAATAGGCCTTTTTAGCGTTTTTAATCTCAGGCCCATCTTTTCCACCACTTTCGGGCTGATTATGCACCTGGTGCACCCAGAGTCTAGTAGGACTAATATCTGTGCTTGTATCCCTGTGGATGGCACCCTTATTTCTATGGGGATGAGCATGGGGTCCTTGGTGTGACTCACCAGATCATCGGAGTCGGAGTCGGAGTCTGTCCCACTGTCGTCATCGATGGTCAGAGTTCCCAACTCACCCTTGTTTCGGGGAGCGGACTCAACAACTTCTCCTTTCAGGGCGGTGCCGCGGGTTTTTGCAGGTGTTTTGTCAGCCTTCCTTGGTCCCAAACCGGTGGTCTTAGGTACTGGTTTGGAGAAACATTCGGCAGCCTGATGTCCTTCCTTCCCACATTTGAAGCAGGTGAAAGGCTTTGACCTTGGTTTGAATTTCACCTTCCTTTCGGCCATCTTAGGTGCTCCTTTACGGTAAAAGGAGGATGACGGGTCTCCAGCACGGCCCCCTCGGAGTTGGCTTCAGGCCAGCTTGATTTTCACATTCTCAGCTGCTATATACCAACTCTGCAAATCTTCGGGAACCTCCCGTCCTCTACAATCCTTGTATATCTCTTCATTCAGCCCATCTTTGAAACTCTCCAGGAGAGCCACTTCTGACCACCCTGTCATGTAGGGTGCCAGCTCGCAGAATTCTTGGGTGTATTCTGCCACTGATCTCTGGCCTTGCTGGATGCTTTTCATTCTAAGTCTCGCTTTTTGTTCAGCTAGGTGGTCTTCAAAAGCCTCCTAAGAGCTCCCATGAATTGGTTGTAGTTTCTTAGCAAAGGGGAGTCATTATTGTGGAGGACCACCATCCAGTCAGCTGCGGCTCCATCTAATACACTCATGATGCATCTCACTCGAGCAGCATCTGACAAACAGTCCTCCCCCCAATTTTGCATGTGGTTCCACACTTGAGTCAAAAAATAACCCAAGGTCTTTGGATTCCATCATATTTCCCGGTTGGGGGGGGGAATTTTTGGTTTTTTTATGTCTGCGGGGAGGGGCCGGCAAGGCTGGGGGTCCCTGACCTGTTGCATCCCTTACTCGAGCCCCCGAAGTCTGAGATGTTCTTTCCTCAGCTTCCTCATCTTCTCCCCCACAGGCTGTTTCTTCCGACTCCCCCCTGGGGCCGTCTCCTCCCTTCTCTACAGGGAACCCATAAGATTCACGGTTCCTGTGGCTTTCTTCAACATCACGGAGGAGTTGCGATGCCTATGCCAGCATGAGTCTTTCCTTTTCCTCTTGCAGCCACACCGCCTCTCTCTTACATGGTCTGGAGTTGGTTACTCCCTGGGGGGGTCCCTCCCCAGTCCGGCAGCCTTCCTACTCCTTTTGACCATCTGGTTTCCTCAGTCTCCTCTCTGAGCCAGAGTTTTCTCAACCATTCGGCAGTCTCTTCCTCTGTCTGAAATGAAGGCATCGCAGAGCCCGATGCTCCCATTTGTGCTTCTTCAGCTTACTGATCTGACATGATCTGGATTACAGTCCCCTCGGTGGTTATCTGGGATGACTGGAGTGAGTTTCAGCTTAATGTCAGGTATGCTTCCTTCAAAGTCCAGGAAAGAATGAGCCAAACTCCATAATTTATAGAGTAATGTACTTTTACTGGAAGATGAAATGAACGCAACCAAAGGAAAGCTGAAACTAAGGCAATAGGCGCGAAAGTTGCATATAGAAAGCATCCCCTCCCACTGTCCATCATCAATCACCCAATCCAAAGGTCTCCCAGAGGTCAGGTGGAAGCACGTCTGGCATCGTCATCAATCAGGAATGCGGTGACGGTTGACCCGATAGCCACTTCGGTGCTTAGGTTTCGTTTCTTCAAAATCCACCAGCTTGCTTCCCTCCCCCATGCTCTTCCCTCCCCCATTTCTTATGGCAGCTAAAGCAGAAAGTCGGAGGCTGACACAGATCTAAGCACCCTGTGGGCCGGATCCATCTCTCAGGCCTTGAGTTTGATACCCCTGCTGTAAAGTAGCAACATTCAACACAGCACATTTTGACACCAATATAGAATGGACATTTTATTTGGCACCTGCTGGACTAGGTTTAGAAAAAGAGTTTGAGAAAATATCCACACTACTGAATTCCATCCCTCATACATTAAAGCATGAGTTTATGAAGTTCAGAGTTCAGAAGAAAGGGTTGCTGGTAGGCAGAATCTTAAGTCCTTAACAAAGGGGCAGAATTCATAGAAGATCTTAGGAAAAAGCTAATCTACACAGTATGTGTCTACAATTTAGGCACAGTTCTGAAAAGACTGCCGTTAATCCAGGGGTGAAATGCTCCCGGTTTGGACCGGATCGCCCGATCCGGTAGCAATGGCGGTAGGTGGTTCAGAGAACCGGTAGCAAAAATCCCTGCCCCCACCATGCCCAGCTGAGCCGCACAATCATCAGAGGCTTTTTTAAAAAAACTTTTAAAAGCATTTTTTCTACAACCTCTTCCGCAGAAAAAATGCTTTTAAAAGTAAAAAAGAAAAAGCCTCCGATGATCACGTGGCTCAGCTGGGATCGTCAGAGGCTTTTAAAAGTTGTTTTTTTTTTTTACAACCTCTTCGGCTGAAGAGGTTGTAGAAAATATGTTTTTAAAAGGGAAAAAAGCCTCTGCCGATCAGGCAACTCAGCTGGGATCGTCAGAGGCTTTTAAAAGCATTTTTTTACAATCTCTTTGGCCGAAGAGGTTGTAGAAAAAATGGTTTTAAAAGTAAAACAAAAAACAAAAAAATGTTGGCCATGCCCACCCAGTCACATTACCCCCACCACCACCAAGCCATACCCACAGAACCGGTAGTAACAAATTTTACATTTCATCACTGTGTTAACCCAATTATTTTAAGGAATGTTAATATGGACTAACATTTCATCTTAGTACTTATTACTTCATAACAGAGCTCAAGTATTAAGCACTCTAATGTGATATTCACATTGATTTCATTTAATATGTTAATGAAATTTAAATAAGTGATTAAAATTTTGAACATTGCATATGGGTTCACCTCAGTACAGGTAGTTCTTGACTTACAACAGTTTGTTTCAAAGTTACAACTGCACTGCAAAAAGGACTTATGACCATTTTTCATACCTAAGACTGTTGCAGCAATCCATGGTCCATGTGATTAAAATTCAGGCGCTTGGCAACGGACTGATAACTGACTGATGGTTGCAGGGTCATATCATCACTTTTGGAACCTTCTGACAAGCAAAGTTAATGAGGAAGCCAGATTCACTTAACAACATGTTTCTAATTTAACAACTGCAGTAAATAACAATATGCCAAGAGATCGTAAAATGGGGCAACATTCATTTAATAACTGTCTTGCTTAAAAAAAGAAATTTCGGTCTTGAATGAGAACTGTGGGTTAATTTGATCATCCACATGTTTGTTTTCTTGGCTATCAATGGTATTCTTTGGAGTCCTTCCAAAGGCCAAAGTTCAAAACTATTCATATTCTTTCTATAGACAAAACTATTACCAGCATGACTCTGATCTTAGTATATGTAGACATATCAAAGTATCCAAATGTGGTCCAAAGCCTTCATTTCTACTGTACATATACAGCATACTTTTTCACTATTGTTAGTTTTCCTAAAAAGAAGAAGTTACTATCACTTTAATATCTTCATTTTCATTTCTGAGCTGGTTGTTTCCACCTGTTGTCATTAGTTTGTTCTTCTTTATACTGAATCTTATTCCCTTTCTTCCACTGTACTCCTTGATTTTTATTACTAGAATTTACAGATCATTTGCATTTTCAGTTAGGAAAGTAGTGTCATTAGAATAGCACAGATTATTGATGTGCCTTCAGTTTTAAAGCCATGCTCATCTTCTTCCAATCCAGTTTTCCTCAATATAGATTCAACATATAAATTGAATAAATAAGGGAAAAGAAAACATCCTTGTTTTACTCCTTTTTCAACTTGGAGCCATGTTTTCCCACATTTCTGTCAATATTGTGGCTTCTTGATCTGCAAATAGACTTTTTTATTAGCACAATGGTCTTTTTTGAAGGTCATTCCACAGTTTGATATCAATATATAGGTAGTCCTCTACTTACAACATTTGATTTAGTGACCGTTTGAAGTTACAATGGTACTGAAAAAGTGAGTTATGGCCATTTTTCACACTTTTTTTAAAAATTTGATTTATATGCCGCCCTTCTCCGGAGACTCAGGGCGGCTTACAATGCGCTAAGCAATAGCCTTCATTCTTTTGTATATTTATACAAAGTCAGCTTATTGCCCCCACAACTGGGTCCTTAATTTACCTACCTTAGAAAGGATGGAAAGCTGAGTCAACCTTGAGCCTTGGCGAGATTCGAACCTGCAGTAATTGCAGGCAGCTGTTCTTAATAACAGGGTGCTTTAGACCACTGTACTACCAAGGCACTTACAACCAATGCAGCATACCCATAATCACATGATTTACATTCAGATGTTTGACAACTGGTTCATATTTATGAAGGTTGCATCCAACAAGGCAGCAGAGACCCTGCAGCAACCAGTGTCACCCCAGATGGCACAAAAGCCTACTCCTGTCCACAGAGAATCAGCCCTGACTGATAGCGAGGAAGAGGGCGATGAGGACGTTTTCAAACGGAAATAAACACGATGATGATGGCCGTAAAGAGAGTTGTGCTAGTTGTGAGGCATTCCACCAGAAGCAGACATGCCAGTTCAAAGATGCCATTTGCAGGATCTGTGACAAAAAGGCAAATCAGCTGTCCAGTCACAAACAAAGAGCACTCACCAATCAAGCCAGCCAGCAGCGGCTGCAAAAGAAGGACAGAAACATCCAGCAAAAACAAGGCACCTATTCCAAAACACCCGAGACATTTCAGACCAGAATCGGCCAAGCTATCACATCCCCAGAGAAAAAGCTGCATGTAACTGTCAAAATTGAGGGATCTCCATGTCAAATGGAAATAGACACTGGCTCGTCCATCACTATCATGTCATGGCCCAAGCTTAAAGCAGCAGCTGAAGCACCAGCGCCTAAGGCTAAATGACTACCAAGGAAATCGCATTCCCGTTGAAGGCTGTGGGACATTCCAGGTGAAATTCGGCCAGTTTGACAAGCGGCTGCCCATCACAGTGGTCAGCGGACATCTACCGAGTCTCCTAGGCCTCGACTGGTTCAAAGCCCTGGCCATAGGGGTCACCGGAATTCACTCTACCAGCAACGGCTTGACGGACGACCTACTACGCGAATTCCAGGATGTTTTTGACAACCGTCTTGGCAAGTATGTTGGGACCCCTATTTCTTTTAACTTGCACCCTAATGTAGCCCGGATAAAAATGAAGGCAAGGAGAGTGCCCTTTGCGCTCAAACCTAAAATAGATCAGGAACTGGATAAGCTCATTTGGCAGGGCATCCTAATACCGGTTGACCATGCAAAATGGGAAACACCGATAGTCACCCCACTCAAGTCTGATGGGTCAGTGCACATTTGTGCCGACTATAAGTGCAGCCTAAACAAAGCACTCCAACAAAGTGCCTATCCTGTCCCAATTGTGCAGCACCTACTACATTCCTTGGGCCCCAGCAAGGTTTTCGCTAAACTCGACCTTGCGCAGGCGTACCAGCAACTGCCGGTAGATGGTGCTACCGCAGAAGCACAGACTATAGTAACACATAGAGGTGCCTTCAAATGCACAAGACTACAGTTTGGGGTTAGCATAGCCCCCGGGCTATTCCAAAGTGTGATGAAGCATCTGCTGCAAGGACTACCGGGGGTCGTCCCCGATTTTGATGACGTCCTTGTCACCACAGCAGATGAGCAACAACTAGGGGACCACTTAAGGAAGGTGCTGACTATTTTTCAAAACGCGGGACTGAGAGTTAAGCAAGACAAATGTCAAATAGCAGTGCCTGCTGTTGTTCTGTCCCCGTCTCACACATGCACACAAACAGTCAGCCAGGAGTTAAATAAAACTTGCAGACAATAAATTCCTTCGATAACAGGATTGGCAGCAACCCAGTAGCTGCTTGCCAAGAACTTTACTCACAGAGGGAGGTGTTCCTCCTCTGTCAGATAAACCAAAACAAATACACAAAGTCATAGAATTGTCAAGTCCAGTCCATATTAAATCCAAAGCAGGCAGATAACGTAGTTTCAGAGATACAATATGACTTGCTAGTTGTTTAGTTTTGTCTGTCACAGAGCCTGAATGGCCACCACACCCCCTTTTATCCCCTGTGGGGTGTGGTCCAGTGACTCAGCTTAATCTCTGGCACGCCTCCTTTTCTGCTGCGTGTGCTTGTCTCTCCGACGCTGGCATGGATCCAGCCAAGACTTATCTCCGTCACTGTCTGACTGTGACTGTTCGGAGATACCTGGCTCCTGGCCAATCTCTTCTCCTTTGGGAGACACCTGAGGCATTGCCAGAGAGGAGGGAGGCCTGGCCAACTCCTCTCCTTCACCTTCGGAGTCTTCTCCCTCCGATAAGACAGGCTCGGGGGTCGGAGTCACAACAGCTGTTGAATTTTTTGGATACAAGGTAGATGGGACAGGCATTCACCCCACCCCACTTAAGTAAAATAAGAGCTATCCACAACATGCCAACTCCAAAGAACAAGGCGTTCCTGGGACTTTTAAACTTCTATTCAATTTTCTTAAAGGACAAAGCCACAGTGACTGAACCGCTCCACAAATTGTTAGCGAAAAAATCCCTGTGAGTTTGGGGTAAGGCGGAAGCCAAGGCATTTGCAGCTGTCAAAGGAGTTCTATCTGCTGACAGCCTCATTATCCATTATAATGAATTGATTGCCCTTGTCTTAGTCTGCGATGCATCCCCTTTTGGCGTGGGGGCTGTGTTGAATCATAGACTGCCGAACAGACTAGAAGCCCCCATCACCTATTTCTCCTGCACCCTGTTCAGCGCTGAGCAAAATTACAGCCAGCTGGACAGGGAGGCCCTGGCAGCTGTTGCAGGGGTTAAAAAGTTTCACAAATACCTGTCCGGAAGGACTTTTGAACTCATTACTGATCACCAACCCCTGCTAGGACTTTTGGCTGGAGATCGCCCCACTCTGGCAGCCATGTCCCCCTGTATGACTAGGTTGGCTATTTTTTTGGCTGCCTACTCCTATCGCCTCGTCCATCACCCAGGTCAGAGCCTTGGGCATGCCGATGCCTTCAGCAGGTGCCCGCTGCCAGATTTGCTGGAAGACCCGACTCCTGGCATTCCTGTTCTGCTTATTGACTCTATGGACTCTGAGCCTCTCACTTCTGCTGAAGTTGCAAGGGCCTCTGCTAAAGACTCTGTGTTGTGAACTGTTATTGGCTGGGTGCATAGGGAGTGGGCAGGGAATTTAAACCGTTTATCTGCAAACAGCATGAGTTGTCTACTCAAGGAGTTGCTTGCTGTGGGGTGACCGGGTGGTTGTGCCAATGTGTCTATGGGAACAAATGTTGGCCATATTGCATATCAGGCACCTAGGAATTGTGAGGATGAAGGGGTTGGCAGGGAGCTACATATGGTGGTCCAACATGGATGACAGCATTGCTGAATGGGTGGCCAAGTATACCCCCTGTCAGGAGTCTCGCCCTGCTCCCCCAACGGCCCCAACTAAAGAATGGGAAAGACCCTGGGGACCCTGGTCATGTATTCATATTGATTTTGCAGGCCCATTCCATGGTCAAACTTTTCTTATAGCGGTGGATGCTTATTCTAAGTGGCTGGAGATAATGTTAATGAACTCCACCACTGCAGAAGCTGTAATTAAAGTGCTCTGGAAACTATTCACCACACATGGGCTAACAGACACACTGGTGTCCAATAATGGGCCTCAACTCACGGCCACGCAGTTCGATTGTGTAGGGGGGAAAGATTTGTGAGATCGGCCAAAGAGGCATTGGCCAGACTCGGGCCGGGAGATTGGCAGGCCAGGATTGATACTTTCCTGGCAGCCCAACATATAACCCCATGCATGGTGATGGGACGAAGTCCGGCTGAGCTCTTAATGGGCTGGAGACTTCACTTCAATCTAGATAGGCTGCACCCCAATTACTCCCCTGATGGGTACATGGAAGCTGAGAGTAAAGCTAGAAGCTTCTCCATCGGGTCCCTGGTGTTCACAAGAAATTATGCAGACAGTCCCCTCTGGGTGGCTGGGCAGATCTCTGATATTACCGGGCCCAGGTCTTATATTGTCGAAGTTAGTAATGGAAGGGTATGGTGCAGACATATAGACCAGTTAAGGAAATGCCTGGGCCAAACAATACCCACTGAGCCAAACTACCAAGCAGACAAACCAGTCCCTGACTCTCCAACCATTCCTCCAACAGCTAACTCAAACCCGAAGTGGCCGGAGGACTTACTTGATGACTTTGATGTCCAGCGCCGCCCTCTCAAGAAGCCAGGTCCATCTGAAGAGTGCAATGCCCATTAAAAAATCCAGGAGGTTCCATTGGCTGGGCTGGGAGAGACAAAGAGTCCCTCCGACTAGCCCAAATCCCCGCCTCAGACTGAATTGCGCAGGTCCACTAGAATCAGGGAACACCCTAGTCACCTGTATGATTATTTATGTAAATAGTTGCCTAAGTGTCTTCTGGGAGGGGAGGAGTGTTATGTATCTAATTTTGGAGGGAAAATTAAGCGGGGAAAAAGCTTGATGATTATTGGCTAGCACCCTGGGCAAAACGCTATATAAGGAGAGCTGTTCTACTATACATTTGCTGGATTCTCATTGTATATTAAAGAGTTGTTGTTCACTTCGACCTGGCTCCTGGCTCCTCACTCTCCCGATCTAACACTTACCAACTGCAATAATTCACTTAACAATTGCAGCAAGAAAAGTCGTAAAATGGGGCAAAATTCATATAACAAATGGTTAACTTAGCAAGAGAAATTTTGGCTTCAATTCTGGTCATAAGTCGATGACTATCTGTATAATTTTACTGTTAACTGTAATATAGCAATATAGTTATAGTAAAGCACCAAGACTGGAATTCTTTTAAAGAAAAAATAATAATCTTAGGACATATATTATTTGAAAATTTTATATTTTCATTATTTGTTTCTTTTCAGCATTGTAATATATGTACTTTCTCTTTTATGAACTGGAAGTTTCTTACATATTTTCTAGGTCTTCAAGAATCACCAACCTTCCTTCATGGCTAGATTCTCAATTTCAACAATAGCCACATCCAACTTGTGTTGATTGGTGGGGTAGAGGGGTGGTGGTGGACAACT
The DNA here is from genome assembly GCA_022577455.1 of Arizona elegans. Lineage (NCBI taxonomy): Eukaryota > Metazoa > Chordata > Lepidosauria > Squamata > Colubridae > Arizona > Arizona elegans. The sequence continues at coordinate 27,450,612 of JAKOOJ010000007.1, read as the reverse complement.
TCTCCACAAATAATTCCCCATTCCAAAATGTTCATTAATAAAAATGGAACTGCACTTATATTGCAAAGAATGAGAAAATATAATGCTTCAGAGAATCTATAGCTTAAAAAAAAACCAGATAGAATATTTGCAGAAAAATTAAATTCAGAGATTCACATAATGGAGACATTCCATCCCATCTCACCAACAACACTTCCTAATATGCTAATAGGCACACCATTTTTTAATTTTTCTTTCTGAAAGAGGAAGAAAATTGCATTTGAATTAAATATTAGAGGCAAATCCTACCAAGAATTCTGAACTGGGGAAGGACAAGTTTTGGAATCTTGAGTGATTCCAACAAATTAGCACTCAGATGATGCTAAAATCATTCAAACCAATCTACAAAACAATTTAATATTGAGAATGCCATGTTGCAAGTAGTTCAAGATGTCATGCAACAATGTGTATATCTTAACTGATGTCTAGGTAACAGATGAGTAGATTATAGACCAAACGTTGAGGCAAATGGAAAAGAATTGAATTTTGATTGTTTGTTTATTTGTGTCAGAAGCATCATAATAAGGCATGCTATACAACATAAAATTTAAAATATAAAATACAAGATATGTACAAAATGACGTATGTACAATATGTACAAGTTAAACAGATCTTTAAGCCCAGAAACTAGCAACATTAATTGTATTTTTTGTATTGCCATGAGGTCCTCAAGTGTACACTGATCAGAACACAAAGGACAAGTATACACATGTGCTCTTGTCTGCATGTTACCACAACATTATAGCTTGTCTCAGTTCTTCCACTATTATTTTGATAATAGTGAAAATCATACTTTAGAAAAGATTATGGAGGGAAATAAACTAATTGGTTAATGACTGTATATAGGGAGCAAGAGAAAAAAAATCAGGGCATTTTATGAGGGGATCCTAACAATGGATAAAGAAAGCACACAGGTCAAGGAGGCTTTGAGTGAAAACAGCCAATGAAATTATGATGTTATTTTTTTACATATACCAAGGAAGTATTCTGTTCTTTATAAAAGAATTTTTACTTTTTTTATAAAAAGTTTTTTTATTTTTTAGACAAACAAACATTTAATTCATCAGTTATTCCTTCCCTGTGACATTTTGGTGTTATCTTCCCAAATTCTTCTTCTTCTATGAGTATGTTATTTCTTCTATCTTGATCCTTATCAAGTCCATTGTGCCAATTCATCACTAAAATAATATTCTATTCTTCACATTTTTATACAGATATGAAATTAATCATTTATATCTCTTTTCCAACCAATAATAAAAATGATTCCATATCTTAAAATATTCTGACTTTTCTCTATCCTTGATCATCAGAGTTAATCTGTTCATTTGCTATTACTTCTTCTTCCGAAGGTATTTTCTCTGCTTTCCACTTTTGTGCATAAATAATCCTTGCAGCTGTTATTAAATGTACAATCAAATAAATATTTTCCTTACTATTTTTTTCAGAGAGGATACCCAATAGGAACAGCCCTGGTTTAAATTCAATACGTTGCTGTGTCATTTCTTCCAACCGAGTCTTAATTTTATTTCAATAATTTTTGGCTTCCGGACACATCCACCACATATGATAATATGATCCTGGTAATTGATGACATTTCCAACATTTGGCTGATTTATCTTTAAACATTTTTGGTAATTTCTCAGGTGGCATATGCCATCTATAAAACATTTTATATTGATTTTCCTTATACACAGTGGACATCGTTTTTCAAGATCATTTTTCAAGATCAATTGAATATCCAAAATTTCTTGCCCACGCTATCATTGTTTCTTTTACTTGCTCCTCCTCCAATTCAATGCCAAGTAAGAATTTATAAATTTTTTAAATTAATTTTTCCTCTGTTGCTGTGAGTATCCTATCCAACTCAGTCTTTTCCATATGAAAACAATATAGTTTAGCATCTTTTTCATATCTTGTTTGTATCTGCATATACATATACCAATCTGTCTCAATCCCCTGTTCTTCTAATTCTCGTTTCCCTTTCAATTCCCCCTTATCCAGTGGTGGGATTCAGTTCGCACCACTTTGGGAGAACCAGTTGTTAACTTTCTGAGCAGTTTGGCAAACTGGTTGTTGGAAGTAACCATTAGAGCAGAGAACCAGTTGTTAAATTACTTGAATCCCACTACTGCCCTTATCCATTAGTAAATCCTTATATCTAACAATATTTCCATAATTAAAAACATTTGGGTGTATTAAAGCTTCCATTGTTGACAGCCATGTTGGTATTTTCACATAATATTTATCTCTAACCGTCTCCCATACCAGTAACAATGCATTTCCTATATAATGTCTATGAAAGTATGTATGTATCTTATTTCTACCATACCACAAAAAAGCATGCCATCCCAGTTGTAAGTCATTACCTTCGAATGTTAACAACCTTGTATTTCTTAATTCAACCCATTCCTTCAGCCATGTCAATTTGGTTGCCTAATAATATAGTTCCCAATTTGGTAGACCAAATCCACCTCGTAATCTCATATCTTGCAGCATTTTTATACTTATTCTTCCTTTTTTCCCTTGCCATATGAATTTCCTTATTATCTTATTAAGATATTGAAAGTAAGCCTTTTCAATTTTTATCGGTTCTGTTTGAAATAAGAATAGTAATCTTGGTAGTATATTCATCTTTATCAATGCTATCCATCCCTTTTATTGTTATGTTATTTTATTGTTATTGTTATGCATCTTGAAGTTAAGAATACTCCAAGATATTTAACTTTTTTCACCACTTGTATATCTAAGTTTTCTTTTATCTCTCTTTTTTGGTTTTCTGTTACATTTTTCACCAAAATTTTTGTTTTACCTTTATTTATTTTAAAACCAGAAACTTTTCCATATCCTTCTATCTGTTCTAGTAATTTGGGGCCTGTTGTTTGTGGTTCCTCCATAATGAATACCAAATCATCTGCAAAAGTTTGCAATTTATACTCCTCTTTTTTATTATCATCCCTTTTACCTCTTCATTTCGTCTAATATTTCTTTTTAAAACTTCTAAAGTCAAAATAAACAGCAATAGTGAAAGAGGACATCCTGGTCTGGTACCTTTCATTATATTCAACTTTTCTGTCATTTCTCCATTCATCATTATATTGGCAAATTGTCTGTCATATATTGTTTTTATAGTATTTATAAATCTCTCCCCAAAATTCATTCTCTGTAATTGGTTTATCATAAAATGCCAGTTCATGTTATCAAAGGCATTTTATGCATCTAAAAACATCAACGCCATTTGTTTTTCTGGATGGGTCTCATAATACTCTAAAATGTTCAAGATCATCCTCATATTGTCTCTAATTTGTCTTTTTGGTAAAAATCTATTTTGATCTATATGAATATATTCATTTAACGGCTTTTTTTCAACCATTTGCCATTATTGAAGCAAAGATCTTATAGTCATTAGCAATGAAATCGGTCTATAATTTTTCACCAATTGTAAATCTGTATCCTATTTAGGTATAAATGTCACATATGCCTCCTTCCATGAGTCTGGCATTTTTGCCTTCATTAATAAATCATTAAATAAGTCCAACATTACATTGCTAATTGTTTCTTGTAGTGTTTTGTACATCTCAGCTGGTAAACTGTCCGGTCCTGGTGCTTTCCCAATTTTTTGTCTTTTTATTGCTTTTGTTAATTCCATCATTGTTATTCTTTCTTCTAGCATTCCTTTATATTGTTCTGATATCTTGATTAGGTCTGATTTTTCCAAATAGCTTGATATCTCTTCCTCCAAAATCTTCTCTTGAAAGTAAAGTTTTTCATAGTATTCTTGAATTACTTTCTTTTTTTCTTCAGTTCTATATTTTAATTTCCCTTCTCCATCTTGTAAGTACTTTATAGTTTTCTTCTCCTTCTCTTTTCTTAATTTATATGTTAACCATCTTCCTGGTTTATTTGCATTTTCAAAGAAATTCTGCTTAGTTGCTCTCAATTTATTGCTAATGATTCTTGTTCATTTACCTTTTCAATTCCATCAATTTCTTAATTTTTTTTGTTTTGAATGTCTTTCTGGAACTCTTTTTCCAAGTTCTTATATTCTTCTTCCAGACTTGCCTGTTTCTGCCATTTCTTTTTATTCTTTTTTCCCAAATAATTATTGCCAGACCTCTAATAAATACTTTCATCATATCCCATACATTCTGGAGTGATGTATTCTCTTTTTTATGTATCTTAAAGAAAAATTCCAGTTCTTTTTCCATAAATTTCTGAAAGTCTTTTTCATTTAATATTGTTGCATTCAAAGCCCATCTTGTCTTTTTCTTTTGTCCCTTCCATGTTATTGTCATTGGGCTATGATCCGCCCAAATATTTGAGCCAATATTTACTTCTTGCACAGCGTCTATAAGTCCAAGTTGACATCCATATCATATCTATCCTTGACCACAATAAATGTCTATTTGAATAGAAGGTATATTGACTATTTTTCAAGTGTTTTTGTCTCCAGATGTCTTGAATACTTAATTCCTTTATCATTGTAAAGAAGGATTTTGGCAATGTTCTTCTAGATTTTTTGTTTATCTTTGCTGTTTTATAGTCCAAATTTGCATCTGTTACAGCATTGAAATCACCCATTATACATACATTTTCATAGTCCAATTCTATAATTTTCCTGTGTAATCTCCGATAAAATTATTCTTGTTTTTCATTTGGTGCATATAATGCTATCAGAAGTATTTGTTTAAAGTTCATTTTTATTTCCACCATCAAGATCCTGCCTTCCTCATCTTCAAAAATTAATTTAGGTTCTAATTTTTCTTTAATATACAATACCACACCTCTTTTACTTTGTTGTATCAATGATGTAAATAAAACTCCTAGTTTTGGATATTGTAATAATTTTAAATGTTGTTTTCTTATATGTACTTCTTGTAAACATATAATGTCCATCTTCAAACTGTTTAATTTAGTCAATGTTCTATTTCTTTTTATTGCCGCATTCAATCCATTTACATTTAGAGATATTGCTTTAATTTCTTCTTCCATGTTCTACTTGTTACTAATTTTTAATTTCATCGCCCTTGTCTCTCTTTGTTCCATTGGATCTTTAGATCTTGCCCTTCTCTTAATGCTCTTTCCTCCGTTGCCTTTTCATCTTTATCCTTCTCTTCATCTTTCTCTTTTGTCACGCCTACAGCTCCCAACTCTTCTTCCAATGGTCCACAGAATTGTTGATAGAATAATTTTGCTTTTTCTATCGAGTCAAGTCTGTGTCTTTGTTCTTACCATGTCACCATGATTCCTTCAAGTATTAGCCATCTAAAACACACTCCTTTGAATATCAAAAATTTTGTTAAGAATTGATATTCTCTCCTCAAATCTGTAACTCTTCTAGGTATTTGTCTTAAAACCACAAGTTCTTTGTCTTTATGTTTCAGTCCTGTAATTCTTGCTGCTTGTAGTATCTCTGTTTTCTCCGCCCTCTTTGTAAATTTTACATGCACTTCTCTTGGTAATTTATTCCTTATTGCCTATCTGATATATACTCTAAACCAGGGGTCCTCAAACTATGGCCCATGGGCAAGGCACGGCCCGCTGACACAATGTATCTGGCCCACACAGTGGTGGGATTCTGCCCTGCCCCCTGCCCTGCCCCCCGCCCCACCACTCCCACCCACTCCTTGCATGGCTGGCTTTTCAGCCGAAGAGGTTGTAGGGAAAAAAATGCATTTAAAAGCCTCTGGTGATCCCAGCTGACCTGCCTGATTGGCAGAGGCTTCTAAAAGCATTTTTTTCTGCAACCACTTAAGGTTGTAGAAAAAATGCTTTTAAAAGTTAAAAAAAAAAGGTTGGCCATGCCCACCCATTGCGACCCAATGGTGCAGTAGATGTGCTGCCGCTGCCACCCCCCGGGCGGGAGAGGAGAAAGAGAGATGGAGAGAAAGAGAGATGAAGGAGAGAAAGAGGGGGGAGAAAGAGAGATGGAGAGAAAGAGAGGGGGGGGAGAAAGAAAGAGATGAAAGAGACACACAGAGATACTTGTTTAAAAGAAAATACTGGGAGCCACAAAACCTGGGTGGGAGTAAGTGATATGGAGTTGGCAATGCCCACCCAGGTTTAAGGTTGTGTTTAAGTGTTTACATGTGTTTAAGGTTGAGTGTTTAAAGTTGCAGACCCCTGACCTACCCCATCCGATCGCTTCACCCTGCAGCCAGCCCTGTAGGCCTGTGCGTGCCTCCCACCTGGGCAGCAGCGGCCTACCTACCCCGGTTGTATCACCTTGCCCTGCAGCTGGCCTGAACACCCGCCTCAGACTGCCTCCGATCGCTCCAGTAGGTCATTTTTATTTAATTAATTTAATTAAGTGCTGCAATTGGCATAAATGATGACTGGTCAAAAGTGCAAGGACCTGTCAGAAATCATTTTTTTCAGCCCTCTGGGTAGTCCCTATGACCAGTCTTCGCCCTTTTGACCAGTCCTTGCACTTACGACTGTCCTCATATTTTACGTTTTGTGTCCTATATTGTCACTGTGGTGAAGAGAAGTAGTGTGAAATGAACTACTTCTCTTCACCACAGTGACAATATAGGACACAAAACGTAAAATATGAGGACAGTCGTAAGTGCAAGGACTGGTCAAAAGGGCGAGGACTGGTCACCGGTTATTAAGAATGCTGCAACGGGCATAAATGTGAGGATGGTCATATGTGTGAGGCATAAATGTGAGGATGGTCATATGTGTGAGGCCTGGTCAAAAGTGTGAGGACCAGTCAGAAATGACTTTTTTCAGCCCTCTGAGTAATCCATATGCACATAAACACGCCCACCCGGTCACATGACCGGCTATTCATGCCCCACCTGGTCACATGACCACCAAGCCACACCCCCAACTAAGCCACGCCACAGAACAGGTTGTTAAAAAAATTGAATCCCACCACTGAATGGAATGGAATGGAATAAGGTTTCTCTTCCCCACCCCCATTTGCTCTTGTAGGAGATGTTTCTTTCCTGACAGAGAGATGGGAGGAACGGAGTGAATAGAATGGAATGGAATGGAATGGAATGGAATGGAATGGAATGGAATGGAATGGAATGGAATGGAACGGAGCTAAGTTTCTCTTACTCACTCCCATTTGCTTTTGTAGGAGCCATCTCTTTCCTGACAGAGATGGGAGGGAGAGAGCGAATGGAATGGAATGGAATGGAATGGAATGGAATGGAATGGAATGGAATGGAATGGAATGGAGCAAAGTTTCTCTTTTTCATTCCCATTTGCTCTTGTAGGAGCCGTCTCTTTCCTGACAGAGAGATGGGAGGGAGAGAGTGAATGGAATGGGATTCAGCAAGGTTTGTCTTCCCTACCCCCATTTGTTCTTCTAGGAGAGAGGGAGGGAGAGGGAGGGAGAGAAATGGATGAATGTTGATTGTAACCTCCTTGGGGCTGAGAAGAATTGCTGCAAAACTGAGTTTTCTGAAGTGGACCACTAGACTCGTAAACAACTTAAAAAATGATCTAGTAAAAAGAAAAGTCAAACAAAAGCAACACTCCCAGGAGGAAAACAAATTAAAATTTCATTTGTGTGTATTATTTCTCTCTTTCTATGGGGGGGGGGTTAAACCTTCATGCATAAAAGACCTAAAGAAAGCTAAGGAGATTAGAAATGATTGTTATGTCTATCATGGGGGCTTTGCTTCTACAAAGTGACTGCCTTATTCCATCTCCCCTCCTGTATTTTTTATCTCCTATCGCCCTTTTATGATCAGATATTCGGCTTTTTGTGAATCATTTGCTATCCAGGTTTGTTGTTTCCTATATATCAGGATGAGAATTTCCTTACTTTTATTTCATCTGAGTCTCCCTGGATTTTCGCCTACTATATATATTTCCCACAGACTATCCGTATCTCTAATCTCAAGATTTGGCTATTCCATCTATGCCTAGGTACAACATTGAAAGAACAGGACTATAGCTGCTGTTTTTCTCCCTTATATCTGGTTGCCGTGAGAGGGTGACCGATGTTCACATCTGAGTTCAAAATGGCTCTTTCTACCGCTGATATGAGAGTTCAGCGGGACTAAAATGACTTGTACCTCTAATTGATACTCTCTCCACAGGACCCTGGATAACTAGGACATGGCTACCAGCTATAGACTATCTAGCTACAAAATGTACTCATTGGGAGAACTCCTCAAACTGCGAGATGCCCCCCTCTCGCAGGTCTGGCCCTCTTCTTTATCGAGGGCCTATCTTGATGACGGACTTTGGAGTCCGGAGAGATGGCACACAGCAAAAAGAGGGTTAAGGGATTCTGGGAGGGGGTAGATTACGTGGGTTCGGGGGAAGACCCACGGGGGAGGGTATCTGGGCCAGCCGTAGGGCGTGGCATGGGAGGTGTGAACTCTGGGGTCAAGGAGATGATTAGATCTTACAATACAGATGCCCATAACATCGATACTGTAGGTGGGAGGGGCAGATATGGCGGGAGCAGGGGGCCACATCATCCTATGGGAGTGCGTCCTCGCTGTTTACAAGCGGTGGCAGGCTCCGACCCTCAAAGCTCTTCTCGTTCCCCAGGTTGTACGGAACCTCGGGCCCCAGGCCTTCGGCTGATGCTGTGCAACGCCAGGTCCATGGTAAATAAAGCCCCCCTCATTTGTGATCTTATTCAGGAGGGGGGTGCGGACCTGGCGGGTATTACGGAGACCTGGTTGGGCCAGGAAGGAGGGGCCCCCCTTGTTGATATGTGCCCACCAGGTTTCCGTGCTTTCCATCAGCCAAGATCTCAGGGGAGGGGCGGAGGGGTGGCGGTTGTTATTAACGAAGGTCTTGGACCAAGGGAGGCCACTGTTCCTCAGACAGCTGGATGTGAGTCCCTTCTTGTGAAGTGGGGTCATAGGGTGCAGTTGGGCTTGCTAGTCACGTACCTGGCTCCCTGCCATGTGGCAGCAGCCCTGCCTGAGCTGCTTGATGCTATAGCCGCGGTGGCTGTTGACACCCCCAGGCTTATGGTCATGGGGGATTTTAACCTGTCATCAGTTGGCGAGACATCTGAGGTGGCTCGGGAGTTCATGGCTTCCATGACGGCTATGGACCTGACCCAGTTAATTTATGGCTCTACTCACATGGGGGGACACACACTGGACCTTGTTTTTGTCTCTGGACAGGGGTTGAGTGATCTCGAGATAGGGGATATAGTGATTGAACCCTTGTCATGGTCAGATCACTCCCTCCTTCGCCTGGACCTTCGAACCGCCACACCCCACCGCAGGGAGGCGGAACCGACCAGGTGGTTCCACCCCAGGCGCCTGATGGATCCTGAGAGATTCCAGATGGAGCTTGGGCCATTTCCTAAGGTTCTAGCACACGACTCGGCTGAGGACTTAGTGGCCGCCTGGGATAGGGCGGCGGCTGATGCTTTAGACCGAGTCGTGCCTTTGCGGCCTCTGACCCGGCGCCGGTCTCACCTGGCTCCTTGGTATACTGAGGAGCTGAGGGAGATGAAGTGCCGGAAAAGACGCCTAGAGAGCAGTTGGAGGGCTAGTCGTTCTGAATCCGACCGAACACTGGTAAGATCTCATATTAAGAATTACCTAGTGGCGATAAGAGTAGAGAAGAGTAACTACTTTTCTACTCTTATTGTGTCATCAGATAATCGCCCAGCCGCCCTGTTTAGGGTGACCCGCTCTCTGCTCCATCAAGAGACGCGGGAAGACCCCTTGGAGGGTAGAGCTGAGGATTTTGTACAATATCTGTATGACAAAATTGCTCAGATTCGTGAACAGCTAGACTCTGACTGGATTGATCCAGAGGAGATGACAGGGGCAGGTCCTGAGAATATTATTTGGGAAGAGTTTGATCCTGTGACTCCCGAAAGCGTGGACAGGATACTGAACAGACTAAATGCGACCACATGTTTATTGGACCCGTGTCCATCCTGGTTGGTACTGGCCCCCCGGGAGGTGACGCGAGGCTGGCTCCAGGAGATTATAAATGCTTCTTTGAGTGGGGGTGTCTTTCCCACCGTTTTGAAAGAGGGGGTGGTGAGGCCCCTCCTCAAGAAGCCCTCCCTGGATCCAGCTGTATTAGCAAATTATCATCCTGTCTCCAAGCTTCGCTTTGTTGCAAAGGTTGTTGAGAGTGTGGTTGCACGACAACTGCCTCAGTACCTGGATGAATCGAATTATCTAGATCCGTTCCAGTCGGGATTCAGGCCCGGGTACAGCACAGAGACAGCATTGGTCGCATTGGTTGATGATCTCTGGAGGGCTCGGGACAGGGGTTGCTCCTCTGTCCTGGTCCTACTAGACCTCTCAGCGGCTTTTGATACCATCGACCATGGTATCATGCTGCACCGGCTAGAGGAGTAAGGGGTGGGGGGCACCGTCCTACGGTGGTTCTCCTCCTTTCTCTCTGACCGGTCTCAGTCCGTGTTGACAGGGGGGCAGAGGTCGACCCTGAGGCCCCTTGTATGTGGGGTGCCATAAGGGTCGGTCCTCTCGCCCCTTCTGTTCAACATTTATGTGAAGCCGCTGGGTGAGATCATCCGTGGTTTTGGGGTGAAGTACCATCAGTATGCTGATGACACCCAGCTGTACATCTCCACCCCAGTCCACCCCAATGATGCCCTCGAGGTGATGTCCCGGTGCCTGGAGGCCGTACGGATCTGGATGGGGAGGAACAAACTCAGACTCAACCCATCCAAGACCGAGTGGCTGTGGTTTCCGTCGTCCCGATATTGTCAGTTGGTGCCATCTCTGACTATTGGGGGCGAGTCATTGGCCCCCACAGATGGGGTTCGCAACTTGGGCATCCTCCTGGACTCACGGCTGTCTTTTGAAGAGCATATGACGGCCGTGGCCAGGAGGACTTTTTATCAGGTTCGCCTGATTCGCCAGTTGCATCCCTTTCTGGATCGGGACTCGTTACGCACAGTCACTCACGCCCTTGTCACCTCACGCCTGGATTATTGTAATGCTCTCTACATGGGGCTCCCCTTGAGAAGCACTCGAAGGCTCCAACTGGTCCAGAATGCGGCCGCGCAGGTGGTAATGGGAGCAATGTGGCGCTCTCATGTAACCCCCCTACTGCGCGAGCTGCACTGGCTCCCAGTGGTCTTCCGGGTGCGCTTCAAGGCTTTGGTTACTATCTTTAGAGAGCTCCATGGCTTAGGACCAGGGTACTTAGGACTGCCTCCTGCCACCAATAACCTCTCACCGACCAGTTCGCTCCCATAGAGAGGGACTCCTCAGGTTGCCGTCGGCCAAACAATGTCGACTGACGGCCCCCAGGGGGAGAGCCTTTTCTGTGGGGGCACCTACCATCTGGAACGGGCTTCCCCCGGAGTTACGAAACATCCAAGACTTACGCATATTCCGCCGTGCCCTGAAAACATTTCTATTCCAACAAGCTGGTCTGGCCTAACTCTTCCTTTTTAATTGGCTTTTAAACCGGCTTTTAAATTGGGTTTTAAACCTCTTTAGATAAATTTGGATGTTTTTAATCTTTGATCTTAAATTACTTAATCTGTTTCTTAATAGTTTTTAACTTCTATATGTATTTGTATTTATTATGGCTGTTCACCGCCCTGAGTCCTTCGGGAGTAGGGCGGTATACAAATATGAAAAAATAAATAAATAAATAAATAAATTTAATGGACTGCTAAATTGGCTAAATGACTGCTAAATTAGCCATGCCCACCCAGCCACACCCACCCAATCACATGACCACCTAGCCACATCCATTCAGTCAGATGGCCACCAAGCCACGCCCACCCAGTCACATGGGGGCCCCAGCCACACCCACCTAGCCAGTCCGGCCCCCCAACAGTCTGAGGGACCCTGAAGTGGCCCCCTGTTCAAAACGTTTGAGGACTCCTGCTCTAAACATTTCATCAATCTCATTTAGAATCTTTTCCTTGGATTATTCCAAAACTTTGGCCAAAATCTCTGCAATTACCGCAGGTAAGTTTTCTCCTTTTTCTTCCTCTATGTTTTGAAATTTTAGGTAGAATTCAGAGTGCTCCATTTCCAGCAAGATAATTGTTTTTTCTTGTGATTTATCTGTTAGAACCAATTTTTCTTCTAATTCCTCGACTTTTTTCTCTGTCATTTCTGCTTTTTCTTCTACTTTCTGAATTATCTCCTCCTTTTTCCCCATCATTTCTTTCATTTCTTTTAGTTCCTGTTTTATATCATCATGAACCGATTGCATAAAAATTCTTAATTCCATCATCTCTGAAATTTTCTGCGCTTCTGCCGCTGAGGGACTTGATGTTGGATGTAAGTGAGCTGTAAATTTCTTCATTTCCACTTTTCCCCAATAATTTGTAATCCACTTGTGGTTTAATTGTAATCCAAATATCTAATTCACCCAATGGTTGAATTAGCAAAGATAAAACAAAATTTAAAAAATATTCTCAAATTACCCCCACCTCCAGAAATGTAAGAACTCCAAATTTCCCATATATAAAAACAAGAAAAGGGGGAGAGAAAAAACAGTAAAAATTAAATAAGAAGAAAAAAGAGAAAAAAGAAGGTAATCCAACTGTTTCCAAAAATAACAATTTGAAATAAAAAAAAAAGAATTCAAAGAAAAGTAAGCAAAGAAAAAAAAGAGAGAGAGAATGAATTAAAGAAATTTCTTCTGACTCTTCAAGTCTTAATCCAAAAAAATATTTAAAAATCCAGTTCCATTTAATTCAATAAAAGGCCCTCTAAATATATAAAAAGAAAAGAGGAGAAAAAAGGAAACAGAATCTGAAAGCTTTTTTTCCCCACCAACAGTTCTGAAAACAAACCAATCAGCCCAAAGAAAAAATAAAAATAAAAAATTAACTCCAAAAAGCCAGAGGGGAAAAAAAGAAGTTCAAAGGCAATTTTAAACGCTAATCTTCACTCTTCACAGCTGGTCTATTATCTCCTGGCCAAAATGTCAAGGTCAGTTATTTATTAGTTTGTTCAAAATATGTCTTTTTTTCTTCTGCCACTAGATGGCAGTGCAGGTTAACTTTTGATGTTAACTCAGTACTTTCATTTCTTTAAAGTTTATTGCTTATTGTTTCAGAGTTTCCTTTTAGCAATCACTGTCTGTAACATTTCATTCATAAAAAATGTATCTTCCATTCAATTAATCCAAAGTCTTATTATCCATTTTTTTAAAAAAAGAATTTAAAGTCCCCAAGTCTTCTTTTTTTCCAATAAAAATCTGGTAAAAAACAAACAGGATTCTAACTGCACTTTCCTCACCGCCAAATTACCAGATCTGGGTGTGAGTACACACCTGCTGCCACTCCTCACTCTTAGCCAATCTTCTCCACCTATAGGTCTTTCAGGTGGATTAAAGAGAAACTCACAAAAACGAATAAAGTTAAATCAGTCTCACCTCAATGTCACAGGCTGTCTCTTTACTTTCTCTTTTGTTGCGGCTGCCCCAGCTTTCTAGCGACTTCTGGGTTGCTTTCTGTGCTGCCCGATTTGAGGAGCTGCTTCCAGTCTCCCCAGGGAGTTTGCGATCTTCCTGTGTTCACCGGTACATGCTCCTATTGTTTGTGGTCCCTTCAGGATGACTTAGGTCACAGAGGACCCTCGGACACTGGAGATATCGACAGATCTTTGAGAGCCTCAAAGAGTCTGTGGTATCGCCGCGACGCTGGCCATGCCGCCCCCAGAATTTTTACTTTTTATGGTAGTGTTTTATCAATACATAATACACAAGTTTATTTAGAGTGGATTTTGACTTATGTTTAATTGCTTCCATTTCTTTAAAATATAAGAAGTAGCTTTTTAAATTAAAATTTAAATGCAGATTGAACAAAATTTCTTGGAAAATTTCAATGAAGTGGAAGAAACTTTGCAGACAAACCAGATTTCTATTGTGCCAAAAAATTACAATTATAATGTACATTTGATGTATATAGAATAGAATAGAATAGAATAGAATAGAATAGAATAGGGAATAAAGCTTGAAGGGACCTTGGAGGTCTTCTAGTCCAGCCTCCTGCTCAAGCAGGAGAATTTATACCATCTCAGACAAGGGACTATGCAGTCTCTTCTTAAAAACCTCAAGTGATGGTGTGCCCACAATTTCTGGAGGCAAGCTGTTCCACTGGTTAATTGTCCTCACTGTTAGGAACTTTCTCCTTAATTCCAGGTTGCTTCTCTCTCTGATTAGTTTCCAACCATTATTTCTTGTCCTGCCTTCTGGTGCTTTGGAGAATAATTTGACCCCCTCTTCTTTGTGGCAGCCCTCAAATCTGGAATATTGCTATCATGTCACCCCTAATTCTTTTCTGTAGACTAACCAGACCCAAAATCTGCAACCGTTCTTCATATGGTTTAGTCTCCAGGCCATTGATCATTTTAGTTATTCTTCTCTGAACATTTTCCAAAGTCTCAACAGCATTTTTGTAGTGTGGTGACCAAAACTGGTTGCAGTATTCTAGGTGTGGTCTTACTAGGGTTTTATAAAGCATCACTAATACTTCATGTGATCTTGATTTTATGCCTCTATTTATACAACCCAGGATTGTATTACCTTTTATGACTGCTGCTGCACATTACTGGCTCATATTCAAATGATCATCCACTAGGACTCCAAGGTCCCTCTCACAGTTACTGTTTTTGAGCCAGGTCTCGCCTAATCTGTATTTATGCCTTTGATTTTTCCTGCCTAAATGTAAAGCTTTGCTTTTTTTTCCACATTAAAATTCATTTTGTTGGATAGGGGCCATTGTTCAAATTTGTCAAGATCTCTTTGGATCCCGAGTTTGTCTTCTGGGGGATGATACCAGTTTAGTATCATCTGCAAATTTGATGAGTTCTCCTTCTATTCCCTAATCTAAATCATTTATAAAGATATTGAAGAGTACTGGGCCTAAGATGGAGCCTTGTGGTACCCTCTGTTTACTTCTCTCCATGTGAATGTAGGACTACTCATTGAGTATGGTTTGTCAGCCAGCTACAAATCCATCTGGTGGTAATGTTGTCTATTCCATATTTTTCTAGCTTACCAAGAAATAGATTGTGGTCTATTTTGTCAAATGCCTTACTGAAATCTAAGTATGCTATGTCCACAGCATTTCACTGCTCTACTAATTTAGTGGCTTTATCAAAGGATGAAATAAAATTGGTTTGGCATGATCTGTTTTTAACAAACCCTTGCTGGCTACTAGTTATAACTTTATTTGCTTCTAACTGTTTGCAGATCTGTTTTTTTATTATCTTTTCCAGAATCTTCCCTGATTTGACTGATTAGTCTGTAGTTTCCTGGGTCTGTTTTTTGTTTTTTGTTTTTTTTTTGAAGATGGGAACCACATCAGCCCAGTGGTGAAATCTAAAAATTTTCCCAACAGGTTTTGTGAGTGTGGCTTGGTGGGCATGTGACTGGGTGGGCATGGCTTGATGGTCATGTGACCAGGTGGGCGTGGCCAAGTTGACATCACTTCTTTGCCCTTTGACCTACAAAAAGAAAATATACCAATTATTTTGTGCACTTAATACTTAAATAAGAATAAACAAAGTAAACAAAACAATAAGAGGTACACAAATACATAAGAGCAATAAAAGTGTTGTCTTTGACATCACTTCTTTGCACCAATGATAATAATGAACTATAAAAAGAAGATATACCATGATATACAAATTTAATCATTTAATACTTAAATAAGACTAAAAGAAGCACACAAAACAATAAAAGAGGTACACAAATACTTATATAAAAGTGTTAGTCATCTTTAACTTTAAGATGTTTCGACATCGTTTTTTCAGTGGCACTCTCCTCACTTCCACTTTTCTTGAACTTGATTCTCGGATCATCGGCTGAGCAATGGTGTTCTCTGAACCACTTTTTCACTGCAGGTATATTTGGAAGAGGTAGGCCAGTAACATTGATAGTCATGAGGTTGGTTAAATTAGAAATGGTTAGGTGACTTCTGCTCTCTGAACATATGAAATTATATTTACCAATAATAATAAACCAAATAATTTCCCCCATATATTCCTCCAAACCACAACTTAACCATTTCTGCTTTCAATACAATATACAATTAATAGTATTTCAATTATTACAATTCCCTAGTTAAATAGAGCTTTTTTTCTTTTGTGTTTTAAAATCTTGAACCTCCTCTTTTGCCCTAAATTTCCCATTGTTTGCAGTTTTGCACCTACCTTTTTTGGTGAGGAAAAAGAAAAAGAAATCTCTCTCTGCCTCATTTTGTCACGTTGCAGCAAAGACCCTGTTTTTCTTTCAGTTTCACTTTTTCATCATAACTAGGGGGAAAAAAATCTGCTCCAGCTTTCTTTGCAGCTAGCAACAGAGAACAGACCCCTGCGCAAACTAGCTGAGAGCAAATCAGCTGAGAGTCAGGAGGCCGATCTAATCAACTTGTGGTAATTAACCTATGCTGAAGCTGAAAGGGGAAGTTTTTCCTATTTTTGCAGGCACCGAGCTACTCATTTGTTTTCTTTTAACACTGATCAGCTGTAGGGTGGCCCTTTGAAGCCCCGTGGCAAGAATTTAAACAGTTTTTTTCCCTCTAGCCATCAGCTGGGACTCAGGAGGCAGCAATAGATTGGGAGTGGGAGGGGTAAGCGAACAACCAACAGCGATCTGGCAGAGGGTGAGGGTGAGTGAAGGCATGGGGGGGCGAGAGAGGGCTTTGGTGACCCCTGTGAAATGGCCGTTTGACCCCCAAAGGGGTCACAACCCCCAGGTTGAGAACCGCTGATCTAGAACCATGGCACTCAGACAAGAGCAAACATGTAGATTCAATTGAAACAGGCCGGTAGCATGTTTCTAATTGGGCCCAAATTTGTTGGGCAGTTGCATCAGGTGGAAAAGTATCCTGCAGTTCAGTATCCATGGACATCAATAATGTTGTGCATGCTTTAGTATCTAAGTCTCTTATTTCAGGAGCCCATGGCTGGTCAGGAGGATTAAACACCATGCAATGGGTACCTTCTCTACGGAGCAAAAGTCCAACCTCACTGACCCATGCCTTATAGTTTTGTCCTGATCGCTTTAATTTTGAATCACCAGCCAGTGGAACAATAGAAGGTGCCTGTTGAGGAACATGCATTTGAGGTGCTGGTTGTGCAGGTAGAAACACTTGTGGTTGAACCTGCGGCTGCTGTACTGGAACATGCAGCTGTGGCTGAGGCTGCTGTCTTGGAACCTGTGGCTGCTGTGCTCCATCTGGGATTGGAATTTGGACAAAACCGTCACCAGCACCACCAGGGGGTACTACAAATTGAGCCTGTGGAGGCACAGGTGCCGATGCAGCCTGAAGAACTGATTGATTTAGAGACATCATTGAAAAAGTTTGATGAAATTGTTGTAAATGCTCTTGCAACATGCAAAACAATTCAGTTTTATCTTGTAAATTACTTTCGCCAATAGATGGTGCTGCAACACTAGTTTCAGGCATTGCAGAAGACTTGTCATGTGTAATCTTAGAAGGCATAACATCACAAGGCAATTGTGACGTAAACATAGCTTTCTGTTCTGATTCGCCTGACGCAACACCCTCTTGTGGAAGTGGCTTTGGCTTCGAAGAAGAAGGCAAAATGGAGGACTCAGGAATTTGAAAAACATGAGAGTCCCTCTTATCTGGCTTGAGCATAGAAACAAAGCTTTTGCCTTGTACAGCTCATGTTCTAGAACTTCTATTTGATCACAATAACTTTGCACAGCCTTGTCATGCAGAGTTTGTTCAGGGCTTAGAGGAGAATAATGAATTTCACCTCTCTCTGTGGGTAAGAAATGCCCAGCTGCTTGTGGAATTTTAGGTTTGGCACCAAGCTTTTCAAATTCCTGGGCTTCTTTAGTACATTCTTTTGTAATTAATTGAGGGCATGTAGAATCAGAAGAGGGTGTCACTGACCTCAGCAGCATGTCGTCTTCAAGAACAGCTCCCCCAACAGCACTTTCCTCAAGCCTGGTTGCTGAAGCAAGTGGAGTTTGAAAAGTTGAAATCCTCTGTAAAATTCTTTTCACTGCTTCATCAGAGAGATTTAAGTCTTCAGCAGACTGTGCCCTGCATCTGTTTTTTTCTTTGTATTTTCTCTGTATTTTAGAGACCATTTGAGGGAGGGGTGCAAAATAGCCCTTCTTTGCCTGAGGCTGTAGAGACCCAGCACCAATCAAAACATTTTTTGTGAAGCAACTGATCAACACTGACAGGGTAAGCCACTCCACTCCTTTCTAGTACTGATGGTGTTACCTAGTTTGATAATGAAATATCTGCAAGAAAACTATTAAGCTCAGAGAGCACCAAGGTTCAACCTGAGCTACAGATATTCTCTTCTATCAATAAACACTTTTTGGTTAGAGGGACTCAGAGCTGGGTTATATGAGATGGCTCCCAGTAAGAGTGAGAACAATCACCCAATGGAACAGCTTGCCTTCGGAAGTTGTGGGAGCTTCATCACTTGAGACTTAAGAAAAGATTGGACTGCCATTTGTCAGAAATGGTGTAGGGTCTCCTGCTTGAGCAGGGGATTGGACTAGATGACCTATAAAGTCCCTTCCAACTATTTCTTAATTTGTTAATCGGTGGATTTCATTCTAAATTTTGATATGATTTCTGTAAATAAGGAATATAGAGTATGGCTGAGTATTTGATCCTTCATACATCAAAAAATACGAAGCTAAGGGATAAACAAATAAAAAACAGATTTGAAAAAAGAAAAGGCTCAGGAAAGAAAAAATGAAAGTGTAAGAAAGAAAGAAGAAAAGGAAAACTGAAAAAGAATTACTTCCCACTTTCTTTGGTACAGATTTAAGTAAAAATATATATCAAATTCTTACTCTAAGATTAACATTTGTCTACATTATTTGCATAATCTCTTATTTAATCATCAAAGCCCAGATCAACTTTTAATTTCAGTTTCTCGCAAAAAGTCCAGTAATGGTTCATATCGCTTTAATCACTATGTGTTAACGAAATCACAACTGATTTATTTAATTGCACCAAACTCTTAAAAAAACAGGAATGGAAAATTCTAAACTCTAGTGTAGACCCATGCTTCTCAACTTTGGTGCATGGACTTCAATTCCCAGAACTCTCCAGGCAGTATGAAGTTCACCCATCTTAAACTTGCCAAGACTGAAAAGAGCTGATCTACAGATAGGGATTTTTCCATTCCTCTTTTACTGGTTCCTACTTACTTATGAGCAATCATAATGCAAAATCCCCATTCCCAATTCACCCCACAGTAATGATCATGCAAAATCCCATTCCCAACTAGAACAGGAGTTTTGGGCCTGGAAGGCCTCCTGCACCACTCTGGAAGCCAAAACGGGGTGCAGGGGGCCATGTGACACCCCCTTCACCCCATTTTGGGTCTGGACGGCTTCCTGCACCAACCTGGAAGCTAAAATGAGGCACATGGGGGGACTCATGGGAGGGGCAGGATGGGTGGGGCCAGACAGATGTGGGATTAGCCGGTTCTTCGAACTGGGCAAAAAGTTAACCAGTTGGCCTGAACTGGTGTGAACCGGCTGAATCCCACCTCTGTGCCGCTTCCAATTTTGTTTTCCTCTGCAACTTAATCAAAGATAAAGCTAATGTGACACTTCAGATGCCTCTCAGAGCAAGAATTGCTTTTAAAATGTAGCTTGGGCAAGATCTACACTACCAATAATTTCTTGTGTTAACCATGTGGATTCGACTAATGAAAGGATTGTTCCTGTTTGGCACAAATTGGAATCAGAGTGACTGGGATAAGCAGGGAAAGTGCTTGTGTGTGATTGTATTGTATAAGTGGTCTTATAGTTATGGGACTGGGTGAGTATGCACATGTTTATTAATAGGAGAAAAAAATAGCAAATGTTAAATGTTTAACATTCAGACCAGCTCATGAAATTCTCTGGTTGCCAAACAATGAACTGTCACATAAAAACATTTTTATCTTCACCATTGACTTGCTATTTTTAAGAAATGTATGAAATGGCATATAAGATGTACAATAGCGAGACTGGGAATGGTAATAAAACAAGTCTTAAACAACTTCTGACTCTCAAAAAACAATATAAGCAACTGTTTGCTCTTAACAAGAGACATGACACAAGGTCCTCCTGGGAACAGCTTATTGTGGCAGCAAAGCAAAAGAACTCTTCTCTATTCTGGCGTCTAATAGCTAGTCATTCTGACAGAATTCATACCCCATTGGATGTCCATATACCTCCTGAAACCTGGGAACTCCACTTTCGGAGAATGTATGAAGACCCCTCCAGCGAGAGTATAAGAAATACAATGAAGGACTTACCTGAATGGCCCCCGGTTTCAGAGTCTGAAATCAAATTTCTCATTGGCCAACTCAGGACTGGGAAGGCCCCAGAGCTGACTTCATTACCACTGAATTGCTAAAGAACAATTTGGAGTGGTGGTTACCAGTTCTGATGGTATTATTAACTTATATTGACTCCACTGGCTATGTCCCAGAAGACTGGGGCTTGGCAATTATCAACCCAATTTTTAAAAAGAGAAAGAGAGATGACCCTGCCAATTACAGACCAATAAGTTTGCTAAATATAATCAGCAAATACCTCCAAAATAAACTAAAGGAGTTCTGGATCTTGAGAATTTGATCGCTGAAGAACAAGCCGGGTTTAGAGAGGGGAGAGGCACCACAGATCAGTACTCAGTTCTTCATAATCTGATTGAAAAATACATATCAAATAGACCTGTATCATTATACGCCGGTTTTATAGATCTCAAGGCAGCCTTTGATACGGTTACCAGGACTAAGCTATGGGAGAAGCTGGAAGCTGCCTTAATTTACCACAGGCTTCTTCATCTATTATGTGCTCTGCATACTAAAACATTTTCAAGGTGAGGTGTAATTTGCAAGGGACCCTTTCAAAGTCAGTTAAAATTCAAAAGCGGGTTAAACAGAGGTGCATTTTGCCCCTCCTGTTTTTCAACTTTTACATAAACGACATGGTAAAATGGCTAAACAAACCAAATCACTCCCCCACAAAAAAATAGGTGAGCAAAGCATTGCCCTCCTGCTCTATGCAGATGACACTGTGATCCTCTCCAGGACTCCAGTAGGCCTTAAAAGAGCCTTGCGAGCCCTTCTCCAGTATTGTAATTGCAATAAACTGGACATAAATTATGAGAAAACAAAGATCATGGCCTTTGCAAAAGGCCAAAACTTTTTTCATGGTATCTAAATGGCCACAAAATAGAGCAGGTAACCACCTTCAAATACCTGGGGGTGATCATTCAGGCCAATGGTTCAAGAAAAGCACATGGAGAATATGCAGCTGCCTTGGGCCAAAGATCAGTGAGCACCATTCTTAAATTTTTCCGCACAAAGGGAGGATATGTCCCTGCTGCAATTAAGCTTTTTCTGGCCAAGTCACTAGCACAGCTTCTTTTTTTTTTATTGAAAAAGTTTTACAATTACATTTTCTCCCATTTTACCCCCCCCAACCCTCCCTAACCTCCCTAACCTCCCTAACCCTCCCTAACCCCCCTAATCCTCCCTAACCCCCCCAACCCACCCTTCCCCCCCGGACTTCCACATAATCCAAATCAAAATCCCCTTTTTATAAAACTTGAACCCCTCCACCCCCAATATATTTTTTCGTCTTCACAAAATTCAAATATCTCTATCTCTATATAACACTTTCAGTTAAAAGCTATCTGATACTTCCTAGTTTGATATTTGTTCTGCACATAATCTATCCAGTTTTTCCATTCCCACTCATAAGTCTCTTGTGAGCGATCTTTTAGGTATGCTGAAATCTTCGCCATCTCTGCAAAGCTGGCCATCTTCAAAGTCCATTCCTCGATAGTGGGCGTAGCTTCATTTTTCCAATATTGACCTATCAGTAATCTCGCAGCTGTTATCATGTATAATATCAACTTTGTTTCACCCATTGTAAAACCCTTAACTATACCCAATAAAAACAATTGTGGAGAAAAGTGAATTTTTTTCTTCAAAACATTCTGCATGACCCACCAAATTTTTATCCAAAAAGCCTTCACTTTCTTACAGGTCCACCAAACATGGTAATATGTAGCATCTAAGCAATCACATCTCCAACATTTTGGTTGAACATTAGGGTACATACACGACAATTTCTTGGGGTCTAGATGCCATCTATAAAACATTTTATAAAAATTCTCCCTCAAATTCTGCGACTGTGTAAATTTAACATTCTGGACCATGATTTTCTCCCATGTTTCCAACATTACTGGTTCTGCAAAATTTTGTGCCCACTTAATCATACAATCTTTAACCAATTCAGTTTCTGAATCCCTTTCTAACAAAATATTATAAAGCCTTTTAATATGCATTGGACCTTTTTCTTTTATATGTCTAACCAATTCTTCCTCATGCAACATAATACCAATTTTTTGGTCCTCTTTCCATCTCAATTGAAGTTGATTATACTGTAACCAAGTTAGATTAATCCCTTCGTCCAACAGTTTCTCTAGTGACTTCAGTTGCCATCTGCCCGCATCTGTAAAAAGAACTTCTTTATATAAAAACCCCCCGAGTGACATTATATTTGTATTCCACATAATATGACCAAGATCCAGCCATAGCGGTATTTTATAATCCCATTTGAATTGGTGCTTCTTCCAAACTCTCATCAAGGAGTCTCTAAGTATATGGCTTTTAAATACTTTATCCACTTTGTTTTCATAAAATAAGTAAGCATGCCAACCAAATTCAAGATCAAAGCTTTCTATATTCAATATTCCAGTCTTTTTCCTTCCAAACCAATCACTTGCTAGAGTCAAAGCTGCTGCTTCATAATATAACTGTAGGTTTGGAAGTTTAAGACCTCCCCTTTCTGGAACATCTTGCATAATTTTCAGTTTCACTCTCGGTTTTTTCTCGTTCCAGACAAACTTATTCAGTCCATTTTGCCATTCTTTCAATTGTTTATCACTTTTAAGCACCGGAATCATTTGAAACAAAAAAAGAAATCTTGGCAAAATGTTCATCTTAACTGCTGCTATTCTTCCAAGTAAAGACAGCTGCAGTTTTTTCCAAGTCTGCATATCTTTCTGTAGATCTCGCCACAACACCTCATAATTATTTTGAAACAATTTCATATTTGATTCTGCAACCTGAACTCCTAGATATTGAACCTTTGGTACAATCTCAAAACCTGCCCTCCTTTCAAGTTCGTGTTTTCGATCTTGTGTCATATTTTTAACTATCATCTTAGTTTTTTTCTGGTTCAGTCTAAATCCTGATACTGTACCATAGTCTTTTATAATGTCTTTCATCTGGATTATTGATTCCATTGGCTGTGATAGGGTAACAATCTGTAGTCCTCTTGCCTTATCACTATTCCTTTCAAGGTACTCGAGTCCCGTATTGTATTCAGCAAACTTCTAGTGTTAAAATAAATAACAGTGGGGATAACGGACAACCTTGTCTTGTTCCTTTCTCAATATTAAAATCTGTTGTCAAACTTCCATTAATAATAATCTGTCCCTTTTGTTCTTGATAAATTGCTGAAACCACCTGTATAAATTGATCCCCAAAGTCCATCTTTTTTAAAGTCTTTAATAGAAAATTCCAGTCCACTCTATCAAAGGCCTTCTCCGCATCCAAGAAAACCAGCACTGCAGGGATCTGTTTATTCTTTTCAAGATATTCCAATAAATCTATAACTTGCCTTACATTGTCCTTCATGTATCTACCTTCTATAAATCCCGCTTGATCATCATGAATCACCTCTTGAATAACTGGCATCAACCTGTTGGCTAATACTTTTGCATATATTTTATAATCATTATTCAGAAGAGATATTGGTCTATAATTCTCAGGTTTTTTAGGACCTGCTTGCTCTTTTGGTATCAAAGAAATATAAGCTGTTTTCCATGACGGGGGTATTTTACCCCCTTGTTGTATATTACAAAATAAGTCTCTAAGATGCTCAACCATTTCTGCTTGCAAAGTTTTATAATACACCGCAGTTAAGCCATCCGTTCCAGGAGCTTTAGCTGTTTTCAGTTGTTTTATTGCCGCGGTGATCTCCTCAACTGTTATAGGATAATTCATTCTTTCCTTTTGTTGATTGGTAATTTTTGTGACTCTTTTATTTTCTAAATATTTTTCTATAAGTCCATTCTGCATATCATCTTTAGCATATAATTTAGTATAATAATCTACAAAGACTTCTTTAATTAATTTTTGTTGAAAGATTTCTTTCCCTCCAATATCAATGCTATCAATAGTCCGTATACTCTGCTTCTTCCTTAAAGTGTAAGCCAACCATCTGCCTGGTTTATTAGCGTTACAAAATGTATTGTGCTTCGCATATTGTAAATTTGTTGCAGTTTGTTCCGCCACAAGCATTTGGAATTGATCTTTCAGAAGTTTTATAGCACCACGTATTCTTTCATTTGTTGGATTTTTAACAAGTTCTTTATTCTTTATTTCTGCTTCCATTTCAGATCTTTTCTTTTGTCGGTTCAATTTGTGTTTAGAATTCATATGAATGAGTACCCCTCTCATATATGCTTTACTCTCATCCCACATTATTTCAATTGGGGTACCCTTATTCAAATTCATTTCAAAAAATTCTTTCAACTGCTTTTTAAGTTCTGTTATATTTTTTTTCATATCTAAACAAATTTTCATTTAATCTCCATGATCTTCTCTCAATCTTTCCAATCTCAATTTCTATCCATACTGGGCTATGGTCGGTTAGAGTTCTTGGAAAAATATTTGTTCTTTTTGTCTTAACAAGTAAATCATCTGATAATAAAATAAAATTGATCCTAGAAAAAGATCTATGTCTATCAGAAAAAAAAGTGAAGTCCAGTTCCTTTGGGTTATGTATTCTCCAGATATCTTTTAATTCCAAATCTTCTTTCATGTCAAAAAAAGTCTGTGGTAGTCTGATCCTTGATTTAGCCAAACTCTTTTTGTCTACTTTAGAATCAATTACTCCATTCCAATCTCCCATAATCAAAATAGATCTATAATCCCATTGCAGTATTTTGGTGTGCAAAGTTTTGTAGAAGTGATCCTGTTGTTGGTTAGGAGCATAAATTCCAATCACTAGAATTTGGCCAATTACTGTGTGCAGTTCAATTGCTATGAACCTGCCGCCTTCATCTGCTTCTATAATTTTAGCTGACAGTCTTTTATTTATATAAATAACCACACCATTCTTTTTTTCCAAATTTGAAGCTATAAAATGTGTTCCAAGTTTTGAATTTATCAAGTATTTTGGATCTTGTGTTCTGACATGAGTTTCTTGTAAACAAATTATGTCATTATTAAATTGTCTCAAATATGTGAATAATTTCTTCCTTTTCTGTAATGAATTCAATCCATTCACATTCCAGGATAGAAACTTAATCGTCATGTAGACTTTTTTGAAGCGACGAGCAGAATTGCCGAATATCTTCCGAGGTCTTCGGCTTTGCTCCCCACATGACTTCACTTTATTTATTTATTTATTTATTTATTTTTCATATTTGTATACCGCCCTACTCCCGAAGGACTCAGGGCGGTGAACAGCCATAATAAATACAAATACATATAGAAGTTAAAAACTATTAAGAAACAGATTAAGTAATTTAGGCTCAAAGGTTAAGAACATCCAAATTTATCTAAAGAGGTTTAAAACCCAATTTAAAAGCCAGTTTAAAAGCCAAATTAAAAAGGGAGAGTTAGGCCAGACCAGCTTGTTGGAATAGAAATGTTTTCAGGGCACGGCGGAATATGCGTAAGTCTTGGATGTTTCGTAACTCCGGGGGAAGCCCGTTCCAGATGGTAGGTGCCCCCACAGAAAAGGCTCTCCCCCTGGGGGCCGTCAGTCGACATTGTTTGGCCGACGGCACCCTGAGAAGTCCCTCTCTATGGGAGCGAACTGGTCGGTGAGAGGCTATTGGTGGCAGGAGGCGGTCTCGTAAGTACCCTGGTCCTAAGCCATGGAGCGCTCTAAAGATAGTAACCAAAGCCTTGAAGCGCACCCGGAAGACCACTGGGAGACAGTGCAGCTCGCACAGGAGGGGGGTTACATGAGAGCGCCACATTGCTCCCATTACCACCCGCGCGGCTGCATTCTGGACCAGTTGGAGCCTTCGGGTGCCTCTCAAGGGGAGCCCCATGTAGAGAGCATTACAATAATCCAGGCGTGAGGTGACAAGGGCGTGAGTGACCATGCGTAACGACTCCCGATCCAGAAAGGGATGCAACTGGCGAATCAGGCGAACCTGATAAAAAGTCCTCCTGGCTACGGCCGTCATGTGCTCTTCAAAAGACAGCCGTGAGTCCAGGAGGATGCCCAAGTTGCGAACCCCATCTGTGGGGGCCAATGACTCGCCCCCAATAGTCAGAGATGGCGCCAACTGACTATATTGGGACGACGGAAACCACAGCCACTCGGTCTTGGATGGGTTGAGTCTGAGTTTGTTCCTCCCCATCCAGATCCGTACGGCCTCCAGGCACCGGGACATCACCTCGAGGGCATCATTGGGGTGGTCTGGGGTGGAGATGTACAGCTGGGTGTCATCAGCATACTGATGGTACTTCACCCCAAAACCACGGATGATCTCACCCAGCAGCTTCACATAAATGTTGAATAGAAGGGGCAAGAGGACCGATCCTTGTGGCACCCCACATATAAGGGGCCTCGGGGTCAACCTCTGCCCCCCTGTCAACACAGACTGCGACCGGTCAGAGAGAAAGGAGGAGAACCACTGTAGAACAGTGTCCCCCACCCCCAACCCTTCCAACCGGTGCAGCATGATACCATGGTCGATGGTATCAAAAGCCGCTGAGAGGTCTAGTAGGACCAGGACAGAGGAGCAACCCCTGTCCCGAGCCCTCCAGAGATCATCAACCAATGCAACCAATGCTGTCTCTGTGCTGTACCCGGGCCTGAATCCCGACTGGAACGGATCTAGATAATTCGATTCATCCAGGTACTGAGGCAGTTGTCGTGCAACCACACTCTCAACAACCTTTGCAACAAAGCGAAGCTTGGAGACAGGACGATAATTTGCTAATACAGCTGGATCCAGGGAGGGCTTCTTGAGGAGGGGCCTCACCACCCCCTCTTTCAAAACGGTGGGAAAGACACCCCCACTCAAAGAAGCATTTATAATCTCCTGGAGCCAGCCTCGCGTCACCTCCCGGGGGGCCAGTACCAACCAGGATGGACACGGGTCCAATAAACATGTGGTCGCATTTAGTCTGTTCAGTATCCTGTCCATGCTTTCGGGAGTCACAGGATCAAACTCTTCCCAAATAATATTCTCAGGACCTGCCCCTGTCATCTCCTCTGGATCAATCCAGTCAGAGTCTAGCTGTTCACGAATCTGAGCAATTTTGTCATACAGATATTGTACAAAATCCTCAGCTCTACCCTCCAAGGGGTCTTCCCGCGTCTCTTGATGGAGCAGAGAGCGGGTCACCCTAAACAGGGCGGCTGGGCGATTATCTGATGACACAATAAGAGTAGAAAAGTAGTTACTCTTCTCTACTCTTATTGCCACTAGGTAATTCTTAATATGAGATCTTACCAGTGTTCGGTCGGATTCAGAACGACTAGCCCTCCAACTGCTCTCTAGGCGTCTTTTCCGGCGCTTCATCTCCCTCAGCTCCTCAGTATACCAAGGAGCCAGGTGAGACCGGCGCCGGGTCAGAGGCCGCAAAGGCATGACTCGGTCTAAAGCATCAGCCGCCGCCCTATCCCAGGCGGCCACTAAGTCCTCAGCCGAGTCATGTGCTAGAACCTCAGGAAATGGCCCAAGCTCCATCTGGAATCTCTCAGGATCCATCAGGCGCCTGGGGTGGAACCACCTGGTCGGTTCCGCCTCCCTGCGGTGGGGTGTGGCGGTTCGAAGGTCCAGGCGAAGGAGAGAGTGATCTGACCATGACAAGGGTTCAATCACTATATCCCCTATCTCGAGATCACTCAACCCCTGCCCAGAGACAAAAACAAGGTCCAGTGTGTGTCCCCCCCATGTGAGTAGAGCCATAAATTAACTGGGTCAGGTCCATAGCCGTCATGGAAGCCATGAACTCCCGAGCCACCTCAGATGTCTCGCCAACTGATGACAGGTTAAAATCCCCCATGACCATAAGCCTGGGGGTGTCAACAGCCACCGCGGCTATAACATCAAGCAGCTCAGGCAGGGCTGCTGCCACATGGCAGGGAGCCAGGTACGTGACTAGCAAGCCCAACTGCACCCTATGACCCCACTTCACAAGAAGGGACTCACATCCAGCCGTCTGAGGAACAGTGGCCTCCCTTGGTCCAAGACTTTCGTTAATAACAACCGTCACCCCTCCGCCCCTCCCCTGAGACCTTGGCTGATGGAAAGCACGGAAACCTGGTGGGCACATATCAACAAGGGGGGCTCCCCCTTCCTGGCCCAACCAGGTCTCCGTAATACCCGCCAGGTCCGCACCCCCCTCCTGAATAAGATCACAAATGAGGGGGGCTTTATTTACCACGGACCTGCCGTTGCACAGCATCAGCCGAAGGCCTGGGGCCTGAGGTTCCGTACAACCTGGGGAACGAGAAGAGCTTTGAGGGTCGGAGCGCGCCACCGCTTGTAAACAGTGAGGACGCACTCCCGTAGGATGATGTGGCCCCCTGCTCCCGCCATATCTGCCCCTCCCACCTACAGTATCGATGTTATGGGCATCTGTATCGTTAGATCTAATCATCTCCTTGACCCCAGAGTTTACACCTCCCATGCCACGCCCTACGGCTGGCCCAGATACCCTCCCCCACAGGTCTTCCCCCGAACCCACGTAATCTACCCCCCTCCCAAAATCCCTTAAAATCTTATTAAGAAATTTCCCTAAAAAACCCCATAACCCTCTTTTTGCTGTGTGCCATCTCTCCGGACTCCAAAGTCCGTCATCGAGATAGGCCCTCGATAAAGAAGAGGGCCAGACCTGCGAGAGGGGGGCATCTCGCAGTTTGAGGAGTTTTCCCAATGAGTACATTTTGTAGCTAGATAGTCTATAGCTGGTAGGCATGTCCTAGTTATCCAGGGTCCTGTGGAGAAAGTATCAATTAGACTAAAATTACACTTTCTTGTGTAGTACTCTTAACTCCCTTCTTATATTGTTGTACCTTAGGTCTTTCCTGTTGTTGCTTTTCTTTAAGTTGCTTAGAAATTGCTCGGGTTACACGCTGGTCTTTAGCTTCAGCCATCCGGACTGGGTCCAAAGCCACATCTCTTGTTGTCAAAATTGGAGAAGATTCTAGCAGAGGCTCCTCCAGAAAACCTCCTGTAGCACCCTGTAATTCCACTACCTCTGGTTCCACCTGTTTAGGCAGCTCTTCCATCTCTTGCTGAAGTTGCTTCTCTTTGTCGCTCTCCTTTATCTCCAAGACAGTGGATGTACGTGGAGATGGTAATCTCTCAAGAACAGTAGAATAGAAGTATTCCGCCTTCTCAACAGTATTTAATCGGTGTCTTTCTCCATTATACCTCAAAATTATACCAGTTGGGGCATCCCACCGGAATGGAATTTGTTGTTTTTTTTAATTCATTCACCAAAAAACCAAAATCTTTTCTGTCCTTTAACATCTTAGGTGGCAATTCTTTATAAACTCCAATTTGGGCTCTCTCCACTTGCACAGCAGAGAGGAAAGACTTTTGCAAAATATAATTTCTCATTCTTCTGTCTGTAAAATATATCACAACATCTCTAGGCAGTTGTCTTTGTCTGGCCACCCATGAATTCACTCTGTAAATTTTATCTATTTTGTAAAAAATCTCTTCAGAATTAATTTTTAACAACACAGCCAGAGCATCAGCACAAATCTGTCTCAGGTCTTGTCGATCATTCTCTCTAATACCTCTAAGCCTTATGGCAAACTCCATGGACCGGAACTGCATCATCGTAATTTCGTTTTCAACTTTCTGCATTTTATCATCAACATCAGAAATTTTGTAATCAGTGTCCTTCATTTTAACATTCATTTCTGATTTAAATTCTTCCAGCTTAGAATCCATTCTAATAATAGCCTCTGACAGGCCAGAAACCACATTCATTAATTTAGTAGTCACCTTGTCATGATTCTCTTTCACCAGCTTTTTAATTTCATTAATTTCCTGCTTAATTTCCTGTTGTGATTTTTGAAATTTATCATCCAGAGCCTGAGTAATAAAATCTTTTAAACTTTCAACATCAAAATCTTTTTTCTGACTCTGCTGACTGGGAGGAAACTGCTGCTCAGACTTATGCGTGGGGGATCCCCCCCCCTGCTGCCTTTCCTTCCTGTTTCTTAGAAGCCATTCTGCCACATAGGCTAGCTTTTCTGAAAAAGGAGATCCTTTTTCCACCACCACAAAGTCCTCTAAAAAAATCCCCCAGGTTTAGTCAAGTTGGAGAAAAAGTTTGAGCTGGAGCAAGCTCAGGCTTATTTTAAAAGAATTTTTCCTCTTCTCTTTTTCCTCCTTGTTACAAGCAACGCAACTTTGTAGCTAGTTGAAATAACATTACAAATCCACTCTCACTCTCAGCTTGTTAACGCTGGAGCCGGGTGCCATTTTTCAAGCCGCTTTCACTCGCTCGCACTTTTACTTAAGACAAAAAGTCACAAAAGTAGTAATACTTGCAGTTTCTAGGTTTGAGGGTTCAAGTTGTTGTTTCCGCTAATTATTGAAATTAATTTCATTTAAATTGAGAAGTTGCTGCAGCCGACTTGCTCTGCGCAAGGCAGAGTCGTCCCACGCCGTCCGGAGTCTCAGCAAATTGAAAGGGAGCCGCGCCTGTTTCCTCCCCAGTAGCGATTTTCTGGGGGGTCACAGGGGCTCAACCTGCTCCTTGCTCACTCTACTCCTTCAATCCTGCAGATTTAGGAGTTTTCAAGCTACTTCTTTGGTTCGAAGCGGCTCTACAGGCAGCGGGGCTGACGGTCCAAAAAAAGGGACCGTCTTTCGTCGGGAGCAGACAAACCGGAAGTCCCACTAGCACAGCTTCTTTATGGGACCTTGCTCGGACCGTCAGCTTCATGTTTTACATCATTAGAAATAGTTCAATCCAAATTCATTAGATCAATTCTCCAGATGCCACGTGTGTCGCAAATGCACTTCTGCACCTGGAGACAGGATTGACAGAAGTCAAAGCAAGAATCTGTATAGCGTCCTTACATTTCTGGCTAAAGCTTAACTTCTTTCTGCAAGGTCTTGCTCCATTAATCCTCCAAGACAAATTCTCTTCATCATGGATCAAGGCTGTGGAGTCCAACCTTGCCAAACTAGGCTTCTCCCCAGCTTTCATACTCAAGGTGGACTATGATCTAGCAAGACAAACCTTGCGACAAAGGGTGGAGGACATCGAGAGGCAGGTGGACTAAGGGAAAGCTCCACTGTTTCTTGCTCCAGATGCCATTAGATGTGTTGCTGCTCCTGCCAGCTATCTTAGTCAATTGGAGTCAGCAAAACAGCGGAAAGCATTTGCACTCACATGGTGCCATGTGCTTCCATCGGCAGTCCTGTATGGCAAATATAAAAGGATAGCATTCACTGAAAGCCTCTCTCCCTGCAGCTCAGGAGAGGTGGAGACGGACTTCCAGCAGTGACGTCACGCTGTAGCAGGGCAAACTAGTGGGGCTCCGCTGGTTTGTACCTGATTTTTCATGTTTTTGAAGCTTTTTTTGGCAGGTTGGGTCTTGGAGGGATCAGCAAGTTAGAGGGGTTTCTTCGGAGTTTGAATGTGGAGCAGTTTGAGTGCCCATTCTGTGAGAAGAGCCCTCCAGATACACATGGAAGAAATCTGCTTGAGATTGAGAAATCTGCTTGAGAAATCTGCTTGAGATTGGTGGATCCAGAGGTGTGATGTCCTGATGATTTATACAGGGAGCGAATAGTAGAAAGCAGCTTGAAGAACTGGAGAGAGGAGAATAAAAGTGGCAGAAAAGGAAAACTCTCAGAGATTGTTAAAAGACTTGAAAGAGAAGCGGCAAAGTGAGACTCCAAGGAGGAGCTTGAGTGGCAAGACAGCGGTGGGAGATGTCAAACAAGGAAAGACCTTAATGTGGTGACTGGAGCAAATGAGTGGATTGGAACGTGTTTGCTACATTTCTGGTGCTAGAAGAAACTTTATAATTCTGGATGTTGTTGTTGGGGGCTAAGACGAGAAAGTGTCAGGTTTGAAGAATACGTTGGAGTTTAAAAGCTGAGCTACTGAATGAAAGTGACTCTGCAGTTTGGAATAAAGAAAACATCTTGAAGGAAGGGGTGAAAAAACTTTTCTTTAAAAAAAATAACAATTCTTATATCCGTTAACAACTAACTGAAGAACATTTAATATCATATATATATGATATATATGATAGATATATATATATAGATATATATCTATATATATTCCTTTTAATTCATAGGTATAAATGTGTGATATTTTTGCAATCAGGGTTTTTCCTATGTTGAAAGATGTTAAATGGCCATGGTGGGATGAAATCTCTAATCATCGCTTTCAGGCCTGTCAGACATTTTATGTTGTTTCTTCTGAGACTTATGGGAGACTGGGATAGCACTATTTCGGCCTTCTTGGACCTCTTCAGCCAGACACACCCATATTTTATGAAAGTCAAAAAAAAATTAATATCTATAATTTGTACTTACTTAGATAATATTTATTTTTATTTACATATACATATATTGAAATATTTATAACTTGTATTAATCCATATCAATCTTTGTGTATTTATATACTTATATATTTAGCTCAGCATATTAATAGACTCTCACTTAATTGTAAGTGAATAAAGTAGTATACATAGAGATATAAAAATATACCCAAGTTTGCTAAATGTAATGGTAATAAAAGTTTAGGAAGGAAAGAATACATAGATGAATTATTGATTATGATTGATTTGTATTATGATTGATTTATATTATATATTAATAATTACTAATCAAATGTTAATAGTGTATTAAACAATTGACTGTTAGAAATTCAAATTTACTTAATTAAGGATTATATCATAGTATAATAAGAGATTATTGGAGAACATAACAGTTAAAAGGAAAGAATATAAAGGAAATACAGAAGGACAAAGATTGGAAGAGAGTAATAAAGAGATACGGTTGATATATATACATATACATATATCGATGTCATATCCCTCTTCACCCAAGTACCAATCAAAGAAGGCTTGACAGTTATCCAAAACAAATATAACCCCCCCCAAGCACATCTTAGATCTGACCAACCACTGCCTATCCAACACATACTTCATCTATAATGGACAGAAATACAAACAAACAGAAGGAGCACCCATGAGATCACCCCTCTCACCTGTCATTGCCAACCTCTATATGGAATACTTTGAAACCCAAGCTCTAGAAAAATCTGATCACAAACCCAAACTCTGGCTCAGATATGTGGACGACACCTTCATAATCTGGCCACATGGGAAAGAAAAACTGGACAACTTCCTCACACACCTCAACAGCCTACACCCCAAAATACAGTTCACCATGGAAACAGAAGCGAACAACCAACTTCCCTTCCTGGATGTCTTAGTCTACAGAAAATCCAATGGCTCCCTAGGACACACTATCTACCAGAAGAAAACACACACAAACCGCTATCTGCACGCACTCTCACACCACCACCCTGCCCAGATCAACTCTGTAGCCAAGACACTCATTTCCAGAACAAAACGCTTAGCTGACGAACAACACCTAAAAACCAAACTACACACTCTCACTAACGTACTAACATCCAATGGATTCCAAAGAAATAAGATCACCAACTTAATCCAAAAAGAAACCCCCACTAAAATCCAAGACAGAGAACAAGAAAATGGCAAAGCCCTCCTCCCATACATAAAAGGCATCACAGACAGAATAAGCAAAATCCTCCACAAACATAACATCAAGACAGCATTCTGCACAAACCGAAAAATATCCACCATCCTAAGGAACCCCAAAGACAAAATTGAGTTAGAAAATCAAGGAGTATATGAAATCCCATGCCCTGCCTGTCCCACCACATACATCGGACAAACCAACAGACGAATAAGTGCACGCATAGAAGAACACAAGAACTCAGTCAGAAAAGAAGAACCAACTTCTTCCCTGGTCCAACACCTTAAAGCCACAGGACATGATATTGACTTTAAAAAGACCAGAACTATCGCCAAAACTGAACACTTTAACAACAGAATAATCAGAGAAGCCATCAAGATAGAAAAATGCCCACACAGCATGAACAAACAAGACGATACCTCCCGCCTACCAGCCATTTGGAAACCCGCCCTTATTGACAAACGAGTCCCTAACACGACGAATGACACCAGACCCACACTCACGAGAGCCACACAGGATGTCACCACCACACATCCACGCAGAAAGCAGACTCAAACCCACACTGATAATGAGCCATGACCAAGGACCAGAAGCCAGACCGCAGCTGCATCATTAGCCACTTTAAACCCCTCCAATCCATACATGAAGCAGACTGACACCCACCATGAAGAGCTCACACGGCCACAAACACGAAGCCAAACAACAACGCAGCTCACCAGCTCAAATCCCCCTGCAACTCAGACTAAGCTGAGCACAACCAAGCCCCCACCCAAACAGAACACACCCCCAGCCAATCAGAGCACAACCAACCCCCCATCCAATCAGAGCACAGCCAAGCCCCTAACCAATCAGAACACACCTCCACCCAATCAGAACACAGCCAAGTTCCCACCCAATCAGCTCACACCCCCACTAGCAGTTAAAAGGAAGAGACAGCTGCGATCTCACATTGCTCCTGGAAGCACGAAGCCGAGAACACCAGCCTGAAGATGACGAATGAGACTTCGTCGAAACGTCACCAAGACACTTCCAATTTTACGTGGGAGAAGACCC
The DNA here is from genome assembly GCA_022577455.1 of Arizona elegans. Taxonomy (NCBI): domain Eukaryota; kingdom Metazoa; phylum Chordata; class Lepidosauria; order Squamata; family Colubridae; genus Arizona; species Arizona elegans. The sequence goes on along the minus strand of JAKOOJ010000007.1, from coordinate 27,415,802 downwards.
GAATAACCAAAGACCTACATATACATATACATATACATATACATATACATATACATATACATATACATATACATATACATATACATATACATATACATACACACACACACACACACACACACACACACACACACACACATATATTCTCTGAGGTTTTCGCGGGTGTTTGTATGTAGGTCTTTGGTTATTCAGGTTTTCTCCTGCATAAAATTGGAGGTTTCTTGGCATTGCTGACAAACAAGATACAAAAAGCCCAGAAACTTTGTCAGCAAGATACAAAAAGCCCAGAAACTTGTGAATGAGATTTCACAGAACTAGGGCTGTAGAACATCTTAGCTTACATAGGTAAAACCTGGCTAGAAAGAATATGCACATAAAAGCCTACGAAAAAGAAAAAGAAACATTGTATCTTTACAGGGAGGATACTTGAGAAGAAGGTGTGGCAGAAATAGGCAGAAGGCAGAAATAGCTATTTGAGTCTCCCAAATGGCAGCACAGAATTGCTGTTTGTCAGCAAGATACAAAAAGCCCAGAAACTTGTGAATGAGATTTCACAGAACTAGGGCTGTAGAACATCTTAGCTTACGTAGGTAAAACCTGGCTAGAAAGAGTATGCATATATATGTATATGTGTATGCATGTATGTATGTATGTATGTATGTATGTATGTATGTATGTCTATACACACACACACACACACACACACACACACACACACATTCTTACTTCTTCGTAGGATTTATGTGTATTTTTCCTCTAGCCAGGTTTTTCCTATGTAACCAAGGTTTTTCTGCAGCCCTAGCTCAGTAGAATCACATCGACTCGATTCTGGGCTTTTTTCTTTTTCTTTTTCTTTTTCTTCTTTTCTGGCAGCCAGCAAGTTCCAGCTGCCAGGTGAGAGACTTATATAGATCTATTTCTAACCAAAGCTAACGAGCTGGAAATAGATCTATATAAGTCTCTCACCTGGCAGCTGGAACTTGCTGGCTGCCAGAAAAGAAAAAAGCCTAGAATCGAGTGGCTGTGATTCTACTGAGCTAGGGCTGCAGAAAAACCTTGGTTACCTAGGAAAAACCTGGCTAGAGGAAAGGAAAACACACACACACACACACACACACACATAGTATTGTGGAAAAACATTTTTAGAAATGTCAAAATGACAAGCACAACTACCACAGTCACTAAAACAGGGGGGAGGGAAATAACTTCAATGACAGCTTCCCCCTCAGGATCAAAGTTGGCGGAAGCCACATTGGGAGGAGAAAAAGCTGATTTTACCGTCAATTTTAGCAATTAGCAATACAAGAAACAATGCTGAAAATGCAGGAGGTCATGACAACCAATCACGGAGACATTAAGAATGACATGGGAGAAGTAAAGGGGGAGATAAAGGAGGAGATATGAAAGTTAGATGATAACATTTGTACAATGCAGGAGACAATAATTAAAAACAAACAAAAGATAAAGTCGGTCGAGGTTAAAACAGAACATATGGAAAAAAAGATGGACATAGTAACAAATAAAATGATGGCGGAACATAGGGAACTGGAAGCAGCCATAATAAACTTGGAGATGCAAAAATCGATGGTATATCTCTGCTTTCAAAATATTCTGGAAAACAAGGAAGAAAATCTCCCTGCACTGATGGCTGAGCTACTAGCAGAAATATTGCAAAGAGGTAAAAAAAGAATTGGAAAACGAAATTGATGAGGCATGACCCAGCCCCTGACCTTGACCTTGATAGGAAGAATGCTATTATATCTACTAATTCCCCTCTCCTAAATCCCCCCCTCCTACTTTCCCACACATGAGGAGGTGGCAGCATTGAAGCTTCCGGCGTAATATGGCTTCCAAGGCTGACAGGCATCTCCCCCTGCAGAAAGAACCACATCCTGAAAAATAAAACAGACAAAACACAAAAGAAGGGGTTTTCCCTTAGCACCAATCCCTTTAACCCCCCCCCCCAAGAGGACCTTTTGATTTGACAGGAAATTTGTCATGAAACTGTTTCACAAGCGCATCAGCCTTCACATCCCAACTCTTAACCCAAGTAGCTTCAGCCAAAGGGTAACCTTTCCAGTGCACCAAATATTGTAATCGACCCCTGTAGAGTCTAGAGTCCAGGATTTTCTTCACCTCATAATGAGTCTCCCCTTGTATTACTAAAGGAGGGGGTGGAGCAGCTGTCAAAGGTCTGAGGGTAGATTCTCTGACCAGTTTCAATAAGCTGCTGTGGAAAACGGGGTGTACTTTCCCTAATATGTGAGGGAGGCTAAGTTGGACAGTCACTTGATTAATAACTTTCATTATAGGAAAGGGACCTATGAATTTGGGTCTAAACTTCTTGCTGGGCACCCTCAATCTTAGGTACTTGGTTAACAAATACACCTTATCACCTATTCAGAAAGGTGGTTGGAGACCCCGGTGTTTGTCGGCCTGGGCTTTATATTTTTCCGCTGACTCCGCTAAAGCTTTTTTAGTATTCTCCCAACCCTTTTTCAATGAGGTCATCCAGTCCATTAAGGACATGGAAGTGGGCGGCTCTCTAGGCAACTCAGGCATCGGCACAAAATCCAGGCCCATAGTTATTTGAAAAGGGGTCAACCCAGTACTGCTGTGTACTGCATTATTATAAGCGACTTCTGCGAATGGTAGCAAGTCCACCAAGTTCTCCTGTTGATAATTCACATAATACCTAATGTACTGTTCCATCATTGCATTCAATTTTTCACCCAACGGGTGAAAAGCCAAGCTGAGTCCCTGGGATGACCCAAAGGATCATAGAAATTACCTCCAGATCTTAGTGGTAAACTGGACCCTGCGGTCCGATATTATTCTCCTTGGGACTCCATGTTGCCTGTAGATGTGTTTCACAAACAGCTTTGCCAGTTTTTTAGCCGAGGGTAGTCCGCTGCAGGCAGTGAAGTGGGCTTGCTTGAAGAATAAATCAATGACAGTCCAAATGACTCCGTTGCCCCCACTGTCTGGGAGCTCAACTATGAAGTCCATCGCAATCTCCTCCCAGGGCTTGGTGGGTTCGGCCACAGCCTGGAGAAGGCCAGGGGGCTTCCCTGGTTGGTATTTCATGGTGGTGCAGGTGGCACAGCTCCTCACATAGTCTTCCACTTCAGTTTTCATCTTTGACCACCAGAATTGCCTCCTAGTCAAATGGAGGGTTTTTAAAAACCCAAAGTGGCCCCCTAGGCGAGAATCATGACTTCTCTTCAATACCAGGAGCCACAGGCTGTGGAGCATGTAAAGTTTATTCCCCTTCCACACCAACCCGTCCCTTAGGGTGAGGTCCGCCTGATGTTCTTTGAACCAGGAATCATTAGAAAGCGCTGCTTTTAGCTCCACTGTCAACTTGTTTTCGGGGAGGTTGGAACTCTGGTGCATTTGCGCTCTGGTGTGGGCTTGGGTGGCTGGCTGAGTCTCTGAAATCATGGCATGAACTATCTCTTCCTGTCGGCTGTCAAATTGGGTTTTGCGGGAGAGAGCGTCAGCCAGAAGGTTCTTACCATCCAGAATATATTTCAGGTTAAAGTTAAAGCATTTGAAATATTGAGCCCAACGAACCTGCTTTGGAGAAAGCTTCCTCGGGGTCTTCAGTGCCTCAAGATTCTTGTGGTCAGTCCAAACCTCAAAAGGCTCCTCCAGGACAGGAGAGCCCATTGCACCCCAAATGCCTCCTTTTCCCATACCGCCCATCTGCGCTCAGTGTCCATTAACTTCCTTGATATATAAGCACACAGCATTAGATTATTCCGGGGGTCCCTTTGTAGTAGAACAGCCGCCACTGCCACATCACTTACGTCCGTCTGAACCACGAAGGGCTTGTTCGGGTCAGGATACTGTAGGATTGGCTCCACCACAAATACGCATTTTAACCATTCAAAGGATTTTTGTCAGTCCATTGTCCAAGCTAAGGGCTGGCTAGGTTTTGGCATGGCAGGAGACGGGCCGGTTTTCAGCAATTCTGTCAAAGAGAGTGCAACCTCAGTGAAGGATGGGATGAATTGTCTGTGAAAGTTTGCAAACCCCAGGAAGCTCTGGAGTTGCTTACGGGTGCGTGGTGGCTGCCAGACCAGTACTGCCCTCACATTCTCCAGGTCCATTTCGATCCCCTTATTCAATACCCTGTAGCCCAAGTAGTCAAGGGCTTCCTTATGGAACTCGCATTTGGACAATTTTGCATAAAGTTTGGCTGCTAGTAGTTTTTTCAGTACTTGTCTGACCAATTTGATGTGGTCTTCCATATTTTTGCTGAATATAAGAATGTCATCGAGATAAACAAGAACCTCCTGATATAAATGCTCATGCAAAATTTTGTTGATCAGTTGCATGAAGACCCCTGGGGCCCCCTGGAGTCCAAAAGGCATGACCTGGAATTGGAAGCTGCCCAAGAGGCAGTTAAAAGCAGTCTTCCATTCATCTTCCTCCTTTATGCGAACTCGGTAGTAGGCTTCTCTTAGATCTAGCTCGGTGAAAATTTTTCCTTTTGATAGGTGGTTCAGTAAGTCTTTCATCAGTGGGAGGGGGTAAATATTTTGTATGAAAATGCCATTGACGGACTGAAAATCAACACATAATCTTAAGGAACCATCTTTTTTTTTCTTTAAACAGTACTGGGGCGGCCATGGTGGATTTTGCAGGCTTGATGAACCCCCTGGCTAGGTTGGTGTCAATGTACTTCCTCAATTCAGTCATCTCAGCAGGTATCATGGAGTTCATTCTAGGTTTTGGCAATTTAGCTCCTGGTTGTAATTCGATGGCGCAGTCTGTGGGCCGATGGGTGGGGAGGAGGTTACATTCTTCCTCACTGAAAACTTCGGCTAAGTCTGCATACGCTTTAGGGATCTGGTGTTCGCCTGGAGGTCTGTCTGAACAAGCTGCTGCTGTCTCTGGCTGCTGGCCATTATGGGTAGGTTGCTGTTTGGGAGGAGGGGTAGGGGGTGATGGGCCAACTGCTATTCTGATTGTTCGGTATCCATCTTCCCATGTGATGGTGGGGCCCCATTTATCCAGCCAAGCCAGGCCCAGTATGATAGATTCTGACATCTTTGGGATTACTATAAATCGTATAAGTTCATGATGTTTCTCCATCTCTAATTTAATCAGTTCAGTACTATGGGTGGCAGGGACTCCCCCAATCAACGTCCCATCCAACTGGTGAAATTTAATCAGGTGCTTTAAGGGTGTTGTTCTGATCCCCTGCTGTTCTACCACTTTAAGCCCGATTAAAAATCTGGTGCAGCCAGTATCTATTATTGCTGGGAGTTCTGCTTGTTTCCCTGTTTCCAGCAATAGTAGTTTTACTTTAATTGAGAAAGGGGAGATGGGTGCACTCACCATCGAGTCTTCATCTCCACTAGCCCCGTCAGGAGGGGCTTCTTTTGCTGGAGGCTCCTCGCTCTCTTCAGTAGGGAGGGGAATCTCCACGGCTTGACTGCAAATCAGCTGGTGTCTGGGGCTTTCCTTGGAGCCCTCCTGCTCGTGCAGCTGTGCTGGGTTGTTGTTGTGGAACTGGGGCAGGGGCCAGGCACTCAGAAGCTCGATGTCCTGTCTGTCCACAGCGATAGCACTTAATTGCTCCCCACCCCAGTTGAGTGGGGGTGAGATTTGTAGCTTTTGAAATGGGGTTTCTAGATAAAGTTTTTCGAGGCAGTTGCTGTGCTAGGGTTTAGCTGGGGTGGGGTGAACTTCTCTGTCTAGAGCAATGGACATGGTATATCAGTCGTGGAGACGCTCAGGCACTCCCTGAATCCCACAGGCTTTTCTGACTTCTGGGTCAATAGCTTCTTTAAAGTAGTGCAGGAGTATGCAGTCAGGCCAATGGCCTAGATTCCCTGCAACTTGTCTAAAGTCCCATACAAAGTCTTTTATAGGTCGATTACCTTGCTTCATGACCTTTAGCATGGCTTCATTTTCATTTACGCGGTCTGGCTCCTCAAATCGGGACCGGAGCAATGTGATAAACCCATCGACATCATTTAGTTCAGCAGCACCCTCATTATGCAGCTGGGCTATCCATTCAGAAGCCTCCCCCTCATTCATTCCATCTTAGATTGCCGACACTAAGTCTTGTTCTGATTCGTATTGCTCACCATACTGATCCACTTGAGCCCAGACCCTGCTGAGGAAATACGCTAGCTTGGCTGGAGTCCTGTCAAAGGTTGCTTTGAAGCGGGGTGGTGCTGGCCTCACAGGCGGGGGGCAATGGCTGCGGCTGGTTGGGATAGAACTTGTTGCAGGGCTGCTCCTGGTTGTTGCATTCCAACAGGCTGTTGCATTCCAATAGGCTGGTGTAAAGTTTGCTGGGCTGGGGGGGGGCAATGGTGTCAGCTGTTGGGGGAGGGGGCCTGGCTGATGAGCTGCTTGCTGCTTGCTGCGCTGGAGGGGGGCACTCCAGCCGGCTGCTGGATTAGTCCCCCCTGTGGTGCCAGGATTGTTTGGCCATAGGAGGGGGGGCGGGGGATCCCTGGAACCTTGGAACAGACAGCAGGGGATACCACTGGCCCTGGATCCTTCCCTGGTCAGGACAGAAAGCCCATCCAGGTGGTATGGTCTCTGCAGGAGGTAATGCTAATACAGGCTGACAAAGGGCCCAAAAAGGGGGGGTTTGCCTTCCGTATGTCAGCTGAGCCTGATGCCCCATTGCTGCAGGATTGGAATGTTGTGCTAATCCTTTTGTTTGGCCTCTGGGTGGGTAAGGGGGGGTCTGCGTCCTATGAATCCCCCCCATGTCCTGGATCAGGGAGGGCGAATGTTGGTTTTGCTAGCTTCCAGCTCACCTCCAGGGGTTGGGAAGGGGGGGGTGAAGCTCACCACTTCCATCCACTGGAAACTCTCCCAGGAATCTGACGCCTCGTCCCAAGCCCCAAATCGAAGGGCTTCCTCTGCAGCCTCCATGGCTCGTCCCCTCTCATCAGAAAAAGCAGGCAAGGGATCGGCAATTCCTCAAGCATCCAGGGCCCTGGCAGGCCTCCCTCTGATTTCTCCTTTCTCCTCCATCTTCACTGAGTCTTTCCATCACTTGGGGTTTTAGGTTGATGCTGGGGCTCAGTACCCCTTACGGGATGCTGTTAGGTTTTAATGAGATTCGGGATAATGTCAGCATTCCAAAAAAACCCCAACTCCCAGTAAAGATGTGGAAGCAGGCATTTTCCAAAGTTCTCTTTACTAGAATTGGTAAACTGGCACATCTGGGAAATCCCAAATCTGAAAAGCCCAGGCTTTCCTTCAGTAATTCAAAGCTCCCAAAACCATCCCCCTTCTCCCCAGTCGATCACATGCTCCAATCAACATCCGTTCCACCTCGACCCAGCCCCTGACCTTGACCGATAGGAAGAATGCTATTATGTCTACTAATTCCCCTCTCCTAAATCCCCTTCCTATTTTCCCACACATGAGGAGGTGGCAGCATTGAAGTTTCCAGCCTAATATGGCTTCCAAGGCTGACATAGGTATAAATTGTAGTGAATATAGAAATTAGTAAGTAATATATAAAATGTACAGTATATGTATATAGTTGGTTATAGATAGTATCAATGATGCTGATATTGGAAAGCTGTAAAAATGTAACAAGGTTGTTAAAAATGTAAATGTTGAATAAAAATTATTTAAAAAAAGGAGAGTGGAGACTGTGGGTCACATGCTCCTTAGATGTTCCTTTTATATGGAGATTAGGAAAAAAACATATTCTGCCAATAACTGCTAGGTATCCTGGCTGTTCCGACACTATCTATCTTCAGTGGCTGCTTAAGGATGAACAGTCCATAACTATAGTGCAGGTGGCTAGACTCTGCGCAGCAGCACTGGGGATTCATCGCAAACACATGTCTTCTCCACCATAGCGATGTTATATAAACCCTTTGCACTGCTTACTCATTTCCCTTTTAGCGTTAAATCTACAACGGGCCGCACAGTTTAGGGATTGCAACTATCATATAGTCAGACCATGTATAATTGACACTGGATTTTATTATAGATTTTAGTTGTTATTTATTATTTTATACTAGAATTTTTAAGTGTATATATACTGAGTTCTTTTATTTGTTCTGGTCTCTGATCTAAGACTGTAATAATAAGTTGTTGTTGTTGTTGTTGTTGTTGTTGTTGTTGTTGTTGTATGAAATGGCAATATACAGTAATGGCCAAAATTGTGGAAACCTTTTGGGAAAAGTGTATTTTTGAGGTTTGATGGCTAATAACACCACTTTTTGGGGAGCAGTACCATAATTATATATCAATGGAAAGATAATTTAATCAAGAATGTAATGCAACAAAGGTTGTTCAATTATCTGTATTCCATGAAAAGTTATAGCCAAATAACCAGAAAAAGGAAGCACAACTTGCTTAGGTTGATATCAGCTGCTTTCCTTCATCTCATTGTAGCCAATGAGCATGAGTATTTAGAGAGCCAATCAGGTGTCATCTTGTTTTGGCAATGAGCTAATCAGATCACAGTAGGATTCAGACTTCCAGCTGTGCTTCCGGTGGTGTCGGGGACAAGGACCGTGAGCTCCGTGGTCCCACTCCAAGCTCTTCCCATTGGAGGGCTCTGATAAGAGCCATAGCCACCCTTTAGGTGTGGTGAAGTAAAGGGGGGTGACTTGCAGGTCGAGGAGAGCTGCATCTCTCCTCCCTGACTTGGAAAATCCCTTTCATCTGAAAGCCATGTTGACTGCAGTGGCAGTCAACATGGCTGCCATAAAGCTGGGGACAGCCAGAACACCTAAGGAAGTGCAGGAGTGAAGAGAACAGTGAACAGAGATTGTTTCTGGGTGAGAAGATTTTTCGTTTCTTTAAAAATTATGCTAAGGAAAACAAAAAAATCCTAGAGAAGAGGTTCTCAAAAATATAATCATTTAAGTGGCGAAAGAAAATATTTTTGATAAAGAGATCTATGCTGAAAAGTAAATTAAGAGCGCCATCTACTGACAAAGGGAAAAGTGAATCCTAGACTCCTGGAAAATTAGAAAAAGAGAACTCTGGAAGCTAGAATAAAGAACTAAAACCACAGAGCAGACTTAAAGAACTTGGAAAATAATTTGGACTATTAGAGTATTGAGTAAATGCTGGGATTGGCTCATTTAAATAATTGACTTTGTTTTGAAAGAAATGGATTTTGAGTGAAATAAATACCTGCTGGAAAAAAGGCAGCATGGAAATTTAAGAAGAGAGCCACATTTACTAATGATTGGAAATTTGGACTCTTTTTGAACTAGATTGTGGCTTTATTGTTTATTTCACCTTTATTGCTACTATGACACGAGTTGAAGGAACAGCTGGGGAAATGAGAGGATATTTTTAATGGGATGACTTCATTGTTCCAAAATATGATGGATTTTATTGATGGTATGGATGAGAAAATGGAAAACATTTTGCAAAGAACAATGAACAAAGATCAAACTGCCCATGAATTGGTGGAAGCAATAGAAAGTCTAGATGAAATGGATTACTTAAGCCAGCAAACTGAATATGAACAGGGAAAATGTATGGATCAGAAAAACCAACAAATGAAGCAACAGCTCAATGAAGAGGAAGACAAGATAAATGGCAAGCAAAAGGAGCTGAGAGAACAGATGGATTGGCCATATCAACAAATAAATCAAGGACTGGAGCAAAAAATAGGACTGACATACCAGCTCATAAAGGGAGAAAGACTGAAGAAAATAAAACAGACAAATTGACAACTGGAGAGACAGGAAGATACCTTTGATAAGGAGATTGGGACATGGGCAAATATCTGGGAGAATTGGCAGTATAAGATTGTACTGGGAGAAAGGTTTATATTGGACAAGAAAGATATAGATGAAGATAGAGACAAAGATGAGTGTGGGAGGTGAATTAAAAAATGGATAAGAATTAAAGTACTAAAGAAGAGAAGAGATGATGGATAGAAAGAATTGCCTTTTAAATATTGAAGTAGCCTGATTGTAAGATGAAAGAGGCAGAAATTAGATAGGGGAAATATTAGAATATAAATTCTTATAGAATGAATAAAAATAATAGATAGAAAGATTAGAAGATTACAGATGTTAGGCATTTTTTTCATGTATGTTTAAATAATATAATGAGCATTATGTAAATTTGATAAATGTGATAGAGATTATTAACATTGTTAGTGTCAATTGGATTAATATGAATGATACCCAGAATCAACTTTGCCTACGCATAATAGAGAAATATTTAGATTGAACAAGAAAGATAGAGATGAAGATAGAGATGAGGAGTTAGGCATTTTTTGTTTTATGTATGTTTAAATAATATAATGAGGATTACTTAAATTTGATAAAAGTGATAGAGGTTATTAACACTGTTACTGCGAATTGGATTAATATTTATGATGCCCAGAATCAACTCTGTCCACACACAATATGGATGTATATTTTTTTAAAAATGATCAGAGTAGGATTTAGTTATTGATGTCATGTATTGAAAGCGAAAGGAGGACATTTGTCAGTGTGTTATGTGATCGCTATCAAGTTTTTTGTGTTCTGTCATTTAGTGAACTTGTAAAATGTAATAAAATTAAAGTAATGGTGCAAAGAGTTGACTGGTCGCTCAGAAAGCAATGTAAAATAGTCTTATTAAGTGAACAAGGCTACAGTTATAAAGAAATTAGAAGAAAAATTGGTGGAAACTTAACCAAAAGTGGCATTTCTAAGTTTTTGAAGAGGTATAAGGAGACAAAACCACACTGGTAAAGGCAGGAAAAGGTGCACAACAGCAAGTAATGATAGAAGAATTAACAGACTGTGCCTACGTGACAGAAGAAAATCATCTGGGTGTATTCAAGATGAAATAGCGCAATGCAATGTGAAGTTGAGTGCAAGGACTGTTTGGCGCAGACTGCAGGAATTTGGCTTAAAATCGAATTCCATGAAAAAAGTCGTGTTATTAGCAATCAAACCTCAAAAATATACTTTTCCAAAAAGGTTTCCACAATTTTGGCCATTACTGTAGCTTTTCAAACTTGATATGCCTGGTTTTCTCCACATCTCTAAGTATTTGGAAATCTCATCAATAAGGATTCCACAGTACAAGGATATCTGTGTATGGACTGTTCTCATGCAAATCATTTTCAACCTATTGTTGAACCTTCATTGTATGTAGATTTTTTCATTTGTTAATATATCAACATGTCTGAAGAGTTTCTTATTCTAATTTTTCTTATGCTTGACTGAGAGATCAAGTCAAACAAGCAAGGAGTTCTGAATAAAATTTTAGAATTGTTGATGAGACAATTTTTTAAAAAAAATTTCATCAGTGGACTTTAAGAGAGCTGATTTCAATAAACTTGGAGCTTGTGAAAGATTCCATGTATGAGAATCCTCAAGGGGAAAACAACCCAAGAAACTTGGGAAATTTTGAAAAATGAGATTATAAAAACCCAGTCTAGCCCAATTTCAATGAAAAAGAAAAATAAGAAATCTCAAAAGAAATCAGCATGTTTGCAGAGAAATCTCTGATAAATTGAAAGACAAAAAGGACAAATATAAAAAGTGGAAAGAGGCAATGGTGGAATTCAAATTTTTTTTACTACCAGTTCAGCATGCTTGGTGGGCATGGCAGGAGAAGGATACTGCAAAATCTCCATTCTCACCCCACTCCAGGGGAAGGATACTGCAAAATCTCCATTCTCTCCCCACTCCCTGCATTATACGCTGCAGCTTATAAAACCTCAGGAGAATAATGCCTCAATTTTTAGATTTAACCTTTTTGAACATAAGAGTTCTGGGGGGAAGTCACTGCCATATCAAAAGCCCTGCTGTCTTCACTTGCCAAGACAGGAAAGGAATTAAATACACAAATTGGATAGAGTATATTTTAGGAAACAGATCCTGAAGAATGCAACTTCTTGCAGAGGAATGTTGCATTCCTCACCTTTATGTAATTGTCTGATGGTAAACATATGTGTAAACTCCTGCATGTTCCCCAACTGCCCAACTGCAAGACTAACTCAATCCTCAGGCCTCTCAGCCCTTTCAGTTGCTTCTATTTCTTTATGGAAAAACATTTCCAGGCTTCCGGTTTGGCTTCCGTCGTCGCTAGACGGTCTTTTGGGACCGCCACCCCCGCCGCCTGTGAAGAACCGCCTTAACAGCTGAGAGGCGGCTCAAAAAACTCCGTTTCCTTAAGGAAATGTGAGGTGAGCCGGCGAGAGCAGGTAGAGCCCTCTGCGAAGTCCCCAGAGTTTTTTTTCTACTCTTGGGGAGGAAGCAGGATGAGGCTCCCTATCCAGCTCGCTGTTGCTCTGGGCTGCGGGAGAACTCTGCGCTTTGCAGAGCTAGACGATGTGACCAACCTAATTAGCGAAAACTAACAGATTGCTCGAATAAGCAGGATGAAATCCGGATTTGGGACTCTAAACTGCAAGTATTTGTAACAACCCTATGATTGATTCTAAGAATGAAGAAAGAGTGAAAAGGGGGGGGGGAGTTTAAAATGGCAGCTGGCTGAGGCTTGAGAAGAAAGCTGAAAGTGAAAGTCTTTCCGTTTGAATGGTTTAACTTGTTACAAAGTATCTGAAGCAATAGCGCTGGCTACAAGGGAAGAGAAAAATTTCTGTTTCATGCTTCTTCCTTTCTTAAAAACTTGATATTGATATTGTGTGGAGAGAAGACTTTTTCTTTAAAAAGAGTCTGTTTGTGTGGCAGGATGGCGTTAAAACTGACAAAGCCAGACAACCAAACTGTTGGGGGGGGGCTCCCCCATTTATAAATCACAAGAGCAATTTTTGAGCTCACAGATGCAGAAGAATGGTTTTAAAGTTTTAAAGGAATTTGTTGTGGAGGAGTTGGCAAGACATGATGAGATTATGAACCAGAATCTTGAAAAATTTAGACAGGAAATTAAAGAGTTGGTTCAACAAAAGTATGATAACCTGAAGCAATATATTATAACAGCTTTGAAAAGCTTCTCAGAAATAATTTTAAAGATGGATAAAGATATCAATTTAGAAATAGACTCTAAAATGAAGGAAGCTGATTATAAGATTCATAATCTGGATAATAAAATACAAAGAATTAAAAATGATTTGACAATGATTCAAGAAAACAGCTCAGAAGTAGAGTCTAAAATGAAGGAAGCTGATCACAAGACCTACAATGCAGATAATATAAAGCAAAGGATTGAAAATGAAGTTACAGTGATGCAATTTAGATCCATGGAATTTGCGATCAGAATGAGAGGAATACAGGAAAATAACAGGGAGGACCTGAGAAAGATGTCTGCTAAAGTTCTGGCTGTTATCTTAAAGGTCAGCTCTGAAGAAGTATTTTGTAAGATCGATAAGGCCTACAGAGTAAATTCTTGGGTGGCAAAGCAAAGACAATTGCCTAGAGATGTGGTGATTTATTTTACTGATAAAGGAATAAGAAATGATATTGTGCAAAAATCTTTTAACTCCACTCTAGAAATGAATGGAAAAAAGATCTGGATATATAAAGAGCTTCCGTCTAAGATATTAAAAGATAGAAAGGACTTTGGATTTTTGGTGACTGAGCTAAAGAAACAAAACATCCCATTTAGGTGGGATGCTCCAGTTGATATAATATTGAGATATCAAGGAGAAAGATATCAATTAAACACTGTTGAAAAAGCGGAAGAATTTTACTACAAGGTTTTTAAAATGGGCCCAACATCTCCACGTATGTCATCAGTGTCAGGAACACAGGAGGGGGATAAAGAAAAGCAAAATGAACAAGAGATTGAAACTCAGGCTAAGCAGATGGAGATGGAGGTAATGGAAAAACGACAAGTTATAGAGGGCTTTTTGGATGAGCCGCTTTTGAATTCTCCTTCAGAGGCTATAACTGGATCATCTATAAATACAAGAGAGGCGGCTTCGGATCTTGATTTGATGTCTTATCAAGTTAAAGACCAGCATGTAACTCAATCAGATGATATACAAGTTCTAGAAAGGCAACCAGGGTGAAGGCCTAAATCACAACAAGTTAAGAAAAGGAGAAGCAGATTCTACAAAACTAAAAAAAATTAAACTACAATTCTTTCTTAGCCAACAAATTAATGCCAGTTATTTAAGAGACGATTAAATATAATAAGCAGGATTTATAGAAGGCTGATACATGAAAATATAGCTGAGGCAAATTACAGACTTATACTATTTTGAGAAGAATAACAGATCTCTGCAGTGCTGGTGTTTTTGGGATGTGGAAGATGGCCTGTGATTGACCGGATTGGAACTTTCTATTTTGGACTCTCTGAAAAATGGATTACGTATATGTTGAGCTACAAGGCAAGAGAACTATGGAATCGGGGCATGCAGATGATCTGGTTGTTACCCTAACGTAGTTGTCGGAATTAATAATCTAGACAAAAGACATTACAGAAAATACCATATGGAATATAAATATAAAGTCACTCGGGTTTGTTTTTTTTTCATATACAGAAATACTTATTAATGATGGGGGCAGATGGTAATTGAAGATATTGAATATACTGTTGGAAGCAGGACTTGATGTTACCCTAACATGGTCGAAGGAATTAACAATCTAGTTGAAAGACATTACAGAAGATATTATATGGAATACAAATTTAAAGTCATTTGAGGGTTTTATTTATATATGGAAATATCTTTTAGTGATATGGGCAGAAGAATAAAGATATTAAATATATTATGTATGGTAGACCTGTAGGATAGTGGGTGAAATAAAATTGATATGGTACAAGGTGATAGGTAATGTTACTGATTGCTTAGTTTAGGAAAAGGGATGCTATGTTTAAATATTAATATACTTAAAAGATTTGAGTCAAGAGATATACGTATGGGGGTGGATTATGAGTAGAATAAATGCCAAATTAGGATTTATTATATAGTTTCATAGCCGAATGTTGTTTGAAACGTATAGTATGCAGGGGATATAATAATAATGTTAGAAAGAAATGTTTAGCACATAGGGGGTGGTGTAAAAGGGTGGTAAAGTATTATATAATGTGATATTAATTTGGATTTCATTTTGCAGAAGCCATGGGGGGAGGGGAGGGGGAGGGGGGAGGGAGTGGGGGGGAAAGGGGGAAAAATTTGTATTTGAAAAACTTTTTCAATAAAAAAAAGAAAGAAATGTTTTCTGTGATACAAGAAAGAAACTTGTTTTCCTTCATAGAAATTGCAGGTGTTCCTGTTTACTGTTCAGTACAAATTTAAAGACAATTATTAGATCATGCCCATATTTATTTTTAGTAAAGATTTTTTAGTGTACTTGCACAAATGGAATGAAAGCTTTTGTAGTCAGAATAAATTATTTGGATTTAACTTTACTGCAAAAATATTCTTATTATCTTTAGCAAGATATTTAATTTAATAAAAATGCAGAATATTATGTCTAAGGCAGTATATGATTGAGAAAAAAGCTCTTTTGCCAAGCCCATAAGCATCTACATGCAGCAATTGTTGCATAATCTTGAAATATTTGGCTATAACTGTAATACTCTTATCACTATACCAAATTACTCAATTTGCTGGTTGCTTTCTCTGGTAAATAATGATTATGATGTAACAATCACATTAGATGCTAGCAGGGTTTTTAAAAGCTGCTTTTCAAAATACATTTACATGGTGTCTATCATCCCAGTTTTGGTATTAACTGTTAAGTCGTGGGCGCAAAAAAGGACAGGACACGCAGTAGAGTCTAACTCTTTTATTAGCTCCGTAAATCGCAATGGCAATCCTAGCTGTGGCAGCTCCTTTTATAGCTAGGAGCTGTCCAGGGCTTCAGCCACTGACGGTCCTATGAATTTCCCGCTCTTGTCCCTGATTGGTCCATTCAAATCTGCCATTCAATACTCAGCACCCCTCCCCTCTGGTTAGCATAACCAATCCTGAAGTCCCTAGGCAACGTAGTCACACAGGTAGGCGGGTCGTTTCTATTCGCGACTTGACCTGCATAGTTCAATCGTTCCGGTGTTCTTGGAGTGAGAGGTCAAGTTCCATGGCTCTGGCGGCTCCGCCTCTGGAACTCTCTCAAACTCGTTCGCCGGTGTGGAATTATTTTCTTGGGAGTTACTTCCTTCCTCCCCCGGACGACATGGTGGATTGTAGCTGACATTCGGTTCCTTCTTCTGGACTTCAGGTAAGTGTCCGCTGTCTCTATTCGGGGTTGAGTCTTTCCTAATGGTGTTTGGTGCTTGTGCCTGTGGTAGGTCCTGGTCTCTTTCAATACCTTTGTCTGGTGGGCCAAGTTCATTCCTTGTCACTCTGCCTCTGACCTGCTCGATGTGGCGTTTCCACTGTCGGCTGGCCTCGGTCTGCAGTCTGTATGACAGTGGTCTTGTGATTTGGATTATTTCTCCCAGTATCCAGAGGGGGTTGCCACTGAAATTTTTAGCGTAAACCTTGTCCCTCACTTGGAATTTTTGGATTTTGCTCGTGGACTCCATGGGTTTCTTGGTGCTGTATTGTGGGTGCAACCTGTCTAATGGGGATTGCAGCTTTCTCCCCATCAACAATTCCGCTGGGCTTCGGTGTGTGGATGCGCTTGGCGTGAAGTGCTGGATCGTGAGCAGCTTGTCTATTTTGGCTTGCATGTCCCTGGGCCCCAGCCGTGCCAACATTTCTTTGGTCATTCTCACCATTCGTTCGGCAAGCCCGTTAGTGGACAACTTTCCCGGCGTTCATAATGCGTGTCAGATTCCCTGGTTGGCCAGGAACATCTCGAATGCATTAGCGGTAAATTGGGGCCCATTATCAGATACCAGCAAGTCCGGCAACCCATGCGTTGCAAACAGTCTTCTCAATACTTGGATAACGGCTTCTGTGGTTATTGAGGGCATCAGGAATACTTCTAACCATTTTGAAAATGTGTTCACTACGATTAGGAACATGTTGCCCTGGAATGGCCCCACAAAGTCTATGTGTATCCTCGCCCAGGGTGTCCCTGGGTTCTCTCAATCATGTGTGGGTGCAGTGTGTGGTGCCAGTCGTGATTCTTGGCAGGGTGTGCATGTTGCTACCAAGACCTCTATCTCCTTATCCATTCCGGGCCACCATACATAGCTTCTTGCCAATGCCTTCATCTTCACTATTCCCGGGTACCCCTCATGTAATAAGTTTAGAATGTCCTGTCTCAACACCCCGGGAATTATGATTCTGTCCCCCCACAAAATGCACCCCTTGAGTCCCGACAGTTCGGTTTGTCTGGATTTAAATGGTTGAAATTCCGTCTCCATGTTCGCTTCTGGCCAGCCCTTCCAGACCCAATTCAAAACGCGCATCAGGGTTTTGTCTTTCACGGTGGCTCTCGCGATCTCTGCAGTGGAGATTTGAGCACTTTCCATAGTCTCAATGAGCAGTGTGGTTGATATGGAGCTGGATCTACTTCTATTTCCAGAAGCGGGTGATTGATTGTTTCGCCAGGCTTGTATTTCAGCTGGTAGTCATAGGCTGTTAAGAACTTTACCCAGTGAAGCATTCTTGGTGATAGAATGGGGTGTGTGTCCATGGCTGTGGCTTAGAAGACATTGTCTTTGTCTCTCTGCGGCATATGGAAAATTGAAAGTGGACAAAAATAAAATAAACAGCATTTTTAAAGTCCAATAACAACTAAATGTGTTATTGAAGAATTCCTGCTTTGGTTGGATTAAGATTGATGTGGTAAACCACCCTGAACTGCTTTTAATTGAGGCTTTTTTAAAAAGTGCTTTCCCTTCGGGGAATAAAAGTGAGCAGAGGGGGTGATGAAATGGCGAAACGATGATTTAAAGAGGTCTGAAAAACAATAAATTTGAATTTAATTGTGAGCTGGATCCGCAAAAACGTCCTCAGGGCAAAGGGCAGCAAATTAAGTTTTATGGCTATGTTTGAATAAGATAAAATAAGATATATGAGAGCTGCCTGAATGTTGGAGTCGACATAAACGTGGAGAACAGGAATATTTAAATGGCTTGTTTGTGGGATCGTCTGAAAATTTGAAAGCAATTATCCCCTTTTTTTTGAAGACGCTGTGAAAATTGTGGACTAAAAGTTAAAAGTTTTAAAGTAATCTAAAGCATGTTTGCTGTCTGAAGTTCACAGCAGGCAGTATGGCGCTGAGGAGTGTAACTGATCTTGATTAATGTGACTAAGGAATTTTACTGTTTGTATTTTACACTGCCTCTGGCGCAAGAAGCAATTGTAAGCAAGCCTTCAATAATTTGGACTTTCAACTTTTTTAAATTTGGGACTTTTTAATGCTTTATTTGTTGTCTCTGGCTCCTTAAAGTGAAAGTAAAATAAGCCCAAGTCCTTCTGAAAAGACCCTTCTGAGTATCTGTGGTACAGAATTGATGGTTAAAGATTTTCCTCTACAACAATTCAACATTTTAAATACAAGTTGATGACCCATTGATTTTGAACTGTGAATAAGGTTATAGAAATATTTGGCCAAAAATTATAGGAGTTATTAAGATGGATCCATCTAAAGATGAATCGGTGCAATCTAAGTTCAAACAGATTTCTCAAGCTAGTATTGACTCAGCTCAAATTGTGTTGGCATTAAACAAATTAAGTGATAAAATTGAGACAATGGATACAGAATTTCAAAAAATACATTTAAAAATGGATGAAGAAAAGAAGGAAAGATCCAATCAGCTGGAACAAATTGTTCAAGAAATTAATGTTAATTTTGCTAAATACACAGCAGAAGTAACAGTGATAAAAGATAATGTAGATCAACTACAAGTGCAAACAAAAAAAATTGATAAGCAAATAACTGAAATCTTTTTTTAAAATGAAAAACAGGATAGAAGAATATGTATTCTGGAAGAAGAAGTTAGGAAGTCCAACATTGTTATAAGAGGTATAGTGGAAGAAAAAGTGGACAATGTTAAACAACGTGTTTTGAAATGGCTTAATGAACTTGGATTGGATAAAAATTTTACAACTACAGATTTGATAAGTGTCTATCGAATTGGATTTAGAAGACAACGTGAAATAATAAGAAATGTTTTGGTGAGATTTGCAAGTGTTAATGATAAATTACAAGTAATGGCAAAAATTAGAGAAAATGGTGATGCTGTGCTGAAGATTGAGGGAAAACAGGTCCAAGTCTTTCAAGATATCTCAAGAGAGGAAAGATCGTGGAGATATTATCTGAAGCCAATTACCAAAATATTAAGAGATAGAGGTATTAAGTATAATTGGAGACCACCACAGCGAATGAAATTTTTTTATAAAAATAGAATGCATATATTTACAATAGAAACGGATGTGGTTCAATACTTCCACAAGCTTGGTTTTTTGGAAAAAGAGGAAGAACAAAGTGAATTAAGATCACAACTACTCAAAATGGGTGGAATTGAAGTATATACATCAACACCAGAGGAAGAAGGAGGGGTGGCCGGAGGTTTAGGTCTAAAACCAAAGAGGAAAAGAAAACCAACGAAAGATATTTCTCCATCCTTGGCGGAAGTACAGAAGAAAAGTCGAGATCTTACTGGTGAAGGAGTGGAAAGGATGATTACATTGGACTTTGAACATAAAAGGGAAGATGAGCCCAAGTACAGGGACGAAGAACCTGTAGTTGTTCAATTGAAACCAGAATTATGCCAATGAAGAGACGACCCAGCTGATGGACGGGGTCCCCTCTCCCCCACTCTTGGAAACGAGGCGTGTCTTAATGAAGACGGTGGGAGATGAAGATTCTATGTGGTTGTGTGTTATGTTAGTTTTTGTTTTATGTTGTTTGTATGTTTTATATTATTATTATTATTTTTATTATTTTTTTATGTTATGTGTTGTCTATATATATTTGTTTGGGTTTTGGGTCACGGAAAGGAGAAAGAGGGAATAGTTAAAATTAAAAATATTAATGGGGGTAATTAAGGTAATGACTTGGAACGTTAAAGGTACTGGGAATCAGATTAAGAGAAGACGTTGAGAATTTAAGATTAAAAGAGATTCTCCTGACATACTTTTTATGCAAGAAACTCATCAGAAATCTGAGGATATAAACAGGATGTATTTAAAAGGGATGCAGGTTTATGAAAAAGCTTTTGGGTTCTCAAAATCTAGAGGTGTTGCAACATTAATATCAAATAGAGTCCAATTTGAAAAAAACAAAGTAATAGCCGATATCGATGGACGATATTTGATAATAACAGGATGTATTAACAAGGAAAAAAATAACATTTGTTAATTTATATGTACCAAATGTGAATCAAAAAGATTTTTTGAATAAAATTACTGATTTGTTGCAAACTGAAAGGGTAGGGAAGGTAATTATTGCTGGTGATTTTAATTTAATTAGAAACCAGATGGATAGTACCAATCCTACCCGATATGGTGGAATAAGAAAAATGGGGATACTTGATAATTGGATGTTGCAAAATGGTGTAGTAGATGTTTGGAGGGAGATTAAAGGTAATGAAAGAATGTATACTTTTTACTCAAAGGTATTTAATTCATATTCAAAATTGACTATATTTTTGTATCCAAGAATCTGATGGATAACGTGGATAATATGGATGTTGGAATATTTAAAGACTCTGACCATGCAGAATTGTTACTAGAATTAGATATGTTTTTGGAGAAAAAAGAAAATTGTTGGAGATATGATGAAAAATTGTATAAAAATGAGGAAGATAAGAATCGTATTCTTAAGAAATGGGAAGAAAATTGGGATTGGAATGATAATGGGGAAGTCAGTTATGGAACAGTTTGGGACACAATGAAAGCAATTTTTAGAGGAGAAAGTATTAAATTATCAAGTAGGAAGTATAAGAATTATAAAGTAAAAATAGAGGAAAAGAAGAAATTGATAAAAGAACTGGAAAATAGATTCCTAGTGACTAAGGATAGAAAATTATGGGAGGAACTTAAAAAATTGAAAAATAAACAAATAGCGGAAGATACAGAAATAGTTAAAAAAAATTAAGCTATTTAAAAAGAGAATTTTTTGAATATGGTAATAAAAATTCAAAATTATTAGCAGGAATGGCGAAAGATAAAAAAGAAAAAAGAGAAATAGGTGTTCCTAATAGATGAAAAAGGTAAGAGATGTTATAAAAAATTAGAGAAATGTGAAATTGTTAAAAAGTTTTTTCAAGAATTATATCTTAAAAAAGAAATTGATAATTGTAAATTAAAAAATTTCTTAGAAAAATATGGTCAGAAGAAAATTGATAATAAATATAAAGAAAAAATGGAAAAGGATATTACCTCTGAGGAAATTAAAGATGTGATTCAGAAGCTAAAACTTGGAAAATCTCCAGGTGAGGATGGGTTACCAGCAGAATTTTATAAAGAGTTTAAAGAAATTTTGATCCCAAAACTACAGAAATTGTATAATAAGATATTACATGGAGATGATATTCCCATGTCCTGGAATAGAACAATTATATCCTTAATCCTGAAACTAGGTAAAGATTTAGAAAAGATTGAATCCTATCGGCCCATTTCCTTGATTAACCAAGATGCTAAGATATTTACTGCAATTCTAGCAAATAGATTGAATAATTTTATAGATAAATATATAAACTATAATCAAGTAGGTTTTGTTAAAGGGCGTTATATGTGTGATTTAGTTAGAAAAGTATTAAATGTTATTGATATTGCTGAGAATAACGGTGATAAAATAGGTATTCTTGCCTTGGATATTTTTAAAGCCTTTGATTCTATACAATGGGATACTATAAAAGAAATGATTTCTGCATTAGGATTTGGTAATAAATTTATTCATATTATTTCCAAATTGTACCAGAGGGGTACGGCAAGAGTGAAGGTAAATGGTATATTTACACAAGATATAAATTTGGAAGCAGGGACAAGACAGGGTTGTCCTCTGTCTCCGACCCTATTTTTATTAGCAATGGAAATTTTAACAACTTTGATTGAAGAGAATTCAGAATTAATAGGTTATAAAGGCATCAAAGTTAATTTATATGCAGATGACACTCTTGTCATTTAAAATAATATTACAAATGATATAAAAAGAGTTCAAATACATTTGGAAGAATTTGAAGATATGACTGGTTTGAAAGTAAATTGGGCAAAATCAGAATTATTAATGGAAATTGAGAGGGAAGATAAATTAGAAAAATTACAAAATCAATTTGGAATTAGGATAAAGGATAATTTAAGATATTTAGGTATTATACTTTCACTTAAAATTAAAAATTTAAAGAAACTAAATTATGACATAGTAATAAAAGAAATTGAATAGAAAATTGGGAAATATAAAAAACTTAAGTTATCTTGGTTTGGTAGAGTAGCTTTATGTAAAATGATGTTACTTCCTAAATTTAACTTTTTATTTGAGATGCTTCCGATTTTTTTAACCGAGAAGGACATTGAAGTATATCAAAAAAAAATTAGATCAATTTTGTAATGGGGATAAAAAACCAAGATTGATTAAGAAAATGTGGTATCAGAACCAAAAACAAGGTGGTTTAGGAATTCCAAAATTATTAAACTATTATAGAGCATTTAATATAAAAACAGTAGTAAAAATTTTAAAAGGAGATGTTAAACTTTGGGGTAACTTGGAAATGAAGAAAATAAAGAAGTTTGGTTATAAATGGTTTTTGGAAAATCTTAAAGGTAAGGTTAAAATTTGTAATTATTGGTTAAATAGTTTGACTAAAAATTGGGACAGAGTAGCAAAAAAAATTAATACCAGACGCATTGTATTTAGGTAAACTGAAAGAGAATTGCCCAATGAAATTAAATAGTAACAGAGAGAGGATTATAATAGAAGAGAAAGTGGAAACAATTAGTGAATGGTTGAAATTTATAGAAAATGAAATGAGGAAAGAGGAAATTTATGGAAAATTAAATATTAATTGGTTTGAAAGAATTCAAATGAATAAATGGAATAGGAAATGCAAAGAAAGGAATGATGAGAGTAGAAAGGAAACGGAATTTGAAAATTTGACATCTCAAATAATAAAAGATGAAATTGGGCCAAAGGGATTAGTTAGTAAAATTTATAAAATTATTAACTTTGATAATAATTCACAAAGGGTAATGAAAGAGAATTGGGTAAAAGAACTGGGTATTGAAATTTCTGATCAAAATTGGAATATGAACTGGGTTAGTAGAATAATGAGGACATTATCAATAAGGATTAAAGAACATAAATATAAAGTTATTTGGAAGTGGTATTTGACCCCAATAAGACTTTTTCAAATGGATAATAAAGTTGATAAAATGTGTTGGAGATGTAAAGTGGAACTCGGGACATATGCTCATATGTGATGTAAATGTAATGGGGTTGAACTTTTTTGGTCTAGGATAGAAAATGAAATATTTGAAATGATTAAGAAGAGGGTCAAATTGAAATTGGAAACCATATTATTATTAATATTGAATGAAACAACATTAACAACTGGAGAAAGAAAATTGGTGAGGATTTTGGTTATAATGGGGAGAATTATAATTGCTAGATATTGGAAATTAAATGTTGACTTAAAATTAGAAGAATGGTACAATGAAACATGGAAATTTGCATTAAATGATAAATTGACTTGTGATATTAAAATTAGAAGTGGTATATATAAAGAAAATGTTTTTTGGAACACTTGGCAACCATTTGTGGACTTTGCACTTGGGAGATTGGATGAATCGGCACCAGTACTTTATCAAAGAGATTTCTGGAAGAATGGAAGACTTCAATTTCCTAAAACTTCCTTTCCGTTTGTATAGCACGTTGGGGGAAAATTTTTTTTTCTTTCCTTACTATTGATTTTTGTATTGATTTTTTTCCCCTTTTTGTTATTCTTTAATAAAAAAATAAAAAAAAGGAAAAAAAAGAATGGGGGCTGTGCGTTTGTCTCTGGCGATGATGCCCAGTAATGGTTTATGGTCAGTGATGAGTTCGAATCCTTGGCCGTACAAATACTCATGGAATCTTTTTATTCCAGCTACCGCAGCCAATGCCTCTTTATCTAGTTTTGGCTGTAGTTCCTCTCTGGCTTGGACAACGTTCTGGAGTAAAATGCTATGAAGGCCTCTCTTCCATTTGGCATGCAATGGCTCAGTACAGCTCCGATGCTGAAAGGCGATGTGTCGCAAGTCAAACGGATTGGCAGCGTTCCACTATACTGGACTAATACTCTGTCCGATGTTAGTAATTTTTTTATTTCTTCAAATGCCGTTCCTTCCTTCTTCCCCCACTTCCATTCTGTTGTCTTATCCATAGCCAGTGGAGCGGTTCAGCAGTTGTAGCTTTCTGTGGTAGGAAGATATTATAAAAGTTCAGTAATCCTAAGAAAGCTTGCAGCTCCGTTTTGTTTTTTGGTGTGTGGGTGCCTCTTTGATTGCCCTCAGCTTTCCAGAAGTGGGTCCTGATTTATCAATTAAGTACCCCAGGAATTCTACTTGCTTTTCTGCCAAGTTGCATTTATTCTTTTTCATTTTAAGCCCCACCTCTCGGAATCTAGATAGCACTTCTCTTAGGCGTTGCTTTAGCTGGTCTAAATTCCTTGCCGAGATGAGTACGTCATCAAAATATGGGACAACTCCCTCAATCCCTTGTAACTATCATTCCATCAGGCTTTGGAACAATCCTGGGCTACATTGACTCCAAATTGTAATCGCTTGCACTTGAAGGCACCCCGTGCGTTACGATTGTTTGGGCTTCGGCTGTGGCATCATCTACAGGAAGCTGCTGATATGCTTGTGCCAGATCTAGTTTTGCGAATATCTTCCCATGGCCCAATGAGTGGAGCAGATGTTGCACCACTGGCACCGGGTAAGCGCTCTGTTGTAGAGCCTTATTTACTGTACTTTTGTAGTCACCACAGATGCGCACTGGCCCATCTGGCTTAACTGGGGTGACTATGGGTGTCTCCCACTTTGCATAGTCGGTAGGCTCTAATACTCCTTGAGCAACTAGCTTGTCTAGTTGCTCATCTATTTTGGGCCTTAGCGCAAAAGGGACCCTCCTGGGTTTAATCCGGACAGGGGCAACTTGGGGATCTAGGTTAAAGGATATTGGGGACCCCGTGTACTTGCCTAAATCGCCGTTGAATACTTCCGTGAATTCTGTCATCAATTCTTCTTCCCAGCTGCAGTCATTGATGTGGTCAATGCCTGTTACTGCCAGTCCTAATGGCTCAAAGTACTCCAGACCCAATAGACTAGGTCTGTCCCAGTCCAGGATGGTGAGGGTTAACTTTGCCTTGAAGGTTTTGTAGGCAACGTTGAATCTTCCCTTGCCAACTACTGGGATTCGGTTCCCTTGGTAGTCTACGAGGGTCAGTTTTTATTGCTTGAGTGCGCTGGGTTTGATGCCTGGAACCAGCTGCTGGATTGTTGCCCAGGAAACCATGGATAGGCAGGACCCCGAATCGACCTCCATTTTGCAGGGTCTCCCCTCTATGAGTATGGTCGCCACCATCTTGTTGGACTTTCCCGCGCTCGCATGACCCATTATTAACGTTTGGTGGGTCTCGTCTCGCTCCGATCCGGAGTCCTCGCTTCTGCGACTTCTTCCAAATGGTTGCTTTTTACCGCTTGGCTTGAATGATCGGTTGGGTGGCAGTGAGCTTGGTGGGCAGTTCGGGTGGCTTCTTCAGGCTGCTGCTTGAAACGCTCTGCAGGCTCTCACTATATGCCCTTTTTGGTCGCACCATTGGCATATAGCATCACGGAACCTGCACTCTGCCCTGGGGTGATTTCCCTCACACTGCGCACTGGAATTCTAGCCTCCCTTTTCCTCGCGGCTTGCCTCTCTGGTCTGTTTGTAAGTGGTGGATCTTATCCTCCTCTTCTTCCTCTGATTCTGTTTGCACATCCTCATAGTGGATCCCGGATTCCTCTTTTCCTTGGGGCCCCTTGTTTACTTTTTTCATGGCTGCCGCGGATTTCTGGGATGCCTCCAATGCTGTGGCTTCTTCCAGCGCCTCCTTGAAGATTATCTGAGGCTTGGCTAGTGGCCTGCTTTGCAATGTAAGATCTTTTAGTCCCAATCCTAGCCGGTCCCTTATAGCCTCTTCTAAGTTTAAAAAGTCGCAGGCTGCGGCTGCATCAAGGTTGTGACAAATTCACTGATCGACTCACCTTCCCTCTGGTCCCTCTGATAAAACTCATGTCTCCTTACCAGGGATGAGGCTTGGGGAATGTAGTGCATCTTGAGGGTGCTCTGTAGATCCGTCCAGGACATCGTTCTCAATTCTGTAAGGGCTGCAAGCACTTTTGCCATTTTGAACACCGCGGCTCCAAAGTATGTGAGGAATATTGCTCTCTTCCTCTGTTCTGACAGGCTTAAGAGGTCATTTCCTTCCATGTACATGTGGAATCTTTCCATATAAGATTCCCAGTCTTCTCCAGCCAGGTTGAATGGTGCAGGTGGCCTGATTGAAGGCATAGTGGTAGCCGATGATCTGACCGATTCTCGTGGCCGTTGATCGGGATAGCTGATTATTGCTGTGGAGGTTTAGTGCTTTGTTCTCTGTCCTAGAATCCCACCTTCATCACCAGTGTTAAGTTGTGGGCACAAGAAAGGACAGGACACACAGTAGAGTCTAACACTTTTATTAGCTCCGTAAATTGTAATGGTAATCCTAGCTGTGGCAGCTCCTTTTATAGCTAGGAGCTGTCCGGGGCTTCAGCCACTGACGGTCCTATGAATTTCCCGCTCTTGTCCCTGATTGGTCCATTCAAATCTGCCATTCAATACTCAACATTAACAACTTAAATTACTATGCTAGAAGCTAGGTGAACAAAGTAAAAGTGATACATGGTTTATTTTTGAAAGTTTTCTAAAAGGAAATATTCCTGCATTTCAATTTATGTTTAAAGCTTAGTTTGAAATGGATTGTCTATATCCCAGTATTAGTCTGGAACCATAGAATTATGCAAAATTACAAAATTTTGTTTGTAGTTTGTAAAAGAGAAAATAAAGATGAAAATAATCACAATAGTGTAACACTTTTATTGAAAGTTAATACAGTTTTGGCAAAAAGTACATTTATTTGTTTGTTTGTTTGTTCTCAATTAGTATTCATGTTTTCCTCTAAGTGAAGTCCATAGTATTATTTTTTCTTTTTTGACATGGCACAGTGTATGCATCTTATAATAGGAGATATAAAATGAAATCTTTCTGTTTTCTCCAGGATAAGTCAAGGATCACTGTTTTAGCATTTTTGTTATTTAAAACATTTGTTTTTGTTTTTTGAGAAACTAGCTTGTTTCTCAAAAAACAAAAACAAATGTGTATAATCCCCCAGGGATTATATATTTAATTCATTCTTATACATTTTAACTTGTAAGAATTTTGAAAGATTGAGTGTTGGAAAAGTAATTATTATTTGGTTTGAAAATTAGTCCTTGTAGTCCTAGTTTTGGGTTGATGGTGACCACCTCATGTTGATTTTCAGTCTAGCATGATTTCAGCAGTTTAAGTGTGTGACTAATGGCAAGTGAAGTTCTTACAAAAGTTATTAATTCTTCTGTGCACAGAAGGAGGTAAAGCATATTATTACGTATATAGGTATGCAAATATCTTTAGATAATTTAGCTTCTGTTTTATGTGAAGACAAATTATTGCCTTTTCTGTTTATTATTGTGATTTCATACGTATTTGAATTTAAGTGTATTGTTTATTTGAATAATTACTTTGTTTTATGCTGTCTTTATTTTTAACAAATGAACCAAACAAATCTTGATATATGAGTATTACAGCATTTTGATCAAAGGAATGTTTAAAATTACCAATGCCAGTACATTTATTTATCCATACTAATGTAAATATATCTTGTATTTACTTGGAAGGAGAAAAAGAAGAGGCAAATGAATGGTGGCAGTTATTGCTGGCTCCTTGAGCAGCTGGAGACTCCCAGGGATTCTGCTGCTACTCAGCCATTGGCTGTTCTACTGGTAGTGTAAAATTTAACTTGTCTGTGAGTTCTCATTAATAAATTCCTCTGGCCAAGGGTCCTCAAACTTTTTAAAAAGGGGGCCAATTCACAATCCCTCAAACTGTTGGGGGGTTGGACCAGCTGAGTGGGCATGGCTAGGTGGCCATGTGACTGGGTGGGCATGGCCAATTTAGCAGTCCATTTTGCCTTTGTCCTTCCTAAGATGTACTTGCTGAACCCAAGATATCTATTTATTTAAGACCACAGCCCAAGGAAAAAGAGCACACAGTTTCTTGCCACTTGCCTAATTTCAGTACAACAGCAGCTTCAGGCTTTGTAAAATAGACCATTAAAAAAAGAATAAAACAAACAGGATTTCCTTCAAAATAACTCCTGATTATATGTTTCAGAAGACCACACAATAAACCAGACTGACAAATGCACCGATTAAGACTGCAACTAAAACCCCAAGATTTAGGAAAGAGAATCACTCTAAAATCCATTAGCATTGCTTTTCTCTGAATGCACCATATATCTTTATCTTATGTATTGTAAATTGATTTCTGATGCATTTAACTTATGGAATTATCTTTTGTTACTATTTCCAGCAATATTAATCTGCATTTCTTACTTTATTTAAAATGAACAGATTTCAAATTATATAAACCCCATTGAGATTGTCTGTAGCCAAACACAACTCCCACCAATTTTTTGTCACGCACACACACACACACACACACACACACACACACCAATCTGCTTTAAAAGGTAAATATTATATATAAAGTAAATGTTACAGGCAATACCTTAATGTTGATTAAATCTAATTGACTGATTGATTAAATCTAATTGACTGATCAGAAACTCCCTGACTCCCTGATAACTAAGGACAGGTCCACCTCAGGTTTCATTTAGAATTGGAGGGGTGACGGAGAAAGAAAAGAAAAGCTTTTAAGTTAAATTACTCTGGTAATTACACAGCTAATCAATTTAGGCCCTGGTACACAGGCAATGAAACAACAACCAAAAAACCCTTCCCCACGTTGCTGTTTCTGAACTAAAGCAATTGAGCAGGGAAGCTAGAGTGGGGAAGATCGTTAGCAAAATGTTCACCTTAGCAACCAACCACACATACACGCACACACAGAGGAGATGAATCCAAAGTCAGTGAAGGGACCCTTACAAGCCCAGTCACTGTGTCCTCCACTCACACCCCCTTTTCTTCCGAATCCAAGGGAAAAAGCTCCCAGCCCAGAAACAACGCTCCCAGAGCTGCAGAGCTGCACTTGCAGTAGGGTAGGAAGAAAAACCTTGGGACTTTAAAAACTCAGGGAGAAATCATCTCATCCTCCCTCACATGGCTGCTTCTGAACTAAAGAAAGCTACCAATTGAGCAGGGAAGCTAGAGTGGGAGAGATCAAATGCCAGCCAGTCAATAACAGACCCAGGGATTTAAGGTTTGGGCTCCCCTTTTTCTTCCTTCCTTTCCAGCAGGGCAGGGTCTGAAATTTACTTTTCCTTTCTGCCTTTGCCCACTTCCCAGCCAGAAGCTTCTTTTGCTGCCTCCTCACAAAAAGAACCTCTCTTTCTTTCCCCTTCCTTCCTTCTCATCTTCCTTCCTACCTTCCCTGCCTGCCTCCTTCTCATTCCCATCTCATTCCAGAGTTTGGCAATGCTGCTGGTGACTGTGCTTACCTGCGGCTGTGGCTTTCCCACGTAGGGCAGGGTGGGGGTGGTCCCACTGTGAGGGAAGCCACACAGGCTACAATGCCGGGCCTTTTTGGCCTTCCTGGCCCCCCGAAGCCTTCTGCCAGCCAAAAATGATTGCATTTTTGGCCTCCCACTGCCTACAGTAGCTCTCTGTAGGAACCTTCCACTTCCAGCTCGCAAAGGTAAATCCTGCGCTCAGTCAAAGGGTGGGGGCCAGTGGGTGGGTGGGACAATATGGGTGTCATGGTCCCACGCGGGCCAGATTAATGGCTTCAGTGGGATGTATCCGGCCCGTGGGCCATAGTTTGAGGACCCATGCTCTTGGCAGTCTAATTCTATATTTGGCATTCAGTTAAATATAAGCCAGCAGTGTGCAGTGGCAGCCAAAAAAGCCAATGCAATCCTAAATTGCATTAACAGAGGGATACAATCAAATCAAGTAAGGTACTAATACTACTGTAAAACCACACCAAGAATACTGCATCCAGTTTTGGTCACCAAACTATAAAAATGGTGTTGAGACTCTAGAAAAAGTGCAAAGAAGAGCAACCAAGATTATTAGGGGACTGGAGACTAAAACATCTGAAGAATGGTTATAGGAACTGGGCATGGCTAGTCTAGTGAAGAGAAGGACCAGGGGAAATATGGTAGTGGTGTTCCAATATTTAAGGGGCTGCCACAGAGAGGAAGGGGTCAAGCTATTATGCAAGGCACCCAAAGGCCAGACAAGGAATAATGAATGGAAACTGAACAAGGAGAAATTGAATCTAGAAATAAGAAGAAATTTTCTGACATTGAGGACAATTAATCTGTGGAACAGCTTGCTTTCAGAAGTTGTAGGTGCTTCATCACTGGAGATTTTTAAGAAAAGACTGGACATGTATTTGAGGGTCTCCTGCTTGAGCACGAGGTTGGTCTAGAAGACTTCCAAGATCCCTTTCAGCTCTATTCTGATTGGTTGATTAAAGGAATGGGGAGGGGAGAATCAATGCTTTTCTATAGACCTTGTGTGTGCTATTATACCTTCTTGCAGGCAGATAACAGTGCTCTGCTGTCACCTGCTACCTCGGTTCAACTTCTAGAAAGTATGATGTTTGAAGTGTGGGGAAAGGATGAAGATATGAAAGAAATACAAGTAGTCCTTGACTTACAACAGTTCATTTAGTGACAGTTCAAAGTTACAACAGCACTGAAAAAGTGATTTATAACCAGTTTTCACACTTAATGACCATTGTAGCATCCCCATGGTCACATGTTTTACATTTGGATGCTTGGCAACTGGTTCATATTTATGACAGTTGTAGTGTCCTGGGGGTATGTGATCTTCTTTTGCAACCTTCTGACAAGCAAATTTAATGGGGAAGCTAGATTCACTTTAAGAGCCATAATATTAATTTAACAACTGCAGTGATTGACATAACAAATGTGGCAAGAAAAGTTGTAAAATGGGGCAAAACTCACTTAATAAATTTCTCAGCTAGCAACATAAATTCTGCGCTCAATTGTGGTTGTAAATCAAGGATGACCTGTAATGGCATCTTTCCTATCTGCCTGCAGTCTGCAGCAATCCCTCAATGCCTAAACAGACTGGGATTAATGCTGTCATAAAATCTCAGCTCTTCCCTTATTTTATCTATTGTTCCTCTTTGAATCCATCAATGAATCCTTTTTCATTCTAGGCCAAATCCTGAGCCAACAGATATTTTATAATAGCAAAAAGTTGGCCATAGATTCCACTGTTGGTTATTTCTTAACTGGATCCTCAAAGTCAGTTTTCAAGCATCCCACAGAATTAGTACAATAGCCTAAATCTGGGCTGGATAACCTCTATACAATTCTGTCAATCATAATGCTAATTGTAAATACTGTGTGAGTTTTGTCCATTGCCAAATCAAATGCCTCATGATATGTATGATTCATTTTAAGCATAGATGGTAACATATTTGCTTGGATTCCTATGTGTTAGGCAAGGAGGCAGGTTCCCTGCAAGAAAGGCTGCTGGTTGTTCTAACCAAAGTTTTGGGATAAAATTGGTATAGACACTACCTGTTGCACTGGATTCTGTCCCACCTGATGGCTAATTATTCTTTTTGGGTTGCCATAGTTTTGATACTGGATCAAGTCATTGGCAGTTAATAGAGTTGCCAAAGGAAGTTAATAGGTTGCCTTTGTGCTCATATGAATAAGTAATCAAGCTGTCAGATTTTTCTAAACACAGAAGTAAACCAACGATCTCCTGAAATGTTTTGACTTAGTTCACCTCATTTGACCTGGCAGAATATTAAAAGATATGATGTAGAGTAGAATATTTATTGCAGGTTTTAAAAAGCCAAAAATTGTAGTTGATTAGTAATTGCATTGCCAAGATGGAAATGGTGTGTATACTGTATATCCTCAGGTGTTTAAACTCTTCTTCCTCCCTGTGTTCAAAATTAACAGGTATTTGGGTGATGCTTGATATCTTTGAAGCTGACTGATTGTTGAATGTTTAAATAATACCCAATAGCCACATGGTAAGTGCTGAGAAAGGCACTCCAGCCAAGCTGAAAAAGTAAATTTTCTGACAATTAACCAAAGAATTGGATTTTAGTAGCAATTTCTTCTTCCCTTCTCCCCATGGTTTTGCTTTTTTCTAACCTAGCCTGGAAGAAGAAAAGTAGAATCATTGCTGACTCTGAAGTAACTGAGTGTGCTATCTAGAATGCAAAGCTGAATTTCTGCAAACTAGAGTCAATGGTGACATAAAAGGGCAACAAAGTCATTGTCACCTCCTTCAGAAGAGCAATTTCATGCATTGATGGCTGACTGGCTGATAAATTCTCAGATTTAAGGTCTACACATCTTAAAGTTGCCATGGTTGAGAAACAATGCTGTAAAGATACGAATTTGATCTTTTTGAAAATTGGTATAGGATGAAATTGTTTGTTTGTTTGTTTAAATATTTAATATACCACCTTTATTAATTTTATAAATAAATCAAGACATTTACACCTATAAGATACACCTTTTATCTTATACTGTTTTTGGTGTATTTGATTACCAGATATATATATATATAAGATTGTAGCCTATTTTTTCCAATTCTATATCCAATAGTCCTAAAAGAAAAAATTCTGTTTCCATTATATATCTATTTTAAGAATCTTCTGCATTAAGACATAACTGTATACAATATTATTTATTTGCTTTATCACAAGTACATCACATATGATTAAAAAGTACCTTCCTTACAATTTTCAACAAGCATTTGAGACATATTTAACAAATTATCAGGTGTTAAATACTAGTGGTACATTATTTTATAAAAATTCTCTTTAAGGTTATAATTTAGCATAAATTTCAATCCTCTGGTCCACATATTATTCCATTCCTCCAGCATTATGTTATAATCAGATTTTCTTGTCCATTGAATCATACTTTTTTTTGTAAACATTTTTTTATTGAGTTATAGGCAGAGTTCCAAATCCTGTCTCTACCGGTTCGCTCGTGTGCATGCCGAGCACTTCTGTACATGCGCAGAAGCATCTGGGTGGGTGGGCTGAGCCTCCTGCCACCGCCGCTACCAGTTCACCCGATCTGGTGTGAACCGGTAGCAACCCACCACTGGTTATAGAGTATTGTAAAATACAAAATACAAAAGTAAATAGAAGAGCAGTGAGGGTAAAAAGGAAAGGGGGTCTGTGAGGGAAGAACTGAGGAAAGATATGGGGGAGGGAGAAAAAGAAGCATTAAATTCCAATTCTCTTTGTTACAGTAAAATCGCATTAATATGAAATCACAACTTTTTGCTTTTCCGTAATAGTTTGTTCCGTAATGAACAAGACATTTCTATAAAGATCTGTCAGTCTAATCTGTAAAATGCAAAATCAAAGTTTCATTTTTTTCCACATCAAGTACGAAGTTCAAAAGCAGTCTCCATGTGGAAACAATAGCGCTTATGTTTTTTTCCTTAGTCAAAGTAGTCAGTTTTGCCATTTCAGCCAACTCCATGAACTTCTGCAACCATTCTTCCATGGTAGGAATCGAAGTGTTATTCCATCTTTGTGCATATAATAGTCTTGCTGCTGTCAACATATATAGTAATGAAGTTCCAAATTTTTTCTCCAGCTTTTTTTCCATTAGGCCCAGAAGGAAAAGTTCTGGTTTCATTTCTATCTCTATTTTCAATTTTTTTGGTATTAAAATATGAACCATACCAACAATACATCATACCATTTTTTTTCTTTATCACATGTCCACCATAGATGATAAAAAATCCCTTCTTTGCTTTTACACGCCCAACATTCATTTGACTTTATACATCTTAGATAACTTATCTGGTGTTAAATACCAACAATACATCATCTTATAGAAATTTTCTTTTAGATTATAACTTAATGTAAATTTTAAATCCTTCATCCACATATTTTCCCATTGTTCAAGCATCACATTATATCCAAAATTCCTTGCCCACTGAATCATACAATGTTTTACATGTTCATTTTCCAAATTCAATTTCAATAACATTTTATAAATCTTAGTGATAATATGTTCATCATTGCCACATAATAAAAGTTCCAATTCATTTTTAATGAAGTCAAATCCGTAACACTTTTTATCCAGTTTAAACCTTTCTTTTAATTGTTGATAATTAAACCAATGGCAAACGTAACCTTTTGATTCAAGTTCTTCCCTCGGATTTAATATTGGGTCATCAGAATTAAAAGATAATTTTTTTACCATACATCAGCCAGTCTGGCTTTGCCACCATTTCTTTTCGTAAAAAAGCTTCCTGTGGTGACACCCAAAGTGGCAACTTCATAGAGAGCCTTGTTTTATATTTATTCCAAACTCTTAGAATGGCACATATAACAAAATGGTTATTAAAATTGACATTAACTTTACTTTTATCATACCATAAGTAGCCGTGCCATCCAAACCTTAATTAATGGCCCTCTAATTCAAGTAACCTCTTATCCTGGAAATTTACCCACTCTTTTGCCCAGGTCAAACAGCATGTATCAAAATACAACTTCATATCTGGTAGACCCAACCTCCCTATTTCCTTGGCATCTTGCTTATATCTAATTCTTGTTTTTTTTTCCCCTTGCCATTTGAATTTAGACATATCCTTCTGCCATTGTTTAAATGTATTGTCAGTTGTGAGTATTGGTAATGTCTGAAATAAAAAAAGCATCTTTGGTAAAATATTCATCTTGATTACAGAGACTCTACCAAAAATTGATAAACGTAATTTATCACATCTTTGTAAATCCTGTTTAATATTCCTCCAAAGAGGGACATAGTTATTTTGAAACAAAACAGTTTGTATTTGTCAACATAACCCCTAAGTATTTCACCTTTTTCTCAACCCTAAAACCTGATTTTTTTATTCAATATATCACTATCCTGAGAAGACATATTCTTAATCAACATTGTTGTTTTCTGTTTATTTATTTTGAAACCTGCCAAAGCTCCAAACTCATTCAGTTTCCTCATCAAATATTCTATATTATTTTTTTGGATCCTGTAGAAATATAACCAGATCATCAGCAAAGGCCCTCAATTTATAAACTTCTTTCTTAATATTTATACCCCTTATTTTGTCATCTTGTCTGATATCTCTATTCAAAACTTCGAAAACCAAAATAAACAGCAGTGGGACAAAGGGCATCCTTGTCTTGTACCCTTTTGAATTTTATATAAATTAGTTAAATCACCATTTATAACAATTTTTGCATTCTCCGACATGTAGATCGCTTTAATTCCTTGGATAAAATTCACTCCAAAGTACATTTCTTCCAGCAGCTTAAACATAAAGCCCCAATTCAGGTTGTCAAAGGCCTTCTCAGCATCTAAAAAAATTAAGGTGACCTGTTTTTCATTATGATATTGTAAATATTCATTAATATTTAGAACAGTCCTCACATTATCTCTTAGCTGTCTTTTCAGCAGACTCCAGATCTTCTTTTGACTTGAGGATAGGTTCACCTTGAATATATTATATATAACTTACTGCATTAAATATGCTATTTGTTTCTTTCCCTTTTCCTCACTCTTGTCCATTTCCCTTTATTCTTTTTCCCAATGTCTTTATTTTCATTTATATATGAGAACTTAATTAAGTTGCTCTAAGTCTTTTTCTCATACTTCTCCAGTCTCCCCATCTTAGGTGTCTCCTGCATTGGTCCTTTTTCCTCCTCTGCTTTTAAATATTCCATTACAGGACATAGACAGAACAAACTGTGGCAGAGGGAGAATTATTATTCTAATATTTTTATTCGATAATACTACTAATTTTCTGCACATGCTTTGTGTTCATTCCACTGCTCCTTCCTTTACTGTAAATTTGTTGGTGTCTGGATTTGTATAATACTGTTTGTTAATTTTTCTCCCCCAGGGGGAGAACGTTCTCTGTGGGAGCGCCAACCCTCTGGAATGGGCTGTCCACTGGCCTCAGGACAGCCTCGGACCTCCTCTCCTTCCGCTGCGAATTGAAGACGTGGCTTTTTCACCAAATGGGCTGAATCCGTAGGGGTGACTTCAAATAATTTTAATAATTTTTAATTGTTTTTAATTTAATTTTAAACTGATTTTAATTGTTTATGTAATTCTTTGTTTTGTTTTTGTAAGCCGCCCTGAGTCCTATGGGAGAAGGGCGGCATATAAATTACATAAATAAAATAAATAAATAAATATTTAATATTGAACTGACTAAATCCTATGAAATACAAAACGTGGACAAGGTTGCTCACTTTCATCATTGTTTATTTTGGTTCTGGGAGTTCTTAATAATAGATATATGAAACAAGAGAATTGTTATGTCGGCACATTCCCCTAGCAGCTGAAATGCCTGTTCCTGATTGGTTGGTTAGCAGCCAGCTGGAGAGCAGGAGTTCCGCATTCCCTGATTGGTTAAGGCTCCTGACAGCCACATATAAAAGAGCTGTCAGGCTCTAGTTGTTCGTTCGCTTCATTCTGTTTGTTAAGATGTATTGTTTAATAAAGAGTTATAGATACGGCCCTCGCATGTCGCCTCAGTCCTTAACTTCGTTCACCACACAACAATTGGCAACGAGGATGGGATATTAAGGACAGGCAGACAATGTCTGTTCCGAGCGGCCACGCTGAAGCAGCAGCACACGACAGACCATTATGGCTATGACCCCGCCTGTGTTTGCTCCTTATAACGCTGCCGCTGAAACGTGGGAGGCTTACAAGGAAAGGTTCGAGTGTTTCTTAGAAGCTAATGATTTTACCGGCCTTTCTAATAGCTGCAAACGCACACACTTCCTCAATGCTTGTGGGCCAGAAGATTTTGTGATGGCCCATGCTTTAGTTGCCCCACAGCTGGTCCACACTGCACCATGGGACGTTCTGAGGGAGAAACTGAGACGCCGTTATTCTCCAATTCTGTCCTGTATAGCATGCCGTTTTAAGCTGAGGCAAATTAGGCAGGAAGAGGGAGAATCGATCAATTGTTATATGGCTCGCCTCAGAACTGCCACACTGGACTGTGAGTTCAGGGAATTGGATGCCTTAGTGGAACAGTTAGTCTGCAGAATTAGGGACATCAGACTACAAAGGAGGTTGCTAGCAAAAAAAGAGTTAGACCTCCCAACAGCCCTTGAGGAAGCCTAGGCTGCAGAGATGTCCCATAAATCCACCATTGACATTTGGAAATTCCAACCGCAGGCTGGACAATCCACGGTCGTCCATTTCGAGGATATCACCTCCGATGAGGCTACGAATGTGGAGGCAGACATCAGTCGCCTCAAGACATCCAATACCAGTAAAAAGGGGCCAGCCAGAATACAGAATACCTCAATTTTTCCCTGCCTCAGTTGTGGCAAAAACCAACCCCGCTCTGCTCTTTGCTGCCAGTGTGGAAAATCAGGCCATTTAGCACGTGTTTGCCATTCTAGCAAGCAACTTCCACAGTCTTCTAATTCCAAGCATCTGGGGACCAAACCTTCCTCCAACAGCGAAAACTGTTTTGCCATCTCCCATCGCTGCCGAGTCACTGAGGTGACCACCCGTAAGCACAGCACTGGTGTAAACAAGCTCGTTCTATTGGTCAAGATTGAGGGAGTTGACTGCCTGATGGAAGTGGATACCGGATCCTCCAAATCAATTGTGTCCTGGTCCACTATTAAGAAGATACTGCCCACTCTGCAAAAAATCCAACTCCGTCCATGCCCTGTTAAACTTCGCGATTATCAGAGAAACCACATCCCCGTTATCGGGCATGGGCATTTCTTAGTTGAAAAAGACACTTTTACCGATCGCATCCCTTTAATTGTTGTTGATGGTTCTCTTCCCAGCCTTCTAGGTTTAGAGTGGTTCAACTCTCTGGGCCTTGGCATTTCTGGTATTCACTCCACGTCATCAGGCGATTTTGATAACTTGTACAGCGAATTCACGGACATCTTCAGCTGTTTCCTTTGACATCGTTTTATTGACCCTGTACCCAGATTCCCTATACCGTCCACCACCTGATATCACCGTGCCCTGCTAAACGCTACAACACCCCCCCTTCACCGTGTCTCTCTTCTTCTGGCTTGTCACAGTCCCCGGGATCATGTGTCGAGGGAATGGCTGACACTCGACATGCGCCCCCCCCTACCAGATCTCTTCCTGTAGGGACATAAAAACATTCGGTTATTCTCATTAAGTGGGAAAGTGTCCACCTGGTTTGTTTGGATATGTTTCATGGAATTGTTTTAGTAATCGTGGAGCATCTATATCCTTCGTTTTCACCCATGTTGCTTCTGATATAGGGTATCCCTTCCAATGTACTAAATACCTAAGCTTCCCATGATGTATCTTAGAATCGAGGATCTTTTTAATTTCGTATGAGCTTCCTGTCACGGGCCCTGGACGTGTTCCTGTCTCTCTTATTTTGGCTTCTGGTTTTAGGAGACTACTGTGGAATACTGGGTGTATTCTTTTCAGTAAGGGGCGTAGTTGTAAGGATACCGTTACAGGATTTATTATTTTGGTGATGGGAAAAGGATCTATATACTTTGGACCTAATTTTTTACTGGGCATACGCAGATTGATATATTTTGTGGACAAATACACTTTTTCTCCTATTTTGAAGGGTAGGTTATCTCGTCTCCGTTTGTTTATTTGGGTTTTGTACGCTTCAGAAGCTTTTTCTAATGCATTTTTGATGTGTGGCCAACTCTGTTTAACCTTCTCTGTCCATTCTTTTGGACTATGGGAACTAGTCATTTGTACATCTAGATCGGGGATGGCCGGGAACTCTTTTCCAGAAACTACTAGGAAGGGTGTAAAACCTGTACTGCTGTGCACGGTGTTATTATATGCTGATTCTGCAAAAGGTAAGAGTTCGTACCAGTCTGTTTGTTGGTATGACACATAAGAACGTAGATACCTTTCTACCATGGCATTGGCTCTTTCAACGGCTCCGTTGGTATTTGGGTGGAACGCAGAGCTCAGTCCCTGTTCTGTTCCTAATTGTCCTAGGAAACATCTCCAGAACCGGGCGGTAAATTGGGGACCTCTGTCTGAGATTATACGTTTGGATGTGCCATGAAGTCGATATACGTGTTGGACAAATAGTTTCGCTAGACGCCCTGCGGACGGTAGTCCTTTACAGGGGACAAAATGCGCCTGTTTGGAAAACAGGTCAATAATAGTCCATATTACATTGTGTCCTTTGCTGGGAGGCAATTCAACTATGAAATCCATGGCTATATCTTCCCAAGGCCTCTGTGGTTCAGCCACGGACTGTAATAAACCAGATGGTTTCCCTGACAAGGGTTTAGCTCTTATACAGACAGGACAGCCTTGTACATATATCTCTACCTGTTTTCGCATATGTGGCCACCAGAACTGTCTCCTCACTAGATGCAATGTTTTCACGAAACCGAAATGCCCTGCTGTTTTTACATCGTGGCATTGTTGTAACACCTTATCTCTCAATCCTTCGGGGATATATAATTTATCTCCTTTCCACATTAGTCCTCTTCTCTGTGTCGCTATCTGGGGATTGGTCTTCAACCAACTGTCTGTTGCTAATTTTTTCCTCAACTCCACTACCCAGGTTGTGGGGAGCAGGAATACGTCCCTTCCTTGCTTTCCTGTCTGTTTATAAGGTATTAAGGCTTGTGTTATCTCCTCTTTTTGGCTCTCAAATTGTGGCATGCGCGATAGGGCATCAGCTAAAAAGTTCTTTCTCCCTGGTATCACTTTCAGCTTGATGGTAAATCTGCGGAAATATTGCGCCCAATGTGCCTGTTTCGGGGACAGTTTACGAGGCGATTGAAGTGCCTCTAGATTTTTGTGATCCGTCCATACCTCAGATTCTACCTTAGTCCCTTTTAGCAAATGCCTCCACGTTTGCAAGGCCCATTTTATGGCATATGCCTCCTTTTCCCAAACCAATTTCGTTCTGTATCGGTTAGTTTTCGGGAGGTGTAGGCGCATGGTTGAAGAACCCCATGTTCATTTCTTTGTAGGAGAACACCTCCTACAGCCACATCACTTGCATCTGCCTGGATTACAAAGGGTTTCGATGTGTTAGGATGTCTTAGTATGGGTTCATTAGCGAAGAGGGTTTTCAATGTGTCAAATGCACGTTGACATGATATCGTCCAATTGATTTTTTGTTGTGGGTTGGCTTTCCCAACTGCAATTTTTCTCATCTTTAAGAGATCAGTCAACGGTAAAGCCACCTTAGCAAATGAGGGGATAAATCTTCTATAAAAATTTGCAAAGCCCAGAAAACTTTGTAACTGTTTTCGGGTCTTTGGCGCCTGCCATTCCAACACTGTCTTAACCTTATTTGGGTCCATTTCAATCCCTTTTTCTGAAATCCTAAACCCCAAATAATCTATCTCTGTCTTGTGAAATTTGCATTTCGATAGCTTTACATACAACTGAGCCTTCAACAACTTCAGTAATATTTGCCGTACCAGACGAACGTGTTCTTCTAGGGTATTGGAGTATATTAGAATATCGTCTAGATATACGAGAACTCCACGATACAGGTGGTCATAGAGTATACTATTGATAAACTGCATAAAAACTGCAGGGGCCCCCTGTAGACCAAATGGCATGACCCAGAACTTATAGCTGCCCAAAGAGCAGTTAAATGTGGTCTTCCATTCATCACCCGCTTTTACCCGGACCCTGTAATACGCTTCTTGGAGGTCCAACTTAGTAAAGATCTTCCCTGTCGTGAGAGTGGAAAGCAAATCTGTCATAAGGGGTAAGGGATAAAGGGGTTCCATACAGACAGTGTTTAATCCCCGAAAATCAACACACAATCTTAGCCCTCCATCTTTCTTCTCCTTAAACAGAACTGGCCCTGCCATATGCGCACAACTGGGCGAGATAAAACCCCTGGCTAGGTTCTGATCTATATAACGCCGCAATTCCTCTAATTCAAGGGGAGTCATGGAATACATGCTGGGGTTAGGTAGACTCAACTCTATCGCACAGTCTCTAGGATGGTGGGGTGGAAGGGTCTCATATTCCTTTTCGCTAAACACACGCCATAGATCTCTGTATACGTGTGGGACTTTTTCTAGACAGGACATTTCCCTTCCAGTCGCTCCTACATCTCTACTGTCTTCAGGTGGATCAGGGCCTTCTGCCAAGCGTAATTTGTGAAAAAACCCTTCCCACCAAATGGTAGGTTTCCACTTATCTAACCATGATAGGCCTAGAATGATGGGTTCAATCATTTTTTCTACAACCACAAATCGTACTACTTCCCGATGATTCCCGATCTCAAGTGTCACAGGCTCTGTAACATGGGTAGCCGGTTGTCCTCCTAGCGTTGAACCATCCATTTGCTCAAAGTAAATAGGTTTCTGCAATCTAACTACACGGAGTCCAAGACTGTCTGCTACTGCCCTTCGTAAAAGGCAATGGGTGCAACCGGTATCTACTAAGGCCCCTTGCTGTTCCAGTCTACCCGACCCAGGGTGTTTTAGTGTCACCTGGATAACGAAAGGTCGGACAGGATCACATACCATAGGATCCATGTGTTCCGTTTCCTCCTCAACGTTCCCCTCCTCCTTCGGTGTTCGGATGATGTCAGGAGAGCCACCATTGCCATCACGACCATTGGCCTCACCACCTCTTGTTTGAGCCGCGATACGAGAGCACTCCGATAGTCTGGAACGGAAACCCGCCTGCCTACTGGAACCTGATGCCTGGATGTCTGGGGCCCAGAGAGGCGGGAGCGGGCAATCAAGTGCTCTGTGGCCCTCCTGGTCACACCGGTAACATTGGAATGGTCTTCGTGAGGCAATACCACCTCTTACTCCTATAGGCATATATGTTTGAATGCCTCCCCGCCCTGTTGGCAGCTTCTCCAACACCTTCCGTGGTGGGGTCATGGTGTTGCTTCGCATCCGGAACTCCTTCAGGCCTACATCCAATTCGACAGCCGCTTTATACCAGGCTGTTATGTAAGGACCAAGGCCCCTATAAACGCAGGCCTGACGTAGGTTTCTATCCAGCCCCTTATGGAAATGGTGAACTAATAAACGTTAAGGCCAGCCCCTCAACCGATTAGCCAAGGTACGAAATTCCTTTACATACTCTTTAACCGCTCGTCCATTTTGTTTTAGTGAAACTAGATCACTTTCGACAATGGCCTGGGTGCTGGCATCATCCTCAAATCGACTCTGTAACGCTTCCAGGAACAGTCCCAAATCTGCCAGTTCTCGAGCGTGCATGGTGTGTAAACTGACCACCCAGTCAGCTGCCTCACCCGTCAACACCGTCGTAACTGCTACTACTCTGGCCCACTGAGAGGAATAATAGTGCCCATAAGCATCCATGTAGCTGATCACCTGGCTTAGAAAGAGGGCTACACAGTCTGGATTCCCATCGAACGTGGCTTGTAAGGGAGGGAGACCCCATGGTATTTGCTGTACCCAAGGCCCTGGGATCCATGCAGGTGCTGGATCCCGTTCACGCCTGGACCGCTCTCCACCCCGAGGGGCTCTTTGTTCCTGTGAGCGGGACCGTCTATCAGCAGGCTCACCTTCCTGGTCCTCACGATGCCCCTGACTATGTGGCTGTTGTCGTGTACCATGTATCCCCTCGCTTGACGAGGAACCCCCCCCCCCCCGGGGAGCAGGGTCTTCATCCCTTCCGCCCCTGTATCGACTATGGTCTACTCGCAGCTTTGGACTGGCTAAACGCACCCTGGTTTCAGACATTCCGCCCATTGATGCTCCCACCCCACTCTGCCACGTATTTGACTGGTCTACCCCAGGCGCCCAGGGCTGCCAAGAGGGGGCATCTCGGAAGCTAGCTTCCCCAAACCTCTCCCTCAACATATCCATGGTGGTTACACCGGGGCCAGAAGAATAACTCCAGTCCCCCTCTTCCTCCTCCTCCGTCCATCTCCTTTCCCACCACCCTTGGAATTGAGGGGCTAGAGGGGGGTTAGCTGATGTCTGAAACCCCAACTTCCCCAGTATAGCGGTACTTTGCCACCAATTTCCAGATGGTTTTCGAGCAGCTTCAGTCCCCAATGAATCCTGTCTTTCCTGCCTGTCTTCTGGGGGCGGGGGCGACACCACTCTCTGTTTGGGGCGTACCACTGGCTGTTCGCAACGCTTCTCCGTCTCCACATTCTCCCCCTCCTCTGCCTCCAGCTCCGTCCCCAAATCCAACACCGTGGCATCATCCGTCACGCCCTCTGCCATCACAGCTGCTTACAGTCCTCAGACAGAAGAATAAAGGGTCTCCGACTTTCTGTCAGCCTCCTCTGGAACCACCTGTGCTCCGCCAAACAAACACCACACACACACACTCAAAGGTGAAGCTATCCAGTTTAATCGTAGCTTATACGGTGGTCATACAGTAAGCGCTGAAGTTTTCTGATGAAAAACAAAGTCGGAGATGCCCGATTCCTCCACTTATCTGGCTTTATAGAACTTCCCCAAGCGCCCCGCCCTTGCTCAATTGTGCATTTAAAGTGACCGCACTATTTACTCCTTCAGTTACTTCCGGATCTCGCTGTCCCTCGTATTGAAGGGCGTTTGTTTCCTTTGACATCGTTTTATTGACCCTGTCCCCAGATTCCCTATACCGTCCACCTCCTGATATCACCATGCCCTGCTAAACGCTACAACACCCCCCCTTCACCTGTCTCTCTTCTTCTGGCTTGTCACAGTCCCCGGGATCATGTGTCGAGGAAATGGCTGACACTCAACATTTAGGGCTTTGGGCAGGTGACAGGCAGACCCCTCAAATTCTTTCTCCCCGCATGTCTCGCTGGGTGGTGTTCCTGTCGGCCTATAATTACATTCTGCTTTATCGCCCTAGCAAGCAGATAGCCCATGCAGATACTTTAAGTCGATGCCCCTTACCTGTTTCTATTCAGGATCCTGCCCCCGCCCTTTTGGTTCTCCTCGTTGAGGAGCTGCATGTCCCTGTGACTGCCCGCGACATCGCCAAGCATTCAGCGAAGGACCACACCCTCACACAGGTCCTCGACTGGGTGAAAAGGGGGTGGCTATCAGGACAAGTGGCCGACCCCTTCCTGTCGTTCTGGTTAAGACACACAAACTGTCAGTTCAATGGGGGTGTTTGTTATGGGGGCATCAGGTGGTAATACCAACAACCTTGCGAAGCATTGTCCTCAAGTGTTTACATGAGAGACACCCTGGCATTGTCAGGATGAAAGGGTTGAGTAGGAGTTATGTCTGGTGGCCACAGATAGACTGGGATATTACCGTGTGGGTCACAAATTGCCAGAAATGCCAACAGTTTAGACCGGCTGAGCCCCCCCCCCCGGAGTGGAAATGCCCTAGAGGCCCTTGGTCACGCATTCACCTGGATTTCGCGGGCCCATATTCAAAGTGGGTTGAGTTAGCATTGATGACTTCCACCACGTCCGAAGCCGTTATCCAGGTTTTGCGCCTACTGTTTGCAACCCATGGCATTCCTGACGTATTGGTTTCGGACAATGGGCTGCAGTTGACTTCTGCATTGTTTCAACTGTTCTTAGCGTCCCAAGGAATACGCCACATGCAAGTTGCACCTTTCCACCTGGCTGGAAATGGCCTGGCCGAAAGAGCCGTGAGGTCAGCCAAGGAGGCGCTAGCCAAGCTAGGTCCAGTCAGATGGCAAGAAAGAATGTCCACCTATCTACTCTCACAACATTCTATGCCATGCCCATCCATCAACCGTAGCCCGGCCGAGATCTAATGGGCCGCCGTCTGCGAACAACACTCGACCGGTTACACCCCTATTTCTCACCAGCGCCCCAACCGTCTAGGACATTTAGAGAGGGAAGCCTAGTATACGCACATAATTATGGGGGCGAGCCTCGGTGGTTGCTGGGACAGGTGATTCAAGTAACAGGCCCCTGTTCTTACAGAGTCCAACTTGAGGATTGAAGAGTGTGGCGGTGCCATGTGGACCAGCTGCGGAGGCGGGTTCTAGCTAACCC
This sequence comes from Arizona elegans, assembly GCA_022577455.1. Classification (NCBI taxonomy): domain Eukaryota; kingdom Metazoa; phylum Chordata; class Lepidosauria; order Squamata; family Colubridae; genus Arizona; species Arizona elegans. Next base: position 27,370,861 of record JAKOOJ010000007.1, on the reverse strand, counting down.
ATTGGTGGAAGAGAGAGTCTCTCCACAGACATTCCCAGGGACCACGCCCCCCATTCTAGCTGCAAGCCATCCAGCATCCTCAGGGCATACGTCAACCACCCCGACAACACACGACGCCACTGCAAACCCCGAAGTTTCTTCACTGCCAGACTTACCGGAGAGGGCCATCCCAGCCACAGTTGCAGAAAAGTTGATGGCCGATCCTCCAGTGGAGCAGTGTTCTGCATTACTGGCCAGCGCGCCAGACCTGCGACGTTCAGAGTGGATCCGCAGGTGCCCTGCGTACCTTGCAGACTACACATGCTCCATCCAGGGGGAAAGGGATGTTATGTCGGCGCATTCCCCTAGCAGCTGAAATGCCTGTTCCTGATTGGTTGGTTAGCAGCCGGCTGGAGAGCGGGAGTTCCGCGCTCCCTGATTGGTTAAGGCTCCTGACAGTTGCATATAAAAGAGCTGTCAGGCTTTAGTTGTTTGTTCGCTTCATTCTGTTTGTTAAGACGTGTTGTTTAATAAAAAGTTATAGTTACGGCCCTCGCATGTCACCTCAGTCCTTAACTTCGCCCACCACACAACAAAAATAACTGGAATCAAGAGGTAGAAACAAGTGTATAAATAAGGGAATTTGAAGATGGTTCGGTTTTAATAGTTGAAAATCCGTTGGAAGGAATAGGTACAAGATAAATATTGGTGCAATAGCTGGATTTAAAATTAACAGAAAATGAAAATGTTACAAAAAAATGAGAAGATCAAAAAGAATTAACTGAAAAAAAGGATTTTAGATTTAGAAAACAAGTATAGCTAGTCCTTACTTAATGTTCCTAATTGGAACTGGCAATTCTACCATTAAGTGGAATGATTGCTGAATAGAAAATCACATAATCACAATTTTGCTTTCCAGTTGGAAAGAGACAAATCTATTCGGTTTTATACCTTTGGCTTTTATTTGCCTCCTGACCACTCCTGCACTTTGCAATGCTCAAGTACCTGCTTACTGTCTTGTGTACATTGAAAGCAATGCAATTGCTGACATCATTCATGTAATCCAAAATAATATGTAACTGTATCATATGCGGCTGTTTTTGATAAAAGCATTCTGTATTATCAATCCTGAACTATGTCCATATCAAGGATATATAGTATTATTTCCACTGCTGATTGAAAAATATACATAAGTATCATAGAAACAATTTTAATATATACTATACATAACGTGCACACTTTAACAACTTTCTTTTTCTCTTTCTCTAAATCTTTTGCCTGCTGCATAAACTTCAGGTATTTCAGATTAATAATGTTCCAGGGGTGCTATGTACATTGAGTATTGTGAGATTTTCTATGATGAGTGGCAGGCATTATTCACTCACTAGATAACTAGATAGCAAAGTAATGGGACTAGTAAATCTGTCTTAAATGAATCAAAGAGATAGTTCACCCGTCAGGGTAACATAAAGTCACAACCTGCCTTATTTGACTTATTTGACTTTTTTTTAGGTTGTCTCCAGTACAAGAGTTGATGATGTGTACAGTCCACTTGAAGACTGAGAGTTAACAAAGGTTGCCTTGCTCTAAGAAAGAACAGTAAGTACAGTCTGTTGTTCCTATTTTGTGCTTCATTATCTTTTTCTCCTTCGAGAAAATGCAGATAAACTATGTTGTGTTGTGCAATTTTTGTCTTAAATGATATAATCTAGATGATTTTTTTTTTTATTTTGGCTCTCCATTACATGTACTTTTTCTGGGCATCTTTTTAGAAAATAAAGACACTCCTGAGTGGAGCTCAACTCCTGGTGACTTCATATCAGTGGTGGGATTCAAATAATTTAACAACCGGTTCTCTGCCCTAATGATTTCTTCCAACAACCAGTTTGCCAAACTGTTCAGAAAGTTAACAACCGGTTTTCCCGAAGTAGTGCAAACTGGCTGAATCCCACCACTGCTTCATATATATATATATATATATATATATATATATATATATATATATATGTGTGTGTGTGTGTGTGTGTGTGTGTGTGTGTGTGTGTGTGTGTCACACATAGACTCAAAGGAAGAAGCAGCACACATCTAACAAACCCCTGCTGCTTAATCTAACCCAATCAGAAGCAAAAGTAAAACTGAGCAACCGATTTCTCCCCCTGAAAATTTCCCCCTGAAAATATTCAGACCCACAACCTCCCCCTCAAAGAAAACATGCAAACACTTAGAAAAGAGACATCATCAAATATCCTTAAAACAATCACATCAACAAATTCATCTGACATAAATAGAAAAGCACCTCAGACTGCACCCTCTAAGAAAGGAAGGCGAGTGTTGGTAATAGGAGATTCGATTCTTAAAGGAACAGAACCAGTCATCTGCAGACCAGACATACAATCTAGGGAGGTATGTTGTCTTCCTGGAGCAAAAATCAAAGTTGTGGCTGAGAATTTAACCAAAATAATAAAACCCACAGATTACTCCCTCAAGAAAGTCAAGGACTTAGGTGCACAAGTAGTTTTCTCATCTGTACTGCTGATGAAAGGACAATATCCAGTAATAGAACAAACAATTCTAGAACTGAATCCCTGGCTAAAGGGTTGGTGTCACCAAAAAAGACTTTGGATTCCTGGGCCATGGTCTGTACTATCTTCATGATGGGCTTTTAGCAAGGGATGGGCTGCACCTCACAAAGACTGGGAAGAGGTATTCTGGCTCAAGTTAACAGGAGGGTTTTAAACTAAAATTGAGGGGGGAGGGTGACCAATCTCCAGGAGCTAATTCCTAGAAAAAACCTTTAGAAACCTTACCTCAAATAATGAGATAAGGAGGGATGGCAAGGAAGGCAAACTCAAATACCAAATAGGAGACACAGGAAGCATGCCCAGAGTCAGACATAAAGACTTCAAATGCCTATATACAAATGCACAAAGTTTGGGGAACAAACAGGGTGAACTTGAACTATTAATACATGACAGTAGATATGACATAGTTGGAATTACAGAAACCTTGTGGGTGAAAACCATGACTGGAACATACTGATAGAAGGAAACAAACTGTTCAAAAAACCCAGACCCCATAAAAGAGGAGGTGGAGTTGCACTGTATGTAAAGGACCACTACATTGCTACAGAAATGCACAAAACCAAAGATGAAAACCTCCTAGAATGCATATGGTCAGTGCTGGGATTCAATTTTTTTTTACTACCAGCTCTGTGGGCGTGGCTTGGTGGGCGTGGCTGGGTGGTCATGTGACTGGGTGGATGTGGACTACTAGATGTCACTCATGTCGAGGGGCGCTTCACCTCACTTGGTTTCTCATGACCATGGGGATGCTGCAATGGTCGTAAGTGTGAAAAACAGTCATAAGTCACTTTTTTCAGTGCCTTTGTAACTTTGAATGGTCACTGAATGAACTGTTGTAAGTCAAAGATTACCTGTACAAAAATACAAAAAGCTTCTTTGCTTGCAAAAAGCTGCCCTAAATACCAATCATTAGATTAGAAATACCTGCAAGCCAGAGTTACAAATCAGGCAGGGTGTCAGAGCACCTTGAGGAGTTAAAATAGTTAAAATGCAATGATAACTATCAACAGCCAACTCTTGCTCATAAAATGAAACCCTTTAGCAGAGGGGTCATTTAAGCTCCCCAGAAAAAGCACATCCAGGAGAAGCAATCCTTAGATCCATTTGAACCACTTAAAGATACCAGCTCGTCTCACTCACCTCATAAGATATCCTAAGGAAATCATCCAGATTTAAGGAAAAATCACATGCCCCCCAGAAAGGCAGAAAAAAATCAGTGCCAAGCTTGCATCCTGCCTCTTGGAAGTACACCCTTAAAGGACAGTGCCAAGAACCACTAAAGCAATGAAGAAAGACCCCCTCCCCAGATAGAAAAAGCACTTGAGATAAGCCTAACTACAAAGAAAGCAATTAACACTAGAATGAAGCAAAGGAGCAAATACAGTAGCTGTTGTTTGTTAAACCAATTACCAGAACAAATAGACACAGGAACTAACCAGATTTCTGAAGCTGCTTCTTCTCAGGAACAGAGATTAACGTTTTTCCTTCCAAACAAAACTGAATAGGGAAAATTATCTCATCACTAAACACAGGTTTAAACATCACCAGAATTAAACTTCACCAAAAACCAGTTTTAGACCAAAAGTCAGAAAGGATATGTAAACTCATGTTTGAATGTCAATCTTTCTAACTAGCCAAGAAGCCTTGCCGAATGTCACTCATTGTGGTTCTTTGTCATTAAAAGCTTCTGCTTCGTTATTCAGTTATTTCTTCAAAGTGCTGATCATTGCATCCTGGCTGGAAGAACTCCAACAGGGGAGTATTTCCTCCCAACAGCAGTGTAAAAGCTTAAAACAACCCTTCCCCTTTAAGAAAGTTAAGCAAAGTACCAGGAAAGAAAAAAAGAAGTACCAGGGGGGAAAAAACCCTCTGGAGAAGCTCAGGTGACAGGAAGTCTATGTGTACTGCCAAGAATGTAATAAGGGTTAACAAAGAGGCAGTTTCTGTAAGCAGGGCAATAAAGATTAGGCTAGAAACAACACCAGAATGTTGTAATTCCTTATAGGATTAACCCTGTAAAGTAGGGGGGAAAAGGAGATTTCTTCCAACAACCGGTTCTCCGAACTGCTTAGAAAATTAACTACTGGTTCTAGCAAATAGAATCCCACCTCTGCATATGGCTCAATATAAAAGAAAAAAAAAGAATGACATTGCCATAGGTGTATATTACAGGCCACCCACCAAGCAGAAAAAATAGATATACTTTTTGTCAACCAACTAACAAATATATGTAGGAAACACACTACAATAGTAATGGGTAACTTCAATTATCCTGACATCAATTGGAAGACTAATTCCGCACCAAGTGAGAAATTGAATAGGTTCCTGAACAACCTAGCTGACAACTTTTTTGTCAAAAAGGTAGAGGAAAGAACTAGAGGGACAGTCATACTGGATTTAATTCTTACAAACAGAGAAGTGATAGGGGGAATTGAAACCACAGGAACCTTGGGTGAGAGTGACCATGTCATACTAGAATTCAACATAAATGCAAACACAAGCAATAGAACATAATAGTACCAGAGTCCTAGATTTTAAAGCAGCTGATTTTAACAAACTCAGAGATAACTTGAGAAAAATTCCTTGGATGAAAATCCTTAAGGGAAAACAACTGAAGATGCTTGGGAAACTCTGAAAAATATGATCATAAAAGCCCAGTCCAGCACAATACCACTAAAAAAGAAAAATAAGAAATCCAAGAAGAAACCAGCACAGCTGCAGAAAGATCTCTCTGACAAACTGAAAAACAAAAAAGACAAGCACTGAAACTAGAAAGAGGGACATATAACTAAGGCTGATTATCAACAGATAGCCAGAACATGCAAAGATGAAGTCAGGAAAGCAAAGGCTCAGAATGAACAAAGGCTTGCTATCAAATCAAAGATAATTTTTAAAAAAGTTTTTTAGCATATTAATAACAAGAAAAAAGTCTCTTTTTTCTACCTCTAACAGGTAGTAGGGAGAAAGCAGAGCTGCTTGACTCATTCTTTGCATCAGTCTTCACGCAAAAAGAAATGATAGCCCAACATACCAAAAAAGCTACTGTAAAAGACAAACCAGAAATAAAAATTAAAATAAGGAAGAAAATGGCAAGAGAACACCTATCTGACCTTAATGAATATAAATCACTGGGACCTAACAGATTACATTCCAGAGTTCTGAAGGAGCTGGCAGATGTTATCTTAGAACCATTGTACCAAATATTTCAAAAATCCTGGAGCGTAGGGAAAGTACCTGAGGATTGGAAAGGGGCTGATTTGGTTCCCATCTTCAAGAAAGAAGAAAAAATAGACCCAGGAAACGACAGACCAATCAGTCTAACCTAGGAAGATTCTGGAAAAGAAAACAGATCTGCAAACAACTAGAAGCAAATAAAGTTATAACTAGTAGCCAGCACGGGTTTGTTAAAAACAGATTTATTTATTTATTTGTCGAGTACGTATTAGATAATATATATATATAAGTATAAGCATGAATTGAATACATAAAATGTATTTATAAAATGTATTTAAGGGAACATTAGGACAGGGATGGTTGCTAAGTGAAAATATTTGTTATGTGAATTTTGCCTCATTTTACGACTTTGCTTGCTGCAATTGATAAGTGAATTATTGCAGTTGGTAAATTAGTAACAAGTTATTAAATGAATCTAGCTTCCCCATTGACTTTGCTTATCAGAAGGTCTCAAATATGTCACAGGACCTTGGGACACTACAACTGATACAAATATGAGTCAATTGCCAAGCATCTAAATTTTGATCACGTGACTATGGAGAAAAATGGTCATTAGTCACTTTTTTCAGGGCTGTTGTAACTTTGACTGGTCACTAAATTAACTGTTGTAAGTTGAGGACTACCTATAGTTTACATTTGTTGTGGTTGCTCATTTCTCTTCATCTAAGGCAGGGGTGTCAAACTCTAGGCCTGCAGGCCTCATCCAGCCCATGGAGCTGGCCTAGAAATATCAAAGGAGCAGCCTACGGTGCCTCAGCCGGCCAAAATGGGCCATGGGGGGGGGCACGTGCAGCCCCTAATGGCCCATTTTCGGCCTCCCCGGCCACCTGTGCAGAAGAAAGAGAGGGAGAAAAAAGAAAGAGAGAGAGAGAGAAGAAAGAAAGAGAGAAAGAGAAAGGAAGGGAGAGAGAGAATGCAGGTATCTCTTAACAGAGGCTTGAACTTGCCTGAAATTAGATCAAGCCCTACATCACTTAAACCAATGTATCAGATTAAATAGTTATTGAATTATTTTTGGTATATATACAACATTCTCTTGTATAATTTAGTTACAGTATAAAACTAGTCCATTACATTACATAGTCTCAAAATAAAAGGGAGATCAAAAATCCAATTAGTGCCATGTAAATTCTGGAATTCCCAAAGACCTTTCCCATTGCATTTATTAAACAAATTTATACGGCTACCCAACTCATATACAGTGACTTTATCACATTCGTGTTCCTTTCATGTAGTTCTCAATGTGTCAATCTCCTTGCTACTCTATTTCCTCCACCAAAATTCTATTATAAATAATATTACCACACATTACAGGTCTAATTCTGTGTATTTGCGCCAGTAATTTTCAGGAAAAGATTTATTCCTCTCTTACATAGTTATTTAGAAGTAGCTTCATATGTCAGTTTACTTTTACCATTAAAAATGTTTTGTTGCATTATATGACTGCAAAAGCCTTTTAGCAGTTTCATGTAACAGAAAATATCCAGTAACAATTTTAAAAGTAGTTGTCATAGCCACAAACACCCTCCCCCAAAAAGGCAGAGAAAGAGAGAAAGAAAGAGGAAGGAAGGGAGGGAGAGAGAGAAAACTCTGTGCTATTATTTTATTGAAAAGTTTTACAAAAAAACCAAAAATTTTCTTCCCCCCATATTCCCCCCACCCTTTCCCTCCCCTCATCCCACCCTCCCCCCCAGACTTCCCAGAGCAAAATACAAGGTATTTCATTTAACGATCATAAACTAGATTAACTTACTTATCCTCAGACTACTAACTCCCCCCCTGAAACCTTAACTCCACTATAAATAACATAATACTTCTAATACTTAACGTTCATTCATAAGCTATTTGATATATTCGTTTTTTTTATTGAAAAAGTTTTACAAACATCAATTTTCCCCCATTTCCCCCCCCCCATCCCTCCCTAACCCCCCCCAAACCCTCCCTCCCCATGACTTCCCCAAGGTGAAATCCATCCACATTCTATTATATTATACTTTACCACCCCTCTATTCTCCCCCCTGTGCACTATACATTTTTACATAGCAATAAGCTATTTTGCCCCCTATAAACTATACATTTCTACACAACATTTAGCTAAAAGGTATTTGATACTTCCTAGTTTGATATTTATTCTGCACATAATCTATCCATTTCTTCCACTCCCATACATAAATCTCTTGAGTCCGGTCTTTTAAGTATGCTGATATCTTTGCCATTTCTGCAAAACTGGCCATCTTCAAAGTCCATTCTTTAATTGTAGGCATATCATCCCTTTTCCAATATTGACCAATTAGTAACCTAGCTGCTGTCACCATATACAATATCAATTTTGTTTCACCCACTGAAAAACCCTTAACTATACCCAGTAAAAACAATTGAGGGGAAAATTGAATTTTTTTCTTTAAAACATTTTGCATAACCCACCAAATTTTTATCCAAAAAGCCTTGGCTTTCTTGCATGTCCACCATATATGATAATATGTAGCATGTAAGCAATCACATCTCCAACATTTCGGTTGAACATTAGGATACATGCATGACAATTTCTTAGGATCTAAATGCCACCTATAAAACATTTTATAAAAATTTTCCCTCAAATTCTGCAACTGTGTGAACTTAACATTCTGAACCCATATTTTTTCCCAAATTTCCATCATAACTGGTTCTCAAAAATTTTGCGCCCATTTTATCATACAATCTTTAACCAATTCATTTTCTGAATCTCTTTCTAACAAGACATTATAAACCCTCTTAATATGCATTGGGCCTTTCTCTTTTATCTGTCTAACCAATTCTTCTTCATGCAACATTAAACCCGTTTTTGATCTTCTCTCCATCTCAATTGAAGTTGATTATACTGTAACCAGGTTAAATTAATCCCTTCTTCCAACAGTGTGTTCAATGTCTTTAGTTGCCATCTGCCCCCATCATTAAAAAGTACTTCTTTATATAAACCCCCCCCCCCGAGTGACTTTATATTTATATTCCGTATAATGTGACCAAGATCCAACCACAATGGTATTTTATAATCCCATTTTAGTCGGTGCTTCTTCCATACTCTCATCAAGGAGCTTCTAAGTATATGGCTATTGAATACTTTATCCACCTTGTTTTCATAAAATAAATATGCATGCCAACCAAATTCAAGATCATGACTTTCTATATTCAATATTCCAGTCTTTGTCCTTCCAAACCAGTCACTTGCTTGTGTAAACGCTGCAGCTTCGTAATACAGTCGCAGGTTTGGAAGTTTAAGACCACCCCTTTCATGAACATCTTGCATAATTTTCAATTTAACTCTTGGCTTTTTCTCATTCCAAACTAACTTATTCACTCCTTTTTGCCACTCCATCAAGTATTTGTCACTTTTAAGAACCGGAATCATTTGAAACAAAAATAAAAATCTAGGTAGAACATTCATTTAACTGCTGCTATTCTTCCAAGTAAAGACAGCTGCAGTTTTTTCCAGGTTTCCATATCCTTTTGTACCTTTCGCCACAACACCTCATAATTATTTTGAAACAGTTTTATATTTGAATCTGCAACTTGAACTCCTAAATATCTCACCTTTGATACTATTTCAAAGCCTGCCTTCCTTTCCAGTTCCTTCTTTTGATCAACTGTCATATTTTTAACTATCATCTTGTTTTTTTTCTGATTCAGTCTAAAGTCTGATATTGTACCATAGTCTTTTATAATGTCTTTCATCTGGATTATTGATCCCATCGGCTGTGTTAGGGTAACAACCAGATCATCTGCAAATGCCCTTATTCTGTAATCCTCTTGCCTTATCACTATTCCCTTCAAAGTGCTCGAATCCCGTATTGTATTCAACAAGACTTCTAAAGTTAGAATAAACAACAATGGGGATAACAGACAACCTTGTCTTGTGCCTTTTTCTATACTAAAATTTGTAGTTAAACTTCCATTAATAATAATTTGTGCTGTTTGTTCTTGGTAAATTGCTGCAACCGCCTGTACAAACTGATCCCCAAAGTCCATCTTTTTTAGAGTCTTTAATAGAAAGTTCCAATTCACTCGATCAAAGGCCTTCTCCGCATCCAGAAACACCAGCACTGCAGAGATCTGTTTATTCTTCTTAAGATATTCCAATAAGTCTATAATTTGCCTCACATTATCCTTCATATATCTGCCTTCTATAAATCCTGCTTGATCATGATGAATCACCTCTTGAATAACTGGCATTAATCTGTTGGCTAGTACTTTCACAAAAATTTTATACTCCATATTCAGGAGAGATATTGGTCTAAAATTTTCCGGTTTTGTAGAGCCTGCCTCCTCTTTCGGTATCAGAGAGACAAAAGCTGCTTTCCATGAAGGGGGTATTTTTCCCCCTTTTTGTATGCTACAAAATAGGTCTTTAAGATGTTCAATCATTTCTGCTTGTAAAGTTTTATAATACACCGCAGTTAAACCATCCGTTCCTGGAGCTTTAGCTGTTTTCAGTTGTTTAATAGCAACAATAATCTCCTCAGCTGTTATTGGTAAACTTGTTCTTTCCTTTTGATCATTAGAAATTTTTATAACTCTCTTTTCTTCTAGGTATTTATTTATAAGTTCATTCTGTATATCATCTTTAGCATATAGCTTAGTATAGTAATCTAAAAAGGCTTCTTTAATTAGTCTTTGTTGAAATACTTCCTTTCCTCTATACTCAATACTCCCAATAGTCCGAGTACTCTGCTGTTTCCTCAATGTGTAAGCCAACCACCTGCCCGGTTTATTGGCATTACAAAATGTATTATGTTTCGCAAATTGTAAATTAGTTGCTGCTTGTTCCGCTGTAAGCATATGGAATTGATCTTTCAAAAGTTTTATAACTCCTTGTAATTTTTCATGTGTTGGATTTTTTATAAGCAACTGCTCTTTTTTCTTTATCTCTCCTTCCAATTCTAATCTTTTTCTTTGTCGATTTGATTTGTGTTTAGAATTCATATAAATCAGGACCCCCCACATATACGCCTTACTCGCATCCCAAACAATTTCAATAGGGGTACCCTTATTCAAGTTCATTTCAAAAAATTCCTTCATTTGTTTCTTAAGTTCATTTACATTCTTTTCATATCTAAACAAATTTTCATTTACTCTCCAAGATCTTCTCTCATTCTTTCCCATTTCTATTTCTATCCATACCGCGCTGTGGTCTGATAAAGTTCTCGGAAATATCTTTGTTTTCTTTGTTTTTGAGAGTAAATCGACTGTAAGTAAAATAAAATCAATCCAATCTATGTCTATCTGAAAAAAAAGTAAAGTCCAGTTCTTTTGGGTTATGTACTCTCCAAATATCTTTCAATTCCAAATCTTCTTTCATATCAAAAAAAAACCTGTGGTAGTTTGACACATGATTTTGCCAAGCTCTTCTTATCTATTTTAGGATCTATTACTCCATTCCAATCTCTCATAAGTAGTATAGATCTATAGTCCCATTGTAGTATTTTAGAATGCAATAATTTATAAAAATTTTCTTGTTGCTGATTAGGAGCATAAATTCCAATCACCAAGATTGGACCATTATCTGTAAGAAGTTCTATTGCTATATATCTTCCACAATCATCTGCTTCTATAATTTTTGTTGGCAATCTTTTATTTGTATAAATCACTACACCATTCTTTTTCTCCGAATTTGAAGCGATAAACTGTGTTCCTAATCTAGAATTTATCAAATATTTTTGATCTTGTATTCTAATATTTATTTGTTTTTTTATTTATTTGTTTTAATTTCTATACCGCCCTTCTCCAATATAGGACTCAGGGCGGTGCACAGCCAAAGTAAAATCCAGACATAGAAAGATTAAAAAACTGATTAAAATAATTAAATAATTTGGCCATAATTAAAAACAGTTCCAATTTAAAATAGTTTAAAAGTTTGACTCAAGCCAGCCCAGCTAGTTGGAATAAATGGGTTTTCAGGGCCCGACGAAAAATCCAGAGGTCTGTTATTGTACGTAACTCTGGGGGGAGGTTGTTCCAAAGGGTGGGCGCCACCACAGAGAAGGCTCTCCCCCTGGGGGTCGCCAGCCGACATTGTCTGGCGGACGGCACCCTGAGGAGGCCCACTCTGTGCGAGCGTACTGGCCGGTGGGAGGCTATTGGTGGCAGAAGGCGGTCTCGTAGATACCCCGGCCCTAAGCCATGGAGCGCTTTAAAGGTGGTCACCAACACCTTGAAGCGCATCCGGAAGACCACCGGAAGCCAGTGCAGCTCACGCAGGAGAGGTGTCACATGGGAGCGCCTCGTCGCCCCCATAATCCCCCACGCGGCCGCGTTCTGGACCAGCTGAAGTCTCCGGGTGCACCCCAGGGGGAGCCCCATGTAGAGAGCGTTACAGTAGTCCAGGCGGGAAGTGACGAGTGCTTGAGTGACTGTGCGTAGGGAGTCCCGATCTAGAAAGGGGCGTAACTGGCGTATCAGGCGAACCTGATAAAAAGCCCCCCTGGCCACGGCCGCCAAATGATCTTCCAAAGAGAGCCGTGCATCCAGGAGGACGCCCAAGTTACGAGCCCTCTCCGTGGGGGCGAGTGATTCACCCCCAATAGCCAGCGATGGCATCAGCTGGCTATATCGGGACGCCGGAAGCCACAGCCACTCGGTCTTGGAGGGGTTGAGTCGGAGCCTGTTTCTCCCCATCCAGGCCCGCACGGCCTCCAGACACTGGGACATCACTTCAAGGGCATCATTGGGGTGGTCTGGGGTGGAGATGTACAGCTGGGTGTCATCAGCGTACTGATGGAATTCCACCCCAAAACCACGGATGATCTCACCCAGCGGCTTTACATAAATGTTGAACAGAAGGGGCGAAAGGACCGACCCTTGTGGCACCCCACAAGCAAGGTGCCTCGGGGTCGACCGTTGCCCCCCTGTCAACACAGATTGCGACCGGTCAGAGATGTAGGAGGAGAACCACCGCAGCACGGTGCCTCCCACCCCCAACCCCGCCAACCGGTGCAACATGATACCATGGTCGATGGTATCAAAAGCCGCTGAGAGGTCTAACAGGACCAGGATAGAGGAACAACCCCTGTCCCGGGCCCTCCAGAGATCATCCACCAATGCGACCAATGCCGTTTCAGTGCTGTGTCCAGGCCGGAAGCCGGACTGGAGCGGGTCTAGATAGACAGCTTCATCCAGGTACCGGGGAAGCTGTTGCGCCACCACACTCTCAACAACCTTCGCAATGAAGCGAAGGTTGGAGACTGGACGATAGTTAGCCAAAACAGCCGGATCCAGAGAGGGCTTCTTGAGGAGGGGCCTCACAACCGCTTCTTTCAAAGCGGTCGGCAGGATCCCCTCACTCAAAGAAGCGTTAACAATCTTCTGGAGCCAGCCTCGTGTCACCTCCCGGGAAGCCAGTACCAACCAGGAGGGACACGGGTCCAATAAACATGTGGTCGCGTTCAGCCGTCCCAGGACCCTGTCCATGTCCTCGGGAGCTACAGGATCGAACTCCCCCCAGGTAACACTCTCAAGACCTGCCTCAGTCGTCCCGTCCGGACATACCCAGTCAGAGGCCAGCCCTTCCCGAATCTGAGCGATTTTGTCATACAGATACTGCACAAAATCCTCAGCACGACCCTGCAAGGGATCATCCCGCACCTCCAGATGAAGGAGGGAGCGGGTTACCCTAAACAGGGCGGCTGGGCGATTATCTGATGACGCGATAAGAGCGGCAAAATAACTCGTTTTCGCCGCTTTTATCGCCACTAGGTAGGTCTTAATATGAGACCTCACCAGTGTTCGGTCAGATTCGGAGCGGCTGGTCCTCCAACTACTCTCCAGGCGTCTTTTCCGGCGCTTCATCTCCCTAAGCTCCTCGGAGAACCAAGGAGCTAGGTGAGTTCGGTGCCGGGTCAGAGGCCGCAAAGGCACGACTCGGTCCAAGGCCCCGGCAGCCGCACTATCCCAGGCGGCCACCAGGTCTTCCGCCAAGTCATGAGCCAGAGTCTCAGGAAATGGCCCAAGCTCCATCTGGAACCTATCCGGGTCCATCAGGTGCCTGGGGCGGAACCACCTGGTCGGTCCCGCCTCCCTGCGGCGGGGTGCAGCGGTCAGAAAGTCCAGTCGAAGGAGCAAGTGGTCAGACCATGACAAGGGTTCGATGGCTATGTCCCCTATATCAAGACCACTCAACCACTGACCAGAGACAAAAACTAAGTCCAGAGTGTGTCCCCCTGTGTGAGTGGAGTCATGAATTAACTGAGTAAGGTCCATGGCCGTCATGGAAGCCATGAACTCCCGAGCCACCTCAGACGTTTCACCGATAGATGGGAGGTTGAAATCCCCCATGATGACAAGTCTGGGGGTGTCCACCGCCACCTCGGCTATAACGTTAAGCAGCTCAGGCAGGGCCGTTGCCACGTGGCAGGGAGCCAGGTACGTGACCAACAAGCCCATCTGTACTCTACGACCCCACTTCACAAAGAGGGACTCACATCCGGCTGTCTGTGGAACAGTGGTCTCCCTTGGATCCAGACCTTCCTTTATAATAACCGCCACCCCCCCCGCCCCTGCCCTGAGCCCTCGGCTGATGAAATGCGCGGAAACCTGGTGGGCACATATCCACGAGGGGGACTCCCCCCTCCTGGCCCAACCAGGTCTCCGTAATACCCGCCAGGTCTGCCTCCCCCTCCTGGATAAGATCATGAATGAGGGGGGCTTTATTAACAACGGACCTGGCGTTGCATAACATCAGTCGAAGGCTCTGGCCCTGAGAATCTGGACAACCTGGGGAACAAGAAAAGCATTGGGGACCGGAATGCGCAATCGCTCTAAAATAGCGAGTGCGCATTCCCGGAACATGATATGGTCCCCAGCTTCCGCCATATCTGCCCCTCCCACTCACTATGCTGATGGAACAGCCCTCCTCAAATCGAACTCCATGATATGAGTTTCCTGTAAGCAAATAACATCATTATTAAATTGTCTCAAATAATGAAATATCTTCCTCCTTTTCTGTGGTGAGTTCAATCCGTTCACATTCCAAGATAAAAACTTAATTGTCATTTGTGGTCTCCTGAAGTGATAAGAGCATTTGCTGAAGTTGCTGTTCCAGACTAGTAGTCTTCAGCTTAGCTCCTCCCACGGCTTCGGATTTTTGTGCTTTACCATTGACTCCCTGTTTATCTTGTGGTAGCTTAGAGCTCTGATGTTGTTGTTTCTCTAGAAATTGCTTATAAGCTGCTCAAGTTATACGCTGGTCTTTAGCACTGTGCAACATCAGATCAAGATCCGCTGCCACTTCTCTTGTATTTTTAGGTGGTTCAGCTAAAGCCTCTGAGGGAAAATCCAACAAGGGTTTGTCTAAAAAAAACCCTGTTGCTCCTTGGGTCTCCATTACTCCATCTCCATCTGCTTCCTCTGCTCTTCAAGCTCTTGTTCAAATTCCTTCTCTTTCTCACCCTCCACTATAGCTAACCCCGAAGAAGTACGTGAAGATGCTGCACCAGGTTTAAAAACATTAAAATAAAATTCTTCCGCTTTTTGAAGAGTGTTTAATCGATATCTCTCTCCTTGATACCTCAATATTATGCCAATTGGAGTGTCCCATCTAAATGGAATTTGTTATTTCTTTAATTCAGTCACCAAAAATCCAAAGTCTTTTCTATCTCTTAACATCTTAGGTGGCAACTCTTTGTAGATCCCAATCTCTCTTCCATCCACTTGAATAGTAGAAACAAATTACTTTTGTAAAATATCATTTCTTATTCTTCTATCTGTAAAATATATCACCACATCTCTAGGCAATTGCTTTTGCCTTGCCACCCAAGAATTCACTCTATAGACCTTATCAATTTTGCAAAAAATCTCCTCAGGATCAACCTTTAGCATAACAGCCAGAGCATCAGCACAGACTCTTCTCAGATCTTCTCTATTGTTCTCTTTTATGCTTCTAAGTGTTACAGCATACTCCATAAATCTGAATTGCATCATTGTCACTTCATTTTCAAGCCTCTGCATTTTGTTATCAACATTGGAAATTTTCTGATCAGTTTCCTTCATTTTAGATTCTACTTCTGAGCTAAGATATTCCACTTTCTTATCAATCTGGACCACAACCTCTGACAAACCAGTCATAGCTGTCAATATGTCCCTTTTCATCTTATCATACTTTTCTTGAACCACCTCCTTAAATTCCTGCTGAGATTTTTCAAATTTCTGGTCTAAGGCTTCATCTTGATTCTTCAAAGCCACAACAATAAATTCTTTCAGATCTTTAAATCCAGATTCTTGTGTTTGAGTCTGTGTCTGCAAACTTAAAGGCTTGTGAGTGGGGGAGCCCCCCAACAGCTTTAGCTGGCTTTGTCTGCTTTGAAGCCATCCTTCCACGCAGCCTGATTCTTTCTAAAAAGGATATCCTCTCTCCCTTTCCACCACAAAAACCTTTCAAGAATTTCCCCAGCTTTAGTCAAATCCCAAGGGAGAGGGAACAAGTCAAATCACTTTTAAAAGAACTTTTCCTCTTTCTTCTGGCCAGCGCTGTTACTTTTTGTTACTTTGTAGCGCAAGTAAGCTCAAACAATTCCACTTTAGTTTTCAGCATTCCTTATTGCTAAAGCTGGGCGCCATTTTAAAAGAACTTTCACTTCTTCTCAGTTACTAAATTCATTCACAGGGCTAAGAAAAATACTTGCAGTTTAAATTTCAAGTCCAGATTCCACCCTGCTTATTTTTAACGATTTTCTTGGCTTTCTCTCGTTTCATTGGTCGCGTTGCCTGGCTCTGCTAATTGCAAAGTCGTCCTCGGAGCCTGGAGCCTCAGCGCGCTGTATAGGGAGCCGCACCCTGCTTCCTCCCCAGAGGCTGAAAAAATGATCTGGGGACTTCAAAGGGGGCTCTACCTTGTCGCGCCGGCTCTTCTCCCGATTCCTCCGGATCGCGGAGTTTTCCAAGCCATCTCTCAGCTGTAGAGGCGGCTCTTTACGAGCAATGGGGCTGGCGGTCTTAAAGGGACTGTCTAATGGCTCCAACGGCTCCAACCAGAAGTCCCTATTTGATATTTTCTTGTCTGATACTTATTTAGAATATAGTCAATCCATCTTCTCTATTCCAATACATATCTTTCCTTCAAGTACGCTGAGATTTTCGCCATTTCTGCTAGGTTCGTTACTTTCAGTATCCACTCTTCAATAGTAGGCAAAGAGTCCTTCTTCCAATATTGCGCTACCAACAGCCTAGCTGCTGATATTAGATTCAAAATCAATTTAGTCTCTGATACTCTTCAGTCCGTAGTTATACCCAATAGGAACAATTGAGGAGTAAATTTCAACCTTCTTTTCAAAATATTCTGCATCACCCACCAAATTTTTATCCAAAATGCCTTGATTTTCTTACAGGTCCACCATATATGATAATAGGTTGCATCATTACATTCACATCTCCAATATTTAGCTTGCAAATTAGAGTACATACATGATAATTTTTTAGGATCTAAGTGCCATCTATAAAACATTTTATAAAAATTCTCTCTCAAATTTTGTGCTTGCATAATTTTAACATTTCTGACCCAAATCTTTTCCCATGTTTCCATCATCACTGGTTCCTGAAAGTTTTGTGCCCATTTTATCATACAATCCTTAACCAATTCCGTTTCTGAATCTATTTCCAATAATGCATTATACAACCTTTTAATATGCATCTGACTTTGATCTCTAATCTGTTTCACCAGATTTTCCTCATTTTGCATAACACCAAATTTTTGATCTTCCCTCCATCTAGCTTGAAGCTGACCATACTGAAACCAAGTATAAATTATCCCTTCTTCTTTTAATTCATCTAAAGAGTTCAGTTGCAACTTACCCCTTTCCAAAAAAAGAAGCTCTTTATAAGTAATCACCTCTGTTTTTTGCTCTATACTTATATTTTCTATTGCATGTCTGGGATTTGCCCATATGAGTATCTTATAGTTTAACTTATATTGGTACTTTTTCCAAACCCTCAACAACTCATTTCTAAGTATATGACCCTTAAACACTTTATCCACTTTTTTTCATATAACAAATAAGCATGCCATCCATATAACAAATCATAACCTTCTATATTTAACATTCTTTCTTCAGTTAAGTTAAACCAATCACTAATTTGTGATAAAGCAGCTGCTTCCTAATACAATCTTAAATTAGGCATTTTAAGACATCCTCTCTCACATATATCCTGTATAATTTTCAGTTTCACTTTTGGTTTCTTCCCAGCCCAGATGAAAGTATTAACCCCTTTCTGCCATTCCAACAAATTTCCATCTTTCTTAAACACTGGTATCATTTGAAACAAAAATAAAAACCTAGGTAGTACATTCATTTTTATTGCTGCTATCCTTCCCAGTAATGATAGTTGTAACTTTTTCCAATTTTCCATTTCTTTCTGTACTTTTTGCCAAAGAATTTCATAATTATTTTTAAACAATTTCATGTTTGAGGCTGCAATATATACTCCTAGATACTTAACCTTTTTAACTACTTCAAACCCCATTATTCTCCCTAAGTCTTCTCTTTGAGTTATGGACATATTTTTAGTTATCATCTTTGTCTTATGAAGATTTACTTTAAATCCAGATACTTTGCCATATT
Organism: Arizona elegans; assembly: GCA_022577455.1. Classification (NCBI taxonomy): domain Eukaryota; kingdom Metazoa; phylum Chordata; class Lepidosauria; order Squamata; family Colubridae; genus Arizona; species Arizona elegans. The sequence continues at coordinate 27,352,485 of JAKOOJ010000007.1, read as the reverse complement.
GAGCTACTATGTCCAACATATAGGGAGCCGCTTCTATAGGTTGAGATAAAGTAAGAACCAGGTCATCTGCAAACGCTCTTAATCTATAATCCTGCTGTCTAATTACAATTCCTTTTATTTTATCAGAGTCACGTAACTTATTCAACAAAACTTCTAAAGTTAAAATAAACAACAATGGCGACAAGGGACAACCCTGCCTAGTACCTTTCTCAATTTTAAACGCATCTGTTAAACCTCCATTAACTATTATTTGTGCTGTTTGTTCCTGATATATTGCTCTAACTGAATGTATAAAATACTCCCCAAAATGCATTTTTTCTATTATCTTAAACAGGAATTGCCAATTCAATCGATCAAATGCTTTCTCTGCATCCAAAAATATGAACGCTGCAGGGACCTGGTTGTTTTTTTCCAAATATTCCAATAGATTTATAATTTGTCTAACATTATATTTATTTGCCTCCCTTTTATAAAGCCTGATTGATCATTATGAATTGTTTGTTGCATAACTGGCATTAGTCTATTCGCTAATATCTTAGCAAAAATTTTATAATCCGTGTTCAAAAGTGAAATTGGCCTAAAATTTTCAGGTTTAATACAATTTTGATCTTCCTTCGGGATCAGTGAAACAAAAGCTGTTCGCCAAGAGGGTGGGACTCCTCCCCCTAATTGAATTTTACAAAATAGAACTCTAAGGGTTCTACCATTTCAAGCTGTAAATTCTTATAATAAACAGCTGTTAGTCCATCTGTTCCCGGAGCTTTCCCTACTTTTAATTGCTTAATTGCATCAGTAATCTCATCAGAAGTTATTGGTTGATTCAATCCTTCCCTCTGTTCCAACGTTAATTCAGGAATATTCCCTTCCTTTAAGTATCTATCTATATCTATACCTTGTATTGAGTCACTAGCATATAACTTTGTATAAACTTCTAAAAAAGCCTTTTTGATCATATTCTGTTGGTAAACTTGCTTACCTCTAAATTCTATTTTACCAATGACTCGTGATTTCTGTTTTTTCCTCAACATGTAGGCCAACCACCTACCTGGTTTATTGGCATTACAAAATGTATTATGTTTATCATATTGTAAGCTAGTTGCCACCTCATCAGCCGTTAACATACTAAATTGCCCTCATAGTATATTTATTGTTTCTTTAACTTTCTTGTCTCCTGGATTAAGTATGAATGATTGTTCTTTCTTTTTTATTTCTTCCTCTCTCTTTCCGCTTCTTTTGTTGTTTTAGTCTATGTTTATTATTCATGTGTATTAACATACCCCTCAGATAAGCCTTACTAGCATCCCAGACCATTTCCATGGAAGTACCCTTATTCAAATTACAAAAAATTCTTTCATTTGTTTTTTAAGATCTTTCACATTTTCCTCATATCTAAATAAATTTTCATTTAACCTCCAAGACCTCATTTCTCCCTTCTCCTGTTCAAATTCCACCCAAACCGGACTGTGATCAGTTAAAGTTTTTGGACATATCTTCGTCTTCTTCACTCTGGAAATAAAATCATTTGTGGTTAGTATAAAATCAATCCTGGAGAAGGATTGATGTCTATCAGAAAAAAAAGTAAAGTCTCTTTCCTCCACATTACGTTCTCTCCAAATATCTCTCAATTCTATATCTTCCATCATATCAAAAAAAGATTTAGGTAATTTTGCATGCGTTGATATCTTTGATAAACTTTTTTTATCTTTCTGTGTGTCTATTACTCCATTCCAGTCACCCATTAATATAAAAGATTTATAATCCCATTGTATTATTTTAGTATGTAGAAATTTATAAAACTTGTCTTGTTGCTGATTAGAGGCATATATTTCAATAAAAAGCATTTTTCCAGTCTGTGTTGATAATTCAATTGCAATATATCTTCCTTGATAATCTGCCTCAATTAGATTAGCTGATAGTCCTTTCCTTACATATATGACTAGCCCATTTTTCTTCTCTGGCGCTGATGCCACAAAATGTGTACCTAATCTTGAGTTTATCAAATATTTTTGATCTGATAATCTAATATGTGTTTCTTGCAAGCAATTTTTTTTTTATTGAATTTCTATACCGCCCTTCTCCCTGAAGACTCAGGGCGGTGTACAGCCAAAATTAAAAAAACATGCAGGACAAATATTAAAAAACAATTAAAAGATATATAAATTTGGCCCAATTAAAACTCATTACCAATTAAAACGTTTAAAACATTTAAAACAGTTAAAAATTTCATCTTAAGCCAGCCCGGCTTGTTTAAATAAATGGGTTTTAAGGGCACGACGGAAGGCACTGAGGTCCTGGATTCTCCTTATCTCTGGGGGGAGCTGATTCCAGCGGGTAGGTGCCCCCACAGAGAAGGCTCTCTCCCTGGGGGTCACCAGCCTACACTGTCTGGCTGATGGCACCCTGAGGAGGCCCTCTCTGTGGGAGCGCACGGGTCGATGGGAGGTCGTCGGTAGCAGCAGGCGGTCTCGAAGATAGCTAGGCCCTATGCCATGGAGCGCTTTGAAGGTGATAACCAGCACCTTGAAGTGCACCTAGAAGACCATCGGGAGCCAGTGCAGCTCGCGCAGGAGCGGTGTTACATGGGAGCGCCATGCTGCTCCCGTCACTACCCGCGCTGCTGTGTTCTGGACCAGCTGGAGCCTCCGGGTGCTCCTCAAGGGGAGCCCCATGTAGAGAGCATTGCAGTAGTCAAGGCAAGAGGTGACGAGGGCGTGAGTGACTGTGCACAGGGAATCCCGATCAAGAAAGGGCCGCAACTGGCAAATCAGGCGAACCTGGCAAAAGGTCCCCCTGGTTACAGCCGTCAGATGTTCCTCCAAGGACAGCTGCATATCCAGGAGGACTCCCAGATTGCGCGCCCTCTCTGTGGGGGCCAATGACTCGCCCCCAATAGTCAGTGATGGAATCAACTGACTAAATTGGGATGCCGGGAGCCACAGCCACTCAGTCTTGGAAGGGTTGAGCCTGTTCCTCCCCATCCAGACCCGTACAGCCTCCAGGCACTGGGACATCACTTCAAGGGCATCGTTGGGGTGGCCTGGGGTGGAGATGTACAGCTGGGTGTCATCAGCGTACTGGTGGTATCTCACCCCAAAGCCATGGATGATCTCACCCAGCGGCTTCACATAAATGTTGAACAGAAGGGGCGAGAGGACCGATCCTTGTGGCACCCCACAAATGAGAGGCCTCGAGGTCGACCTCTGCCCCCCTGCCAACACAAACTGCGACCGGTCAGAGAGAAAGGAGGAGAACCACCACAACACGGTGCCTCCCATCCCCAACTCTTCCAACCGGTGCAGCATGATACCATGGTCGATGGTATCAAAAGCTGCTGAGAGGTCTAACAGGACCAGAACAGAGGAACAACCCCTGTCCCGAGCCCTCCAGAGATCATCAACCAACGCGACCAATGCCGTTTCCGTGCTGTGCCCAGACCTGAAACCCGACTGGAACGGTTCTAGATAAGATGTTTCCTCCAGGAATTGCGGAAACTGTCGTGCGACCACACTCTCAACAACCTTCGCCATAAAGCGAAGGTTAGAGACAGGACGATAGTTGGCCAATATTGCTGGATCCAGGGACGGCTTCTTGAGGAGAGGCCTCACCGCCGTCTCTTTCAAGGCGGTGGGGAAGTAACCCTCACTCAACGAAGCATTGATAACATCCTGGAGCCAGCCTCGTGTAACCTCCCGGGAAGCCAGTACCAACCAGGAGGGACACGGGTCCAGTAAACATGTGGCCGCACTAAGTCTCCCCAAAATCCTGTCCACATCATCAGGAGTCACAGCATCAAACTCCTCCCAGATAACATTCTCAAGACTATTCCTCGTCACCCTGCCCTGATCTACCCAGTCAGAGTCCAAATCCCCCCGGATCTGAGCGATTTGATCATACAGGTATTGTCCGAAATCCTCCGCCCTGCCTTCCAAGGGATCCTCCCGCACTCCCGGATGAAGCAGGGAGCGGGTAACCCTGAACAGTGCGGCCGGACGATTCCCTGATGACGCAATAGAGGCGGAAAAGTAATTAAACTTTGCCGTCTTTATCGCCACTAGGTAGGCCTTAATATGTGAACCAAGGAGCCGTGCGGGATCAGCACCGGGTCAGAGGCCGCAAAGGCACGACTCGGTTCAAGGCCCCACCAACCGCCCGGTCCCAGGCGGCTACCAGCTCCTCAGCCGAGTCATGTGCTAGAACCACAGGAAATGGCCCAAGCTCCATCTGGAACCTCTCAGGATCCATCAGGCGCCTGGGGCAGATCCATCTAATTGGAAAAAAAAATGTATGAGGGGTCGCTCCATGCCAGGGGCCACAATGAAACTAAGAGTCTCTAGGTGATCTCCCAATTGCATTTCAATGGGTTCAGTCACGAAACTGGCTGGGCCCCCTCCAGCCACCGATCCGTCTAACTGACAGAAAGTGATGGGCCTTCTCAATGCTTTTAGCCATCTTTACCACGTCTGGGCTGATTATGCACCTAGTGCATTCAGAGTCTAAGAGGGCTGGCATCTGCCCATGTGCCCTGGTGGATGGCACCCTTATTTCTAAAGGAATGATCATGGGACCCCCATTGTGACTCACCAGGTCGTCATCGTCGGAATCAGTGTCAGTCTCGCTGTCATCTGCGACAGGGGTGGGTTCTAAAAAATTTTTACTACCGGTTCTGTGGGCGTGGCTTATTTTGTGGGTGTGGCTTGTGAGGGCAATATGACTGGGTGGGCATGGCCAACTTGTTTTTTTTTTTTACTTTTAAAAGCATTTTTTTCTACAACCTTAAGAGGTTGCAGAAAAAAATGCAAAAAAACCATCCATAGATACACTCAGAAAACATTTAATCACCCGCCCTTCTTTCTCCCCCCCCTGCATACCCAGCACCCTATTACAGCCGCCGCCTCTGGGTCCCGGCCGGGCAGCCAGCAAAACCTCACCCGCCGCTTCCTCTTTCTCCTGCTGCTGCTACTCTGACAGGGAAGCCCCGCTGAGGGGAAAGCGAGCTACTCTATCCTGCCCATCAGTTCCTTCTCCTTCCTCCCCTCGGTTTACCCGGCTCCATCAAAGCAGCACCAGAGCTGCCAGCCCGCCTTTTATCTGGTGCCCCGAGTTTGTGCACTGAAAGGAGGCTCACTCAGCCCCTGATGAGCATTGAATGGAAACCCCAGCCGGCCTTCCCTCCCAAGCTCTGCAGCTTGTCTGGCACTGCCAGCGGCACCCACTGAAGCTGAGGGGTGTCAAGGCGCTGAGGCGAACCCCCACATCCTATGCCCCCCCAAGGCGCTCTTTCTGTCAGTTGACCTTCTCTCCCCCCTTAAAAACCCCTTGAAGAGAAGCTTGGTGCGTCTTCCTCAGTCCCAACGGAGGGAGCGGGATGAGAAGTCCCTGTGCCTTGTGAGAGCAGAGCGGTCCCTGGTTTTAGGAAGAAGAAAGGTGATAAGCAGAATCGGGGATAGGTGCATCCTCCGCTCCTCAGTGGACACTTTTGTCAGCCAATCAGGCCTCCTTTCTTCCATCCCTCACCTGGGGATCCGCCGGGCCCTGTGCCTCCCACGCCAGCTGAGCGAAACTAAAGATAGCCCCAGGCCTCTGGAGGGAGGGAGGGAAGCCCTGGCCTGCTGCTCCTGCTGCCGCCACCCCCTTGCCCCCAGCAAGAGCGGTTCTCATGCTGCCGCTTCTCCAGCAGCACCAGAAGCAACTGCCGGGGTAGAGAGGGCGGGGCAGGCTGTGGTGGCAGGCCGTTCTTGCTGGGTAACAGACAGACTGCTCCTGGAGCAGCCAGGAGAAGGAGAAGCTGCCAGCGGGGAAGTGAGCTGCCCCAGGAGGACCGGAGGAGAGCGCAGCTTCTCACTCATGGAGATCTACCAGTGGGGAAGTAGGCACAATAAGAAATGTGTGAGCCAGGAAGCAGTTATGCTCCCTGGCCAGAGAGCGTTGCACAAACCTTTGCTGGAGTGAACGTGCAACCCTTTCCAGCCAGGGAGCATAACCACTTCCTGGCTCACACATTTCTTATTGCGCCTACTTCCCCACCGGTAGATCCCCATGAGTGAGAAGTGGCAGCACAAGAACCGCTCTTGCTGGGGGCAAGGGGGTGGCAGTGGCAGGAGCAGTAGGCCAGGGCTTCCCTCCCTCCCTCCCTCCAGAGGCCTGGGGCTATGCCAGAAGTCTGCTCAGGTGGGGAGACAAGGAAGCCCCGGCGACCCATTCTTGCCACCACTGTCCCCTTGCCCTTGGCGGCAGCGGTTCTCTCACAGGAGCAGCTGGCAAGGGAGAGGGCATGGCGGCAGGCTTTGGCAGCAGACAGTTTGACCTGGCTAAAAGGCAATGTTCCTCCCTCCCTCCCTCCCTCCAGAGGCCTGGGGCTATGCCAGAAGTCTGCTCAGGTGGGGAGACAAGGAAGCCCCGGCGACCCATTCTTGCCACCACTGTCCCCTTGCCCTTAGCCTTTCAAAGCCGTATGAGCATCAGCTGAAGCTCCTCCTCCACTTTACTCTTCGGCCTAGCACCCCCCCCCCCACTGCTTCTGTTTTTTTAACTTCTTGAGATAAATCTTGAGATTGTTGCCTTTTTTTTTTATTGAAAAAGTTTTCAAATACAAATTTTCCCCCTTTCCCCCCCCCTTCCCTAACCCACCCTTTCCACCCAACCCCCCCTGTGACTTCTTCACAACAATAGGCTATTTCATAACTAGTTACATACATAATATCTTTCCTTTCCCTTAGTCCCTTCTCGGAATACTGACCCTTAGCATATTAATCTTATAACTCCCATTTTTACGATAATCTGCCCTTTTTCTCCTCCCCTAAACTTATAGTGTATTATTACAATTTAACATTTAATCTTTTATATATATTAATATAACATTTTAAAGTGGCCTTCTCCCTACATCCAAATTTAACATTTATTCAATTCTGTCCAATTCCTCCACTCCTCTAAATATATGACTTAAAATCATACAATACAATTCTAAATATAATCCACTGCCCACTTTACTAAAATATACACATATCTATATATGCATCCCATTTTATAAAAAAAAAAAAAAAAAAAAAAAAAAGACAATAACTTTAAATTTATAATCCATGTAATATCTTCTTTGGTGTCTTTCCACTGGATTGTTAAATCCTCCACTCCCCTAAATATATGACTTAAAGATCCTTTTTCTTAAACTAATCAATCAGTAAACTAACCTATTTCAACCCAAATTCCTACAAAATCATGCATTACAATTCTAAATATAATCCACTGCCCACTCTACTAAAATATACACATATCTATATATGCATTCCATTTTGTAAAAAGAAAAAAGACAATAACTTTAAATTTATAATCCATATAATATCTTCTTTGATGTCTTTCCACTGGATTGTTAAATCCATCACCCATAATAGGGTAAAATAACATGCTGGTGCAACAGTTTGTTCAAAATCTTCAATCGTCTTCTGCCCCCATCAGTAGTAGATATCCTCGCATCTGTATAAAAGTAAAAACAACCACCCGAGTGACATTATAATTATGATTATATCCATATGGTTATAGTTGTGGTATTCATCAGGATTGTTAATTCCCATCATCCTACTGAGTAACATTCAGATCTTCTGCATGCCCTGGCGTAACTCTCCTGCCTTATAACTCAAAATAATTATAATATATTTACCAAAAAAAAAATAAAAAATTCCAGAATAGATGATTCAAATCCAACAAAGTGAGGCTCTTTTCACATCCCAAAATCATGGCCTTGCAGAGATCTGCCACAATCCTCAGGATAGTATCAAACAATTGTTCGCCTCCACTATCTTTTCAAATATTCATTCGTTTTTTAAAGTCCCTGGCTTCACTGTTGCATAGTTTAGAAATTGCTGTTTCTATGAGATCTATTTCTTTTCTTTTTCTTTTGCGGGTTGAATTTCCATCCTCGTTTCTTGCCTACCAATTGTGTGTCTGCTGGTTGATTTTCATTCTGCTTTATGGGTTGTTCTTGTTGGGTTAGTTTTATCATCTCATCTTTCTTCTCCGTCACTTGTATGTCAACTGATTGATTTGCGCACTTGTCTGTGACTTGATGGTTCATCAGCTTGGTGTCGGATGACACTACTCTCTTGTTTATAGACAGACCAGCTGGGGTATCCAGGGGATCCAAAGACAATTTATCTGCAACAGTCTCTGCAATTTGATATTTTCCTTTTGTTTCCAACTCCTTTTGCTTATCCTGTATTATGCCTAAAGGTGTTAAATTCATTTTTAAAATTTTTTGATAAAAATCTTCCGCTTTTTCAACAGTGTGCAATTGATATCTTACTCCTTGATATCTCAATATTAAACCAACTGGGGTGTCCCACCTGAATAGGATATTTCTTTTTTTTAATTCAGTCACAAGAAAGCCAAATTTCTTCCTCTCCATTAACATCTTGGGCGGGAGCTCCTTAAAAATCCAAATCTTTCTTCCATGAAATTGCAAAGTGGAATTAAAAGAGTTCTGCACTGTCAGGAATAAATGCCTTGCCTCTGACCCAGAGCTAGAGGTAGGGGGGCTGGACAGGCCAGCCCACAAGGTACACCCTAACCCAATAGCCCCTCCTTACCTTAGCCACGCCCAAGGGGTACTTAAGGGTCAGCCATGCGGTCCTGCTCCAGTTCCGGAAATGTACCTGTATTGATGAGATGTCCAGTCAATAAACAATAAACGATTTAAACCAGAACTGCTTGTTGGAATTATTGGGCACGATCCTCGAACATATCTGACAAAATGGTAGCAGAGGATGGTTCGGCAGCCCAACCCAAACATTCCACAAGCATGCAAAGAACCAAGACGGAAAGGATGAACACCAGAGCGTTCACCAAGGAGATGGCAGAACGACCTGCCCAACCCGAAGCCACCCGAGGAGAGGCATCTGAAGCAAGTGGCCTACTCCACCACCCACGCACCCCTGCCAGACGCAGAGAGGAGTGGGACGAACACGAGACCCCAAAAGGGGAAAAGCACGACCTAAAAGGAAAACTCCTGGACCTGATAGATTCATCGCAAAGCAACACCGACCTCATCGCGGAACTACGGAGCCTAATCGAAGGCTGCGAAGCAGCGAGTGAGGAAGATGAGGATGAATCCGAATGCAGCGGCGGAGAAGCGGTAAGGGAGAGAACCCCCCACCAAAAACCCGCCAAGGGAGCCGAAGGGGTTTTTGCGCCTTTTTCACGGCGGCCATCTTGGGAGGCGGCGTCATCAAAAATGGCCGACCACCCACCAATAGATTCCCGAGATTTAAATCTCATGGCGGGAATCGGGGCCTACCCCAAGGTAACCCCCCAAGAATGCCACAAACAAAGAGGAAACCCAAGGCCCAAAGCCACAGGCTCGCCCACCGAGCCCGAACTCAACAAGGCAATCGAATTGATCGCCGCGGCCCTGGGGGACAAGGTGAAGCTACCGGACACGCACCCCGGTGCCAGGCCCAAGCGCAAAGGGGACTCTAACGCGAGGAGGCCCGACACCAACACCCATCCCGAGGGACCGATCACCGCCGCATGGATCCAGAGCCACCCAGGGCCCCCAAGAAGCCTCCCCCTAAAAACGGAACACCGGAGGCGATGGGACTACTCACCGGACCTACGAACTGGACCAGACCCATGGCCCGCGGGGCCATCCACCGGCAGGGGACATCCATCGGCGGGCAGGGGACTCGGCCCGACACCCGGAGGCGACACCCGCACGAGGCCGGGCCATCCAGGACCATCCGCGGCACCAACCGGACTCCAGGCCCTCGACGACGATCCTCACCGCTTCCCGAGGCTCCAGACGACGAACCACGACGATCCCAGACGAGCAAGGCCGACCAAGGAGGAACCGAAGGTCCATCCGGAGGACTGGGGCCTATACCAGGGAGCTACGGAGACAAGCTCCTCACTTCACGGCGGCTGGGAAGAAATGAACTTCGCGCACGCGCAATGCGCCCCTACAGGAGAAACGGAAGAAGACATAGAGCTACACCGACGCATGCACACAGAGACAAGTCAGTTCAGACTCGCCACAGTCGTTCCCCTACCTTATTGTGAGTTCCCTTACGTGAGGAACCATGGACAGCGACATAATGTGAGTAACTTAAACTATAACTCAGGGGCTTTGCCAAGTGACTTCCCCAAACTAAGGCTAGATGGGGAGAATTTCCTGGACTGGAACCAACAGCTCCAGGTCACCCTACTCAAAGAAGACCTACTATCCATAGTCACTGATCCCCCCAAAAAGCCCTGGACCTTTGAGCTAGATTGTACCCATCATAAAGCATACTGCATTGTTATAGCTAGTATCACCCCCAGTATTTACCCCAGCATCAGGCATCATCTGACTGCTCTAGAAGTAATACAGAGGATGCACAAACTATTTTACTGCCAGAGCGTGACAAGCACCACCAGGCTATCCAGGGAATTCTATGCCACCAAACACAAAGCAGGGACCCCAATGAGTGAACATCTATTATCCCTAAACGCCACCAGAGCCCAGCTAACACAAAGGGGGGAGGTCATAAGCGAAAGGACCATGATAAGTATCATTGTGAACTCCCTGGACCCCAGCTGGGACACCTTCATTACGCAAATAGACAACCTAGGGACAGGAAAGCTCTCACTAGAGTTACTAACGAGCAAACTAATAGCTGAGGATAGCATCAGAAAAGATCGCTCAATAAGCCGCAGGGAGCAAAGGCCCAGTAAGAAGGTCGAGCCACAGAGCAGGAACCACAGCAACGCAGAATGTTACTTGTGTGGGTCAAGGAACCACTACAAAAGGGACTGCCCTAGAAACACAGGGGACAGGGACAGGCAATGTAGGAGGGACAGATCAGAGTCAAGGACAAGATACACAAGCAGACACTCACCTGAGGACAGGCACAGACGTAGGGATTCACCTAACCCCAGGGACAGGAGAAACCACAGGGACAGCTCCAGGGAAAGTCAAACGGGTTCTCTGTATGGCATAGGAGACCAGGGGCAACACACAAACCAGGACAGGATGGAAGGTACATGGCTGCTGGATTCAGGAGCCACAAACCATACCACATATGACCGTAATCTACTAACATCATTCACAGAGGAGAGTTTCATAATAAAGGTGGCTAACCAGAATAATGTGCAAGTAACAGGCAAGGGCAATGCACACGTGCCGGGGATAGGGGAGGTACAAGGAGTGTTACTGGTACCCAATATACCCTATAACATCCTCGCTACACTAAAGTTAAGCAAGGACAACAACGTTGAAGTAACCTTCAAGGGAGGAAAGGTGCAGGTAACTAGAGGGGGCAAAAACGTAGGGAAAATAGTAATCAGCGGAGAACTCCCCTTCTACCACCCAGTCTGGGACAAGCAACCCAGAGTAAACAACCACCATAAGGCCAGCCCCGATAACACAAGTAGGGAAATAGAGGGGGTTAACCACACACACGACAACAATGAAACAAGTGAGCAGGAGGCAACCAGAAAAGAAAGGCCAGCGATAGGGAAGCCCATACACGACAATTGCGCTCACCTATTACACAGAAAGCTAGGACACATTAGCTTCCCCGTGGTGCAGAAGATGATGGAGTGCTCTGAAGGTGTAAAAATAAAGAATTGTGAGAACTATCTCGAGTGTTCTGTTTGTAAGAGCTCCAAATTAAAAACCAAACCTAGGCCCAAAAAGTCAGTACGCACTACAGACTCAACCTTTCAACTCATACATATGGATCTAGTGGGACCACTAAGGCCCTCCATTAAATACAGGAAAAGGTACTTCCTGACCATAGTGGATGATTTCAGCCGCTATGGCTTCGTGTACACACTAAAACAGAAGAGCGAAGTATTCCAAAAATTCAAGGAATTCTACGCTAGGGTAGAGACACAACACAATACCAAAATCAGGCAAATAATGACAGACCGGGGGTCTGAATTTTTATTGAGCGACTTCTCGCAATGGCTAAAGGCACGCGGGGTAGTCCACTACACGTCTTCCCCATTTTCGGCCTTCCAAAACGGAGTGGCGGAACGAAAAAACGGAATGCTGCAGACCATGATGAAGTGCGCATTAGAGGATGCAGGCCTGGGACAACACTTCTGGTCGGAAGCACTTATTTATTCAAACTATACTCTGAACAGGCTATGGTCCAGCATACTAAACAAAACTCCATATGAGTTAATGTACCAAAGGAAGCCACAAGTATCGCATTTACACATATTCGGGGTCACAGCAGATGTACACATCCCCAGGCAATTGAGGCAAAAGGGGGACAGGGTATCCCGAAGGCTGAGGTTCATGGGGTATGAGCCAGGAACAAAGGGATATAGGTTCATAGACAGCAACAACAACTTCGTAATCTCTCGAACAGCAGTTTTTCACGAAAATGCCAACTGGTCCAAGATACACCTCAACGAGGTGTTCCTTAGCAAGGACGGACCGGGGAACACTCAAAGGGGAGTAACACCTAACACAGGAAAGGGTACAGAACAGGAAAGAATCAAAAGCGAGAGGCAGGAAATACTAGTGAAGGAGTGGAAGGAGAACCACCCACACATCAAAGTGGACTCACTCACTGAGAAAGAAGCCAGGTACATGCACGACACAGAGACGCCCCCTGACAGGCCAATCAGAGCAAACAGGGGCAAGGTGCCACAGAGGTTAGGGGATTACGTATTATCTATCCACACTAACCAACTAACCCCCAACACATATGAAGATGTGCTAAAACTACCAGATGAGGAAAGGGCAAAATGGGAACAGGCCATGGAGAAGGAAATGGATAGCCTGAGGGAACTAAACGTATACACTCCCTCTGAGGTCCCAGCAGGAAAAACGACAATAGGCACCAGATGGGTCTAAAAATCAAGACACTAGAGGAAAACAAAACTCTCTACAAGGCTAGACTGGTAGCGCAGGGGTTTGCTCAAAGATACCCTGATGATTACACAGAAACATACTCCCCCACAGTCAGGGCCGAAAGCGTAAAATGTGCGTTAGTCATTGCATCACTGCTAGGGCTGGAGGTACACCAATTCGACGTACAAACCGCCTACCTGCACGCTGAGCTTGACAAAGAGATTTATGTAAGAGCACCCCCCAGTCAAACAACTAGGAAGGGAGAAACATGGATTCTAAACCGAAGCTTGTATGGGCTCAAGCAATCAGGGAAACGCTGGTACGAATGTTTGTCTAAGACATTGAAATCCATGGGCTTTGCAGCCACCTTAGCCGACAACTGCTTCTTCACCAAGAAGTCAGGTGATTCCCTCGAGTATGTCTTAATATACGTGGACGATATACTATATATCGGTAATCAGACCAGCAAATGCAGTGACTTTGCCAATGAACTAGGAAAGCATTTCTCCCTGAAGATTTTGGGTAAGGTAGACAAGTACCTAGGGGTGCAAATCACAAAAACAGACAAGGGTTTCCAATTGTCACAGAAAGATAAAATTTTGGAACTGGTACATAAGTGCAATATGACAGATGCCAAGGGGTGTGAAACACCAATGCAACCAGACTTTTTGAAGGACATGTACAATGAGGCTGAACCATTCAAAGACAACACGCTGTACAGATCCACCATAGGTTCACTATTGTACATTGCAAACTGGACCAGGCCAGATATCGCCCTACCTGTCAACCTGCTGTCTAGACACGTAGGGAAACCCACCGTGTACCATTGGGAAGCCATAAAAAGGGTACTGAGATACCTAAAACACAGTTCTGACGCCTGCCTGTCACTAGAACCCAAGAACGCCACAACTCCCACGCTCACGTGCTACGCAGATGCTGACTGGGCTGGAGATGTGAAAAGTAGGAGGAGCACCTCAGGTTACGTGTTCTTCCTCAACAACAGCCCAGTGCATTGGTACACAGGGAAACAGGATCTGGTAGCCACATCTACCACAGAAGCCGAATACATTTGTTTGTCCAAGGCCACCAATAACTTAATCTGGTTTGACGACCTGCTCACGGACATATGGGCCGAACCAAACTACCCCATCACTATGCATGAAGACAATAAAGCAGCCATGGAAATATCAAAGGCTGAAGCGGTTGGCCAAAGGTCGAGACACATTGACATAAAATATAAACATGTTAGGCAATTCGCAAACATAGGATTCATAAGGGTTATACATTGTGACACAGAGGAGCAAACAGCGGACATTCTAACGAAGCCATTACAAAACAAGCAACACACATACCTCACATCAAAATTAGGTGTCTTCCTAAAAATAGCGCCTCAAGTGTACACCACTCAGGAATATCCTGGCCAGGCATTTAGAGAGGGTTTTGTCAGGAATAAATGCCTTGCCTCTGACCCAGAGCTAGAGGTAGGGGGGCTGGACAGGCCAGCCCACAAGGTACACCCTAACCCAATAGCCCCTCCTTACCTTAGCCACGCCCAAGGGGTACTTAAGGGTCAGCCATGCGGTCCTGCTCCAGTTCCGGAAATGTACCTGTATTGATGAGATGTCCAGTCAATAAACAATAAACGATTTAAACCAGAACTGCTTGTTGGAATTATTGGGCACGATCCTCGAACATATCTGACATGCACAATATTATTCCTAATTTCTTTATCTGTAAAATAGATCACCACGTCTCTAGGCAATTGCCTTTGCTTTGCCAACCAGGAGTTTATTCTGTAAATTCTATCAATCCTGCAATACACTTCATCAGGTTGAATCTTTAAAATCCCAGCCAGAATTTCAGAAGATATTTTCCTTAGATCATCTCTATTATTTTCCTGCAAACCTCTCATTCTAATTGCATATTCTGTAAAATTATATTGAATCATTAAAACTTCTCTTTCAATCCTCTGTTGTACATTTTCTTCATTACCAATCTTTTGGTCAGTCTCCATTTTAGATTTGTCTTCTGAGCTATTATCCTGAGTGTTTATCAAATCCTTTTTAATTTTTTGAGTCATGTCATCCAAATTCTCCTCAATTTCCTTCATTTTAGACTCTAATAATTTAGTCTTTGCATCCACCCGAATCAGAAAGTCTGATAAACCATTAGCAGATTTTAAAATCTTTTGATTCAAAAAGTCAAACTTTGATTTCACCAATTCACCAATTTCTTTAATTTCCTGCTTAAATTTTTCAAGATGCTGGTTCACAATCTCATCCCTTCTTACAATCTCTTCAAGGAGAAATTCTAATATATTAAAATCAGGTTTCTGACACTGGAGATTGTTGCCTTTTTTATTGTTGTTCTTGAAATTTATAAGTTGATCGGGTCAGTCGTTGTACTTTCAGCTCTCCCTTCTTAGGTGGTTCCAAAGTTGGAGGTAAGCCCCCAAGATCCAAATCTTCTTCCATGATAATTCCTCCAGCTGCAACTTCAGCATAGGTTTGTATCTGTTTTCCATCTTTTTCTTGTTGTAACATCTCCATTTTCTTCCTCCCTGCCCCCTGCCCGGTGAGGGTGGGTATCCAGTCTTTAAAACATTTACATAGAAGTCTTTTGCCTTCCAGACTGTATTTAACCGGTATCTTTCTCCATTATAAGTCACTATTAGACCAATTGGAACGTCCCATCTGTATGCCACTTGTTGATTTCTCAGCTCATTTACCAAAAAGCCAAAGTCTTTTCTACTTCTCAGCATCTTTGGAGGAATTTCTTTCAAAACCACCACCTCTTGCCCAGCCACCTGAACTTTATTCTTGTAAGAAGCTTGTAAGATATCGTTTCTGATCCTCCTAGTTGTAAAATAGATCACCACATCTCTTGGCAGCTGCCTTTGTTTTGCCAGCCAGGAATTAACCCTGTAAATTTTATCAATTTGGCTTGCCACATCTTCTGGTCTTTCTTTAATTATCTCTGCAATACCATCAGCACAAATATCTTTTAGGTTTTCTTTACTATTTTCTTTCAGGCCTCTCAATCTCAGAGCAAACTCCATAGACCTGTATTGTAACATTACCAATTCATCATCCACTTTCTCTGTTCTGGTCATAACATCTCCCATTTTGCTTTCCAAATTTAAATTGGCTTGATTAATTTCTTCAACTTTCCCATCAAGCTGGATAACAAGGTTTGACAATCCTGATACAGCATAAACAATATCCTCTCTTATCTCATCATGTTTCTCTGCAACCACTTCCTTAATTGAACTTATATCCTCCTCAACTTTCTTTAATTTCCCTTTCACAAGTAATGTTAAGTTATTCATAGCTTCTTTCATTGCTGTTGCTTGATTATTCATGGCTTCTTTCATAAATTCTTTAAAATCATTAAGTGCTGCATCCTGACTCTGACTCTGACTCTGTGAATCAGCTGGAAGTTGTGCTTTCTGTGTCACCACAGACACAACTGGAGAACCTCCCCCTCCTTTAACAACGCCTGGTTTCACTTGTCTAGAAGCCATTTCCCCCCCTTTTTAAAGACATCTTCTTTTCCCCCCCCCCAAAGCCACAAAGCCACAAAGTGTTTTAAACAACTTTAAAATGTTTGTAATTTATAGTCTCTAATTTATCAGGCAGGATTTTTTTTTTCCCACAAGCTCTCACATCCCAGCAGTTAATAAGCAGCTAATCCACTCTCCCAGCGCAAAGTTCTCAAGCACTTTCGTTTCTGGCTTTCACTTTCAAAACCATAACAAAGAAGCCATCTTCAGCCTCCAGCTCAATGAGATTCAGTTTGAAACAAAGTAACTTCGGAGTTAAGCTCTGTACTTTTAAGGATTGTTCTCCTGTTTTCCGCTCTGCCTGCGCTTGTAATCAGTCAAACTCACTTTTAAAAGCAGGATCGGATTGCGGCTTCTCGCTCTGCTTTCACAGAATCGTCCTGGCTTCGGAGCTTCTTGCAGGCTAGCTGGGGAGCTCTCACCCTCCAAGCCTCTGAAAATATTCCAGAGGGCTTTCGGGGAGCTCTACTCTCGCCTACCAGCTCTCCTCTCCTTCTTTTCCCAAAGGGGAGGTTTTTCAGCTGCCAGACAGCCTGTTTGCACTGTCAAAGTGGCTTTTACGAAGATGCAGGGCTGGCGGTCTTAAAAGACCGTCCACGGAGCCTGCGGTGCCAACCGGAAGTCCGCTATTATTTTTAATTGTTCCATTATTTATCATGTGTTAATATTTTACACTGTCCCTTCACCTAGAATGATTTTACTGCCTTTCTTTTGCCCAGGGCTACCACATATTTTTCAGGGATTTACATGCATTCAATGTCTATAGTCCAGAGCATAAATATGTGTGTGTTTATTTTGTACATCAGGTTTCAGAAATCCATCTTAATATGCTATTCCTGGTATGTGATGTTTTGTATAGATACAGAGAAAGAAGCACTCTTGTGATCTTTGACTTTTACGCTTGCTGTCAAACATCAGCCATAATACTAATTACTGTTTTGAACAATATGCACGAATGGCTATTTTATATGTGAAATTATGACTGAAATATTTCTGCACCTATATTGGTTCTCACTGTCAGGAAGTTTCTCCTTAGTTTTAGGAGAAAAATTAATCTCTCTCTTTGTTCAGTTTCCATCCATTGCTTCTTGTTTTATCTTCTGGTGCTTTGGAAAATACATTGCCTATACATTCTTTCTGGCAGCCCCTTAAAAGCCTGTTGCCTATCACACTCTTGGCAAAGCATGAGAGCCATTTCCTCCTTTCAGTGGTGAACAAGGTGAACAACATTTTTACAGAACTATAGATACATTGAGGCTGGGTGTGACAAGGAATGGCTGGGAGGGGCCAGGCGAGGGACCCCTTGATGTGAGTGACATTGCCACGCCCACCCAGTCACATGAGCATGAAGCCACTCCCACCATCACATGACCAATCCATGCCCACAGAACCGGTAGTAAAAAATTTTAGAACCCATCCCTGCTTGTAGGGTGAGCCTACAAGCAGGCTAAAAGGTACTGTTCCTCTAGAAACAGCTATAGAATAAAACAGCTTTAGGAGATCAAAGCAAAGAAGCAATGTTTTGTGTGTATTTTTGTAACAATGGAGACATTGAAATTATCTTTGTTTTAAGATGCATTTATTATTGCTGATTATAATGCAGTTATTAACTGTACAGTTAATGTAAGACATTTTTTAAAAAGTAGACTTGACCTCATTTGACTTTTCGGATAAATGGTTAAATCAGTTAAATGGTTTGTAAGATGCTTAATTACCAAATAGTGTGGTCATTATTCATCTCATTATTTGATGTATAACATCAAATAATTAGCCTCTCTGGAATGCATTGTTTTTCAGAGATCAATAGATATAGTAAAAGTATAAAGGAGAGTTTAAACATTCATACAAGGGAAAAGAAAATCCTGGTCAGTGGTTTATATAGATATGTGTTATCAGCAGGATAAAGTAATTTTGTTTACTTCTAAGCAACACACAATATTTTTATTGGTTTTAGATTTTTTTGCATAATTTTAAAATGATTTTGTTGATAGTTTTCATCATAGTATTTTTATACTTTATTGTTTTGCATCCTAAAATATCATATGAGTTACACAAACAAATAGATGTATATGTGTGTGTTTGTGTGTATTAGCTTTAATATTAAACATATCACACAAACCATGTGGTATAAAATTGTTCCCACTGTTCTCCATCCATGAGTGCTTGGTCTATCTTATCCACCAGCCTCTCATGAACATTTATTTTAGTGTGTGCAAGTAACACTTCATTCATACTTAGTGGGAGCACCCAGTTACTCTCTTACTTCAGCGTACTGTGTCGACTCACATTCTGCATCTCTTTCCCATGAATATTTCTCTTTTAGTGTCTGGCATATTCTTCCTACCCCCAAATTTTATCCTTTCATATTTGGGGAAAAATAATGGAAAAGGAGTACAGATTGGAACATATTGTGAAACATTAGCTTGAACATAAAGCAAAACATGTGTCTGAAAATTGGTTATAGCTTTAAAACAGAACTCACAGATCACTGCAAACACCTATTAAAAAAGTTAAGTTGATAATGAAGTAGTTATAGAAGGTCAACAATAGTATTGCTTACACATTAATTGTGAGAGAGATTTACCGTATCAGAAGAAACCAGTGTCTCAGAGACATTAAAGAAAAAAGACTGGATTATTTCAGCAAAGCAACATTATGAATCATACCTCCAAATTAATTCTGAAATACTTATGTGAAACATACAGGTTTTGGAATGGCATTCAGAGTCTCGGTCTTGAATATTATTGAAAATCTGTGAAGAGATCTCAGACATACTGTGCATGCAGGAAGAGCTAAAATACTGCATTATTAAATTGGAAAATATAAAAAGGGAGCTTAACAGGGTGTACAAACTATTTTTAATTTTACATGCTAACAAAATAAATCTTAACATCGTTCAAAAGCAGATTAGAGCCCTACTTGGAAAGAGAGACACAAGATAGTCATTATGTTTTTGAAAAGGAAAAAGAATGAGGTCCAGATAGTCCTTGACTTACGACCACAATTGAGCCCAAAGTTTATGTTGCTAAGTGAGAAATTTGTTAAGTGAGTTTTGTCCCATTTTACGACTTTTCTTGCAACATTTGTTAAGTGTAATCACTGCAGTTGTTAAGTCAGTAACATGTTTGTTAAGTGAATCTGGCTTCCCCATTGACTTTGCTGTTAGAAGGTTGCAAAAGGTGATTACATGACTATGGGTCACTGCAACCTTCATAAATATGAACCAGTTGTCAAACATCTGAATGTAAATCATGTGATTATGGGTATGCTGCATTGGTCGTAAGTGCCTTGGTAGTACAGTGGTCTAAAGCACCCTGTTATTAAGAACAGCTGCCTGCAATTACTGCAGGTTCGAATCTCGCCAAGGCTCAAGGTTGACTCAGCTTTCCATCCTTTCTAAGGTAGGTAAATTGAGGACCCAGTTGTGGGGGCAATAAGCTGACTTTGTATAAATATACAAAAGAATGAAGGCTATTGCTTAGCGCATTGTAAGCCGCCCTGAGTCTCCGGAGAAGGGCGGCATATAAATCAATTTTTTTTAAAAAAAGTGTGAAAAATGGCCATAACTCACTTTTTTCAGTACCATTGTAACTTCAAACAGTCACTAAATCAAATGTTGTAAGTAGAGGACTACCTATATATTGATATCAAACTGTGGAATGACCTTCAAAAAAGACCATTGTGCTAATAAAAAAAGTCTATTTGCAGATCAAGAAGCCACAATATTGACAGAAATGTGGGAAAACATGGCTCCAAGTTGAAAAAGGAGTAAAACAAGGATGTTTTCTTTTCCCTTATTTATTCAATTTATATGTTGAATCTATATTGAGGAAAACTGGATTGGAAGAAGATGAGCATGGCTTTAAAACTGAAGGCACATCAATAATCTGTGCTATTCTAATGACACTACTTTCCTAACTGAAAATGCAAATGATCTGTAAATTCTAGTAATAAAAATCAAGGAGTACAGTGGAAGAAAGGGAATAAGATTGAATATAAAGAAGAACAAACTAATGACAACAGGTGGAAACAACCAGCCTCAGAAATGAAAATGAAGATATTAAAGTGATGGTAACTTCTTCTTTTTAGGAAAACTAACAATAGTGAAAAAGTATGCTGTATATGTACAGTAGAAATGAAGGCTTTGGATCACATTTGGATACTTTGATATGTCTACATATACTAAGACCAGAGTCATGCTGGTAATAGTTTTGTCTATAGAAAGAATATGAATAGTTTTGAACTTTGGCCTTTGGAAGGACTCCAAAGAATACCATTGATAGCCAAGAAAACAAACATGTGGATGATCAAATTAACCCACAGTTCTCATTCAAGACCGAAATTTCTTTTTTTAAGCAAAACAGTTATTAAATGAATGTTGCCCCATTTTACGACCTCTTGGCATATTGTTATTCACTGCAGTTGTTAAATTAGTAACACGTTGTTACTAAGATGAAATGTTAGGCCATATTAACATTCCTTAAAATAATTGGTTTATCAGCAGTCTTTTCAGGACTGTGCCTAAATTGTAGACACATAGGGTGTAGATTGGCTTGTTCCTAAAATGGTCTATGAATTCTGTCCCTTTGTTCAGGACTTAAGAGTCTGCAAAGAGCAACCCTTTCTTCTGAACTCTGAACTTCATAAACTCATGCTTTAATGTATGAGGGATGGAATTCAGTAGTGTGGATGTTTTCCCAATCTCTTTTCCCAAACCTAGTCCAGCAGGTGCCAAGTAAAATGTTCATTCTATATTGGTGTCAAAATGTGCTGTGTTGAATGTTGCTACTTTACAGCAGGGGTATCAAACTCAAGGCCTGAGAGATGGATCCGGCCCACAGGGTGCTTAGATCTGGCCCACGGGGCCACCCTGGAAACAGCAAAGGACCGGCCCGTGGTACCTTTGCCAGCAAAAATGGAGCTCTGGAGGGCCACAGGTGGCTCTCTTGAGTTCTCTTTTCACTGGCAGAAGGTTTCAGGAGGCCGTTGCAGCCAAAAACAGAGTTCGGGAGCTCGTTTTTGCTGGCATAGTGCTCAGGCCACCACAGGTGCCTCCCACACAAATGATGTCAAGCTGGCAATGCCCACTATGGCCATACCCACTCCAGGCCCCTGAGGTCAAACACAACCCTGATGCGGCCCTCAATGAAATTGAGTTTGATACCTCTGCTTTACAGCTTCTCCACTATTAAGGAAAAAAAATTACTGTATTTTTTTTCTCCCAACCTTCTTTTAAATTACAAGATCACTACCAATTATACAGATTTGTAAAATAAAACTTAGTTCATTAACTTTTCACATAGATGTATTTCAGGAAACTAGTTCTAAAAATGCTAGTGTAAGATTTATTGTACTATATACTTTATTATTTCCTTATTGTAATTATTTATTTTTTAATAAATATACTATTATTTAATTTTACTAATTAAAAATCCTCTTCATTGACATAATTGTGAAATATGTTACCACGGTATTGTAACAAGAATATTTAAATTGTCAACTTTTAGATCACTGCCTAATAGAAGTATTAAGTAACTGTATATTAATAATTTTAAAAAGCAAGGTAAGTGGGGAAGAAAATTATGAAATTTATAAAATTCAAGTACTGTGTTTCCCCGAAAATAAAACCCTGTCTTATATTTTTTTGAACCCTGAAATAAGCGCTTGGCCTTATTGCCATGCACTCAAAAGCCCGATTGGGCTTATTATCAGGGGATGTCTTATTTTGGGGGAAATAGGGTAGTTCTGGGAAAACTTCATTGACCATTAAAAGAAATTAGTTGTAGAACGTATGTTTACTAAAATTATATACGATAAAATATTTTTATGCCATATAAAATTAATCTAAAACTGAACTGTTTCTGATAAATATAGGGAACAAAGCTTTTATTCTATGTCAAGCAATCTGTTCAAATATATTATCACAAGAAAAAGTGAAACTTTTTACATAAAACTGGTGCTTCTCTTGGCTTCAAAATGCATATTTACAGTAATTTTATATCCTTAGTTTATATATTTAGGATTGGAACATATCTATACTATGTGGATTTGTTTATAAATTTAAAAGATGTTTCCTCTTTTCTCTATCTTTGGTAGGAATCAAGCTACATAAGAAATTTTAGTTATATTTTGTCATGTTCTATAAATCTTTTATTTAAACATGAGCCATTGATTCTATCCTTGAAAATAAAACTGAAGTACCCTGAAAAGTATCACATGATGGCACTGTTTCCATTTCCACCTTTAATATTATGAAATATAGCTATAGAAACCTGGTATTTTAAAGAAGTGTGTAATGCCAATGTATGTTTTATAATTTATGTAAAAGAAAAATATCATTCTGTACTTATTATAATAATCTCCAATAAGTATTTTATAAGATTCCATAGTTTTAATATTTTACTTTGATTATATTTAGACTGCATCAAAAATCATATTAATTCAGTTAATAGGAAAATTGGCAAATTGTTTAAAAAATTAAACACTTTTTCTTTAATTATGTATATTTTGCCTATAACAAGAGCAGCTTAAAGTATGCATTCTTATATCTAATTGCAGGACTCCTGTGCAAATTTTTATCATTAATCCAGAGGTATAAACAATCAAATTTTTTTTTTATTCTAGCAAAGAAGATGTTGCCATATTCTGAGGTTAGAAGCCATTCACAGACACCTTTCATGGGATTGGCAGCATAAAAATTTAATGAATAAAAATAAATGATAAAATAATTTAAAATGAGTAAATTTTATGTAAGTTATTATAGCATTAGTGATCTAGAACAGAATTCCCCAATGTTTCTGGCATTGCGGGCTGGTGGGTGAAGAGGGGATGGTTTGCACAAGTGGCTGGCAAGTGCATATGCATGTGCAACTCCATTTGCGCAAGCAGTGTGCATGCACGTCTGCTGCTCACACAAATGGCGCACACTCGTTCTCCCACTGCTTGTGCAAGTGAGGGTGCATGTGACTGCTTGGCATGGCCCAGTTACAAACCCCTCATGGCCCACTAGTGGGCCACAGCCCACAGATTGGAGACCCCTGATCTAGAATATTGGCTCTAATAATCATGTGAACATTCTCATCATAGTTAATCTAAAATAGACAACAGTATACAACAATATCTGGGTTTCAGCGGTACAAAAGTTTATATGTAGCCAGGTGGAAATAGGGGCTGGTCATTTGTTTTCAAGTAAGAAAGTGTGTTTTAGGAATACAGTATAGCTTTTAATTGTGAAATGAAATTGAAATGGAGTGCCACATTTCCAATAAAATAAAGATGTGTATACAAAATGGGATGGGAGAGAGAGTGATAGTATAACAATTTAGCATTGGGTTGAGGAATGCCATACTTAGGCTTTACATTTTGGAATATTTTGGGATAGCAAAGAATTATAAACAACATCCTTGTTTGCTATATATTGTGTATGTATCCATGTTCTTCAAAGGAAGAAAAGCAAAGGGTGGGAGAAGTTCATTGTAATGGATGCTAAAGAATCTAACATTATTACTAACCATGCTCTACTATTTAATTTCTTAAAGTTTATTCCTAAACAGACTTTATGTATTGATAGCAATTTAATTGCTGTAAAACAAACAAAAAACCCCCACTCATTTACTAACTACCACATATAAACTTGTACTCTGTATTATGTAGTAAATGAAACTAGTAAAATTAATTAGCAGTGTTTAGAATAATGAAAAATAATGTTAAAATATATGAAAAACATTCCCTGTATATTCTACAAAATAACTTGACAGAGCCTTATATATTCTGGCAGTAGATGGTATAATAATCTGTATAATAAAAGATCTGAGATTACTAATATTTGGAAGATTACTGAGAGTTTGTTTAAAGGCTTTGTGGCATAGACCAGCTTCAATGACAAAATTAGAATATAAAAGGAAAAATAGCATTCATTATTCACAGCTGCCTATTGATTTGTATGTCCAATTGTTCATTTATGAAATTTCAGATTATAAATATGGTAGATTTTTTCTTTACTGTATTTTACTATACAAATTACTTGCAATTTTCACAGGCCAGTGTTACTTTTAAGGACAAATTTCAGACAAAAGAAATTCAGTGATTATTCATCCCATTTAATTAATTCAATTAACTAAGTCTGATTCTGTCAGGTATTCTTTTAATAATTGAATCAACATGCAATACATAGTAAGCATAAAAGTGTTTCTAGCTGCAGTTAATTTAGATCCAAAATAATTTACTATTCCACTACATTTGATATAGATTATTCTATAATATTTCAGTAATGGGTTGCACAAAGGCTGCCTTTTAATTCTTTGCTTTCTCAAATGTCTTTATGTATAATGGTTTAAAACAGAAGGTGTTCAAGAGAGGGTGACCTTTTTCCATTACCATGTTTCCTGTCATTAATGCATTATAATTTTCTTTAGAAGTCTGGAAAAAAATATGTGTATGCAGTCTGTAGCAAGTATGAATAAAAGCATCTTCAGGAAAGTTTAGAATTGTCTGTTATTGCTCAAAGATTGAGTGGGGGGGAAGGGAAGGAAGTAATTTTATTGTTACTTTTACTGTGAAAGTTTAAACAAACCTTAAGACTTTTTAAACAAAGCAGCCAAAGTCCTAAAATGTTGGCATGCGTGGCTTGAGCAACTCTTAATTTACTTAGCTGCTAAAAAAATAGTGTGATCCTGTAGTAAATCTGAATTGAGGAAGACTGTCTTAAGACTGAAGAGTGCATCAAAGCCACCAGGATTGCTTAATGTACTACAAAACATTGTTTTGTTATAGCAGTAGTATAATGAGATAGGCGCTTACTAAAGATAAAACAGTAAATAATTTGTGTTGAATGCTCTTAGGAGTGCTTGATGTCATAATTACTGTAAATATTAATTGCTGTGCTGAAAATGTAAGCATGATGACTTTATATTAGATGAAAATAGTTTGTGTACTGGTAAATAGATAATCATACAAAAGTAATTGGGGTTTTAAAACCCCAATCTATTCTGCCAGCATGAACTCGTTTGCATATTAATCACAAGAGTGATTTCCTACTTCATAAGCAAGTTCACAGTCTTTCATAACCACTTTTAATTGCATTTAAAATGTTGCAGGGTTAGGATATTAGAAATGGAGGCGTATCTGTGTCAAATTAATAAAAACAATCTTTATATATTAAGGCTATAATATTTAAGGCCTTGTATTTTTAATTAGAATACATAGACATGTATTATAGCATATATTCTATCTAGGTGATGTATATTGGTTCTTATAATGGATTAATTTACAAATGTGGTTTTCATACCTAGAAAGCTGAGAAACAAAAACACAATTACAGGCTAGATCTAATCACTATTTTTATGGGATAACTCAGGAATATACTATTAGTTAATTATACACATTAATATAACAGCAATTATTAAACAATATTGACAACAGTATAGACCAGTTTATTATTAATAATTTTCTTGTATGAATATTTTTGGTTAAATAAGATACTTTTATCAGTGTAATGGTGAGTGTTTATTTCAACTTGATAGTGAAATTGTGATTCTGTGAGGTAACTTTATAGAATGGTTATCCAAATAAAACTGGATAATTCATAGCTAAGAATCTATTTTTGTTTGCTTGTTTGTTTGTTTGTTTGTTTGTTTGCACCTTTATTATTTTTGCAAATAACCCAAGGTGGTGAACATATCCAACATACCTTCCCAATGTTTTCCCCACAATAACAACCCTGTGTGGTGGGTTGGGCTGAGAGAAAGTGATTGGCCCAAAGTCACACAACTGGCTTTATGGCTAAGGCAGGACTTGAACTCACAGACTCCTGCTTTCTAGCCTAGTGCCTTAACTAACAGACAAAACTGGTTCTATAATCTGATAGTATTTTTGAATTTTTGAATTTTGGTTATGATATCAATAATACTTAATTTTAAGTGATTTTATAATATATGCAGCACAGCTTTTTATAATCTGGGAAGTTTAATGTTAAAATTAGACAAAATTGCTCACTCTTTGAAGTGACTGGGGAGAAATGTAGCTTTCCTCCAAAATAGTGTAAATTCACAATGGTTATATTGTGATCAACTGAACGACACAAAGCTATTTTTTAGTCTAGCTGTTGAAAATTATATTTAAGAAGATGAAGAGATTGATGATTAGAGACAAAAAAATATTTCAGTTTTGAAAATAATATATTTGCTTGTATCACCAGGTGTTCTTTCTAATATAAATTACCAAGATGATGTTTCCATAACATAGCTTGCAGCGCCCTGGAGATTAAAACTACCAAAACAGACCTAGTAAATTTTTCATGGAGAGGTTCCACTAGGGATAATATTCCTTTTCCTGGTTTCCAGATATTTTATATAATTCTGCCTCTTTCTAAACCCAAATCACTGCTTTTCCAGAAAAAAAAAAATGCACTATGGAGACCAAGATGAAAGACAAGAACTGTTGAAATGTTAATTTTACTCTCTGCTGAAGAGTTCTGATACCTTTTGGTATTTTTCTCCTTCTCCTAGTAGTTCAGTTCTATATTATGAATGTTATACTATTTCAGTGGTTTGAAGTTCAAATTTGCAGTACAAGCAAAGTTGAATATAATAGTATATGGTATATTGTCCAGTGAAGGATTGTCTTATTCTTCTGATATATACCTTCATTTTAACTTGAGCACCAGATATAATTATACAAATATAAACAATCTCATGCCATCACTATTATAATAAAATAAGTGTTGTTCAGGAGATTCATAATAGTTTGAATCCAAACACAAAATTGAATTATGCATATACTGTATATATTTTTAACTCTGGCCTGATTCCTGCTATAGAACAATCCAAAAATATGTAACTAAACAGAGTTAGTGAAAAGGTTGGCATGATGTTCCAGGACACAAAAAGGCTGCTCTTATTCATGAAACCGACAGCTTTCAGGGTTAATTTAAAGCTCCATCTATGGCTTTGCAAGAAACATTTAAAAGAATTCTAGTATTAATTCACACTACCTCTCAAAGTCTGATTCAATAACTTTAAAAGAGGATTAGATAATTTCCTAGAGGACAAGTTGATCCAGGGCTGTTGGTGTTGAATACTTAGTGCTATTCTAAATGGTCTCTTAAGTAGCATTTGTGGAGAAAACAGTGATAGTAAAGGTTATATTTCCATCTCTTGTTTGCAAGTACCTCAGAGATGTGTGACTGTCACTGTAAGAAACAAAATATTGGACTAATATAAATATTCTAATGCAGATAGATTATTATTATGTTCTATGTTCTGGGTCTATAGAAATAATATAAATTTGTGTTCATGCATAAAAACTAAAAGCTCATCCGGTGCCCTTAATAAGAGATATAAGTAGGAGCAGCAGTTGCATAGAATAGCTATTCACCAGTTAAGTGAATGGCTGAAACTGGAGAACGGAGGCTGAATGCCATCTATCCATGTGCTATACCTTCCCCATACTGTACAGTTCAAACCTTTTATATGCTCCCTTGCCAGAATTGTTAGCAGTTGTATATCTCTTTCTCCTCCTAACTTTACTAAACCAATATTTATTAGGGATGTGACAAAGTCACTAATTCCAGAATGGAACAATTTGTCAGTTTCTAAAATGTTTGAGGCATCCACACATGGCTCATATCAATTAATTTGCATTGATCCTTAATTTGTACATTAATTTTCTTAGCTAGATGCACTATCAATTTGGGCATAGAAGGAGTAGGAGTAACTATTACGGCAGGGAAAGCATGAGTTGATTTATTACAGTATTTTTACTGTAACTATTAAACTATGATTTAATAATATTTTAACTCTATTTCTATGATTATCAGAATCATAACTTTTCTTATGTGGTTCTTTCAGTAACATTGGTAGTGTAATGTGAGTCAAATATTCCTAGAATTTCCAGATATCCAGATATTGGAAGCTTTTATACAAAAGATATGAGTTGTTAATTGTAATTATTTCACTTCACGTCAGCAGCTGGCAATCAGAGAAACCTGCTCACCTGGACTATTTCATTTGATTCTCCAGCCCAGACCATTACATTCAAATACCTTATAGGAAGGAACATAGCAAAAAGTGGGGAGAGAGGTAGGCAACTCTTTTTCTCTCTCTGTCCGCAGGACCGTTGGTACCTACTTTCTGGGGAAATGGTGAACAGGATTGTAGACTTGCAAATATTTTAAATATTTGTAATGGTATTTTTATTAAGAATTGTTTATATGACTGGGAAAATTTAAATCTTGAAAAGCAAGGTAAAAATACTAGAGTTGAACAATATTTAGAAATAATTCTGAAAAGGTCTGTAGAGCAGAGGTTCCCAATCTTGGCAATTTTAAGACGCATGGACTTAATCTCAAAATTTCCCAGCCAGGAAGTTAAAGTCCATGCATCTTAAAGTTGCCAAAATTGGGAACCCCCGCTTTAGAATATGCTGGAGTGAAAATGCAGCACCTGCATGAAGTTCCCAAAAGCATCTGTATCTTTTCCCAAGATTATACAATTCACCTCTACAACTGCTAAATGATCCTACAAAAACTCATGGCTACTTTAAAGAGTGAAAGTACTATGTCTGCATTTCCACATGCTCTGGAGAACCATTTTATAATAGAATCTGAAGCATTGAAAAATGCTAATGAATAATTGCAAGACATAAAACAACAGCCCTGGTTAGCTTTTCAAATGTTTACTTGATACCCTCTGAGTACTGAATTGCTTGAACTTAAATTTCCCTATACTGTCTTGCTATTTTGGATTTATCAGCATCTGTGCTGGTGCAATGGTTAGAATGCAATATTGCAGGCTAACTCATTGCTCGCTGCAGGAATTTGAATCTGAGCGAGTCAGGGTTGACTTACCCTTCCATTCTTCTGAGGTCATTAAAATGAGGATCCAGATTATTGGGTGCAATATGCTAATTCTGCGCTGTGCTGCACTGTGAAGTGGTATATAAGTCTAAGTGCTATTGCTATTTCAGATGTGTGATAAGAATATAGTATAGTTGAACTAGCATTTTTGTACTGTAATATCATACTGCAATATTAAGTTTTTAAGTGTTTTGATTCAGTGTTTTGATTCTTTCTCCCCGGTCTGCACCGCAAACCTGAAAGTAACTTTCTGTTATTAAGAGTTCATTAGAAACTTTTCTAATTTAATACATGTGTGAATTTTGTTAATATAAAGCTTCCTTTTCTGTGTAACAAATGATGTTAAATAAAGCTTTGTTAATACTGTACTTTTTTAGAATTAAATATGTCAACTTTTGTCAAATCTGACGTGTTCCCAGTTATGTTTATACATTACTTACCAAATACCTCAAAAATTTTATTTTTAAAAGTGTGATGATGAAGTGGTCTTATTGTGCATAATATATTACAGGTTTCATGTACCCTTACTTGCTTTAACTGTGCATGTACATGGATGCCAAAATAGCTGGTTTCTGAGCAGCTGCAAAAGTCTTGTAAAAGACACATTAGATGTCATGATTTGAAGAAAAGGCTTCATTCATGCTCCAGTGTCTTGCAAAGTACTTATTTTAAATGCTTTACATAATTCTGTTTTGAAAGTCTTATTCTGATTTATCTTCAGATTGTATAATAGAATCTACCAAGTACTTCATAAAAATACTAAAATGAAACATATTTTGCAGTGCAAGTTTTGGATTTCATATTTGTTTCCTGACATAAGACATAAGAAAATAAGTCTTATGATATCATGATGCATCTGTGGATCCCAATAGAACAGGGGTGTCAAACTCAAGGCCCAGGGGCCAGATCTGGCCTGCGGGGCTGCCCTGGAAACAGCAAAGGACTGGCCCATGGTGCCTCTGCCAGTGAAAACAGAGCTCAGGAGGGCCACACACATTTGACCTTGGGGGCTGGGGTGGGCATGGCCAGGGTGGTTGTGGCCAGCTTGACATCACTTATGTCGGGGGCACCTGTGGGGGCCCGAGCACTCTAACAGCAAAAATGGGCTCCCAAGCTCCCTTATCGTTGGCAGAGGGTAGCAGGAGGCCGTTGCAGACGAAAATGGGACTTTGGAGACTGTTTTCACTGGCAGAGTGCTTGGGCCCCCACAGGCGCCTCCAATACGAGTGACGTTGAGCTGGCCACACCCACCCTGGTCCCCCAAAGTCAAGCACAACCCTGATGTAGCCCTCAATGAAATTGAGTTTGACAACCTGCAATAGAGTGTGTGGTGATATAGTAATAAACTTCTTTGCATCCTAAATTTCTGTTTGTTATGATTGACTGTAGATTTCCACATATACAGATGTATTTGCACAGGTAGTCCTCAGCTTACAACAATTCATTTAGTGATAGTTCAAAGTTACAATGGCACTGAAAAAGTGACATGACCATTTTTCACACTTACTATCGTTGTAGCATCCCCATAGTCATGTGACCAAAATTTGGATGCTTGGCAACTGGTTCATATTTATGACAGTTGCAGTGTGCTAGGGTCATGTGATCCCCTTTTGCTACCTTCTAACAAGCAAAGTCAATGGGAAAACCAAATTCATTTAACAACCATGTTACTAACTTAACAACTGCAGTGATTCACCTAACAACTGAAGGAAAAAAGGTTGTAAAGTGGGGCAAAATTCACTTAATTGTCTTGCTTAGCAACAGAAATTTTGAGCTCAATTGTGGTCATAAATTCAAGACTATCGATATCACATATGCCATGTTTTGTAATAAAGCTGATACTATATTTCACTAGTGCTCCATTGTTCTTTAGTAGTAGGTATGCTTAGAGTTATGGGCTTATATCCCCATCTTACTCACTCAATTATCATCTTAATCTTCTTAAATGCTGTTAATTGAAAATGCTGGGTTTTAATCACAATATTTTCATTAAATAGCTATACTTGAGATGGTGACACCTATTAATACAAGAATACAATTAATACAATAATAAAATTAGGTATCAGCCTGCCCTCCATCATGGCCTCCTCTATATGCATACCGTGCACCAGCTACAAAAACCACAGTGCATCAGATCTTGTGGGTTTTGAGACTGTGAAAAGTTCAGTTGCTAAGAAGTAGGCATCTCTGTACATTACATCATACATTATGTTCCAATTTGTTACAAAATGCCATGGACACTTAAATTCTACAAGATTAGTGATTTCTGTCTAGCAGGCCAAATAGTTGCCTACTGTGGCTTTTTTTTCCCGTCTGTATTTCTCCTGTGGTGAGCTACTTATTCGCAAGGACTATATTTCTACATTTGGAAGAAGGAGGGGTAGTTTGCCAAGGGCAACAGGAAGGAACAAGGTAGCTTGTTCTGAGCTGTTACTGAGTATTATCTCTTCACATTTAAAGAGGAAATACTTGTCTAGAGTGGAACTATTCATTGTAGCTATTCAATGTAGCTGATGATAACAATGCAACTGAAAAAATAATTTGTTTTTTTATTCACAGTGTGAAATTGCACAAGCAAAAAGGAACAGGAATAGGTAAATCACACTGAATGTATATATGCAAACGTTAACCTAGTCTATTCCTTGAAAGGTTAGTGTTCTGTGGTTTATTGCCTAGATAGCTTGAAGTTTAAAATACTGTGGTAAAAATAGATTTAAAAATATAACAATTAGAATAAAGTTATTTTTCCTTCAAAGTTTGGAAATTCTTTACTATAAAACAGTCATCTGAAATCTAACTTTGGCAGTACCTTAATTTCACAACCAAGTACTTCTTATTAAATAATAAGGCATCACAATTGTTTTCACTGTATAGACTCCAGTATGTTGATGGCTCCATCAGCACTTTTATTATTATACCAAGTCTAACCACAACCAGAAGAGTTAATATAGCCTTCAGGTTGCCCACTAGCAGGTAGATAACTAGGACAAATAATATGTAGAAAGAATAAATGGGAAGTTGGAAGATGGCCTCTCCCAAGGGGAAGAAAAGAAAGATGGCTCAGTGCTCACCAAATAGTAAGGAAGGTAGAACCAATCCACAAAAACAACAGAAAATTGATGGATTTTGTCAACCTATACCATCAATAGTAAGCTATGCATCCTCCCCCCTTCCCCTGCCGGATAGCTGCAAGGCATTGGCGTTGTTTGGGGATTCTTCCCTGGAATGGGATCTGCAGGCACAGGCTGAAGAGAGCCAGTTAAGAAGCCAGTCAGGAGGCTCGCTAACCCCTCCGTGTAATTGGATGACAAATGACTCAGCAACTTTAAGTGAGCCAGCTCCATGCCGGGATAAGGGCCTAGAGTCGGAGTTTTACAACCACAGTCAATTAGCTTTAGGGCTTGAAAACCAGCTAAGTGATAGTATAAAGGATTTTATCAGCCAGCACAGTTTGCTCACTTCTCAGACAGTTTTGGCTATTTTTGACCAGTTTACAGAAGTGCATTTAAAGTTGGACTCCATGATCAATTTTATTACTGCGGTACAAATGGAAAAGCCGCAGGTAATTTCAACTGGTTGCCAGACAGAACGACCTGGCCAGATACCATCAATGGTGCAACCAAGGGAAGGAGTAAGCAGACAGCATATTGACTGTAATCGTAATTGTGGGGGGAAAAAAAGATGGTGAGTTGGTTGGGCCTGAAATCCCACGACACAGGAGTTTGGGGGGGGGGAAACAGGCGATTGTTGAAGGAGCAGATTGTATTGAACATATATAATTCTGAGATAAATGTGGGTAAATGACTTCAAAAAGACGGATAATGACCTCTTTGTCACAGCTTACTCGGAGTGACAAGGGAGCAATAGATTTGGCAGCATATGAATATCTTCCACAACGTGATAATTATTCCAGAATTCTTTTTAAGTTCAAACAACAGCTCTTTCCTAGCCTGCTCATGCGAATGAGAGGATTCTTAGCTTTTTATCAAATTTTACCAACTCGAGTTTTTTCTAGTGGCAGAGTCAGCCTGCTGATCCGGAGAGCCCCCAGGAAATGTGTTGCAATGCATGGGATGGCTGACTGGGAAAGTGAACTAAATGGGGAAAGCAAGTTAACTGAAATGGAGAAGAGATTTAGCATTACAGAGGAAATGTCGGTCAAGGTTCTGGATCCAGCTAATGTGAAACTTCCTTCAATTGGCTTAATGCAAGATGAGACATTCGATTCTGCCTGCTTGGAAACTTTTTCCTCACTTTCACTAACTGAGCAGCAAGAAGTACTTAATAAAGAGACAAGGAGGCTCTCTACCTTTACCATTTCCTCTGTTGCTCCTTTGGTGTCAATTGTTCTGCCCCCATCAAGGCATGACGCAGTTCCGGAGAATCAACAGCTTATAAGCCCAGGAAGCCTGATGCCCATGTCTATACAGCACAAAGTGCCAGAGACAGCAGACCTCATAGTGCAAAGTGCTGTGGGATGAACACCGGAGATGGAAGGCACCCAGGAAGGAATCCCCCAGTCCCCCTTAGTGGCAAAGATGATTCCAAGAAATGACGTAAGTGCGGTGCCTCGTGTAAAATCATTTACCGTGGAGGCAGAGATTAATAGAGCCTATGGATCTGCAAGCCCAAAAGCAACAGGCAGAATAATGACACCTAAACAGACTTGTATGGAGCTCAGGCGATTAAATATGTGTGAGCGTAAGTGAGGGAGGATGGGTGGGAGAGATTATTCAAGAAGCCTGACTAGGAAATAGCGAGCAATCATTTTCTTCAAAAATACACTTTGTCTCTTGGAATGTGGCAGGATGGAGAGGAAGCTGGTGCAAGACGACTGTATTAAATTTTTAAACAGGTACCCAGTAATTGCCTTACAGGAGACTTGGGTTAGTAGTGA
Source organism: Arizona elegans (assembly GCA_022577455.1). Classification (NCBI taxonomy): domain Eukaryota; kingdom Metazoa; phylum Chordata; class Lepidosauria; order Squamata; family Colubridae; genus Arizona; species Arizona elegans. Next base: position 27,318,341 of record JAKOOJ010000007.1, on the reverse strand, counting down.
TGAGGCCCCCATTGAGCTCCCCAGGTTTAATATTTGGCACCTGCCAGCAAAGAGGGTATAAAGGGAAGAGCCTCAGGAGGGTTATGCATCTTGGTAAAAGCTGAATTAGGATGGAAGGGAAATGAGATATGCTTGGACCCCGGCCCTTTATTTTTTCAAGCAATCCATTTGGCATATGAAGGGAAGTCAATGGTATTTCTAAATGTAATCCAGCAATGGGTGATTTGTGGGAGGCATTAGAGGTAGAAATATTAGATATATGTAAAAAATTTATAAAAACACCTTTAATTTTGGCAGGCGATTTTAATGCTCGCGTGGGTCCCTCGTTGGAGCCTTTTATTGAAAATGGTACAATTCCAGATGGATATTTACATAACCAACAATCATGGGACTCCCAAGATAGGAAAAAGAATAAAGATTGGGGGAAATTTCTAACAATGGTATACGACTGTAACCTTCAAATTGTAGACCAGTACTCGGAAGCTAAAAGGTACCCCATAACTTTTTTTGGCCTTAAGGCATGTAGCTCTATTGATTACTTTTGTGTTTCTCACAGCTTAGTATCAGGGGCAACTTCGGTCTTGATGTTATCAAAGCCAGAAAGTGATCATCTTCCGATTGAGACATCCCTGGCAATCCCTTCCGATTTAAGGAAAAGGAATCAAACAATTCAACAAATAGGCTTCAACTTAGAAATAGCTCATGAGAGAAGACTAACATGGAAGAGGGTTGATAGTAAAGCAGTGACAGAATTTATGAATTCACTACGTATGGAAGCCTTAGCACAAATAGTACGGGTGAACAAGAGCTTATAGTATATTTTGCAGAAATATGCCACAAATTGAAGCATTTTTTCATGACTACCAAGCTAATGGGCCAGTTTGATTCTAGTTACTCAACATGGTTTGATAATGACTGCAAGGAAAGGAAAAAACAGCTTAGGAAATTACTTAGGAGATACTTAATCAGCCCAAACATGGAATTACAGAAGGAGTATATCACCATAAGGCAGAAATATAAGCAGCTATTGAAGAGGAAAAAGGCCTCTTATATTGACAACTTATGGGCTGGCCTAAAACAGGCAGCAAAGCTGGCCTCACCCACACTTTTCTGGTTGGAGGTCTCAAAAATTATTAGAGATAGAAAACCAATAAGTGATCCAAATATTACTGCAGAAAGTTGGGAGAAGCATCTGGCCACTCTATCAGCAGCGGAAAGCTCTGATGAGGTGATATCCTCTCTGAGTTTGATACAGGAATATGAAGCCTTACCCCAGTGGGAAGAAGTGTCAATCATGGAGGTGAGGCATTTAATTTCCTCCCTGAAGACAAACAAAGCTCCAGGACAGGATGTGCTCCCAGCATCATTATTTAAAGGTAACATAGCCTGGTGGGTACCTGTCCTGGCGGGTCTCTTTACTTTTATCAATAGAACAGGGCAAATTCCTGCCAGTTGGCGGGAATTTGTCTAATTAATTAGTCTAATTGATATATCAGCAAAAATTTATGCTAAGTATTTGCTTCATAAATTAGAAGATTGGTTAATGAGAAACAACATTTTAGCTGAAGAACAGACATGCTTCAGGAGCGGAAGATCTACTATGGATAATTGTTTTGTGTTGGACCATCTAATAACAAAGTTTAAGTTTTGGAAAAAAACATTGTATGTGGCATTCAAAGATCTGAAGGCAGCCTTCGACTCAATTGATAGACAAATTTTATGGGATAAATTAGAGGCCATGGGAATAGAAAAGAAATTGTTATATCTAATTAGATTATTATACATGAAAACCCAGGTAAGAGTTTGAGTGAACAGGACAGGATCGGTAACAAATGCAATCCCAATAAAGAAGGGCGTTAGACAAGGTTGCATCTTAGCCCCAACACTTTTCAATTTATATTTAAATGACCTTCCAAAATGTTTGGAAGACACATCACTCCATGGGCCTAGTATAGGAACAAGACAGGTAAGTTGCTTGTTATATGCCGATGATATAATTTTGCTGTCGGCCTCACAGGTGGGGCTACGAAGGTCACTCGGGAGGTTGGCAGCATATTGTATAAAAAAATTGCTTGACAATTAACGTAGAGAAATCAAAGGTAATGATATTTACCAGGCAACAAAAGACGAGGAGATGGGTTTTAAATGGCAGAAGAATAGAACAAGTTCAGTCATTTACCTATTTAGGGCTAGTATTTCAGACAAATGGCAAATGGAATAAGCAGGTAAAAGCCGGAGCTCAGAAGGCCTTGGCTCAGATGGCCCAACTAAACAAACTTATTTTAGAGAAAACTCCATCTTCATTAACCCCGGTGTTAAAGGTCTTTCAGGTGAAAATTGAACCAGTACTTACCTATGGGGCAGAAATATGGTTGTCGGTTAAGTTGCCTGGGCTGGAAACCCCTCAAAATAAGTTCTTGAGGAGAATTTTGGGAGTGTCCCCTGGAATCCCAGCTTGTGCAGTAAGGGCAGAAACGGGATTCCATGCGATTGGCACTAGGGCCATGCTGAACACCTTTTATTATTGGTTAAGAATAATCGAGATGGATTATCTCTCAAGTAATAAAAATAATTGGTTATTAATATTGACTAAGAACCTTACCAATCAACAAGAAAAACAATTAGAAGAGAAATTAGGCATACAAATGACAAAAAGAGTAAAATACCTAGGGATATGGCTGACCAATAAAAGTTCATCAATTAGAGAAGATAATTATGATAAATTAACAAAACAAATTAAGAAAGATTTAGAAATTTGGAAAAAGTTATCTACAGCTATCTCTTTTGGGAAGGATCGCCTCCATTAAAATGAATGTGTTGCCTCGAATACTATTCTTGTTCCAAGTGATTCCAATAAAACCGGGGAAGAACTTCTTCAAGGACTTTAATAAACTAATTGCAGACTAAATATGGCAAGGGAAGAAGGCAAGAATTAAACTAAAACACCTACAGGACTCAAGAGAGAGAGGAGGATTGGCATTGCCCGATTGGGAAATATATTACAAAGCATCAGCATTAATTTGGATCAAGGAGTGGATGGAACTCAAAAAACATAGATTATTGAATTTGGAAGGATTCAACCTTCAGCGAGGATGGCATGCCTTCTTATGGGAGGGCACAGACAAAAGGCATGAATATTTTCAGAGACATACAATCAGACACGCATTATACCAAACATGGCAGAGTATTAAAAAGGCACATTATTACAAAATCCCGGAGTGGTTGTCAACGATGGAAGCCCAGATCTATCCAAATGCCATGGACTATAACAAAACGAAAACATATAAAGATCTGTTAAACAACCGGGGGGAACTAAGAACGAGGCAAGAACTAAAAGAGATGGGTACAGACATTGACTGGTGGCCATATACACAAATAAAATCAAGATACAATAAAGATTCGGCTCAATTTGAATTCCAAAAAGGTCAAACCGAATTAGATAAATTTTTCAAGGGACACAGGACAAACTGATTAAAAAAAATTACAATTACTTAAGAGGATATAAATTAGAAGAAGAGGTAGTGAAAGAAAATATGATAACCTGGGCAAAAAATTTCAGTTATAGTATTCAATTAGACAAATGGGAAAAATTATGGAAAATAAATTATAAATTGACAATGTCTGTACCCTATAAAGAAAATCTCTATAAAATGTTTTATAGGTGGCATTTGCCACCAGCCAGATTGGCAAGAATGTTCCCTGGCACGCCATCAACATGTTGGAAATGCAACCACCACAAAGGCACCTATTACCATATGTGGTGGACCTGCCCAATGGCGAAACAATATTGGCAAAGGATCAAAATACAAATAGAGGAAATAACACACCAAAAGATAGAACTAAGACCAGAAAGCTTCCTACTAGGCATAGTGAATGGACACTACGAAAAAGAAACAACATATTTAATTATACATATGATAACAGCAGCACGAATACTATACGCGCAACACTGGAAGAGTAGTGATATACCAACACCAGATAAAGTAATCAATAAAATTATGGAATGTGTGGAATTAGATAGACTCACAAAGGAATTACAAAATAGGGAAGAACATAACTTTTACTTAGTATGGGAAAAGTGATATAGTTGTTTGAAAGATAGGAAAGAGATGAAGCAATAGGAAGCAAACAAAATGACCAAATATAATATGATGGAAACAAAGAACAGACATAGGTCAACAAAGATCAATAGTAGATAGACAAAAGGGAATGACCAAATAAGGAAGAGTCAAAATACAAAGAGAAATGTATATTACAGTTGCCACAAACTGGACATGTATTGAAATGGGTGTTTATATGTTTTTATGTTTTGTACGTTTCATTGTTCTGTTTAGTTTGTACTTATAAATAAAAATTGAAAAAAATAATAATAATTGGTTATCAAGAGTTCTGAAGCAGGTATCTAGCTCTGATATTCCTTTAAATTGGCAGCAGTACGATCATAGGCAGATCTGAAATTGGATTGCACAGAGATTTAAGGACATAAGTGCACAACTGGATATTGCACAGGTGACAGCAGTAAAAGTTTGCCCCTGGTTATCGGCCAATAAACAAAATTTTAAAATAGAAAAATATTTAACTGTGCCTTTGTTTCCTGTCATAAGGAGATTTTTTATCAAATTGAGATTAGACCAACTTCAAACAAACATGCTTTGGGGTAGGTATAAGGGTATCCCTGCAAGTGAAAGAGTCTGTTTATGTGGGAAGGGGGAAGTTGAAACAATGCCCCATGTAATTTTTGACTGCCCCCTGTATTCAGATTTGAGGGAACATCAGCTGGGCAGGATCTTTTACACCAGGACCCCTAAGTCTAAAGAGCGCTTCTTGCAACATTGTTTGTTAGGTTCTAACTTGCAGCTGGTGAAATGGATTGCCAAATTTGCTGTAAAATTGATGGAAAAAAGGACAAATTTGGTGCAGCAGAATGTGGTAGATTGCAAGAAAGAACATTTGATTTAATAATGTAATTCTAATAGTAGTTTTAAGACTGATTGAGGAGATGCAGGGGTGACATTGTAATATAATTTTAATCATATTTAATTTGTATCTCAAATTATTGTATTCTATTTTGATTTCATTCTAGATCATATTTTACTCTAATTTCCTTTTAAATGAAATTTAAAATGAACACATTTTAAACCGTGTTTTATTCCTATTCCAATTTCATTTTAAATTGTTTCTACCAAACTTTTGTAATAATTGTTTCTGGAGCTCTGCACTTTGATATGGCCCAAGGGCTAATCAATAAATAAAGATTAGAATTAGAATTAGACTCCAGTATGTAGTATAGAAAATTAAATTTCTTTTATTTTTTTAAAAAAATATTTTTATTATAACACAATATGACAAACACCAAACACAAAACACACACACACACACATGCACACACACACACACACACACTTTTTACAGCTATTTCGTGATGGTCATCTTCTAATATTTACATTCTTCCCCGATTCCCTTTATACTATTTCATTTTCTTCTTGTCCCTTTCTCTTTTAATGACATTATACTTCTTAACAATCATATTGATTTTATACATTCTATATATTATCACATTCGTTCTTTCCATTTTCAAATTCACCCCTATTTTTATTATCCATTATTTCTAGTCTCACCCCTATTTTTATTATCCATTATTTCTAGTCTCTAGCCACCTATACCATTTGTTCTAGATTATATAATATTCCGTATCTTCCTTTTCTTTGAGCTCTTTTTGTTAATTTGTTCATCTCGGCACATTCTAGGATTTTTTATCAATTCTTCTTCTGTTGGTGTGTTTTCCCTTTTCCAATTTTGTGTGTATGATATGCGTGCAGCTATTATAATATGCAAAATCAAATATTTTATTTCTTTGGTGTATTTTTCTGTAAATATTACTAATAAGAATGTCTCTGGTTTTCCATCCATAGGTTGCTCTATTATTTTTTCTAACCATTTCTTAATCTTAGCCCAGAATTTTTTTGCAGCCGGACATATCCACCAAAGATGGCAATATGTTCCGTAGCTCTTACTACATTTCTAACATACTGGAGATTTATTCGGAAACATCTTCGCAAGTCTAGCCGTAGGTAGATGCCATCTATAGAACATCTTCAATTGGGTTTCCTTGTATGCCACGGACATGGTTAATTTTGTATTTATTTGCCACATTGTTTCCCATCTCTCCAATTCTATTGTATCATTAAAAAATTTTGCCCATTTGATCATTGTATCTTTAACTATTTCCTCTTCCATCATATATCACAGTAAAAATTTGTATATCCTACTAATTAATTTCTCCTCTGTCCCTTGTGTAATTTTATCCAATTCATGTTGTTTGTTCTATACTTCTTATAATTTTGTATCTTCTTTATATTTCAACTGAATTTGCATGTATGTCGACCAATCAATTGCTCTATTTAGATCATGTTCCAATTCCTGTTTCGTTTTCAAATTTCCTTGTTCTTTTAGTATATATCTTATTATCTTATCCCATTCAGTTAAATTTGGATGTTTTAATGCTTCTATAGGTGAGATCCAAATTGGTATTTTTGTGTAGTGCCGTTTTTTTATTTTTAACCAAATTAGTAGCAATGCATTCCTTAGTATATGTCTTCTAAAATAGCTGTGTGTTTTATATTTTTTCATCCCAAAGGAATGCATGCCATCCCGCTTGCAAATCATGTCCCTCAATTGCTAATGTTCTTTTATCCCTTAACTCAATCCACTCTTTTAGCCAAGTTATGCAAGAGGCTTGATAATATATTTCCCATTCTGGGAGTGCTACTCCTCCTTTATCTTTTGTATCTTTGTCATGCCCATCATACCCCCTTACCTCAGACTCCTCCCCTGGTGTATAAAAGGGTCCTACACGTGGGCATCCAGCAGTTCCAGATGTGTGCCTGCAAAGACAAGACAGAGGTCAGTGACCTTTACCCTGAACTGGGCCTAGGAGGACTCCAGACCTAGAATAAAAAATCAATGAAGAGATACCATTGTCTCCTGTGAGTTATTGGGTTAGATCCATCCAGCATTAACAAATTGGCAGCAGAGGATGGTTGCCCATAACTCTAAAGAATGACCGAACAAGCCGTTCACTCTGATAAGAAGCCTTCCCTGGACCCAGCAGTGTTGGCTAATTACCGTCCAGTCTCCAATCTTCGCTTCGTTGCGAAGGTTGTTGAGAGTGTGATAGTGCGACAGCTTCCTCAGTACTTGGATGAATCGGCTTATCTAGATCCGTTCCAGTCGGGCTTCAGGCCTGGATACAGCATGGAAACGGCATTGGTCGCATTGGTAGATGATCTCCGGAGGGCCCGGGACAGGGGTTGTTCCTCTGTCCTGGTCCTATTAGACCTCTCAGCAGCTTTTGATACCATCGACCATGGTATCATGCTGCACCGGTTGGAAGAGTTAGGGGTGGGGGGCACCGTGTTGCGGTGGTTCTCCTCCTTTCTCTCTGATCGGTCGCAGTCTGTATTGACAGGGAGGCAGAGGTCGACCCCGAGGCCCCTTGTATGTGGGGTGCCACAGGGGTCGGTTCTCTGACCCCTTCTGTTCAACATTTATGTGAAGCTGCTGGGTGAGATCATCTGTGGTTTTGGGGTGAAGTATCATCAGTATGCTGATGATACTCAGCTTTACATCTTCACCCCGGACCACCCCAATGATGCCCTTAAAGTGATGTCCCAGTGCCTGGAGGCTGTACGGATCTGGATGGAGAGGAACAGACTCAGGCTCAACCCATCCAAGACCGAGTGGCTGTGGTTTCCGATGTCCCGATATAGTCAATTGGTGCCATCACTGACTATTGGGGGTGAGTCATCGCCCCCCCACGGAGAGGGTTCGCAACTTAGGCGTCCTCTTGGACTCACGGCTGTCTTTAGAAGAACACTTGACGGCTGTGGCCGGGAGGTCTTTTTATCAGGTTCACCTGATTCACCAGTTGCGCCCCTTTCTGGATCAGGACTCGTTAAATACGGTCACTCATGCCCTCGTCACTTCACGCCTGGACTACTGTAATGCTCTCTACATGGGGCTCCCCTTGAGGAGCACCCGGAGGCTCCAGCTGGTCCAGAATGCGGCCGCGCGGGTAGGTATGGAGCAGCAAGGTGCTCCCATTTGGCTCCCCTCCTGCGCGAGCTGCACTGGCTCCCTGTGGTCTTCCGGGTGCGCTTCAAGGTCTTAGTTACCACCTTTAGAGTGCTCCATGGCTTAGGACCGGGGTACTTACGAGACCGCCTTCTGCCACCAATAGCCTCTCACTGCCCAGTACGCTCCCATAGAGAGTGGCTTCTCAGGGTGCCGTCAGCTAAACAGTGTCAACTGGTGGCCCCCAAGGGGAGAGCCTTTTCTGTGAGGGCACCCACCATCTGGAACGAGCTCCCCCCAGAGATACAGAAGATTCCAGATCTGTGCACTTTCCGCCATGCCCTCAAAACATTCCTGTTTCAGCAGGCCAGCCTGGCCTAACTTTCCCTTTATATTGCTTTTTGATTTTATTTTAAACTGGGATGTCTTGAATTATCTAGGACCAGAGTGTTTAGTATATTTTAATTGATTTCTTTATTAACGTTTGTATTACATGTACTTTTATCGTTCGCTGTTCACCACCCTGAGTCCCTTAGGAATAGGGCGGTATATAAATTTAATAAATAAATAAATAAATAAATAAATAAATAAGAAGAGCAGAATAAACACCAGGGCATTCACCAAGAGGATGGCTGTTCAACTGACACCCAAAGGTGCCATGCCAAGAGCCACCTCAGCTGAAAGTGGACAGGACATCGAGCTGGGCCCACTCCTCTGTAAAGAGAGACCACGGGAGGAAGCAGATGACCACGAAAGAGAAGAAGACAAACTGAGAATGGCCCTGCTGAGAATGATGGAAACACCTATCAGCAATGGAGAGCTCATCACGAAACTCCAAGGCCTCCTAGAAACCCATGGAGCAGCGATGAGCACCCAAGAAGATGCCAGCCCGGTAAGGGAAAGGGAAAGGGATTCCCTCGCAGAAGCCCCGGACATAGAGGGACTCAGTTTCATGCCAATTTCCTGGTGGCCATCTTGGAATGGCCAGCAACCAATGGGAAGCCGGGATTTGAATCCAATGGCAGGAACCAGCCAAGGCCCTGAAATGAACGAGGGGCACCCCGAAAATAACTGCAATAGACAAGTCCAAGTAAACCAGAACTTGCCTAGCATGCTCGAGATAGAGAAAGCAATAGAGACTCTAGCAGCAGCTTTTGGCTCCACATTCAAGCCTCCCGCACCAACTGCAAGCTGCAAGGAAAACCTTGAGGGCCAAGAAGGCACCAGAGTGACCACCGGCTACGAGACACCAACCCTATCACTACCAAAGGAGGCAACGTGCTTCCACGACGAACAAGAAACCCCGACCGCCTATGGAGCAGAACAAAGGCAGGACTCGAACTCACCACCTGCCTCACTAACTACGAGGGATCCAAGAGAAGAGAGACGCGCCAGCTACCTACCTGCTCCGCGACCTCTGCCAGGCTTCTCCAACCGACCAGGGGCCAGCACATCTGGATCAGGACCAGCCATCGCCACCGCCCTGCCGCCGCACCACCGATCCTCGAAAGTCCTTGACTTACGACCGTTTCAATCCCGAGCCTCCAGCCATTCTTCGCCAGGGACTACACAGCCCAGCAGCGACTTCCAGGGTCCCATGATGCATCCAGACCCACCAGGGGTGAGTCAAGGGCTTCACCAGCAGGCCTAGGCCTAGGCCTGAGAACTGCAGCCATGAGCTCCCCTCCAGGCGGCCTCCAGCATGAAATGGGCCTCGCACATGCTCAGACGCCACCTGCAGGAAGAGAAGGGAGGAACATAGAGATAAGTCAGAACATAGAGACAAGTCAGTACAGAATAGCCATTCCCATGCCATATTGTGAGTTCCCTCACTCACAAAACCATGGACAGCTACCCTCTGTAAGTAACCATTCTAACAATTCTGGGGCTTTACCTGTCAACTTTCCCAAACTGCAAATAGATGGAAAAAATCTTCTAGAGTAGAGTCAACAGCTGCAGATAGTTTTTATGAAAGAAAACTTACTTTTCCTAATATCAGATCCACCCCAGAAACCCTGGACTTTTGAAATTGACTCTAACCACCACAGGGTTTTTTGTATTTTGTTAACCAGTATTTCTCCAACTTTGTACCCAAGCATAGGGAATCACATGACAGTGCATGAAGTGACACAAAAACTTTATAACCTTTTTTACAGCAGAAGTAGAGCAACCACAACTAGGATTTCCAGAGAATTCCATTCTGCCAGACTTAGACCAGCGGTCCCCATGAGTGAACACCTGTTAAAACTTAATGCAACCAGGACTGAATTAATCCATAGGGGTGAAGCAATCACTGAGGAGAGTATGATGAGTATAGTCATAAACTCTTTAGACAGTAGCTGGGACAACTTTGTGATGCAATTGGACAGCCTCAGTCTAGAACACTTAACATTAGACACACTCACTAACTGCCTTATTGCAGAGGATAATTTAAGGAGGGACCGCCACATGTCAAGAAGGGACCCCAGACCCACCAAAAGGGTTGAGTTCCAGGACAGGGGAAAGGTTGCCCCAGAGTGTTTTTCCTGTGGGTCCAGGAATCATTTAAGGAGGGATTGCCCCAGAGGTGATAGGGGAAGGGGATATAGAGAGAGACGGTCACCAGACAGCAGACATTTCAGGGAACAGGGACATGGGTGGTCACCCAACCCTAGAAAAAGCAGCGAACGCAGGGATGCTTCCAGAAATAACAACCCAGGGACCATGTACGGCTTCAGTCATGGTAAAGCAGACCCCAAGCAGGGGACAGATGAGAACATGTGGCTTCTGGATTCAGGAGCCACTAATAATACAACACACAACCCCAATCTATTCACCTTCCTTGTAGAGACAGACTTCAAGATCAGAATGGCTAACCAGAGCACAGCCAAGGTCATAGGGAGAGGGAATGTACATATATCAGGGGTTGGGAAAATAGAGGGGGTACTGTATGTGCCAGAAATACCCCACAATGTCTTAGCCATCGCAAAGCTCACAACAGACACAGACACAGAGGTAACATTCAAGGAAGGCAGGGTACAGATACTCAACCAAGGAAAAAGGGTTGGCAAGGTAACCACACATGATGGATTGCCGTACTTTACACCCAGTGAGAACAGCGAAGGAAGTATAAACACAAGCATCACCCATGACCAGGGGGAAGACACTGAAACTAGAGGGGGACCCCAGGAGGAAACAAACACTATGTCACCAGGCAAAAACAAGGTATCCGTGGGAAAACTCATCCATGACAATTGTGCCCACCTCCTTCACAGAAGGCTAGGACATATCAGTTTCCCGGTTGTAGAAAAAATGCTAGGATGTACAGAAGGTTTGTAAGTAAAGGACTGCAAAAATTATTTGGAGTGTTCAGTGTGTAAATCTTCAAAAATTAAGGTCAAAGCGAGGCCCAAAAGGTCAGAGCGCACAACTGACCACCCATTTTAGCTAGTACACATGGATTTAGTGGGACCACTGAGACCTTCCATTGGACACAGGAAAAGGTTTTTCTTAACTATAGTAGACGAATACAGCATGTATGGCTATGTGTACCCTCTCTCAAGCATAAAAATGAGACATTCCAAAGGTTCAAAGACTTTTATAAAAAGGTAGAACTACAACATGGGGCAAAAATCAAACAGATAATGACTGACCGGGGCACAGAATTCATGGCCAAGGACTTTGCAAAATGGTTAAGGGAGAGGGGCATATTGCATTTTAGCTCCACCCCTTTTTCCCCATTCCAGAATGGGGTCTCCGAACGAAAAAATGGATTGCTCCAAACAATGATGAGGTGTGTTTTGGAGGACGCTGGAATGAGCCAATCATTCTGGTCAGAGGCACTACACTATTCAAATTACACACTAAACAGGTTGTGGTCAAGCTCAATCAATAAAACCCCATACGAACTAATGTACAATAGAAAACCCAACCTAGCCCACCTACACGTATTTGGTGCCCCAGCTGACGTCCACATTCCCCAACAGCTAAGGAAGAAGGGAGAAAAGGTGTCAAAAAGACTAAGGTTCGTGGGCTATGAGCCTGGAACAAAGGGATTCAGATTTGTGGACTGCAATAACAAATTCATTGTGTCCAGGTCTGTGGAATTCCATGAGCACTCGAATTGGTCAAAGCTCCACTGCAATGACATTTTCCTTGGCAGAGACATGCAACCACATAATCAAAGCGACAAAGAACTGACCACCAGGGGCCAGAGGAAACTGAAACAGACAGACCCAAACACCAAGAACTGAAAGCCGAGGAATGGAAAGAAGGACACCCCACACTGAACCTAGATAGCCTCACCGAAAAAGAAGCCAAATGCCTGCATGAAGCAGATACGCCTCCAGACAGACCAACTAGATCCAGTAGGAACAAGTTACCAAAGAGACTAGAGGACTATGTCATGTCCATACACACAGAGCATTTCACACCCAGTTCCTATGAAAAGATACTCGGCCTCCCCCAGGAAGAGAGGGAAAGGTGGAAGCAAGCCATGGAAAAGGAGATGGAGAGCCTCCAAGAACTACAGGTATACTCGCCAGCTCAAGCATCTGAGAACAAAAAGCCAATTGGGACCAAGTGGGTGTTCAAAGTCAAAACACTTGAAGACAACAAAACACTCTACAAAGCGAGGTTGGTCGCACAAGGCTTCGCCCAAAGGTACCCAGAAGACTACACGGACACCTACTCCCCCACAATCAGGGCTGAGAGTGTCAAGAGCGCCCTAGTAATTGCCACCATCCTAGGGCTGGACGTGCAAACCGCATATCTACATGCAGAATTGGATAAGGAGATCTATGTTAAGGCCCCACCAGGATACAACGATGGAAAGGACAACACATGGCTCCTGAACAACAGTTTTGTTCAATCTGGCAAGAGGTGGTATGACTGTCTAGCCAAAGCTCTCAACACCATGGGCTTCAAAGCCACCTCTGCAGACAAATGTTTTTTCACAAAGAGAGAGGGAGAAGCATTTGAAGGTGTTCTTGTGTATGTGGATGATATATTGTACATAGGGAAGCAAAGGGCCAAATGCGATAAATTTGCCACCGAGTTAGGAAATCATTTCTCTCTGAAGTCACTAGAGAAGATAGACAAGTACCTAGGGGTGCAAGTGATTAAAACTGACAAGGGCTTCCGGATCTCACAAAGAGAGAAAATCATGGAACTGTTATCCAAATGCAACATGTCAGGGGCAAAACCCTGCGAGACACCCATGCAACCGGACTTCATAAGGAGCATGTACAATGAAGCTGAACCCTTTGTTGACAACAAGCTGTATAGGTCAACAATAGGCTTGCTACTCTACATCGCCAACTGGATGAGGCCTGACATTGCTCTGACCATCAATCTACTGTCCAGACATGTGAGCAAGCCCACTGTCCTGCACTGGGATGCCATAAAAAGACTGCTCAGGTACCTGAAACACAGTGCCAACGCCCAGCTGTGCCTCGAACCAGACCTATCTGAGAAACCCAAGTTAACCTGCTATGCAGACGCTGACTGGGCCGGGGACGCCAAAAGCAGAAAAAGCACTTCCGGTTACGTAGTCTTCTTAAACAATTGCCCTATACATTGGTATATGGGAAAACAGAAGCTGGTGGCCACTTCTACCACCGAAGCCGAATTCGTCTGCTTATCAAAAGCCGCAAATAACCTAGTGTGGTTTGATGATTTACTTACTGACATCTGGGCCGAACCAACATATCCCATAGTCATACATGAAGACAACAAGGCAGCTATAGAAATATCAAAAGCAGATGCCGTGGGACAGAGATCAAGGCACATAGACATAAAATATAAACACGTTAGGCAATTCTCAGAAATGGGGTTCATTAAAGCCATATACTGTGACACTGAACAACAAACAGCAGACATACTTACAAAGCCACTACCTCAAATGCAACACGCATATCTCACATCAAAAATATGTGTATATATGTAGATCATGTGTTTTATGTACCTAACATGTATGTTCACAGATATCATATGTCCGGCGTTAATTAGACATTTAGAGGGAGATTTGTCAGGGTAAATGTCTAATTCTCCCAGGCAGGGGCTGGCACCTCCCCATATCCCATCATACCCCCTTACCTTAGACTCCTCCCCTGGTGTATAAAAGGGTCCTACACGTGGGCATCCAGCAGTTCCAGATGTGTGCCTGCAAAGACAAGACAGAGGTCAGTGACCTTTACCCTGAACTGGGCCTAGGAGGACTCCAGGCCTAGAATAAAGAATCAATGAAGAGATACCATTGTCTCCTGTGAGTTATTGGGTTAGATCCATCCAGCATTAACAATCTTGTAGAAATTTAAGACTAATTCTCGGTCTTTTTCCCTGCCATATAAATTTGGTAACTATTTTATTTAAGGCTTCAAAAAAGTTTTTCTCTAATTTTACAGGTATAACTTGGAATAGAAATAGTATTTTGGGCAAAATATTCATTGTAATTGTGGCGCTCGTCCTCATTAGTGAGATCTGTAAATTTTTCCAATTTTCTAAATATTAAATTTCTTTTAATAAGGAAAAAAGACTGCTCTTATGTTTTATAACATAATGTTTTATACCAGAAAGTGCATTTCCCTAACATTTGATGATTCCTAAGTCATGTGGAAAATCTAACATGTTCCAAACTTGCATACGCTCAATTTTCTGTTGCATTCTGCATGATTCCTTCCAGCAATCTTGTGCTTTAACCTCTTTTAGAAAAACATTAGATTAGATAATTGTTCCAAATTTGAGCCTGTTTGTATCTAAATTCATATAAGTCAAATCAAATCTTGCTTCCTAGTCCTAGTACTTCCTTCCTGTACAATATTTACAGGATATTGTAAATATACTTCATATCTTATTGAGAATATTCAAGGTGCTACTTTTTCATTTCTTTGAGTTGCACAAGTTAGTTTTATAGAAAAATACAAGCTCTTAGTAAGTTGGAGCAGTTTAAATAACTTACATTATAATTTCAAAAACAATGCAGTGTTAATGAAGACCCAAAATGTATTGAACAAGTTCAAGTACAATTTTTTCTTCAATATTTCAGTTACATAAGAAAATAATAATTTCTTTATTAAATTCTGCTCTGAAATTAACTATTTTGGTCAGTGGCAAAGATTCCATTATTAGAATCCTCTAGGAAATTATTGTGTAGTTTAGTATTTTCCTGTTAGAGTGAGACATCCTATAATATAAAGAAGATGTCTAAATTTATTTACTGGTTTTACAGAGCCAAGTTGCAATTGTTTAGTCTGCTTACACATTAATTTATAGTAATCTGAATAGCAGTAATTTATTTTGAAAACAAATGCTGATTCCAAGAAGACACAGCTTCTCAATAGCTCCTTTTCTGGCAGAAGAAATGTGTTGTGAGCTTTTGTTCAATGTTCTTTTGGTATTTCTACTGTAGTTGTTGAAATCTATATTTTATATGATCTCATTGTACTCATTGTACTGCTTGTGTTTTATTAATGACTGACTTTGTTTGAGACTTAGGAAGTGAAATATACTGCATATAGAGCAGTGTCATGTGACACTGCTCTATATGCATATCATGTACCAGCTGCAAAACCCACAGTACATCAGATCTTGTGGGTTTTGAGCAGGGGTGGGTTCTAAATTTTTTTACTACCAGTTCTGTGGGCGTGGCTTATTTTGTGGGTGTGGCTTGGAGGTCATGTGACTAGGTAGGCGTGGCTAGCTGGTCAGAGTCATTTCTGGAAGGTCCTCGCACTTACAACCAGTCCTCGCACTTACGACCCGACACATTTGTTTGCTTTTAACACTGATCAGCTGTAGGACGGCCCTTTGAAGCCCCGCGGCAAGAGTTTAAACAGTTTTTTTTCCCTCTAGTCATCAGCTGGGACTCAGGAGGCAGCAATAGATTGGGGGTGGGACCAAATAAAAGGTAAGAATAACGTGGGGGGGTGAGGGGGTGGGAGGGCGGCGGGGGGAAGAACCGGTTCGGTGATGTCATATCGTCACCGCTACTGGCTCGGCCGAACCGGACTGAACCGGGAGGATCCCACCACTGGTTTTGAGGGTGTGAAAAGTTCAGTTGCTAAGAAGTAAGCATCTTTACATCACATCATCTAGCAATTGAACTATTATGTACTAGAAAAATTCCCCATCTTGATACCTGTAAAGATGAATAATACCTTTTATGGTGAACTAGCATTGCTTATGTGTTTTAAATGCTACAGTTAAAAATTATGTACTATATACATGCTTTTTTATCTTTAAAATGTTCCTAATTCTAAAACTTCATTAAAATCTTAAATGATATGGGTAACATGTGATTTTATAGATAGTGAGACAGATCTCTTAACTGGGCTTTTGTACATACAAGATATTATCTGACATGATACCCTGTTTCCCCCAAAATAAGACATCCCCTGATAATAAGCCCAATTGGGCTTTTGAGCGTATGGCAATAAGGCCAAGCATTAATTTCATGTCTTATTTTCAGGGAAACACAGTATTAAAAAAATTCAGTTGAGTGGATGGAAATCCTTTACATTTGAGTGAATGAAATATTTTTGTGAGGAGCAAAATATTTTATTATTCTCCCTGGAGCTGGATCGAGAGACTCCAGGATGGGTGTTGCTTCTTCTGCCTGGAGACTGAGCACATGATCATTATTTGCATATTTAGTCTCTCCTTCCTTGTCTGGTGTTTCCCCAGTTCAGCTCAGTCTTCAGCACAGAAGAGACATGTTTCAATGAGCGGCTTCGCTTCGATTCCTGATCAGCAAAGCATGAGCTTATTGGATTTTAAGATTTCTATTGAGATGATCGCTTCTGTGATCAGGCCCGCTAACTGGTCTGCTAGTTAGCGGCCTTGTACCAGCTTTCAGCAGTTCCCGCCAGCCGCATTTAGCAGCAGGGCCTTAGAAGGCCAGCAACTGTTTGAGCCAGGGCCTGGGCAATCCTATCGGAGGGTGGAGGAGGAATCAGTCCCTGCCCACTTCGTCTGGGCACACTGTAAAGCGGCAGGAGTGCACAGGAGCACAAATTAGAACTGAAGCAGTTTCAGCCCTTTGTGGGCCAGCTTGCCTTTGTCACAGTGGAAAATGGCATTGCACGCACCTTCCACCAGCCAGCAGGCCCTGAAAGGGGACAAGAGGGCTTGCCCTACAACCTCCCTGGATTAGAGGCATGGGGCCTCCAGCCAGAGGGCTGCGGCAAAGGGGGAACAACTAGGAGCCAGGCAGCCACTTCAAGTGGCAAGAGAGGCTCCAAATAGGCCGAAAAAGATGCAGAACAGCATCAAAAGGCCTTAGAAAAATAGCTGGCCAAGCTCCAGAAGGCTAAACAGAGCCAGGAGCGAAGTGACCCCCCCCACCGGAGGAGGAACGGAACTTTCCCGCCCTCAAGGAGATAAATAATTGGATCCCATTAATGATCTGGATCCTTTGTAGCCTGCCTCTTACAGTGCCTGGTCACCAGATGGTACCAGGGAGTCATCCTCTCCAACCTTAGGAGAGGTTTTGGATAGAGTTGAAGCCTTTGCCTTTGCAAACCCCAGTTTGCATGCAGCAAGCTTTGCAGAGCCACGCCTGCATACTACTCTAGGGCCTGCAGCTTCCTTTACTCGTACTGCAGCGGAGATCCGCCCACAGGGGAAACTGGGTCAGCAGTGCCTGATCATTTGCAACAAATTATTTCTCAGGCTATTCCCCAAGGCATAGCTATTGGCTTACAACAAAAGAACCAATCTTTTCATGGGGTTCCATTTCATCAGCCTCCAATATTGCAGCCTGTACATCAAGAGGCTTGGATGGGTCCTCAGAAACTTACATCTGTGGCCCATTCTATCAGAAGTCATGATTCCTCAGCTGAAGAGGAAGACTTTATGGCCTTTTCTGAGGATGAGGAGATGGATACAGAACCCTCCCCCTTTACAGGCCTTTTCAAACTGGATCTATTTAAATCATTGCTTCGTAAGGCCAAGTCCATTATGAGTTTGGAATCTGAGGCTGTTCCAGACTCTGCTCCCAGTCCGGGGGTGGGGGGGGAGTTCTGGTCATGTCCTCTTTACAGAGCCAGCAGTTGAGGCTGTGGTAGTACCATTGCCAAATTATTTTTGGACATATTCCAATGTCAATGGAGCAATCCTGGTGCAGGGCTTCCCCCATCCAGAGCAGAAAAGAAGCTCTATAAAGTGACTCCAGATCTGGCCGAAATTTTACAGGTGCCTATGGTAGATAACCCGGTGGCAGCATTGACATCGGTTGCTCTGCTTCCAACTGATGCAATTGATTGCTTGAGACCTGATGACAAGAAAGCTGAATTGTCATTACATAAGACCCATCAGGCGGCTGCCTGGGCAGTAAAGGCTGCCATCTCGGCTTCATTTTTCAATCGTGCGTCCCTGCTCTGGCTTCGCCAGATGCAGGAACGCATTCCACCGGAAGATGTCAGGGTGCACCAGGATACTAATAAATTAATAGATGCTGCTGAGTTTTCAGCAGATGCGACATTGAATGCGGCTAAGTTCGCTTCAAGGTCTATAACAATGATTCTCAACCTTTCTAATGCCACGACCCTTTAATACAGTTCCTCATGTTGTGGTGACCCCCAACTAGGGGTGGGTCCTAAATTTTTTTACTACCGGTTCTGTGGGTGTGACTTATTTTGTGAGCGTGGCTTGGAGGTCATGTGACTGGGGGGCGTAGCTAGCTGGTCATGTGACCGGATGGCCATGGCTATGTGTATAGGGACTACTCAGAGGGCTGAAAAAGTCATTTCTGACTGGGCCTCGCACTTTTGACTGGTCCTCACACTTATGACCATCCTCACATTTATGCCCGTGCAGCATTCTTAACAACCGTATCACTCATTTCACAACTGCTTCTCTTCACCATGGTGACAAGATAGGGCAAAAACGTAAAATGTGAGGACAGTCGTAAGTTCGAGGACTAGTCAAAAGTGCGAGGACCAGTCAGAAATAACTTTTTCAGCCCTCTGAGTAGTCCATATGCATAAAAGGATACAGCAATAGAGAGGGATGAAGGAAGGGAAGGGAAATTAGAGTAGGAGGGAAGGTAAGAGAGGGAGGAAGAGAGGAGGAGAAGGAGAAAGGAAGAGGAAGTAGGGAGGAGAAGAAGAGGGGGAGGAAGAGAAAGTAAGAAAGAAAGAAAAGAGAGAGGTGGTAGGTTTGAGAAGAAAGATTGCTGTACAATAAAAAAGATGAAAGGGAAGAAAGCCAACCCCAAACAAATATAAAGATATTAAGATAAAGAATGAATTGTTAAACTTTAAAGAATAAAAGAGAACAAATATGAATAAATAGCAATAATTAGAAACACACATACAAACATACAATGTATTTTCTTTGAACAGAGTATTTGGCCGGTTCACAAATTTAAACAGTGTTTAGTCATTTCAATTTAATTTACAATTTCTATATTTCCTTTTTGCCATATTTATTCCTCATCTATTTTTTTAAAAAAACCAATATTACCCTTCATCCTCATTTCTAATCTTAATCAAATTCAATTTTTCCCTTCTATTCTATATTATACCCCTTCCCATTGTCATCTATTTTTATATCCATCCTCACATTGGTTAATTATGTAATATTACAGTTGTTTAATATAAATTCAACATTTTAATATAAATCAATTAGTTATATAACTACTTTTTTTGTATATTAATCAATATGAACATGAATATTCCAATTATTTCCATGCAATCCAATTTCTTACAAATCAATTAATTATATTTACCAATAATAATAAACCAAATAATTTCCCCCATATATTCCTCCAAACCACAACTTAACCATTTCTGCTTTCAGAAATATACAATTAATAGTATCTCAATTATTACAATTCCCTAGTTAAATAGAGCTTTTTTTCTTTTGTGTTTTAAAATCTTGAACTCTCCTCTTTTTCCCTAAATTTCCCATTGTTTGCACCTACCTTTTTTTGGTGAGGAAAAAGAAAAGAAATCTGGCTGCCTAATTTTCCAACGTTGCAGCAACAGTAAAGCAGTTTCAGTTTCGTTTTTCAGCATAGCTAGGGGGAAAAAAATCTGCTCCAACAAGCAGCAGAGCCCTGAGCAAAACAGCTGAGAGCAAATCAGCTGAGAGTTGGGAGCCGATCTAATCAAGGGCTAATTTGCCTATGCTGAAGCTCCGCAGGCCAATAAAATTACAAAAAAACACCGAACCATTTGTTAAATTCCTGACTCACCCGCCCCTCGCCCACCACTATTTATTGGCAATAAATAGTGGTGTGGAGGGGCGGGGCAAGGGCAGGGCGGAACTGGCAGAATCCCACCACTTGCTATAGGGCGGCCCTTTGAAGCCCAGCGGGAAGAATTTGAACAGTTTTTTTTCCTCTAGCCATCAGCTGGGACTCAGGATACAGCAATAGATTGGGAGTGGGCGGGGTAAGCGAACGGCCGGCAATCCAATAGAGCAGAGAGTGAGGATGAATGAAGGTGTGGGGGGGGGGCGAGAGAGGGCTTTGACGACCCCTGTGAAATGGCTGTTCGACCCCCAAAGGGGTTGCGACCCCCAGGTTGAGAACCGCTGGTCTATAGCATCTTCAATTATCACCCATCACCTATTCTGGCTTAAGCACTGGCAGGCTGATAATAAAAACAGATGGAAATTAGCTTCAGCCATCTTTACAGGCAACAAATTATTTGGAGAAGTTCTGGAACCTATCCTGGTTGAGACCAGAGGCAAAGGAAAGGCCATGCCTTACCTTTACAGAAGAGGGGACTTCTGGCCCTCTCCATATTATAGGAGGAGCCCTTTCAAGCCCCAGATCCGGGTCTCGACTATCAGCAATTTCAAAGGCCATACTCTAGCTGGCAAGACAGGCAACCTGACTGGTCAGACTTCAGGAGTCACCAGATGTCTCAGGACAAATGGTCCTTTTGAGGAGCAGGGAGTCACCCTTATCGTCAGTCCAAGTGACTGCAGGGCCACGCCACCAATTGGTGGAAGGCTCAGCCTCCATGTCCATCAGTGGGAGGCCACAACTTTGGACAAATGGGTCCTCATCTTGGTGACTTCCAGTTTGGCACTGGAGTTCCTCTCCATCCCCCACCCCCACCCCCACCCCCAAAATTCTTTATAAGGTGTCCCAGGTCCAGGGACCCATCCAAAAGAAGCCTGATGGAGACAACCATCCAGCATTTGCTGGATATCTAGGCTATCGAACAAAGGGTACAAAGGTTCTATTAGATCCTATTCGTGATCCAGAAGAATTCCGGGTAGTGGAGAGCAATTCTGGATTTGAAACATCTCAACTGGTGTCTGGAGTTCAAAAAGTTCAAAATGCAGTCACCCAAATCAATCTTGAACAGTACACAAGAGGGTGATTTCCTCACCTCAATAGACTTAACAGAAGCATACCTGCATGTCCCCATCAGGGCTACGCACAGTCAGTTCCTTCATTTGCCTATTCAGACAATCATTATCAATACAGAGCCATGCCATTCAGCCTCTCATCAGCACCGAGAGCCTTCACCAAGATATTGGTGGCTCTAGCAGCCCACCTGCGATCAATCCCAATCAGAGTCCAGTGCTGTCTGGATGACATTTTGATCCAGTCCTCATCAGCCATTCAAGCAGAGACAGATCTATGGGTCACAATCCAGGTGCTTCAGGAACATGGCTTCTCCATAAACAACAAGAAAAGCCATTTTGTTCCAACTACCAATTTGCCCCATTTGGGAGCCATAATAGACACAGTAACCTGCCAAGTCTTCCTCTCTCTGGAGGGGCAAGTCAGCCTTCAACAACTCGCCAAGTCCATCTTGGCTATGAGGGAGGTTCCTTTATCACTCCTGTTGTAGCTCCTAGAAAGATGATGCTGTCTCTCTCCATAGTGCTGTGGGCGCAACTACATGCCAGGATGTTACAATGGTTTTTCCTGACCCACCAAAGATCCAGCAGGAGCAACTCGAAGGACAGGGTAAGACTCCCTTTAAAGATACGGCACTCCTTTCGTTGGTGGACATCACCAGTTATCCACATAGGCTGTCTGTTCAAGGAACTGACCTGTATCACCATCATGACAGATGCCAGCCTCTTTGGTTGGGGAGCCCACAGTCAATCTTTGACAGCCCAGGGCAGGTGATCGCAGGAAGACTGATCTCACAAGATCAATTGGCTGGAGCTACAAGTGGTCCATCTGGCTCTCAGAAGCTTCAAGGACTCCATCTCTGGGCATCATGTTTTGATCTTAACTGACAACGTGACAGCCAAAACACACATCAAATGGATGGCACACATCCCCTAATTATCAAAGTAAAAAGCAAGGAAAAGCCATAAATTAACCATCCATCTGCTATCAGTGTCAGAGGTAAGTAGCCCCGTTACCTTCCTGGGGTAATTAAGGATCGTGGCATTTTCCTTGTGTATATCTTTGAAAAATAAGACCGGAATACATCTTCTAATTAAACTCATATTTATTGTAAAGAAAATAAAACATCTAACTATCTAAAATTTAATTAAATTAAATTGTTACTTTTTTGATAAAGTTCGTGCCGACCACCTCTCTGTGGTTGGACTTCTTGGCAAGAGAAGAAAGAAAAGTGTGAAGTGGAAAAGAAAGGAATGCGGATACATGTAATTAGCTTACTGATAACAAAAGTTGGCAAGCTACGGAAAGTCTGACAGTCCAGAAGTAATGAGCTCAGCTGGTAAATACAAAAACGCAGTGACATCCCCTTCTTTTGCCAGTTGAGCGAATATCAAGTACATCATCAAATAAGGCACATCTTCTTACGCAGATACTCGCGTTGAGCTGCTGGAAGCGGTTTGTTGAGCATATCTGCAATCTGATCATATTGCATTTTAACAAAACCTTTTTTCACTAATTGTTTTATATTTTGATAACGGATGTCAATGTGCCTGAACCTAGAACCTGTGAAATGTGATTCAGAAATATAAACGACCGATTCATTGTCTTCCATCACTGTGATCAGTCGAATTGGGTGTGTCCAGATATCTGTGACCAAAGCATCAAACTAAGTTAGAGAATTACATGCATCTGAAACACAAGCATATTCAGCTTCAGTAGATGAACAAGAAACAAAATTCTGTTTACGCACTTGCCAATAAACAGGACATCCATTTAAGAACATCATATAACCTGAGGTACTTTTACGTGATTTCTTATCACTTGCCCAATCAGAATCTGCATAACAACATAATTCTGCATAATCAGTATGTGTTGGTTCTAACAATAATTTCATATGTTTAGTGTATTTTAGGTATCTCAATAATTTCTTAACACATGACCAATGAAACTGTTTTGTCTTACCTACGTGTCGAGACAAGAGATTAACACTGAGTGCAATGTCGGGTCTGGTCCAACTATTAATATACAACAGTGACCCAATAACTGAACGATAAAGTGTTTGTTCCTCGAACTCAGGACTTGCTTCATGTGTTAAGTTGTGAAAATCTGTTTGCATGGGTGTCTTTGTTGTGTTAGCATCTTTCATGTTGCAATGATGCAAAATTTGTTCAATTTTATCTTCTTGTGAAAGACTAAACCCCTTCTGTGTTTTTTCAATCTGAACACCTAAATACATGCTAATATGACCCAATGATTTAAATGTGAAGTATCTCTGCAAAGCTTTGGCAAAAATTTCACTCATTTGCTTATTTGGACCAATATAAACAATATCATCAACATAAACAAGAACTATCTTATATGCATTGTTAGATCTTTTTGTGAACACACATTCATCAGTTTCGGACTTAATAAAGCCCATTGAATTTAGTTTGTCAGTAAGACATAAGTACCACATTAAACCAGACTGATTCAGACCATAAAGACTTTTGTTTAGAAAACAGGTATCCCCTTCTTGCTGTCGGAATCCTGGAGGACTTCTCACGTAGATCTCTTCATCTAGGTCTGCATGTAGATAAGTCGTGTCAACATCGAACTGGAAAACTTCTAAACCAAGGATAGTTGCAGTTGCTAAAGCAATTTTTACACTCTCAGTTCGAACTATCGGTGAATAGGTTTTTGTGTAGTCCTCAGGATAACGTTGAGTGAAACCCTGAGCTTCAAGTCTGGCGTTGTACAGTGACTCACCATTTGGCTTCTTTCTGATTCTGTACACCCATCGAGTGCCAATGATATTTTTGTTTGCTGGAGGTTTTGCAGGTGTAAACACTTTAAGTTTCTTTAGACTGTCCATTTCAACCTGCATTGCTTCATACCATTTGTCTTACTCTGAATCAGGAAGCTGCTTGATTTGTGTGAAATTATAAGGTGGAAGTGTAACATTGCAAATCAAAGGCAAGGGTGCTTTTGTCAGTTGCCAAGAATATCATTGTGGAGGGATTCCTTTTGTGGCCCTCTTGGCCCTCTTGGAACGTCTTCCCTCTTGGAAGACTGGAATAGTCCAGTCTTCTTCTGCTTCGTCCTTGTCCTCACATTCGTCGCTAGCGTCGGCATCCGCGGCTTGCGAAGACGGAACATCAGGTTGAGAAGAACTGGTGGATGGAACATCTGCCTGTGAATCTTGGTCATCAGGCTGCGTGGCATCAGCGGTATCATCTCTAGGAAAATAAACTCCAGAATCATTGGAATGAATCCTGGACCAGTCAACATCTTCCTCAAAATTGGCAGATTGGAAAGTCACTATTACACATTTAGAGTCAATAAATTTACTCCATTTTGAGTTATCATCAATACCCATAAATCTCAGTCTCTTTGCTGTTGAACCTCCTTTCCTTCCTTGAGCTAAAGGAATGTTCACCATAGCGTATGAACCAAAAATATGGATGTTTTTGAGATCAGGCTTGTAGCCATACAACATGAAAGGAATCTGATTTATTACACTGCTCCAAGTACGATTCACAATGTAATTTGCATATTTGATAGCTTCACCCCAGTATGGGTTAATGAGGTTGGCGTCTTCTAGGACCAATGCATCATGGTTTGCAGGACCCCTTGTCTTCTCTCTACGACTCCATTATGAGCCGGTGTATGTGGGGCCGAAGTCTGATGAAGAATTCCATTCTTACGCATCCAGTCCTGGAAACGCTGAGACATGAATTCAGCACCACGGTCACTCTGAATTCTGGCGATGCTTACTCCATGCTGGGTAGAGACAAGGGCTGCAAAGTCTTTAAAGATCTGAAAGGTCTCAGATTTTTCTTTCATAGGATATACATATCCATATCTAGAGTAATTATCAACAATTGTTAGAAAATATTTTCTACCACCAATTATTGGCGGAAATGGACCAACTATGTCAGTATGTACCAAATCAAAAATGCATGTTGACAGGCGTGTAGCGCATTTTGGAATGGCTGCTGCTTTGGATTTAGTCCTTTTGCAGACAGCACAATCCAAAAACACCTTACACCCCTTTAGATCCAAACCTTTTATGAACTCCGGCATCTTCCTAAGAACACAGAAACTGGCATGCCCCAATCTTCTATGCCACTTATGGATACACCTGTAATGCAGGTTACCAGTTAGTGAATTTTCTTTTTTTTTTATTGAAAAAGTTTTACAATTACATTTTCTCCCCAATTTCCCCCCCCAACCCTCCCTCACCTCCCTAACCCTCCCTAACCCCCCCAACCCACCCCTCCCCCTGGACTTCCACAGAATATAATCCAAATCAACATCCCCTTTTTATAAAACTTGAACCCCTCCACCCCCTGTATATTTTTGACATCTTCACAAAATTCAAATATTCTATCTCTATATAATACTTTCAATTAAAAGCTATCTGATATTTCCTAGTTTGATATTTATTCTGCACATAATCTATCCATTTTTTCCACCCCCATACAAGTCTCTTGTGAGCGATCTTTTAGATATGCTGAAATCTTCGCCATCTCTGCAAAGCTGGCCATCTTCAAAGTCCATTCCTCAATAGTAGGCATAACTTAATTTTTCCAATATTGACCTATCAATAATCTCGCTGCTGTTATCATATACAATATCAACTTTGTTTCACCCAATGTAAAACCCTTAACTATACCCAATAAAAACAATTGTGGAGAAAACTGAATTTTTTTCTTCAAAACATTCTGCATAACCCACCAAATTTTTATCCAAAAAGCCTTCACTTTCTTACAAGTCCACCACACATGATAATATGTGGCATCTAGGCAATCACATCTCCAGCATTTTGGTTGAACATTAGGGTACATGCACGACAATTTCTTAGGATCTAAATGCCATCTATAAAACATTTTATAAAAATTTTCCCTCAAATTCTGCGACTGTGTAAATTTGACATATTCATATGAATCCATATTTTTTCCCATGTTTCCAACATCACTGGTTCCGCAAAATTTTGTGCCCACTTTATCATGCAATCTTTAACCAATTCAGTTTCTGAATCCCTTTCTAACAAAACATTATAAAGCCTTTTAAAATGCATTGGACCTTTCTCTTTTATATGTCTAACCAATTCTTCCTCATGCAGCATTATACCAATTTTTGGTCCTCTTTCCATCTCAATTGAAGTTGATTATACTGTAACCAAGTTAAATTAATCCCTTCTTCCAACAGCGTTTCTAAAGTCTTCAGTTGCCATCTGCCCGCATCTGAAAAAAGAACTTCTTTATATAACCCACCCCCCGAGTGACATTATATTTGTATTCCACATGATATGACCAAGATCCAGCCATAACGGTATTTTGTAATCCCATTTGAGTTGGTGCTTCTTCCAAACTCTCATCAAAGAGTCTCTAAGTATGTGGCTTTTGAATACTTTATCAACTTTGTTCTCATAAAATAAATAAGCATGCCAACCAAATTCAAGATCAAAACTTTCTATATTCAATATTCCAGTCTTTTTCCTTCCAAACCAATCGCTTGCTTGAGTCAAAGCTGCTGCTTCATAATATAACTGTAGGTTTGGAAGTTTAAGACCTCCCCTTTCTGGAACATCTTGCATAATTTTCAGTTTCACTCTCGTTTTTTTCTCGTTCCAGACAAACTTATTCAGTCCTCTTTGCCATTCTTTCAACTGTTTATCACTTTTAAGCACCGTAATCATTTGAAACAAAAAAAGAAATCTTGGCAAAATGTTCATCTTAATTGCTGCTATTCTTCCAAGTAAAGACAGCTGCAGTTTTTTCCAAGTCTCCATATCTTTCTGTACGTCTCGCCACAACACCTCATAATTATTTTGAAACAATTTCATATTTGATTCTGCAACCTGAACTCCTAGATATTTAACCTTTGGTACTATCTCAAAACCTGCCCTCCTTTCAAGTTCGTGTTTTCGATCTTGTGTCATATTTTTAACTATCATCTTAGTTTTTTTCTTGTTCAGTCTAAATCCTGATACTGTACCATAGTCTTTTATAATGTCTTTCATCTGGATTATTGATTCCATCGGCTGTGATAGGGTAACAACCAGATCATCTGCAAATGCCCTTATTCTGTAATCCTCTTGCCTTATCACTATTCCTTTCAAGATGTTCGAGTCCCGTATTGTATTCAACAAGACTTCTAATGTTAAAATAAATAACAATGGGGATAACGGACAACCTTGTCTTGTTCCTTTTTCAATATTGAAATCTGTTGTCAAACTTCCATTAATAATAATCTGTGCTTTTTGTTCTTGATAAATTGCTGAAACCACCTGTATAAATTGATCCCCAAAGTCCATCTTTTTAAAAGTCTTTAACAGAAAATTCCAATCCACTCTATCAAAGGCCTTCTCCACATCCAAGAAAACCAGCACTGCAGGGATCTGTTTATTCTTCTCAAGATATTCCAATAAATCTATAACTTGCCTTACATTGTCCTTCATATATCTGCCTTCTATAAATCCCGCTTGGTCACAATGTATCACCTCTTGGATAACTGGCATCAACCTGTTGGCTAATACTTTTGCAAATATTTTATAGTCATTATTCAGAAGAGATATTGGTCTAAAATTCTCAGGTTTTTTAGGACCTATTTGCTCTTTCGGTATCAAAGAAATATAAGCTGTTTTCCATGATGGGTGTATTTTACCCCCTTGTTGTATGTTACAAAATAAGTCTTTAAGATGTTCAACCATTTCTGCTTGCAAAGTTTTATAATACACCGCAGTTAAACCATCCGTCCCAGGAGCTTTAGCTGTTTTCAATTGTTTAATTGCGGCCATAATCTCCTCAACTGTTATAGGATAATCCATTCTCTCCTTTTGTTGACTGGTAATTTTTGTAACTCTTTTATTTTCTAGATATTTCTCTGTAAGTCCATTCTGTGTATCATCTTTGGCATATAGTTTGGTATAATAATCCACAAAAACTTCTTTAATTAATTTTTGTTGGGAAATTTCCTTCCCCCCAGTATCAATACTATCAATAATCCGTGTACTCTGTTTCTTCCTTAATGTATAAGCCAAACATCTGCCCGGTTTATTAACGTTGCAAAATGTATTGTGTTTTGCAAATTGTAAATTTGTTGCTGTTTGCTCCGCCATAAGCATTTGAAATTGATCTTTCAAAAGTTTTATAGCTCCTTGTATTCTTTCATCTGTTGGGTTTTTTTTATAAGTAACTGTTCTTTATTCTTTATTTCTGCTTCCATTTCATCTCTTTTCTTTTGTCGGTTTAATTTGTGTTTAGAGTTCATATAGATGAGTACCCCTCTCATATATGCTTTACTCGCATCCCACACAATTTCAATAGGGGTACCCTTATTCAGATTCATTTCAAAAAATTCTTTCATCTGCTTTTTAAGTTCTGTTATATTCTTTTCATATCTAAACAAATTTTCATTTAATCTCCATGATCTTCTCTCACTCTTTCCCATCTCAATTTCTATCCATACCGGGCTATGGTCAGTTAAAGTCCTTGAAAATATCTTTGTTCTTTTTGTTTTGACAAGTAAATCAGTTGATAGTAAAATAAAATCAATCCTAGAAAAGGATCTGTGTCTATCTGAAAAAAAAGTAAAGTCCAATTCTTTTGGGTTATGTATTCTCCAAATATCTTTTAGTTCCAAATCTTCTTTCATGTCAAAAAAAGTCTGTGGTAGTCTAATCCTTGACTTCGCCGAGCTCTTTTTATCTATTTTAGAGTCAATTACTCCATTCCAATCTTCCATGATTAAAATGGATCTATAGTCCCATTGCAATATTTTAGAATGTAAAGTTTTGTAAAAAATATCCTGTTGTTGATTAGAAGCATAAATTCCAATCGCTAAAATTAAGCCAGTTGCTGTATGCAGTTCAATTGCTATAAACCTGCCACCTTTATCTGCTTCTATAATTTTAGCTGACAGTCTTTTATTTACATAGATAACCACACCATTCTTTTTTTCCAAATTTGAAGCTATAAAGTGTGTTCCTAGTTTTGGATTTATCAAATATTTTTGATCTTGCGTTCTAACATGAGTTTCTTATAAGCAAATTATATCATTATTAAATTGTCTCAGGTATGTAAATAATTTCTTCCTTTTCTGTGGTGAGTTTAGTCCATTCACATTCCAAGATAAAAACTTAATCGTCATGTAGGCTTTTTTGAAGTGATGAGCAGAATTGCCAAATATCTCCTGAGTCTGTAGTCTTCGGCTTTACTCCCCCCATGGCTTCACATTCTTGAATATTGCTCTTGGCTCCTTTCTTGTATTGTTGTGGCTTGGGCCTTTCCTGTTGTTGTTTTTCTTTGAGTTGCTTAGAAATTGCTCGAGTTACACGCTGATCTTTGGCTTCAGCCATCCGGGCTAGGTCCAAAGCCACGTCTCTTGTAGTCTTAGGTGGGTCAATCACAATTTTCGAAGGAAAGTCCAGCAGGGGCTCCTCCAAAAAACCTCCTGTAGCTCCCTGCATTTCCATTGCCTCTGATTCCCCCTGCTTAAGCTGCTCTTCCATCTCTTGCTGGAGTTGCTTCTCCTTGTCACTCTCCTTTATCTCCAACACAGTAGATGTACGTGGGGATGGTGAACTCTCTTTAAAAACATTAGAATAAAATTGCTCCGCCTTCTCAACAGTATTTAATTGATATCTTTCTCCATTATACCTCAAAATTATGCCAGTTGGAGCATCCCACCGGAATGGAATTTGTTGTCTTTTTAATTCATTCACTAGAAATCCAAAATCTTTTCTATCTTTTAACATCTTAGGTGGTAGCTCTTTATAAACTCCAATCTGCGTTCCCTCCACTTGCACAGCAGAGAGAAAAGACTTTTGCAGAATATCATTTCTCATTCTTCTATCTGTAAAATATATCACAACATTTCTAGGCAATTGTCTTTGTCTGGCCACCCACGAATTCACTCTGTAAATTTTATCCATTTTGCAGAAAATCTCTTCAGGGCTAATCTTTAACAGCACCGCTAAGGCATCAGCACAAATCTGTCTCAAATCTTGTCTATCGTTCTCTTTAATGCCTCTCAACCTTATAGTGAATTCCATGGACCTGAACAGCATCATTGTAATTTCATTCTCAAATCTCTGCATTTTATTATCAGCATCAAAAATTTTATAGTCAGTTTCCTTCATTTTGATATCCATTTCTGATTTAAATTCTTCCACCTTAGCATCCATTTTGATAATTGCCTCTGACAATCCAGACACCACTGTCATTAATTTTTTAGTCACCTTATCATACTTTTCTTGCACCACCTCTTTAATTTCTTTAATCTCCTGCTTTTTCCTTGTGTATATCTTTGAAAAATAAGACCGGAATACATCTTCTAATTAAACTCATATTTATTGTAAAGAAAATAAAACATCTAACTATCTAAAATTTAATTAAATTAAATTGTTACATTTTTGATAAAGTTCGTGCCAGCCACCTCTCTGTGGTCGGACTTCTTGGCAAGAGAAGAAAGAAAAGTGTGAAGTGGAAAAGAAAGGAATGCAGATACACGTAATTAGCTTACTGATAACAAAAGTTGGCAAGCTACAGAAAGTCTGACAGTCCAGAAATAATGAGCTCAGCTGGTAAATACAAAAACGCAGTGACAGAGACGTCGCTCCAAGGCTACCTTCCCGACATCACATTCTTATAAGGATGGCAACGCAGTCAGTGATCACGCCGTTTGAACCAGCCACTGAGACCTGGGACACATACCTCAAATGTTTTGAGTGTTTTCTACAGGCAAATGATTTTACTGAATTGTCCAGTGCTCGGAAACGAGGCTATTTCCTCAGCTTGTGTGGCTGTGAGATGTTCAGAACAGCTCGAGCTCTATCTGCCCCTCAGCCAGTATATACAGTGCCATGGGAGACCCTCTTGGAGAAGTTGAAGAATCACTATTCTCCAGCTCCCTCACGTATCGCCAGATGGCACACATTTCACCAAAGGACTCAGAGAGAAGAGGAGTCCATAAACAAATACATGGCCTCCCTGCAGACAGCTGCATTGTATTGTGATTTCTGCGACCTAGACGACATATTGTTGGACCAACTTGCCTGTGTTGTAAAAGATCTAAGGCTTCAGCGACACTTACTGGCCCACCCTAAGCTGAACCTCCAGACAGCTATGGACGAAGCCAGGGCATCCAAAATGTCAGACAGGTCAGCTGCGGAGATTCAGTGCTTTCACACAGCTACCGCCCCTGCCAGAAAGAGCCAAGCAGTCCACCATGAAGAATCCAATCAAGACAACACCTCCGATGAGGAGGAGGAAGTGAGCTACCTCAAAATGGTGCAGAGAAAAAAAATGGACCCCATCTGTCAAATCCCCTCAGGCCAGTTGTCTAGGTTGTGGCGGAAACCATAACATGTCTGACTGCAAGTTCAGAACCTCCATCAGCCGCCACTGTAGCAAGAGCTGCCCTGCCAACCACCGATGTACCATCTGAGTCCACCAGCTACAAAAAACCTTTCAAGAAACCTATGAGATGCTGCGAAGTCTGCTTCGCGATCTCCCGGGACAACGAAGCACCAGCGAAGCACCAGCAGAGGCCATCAGCCATGCCACCGTGGCCTCATCTAACCATAAAATTTACCTCAAGGTGAAGTTGGAAGGCATTCCCTGTAAGAACATGGAAGAAGAAATTAAAGCAATATCGCTAAATGTAAATGGATTGAATGCGGCGATAAAAAGCAATAGAACATTGACTAAACTAAATAGTTTGAAGATGGACATTATATGTGTCCATGTGTTAAGATGCGTTAAGATGGCCACCGTGGCTCGCTCAGCCTCTGCTAGAGATGGGGCACTTCTGACTGCCCCATCTCAAATATGGAGGTTCTGGGGGTCTGTTTGCTCTGACCCCTGGCATGAGCTGACTGAGGAAGTATCTGGGGCTTGGGGCACCCCAGCATACCTGTAAAGGTTCCCTTGCGGGGCTCCAGCAAATGGTGGTTTGTTGATCTATGGGTTGTTTGGCTGTTGGGCTGTTGGGCGGCGGCAGCTCGTGCTCCCGCCGCGATCGGCTGCGTGGCTGGCGGATGGTGGGGAGATTGCTGGCAGTGCAGCGGAGGCTCCCCGGGGCGAGCGAGGCAGAGCTCGGCAACTGATGGAAGTCTGTGTGACTGTTGGGACGTCGGCTCTGCTGCGGTCAGCTGGGCTATCAGCAGCGTGGTGATGTGGTGCCCCCCCCCAGAGAGGCTTGGTGTGGTGGGGCCTGGGCCAGGAGCTGGGAAGAGCTGGGAGCCTGAGTCAGGAGCCCGAGCCAGGTGCCAGGAGCCAGGAGAAGCCGGGAGAAGTCGGGAGAAGTCAGGAGGAACTGCTGCTGGATTTTTGCTCCGTAGTCATTGTTGTCATCATTGTGACTGGGAACTGTGGATTCACCCCCTGGACCTGCTGGGGGGTGGATGAGCCGGCGTTTTAGGGCCTGCAGGCTCTTTGCAGCTGGCTGACTTTGTTGCCATCATTCATTGGTATGCTGGAAGCCGCTTGCTGGTGGAGGGGGTTGTGGCAGGGTCTGGAGGCTTGGGCAGCTGAGGGCTATGCCTGGATTTGTGATCGTTGTCACCCCTCCTCCCCTGGACTGTTTGTTGCACTCCCCCCCCAGGCCAGTTTTGTCATCAAATGCCCTGGATTATTTCTTCTTCAGCCATGAAATGCCCAGACTTCGAGGTGTTAACCCCCACCACGGTGAGAGCATGGTTGTAGACCTGTTTTCCATCAAGGCTGGGCCATACTGTGGTGAGAGGGCAGTTGGACTAACGTTTTCCACCTCGAGGGATCGCCCAGCAGCTACAGGAATGGTTGCTGCAGTGAGAGGATGGCAAGGACTATCATCTCTGGCATTCCCGGCTGCCATGAGAGGGCGCCTGGGGATGAAGGTTCCTGTTGCTGGGGTGGACCTGGACATACCCCCATTTGCCATGGATGTACCCATCTCGATGACTGAGAATGGTTTTAACATACTCAAGCCCCGATTTGGTTGCCCTGAGGAATGCTCCTCATTCCTGAGAGTGGCCTGCTGGCCTGGCGAAGATCTACCTTAATGACGGATCCTGGGATCCCGAGAGGTGGCATACAGGTTTTAAGGGTTTTAATAAGGGGATTTTATATTGCTTTTTACTTAGGTTTTTAGGGGAGGGGGGAGGGTTCTGTCCGGCAGATTGCTGGGGGGGCTCCTCCGGACCAACTGCAGTCCAGGCTATGGATGGGCAGTGTTGGGGTTGCAGCGGGGTTGGGACCCCCGGGTGCCCCAGGGGAAAGGGTGGGAGCTCCATTGGGGAATGGAGGCAGATGGATGAACCGAGGGCCGTATCAAAATCTGGGAGCTCATCCCCGCTATCTCCAAGCGGTGGCATGCTCCAACCCTCCTGGTTCACCCGACTTCCTGTGGGTTTGAGAGAGGGGGCCCCTGGGCTCACGCTGGTCTATTTAAATGCCAGGTCTGAGGTTAACAAAACTCCCCTCATTCATGATTTGATTGAGGAGGAAAACACAGACCTGGCTTGCATTACGGAAACCTGGTTGGGTGCAGAAGGGGGAGTCCCTCTGACAGAACTTTGCCCACCAGACTTCCAGGTGCTACACCAGATGAGGGCCCAGGGTAGGGGAGGGGTGGTGGCGGTTGTTATTAGGGAGGTCTTTAGTCCACGGGAGGTCACTGTTCCCCAGATAGACGGGTGTGAGGCCCTCCTTGTGAGATGGGGTCCATTATCTCAGAACAGTAGTGGGTTGAGTTCGGTGGGGGAGAACCTACTATTTACCCCCCCTGTCATGGACCGATCACTATCTCCTTCAGCTAGGCTTCCAGCATGCCACCCCTCCTCGCTGGGATGTGGGACCCACCACCTGGTTCCGCCCCAGGGGCCTGATGGACCCAGAGAGGTTCCAGGTGGAACTGGGGACGATAACTCTCTCTCTCTCCCATGCCCCGGCTGTGACCCTGGTGGATGCCTGGGATAAGGTGGCCGCCGGGGTTCTCGATCGGGTCATGCCTTTGCGGCCTCTGACTCTGTGCAGATCCCAGTTGGCTCTGTGGTTTACGGGGGAACTCCGGGAAATGAAGCGCCATAGGAGAGGCCTAGAGAGCTGTTGGAGAGCCAGCAGTTCCGAATCTGACCGTGTACAGTTAAGTCGTTTACATGATCTTACATAGTGGAGATGGTGGCGGTGAAGCATCGTTACTTCTCCGCCCTCATCGCATCTGCAGATAATCGCCTGGCTGCCCTGTTTAGGGTGTCTCGCTCCCTCTTGAATCAGAGGGAGGGGGAAGACCTTTTGCAGGGATGAGCCAAGGAGGTTAGTCAGCATCTGCTGGATAAGATCGCTCAGATTCGGGATGGCTTGGACTCTGACTGGACAGGGTCAAACGGTGGGGAGGCAGCAGGTCTTGTCATCTGGGAGGAGTTCGATCTTGTCACCCCAGAGGAAGTGGACAGGATCATGGGGAAACTGAGTGCGACCACGTGTATATTGGACCCATGCCCCTCCTGGCTGGTTTATTCGGCTCGGGAGGTGTCACGTGACTGGATGCAGGCAGTGATAACTGCTTCATCGGGTGAGGGAAGCTTTCCTGCCACCTTGAAGGAGGTGGTGGTTAGGCCCCTCCTCAAGAAACCTGCCTTGGATCCAGCTGTCTTGAATAACTTCCGTCCGGTCTCCAACCTTTGCTTTCTTGTGAAGGTTGTTGAGAGCGTGGTGGCGCATCAGTTCTGTCATAAGTAAATGCCTTATTCTATAACAAGAGATATGTATATATGTACAGGATATAAAGGGTTAATTTATTCAACCTCCTTTAATGTATTCATGTGTAATCACCCCCCTTCCTTGACTCCTCCCCTTTGATATAAATAGAGAGTGCTTTTACCTCATGCTTGCTTCTCACTGTAAATCTGACAAGAATAAGTAGAATGCCTAGTATGAATAAACTCTTCTTTAACTGAAGAAATTGCTTCTGAATTCATCATTGAGTCTGATCCTCAAAATATTGTAACAATCTGGTAGCAGAGGATGGTTCAACTGACTCAATAAAATCCAACATGCCTAAGAAAGAAAACCTCAAGAATAAAAAAGAAAGACCCAATACCAGGGCAAATGATAAAGAAACAAAAACAGATCAAGAAATGATCGACGAACCAATAAATACAACAATCAAAGTATCTGAAGATAACACCACAGACATCGAAGAAACAGCAGATGAAACCGACAACCAAGAAGAGAACAAAATAAAAGACGAAGACCTCAGATCGGAGATACTGAGGCTAATAAAAAGTCAAAAAGATGACCACAAACTCATCGCGGAACTCCGAGGCTTCTTGGAAGAAAACGGAGCAGCGAGAGAAAAAGACATTGAAAAAGCCAAACCTGAAAATACAAAAATGGTGAGCGAACCTACAACTAAAGAAAAAATAACCAGAAGCAAGACCAGAGGTCCCACTCAAAATTTTGAAAGGCAGCCATCTTTTCTTCAACCGGCCACAGAAATGAACACGGCTGAACCAATCAGAATGCACCATTCAAAAACTCTGGCGTGAAAAAACACAAAAAATAGCAAGAAATATATTTATTCTTCTGAAGAGTCAGAAACAGATACAGAAGAATCATCCACCGAACAAGAAATCGAAACACCCAAGATCGAGCCGGAGACCGAATCATCAGAAGGAGAGCACTAGGAGGGAGCTACAGCAAAGAGAACCTCTCCCAGCGGCTTCAGCAGAGAAATGATCAACGCGCATGCGCAGATGAACACAGAGAACTACAATGAACTTTATGAAGAAGGAGAACCTTTCAAGCTCATCAGCAGAATACCCACACCATTCTGCAATTTTCAACATCTACAGGACCATGGACTACCCACAGTTGTAAGTAGTGGGAATAGTAATATTGGGAATCTACCTAGTGATTTCCCAAAACTTAGAATTGATGGCATCAATTTACAGGAATGGTGTCAACAAATTCAGGTTGTCTTTATGAAAGAAAATTTATTATTTTTTATAACCAATCCTCCCAAAAGACCTTGGACTCTAAAAATGGACTGCCTGCATCACAGAGCATTCTATTTAATAATTTCTAGCATATCACCTGCCATGTACTACAGTATTAAGCATAATCTTACTGTTTCAGAAATAATTCAATGCATGTTTAAATTGTTTCATAGTGAAAGTGTAGCAACAACCACTAGAATGTCTAAAGATTTCTTTTCAGCCAAATTAAGATCTGGAACCACCATAAGTGAACATTTAATATCCTTAAACAAAACCAGAGCAGAATTACATCTAAGAGGAGAAATAATATCAGAACAGACAATGAAAAGCGTTATCCTTAACTCATTAGATTCATCATGGGATAACTACATATCACACTTAGACTCAATCAATCTAGGATACTTATCCATAGAAAGTCTGTCAAATAAGTTAATAGCTGAAGATAATTTGAGGAGAAGTAGATACAATGCATACACAGAACACAGACAGGCAAAAGGGGTAACCTTCCAAGAAAATCACCAAAAAACAATTGAATGTTACAATTGTGGATCCAGAAAACACTCTAAGGGAGATTGCCCCATGTTTCATAGGGAAAGACAAAACCGTGATTATAGGGGTAGATATCAAGACAGGCAATCATCTATTGATAGATACAGATATAGAGACTCCCCAAACTACAGAGAACGCAGAAAGGATAGAGATAATTCAAGGGACAGAAAATCAGGATCATTAAATGGATTAGATAAACATAATGATGTCATCACACAAAAATCAAAAAACAATACTTGGCTCATAGATTCAGGGGCGACTAATCATACAACAAATAACAAGAAAATACTGTCTTCATTCACAAATGATAAATTTATGATAAGAGTAGCCAATCAAGAAAATGTTCAAGTCATAGGGAAAGGAGATGTAAATATACCTGGTTTAGGTAAAGTAGAGGGGGTATTGTTGATACCAGAAATATCACATAACATACTTAGTGCAGTGAAATTAAGCCAAGATTTCAACATAAATATAATCTTCTCTGGGGGAAAAGCAATACTAGAAAAGGATGGGACTAAATTGAATAGTGTAGTTATCGAAGGGGGCCTACCCTTCCTTGTAACAGAAGATAAATGGTTGCATAACATTAATACAAACACTGATGACGACATCAACATAGACAGTGAACATAGTAACAACAATGACAATGAAGAACCCAATACACACTGTAATCACAAAGACACACCCACTAGTGATACACACAATAACAAAAGACCCAATATAGGCAAACCAATTCATGATGAATGTGCACACATGTTGCATAGGAAATTGGGACATGCAAGTTTCCCTGTAATACAAAAAATGATTGAACATGCTGATGGCGTTAAAATAAAGGATTGTAAAAACTATTTGGAATGCTCAGTATGTAAATCCTCAAAACTCAGAACAAACCCAAAACCAAAGAGGGCAACAAGGACCTCTAACCAAATTTTTGATCTGGTACATATGGATCTGGTTGGTCCATTAACACCATCCATCACATACAAAAAAAGATATTTCCTAACTATTGTAGATGACTATAGCCGTTATGGATTTGTTTATACTTTAAAACACAAAGATGAAACTTTCCAAAAATTCAAAGAATTTTACAAACGTGTAGAAACACAACACAATATCAAAATAAAACAAATCATGACAGATAGGGGATCCGAATTCATGTCAAAAGAATTCTCACAATGGATAAAAGTCAAAGGAATGATACACTTCACGACTAGCCCATTTTCTGCTTTTCAGAATGGTACAGCAGAACGAAAGAACTCGACACTGCAAACCATGATTAGATGTACATTAGAAGATGCTGGTTTACGAAAACAATTCTGGTCAGAAGCATTACTATATTCAAACTATACCCAAAATAGGACCTGGTCTAGCATCCTAAATAAAACACCATATGAAGTGATGTACAATAGGAAACCAAAAATATCACACATGCACATATTTGGAGTTACAGCAGACGTACACATACCAAAACAATTAAGACGTAAGGGAGATAACGTATCCAGAAGGCTCAGATTCATGGGATACGAAACAGGCACAAAAGGATATAGATTCATTGACAATAATAACAAATTCATAGTCTCAAGAACAGCAGTATTTCATGAACAGGCCAACTGGTCTAAGATACATCTTAACGAGATAATCCAAAATACAGAACCAAATATTGAACAACAAAACAGAATAGAAAGAGAGAAACATGAACATAACACACATGATGACAAAAACAAAACATGGACAGGTAACCATACCAGGATAAAAACAGATTCATTAACCAAAAAGGAAGCAAGGTATCTACACGATAATGAAAGCATTCCAATAAGAACAATCAGGTGTAACAGAAAACAATTACCCAATAAGTATAAGGATTATATAATGTGTGTGAATGACGAGACACCAACACCTAACACATACGAGGAAGTGTTGAAACTTCCCATGGAAGAAAGAGAAAAATGGGAATTAGCCATAACAAAAGAAATGAACAGCTTGCGTGAATTAGGTGTATTTACACCAGTCCCTGCCCCTAAGAACAAGACAATTATAGGCACCAGATGGATATTCAAAATCAAAGATTTAGAAGAGGGTAATAAATTATATAAAGCTAGATTAGTCGCATAAGGTTACGCTCAAAAATATCCTGAGGATTACACTGATACATACTCTCCCACTGTAAGAACCGAAAGTGTTAAGACACCTTTAGTCATAGCTGCTATACTCAATCTTGATGTCTTTCAATATGATGTGCAAACTGCATACTTACATGCAAAGCTCAACAAAGAGATATATGTAAGGGCACCTCATAGCCAATGTACAAATAGAAATGAGACCTGGTTACTTAACAAAAGCTTGTACGGATTAAAACAATCCGGCAAGCGTTGGTATGAATGTCTAGTCAGCGTGCTTAAAAATATGGATTTCAAAGCCACAACTGCAGACAATTGCTTTTTTGTTAGAAAGGAAGGTGAATCATTAGAATTTGTGTTAATCTATGTGGATGATATTTTGTATATAGGCAAACATAAAGAAAAGAAAGACTTATTTGTATCCAAGCTAAGTGAACATTTCTCTTTAAAGTCGCTAGGAAGGGTAAACAAATACCTTGGAGTTCAAATCAATAAAACAAGAAAGGGATTCAAATTATCCCAGAGAGATAAAATTATAGAACTTCTGGAAAAATGCAATTTAAGAGATGCCAAACCTTGCGATACTCCTATGCAGACTGATTTTCTAAGGAATATGGATGAATCTTCACCTGAGTTCGAGAACAATACATTATATAGATCAATTATTGGTTCTCTCTTGTATATATCTAATTGGACCAGGCCTGATATAGCTCTGCCACTTAATTTATTATCTAGACATGTAAGTAAACCACTTATGTATCATTGGGAAGCAGTTAAACGAATACTAAGATATCTAAAACACAGCATAGATTTCTGCCTACTCTTAGAACCCAATAATATTAAAGAACCTATTATCACCAGTTACGCTGATGCAGACTGGGCAGGTGACATCAAATGTAGAAAGAGCACCTCAGGTTATGTATTATTTTTAAATGATTGCCCAATATTCTGGTACACTGGGAAGCAAGATTTAGTAGCGACTTCCACAACAGAGGCAGAATACGTCTGTTTATCTAAAGCCTCAAATAATTTAGTGTGGTTTAATGATTTATTATCTGATATTTGGAAGAATCCAATACTACCATTTGTCATACATGAAGATAATAAGGCGGCTATAGAAATATCAAGATCTGACGCCATTGGTCAAAGGTCCAGACATATAGATATCAAATTTAAACACGTGAGACAATTATCTCAGGATGGATTCATTAAAGCAATCCACTGTGAAACCTCAGAACAAATAGCTGATATATTAACTAAACCTTTACCTTCTAAACAACACAAATACTTGACATCAAAATTACAAGTACTGTATAATTCTGAATCCGAATGCAATCATTGTTATATGTCAAATCGGCATTTAGAGGGGGATTTGTCATAAGTAAATGCCTTATTCTATAACAAGAGATATGTATGTATGTACAGGATATAAAGGGTTAATTTATTCATCCTCCTTTAATGTATTCATGTGTAATCACCCCCCTTCCTTGACTCCTCCCCTTTGATATAAATAGAGAGTGCTT
Organism: Arizona elegans; assembly: GCA_022577455.1. Classification (NCBI taxonomy): domain Eukaryota; kingdom Metazoa; phylum Chordata; class Lepidosauria; order Squamata; family Colubridae; genus Arizona; species Arizona elegans. Next base: position 27,277,811 of record JAKOOJ010000007.1, on the reverse strand, counting down.
TTACCTCATGCTTGCTTCTCACTGTAAATCTGACAAGAATAAGTAGAATGCCTAGTATGAATAAACTCTTCTTTAACTGAAGAAATTGCTTCTGAATTCATCATTGAGTCTGATCCTCAAAATATTGTAACAAGTTCCCGGTGGCCCTGGATGAAGCGGAATACCTCGATCCATACCAATCAGGTTTCAGGCCTGGCTACAGCACCGAGACAGCATTGGTCGTGCTGCTGGATGATCTCTGGAGTGCTCAGGACAGAGGTTACTCCTCTGTTCTGGTCCTATTAGATCTTTCGGCAGCTTTCGATACCATCGAACATGGTATCTTGCTGCGACGTCTCGAGGGGTTAGGGGTGGGAGGCACTGTTTTGCGGTGGTTCTCCTCTTACCTCTCGGGTCATATGCAAGTGGTGTTGGCAGGGGAGCAGAGGTTGGCCAAGAGGCCCCTCACTTGTGGGGTGCCCCAGGGATTGCTCCTCTCGCCTCTTCTGTTCAACATTTATATGAAGCCACTAGGTGAGATCATCCGAGGTTTTCGGGGTGAGATATCATCAGTACGCTGATGATACCCAGCTTTTTATATCCACTCCAAACCAGCCCAGTGATGCTCTCATTATGATGTCCCAGGGCCTGGAGTCGGTACGGGTCTGGATGGGGAGGAACAGGCTTCGGCTCAACCCTGCCAAGACTGAGTGGCTATGGGTACCGGCATTCTGGTCCGATCTAGAGGTTCCATCTTTGTCTATAGGGGGTGAGGTGTTACCCCTGGTAGACAGGGCATGCAACTTGGGTGTCCTTCTGGATTCACGGTTGAATTTAGAAGATCATATAACGGCCGTGACCAGGGAGACGTTTGCCCAGGTTCGCCTGGTGCACCAGTTGCACCCTTATTTGGACCGGGATGCCCTACGCATAGTACTCATGTGCTAGTCACCTCCTGTATTGACTACTGCAACCCTCTCTACCTAGGGCTGCCCTTGAGGACCATCTGGAGACTTCAGCTGGTACAGAATGCAGCTGCGTGGGTCATGATGGGTGGTTCCCGATACGCCCATGTTACACCTCTCCTGCGCGACTTGCATTGGTTGCCGGTTGCCCTCTGGGTGAGATTCAAGGTGCTGGTGATGACCTATAAAGCCCTTCATGGCTTAGGCCCAGGATATTTGTCAGACCATCTGCAACCAGCAACAGTTCCCCATCGCCTGGTGTGTTCTCACAGAGAGGGCCTGATCAGGGTGCCGTCGGCTAGATAGTGTCGACTGGCGACCCCTAGAGGTAGAGCTTTCTCTGTGGGTACTCCCACCCTCTGGAACCAACTTCCTCTGGGGCTCTGGTTGGCCCCTGACCTCTACACCTTTCGCCGTGACTTAAAGACATGGTTGTTCAACTGGATTGGGGGTGGTGGTGGGTTAACATGTATTTTAACACGTTTTATTGGATATTTTATTGTTGTGAGCTGTCCTATGGAGATAGGACAGCATATTGTTCTGTTCCCGTCTCACACACGCACACAAACAGATAGTCAGGGGTTAAATAAAACTGGCAGACAACAAATTCTTTCAATAAGAGGCTTGGCAGCAACCCAATAGCTGCTTGCCAAGAACTTTACTCATAGAGGGAGGGGTTGTTCCTCCGTCAGATAAACCCAAACAAGATACACACAGTTCAAGAATTGTCAAGTCCAGTCCATATTAAATCCAAGGCAGATAACGTTGTTTCAAAGATACAATGTGACTTGCTAGTAGTTAGTTTTGTCCGTCACAGAGTCTGAATGGCCACCTCACCCCCTTTTATCCCCTGTGGGGTTTGGTCCAGTGACTCAGCTTAATCTCTGGCACGCTTCCTTTTCTGCTGCGTGCACTTGTCTCTCCGACGCTGGCGTGGATCCAGCCAAGACTTATCTCCGTCACTGTCCGACTGCAAGGAGATACCTGGCTCCTGGCCAATCTCTTCTCCTTCGGGAGACACCTGAGGCATTGCCAGAGAGGAGGGTCCTGGAGAGGGAGGCCTGGCCAACTCCTCTCCTTCATGTTCGGAGCCTTCTCCCTCCGATAAGTCGACCTTGGGGGTCGGAGTCACAACACATATAAATCAAATAAAATCAAATCAATAAATAAAATAAATATGTTTACAAGGACATATTAGAAAGCAACATTTAAAATTATTACAATATCCAAAACTAGGAGTTTTATTTACATCATTGATACAACAAAATAAAAGAGGTGTGGTATTGTATATTAAAGAAAAATTAGAACCTAAATTAATTTTTGAAGATGAAGAAGGCAGGATTTTTTTTTTGTAAAAAGTTTTTTTTTATTTTTTAACACACAGACAAACACACAATGTATTTTTTTCTGAACAGAGTATTGGCCGTTCATAAATTTAAACATTTTTTCAATACAATTTATATATTCCCTTTTGCCATAATATTTTCCCTTCTTTTCCCTTCTTTTCCCTTTTTTTGAATCCATATTGCCCATTCATCCCAGCTCTAATCTTCACCAAATTCCATTTTTCCCTTCATCTCTATATGAAACCCCTTAAATTTAAAATCTCATTTAACATAATTCCTAATATTATAATCATTCATTTAATATCAAAATAATAAAGCAGAACATTTTATGCCATGCATTTTCTTAAATCTTATTCCAAGTAATGCACTCCAATATCTTAATAATAATCAATTACCTATATAGTAATTTTCCCTAATTAATCTTATTATATTTTTAGAACTTGTCCTTTTATAAACTCCAATCATACAGTTGGAAATATTCCAATTGTTTTAATTTCTCTAATTTTAGGTAAAATGTATTTCTAAGACTTATTCCATTTCATTTATACATCCATTTAGTTTTCCATTATTTTAAGCTATTTAAAATATCATAATTACATCTTATCTCTATACATTTTCTTAAATCTTATTCCAAATAATAGATTCCAACATCTTAAAAGTTAATCACGTGTATGACAGGTTTTTACCCCACTCTTTATATACTAACACTAAACCAAATTACTTCCTTAGATTTTATCTCTCATTTTCAAATATTTTGTCAAAAATACATATTTCGAACCCCTTAATCATTTCTACTAAAATAATAAGTCAAAAACATTTTATACCATACATTTTCTTAAATCTTATTCCAAATAATACACTCCAAAATCTTAATAAAAATCAATTATTTATATAACAGTTTTCCCTTTTTTATATAATAAAAAACCAAATTGCTTCCTTAAATTTTATCTCTCATTTTCAAATATTTTGTCAAAAATATGTATTTCAAACCACACCTTAATCATTTCTACTTTTACCACAATCTAATTAATTCATAATACAGTATCGTTTCCCCTTATTTTCTTTTTTAATTAATAATTAAAAATATTCCAATTATTGTAATTTCCCTAATTGGTCTTTTTTATATTTTTAGAACTTGTCCTTTTATAAACTCCAACCATGCAATTAAAAGTATTTCAATTATTACAATTTCTCCAATTTTAGGTAAAACGTATTTCTAAAATTTATTTCATTTCATCCATACATTCATTAGTTTTCCATTATTTTAAACTATTTAAAGTATCATAATTACATCTTATCTCTAATATTCCTTTCATCATATCCCTCTTTCATCTTTCTCCCTTTTTTCCTTTCTAATTTCTTTCTCTTTTTCTTTCCCCTTCTTTTCTATATTTCCCATTATTTCCCATCTTTTCTCTTTTTTTAATCTTACCATTGTTAAACCCAATGTAATCATTTTATATTTTTAAGACATAAGCTCTTCTATTTTGCCTTGCATTTCCCATTATTTTCGATAACTTTTCCTTCTTTCCTGTATTTTCACTGTTAATCCCAGTGGAATCATTTACATTTTTAAAATTCTTTCCGTTCCACCCTCTTTTTTTTTCTTTGTCTCTTTCCTTTTTTTCTCTTTTTTCCATTGGTATTCCCAATGTAATCTTTAAACTTCTCCTTTTTATTATTGCTACCCACATAATCATTTAATTTTTCATAATCTTTTTCTTTGTCTTCTTCTTCATTAGCAATCTCTTTTTCTTGCTTCCCATTTGTTGTTTCCTTATCAATTTGGATGGACTCTGACTTGGTTTTTGAGTCATCAGATTTCAATTTTCCCTGTAGTATTGTAGTCATTTCCCTTATGTCCATTTTCAGTGAAAGGTACATTGTTTTCATCATTTCCTTAAGTTCCTGCATCTTTTGTTCTTTCTAAATTAGTATTTATTCCAATTTTAAAATTACGTTATAAGCCTCCTTTTTTAATCATCAAAGTCAAATTGCTTACAAACAGGCAAGTCTTCCTTAATCCTCACAGCTGTTATTCCTTTCAAAGTTCAAGGTTTTTTCTCACAGTTATTATCTCTTGCAACAAAAACAAAAATTCAATGTTGTAATGATCTTTTTTCTCCTGAAGATGTCTCTCTACAATCCACAATTTCAATCAGCAGCTGGAAAGAGTATCCATTTTGTTTGGAATCTGCTTTCACAGACTTTACTAATCTTAATTCTTTTCCCTTTTCTTCTTCTTCTTCTTTTTTTGTTTTATGTGCACCAAATCAGTTTTTAGTCCAATCCAAATCAAAGTCCAAATTCTACTTCTATTCCATCCAATTTAAAATCTTTAGCCAGGTTTTTCTGTTACGGGCTTTTCTTCCTCCTTTAATCTTCTTTTAAAATTCAAGAATTTCTAAACTGATTATATCCAATTCTGTTCCAAATTTTTTTTTTTGGGGGGGGGGAAGGTTCTTTTTCTTGTAATCAAATTAGTCTCTCCAAATTCAATATCCTCAAATAAAATTTGAATATAAGTTTCCTTTTTGGGCTTTAATGTTTCCACTTTCTCTCTTCTCCATCAATTATGTCCCCTTGATGCTGTTTAGCCGCTTTTTCCACACTGGGGTAATTTTAAAACTTCCAATTTTTTCCTTTTATACCTGTGAGTTAGCCAATCACTCACCTGGTACCAGTACTCCGTCCAAATCTTTGCTCCTGCATGATTCTTCATGCCCCAGCTTCATGGCAATTCGCAATAACTGCTGCCCCCTGCCATCGGATCAAAGATTTTTCTCTGGCTTTCTGAGGAACTTGCCTGTTCCTCTTTAGCCTACGATATGCCTCTTCTTTTTCACTGTCTCGACAGGACAGTTCTGGTCTGAAGACCCCCCGACAGCAGTTCGTCTGGCTGGGTTTTTGCCAGGCTCATTAGAACCTGGTATTTTCCCAACCAATCTCGCCGCGATGCTTCCGGGTTCTCAGGAAGGTAGGATCTTGATGGTGGAAATAAAAATGAACTTTACACAACTACTTTTGATAGCATTATATGCACCAAACAAAAAACAAGAATAATTTTATCGGAGATTACACAGGAAAATTATAGAATTGGACTATGAAAATGTATGTATAATGGGTGATTTCAATGCTGTAACAGATGCAAATTTGGACTATAAAACATTGAAGAAAAATAAAAAATCTAGAAAAACATTGCCAAAATCCTTCTTTACAGTGATAGAGGAATTAAGTATTCAAGATATCTGGAGACAAAAACACTTGAAAGAGAGTCAATATACTTTCTATTCAAATAGACACTTATGTGGTCAAGGGTAGATATGATATGGATGTCAACTGGATTTATAGACACTGTGCAAGAAGTAAATATTGGCTCAAATATTTGGGCGGATCATAGCCCAATGACAATAACATGGAAGGGACAAAAGAAAAAGACAAGATGGACTTTGAATGCAACAATATTAAATGAAAAAGACTTTCAGAAGTTTATGGAAAAAGAACTGGAATTTTTCTGTAAGATAAATAAAAAAGAGGATACATCACTCCAGAATGTATGGGATACGATGAAAGCATATATTAGAGGTCTGGCAATAATTATTTGGGAAAAAAATAAAAAGAAATGGCAGAAACAGGCAAGTCTGGAAGAACAATATAAGAACTTGGAAAAAGAGTTCCAGAAAGGCATCCAAAACAAAAAAAATTAAGAAATTGATGGAATTGCAAAAGCATGAAATAAAGGCAAATGAACAAGAATCATTAAGAAATAAATTGAGAGCAACTAAGGAGAATTTCTTTGAAAATGCAAATAAACCAGGAAGGTGAAGGAGAAGAAAATTATAAAGTACTTACAAGATGGAGAAGAGAAACTACAATATAGAACTGAGGGAAAAAAAGAAAGTAATTCAAGAATATTGTGAAAAACTTTACTCTCAAGAGAAGATTTTGGAGGAAGAGATATCAAGCTATTTGGAAAAATCAGACCTAATCAAGATATCAGAACAATATAAGGGAATGCTAGAAGAAAGAATAACAATAACGGAATTAACAGAAGCAATAAAAAGACAAAAAAGTGGGAAAGCACCAGGATCGGACAGTTTACCAGCTGAGATGTACAAAACACTACAAGAAGCTATTAGCAATGTAATGTTGGACTTATTTAATGATTTATTAATGAAGGCAAAAATGAGAGACTCGTGGAAGGAGGCCTATGTGACACTTATACCTAAAGGGACACAGATTTACAATTGGTAAAAAATTATAGACCAATTTCGTTGCTAAATATAGATTATAAGATCTTTGCTTCAATAATGGCAAATAGGTTGAAAAAACCATTAAATGAATATATTCACATAGATCAAAATGGATTTTTACCAAAAAGACAAATTAGAGACAATATGAGAATGATCTTGAACACTTTAGAGTATTATAGATCCACCCAGAAAAACAAATTGTATTAATGTTTTTAGATGCATAAAATGCCTTTGATGACGTGAACTGGCATTTTATGACAAACCAATTATAGAGAATGAATTTTGGGGAGAGATTTATAAATACTATAAAAACAATATATGACAGACAATTTGCCAAGATAATGATGAATGGAGAAATGACAGAAAAGTTGAATATAATGAAAAGTACCAGACAAGGATGCCCTTTATCACCATTGTTGTTTATTTTGACTTTAGAAGTTTTAAAAAGAAATATTAGAAGAAATGAAGAGATAAAAGGGATGACAATAAAAAAAGAGGAGTATAAATTGCACATTTTTGCAGATGATTTGGTATTCTTTATGGAGGAACCGCAAACAGGCCCCAAATTACTAGAACAGATATAAGGATATGAAAAAGTTTCTGGTTTAATAATAAATAAAGATAAAACAAAAATATGGTGAAAAATATAACATAAAAACAAAAAAGAGAGATAAAAGAAAACTTAGCCATACAAGTGGTGAAAAATGTTAAATATCTTGGAGTATACTTAACTTCAAGAAGCGTAACAATAAAAGAAGATAATTATTATAAACTAAAACAACAAATTGAAAGAGACCTGGAAAAATGGAGGAATCTTCAACTATCCTTTATGGGACAGATTGCATTGATAAAGATAAATATACTGTCTTTCCCTGAAAATAAGATCCTGTCTTATATTTTTTTGAATCCCAAAATAAGGGCTTGGCCTTATTAGCAACACAGCCGCTTCTCAGCTGTTCACTGGGCACTTGCCTGCTTCCCATCCATCCATCCATCAATCCCCCTCACCTGCAAACTCCCACCCCGCTCCCATCTCTTTGCCGGGCAACCTCTGGCAGCCCCAAAGCCTGCACCAGCCCGGCTCTCTTTTCCACAGCACCTGGCTCTTTATTGAGGGGGCTGGCATGTGGGGTGGGAGAGAAGCAAGATGTGTTGTGCTGTCTCTTCTCCCCTCCTCGCCAGGAGCTGGGGAGATGTGGGACGCGTGTCTTACCTGCCTTGCAGCTCTGTTGCGTGTCTCGCTGTTGTCTGCAGGCAAACACGTAGGATAAAACCAAACTTCTCGCGAGTTCAAGAAGTTTGAACTTGCAAGGTTTCTTTTACCCTACAATGTGTTTGCCTACAGACAATGGCAACACGTGACAGAGCTACTTGGCAGGTAAGACACATTTAATATCTCCCCAGCCCCACCCCTCCCCACTTGCCATCCCCAATTTGCATCCAATTGGGGTAGGGACAGGAAGCCCTGCCATGCCCGGTGAGAGGGGGAGAAGAGACATTAAGAAGAGCGAGCCGTGTCTCACTCCATGCCTCTTGTTTCTCCCCCACCCCCCTCAATAAAGAGCCAGGCACTGTGGAAAAGGGAGTCCAGGCGGGCACGGGCTATGGGTGTCTGGGGCTGCTGGGAGTCACCCAGCGGAGAGGCGGGAGCAGGGCGGGAGTTTGCACGGGATTGCTTCCCCTTTGCCTTCTCTCCCAAAAGCACTCCTCAGGCACAGCCACTTCTGCAGCAGAAGACTCATGCCTCGCACCGGCCTTCCGAAGGGTACCATTGCAGCAGCTATCCACAATTTGTTAACCCTTATTTCATCCTGACCTACGTGGCCCAGTATGGTCGGGACGAAATAAGGGTAAAAAATTGTGGATAGCTGCTGCTACAGTACCCTTTGGAAGACTGCCACGAGGCACATGGGGCGCATCACTTGGCCTCCTGCTGTAGAAGTGGCCGCAATCCATGGCAAAAATGCCCACGCTTGCTGGAGGGCTTATTTTCAGGGGAGGGTGTATATTTACGCCCACCCCAAAAATCAGGCTTGGCCTTATTTCGGGACATGTCCTATTTTCGGGAAAACACGGTACTACCAAGAATACTATTTTTATTTCAAACAGTACCAATAAAAATTGAAAAGGCTTACTTTCAATATCTTAATAAGATATTAAGGAAATTCATATGGCAAGGGAAAAAAGCAAGAATAAGTATAAAAATGCTGCAAGATACGCGACTACAAGGTGAATTTGGTTTACCAAATTGGGAACTATACTATCAGGCAACAACACTGACATGGCTGAAGGGACGGGTTGAATTAAGAAATACAAGGTTGTTAACATTGGAAGGTCATGACTTACAATTGGGTTGGCATGCTTTTTTGTGGTATGGTAGAAATAAGATACATACATACTTTCATAGACACTATATAAGAAATGCATTGTTATTAGTATGGAAGAAGGTTAGAGATAAATAAATAAATGAATAAAGGGAGCCTGGATAGCTCTGCAGACAAGGCACTGTAATTTAACACCAGCTGTCTGCAATTAAAGTAAGTTTGAATCTTGCCAGGCTCAAGGTTGACTCAGCCTTCCATCCTTTCTAAGGTAGATAAATTGAGGACCCAGTTTGTGAGGGCAATAAGCTGACTTTGTATATACACTTCCGGTTTGCTTCTTGCCGCCGCCAGACGATCCCTTGGGATCGCCGCCCCATTGCCTGTAAAGAGCCACCTTTACATCTGAAAGGTGGCTCGAAAAAACTCCATTTCCATATGGAAATGGAGAGAGAGCCGGCGGGGGCAGGTAGAGCTCTCTGCATAGCCCCAAAGGTTTTTTTTTTACTTTTGGGGACGAAGCAGATGACGCTCCCTATTTCCCTTGCCGCTGCTCCGGGCTTTGGGAGACCTCTGCTTATGCAGAGCTAGGCGACAAGAACAACCCTACAAAAATTAACAGAACAATCAAAAAGGATATGAGCTGGACCTGTGACCCTGAATCGCAAGTATTTTACTTATTTTACAATAGTTATTGAAGAAGGAAAAGAAAAAGAAAAAAAAAAGAATCTTTAACAATGGCGACTGCCGAGGCTTGAGAAGGGGCTGAAAGGGAGAGTCCTTCCGTTTCCTATTGAGATACAAAGTAGCGGAATAAATACTTCTGGCTACACTTGAAAAATAAAATAAAGTTCTACCTTTGTGTTTTTCTCTTCCTGGAGATCTGATATCGATCTTGGTTGGAAAGAAGTTTTTTTTTTTTGCCTCTCTTTTCTTTTTTTTAAAATAGTCTGTCTGTGTTGAAATATGGCATTAAAGCTTGCAAAGCCAGACAAACAAGCAGTGGGGGGGGGATTCCCCCATTAATAAATTACGGGAACAAGTTTTAAAGCTCCAGTCTCAGAAAACTGATTTTAATATAATTGAATTTTTTTTGGAGGAGATTGTAAGAAGGGATGAGATTGCGAATCAGAACTTTGAAAAATTTAAACAGGAAATTAAAGAATTAGTGCAATTAAAGTTTGATACTCTGGATCGAAAGATTATAAAAATGGCTAATGGCTTTGCAGAATTTATGAGCAAGTTGGATGAAAATACGAACGTATTAGAGTCTAAAGTGGAAGAAATTGAGGACAATTTGGACAATAGAATACAAAAAATTGAAAATGATTTGACAAACATTCAAGACAATAGCTCAGAAGAAAAACCTAAAATGGAGGCTGAACAAAAGACTTGTAATGTAGAAAACATACAACAACGGATTGAAAGAGAAGTTTTAATGATGCAATTTAATTTCACTGAATATGCGATTAGACTGAGAGGATTGCAGGAAAATAACAGAGATGATTTAAGAAAAATATCTTTTGAAATTCTGGCTGGGATTTTAAAGGTTCAACCTGAGGAAGTATTTTGTAGGATTGATAAAGTTTATAGAATAAACTCCTGGATTGCAAAGCAAAGGCAATTGCCTAGAGATGTGGTGATTTATTTTACAGATAAACAAATTAGAAATAATATTGTGCAAAATTCCTTTAATTCTACTTTGCAATTGTCTGGAAGAAAGATTTGGATTTACAAAGAGCTCCCGCCCAAGATGTTAACAGAAAGGAAGAAATTTGGTTTTTTGGTGACTGAGTTAAAAAAAAGAAATATTCCATTCAGGTGGGATGCCCCAGTTGGTATAATATTGAGATATCAAGGAGAAAGATACCAACTAAATACTGTTGAAAAAGCGGAAGAATTTTATCAAAAATTTTTGAAAATGAACCCAACATCTTCAGGCACAATACAGGATAAGCAGAAGGAGTTGGGAATAAAGGGAAAACATCGAATTACAGAGGCTGTGGTAGACAAATTGTCTTCGGATTCTTTAGATACCCCAGCTGGATTATCTACAAATATGAGAGAAGTGGCATCTGGCTCTAACGTGATGATTCATCAAGTCAAAGACAAGTATGGAAACCAATTAGCTGATATACAATTGGCAAAAAAGAAATATGAGATACAAAAACAAAACCAACAAGATCAACTTATAAAGCAGAATGAAAACCGATCAAATGATATACAACTTGTAGAAAGGAAACCAGGATGGAGATTAAACCCACAAAAAGGAAAGAAAAAAAGAAATAGGTCTCATAAAAATAGAAATTTCTAAACTAAGCAACAGTGAAGCCAGTTATTTTTTAAAAAAATGAATAAGTATGTGAAAAGATAGTGGAGGCGAAGTATCGGTTAATATTATCCTGAGGACAGTGACAGACCTCTGCAATGCCGTAATTCTGGGATGTGAAAAGAGCCTTACTGTTGGATTTGAATTATCTATTTTGGATTTCTTATTTTTTTTCGATAAATATATTATAATTATCTTGAGCTATAAGGCAAGAGAGCTATGCTGGGGCATGCAGAAGATCTGGTTGTTACCCATTAGGATGATGGGATTTAATAATCCTGATGAAAACCATAATTACAACTATATGGAATATAATCATAATGTCACTCGGGTGGTTGTTTTTTTCTTTTATATTCATTATTGATGGGGGCAGATGATGACTGAAGATTTTGAACAAACTGTTGCACCAGGATGCTATGTTACCCTATTGTGGATGATGGACTCAACAATCCAGTGAAAAGACATCAAAGAAGACATTATATGGATTATAAATTTAAAGTGATTGACTTTTATATATATATATATATATATATATATATATATATATATATATATATATATATATATATATATATATATATATAATGGAATATATATATATATATAATGTGAAAATACCAACATGGTTATCAACAATGGAAGCTTTAATACTTCCAAATATTTTTCATTTTTGAAATATTGTTAGATATAAGGATTTATTAATGGATAAGGTGGAATTGAAAGAGAAATGAGAGTTAGAAGAACAGGAGATTGAGACAGATTGGGATATGTATATGCAGATACAAACAAGATATGAAAAAGATGCTAAACTATATGGTTTTCATATGGAAAAGACTTAGTTGGATAGGATACTCACAGGAACAGAGGAAAAATTAATTTAAAAAATTTATAAATTCTTACTTGGCATTGGAGGAGGAGTATATTCAATTGATCTTGAAAAATGGCAATAACTATGGGAAAGGAATTATAAATTATTGATGTCCACTGCGTATAAGGAAAATCAATATAAAATGTTTTATAGATGCCATATGCCACCTGAGAAATTACCAAAAATGTTTAAAGATAAATCAGCCAAATGTTGGAAATGTCATCAATTACCAGGATCATATTATCATATGTGGTGGACGTGTCCGGAAGCCAAAAACTATTGGAATAAAATTATGACTCGGTTGGAAAAATGACACAGCAACATACTGAATTAAACCAGAGCTGTTCCTATTGCGTATCCTCTCTGAAAAAAATAGTAAGGAAAATTTTTATTTGATTGTACATGTAATAACAGGTGCAAGGGTTGTTTATGCACAAAAGTGGAAAGCAGAGAAAATACCTTCAGAAGAAGTAATAACAAAAATTTTAGATTGTGCAGAAATGAACAGATTAACTCTGATGATTAAGGATAGAGAAGAGTCAGAATATTTTAAGATATGGAATCATTTTTATTATTGGTTGGAAAAGAGTTATAAATGATAAATTTTATAACTATGTATAAAAATGTGAAGAGTAGAATATTATCTTAGTGATGAATTGGTACAATGGACTGGATAAAGATCAAGATAAAAGAAATAACATATTCATAGAAGAAGAATAAGAATTTTGGAAGATAACACCGAAATGTCACAGGGAAGGAATAACTGATGTATTAAATGTTTGTCTGAAAAATAAAAAACTTTTTTTAAAAAATCATTAAGGGGATCTCAGGGCTCTTTGGCGCCAGGATATAGGTTGTAAAATATCTGTTGACACAGGCAATGCTAGTAAACTGAATCCAAGTCTCCCCTGTCAGTTTTGGAAGACAATTTTCTTTTTTGCTTCTTAACTGCCACATATTTTAGCTGGAGAAGTTGGGAGGGGGTTTGTCACTGCGTTATTTTATTTACCAGTTGAGCCAATTATTTCTGGACTATCAGACTTTCCGTACCTTGCCAAGAATTGTTATCAAAAGCTACTACGCATGTCCATCCACCCACATTCCTTTACACACACTCTTTCCTTTGTTCTCTTGCCAGAGGTCCAGCTGAACCGGCAGGAGACCTCGCTTGCCAAAATGTAACAATTACTTTTCTTAGTTAGTGAGGTGTTTTATTTTCTTTATAACAAATAAATGAGTTTTATTAGAGAACTTTTCTTCACGTTTCTTTTCAGAATATTGCAACTTGGAGAGGCCTCGATCCATCCTCTAATTAAACCAGGGTGATTTGTCCCAGAGCCAAACATGGGATTAATCAATGCCCTGACAGGGTTGTTGTTGGAGTGGTAGAAAGTTAGTCATAACAACATTCCGTATTCAAGGACTTTTGCCTGCATCTGATGGAGACTGCCAGAAAATTGTATCCAGTTGAGTGTGAAAAGTTGATTGGACAATGTGATGAACTTGTGGGTGTGGGGCAGGACTGTGAACTGTTAGCTGGGTGGATAAAACCTGGAAGCTTTCAGATTCGGGTTTTCCCAGATGTGCCAACATGACATGTCTAATAAATTGGAACTTTGAGGAAGTTGAGGATCTGACACTCCCACTTTCATTGGGAGTGTCAGATCCATCCATTCTGGCTCGTGGGGCAACTTCATTGGACTGGACGCAGCACAAGATTCAGGCAGTCTCTCCTCCTGTCCTCTTTCTGAAGTTGGATCAGACTGGCAACTTTTCCAGGAATCCGACTTCTTGGGCCGAGCGCCTAGCCTTCGCGTTTTCTCTGCAGCTTCAGTGGCTCACACCACTTCTGCAGAAGGAGAATACTGGGTCTCGATAAGTCCTCCGGTATCAGTCCCCATGGCTCCCTCTGTGATCTCCTCTCTCTCTTCCATCTTCACTGAGCCTTCACACCACCCGAGGTTCAAGTTGATGCTGGAGCTCAGCACCCTGGACAGCCCCTTTCAGGATGCTGTTATTCATTTTAGGGATTTGGGTTAATGTCAGCATTCCAAAAAGTCCCGAACTCCAAGTAAAAACTCCGAAGCAGGCATTTCTCAAAGTTCCATTTTATTAGAGTAGGTATACTGGCACATCTGGGAAAACTCAAATCTGAGAGGAATATGGGAGGCAAGTCAAAAAAAGCATAGCAATTAAAGTATTGAAGCAGGCAAGAGATGATGGATATATGATTTTTCTTTTTTGTTGTTCTGATTTGCTTTTCTTTTTCTCTCTTTTCTTTTTTAGGTAGGTAACATGACTAGAAGATAGGTAGGATAGAAAGAAAACATTTTTAATAAAGGGTGACATGAATAAAAGTTAGAGTAAGAGATAGAAATAAGAGAAGGGGAAATATTAGTCTATACACTTTTATATAATAAAAGCAATAACGAGAAAACATAGAATAATTGAATAATGATAGACAGCAACTTAATATAAATGTGTATTAGAAATACGTAAGTTGATTGAATGTAATAAGTATAATAATTTTACTAGTTTTATTTGTATTAGAATGCATGACACCCAGGTGCCACACTGTTTACGCATTGATATGTTTGTAAAAAAATTAAAAACTTTGGGAAAAAAAGTCTTTAGTTTTTCTCCTTTCTTTCAGGTCTAGAGATTTTCTCTGTGTAATTGTTCGCTGCTTTAACAAACAGTTCAAAGAGTCTCTTTTCTGGGATTTTCTCTTTTTTTTCTTTTTAAAGTTAGGATCTAAATAAAAAGAGAATCTTCTCACCCAGCTCCAGTCACTGTCCATCTACACTGTTCCTGCACTTTCTTTGTTGCTTCGGCTGTCCCAGCTTCATGGCAGCCATAACGGCTGCCTTTTCTCTTCATCATGGATAAGAGGGAAAAAGCCCTGAGTCAAGCAGAAGAGTTGCAACTCTCCACGACCTACAGCGCACCCCCCCTTTCTTCACCACTCCTACAGGGTGGCTTTAGTTCCTTTCAGAGCCATCCAACGGGGAGAACTCGGTGCAGGAGCGCAGAGACCACTCCTCACATCCGATCTCACCTTGAGGTCAGCTGGAAGTCTAGAAGTTTATTTTCAAAGTTCCCAAAATTCAGATTTTTTCTTAAAAAAAATAAAATTTAAAGTGAAGTTTCTATTCTTAAATGTTTGTCTTCCAGAATTTATTTATGAAATTTATTTATTTATTAAATTTATATGCCGCCCCTCTCCGGAGACTCGGGGAAGCTAATAATAGAGTAAGATTGCTGAATGTTACTAGAGTAAAATAATAGAGTAACATTGCTGAAGTGAAAAAAATGAAATGTCAGCTTGTTGTTACTATAAAAAATATTGCAGTCTCTTGACTATTTATAATTCACAAGAGACAGTAGAATGATAATTGCAGTTATGGGCAATAAAAGCTCACCATCTAGGCCAGGGGTCTGCAACCTTAAACACTCAAAGAGCTGTTTCTCACAGAAAAAAAACACATTGGGAGCCACAAAACCTGGGTATCTGTGACCAACTTGATGTCACTCACTCCCACCCAGTCACATGACCCCCTAGCCACGCCTATCCAGCCACAAAACCATTCTCTATGTCTCTCTTTCCCCCTCTCCCTATCTTCCCCTCTCTTCCCTCTTTCTGTATCTCTCTGTCCCTCTCCCTATCTTCCCCTCTCTCTTCCCACTCTACCTCTCCCCCCTCTCTCCTTGTTTCCCCTCTCTGTATGTGTCTCTCTCTCCCTCTGTATCTCTCTCCCCTCTCCCTATCTTCCCCTCTCTCTGTGTATCACTGTGTGTATCTCCGTCTTTCTCTCACCCCCTCTGTGTATCCCTCTGTGTGTCTCTCTCTATGTCTTTCTCCCCCGCTCTGTGTATCACTCTGTGTGTGTCTCTCTTTTTCTCTCTCCCCCCTGTGTGTGTGTATGTGTGTGTGTGTGTGTCTGTCTGTCTGTCTGTCTGTCTGTCTCTCTTTCTCTTGGAAAGCCATGGCTGGGCCAAGCCAGTAAGCTCTTCTTGGGGTGTTTCGCTACTCCTTTTATTTCTTCTTTTTGAAAATCTGGTTGGCTGAGGAAAGATCGCCAGCAATGGCAGATGCTTCCCTTCTGTGGCTGAGCCAGGAGTGTGTTCACGTGTGGGGAGACCCTCAGCAACCGAGCGCCAAAGCACAGCAAAGGTGTGCACATTTAAGGAGGGTCTTAACAGGATGTGGCTTCTCTCGTGCACTGAGGCTCTTGCCATGTCATCCCCCATCCCAGAAGCTCTTTGGCCGACCACGGAGGGTGCAAACTCCAGCCTGAAGTGGCAGGAAGAGAAGGCTGCCTTATGCGCAAATGTGGCATGAAGGCAGGTACAGGGCCGCTTTGCTCCTGCACTCTCCAGTGACACTCCTCCCCCTCCTCCTCTCACAACCCCCTGGATGGCTGTGGCTGAGCTGCAAGCATGCGCACGCATGGGACCCTCCTTAAGCAAGTGGCTGTCTGCCCCATACACACCTTTCCTGAGCTTTGGTGCTTGCTTGAGGAGGGTCTCCCCATGCATGTGCACAGCTGACCAGGGGTTTGCAAGAGAAGGAGGGGGAGGAGGGTCACTCGAAGGGAAGCCTCCACCACACCTGCCGATCGTTCCTTAGTCAGCCCGGATTTCCAAAAATATCCAAAACAGAAATAAAAGGGGCAAGGGGTGGGGCCAACCAGTGATGGGACAGGGAACCACAGCAGAGGACCCAAAGAACCGCATGCGGCTCCAGGGCAGCGGGTTGCCCACACCCGATCTAGGCAATACAAATTTGCAATCCAGCAGTAAAACTTTTCAATAGTTATAAACAACTTTTTAAAATGATTATTCATTTTTCTCAGGATCATTCAATATATGTAAAAATTGTATTCAATTCATTCATGATTATTTAGTTAGTAAAGACTAGCTTCCTTACAAATCCTTATAAACGTGCAGGGAGAAAAATAAAAATAAAGACCTTTGCAAACAGATTGGCATTTAATTCATTAGAAAGAGAGAAAGAAGGAAAATAACTCTCATGCAAACAGATCTGTATCTAATTCATTTTGCAATTATGTGTGTTTAAGTATGCTCTGTTAATGATAAAAAGATCTATGCAGTCAATATTGAAGAAAAACAGTTCCATTTATTTAAAGAAATTTTTCTCAATGCTGAAAATCTTTCTCAATGTCATCAGGGGAACAATGGAAACTGCAATCTAATCACAGCAGAACTCACTAGAATAAAATTTGCATCCAAATAAATGTTTGATATCCAAGATTTCTCTTCTCTCCAAATCCAGTTTTTTCCTCCATTCACTTTTTCCCCCTGTGGTTGCAATTATGGAATGTTTAGGGTTTTTTTTTTAAAGGCTTTTAATTAGATTATTCAGGGGTGCCTTGCTTCTGCATGACTGCTCTCTCTGCTCTCTAGAGATTGGCCACCCTTCCCCCTTCAGTTTTATTTTAACGCTCTTTGGATACATTCTACAAAATACGTTCTTCCTGGTTCTTGTGAGGTGCAGAATACCTTCACATAGGTAATGTAGATTATGATCTAGAATTTACCAGTTTAACATTTTATTGAGTTATAAAATATTGTAAAATAGAAAATACAAAAGTAAATAGAAAAGCAGTGGGAAGGAAAAGTGGAAGAGAAGTGAGGAAGGATAAGAAAAAGAAACATTGACTTCCGACTCTCTCTGTTGCAGTAAAATAAGGCATTAACATCAAATCACAACATTTTGGTTTTTCCTTTGGGTCCTTCAGTGGTTGAAGAAGTTCATCCTCAAAACACTTATCATATTGGACAATCTGGGCCTTTGCCTGGCTTCATATTTAAATAGCTTCTGATATCTCAAAGGCAGTTATCGAATCATTCATAAGTTGTTTCTTAGTTTGTGATAGTTTAGGTAAGTGTGTCTTAAAAGATATTCATCTATTTTTAACATATCTATCTCCTGTCTTTTATACAAATTTGAATAGAAATTATGAAAAGACTTTTTAATAAGTTCATTGTCTGTTATTACATTATTGCCTTCACAAATATTTCCAATCATTGTCTTTTCTCTTTCTTTTCTTAAGATTATGATCTAGGAATTTGAAGTTGTCTCAATGTCACTATCCCTTAAGCCAGTGGTTTTCCTCTAAAATCCTCAATTCCCTCATTTGTTATTGACCTTCTGTTGTAAATACAGGTGAAAATACCATCCCACTGAGTCATCTAGCAAGAAAGACTCCTGGCCATTTGTTTTTGTGAAGAGTATACTTTTACTGAAGCTTAAGCAGTTACAGAGGTAGTGAAGCTGAATCTGAGGTCCTTCTGTGCAAACAATGCAAAGTAAAGTTTCCTCTCCCCCACTCTCTGCCACCCCCCTGTTATCTGTAAATGTCCAATTAGGTGCTTTCTATTGTTCCATTTCCAGCTCTGCCTACAGATGGCTGACCTCGACTGGCTGATCCTTCTCACAATTCACCTGGTTCAGCTGAACTTCTATCCCCACGTCTTCCTCCTTATATTTCAAACTTTCCCTTCCCCCATTGCTAATGTCAAGCTTTCAGCTCATGAACCTTGGATAGGAGAGATGCAGCCATAACATACCAACTATGCTCCTAACTCTTTGGCTTTCATGCCAAGTTGATTGTAGTGTTTTAATATTATTTTCAGGTTCTTTGTGGTATCATTTATCTCCATGTGAAAGAGGAGATAAGAAAGAAAGGTATAATTAACTGTGAGCTTTATTATTTTAGTAAGGCTCTCAGTCACATGGTTGGTTTTTTTCTCCTGGGAGACAACATACCTCCCTAGATAGATTGTCTGGTCTACAAATTGCTAATTCTGTTCCTCTGAGAAGTTATACTTGTCATAATGACGGTGGGAAGTGCATTCTTTTTTGTACTTTTTTCCTTTCTTTTTTATTTTGTTTGTATTATTTTTATTGCTCTTTTCAAAACTTTTAATGAAATTATTCTTAAAAACAAAAAAACATAAGAAAATAAACTGAGTATTGTGGTTCTTAGAAAACGCAACCCAAAAGTTTGCTTAGTGACATCTCTCAAATTCTTTTTTTTAATAAAAAGGTTTTTTATTTTAAACACATTAAAACAACATTAAAAATCAAACATGTACAAAGAACAAGAAGTAACACAACAAAAAAATCATTTTCTTTTCAGCTATATACAGCAGTCTATTCTTTCTATACATCAATATTTACAGATATTTAAGTATTAACTTATTTGATGTTCATTTTCTACTTTATATCATTTCTTCTTTACTAACAAAAGATCATACACCTTTCCCCGCTCCTTTCTTCATCCATTTAACTTATTTCCTTATTTTTCAACCATTCATACCATCTACTCCAGACCTTATAATAGTTTGATTCTTCTTTCCCCTTAATTTCTTTAGTTAATTTATCTAATTCTGCACATTCCAGGATTTTTTTAATTAAATCCTCTTCCATTGGTAATGTTTCTTTCTTCCAATATTGCACATATACAATACGTGCTGCTTCAATATATGCAAAATAAAGTACTGTATTTCTTTGGTATAATTTTCTATCGAAATGCCTAACAGAAACTGTTCCGGTTTTCCCTCTATTGGATTCTGAATTATTTCTACTATCCCGGTTTTAATTTTTTTCCAAAATTTTTGTGCCATCGTGCAGGTCCACCATTGATGATAGTATGTTCCATAGCCAGTCTTGCATTTCCAACATTTCGGGGAATTGGTGGGGAACATTTTTGCAATTCTGGCCGGTGGAAGGTGCCATCTATGAAACATTTTCATCTGATTTTCCTTGTATGCCATTGCAATTGTCAGTTTCATGTTCATTTTCCAAATCTTCTCCCACTTCTCTAATTCTATCACATGGTTAATATTTTGTGCCCATTTGATCATCGTGTCTTTCACTGTTTCCTTTTCCATTTTATACCGTATTAGAAACTTGTATAATCTACTTATTAGTTTTTGTTCATTCCCTAATATGATTTTATCTAATTCTGTTTCTTCTAGTAGAACCTGATCTTTTTTTATATCCTCTGTATACTTTGAACTTATCTGTAGATACGTCCACCATTGCACTTCTCTTCCTAAGTCCAGCTCCAATTCGTTTCTGGTTTTTAATATTCCCCTCTTGTTTATTATACATCTATATCTAATTAATTTTGTCCAGTCTACTAAGTTTGGGTGTGTTAAAGTTTCCTCTGGAGAGATCCAAGACGGGATTTGTATATAGTGTTGTTTTTTAATTTTATTCCAAATTATTATTAATGAATTGCTAATTGTGTGTCTTCTAAAGTATCCATAAGTATTTTGTTTTTCCCCCCACAAATATGAATGCCACCCTATAGTTAATGTAATTAATATAATTCTAGTATTAGCATTTTTTTATTTTTCAATTCCATCCACTCCTTTATCCAAACTAATCCTGCTGCTTGATAGTAGGTCTCCCAATCTGAGAGGGCGGCTCCTCCTCTTTCTGTGGTATCTTGTAATACTTTCAACCTAATTCTAGGCTTCTTTCCTTGCCAAATAAATTTTGTGGTCAATCTATTTAATAAGTTGAAAAATTTTTTCCCCATTTTTATCGGAATAGTCTGGAAGAGGAATAAAATTTTAGGTAAGATATTCATTTTTATTACTGCCACTCTTCCCATCCATGAGATCTGCAACTTTGTCCAGTTTTCCAAATCTTTCCTAATTTGTTCAGTTAATTTATCATAATTTTCTTTTTTAATTGAGGAACTTCTTGCCGTAAGCCAAATTCCCAAATACTTAATTTTTTTTGTTACTTGGATATTCATAATCTCTTCTAATTCTATCTCCTGGTTTTTTGTAAGATTTTTAGTTAATAATTTCGATTTATTCTTATTAATTTTTAAACCTACTACTTCACCGAATTCTTCTATTTTTCTAATCAATTTGGGGCCAGATTCTAAAGGTCCCTCAATTATAAAAACCATATCATCTGCATATGCCTGGACTTCGTACTCCTCACTTTTAATTCTTAGGCCCTTTATTTCTTGGTCTTCCCTAATTCTATTTAAGAGTGGCTCCAGTGCTAGAATAAAAAGAAGTGGGAAGAGTGGGCAGCCTTGTCTTACTCCTTTTGTTATCTCAAAGCCTTTTGTCATATCCTGATTAACCAATGCTTTTGCCATCTGTTTTGAATAAATTTTTCCAATCATTTGTCCAAATTTTTGTCCACAATCCAATTTCTTTATTAATTGTATCATGAAATTCCAGTTCAAATTGTCAAAGGCTTTTTGCGCATCAAGGAAAACCAGTGAAAATTGTTTCTGTGTGTGTACCTCATAATACTCTAGTATATCTACTATCGTCCGTGTATTATTTTTAATTTGCCATTCTGGCAGGAATCCGTTTTGGTCCAAATGTATATTTAATTTAATTTAATATTTAAATTTATATACCGCCCTTCTCCCAAAGGACTCTGTTTGTTCAGAATCACCTTTTGTCTTTCCGCAATTATTGACATAAATAATTTGTAATCAGAATTCAATAGAGAGATAGGCCTATAATTTTATAGGTATTAGTTGTGGATCTGAATCCTCCTTAAGGATTAATGTAATCAAAGCTTCTGACTTTGGATTTGGGTGTTTTTGTCTCCTGCAATACTTCATTAAATATTTCTAACATAAGTTCTCCGGTCTGTTCTATCATATTTTTGTACAATTCAATCGATAATCCGTCTGGGCCTGGGGACTTATTATTTTTTTGTTTTTTCATTGCCATTCCAAATTCAGTTTCGGAGATTGGTCTACTCAATATCTCTTTCTGTTCCTCTGTCAGCTTGCAAACATTTATTTCCTCTATATATCTCTGTATTTCAGTTTCTTTCTTTTGTTCCTGAGTGTATAGTCTAGAGAGGAAGTTATGTACTATTTATTTTATTTATTTTATTTTATTTTTGAACTTGTATACCGCCCTTCTCCCTGAGGACTCAGGGCGGTGAACAGGCAAATAAAAACATCAAATACAAATATTAAAATACAGTTAAAAATATGTATAAATTTGGCCCCATTAATTAAAACAATAAACAATAAACAAAAACAAAAAAAACAAAAAAACAAAAAACAAAAAAACAAAAAAAAAACAAAAAACAAAAAAACAATTAAAAACATTTAAAAAGAGTTAGGCCAGCCTGGCTTGTTGGAAAAAGAAGGTTTTAAGGGCACGGCGGAAGGCACTGAGGTCCTGGATTCTCCTTATCTCTGGGGGCAGCTGATTCCAGAGGGTAGGTGCCCCCACAGAGAAGGCCCTCCCCCTGGGGGTCACCAGCCTACATTGTTTGGCTGATGGCACCCCGAGGAGGCCCTCTCTGTGGGAGCGCACGGGTCGATGGGAGGTCGTCGGTAGCAGCAGGCGGTCTCGAAGATAGCTAGGCCCTATGCCATGGAGCGCTTTAAAGGTGATAACCAACACCTTGAAGCGCACCCGGAAGACCACCGGGAGCCAGTGCAGCTCGCGCAGGAGCGGTGTTACATGGGAGCGCCATGCTGCTCCCGTCACTACCCGCGCTGCTGCATTCTGGACCAGTTGGAGCCTCCGGGTGCTCTTCAAGGGGAGCCCCATGTAGAGAGCGTTACAGTAGTCAAGGCGAGAGGTCATGAGGGCGTGAGTGACTGTGCACAATGAATCCCGATCAAGAAAGGGCTGCAACTGGCGGATCAGGCGAACCTGATAAAAGGTCCCCCTGGTTACAGCCGTCAGACGTTCCTCCAAAGACAGCTGCGTATCCAGGAGGATGCCCAGATTGCGAGCCCCCTCTGTGGGGGCCAAAGACTCGCCCCCAATAGTCAGTGATGGAGTCAACTGACTATATCGGGATGCCGGGAACCACAGCCACTCAGTCTTGGAAGGGTTGAGCTTGAGTCTGTTCCTCCCCATCCAGATCCGTACAGCCTCCAGGCACTGGGACATCACTTCAAGGGCATCGTTGGGGTGGCCTGGGGTGGAGATGTACAGCTGAGTGTCATCAGCGTACTGATGGTATCTCACCCCAAAGCCACGGATGATCTCGCCCAGCGGCTTCACATAAATGTTGAACAGGAGGGGCGAGAGGACCGACCCCTGAGGCACTCCACATATAAGAGGCCTCGAGGTCGACCTCTGCCCCCCTGCCAACACGAACTGCGACCGGTCGGAGAGAAAGGAGGAGAACCACCGTAACACGGTGCCCCCCTTCCCCAACTCTTCCAACCGGTGCAGCATGATACCATGGTCGATGGTATCAAAAGCCGCTGAGAGGTCTAATAGGACCAGAACAGAGGAACAACCCCTGTCCCGAGCCCTCCAGAGATCATCGACCAACGTGACCAATGCCGTTTCCGTGCTGTGTCCAGGCCTGAAACCAGACTGGAACGGATCCAGATAGGATGTTTCCTCCAGGAATTGCGGAAACTGTCGCGCGACCACACTCTCAACAACCTTCGCCAGAAAGCGAAGGTTGGAGACAGGACGATAGTTAGCCAATATTGCCGGATCCAGGGACGGCTTCTTGAGAGGCCTCACCACCGCCTCTTTCAAGGCCGCGGGGAAGTGACCCTCACTCAACGAAGCATTGATAACACCCTGGAGCCAGCCTCGTGTAACCTCCCGGGAGGCCAGTACTAACCAGGAGGGACACGGGTCCAATAAACATGTGGCCGCACTAAGTCTCCCCAAAATCCTGTCCACATCATCAGGAGTCACAGCGTCAAACTCCTCCCAGATAACATTCTCAAGACTATTCCTCATCACCCTGCCCTGAACTACCCAGTCAGAGTCCAAGTCCCCCCGGATCTGAGCGATTTTGTCATACAGGTATTGTCCGAAATCCTCCGCTCTGCCTTCCAAGGGATCCTCCCGCACTCCCAGATGGAGCAGGGAGCGGGTAACCCTGAACAGGGCTGCCGGACGATTCCCTGATGATGCAATAGAGGCGGAAAAGTAATTGAACTTTGCCGTCTTTATCGCCACTAGGTAGGTCTTAATATGTGACCTTACCAGTGTTCGGTCAGATTCAGTGCGACTGGCCCTCCAACCGCTCTCTAGGCGTCTTTTCCGGCGTTTCATCTCCCTCAGCTCCTCGGTGAACCAAGGAGCCATAAGGGATCGACACCGGGTCAGAGGCCGCAAAGGCACGACTCGATCCAAGGCCCCACCAGCCGCCCGATCCCAGGCAGCTACTAGGTCCTCGGCCGAGTCGTGTGCCAGATCATCGGGAATTGGCCCAAGCTCCGTCTGGAACCTATCAGGATCCATCAGGCGCCTGGGGCGGACCCATCTAATTGCGTCCGCCTCCCTGCGGCGGGGTGTAGCGGTACGAAGGTCCAGACGAAGGAGTGAGTGATCTGACCATGACAAGGGTTCCATGTCTATATCCCCTATAACAAGATCACTCAACCACTGGCCAGAGACGAAAATCAAGTCTAGAGTGTGTCCCCCCCCGTGAGTGGGGCCATGAACTAACTGGGTCAGGTCCATGGCCGTCATGGAAGCCATGAACTCCCGAGCCATCCCAGACGTTTCACCAACGGATGGCAAGTTGAAATCACCCATGACCACAAGCCTGGGTGTATCAACTGCCACTGTGGCTATCACGTCGAGTAGCTCAGGCAGGGCTGCTGCCACGCGGCAGGGAGCCAGGTACGCAAGCAGCAAGCCCATCTGAACCCCAAGACCCCATCTCACGAAGAGGGATTCACATCCAGCAATCTGAGGCACAGTGATCTCCCTCGAACCAAGACCTTCTTTAATAATAACCGCCACCCCCCCGCCCCTCCCCTGGGCTCTCGGTTGATGGTATGCTCTGAAACCTGGTGGGCACATCTCGACCAGAGGGACTCCTCCCTCCGGTCCCAACCAGGTCTCCGTAATACCGGCCAGGTCCGCTCCCCCCTCCTGGATAAGATCGTGGATGAGGGGGGCCTTATTTACCACAGACCTAGCGTTGCACAGCATCAACCGCAGGCCCAGGTCCCGAGTATCTGAGCCACCTAGTATCCAAGGGGAGCTTTGGGGGCCGGGGCGTGCAATTGCTCTCAAACAGCAAGTGCGCGTCCCCAACACATGATATGGCCCCCTGCTCCCGCCATATCTGCCCCTCCCAGCCACCGTGCTGATGGTATTACCCTCATTGGGATAGCCCTCCACCCCCTCCCCATTCCCTCGTCCAGTGTCCTCCAAACCGTTACCCCGTGCCGGGCTCGGCTCTGACCTTGGTGGATTAACCCCCCCATCCCCTTTGGTCATCATCCCGGTTCCCCTTAAAAATTTATTAAAAACCCTAATTAAAAAACCCCTTAATCCCCGCTTTGAAACATGCCACCTCTCGGGGCTCCAAAGCCCGTCCTTAAGGTAGGCCTTTGATAACATGGAGGGCCATCGCCGCGAGAGGGGGGCATCTCGCAGCGCAAGCAGGTCTGCCGAAGTATAAGCCATACATAGATGAGAGGTAGTAAGTCTGGTCAAGAGTTTGATGAATAGTCTAAGGTATTGGAGCAAGATGGACCTAAAAGCCGGTAAGCTGGACTCCACTGCCCTCTCACTGCAGTGGAAGGAGTCCCGTATCAGTTCATCGAGATTGGAGGTAAAAATCCAAGCCATCCTCTCACAATGGCTAGCCCAGATGGAAAGGGCTTAGGAAAGTTAGATGGTCTATTCCTCCGTTGGAGGAAAGGCAACAACTCCCTCAGCTCCCGGATGACAATTGTCCAAACACCCTCCAGCTTGGGGCACAAGATGGAAAAGGAGCCAAACCATAGAGGCATAATGATGTTAAGCCCGAGGAAGAGAAGATATTCAAAAGGGAGGGATAACACACAGCTGGGTACAAACTGGAAGCGGGGAGCCGAAGACCAAGTCAAAGGCATGGGGGGGGGAGAGATCAATCGAGGAGACCAGTTTTTTTTGGCCGCTCTCCAGCCTCTCCGGCCCGCAGAACTTCATAAATCCCCCTGATTGTATCTCCCGCTTCCAGACTCCAGCCCCCAGGTCCGATGGTCTATTCCATGGTATAGATGGTAAGGCCAGAAACAAAGCGGCCATATCTCCCCCCCTTCTTTACTGCTAAGCACCAGGCCGCCGCTGCCATCATCTCGCCATCGAGCCACAGCCGCCATTGCCACCTCAGCTGCCATCGTCAACGTCGTCTGGAAACCGGCCCCTCAACACATCCCAGGACCACCGGAACAACATCCCGGGCCTGGGAGGGAAGGGCCCGCTCCATGCCGCCGCCGCCGCGTCCACAGCCGCCACCGCTCCGGCCTCCGCGGCCTCCGGCGCAGAAGAAGGCTGCCATCCTCCCGCAGCGCCTCCCGCGTTAGCTCCGCCCAGCCGCAATATTCTGGAGGGCAAAAGCCCTCAACAAGCTGGGCAGAGGCTTCACAACTGGGGCCGAGGCCGCCCCGGCCTCCGCGGCCTCCGCCGCAGAAGAAAACGCACCCAGGCCGCCGTCCTCCCGCAGCGCCTCTCGCGTCGGCTCCGCCCAGCCGCAATACTCCGGAGGGTGAAAAAGCCCTCCACAGGCTGGGCAGAGGCTCCCACAACTGGGGCTGGGGCTGTAGATGGTCAAGTCAGCTCCCCAGACCCCCAAACGACCAGAAATCGTCCCATCGTCGGACGGATCTCACCCGGACAGCGCCATCTTGGGGCATGCGCAGAAGATTCTTTTTTTATCTTCTGTTTTGTAACATACTTCCCCTTCTTCATTCTTCAAATATTGTATCATCCTTTTTTCTTTTTCTTTTTTCAATTTATAAGCTAGCCATCTGCTTATTTTGTTTGCATGCTCAAAATAGTTTTGTTTCGCTGCCTTTATTTTCAAAGCAATTTCTTCTTGTGTAATCAAATTTAATTTGTGTTTAGTTATTCTCCATTCCTCTTTAAATTTCTTATTTTGTGGATCTTTATATAGTTTTTCTTCTACTCTCTGGAGTTCTTCGTGTAATTTATTTTGTTGGTATCTTTTCTGTTTGTTCCTCTTTGCAATATATGCAATTGACACCCCCCTAATGTAAGCTTTCAAAATATCCCAAAGATTTTGGGGCGAGGTGTGTTCTTTTTTGTTTATACTTAAAAAGATCTCTATCTCTTTTCCCACTAGTTGTTTGCATTCTTTCTCCTTACATAAATACTGGCTTAGAGTCCACCTTTTGTATTTCTTTTGTCCCTTCCAATGTATTATTATAGGATTGTGGTCCGCCCATTCATTTATTCCAATATCTATTTTTTCTATCTCCAATTGCAGTTGCACTGTCATCTAGGCCATATCGATCCTGGACCATGATTGGTGTGGGTGGGAATAGTATGTGTATTGTCTTTCTTCTTTGTTGGTTTCTCTCCATGCATCTTTTAAACCTAATTCTGATATCATGTTAAAAAACTCTTTTGGTAGTATTTCCTTTATTTTTTTTGCTCTTATTGTCACTATAATAATCTTTTTTAGTGTCAACTATCGCGTTGTGATCTCCTATTATACATATATTTTCTATTTCTTGTTCTAATACTTTGTCATGTAATTTTTTATAGAAATCTTTTTGGTTTGTATTAGGGGCATAAATCACTACTAATAAGAATTGTTTCATTTCAGTATCTAATTTGATCATCAAAATTCTTCCCTCATCATCTGCATATTTCAATTCTGATTTTAATCTTTCTTTTATATACACTGCTATCCCTCTTTTTTTCTGTTGAGAAAGTGCTACATATAGTTTTCCTAATTTCTTATTTTCCAACATTTTTTGATAGTCTTTCTTTATATGGACCTCTTGTAGGCAGACCACATCCATGTCTATTTTTTTTAATTTTGTAAATATCTGGGCTCTCTTTTTCTGAATATTTAGGCCATTAATATTCACTGAGAACAGAGATAAATTTTCTTCCATCTCTTATAGTACTTGCCTTTTGGTGTTTCTTGTCTCTCTCTTAACTCTTCCTTTTGCTTTGTCTCTTTCTTCTTGTTTCTTTTTTTTTTGGGCTTTCTTTTGTTCTTCCTCTCTTTCTATTTCTTCCTGTTGTTCCTCCTCCTAACTTTTGTCTTCTATTTCTTCCTTACTTTCTTGTTCTTCTTCTAGGTAGTTTTTATAGAACTCCTGCGCTTTTTCTATTGTGTCGATTTTGAATTTTTTGTCTTGCCAAGTAATAAGGATTCCTTCCGACATGATCCAACGGAACATTATTTTATGTTGAATTAATTTGGATGTCAGGAAGTAATATAACTGTCTTTGGTCCCGTACTCTTTGTGGGGTTTCCTTTAGGATAATAATCTCTTTCCCATTGGATGTTATTTTTCCATCCCTTGATTTTTTATATACTTCATTTCTTATTGTTTTTTTGCAAAATCTGAAATGTACTTCCCGTGGCAGTCGGTGCCTTCTAATGTAGTTGTTGTGTACTCGGTATGCTTCATCTATCGAGTCTTTTACTTCTATTTTATCTTTTTGTATTATTTCCGCTATTATATCACTCATTTTCTCTTCCAAATCTTCTTCTCTCTCTTCAGTAACGTTCTGGAAGCGTAGGAAGAAGGAGGCTTTCTCCATTTCTAGGAAAGTAATTGAGTCAGCCAATTCTTTATTTTGTATTTTCTGTTCTGCCACTTCTAACTTTAAATCCAAATGGTCTACTTTATCTTCTATTTTTTTTTACTTTATGCTCATTCTCTGCTACTGTCTGTTGAATATTCTCCAACTTCTCTTTCATACTTTTCAAATCATCCTTTAACTCTCCTAATTCATCTTTAATTTCTTGGTGATATCTTCTAGCTTCCTCTTGGTGATCTGCCATTTTTTCTTGAGATTTCAATAAGGTCTCTCTTTTTTTTTAAATTTGATTTATATGCCACCCTTCTCCGGAGACTCAGGGCGGCTTACAATGCACTAAGCAATAGCCTTCATCCTTTTGTATATTTATACAAAGTCAGCTTATTGCCCCCACAACTGGGTCCTCAATTTACCTACCTTAGAAAGGATGGAAGGCTGAGTCAACCTTGAGCCTGGCGAGATTCGAACCTGCAGTAATTGCAAGCAGCTGGTCTTAATAACAGGGTGCTTTAGACCACTGTACTACCAAGGCTCTTTTAAATTGTTTGTAGCATATTTTGCATGCTGCTCATAGTTGGCTCCATCTTTTCCTTTTCTTTTCCCAGCATGGATTTAATCGATCTCTGCATTGTAGGTGAGGGCATCACAGTTGGGTTTACTATAGGTTTTTTCCCCGCTGTTTTTGTTATTGTTGTTGTTGTTGTTGTTGACATTATTATATTTTTGATCCAATTCCTCCACAGTATCATAATTTTTTAGGTATTACTTTACTTTGCCATGTTAGTACTCAATTAAAATATCATTACCTCTCCCAAATATAACTTTCAGACAACAATTATCAACTGTTATACCTCTTCTCCCCCCTCTATACACTGTACTGTTTAAGCCAATCCCTTTTTCACCACTGTCTGATCTCCTTTAATCCTTACTCCTTTCTATAAAGCCTATAAAGCCTATATTTCTTGTTCATACAATCAGCAAAATAGATTCCTCCTTTTTCCCAATTACAAAATTCTTTCTTAGGTATTACTTAATAATAATTACTTAATAATTACTTAAAATTACTTAAATCCAATTCAAATACAAAGGTTTTTTTTTTCCAAATGCCTTCTTCCACTTCTTCCGTTCCTTATTGCATCAGATTGTTCAGTTCAATTTTTTTTCCCACTCTTCACAACGTCGTTCAGTTCTTCCTTATTTCCAATCCTACACAGTCTCAAACTTTATTGTCGATCTTGTTATTTATAAATCCACAATGTCCAAATGTTTTACTTACTTCTCTGGCTCTGTCCAAAATCTCCTTTCCAAAACCAAATCAGATAGATCGTTTCAAAATCGCCCACCAAAAATATCTGTTAAGACAAAGTCACCATTTTACAATTATTCTTGCTCTTCTCCACCGTCTCCTCTGTATCAATCCAGAAAGTCCAGGGTAGTTACTTTGTATCTTTTTTTGTTGATTCAGCTCACTATTTCCATTACATTGTTGTCTTCTTTCGATCGTCTCCCACTGAGCGCCCTTCTCCTTAGTCGCCTCTTTAAATATTCTCCGCAAGTCTCTTTTCAACACCAATTTTCTCTTCTTCTTTTCTCTACCTCCGATCGCTGTAGCTGTGATCACTCCTTACTTCCTCTCTGAGGTGGCCGCCATCACTTTCGATCTGCCTGACAGGCAGATTTTTCCCTGCTGGATTTAAGGGGTCCGGTTTCACTCTCCAGGACACTAGCACCTCGTCCAAAGCTTGAAACCTTCCCCTTTAATGTTCCGGACTCTCCAGGTCTGGAACTGCCCTTATGGGGCTCCTATACAAAGATTAGCTGGGTTTACGGGAGCTGTCAAACTCTCCCTCACCCACACCACGTGACATCACTGCTGGAAGTCCTCTCAAATTCTTCTAATCAGAAATCTGTCAAACTTATTCCAGACACACTTGACTAGTTTAATTTACTTTAATGATTAGCCCTTGGGCCATATCAAAGTGCAGAGTTCCAGACACAAATTATTACTAAAATCTGATAAAAACAATTTAAAATGAAATTGGAATAAAATACAATTTAAAATGAAATTGGAATAAAATACAGTTTAAAATGATAGCTTTGATTAGCCTATAGGCCATAATAAAGCAAAAGGTGCAAACACATATCGTCAATAAAGTCTTATACAAACAATTTAAAATAGTAGGGTAAAATACAATAGTTATAGGATAAGATACAATATAATTTAATACATAAATATATAAAATAGAATAAAATGACATTATAGAATGAAATTATATTTTGGTGTCACCCTTACAATCTACCCCAATCAGTCCCATGTATGCAGATCTCAACCGAACCATTTTGTTTAAGTACTGTGCTTTATTAAATATTATTTTCAGGTTCTGGCTGCACATAAAGTAAGTTGTTTTGATATGGGGATCCCAATGGGTCATTCATTTGGTATATGGACCAAGGTACCTGTCTCTCACCCTCTTATACAAGCAACAATCAAATAGGATGTGAGCCAGGTCTTCTACCTCTGCTGTTCTGCAAATGCAGAGATGTTCATTGTAGGGTATAGAATGGAATCTCGCATATCTGACTATTGTGTCAAGCTGCTCGAATCTCGCTCATGTAAATATCTCCCTAAGATGTTTCGGCAGTTGTAACTTCAAATAGCTGTCTACTTGAAAAGTATGTTTGTATTTGCTCAGCCATTTTAAGTTATCCATCTTACTAAGAATAGCTATATCATTTTGTGCTTCTATATCCTTAATTCTTTGGGCAGCTCTTTTTTTAAAATTGTTCTCCTGTTACCCAAGAGACAGGAAGGCCACTGCTTCTTACAAAATCTGTTAGTTTGATGATCCAGGAGATTTGTGATTGTAATTTTATTTGCTCTAGTAGACATAACTTGGGGAGTCTATCAGTCTCCATTTCATTGACTTTGCACCAGTAGTTATATGTTCTAATTTTGGATAGTGCATGAATTGTATGAATTCCCAGTTCAGCTCTAACTGCTGCAGCAGATGTTTTTGGATCTACACCCAAATACATCTCAAATGTTGGGACTGTGGTTGTTCTGGGACTGTGGTTGAATATAAGACCCCAAACCTCTGCTTCATACAAGAGCATAGGGGTAACCTTAGCTTTGTATACTTTAATTAATGGGGCTAGGGATCCTGGGTAACTATGGTTCTTTAATTTAAGCAGTTTAAGCAGTAAATTCAAATAGGCGTTTGGTCTGAGTGTACTCCATTGATGATGGTAAGCCCAAGATCCAATCTTGGAAAAGGTTATGCCTAAATATATAAAGGTGTTAACTGTTCAATTGATTCACCATCTAATTGCCACCTATGTCTCTGATGCTGTTTTCCAAACACCATTATTTTCTATTTAGATTTACTGATGATTAGAGAGTTATCCTGGCAATAAGAGCTGAATCTTTTTAATAGCCTACGTATTCCTACTAGTGAATATGATAATAAAATCATATCATCAGCATAAAGCAAGCTGTTACAGTAGGATCATCAGCATGTGTACCATGGGATCCTTCATTAACTCTGGCAAGTCATTGATATATAAACTAAATAATAATGGGGCCAGGATACACTCTTGCCTTACCCCTTTATTTGTGTGAATCCTGTTAATCAGGGCCCCATTAACCCCATACTGCACCCTCAAACAGGTACTTGTGTAAAGGCTTGAATCAAAGCCAGCAGTCTAGGTTCTATTTTAAGAGATGTCAGTTTACTCCATAGTACTTCTCTGTTTATCATATCAAATGCTGCTGTAAGGTCTATAAAAGCAGCAAACAGGGGTCTCCTCTTATAGGCATATTTAGCAAATAGAGGTTCAAGACAAAGCAGTTATCAATAGTGGATCAACTTTGTTTAAAGCCTGCTTGTTCTTCTGTGAAGATATTGTTTTCCTCTACCCAGATTTCAATTCTGTTCAAAAGGAACCTAGCATATATTTTTGCTGCAATGTCAATTAGGCTAATAGGCCTATAATTACTAGGATCCTTTCTATTTCCTTTTTTATATATGTGGACAACTATTGCCATCTTCCTCCCATCTGGTATATGGCAGGTGTTATTTATATGTGTAAAAAGACCTGCCAATACTGGGCCCTACCAATTGGGAAATTTCTTGAATAATTCTGCTGGTAAAAAATCCTCACCTGGGGCTTTATTGCTCTTTAAACTTTTAATGATGGATTGTATCTCATTTTCCGAGACAGGTAGCCAAGGGAGGGGAGTTCTAGGATTTACTAGATCACTGCTTAGAGACAGTTTCTCTGCAGGTTCCATGGAGGCAAACAAACTCTTATAATAATTCTCCCAGTCCTCAGCAGAGATTGGTATGTCAAATGCAAATTTCAGTTCCTTCACCTGCTACAGAGTGCCAAAATGTTACTGAGTTGTGACTTCTGACAGCCAACTTGAGTTCTGACCCGATTGAAATGGCAAAACTTTTTTTCTTTAATGTTATAATTTTTTTATATTCCCTTCTTGTGTGCAACATCTCAGCTTGTCTATAAGTGATAGGATTTCTCTGGGCAAGCCTCACGGCTGCCTTCAATTTATTTTTCAGTCACTGGCATTCAGGATCAAACCAATGTGGTCTACCCACTCAGGCTCTTTTTGTAGCAGGTTTAGTTATTAGGTGTTTCTTCAGAATATTACAGAGATTAGAGAATGCATTGAAGGCTGACATCCAGTCAGTAGTAGATGACTGGATTGTTCTAGCCCACTTAGTAGCATTCTCTGTTTTAAGGCATTCTAATATTGCCTTAGTATCAACTTTGGCCCAAATTAACCTTTTATTTTGAGTCATCTCTACCTTTTTGGTGAGGCATCTGTCAGCCATATTATATGGTCTTAAATCTGAGCGGCCTTGCAATATCATGCTTACAGGCTGATGGTCGCTATTGTCACTAAGGTGTACTGTGACCTCCGAAAAGAGGTCAACTTTATCTCTAGACGCAAAAAGAGATCCAGTACACTGCTTGAATTGGCCAAGTAGTATGTGTAAGGAGACATGTAATTCTTATCCTTACCTCCCAGAATTTGGGGATTACCCTTAAAAATTAAGAAGACTAGGAGCAGGCCAGCAGCATTACTTTTGTGGTCTCTCAAGAGCCACTGAGGATGGTTATCAAAAAACTCTCCTGGGATTCCCTTCTTCTGGGTGAGCTCATACAAAGAGGGACCCAACCTAGCATTCAAATCTGCAATTAATACCATTATGGACCAGAGGTGAAATCTAAATTTTTTTGCTACCGGTTCTGTGGGCATGGCTTAATTAGTGGGTGGGGCTTGGTTGTAAGGTGACTGGGAGGGCGTGGCTTGTTGGTCAGGTGGGCATGGCCAAGTCAATTTCACTTGTTTGCCCCTTTTTAACCTACAAAACACAACACAACACAACTGGCTCACCCACAATGTAAAAGCAGCTGTGCTAGACCCAAAATGGCCCCTGCAACAAGCAGGAACCTCACACAGCCACAAAAAGCCCAAAAAACCAACTTTCACTCTTTACACACACAAAATTCCACATACAGATTTGTGAGATTTTGTGTGATTGTATAGTTAGAGTGAAACACTACAGAAACACACTAAATCTCAGAAAGCTGCACAAATTTTATTTTATTTTATTTTATTTTTATTTTTATATAAAAGCAGCTAAATTTAAAACTTCCTAAACTTTAAATGGCTAGATCTAAAAAAAGAACAACTAAAAAAAAACCCCAATTAACTATTTTTTTAAAGCTCCCAAAGGGGAAAAAAACTTACCCAATTGAACAGGGGTCTCCGACCTTGGCAACTTTAAGACTTGTAGACTTCAACTCCCAGAATTCCTCAGCCAGCTTGATTGCAGGCAGGGAGATTCAGTTGCTTGCTGATGCAATCAATTGCAGGGATTACAGCAAGGCGTTGTGACCAGCAGCTAAAGTAAGGAAGCTGAGGGGGGAAAGGGGAGGGATTTTTGCTACCGATTAGCAGGCAGAGCCATTTAAAAGGAAAAAAAGTTTTTTTCTTTTACATGGCTCTGGTGATCCAAGCTGAGTTGCCTGATTAACAGGCAACTCAGCTGGGATTCAGAGCCATTTAAAAGAAAAAAAAGACTGATGACCGCGCGGCTCAGCTGGGCATGGGGGGCAGGGGCAGGGATTTTTGCTACTGGTTCTCCAAACTGCCCGCCACCATCACTACCTACTCGCCCGAGCCGGTCCGAACCAGAAGCATTTCATCCCTGCTATGGACTGAGGGTACAATACAGATATATCGTCTAGGATAACTTCCAAGCCCATCCAGTATTCAGAGTTACAATACTGGGATGTGTTTGGAGGGATATACACATTTACCAGTACTAACTTGAAGTCTTCATATCCAAATTTAACAGCTAGGAAGTATGAATATTTATCTTCATTATATAGTTTCTCCCCCTGCCATTTCAACTCTTGCTGTCAGCTTTATAAGAATGAATAGCCCACCAGAGGGTCTCCCTTTGTTTTTTGGGTGGGGGAGGCCCATCCCTGAAAGCCTGGCAGTTGTACTGGTTCGTCCACTTCAGTTAACCAGGTTTATTGAAAGGCTATTACATCAAATCTAGGGAGAAAGTTTATTAGTCCACTATCAACCATCCCTTTCCAGTCAGCATTGTTCCAGGTCAAAATCTGTATGGGGTTCCCAGAGGCAAGGTGATCTGGCTTGGTTGGTTGGCTAGATGGTAAAAATGCTGGATGTCAATTTGACGTTGGAGCCGGGTCGATATCATCTATGCTTCCCATATAAACACAGTTATTGTGAGGTTTGATATTTCTTCTCATGGGTTGCAGAATTTGTTGCTTTCTATATCTTGATTGACAGTATGCCTCTACTTTTGCTCCAAGAATGAAATTTTTTCAGATGGGCAGGTATTCCGACTTAAATCTATAACTGTAGATTTATGACCATTTTTGGAGGGGCATAGCTTCTTCTTGTGAGAAGATGTTGTGGGAACTTCTAAGTCAAATGAGGATGGAAGCTGGATTATATCCTTAGTGTTAGTTGGTTTAGGGGGCAGTCTGCAATGAAGCCCTTTGTCATTCAGCTGTTTCTCAGAGTCTGGGTCAGTCAGTGCAGTTACCCCACTGTCAGCCTGTGTGACACTACCTTTTTTTTTTTTTTTACTATTGAGGTAAAGACAAATTGTTGGTTAAATTTATTGTCACAAGGTTGAGTGATTAGTGGAGCCAAATTAAATAGAGCCTTTGCTGTAGATTGAATTGTTGTCAGAGCCTCTTTTAGATCATCCAATCTTTGAATAATATTAACTTGCTCAGGTTCCAGCAATGCACTAAATAGGTCAATCAGCATGTTTTCTGGCACATCCTCAGCAGTTTCTGCAGCTGTGGGTAACACAGTTTGTATATCACTCCTTTGCCTTCTCGGGGTCAATTCAAATTCAGCAACCTCAGGCTTAGCAGCATGAGGGCTGTTATAGCCTGGATTTAAAGCAACAGTTCCCTCTTGGTGATGCTTCAGGAGTGGACACACTTTGTCTGAGCAAAAGACCTGTTTTGGAAATATTGAAAAGTTGCTCAGAAAGGGCTTCATTCTAAAAAGCATAGAGGGAATTGTGGGCTGCCTGAACAATAGGAGAATTATCATACATTGCCTTCTCACTGGCAGCCACTCTGTATGTAGTAGATCTATCAGAGTGAATTCGCAGCAGAGCAGCTGGCTCAGGGACAGCCTAACAGCTTCTCTATCACTCTAACACCCTCTATTCACTCTATTGTCATAAATTTGCAAGGTAACCTGGTTAGTCTGCAGACTGTAGTTATATTGGTCATCTCTTAGGCCTTTACCTGATTGTTTTCTTTATGAGTGTTCACATTTTTGGAAGGAAGACAAGGGTCTTCTCTAGTTTCATTTTCTGAATTAGCCATCCCATATCTATCCGTGGTTGTCCTCCCAAGTCCTTCACTTGTTTCTATAGTTTTTCATAATAATCATGAATCAATTACTTTTTCTCATCATTTCGGTAACATACTGTCCCTTCATCATCTATTAATTGATAAATTAATTTTTTTTCCTTCTCTTTTTTCAATCTATATGCCAACCAACTTCCTGGTTTATTTGCGTTTTCAAAAAACATTTGTTTTGACTACATGGGGCTCCCCTTGAAGAGCACTCGGAGGCTCCAACTGGTCCAGAATGCGGCCGCGCGGGTGGTTATGGGTGCAACCCGTTGCGCCCATGTGACACCCCTCCTGCGCGAGCTGCACTGGCTCCCAGTGGTCTTCCGGGTGCGATTCAAGGTGTTGGTCACCACCTTTAAAGCGCTCCATGGCATAGGACGCGGGTACCTTCAAGACCGTCTTCTGCCACCAATAGCCTCCCACCAGCCAGTCCGCTCCCACAGAGAGGGTCTCCTCAGGGTGCCATCGGCCAAGTCATGTCGGCTGGCGACACCCAGGGAGAGGGCCTTCTCTGTGGGAGCCCCAGCCCTGTGGAATGAACTGCCCCCGGAAATTCGTAAGATTTCTGACCTCCGTGTATTTCGCTGCGCACTCAAGACCCTATTGTTCCACCAGGCTGGGTTAGCAACATAATTTTATATTGGATGTTTTAAACTTGGGGTTTTAAATTAAGCCAAATTTATGTAATACTTTTAAATTATTTTTAAATTGATGTCTATTCTGTTTTTAAATAGGCTGTACACTGCCCTGAGTCCTTCGGGAGAAGGGCGGTATAGAAATAAAATTATTATTATTATTATTATTATTATTATTATTATTATTATTATTATTATTATTATTATTATTATTATTATTATTATTTTATTTCTATACCGCCCTTCTCCCGAAGGACTCAGGACGGTGTACAGCCTATTTAAAAACACAGAACAAAACAATGATTAAAATTTAAAATCATTAAATAATTAGGCTCCAATTAAAATCCCAGAAATTTAAAATACCCCAATTTAAAATCGTTATGTTAATAGCCCGGCCTGGCGGAACAACAGGGTCTTCAGTGCGCAGCGAAACACCCGGAGGTCGGAGATCTTACGTATTTCCGGGGGCAGTTCATTCCACAGGGCTGGGGCTCCCACAGAGAAGGCCCTCCCCCTGGGTGTTGTCAGCCGACATAACTTGGCCGATGGCACCCTGAGGAGACCCTCTCTGTGGGAGCGGACTGGTCGGTGGGAGGCTATTGGTGGCAGAAGTCGGTCTCGAAGGTACCCGGGTCCTATGCCATGGAGCGCTTTAAAGGTGGAAACCAACACCTTGAATCGCACCTGGAAGACCACCGGGACCCAGTGCAGCTCGCGCAGGAGGGGTGTCACGTGGGCGCAGCGAGTTGCACCCATAACCACCCGCGCGGCTGCATTCTGGACCAGTTGGAGCCTCCGAGTGCTCTTCAAGGGGAGCCCCATGTAGAGAGCATTACAATAGTCCAGCCGGGAGGTGACAAGGGTGTGAGTGACCGTGCGCAGGGCATCCCGATCCAGAAAGGGCTGCAACTGGTGAATCAGGCGAACCTGATAAAAGCCCCCCCTGGCCACAGCCATCATATGCTCTTCTAAAGACAGCCGTGTGTCCAGGAGGACACCTAGATTGCGAGCCCTCTCTGTGGGCGGCAAAGATTCACCCCCAATAGTCAGCGATGGCACCTGCTGACTATATCGGGGCGCCGGAAAATCCCATATAGAAAGCATCCCCTCCCAACTGTCTAGCGTAAATCATCCAATCCAAAGGTCTTCAAGGGGTCATGTGGAAGCACACATCTGGCAGTGTCATCATCTTGGAATGCCACAACCATTGACCTGATATCAACTTCAAAGAAAGAAACTGCAGCTAAGATTCACTTTCGTTTTCCCCTCCAGCACACTTCCCCCCCTAGCTCCCCTAGCTCCCCCTCCCCTCTGTTTCCATGGCAGCCGAGCAAGCTCCCCTAGCTCCCTCTCCCCTCCGTTTCCATGGCAGCCAAGCAAGCAAGCGTAGAAAGAGCAGAGGCTGACATTCGGCCTCCCTTCAAAAGAGACATTATTCCTGTAAAAGATAAAAGGGAGATAAATACATAATATGTACATAGATTAAGATATATCAGGATATTTGGTGTGAAACAATTGCACTTTCTTCGGCACTCGAACATCTCTTTTATTTACTTTAGACAATGGGAAATGTTTCCAGGCCACCAAATACTGTACCTTACCACAATGCTTCCTGGAATCCAAGATTTCCTTGATCTCAAAATGCTGTTCTCCTTCAATCAGAATGGGGACAGGAGAAGGTTCTTGGTCTGGATGCAAAGGGGATGAATGTTCCGGTTTCAGTAAACTAACATGAAATACCGGATGAATTCGTCGTAATTTTTTTGGCAACTCCAATTGAACCGTGACTGGGTTAATGACCTGAACTATCGGAAAAGGGCCTACGTATTTGGGTCCAAGATTTTTAGACTTTTGGGTAGTTTGCAAGTATTTGGTGGAAAGGTAAACCATGTCACCAACTTTATAAGCCTGTGTGTGGCCGAGGCACACATGGGGCAGCTGGCTATGTATGCCTATATGTCCTTCTTGAGTGCGGGCCACCAGAATTGTCATTTAACGAAATATAGTGTTTTGACAAAACCGAAATGCCCAGCAACTTTGGCATCATGAGTGTGCTGTAAAACAGTTGCTCTCAGACTGGCGGGAACATACAACTTGGCTCCCACCCAAGCCAGGCCATCGCAAAGTGTACACTCATTTGAGTGGGCTTGAAACCACTCGTCAGTCTTTAGAGCTTCTTGTAGTTGCTTAGACAAATTGTCCAATAAAGCTGGATCTGCATTCGCCTGCGCTCTAGTAGTTACTGCTGCCGCCAGTTGTGTTGAGGGGATGATTGGCCGAATCACTTCCTCTCTAGCACTGTTGTATTGCAGCAGTCTGGAAAGTGCATCTGCCATAAAGTTCTTCCCTCCAGGAAGGTAGCGCAGGGAGAAATTAAAACGTTTGAAATGCTGAGCCCAGCGGACTTGCTTTGGGGACAGTTTATGTGGTATTTTCAAAGCTTCCAAGTTGTTCTGTCCCCCCACCTCACATAGACAGACACATAGGCAGAGCAAAAGACGTCTACCAGTAATTTATTTTTAAAAGCCGACCTCAATCACTTTGGCAGATAAAAGTTCTGGCAGCTACTTTCCGAATGCCTGCCAAGTTTCTTATCACCTCTAGAAACAGGAGTCAGCGTATCTGTAGTCCATTGCTGGGGCAACCAAGAGTTCAAAGAGTACTCAGAAGTCATTCACAAAGTCGAAGCCTTAATTCCGAAAAATATCCCATCCGAAGCTCATGATATGCAGTTTTTGTCCGTCACAGAGCCTGCAGAGCAACCCCACCCACTTTTATCCCCTGTGGGGCATGGCTCAGTGACTCAGCAATCTCTGCCCTTCTACACCTCTTCCTTTGCTGCGCACGCCTCTCCCTCCGACACTGCCTGGGATCAATCCAAGATTGATTTTCATCACTCCCTATTAGTGGGTGCTCCGACATGCCTTCCTCCTGGCCTTCAGCTGGAACCTGAGACGTTGCCAGAATGGAGGGTCCTAGAGAGGGATGCCTTGTCAGTTCCTCCCCATCACTTTCAGAGTCATCTTCCTCTGTGAGGACAGGTTTGGGAGCCGGAGTCACAACACTAGTTCTTGTGGTCAGTCCACACCTCAAAGGGGTGCTAGCTCCTTCAAGGAATTGTCTCCACATTAACAGGGCCCAACGAACTGCAAAAGCCTCCTTCTCCCATATGGCCCATCTCCTCTCGGTCTCCGTCAGCTTACGAGAGGTACAAGCACAGGGTTGCAGCTTTCCTTCTGCATTCATTTGCAGAAGTACTGCTCCTACTGCTACATCACTGGCATCAGTCTGTATAACAAACGGCTCTTCCATATCAGGATGTTTAAGGACTGGTTCAGTGGCAAACAAACGTTTTTTAGCTTCTCAAATACCGCTTGACAGTCCATTGTCCATTCGAGGGGCCTGGAGGGCTTTGGTTTTACTACTCCTTTTGTCTTCAAAAGATTTGTAATCGGCAGAGCGATTTTGACGAACGAGGGGATGAATTGTCTATAAAAGTTAGCAAATCCCAGGAAGTTCTGTAGTTGTTTGCAAGTGCATGGTGGGGCCCATTCCAAAACTCCCCGGACCTTTTCCGTATCCATCTCTATTCCCTCATGTGAGATGCAGTACCCCAGATAGTCGATTTTGTTTTGGTGAAATTCGCACTTTGATAGTTTGGCATACAGTTCCCTAAGTTTTTTCAGGATGGTCCTCACTAACTTTATATGGTCGTCCATGTTCTCAGTATAGATAAGAATGTCATCCAAGTAGACCAGCACCCTCTTGTATAGGTGTTCATGCAGCACTTCCTTGATTAATTGCAGGGGCTCCTTGTAGTTCGAAAGGGAGCACCCGAAACTGGAAACATCCCAGCGGGCAGTTAAAAGCTGTTTTCCATTCATCCCCTTCCTTAATTTGGACTCTGTAGTAAGCCTCTCGTAAATCAAGTTTGGTGAAAATTTTCCCCTTGCCTAGGTGGGCTAGCATGTCCTTCATAAATGGCAGGGAGTAGACATTTTCTATGCAAATGGCACTCAGATTTTTGTA
Source organism: Arizona elegans (assembly GCA_022577455.1). Classification (NCBI taxonomy): domain Eukaryota; kingdom Metazoa; phylum Chordata; class Lepidosauria; order Squamata; family Colubridae; genus Arizona; species Arizona elegans. The sequence continues at coordinate 27,236,601 of JAKOOJ010000007.1, read as the reverse complement.
GTCAACTACAAGGTGAAAGGACCCATTTTTTTTCTCTTGGAATAGTACTGATGCTGCCACCCTCGGCCTGGCTGGTTGGATAAACCCGCGTTCTAGGTTTTTTTCAATAAAGTTCCGTAGTTCCCCCAGCTCCCAAGGGTCATGGGGTAGATTTTTGACTTAGGGAGTTTTACTCTTGGAAATATTTCAATGCTACAGTCCGTTGGTCTGTGGGGAGGTAGCACGTCTGAGGCCTTTTCACTGAAAACCTCCCAAAGGTCCCAATACTCCTTTGGAATCTTCTCCTCCCCCTCAATGTGATCTATTGCCATTGTTGCCCCCTTGTTTTCCACTCCGTCCCCAAAAGGGGGTTCTTCCCTGCCTTTTCCTGGTTTCTGGGAGCGAATACGAAACACTCCCGTCCTCCAATTAATGCACGGGTTCCATTTCTGGAGCCAAGGCAGGCCAAGTATGAGGGGTCGCTCCATGCCAGGGGCCACAATGAAACTAAGAGTCTCTAGGTGATCTCCCAATTGCATTTCAATGGGTTCGGTCACGAAACTGGCTGGGCCCCCTCCTGCCACCGATCCGTCTAATTGACAGAAAGTGATGGGCCTTCTCAATGCTTTTAGCCTTAGGCCCATCTTTACCACGTCTGGGCTGATTATGCACCTAGTGCATTCAGAGTCTAAGAGGGCTGGCATCTGCCCATGTGCCCTGGTGGATGGCACCCTTATTTCTAAAGGGAAGATCATGGGACCCCCATTGTGACTCACCAGGTCGTCGTCGTCGGAATCAGTGTCAGTCTCGCTGTCATCTGTGACAGGGGTGGGTTCTAAAAAATTTTTACTACCGGTTCTGTGGGCGTGGCTTATTTTGTGGGTGTGGCTTGTGAGGGCAATATGACTGGGTGGGCATGGCCAACTTGTTTTTTTTTTACTTTTAAAAGCATTTTTTTCTACAACCTTAAGAGGTTGCAGAAAAAAATGCAAAAAAACCATCCATAGACACACTCAGAAGACATTTAATCACCCGCCCTTCTTTATCCCCCCCCCCTGCATACCCAGCACCCTATTACAGCCGCCGCCTCTGGGTCCCGGCCGGGCAGCCAGCAAAACCTCACCCGCCGCTTCCTCTTTCTCCTGCTGCTGCTGCTCTGACAGGGAAGCCCCGCTGAGGGGAAAGCGAGCTACTCTAGCCTGCCCATCAGTTCCTTCTCCTTCCTCCCCTCGGTTTACCCGGCTCCATCAAAGCAGCACCAGAGCTGCCAGCCCGCCTTTTATCTGGTGCCCCGAGTTTGTGCACTGAAAGGAGGCTCACTCAGCCCTGATGAGCATTGAATGGAAACCCCAGCCGGCCTTCCCTCCCAAGCTCTGCAGCTTGTCTGGCACTGCCAGCGGCACCCACTGAAGCTGAGGGGTGTCAAGGCGCTGAGGCGAACCCCCACATCCTATGCCCCCCCCAAGGCGCTCTTTCTGTCAGCTGACCTTCTCCCCCCCCTTAACAACCCCTTGAAGAGAAGCTTGGTGCGTCTTCCTCAGTCCCAACGGAGGGAGCGGGATGAGAAGTCCCTGTGCCTTGTGAGAGCAGAGCGGTCCCTGGTTTTAGGAAGAAGAAAGGTGATAAGCAGGGTCGGGGATAGGTGCATCCTCCTCTCCTCAGTGGACACTTTTGTCAGCCAATCAGGCCTCCTTTCTTCCATCCCTCACCTGGGGATCCGCCGGGCCCCGTGCCTCCCATGCCAGCTGAGCGAAGCTAAAGATAGCCCCAGGCCTCTGGAGGGAGGGAGGGAAGCCCTGGCCTGCTGCTCCTGCTGCCGCCACCCCCCTTGCCCCCAGCAAGAGCGGTTCTCATGCTGCCGCTTCTCCAGCAGCACCAGGAGCAACTGCCGGGACAGAGAGGGCGGGGCAGGCTGTGGTGGCAGGCCGTTCTTGCTGGGTAACAGACAGACTGCTCCTGGAGCAGCCAGGAGAAGGAGAAGCTGCCAGCGGGGAAGTGAGCTGCCCCAGGAGGACCGGAGGAGAGCGCAGCTTCTCACTCATGGAGATCTACCAGTGGGGAAGTAGGCGCAGTAAGAAATGTGTGAGCCAGGTAGCAGTTATGCTCCCTGGCCAGAGAGCGTTGCACAAACCTTTGCTGGAGTGAACGTGCAACCCTTTCCGGCCAGGGAGCATAACCACTTCCTGGCTCACGCATTTCTTATTGCGCCTACTTCCCCACCGGTATATCCCCATGAATGAGAAGTGGCAGCACAAGAACCGCTCTTGCTGGGGGCAAGGGGGTGGCAGTGGCAGGAGCAGTAGGCCAGGGCTTCCCTCCCTCCCTCCCTCCAGAGGCCTGGGGCTATGCCAGAAGTCTGCTCAGGTGGGGAGACAAGGAAGCCCCGGCGACCCATTCTTGCCACCACTGTCCCCTTGCCCTTGGCGGCAGCGGTTCTCTCACAGGAGCAGCTGGCAAGGGAGAGGGGATGGCGGCAGGCTTTGGCAGCAGACAGTTTGACCTGGCTAAGAGGCAATGTTCCTCCTCCTGCCAGCCTCGAGCTCAGCTCTGGGCAGATTCCCCACCCCCCAGCCATACCTGGCTTCTCCCTGTGGCGTGGATCCCAGGCAGTGCAACTTCAGGGCCTTTCGTCATGGTGGCGGTGATGAGGAAGGCAGGCAGGCAGAAGGGTGCATGGGAGCGACTGGCGGCAGCACTCCTGGCTGGCAAAGGGCGGAGTCCCGGGGCTGCATGTGGCCAATGACAGTGTGCGGGGTAAGCGAGCGGCGACCGGGCTGGGAACCAGTTTGGGGGCGTGGCCAGCCAATCTTATTACCGGTTCTCCAAACTACTAAATTTTTTTACTACCGGTTCTTGCGAACTGGTGCGAACCGGAGCAACCCACCTCTAGTCTGTGATGGTCGGAGTTCCCAACTCACCCTGTTTTCGGGGAGCAAACTCAACAACTTTTCCTTTCAGGGCAGGCTCGTGGGCTTTCGCGGTGCTTTATCAGCCTTCTTCCCTTCCAAGCTGGTCACTTTTGTCGCTGGCTTGGAGAAACACTCAGCGGTTTGGTGCCCTTCCTTTCCACATTTGAAGCAAGTGAAGGATTTTGGCTTGGGTTTGGGATCTGTCATCCCCCCCCGCTGCCTTTGGCGCCCCCTTGTGGAATGAGGAGGATTACTGATCCCAGGTGCGGCCGCCACAGATCCGGCTTCAGGCCAGATCAATCTCCACGTCTGCTGCTGCCATGTACCAACTCTGCAGATCTTCGGGGACCCCCCATGCCCTGCAATCTTTGTAGATGTCCTCATTCAATCCATCTTTATAGTTCTCTAGTAGGACTATTTCAGACCACCCTCTCATGAAAGGTGCCAGCTCGTGGAACTCCTAGGTGTACTCTGCCATCAATCTCCAGCTCTGGTGAATGCCCTTCATTCTGATTCTCCCCTTCCGCTCGGCTAGGGGGTCCTCAAAGCGCGTTCTGAGGGCTGTCATGAATTGTCGTAATTTCTCAGCAAGGGGAAGTTGTTATTGTGAAGGCCCACCATCCATTCAGCTGCTACTCCCTCCAGGGCATTTTTAATGCACCTCACTCGTGCCGCATCTAATAGGAAGTCCTTCCCCAGTCCTGCATATGGTTCTACACTTGGGTCAGGAAAAACCCCAAGGTCTTCAGATCTCCTCTGAACTTGTCTGTTGGGGGGGGATTTTTGGCTTTCTTCGCCTCAGGGTGGAGCCTTCAATGCCGGGGCCCCCTGGACTGCTGCATCTCTTGCCTGAGTTCCGGAGGCTTGAGACGCTCCTTTCCCAGCCTGCTCTTCCTCTGCCCCACAAGCAGCGACCTCTGGTTCACCCCTGGAGTGGTCTTCCCTCTTCCCAGTTGGGTAAAAATACCTCTCACATCTTTGGCGGCTTTCTTCTGCATCTTTCAGAAGTTGCAGAGCTTGGGCAATCATGAGGCTTTCTTTCTGCTCCTGCATCCATGTAGATTTTCCCTTTCGGGGTCTGGCACTTGTTACTCCTTGGGGGGTTCTTTCTATCTCAGGTAGCCTCCCTACTCCCACCGACCATCTGTCTCACTCTGGCTCCTCTCCCAGTCGTAAATTTGCCATCCAGTCCGAGGTTTCCCCTCCCAGGTGGAGGGAAGAAATTGTAGAGCCAGCAGCTCCCATCCTGGTCACTGTCCTGGTCACTGTCTTGATCAGACATCATTTGGTTTCAGCCCCCTCAGTAGTTATCTGGGATGGCTGTTAAAAAGAGATCTTGCTTAATGTCAGGCTTGCCTCCTTTCAATATTCAAGAAAGAATGACCCTGACTCCATTTTCATAGAGAAACTGAATACGAACTGAATGCAACCAAGGAAAAGCAAGATCTGAGGCATAGGCGCGAAAATCCCATATAGAAAGCATTGCCTCCCAACTGTTAAGCGTAAATCATCCAATCCAAAGGTCTTCAAGGGGTCACGTGGAAGCACACGTCTGGCAGTGTCATCATCTTGGAATGCCATGACCATTGACCTGATATCAACTTCAAAGAAAGAAACTGCAGCTAAGATTCACTTTCATTTTCCCCTTCAGCACGCTTCCCCCCCAGCTCCCCTAGCTCCCCCTCCCCTCCGTTTCCATGGCAGTCGAGCAAGCAAGCGTAGAAAGAGCAGATCTTTAATGCCTAATTCTTCCACCATTTTCAAAAAGGTTTTTGGAAGTGTTTTCCTAGCTTTCTTATTAATTTTTCTAGTTTTATAGTCCAAGTCCAAGTCCACATCCACAATTGCATTGAAATCACCTACTATACATATGTTTTCATACTCCAATTCTATTATTTTCCTGTGTAATTTACTGTAGAATTTTTCTTGGTTATCATTTGGTGCATATATCGCCACTAGAAGTATTTGTTTGTAGTTCATCGTTATCTCCACCATTAATATCCTCCTTTCCTCATCCATAAAAATTGGTTTGGCCTTTATTGTCTCCTTAATATATAATACAACACCTCTCTTATTTTGATGTGTAAGCGAGGCATGTAGTTTCCCATTTTAGGATATTCCAAAATTTTCTTATGTTGTTTTTTAATGTGAACTTCCTGTAAACAAATTATATCTGTTTTAATTTTTCCAATTCATTTAAAGTTCTTTTCCTTTTTATTGCCGAATTCAGTCCATTTATATTAATTGATGTTAATTTTATTTCTTCTTCCATGTTTTACTTATATGTCAATTTTGTTCCTCTAGTTGTCCTTGTCTCTTTTGCCTCTCTTGGTTCCTTCGCCCTTGCTCCATCTCTTAATGCTATTTCCTCCTGATCTTTAGTAGCTTCTTTTTGTTTTTTTGTCTCTGTCTTTCATAAGCTGTTCCTGGTATCTCTCTCTCTCGTCTCTCAGTCTCTCCTTCCCTTGTGGTCCCAAATATTAATAATAGAATTGTTCTGCCTTCTCTATCAAATCTAGTCTGTGTCTTTGCTCCTGCCAAGTCACCAACACTTCTTTGGGTATCAGCCATCTAAAATTTATTCCTTTTTTAATTAAACATTTTGTCAAGAACTGATACTCTCTTCTCAAAACTCTGACTCTTCTTGGTATTTGTTTTAACACTACTATTTCTCTACCCTTGTACTTCATAGGAATGTTTCTTACTCTCTGTAAAATCTCTGTTTTTGTTGTTGTGTTGTTGTGTTTCTCTGTTTCTTGGCAGTAGTGAAATCCAAATTTTTTACTACTGGTTCTGTGGGTGTGGCTTAGTGGGTGTGCCTTGGTGGGCATGGAAGGGGAAAGATACTGCAAAACATCCATTCCCACCCCACTCCAGGGGAAGGATACTGCAAAATCTCCATTCCCACCCCACTCTGGGGCCAGCCAGAAGTGGTATTTGCCGGTTCTCCAAACTGCTCAAAATTTCCGCTACCGGTTCTCCAGAATCTGTCAGAACCTGCTTGATTTCACCCCTGTTTCTTGGTAAATCTAACATGCACCTCTCTGGGTAGGTTATTTCTCATTGCATATCTTGTATGCACTCTAAATATTTCATCAATGTCATTCAAAATTCTTTCCTTGGTTTCTGTTGTGGCTCCGATCCCCGAGCCCATCTTATCGGAGGAAGAAGGCTCCAAACATGAAGGAGAGGAGCCGGCCAGGCCTCCCTCTCCAGGCCCCTCCTCTCTGGCAATGCCTCAGGTGTCTGCCGAGGGAGAGGAGATTGACCAGGAGCCAGGTGTCTCCGATGACAGCGATGAGGGGGATAAGTCATTCCTGGATCCATGCCAATGAAGACGAGATAAACGTTTGCAGCAGATGAGGAGGCATGCCAGGGATTAAGTTGAGTCACTGGACCACACCCCACAGGCTATATAAGAGAGTGTGGTGGCCATTTAGACTCTGTGACAGACAAAGCTAACTTCTGGCTAGTCACTTTGTAGAACGCTTGATCTGCTGAAGGTTTCATGTTTGAGCTGGACTGTTTTGAAAACTGTGTGTATTAGTTGGTGTTATCTGGTGGAGGAATACTCCCTCTTGTTGAAATAAAGCACTTGGCAGACGGTTATCGTATTGCTGTTCCTGATAACGAACCTTGTGTGTGCCGAGTACTTCTTTAACCCCCGGCTGGCTGTTTGTGTGTGTGTGGGGATGGGGATAGAACAGGTTTCCTCCATCACTTCTGCCAACAAGTCTGCCAGTATCTCTGCTAGATTTTCCCCTTTCTCTTCTTCCACATTCTGAAATCTCAGATAATAATCTGCTCAATCCATTTCTAAAGAGATAATTGTCTTCTCTTTGTTTCTGTCTGCCATTATTCTATATCTATTACCCAGCTCTCCCACTCTTTTTTCTGTTGCTTCAGCTTTTTCTTCCACTTTTTGCATTCTTTGCTCATCTTTCTCCATAATCCCTTGAACATTTTTAAATTCCCCTTCTACTTTCCCCATTCTTTCAACTAATTCTATTCTTTCTTTCGGATCTTCATGAAGAGCTTGTATCATATTCTTTAATTCTAGTTGCATAGCATTGGTTTTTTCTTGTTGTGCCATAGAATCTATGGCACAATGTTCTCTGACCAGCAGGGCTAGAAGTTGCAGAGGATGACACTGAGGGCAATGCTGATGCTGTTTTCTTCATCTTGTAATGTCTTAATATTTGTAATCCACTGAATATAGCTTGTTGTACTTCCAAGCCAATTTATATCTAAATATAGGCCCGCCCCCCCAAAAAAAAATGCCAAGAAAGACAAAAGCAAAAATAAAAATAAAAAATCAAACTAGTAACAAAAATGATAAAAAGAAAAAAAGAAAAAAGAGCAGCTAAAAAGCTTTGTAATCCAAATCCAAATCTCAGAGTTTTTCTTGCTTCTTTTCTTCAGGTTATTCTTACCTTAATACAAATTGCCTCAGAGAGAGGGAAAATACCCCCAAATTACAATTATTAAAAAAAAAATCCACCTGTCAGCAAAAAGATATAAGTAGAAAAAATAGAAAAACAGGTAACAGTCACTTTAAAAAAAACATAGCCTTATTTCAAAGTGCCACCAGAACAAAAAACAAAGAGTTTCACCTTGGCCTGTTTCTGTTATTTCTCCTTTCAAGTTCCAAGGGCTCCACTATTCAAATAAAAAACAACAACAAAGCTTCCAATGCTCCGCTCTCTGACAATCCAAACAACTTCTTATCAATTTAATTCAAAGGCTCCCAAGGTCACATCTCATTTTTGCTCTAAGTTTTCCCTGTTGCCTCTAGGTAGCACTGTTGCTCAATTCAGTTCAATGGGAAGACAGAAAAAAAAAACGAAAAAGAAAAGAGAAAAAAAGAAAGTTTCTTCCCTTTAAAAAATAGCCACTTTTAGCTTAGTTGTTATTCCCTAATTTTTTTAAAAAAAATAAAATATCCCATCCACTTTTCTGACTTTGCTCTTCAAGCAGTTCTTTCTAAGCCAATTTTTAATTTTACTTTCTTAATTCTTTTGGCTCCTCCCACCTTCCTCACTGCTGTACTTCTGGAGGTGGAAGGAAAAAGAAACAATTCCACCTCCTTCTTTTAAGTCACCCTCTCTTCTCCTCTGTTCTTCCAAGGGGGTTTTCTTACAAGAGTCCCAAAGTAAATTCAAAGGAATAAAATCTCATCCAGACCAATCACACCTTCTTCTGCCTCCACGCTCTTACTGTGAGTGCCCCAGCTTCATAGCGACTCGCAATGGCCGCCTTCCCAGTCATTTATTTAGGGAGCTTTTTCCAGATCAATCAGGGAATTTGCAGATTCCCTGAGATCATTGGAATGTGCTCCCCTTGTTCACCATCCCTACAGGACAGCTTCAATCCCTAAAGACCACCCGGCAATGGAGATATTGACGACTTCTTCAGGAGCCCCCCAGGAGCACGTTGTCTCACCACACTCCCATTTATTTTATCCCACACTCCCATTTATTTTATCAATGGTTAGAGAATAAATATGAAAGTAATGGATAGTAAAGTTAAATAAGTTAAAAAGAGAAATGTTATGATAATAGATATGTTAAGTACTAAGTATTAATATTAAACTAAGAGTAGATATAAATAATGAATAGGGTGCTAAGCTTTAGCTGTTATGACACAAAAAAATTGTACCCAGACGACACACTGTTTAATGAACGATGGAATGTTTTGTATTAAAAGAAATTTTAAAAAAATTAAAAAAGAAAGAAAGAAATGGAGGAAATGTATCCAGTATATTAGAAGCAAGCATATACCGTAAATGTCTACTTCTCCAGCACAATTCTATCCCCAAGCTCTGTCATTTAGCAGGGTTTCAGTTATCAATTAACCATGGGTTTATGTGGAACATTATTATGACTGACTGCAGAATATTTAATGAAGTAAGGATGTAGAGCCATGATAAAGTGGCAAGGAGTAGGATGTAAGCGGCTGAGGTCTCCAAAGTAGCAAACAACTTGCACTGGCTGCCTAATAGTGAACAGCCTAATAGGAGCTTAGTGAAGTCATGTATTATGGCCATTAGGCTATGTAACATGTTCAAGCAATTTGTCAGGCCTGCCTCCCTTCAAAACCCAAGAAAGAAAATCCCCAACTCCATTGAGATAGAGAAGAGGTACTTTTACTGAGTTTGAAATGATAGCAGCAAAAGCAAGGCAAGATCTGATTCAAAATGCATGAAAGTTACAGATTGAAAGTTTCCTCAAATCCCTCCCCCCAGAGTCCAGTGCTGAGGGTCCAATAAACATCCAGTATGATGTTGTGTGAAGCTCATCTTCAGGTATTTCACCCATCTGGAGTCCTAGGACAGTTGGCCTTGACAGGGTGTAAACAATTCCACTCAGCAGTGCAATAATTCTTGAGAGCAAACCTCCCTTTCAGTTCACATGGGATTTATTCCAGCCTCTCAGTGCACTGGTAAGGCATTCTTCTGTGCAAGGGTCTCCCGAGCTGTACGACTCTCAATCCTTTCATGCAATAGTTGCAAGGCATAGGTCAGCAGGAGGTCCTCTTTATCAGACTCCAGCAGGGTGAAATTTCCATGCCAGCCTCTAGTGAGAATCACCCCCTCAGAGTCTTCCATGCATCCTACACCCAGTGACCATTTGGCTCGGACTGGTATCTCCTCGAGTTGCAGCTCCTTCAGCCATTCTGTCTCCTCACAGCACTGGTATGGCTGGGGGGAAGATGACCCCAGGGCTCCGGACTCTTCCTGGTCGCTCCCGTGTAGTCAGCCCCCTTGGTAGACTGGGGTCTCTCGGTTGGCCAATAAAGCAGATCTTGCCTCCATTCAAAACCCAAGAAAGAAAACCCCCAACTCCATTGAGATAGAGAAGAGGTACTTTTACTGAGTTTAAAATGATAGCAGCGAAAGCAAGGCAAGATCTGATTCAAAACATGCAGAAGTTACAGATTGAAAGTTTCCCCAAGTCCCTCCCACCAGAGTCCAGTGCTGAGGGTCCAATCAATGTCTAGCATGATTTTGTGTGAAGCTCATCTTCAGGTATTTCACCCATCTGGAGTCCTAGGACGGTTGGCCTTGACAGGGTGTAAGCAACTCCACTCAGCAGTGCAATAATTCTTGAAAGCAAATCTCCCTTTCAGTTCATATGGGACTTACCTCACCAGCTTACTTCCCCAACCCAAATGCCATGCCCCCTCCCCCCTTGCCGATAGCAAGCATGCAACAAAGTCAAACTCCATGCTGGAGATCTGGCTGACACAATTATTTATTATTGTCATTCTGATGGCATTCCAGAAGAAGTTGAAAATCTGGCTGTTCTCCTAGACCTTGGTTGAGGATACATGTGATTCTTTTTTACATTTTTTTTTAAATATATGGTATGTGTTGTAGATAGGTGTTGATTTTTTAATATATGTTATATTATAGTATCGTATTCTATATATTTTGTTTTAAATTGTGAGTTATCCAGAGTTGATGCAGCATGGCAGCATCTAAATCTAAATAAATAAATTATTCTTGTTTACTCAATTTGTATCCTGCTCTTCACTTTGGAGATCAATATGGATAGTGCCCCTCATATTTTCTGACAACAGTCCTGTTTACTAAGAGCCACTGGCCCAAAGCCACTCTGTGAGCTTTGCATTAGCAAAGGCATCTTCCATTTATACTAAAAGCACAGGAGGTAAAAATCTTGAGACTTTCAATAGATTCCACATTTAAACGGAAAGGATTTTTTTAAAAAAATTCTTGCGTTATCCTGCAATCTGATTTCTAATGAACCACTTAGTCCTAGTTCAGAAAGAAATGTCCCTTGCTGGGTTTCCCCCCCCCAGTTCTGAATGTTGCTGGGATGATGTGACAGAATTACTTTAGAAAGAAAGTGCAAAATCTGTGTTCATGACATCTATTTGCAATTTCTACTGTGGGATCTCTCTTGATGAAATGTTGACTGCCTTTCTACATTTTATGTCTGACAAATAATCTACAGAAAATACTCTCTTGTGTCACTATGTTTAAACATTGAGGATAAGAAAGAACAGTTTACTGGGACCCTGAGAGCAACAGCAACAGCTCTTGGTGTCATACTGGTTTCTATGAGACATAAAATTTAATGTAAACTAGGGGTGAAATGCTCCCGGTTTGGACCGGATCACCCAATCCAGTAGCAATGGAGGCAGGTGGTTCGGAGAACCAGTAGCAAAAATCCCTGCCCCCCACCCATGACCACTGAGCTGCACAATCATCAGAGGCTTTTTTTTACTTTTAAAAGCATTTTTTCTACAACCTCTTAGGCCGAGGTTGTCTACTTTGTCTACTCTGTCTACTTTTTCCCTCCCACAAGAAAGCATGCCATCCTCTTTGTAGATTGTACCCCTCTAACAACAATATTCTTTTGTTTTTTAATTCCATCCAATCTTTAATCCATATCAATGAAGTTGCTTTATAATATGTTTCCCAGTCTGGGAGTGCTAATCCTCCTCTCTCTCTCGTGTCTTGTAATTTTGATGCTTGCTTTCTTCCCCTGCCAAATGTAATTCACTATAAGTGTGTTAAAATCTTTAAAAAAAAAATCTTCCCCAATTTTATCGGTATCACTTGGAATAAAAATAACATTCTTGGTAGCACATTCATTTTGATTGAGGCTATCTTCCCAAGAAATGATAACTGTAGCTTGGTCCAAATTTCTAGATCTTCCTTTATCTGTCTTGTTAATTTGTTGTAGTTGTCTTCTCTAAACGATGATCCTTTGTTTGTTAGCCATATTCCTAAATATTTTACTTTTTTTGTCATTTGTATACCCATTCTGTCTTCTAGTTTGTTCTCTTGTTGTTTTGTGAGATTTTTCGTTAGTGCCTTTGTTTTTTGCCTGTTAATTTTGAGTCCTACTATCTTCCGATATTCTTCTATTCATGATAACAATTTGGGTCCTGTCGGTATTGGCTGCTCTATGATGAAGACCAAGTCATCGGCAACGGCTTGAAATTTATATTCCTCTTTTTTAACTTTCAGTCCTTTTATTTCCTTGTCTCTTCTAATTTCATTTAACAGTATCTCTAAGGATAGTATGAACAATAAAGAGGATAAAGTGCATCACTGTCTCACTCCTTTTGTTATTATAAATTGTTCAGTCATATCTCTGTTTATTATTATTTTTGCTGTTTGAGATAAGTATATTTTCTTTATCATATTTACAAATTTATCACCGAATTTCATATTTTCCAATTGTAAAGTAAGAAATTTCCAATTTAAATTGTCGAAGGCCTTTTGTGCATCCAAGAACATTAGTGCCATTTGTTTATCTGGGTTTGCTTCTTAGTATTCCAATACATCAGTTATTATTCTCATATTATTTTTTATTTGTCTTTTTGGCAGAAAGCCGTTCTGATCAGAGTGAATATATTCGTTTATTACTTTTTTTAGTCTTTCCGCAATAATCAATGTGAATAATTTGTAGTCTACATTTAGTAACGATATTGGTCTATAATTTTTGATTTGTGATCGGTCTGATTTGTGATCGGGATAAGCGTGATAATGGCTTCCGTCCAAGAATTAGGTATTTTGGCCTTCAAAAGTGCATCATTAAAAGTTTCAAGTATAATTTCATCTCTCTCTATATATATATATAATTTCATCTGTGGTTGTTGACAAGACTTATAAAATTCTGCTGGGATGCCATCTGGACCTGGAGTTTTATTATTTTTCTGTTTTTTCCTTGCCTCTATTAATTCAATCATACTAATTGGCCTATTCAATATTTCCCTGTGTGTCTCTTCTAATTCCCTTAAATCTGATTTATTTAAATATTGTTTAATGTCTTCTTCAAATATCTCCTCTTGTTCATATAGCTTTTGAAAAAGAAGTTTTGCTATATTTTTTTTAATCTCATTTCTATAATGTGTCTCTCCTTTCTCATCTTGTAATTGGTGTATCATTCTTTTCTCTTTTTCTTTTTTCAGTTTATATGCCAACCAACGTCCCATTTTATTCACACATTCAAAATGGTTTTGCTTTGTTGACTTAATTTTCCGTGCTATCTCTATTTGTGTGGTCAAATTAATTTTATGTTTTATCAAATTTATTTTTCCTTTGGTTGTTTTATTTTGAGGATCCTTCTGTAGCTCAGATTCACATTCTTTAAGCTCTTTTAATAGGTTGTTTCATTCTTGTTGTTTGTTTTTATTTTTTTTCACCATATAAGCAATTGTTAGACCTCTTATGTATGTTTTTGCCATATCCCATAGATTTTGAAGAGAAGTTTCCTCTTTTGTGTTTATCCTGAAGAATATGTTCATTTCTTTTTCAATCATCTGAATGTATCCTTTATCTTTTAATATTTATTTATTTATCATCCATCTTTTTCTTGTCCATTGTCCTTTCCATATTACTTTTACTGGGTTATGATCTGCCCACATATTTGTCATTATTTCCACTTCTTCTACATCTTTTCTAAGTTCTGTCGTCATCCATGTCTATTCTAGACCATGATTGGTGTGGACTAGAATAGAATGTGTATTGTTTTTTCTCTTTATTTATCTCCCTCCATGTATCTTGAAGACATAATTCCTGTATCATCTCTTTAAACATATCTGGAAGTGTCTTTTTCTTAATTTTATTTTTCTTGTTACTCTGGTAGTCTTCGTTCCATCTTCGTTCTTATTTGTTCGTTGTCCTTAGTCTTGTATTTCTTGTTACTATTTGTGTTTTTTCCCTCGCTCCCTCTCTCTCTATTCGTTCTCTTTCTGATCTTCTCTTTTCCTCTTGTTCTCCTTCAGTTTCTTCCGTAACATATTCTTCCTGGCTTTTACTTTCTGATTCCTCCCTGCTTTCTTGGTCTTCCTCCAAGGCAAAATGATGTTTAAAAAATTCCTGGGCCTTTTCCAAGGTATCTATCTTAAATTTCTTCTCTTGCCAAGAGATTAGGATGTCCTCCGGTATCAGCCATTGAAACATGACTTTATATTTATTTAATTGTGATGTTAGAAAATTATAATTTTTCCTCTGGTCTCTTACTCTTCTTGGAATTTGTTTGAGTGTTATCTCCTTTCCTTTATACAGTATTGCCTCATCTCTCATTTTTTTATAAATTTCTTCTTTTACTGTTTTTTTTTTAGTAAATCTAACGCGCACTTCCTTTGGCAATTTGTGCCTATGTGCATAATTTGTGTGCACTCTATAGACCTCATCGATCTCCCTTCCTATATCCTCCTTATCTCTTTTCTGTTTCTGCCAAGATTTCCGCCATTATCTCTCCTAAGTCTTCTTCCTTATTTTCCATAATATTCTGGAACCTAGGATAAAATGATGCCTTCTCCATTTCCAGATGCACAATCGATCCTTCTAGTTCCCTACTAGAAGAACTAGTTGACATCTGTTTTTGTTCCAACATCTCTATTTTCTTACCTGTTTGTTCCATTTTTTTATTCTACTTTTTGGATCCTTTGCTCATCCTAGAAATATTCTGTTGGATTTTTTCTATTTTATCATCCATTTTTTAATATTGTTTTTTATTTGTCCCACATCAGATTTAAGGTCCTCATGATTTCTTTTTGTTTCCTCGTGGTTATTCACAATGGTTTCTTGTGTCTTGTTCATTTCCTCCTGGATCATTGCCAACACTGATTGAATATTTTGTATACTGGAAATGGAGCCTGCCTTTTCTTTATCTGCTCCCAGCATGCTTTCTATGGACCTTTGCTGTGCTAGAGATGCTGTAAGAGATGCCTGATTTGAGGTTGTTTTCTTATTTATTTTGGTTATCATTGTTGTGCCTGTGCTTGTCATTTTTACTATTTGCTGTAAATTCTTCCAAATTTTCATACAATAACTTACTTTTAATATCCTTAAACTTGTTAACTATAAGAGTCACTTAAATAGTTTTTAAATTTAACCTAAATAGTACAAATCCTTAAATGTCAATCTATATTTATAATATTATGACTATAGCTGTATAAATATGTTAATCACTCTACAAGGCTATGTATTTTACTATATATATTCTATATCCCTCTCTATACTTATTTAGGATTCTATAAATTTTAACTCATATATACGTTTATGAAAGAGAAGAAAAATGAGGAGAATGAGAAAAAAAAATATAAAACTCTAAAAATTCATTAATTTGTTAATAGTATAGTTAGCACTGTATATGTAATCAAATATGAAGATAAATATAACTAGCAGTTACTTAAGGTTAATATTCAAAATCAATAATCCAGTTTATCTCAATCGTTAACCACTAATTACCAATTAATAATCAACAATTACTAATAATTAATTCTAATTAGAATAATCAAATATTTATCATTAATTACTTGGTCTATGTATATATATTTTGTTGTTGTTCTTCCATACAGTCCTCTCTCACTCTTGCATCATTATCTGCTCAGTCCTCTGTTCAGTCCTTTTTTTTCCTCCTTAGTCTGCCACTTAAGCTCCACTTCAATTCTCTTCAAATATAGTTTTTACTGCTGCTCTCCAAAAATGTCCAAGTATTCAATTTCAACAATTTTAGATAAAAAGTTCCAAACTCATTATTTTCCAACTCTGCTCCATATATACTTCCGTTAGAACCACCACTTCTCCAATCACCACTCCATTCAACCACTCATTATCTCTTTTTCAATCTTTAAAGCCTTCCGCCAATCTCACAGTCCTGGTCCAATGCACCATCTTCTAGAAAATCTATTTATTCTGTAGTCCATACCTCTCTCAAGCCTCAAAATATATCTGTTGGAGTTTTCTTCCTCCTCTTACCCACTCTCTCACCTTTTGCGCAGTCACTACCTGCCAAAGTTCCTTCTTCCGCTCCTCTCCCTTTTCGTCACCACGTTTATCTGGTTGCAAATCTGCTGCTGATTTTGGAGCCTCGATCTCTCTGCTCTTCTGTTCCATGATATAGCTGTACCTCCTTTTTTAAAAAAAATCTCTCCTTGTACCATTGCAATCTGTTGATTCAATTTTTGCTTCCTACTCCTCGACTGTCAGCGCTTTGGGCCAGCCAAAATGGCTAGTTTTTTCCCCACCGGAATTAAGAGGTTTCTCCTGAACCTTCGGGACAATTGGTCTCCTCCCCCCCCCCGAGGTCCTTGAAGATTCCTCTTTTTTCAATCAATCTCTCCAGGATCAAAAGTGCCTAATTCGGCTTCCTGGCTGGGAATATTGGAGCTACAAGAATGGAGCCCCGTTCTCTTGCTCCATGCATGCTGATGTCACCGCTGGAAGTACAAAATTCTTTATCCTTTAATATAGATTGATTCAACATCCATCTCAATTTTCTCTTTTGTCCTTTCCATTTAATTCCCTTTTCTACCCCCCCCCCTTTTCTTTTTTTGCGCTAATGAAAAATATAATTTCCAAATTTTGGGGTATTCCAGTAGTTTACTATGTTGTTTTTTAATGTGATCTTCTTGGAAACTAATTATATCTAATTTTAATTTTTGTAAGTTTTGTAAAAAAAAAAAACAACCCTTTTCATGGGGGAATTCAGTCCATTTATATTAGTTGACAACATCTTTATGTCTTCTTCCATCATTTCATTTGTATATGGATCTTATTCTCCTAGTTGATCTTATTTCTCTCAGTTACTTTGCTCTTGCTCCTTCTCTCTCTGCTCGTTCTATTTTCTCAGCTTTGCTTTCTTCTTGATGCATGTTCTTTTCCACTCTTGCTGGTTCCTCTTGTCTTTTACATCCTCTCTTCTTTCCTGTTCCGTATTTTCTTGATACTTTTCTCTTCTCTCCGCCTCCAGTTCAAATGTTCTTCCTAATGGTGCTTGACGAGGACTGCGGAGGCTCTGATTCATTAATCACCTTACAGTTAAATGAAGTACACATATTACTATTGTTACTATTATCATTAGTAACATTATCTTTTGTATAACTAAAGAAATGCAAAATATTCTTTTGCTTTTTTCATTCATCATGGAAACCATTCAAATCTAACACCAAACAAGAAATGATATTTATCAAAATCAAACTATTTGATGCTATTAAATATTACAGTTAAAGAAAATACAGTCAAACTTACCTAAAAAGAACATCTGAGAAATAAACAAATAAAATAAAACAATTGAATGAGAATCAGTACCTTCTATCACTCATGGTGGCTGTGTTCAGAATTGAAAAAATATTGGAAAAAAATAAAAAAAAATGGTTGCAGAAAATAACCAGAGCTCAACTGGAATATACACCGGAACTGTTCCTCCTGGGGATAATGAAAAAAAACTTATGATAAGAAAACAAGACATATGATCCTACATATAACAAGCACAGCAAGATTGGCCTTTGTGCAATGCTGGAAGAATGCAAAGACAGAACTTGTATAAGATGTTTTACAAGTGGCATCTACCCCTGGTGAGAATAGCCAGAATGTTCAAGAACAAATCGGAGAAGGGTTGGAAGTGTCATCAGAATCCGGGTTCATACTACCATATGTGGTGGACATGTGCAGAAGCCAAAAGATACTGGACTAAAATCCACACATGGCTGGAAAAAATGATAAAGAAACATATTGATTTTAAACCAGAGATATTTTTATTAGGGATTTTTCCAGAAACATATAACAGAGAATTGAGACTTAATAATCAAAAAAATATTTGATTGCGCTGAAATGGACAAACTAACATTGGAATTGAAAGGAATGACAGACTTGGAGTATTATGAATCATGGGAGAAATGATACAAATGGATTGAAAACAGAAAAATAAGATTCAGATATAATAGAATTGGATGAAATAAAGTGCATAGAGTATAAGACCTTAGTAGTGATATGTCGTGTAAAAGGTCACAGGTCTGCACAAAAATTTTCTTTTTTGTATTTTTGTACTTATGTTTTTGTTTTGTTTAAAAATTAATAAAATATGTTTTTTAAAAAAAAATAAAATGTTGAAAAATCAAAAAAGAAAAGAAAAGGAATGATAGTTATCAAAATCAAACTATTTGATGCTATTAAATATTACAGTTAAAGAAAATACAGTCAAACTTACCTAAAAAGAATATCTGAGAAATAAACAAATAAAATAAAACAATCAAAATTTTGGTCATGGGATTGATTTAGAGAAATGGGTAAAACTGTGGTCGCAGAATTATAAAATGATAATGTCAACAGCATTATGTGCGACCACAGTTTTACCCATTTCTCTAAATCAATCCCATGACCAAAATTTTTCCCCCATGCAACCATTGTTTCCTTAACTTGTTCTTCTTCCAATTTTACTTCTAATAAGCAACCATACAGTTTTTTAATTACATAGTCATCAGCACCTGTTAAAATTTTATCTAAATTCGTCAAATTATTATAAAAACTCTTAGAATCTTCATCGTATCTAGACTGTATTTGCATATATGAAAACCAATCCATTTCAATCTCTTGTTCTTCTAATTCTTGCTTTGATTTAAATTCACCCTTTTCATTCAATAATTCACCATATCTAATAATTTGTTCTTTTCTAGGTGTTATTGAGTGTGATACTGCTTCAATAGATAACCAGACTGGAATTTTAAAATAATGACATTTTTTGATCTTCTCCCAATTTAATAACAAAGATTCTCGTATCATATGCCTTCTAAAATAACCCTGTGTTTTTGTACTTTTATACCATATGAAAGCATGCCAGCTCAACAACAAATCATATCCTTCTAAAGTCAACAATCTAGTATTTCTTAACATTATCCATTCTTTAATCCACATCAAATTACAAGCTTGATAATATAATTCCCAATCCGGCAAGCCAAAACCTCCTCTTGATCTAACATCTTGCAACAGTTTTAATTTTATCCTTGCCTTTTTACCCTGCCATATACATTTTAACACAATTTTATTTAAATCTTCAAAATATTCTTTTCCCAACTTAATTGGAATTGTCTGGAATAAATATAAGAGTCTAGGCAATATATTCATTTTAATAGTTGATATCCTCCCTATCAATGATAATTGCAAATTCTCCCATTTTGCCAAATCTGTCACTATCTGTTGTTTAAGCTTATTATAGTTATTCTCCTTAAGAGTACCACATCTTGCTGTCAAATGTATCCCCAAATACTTAACCTTGTTCATGACCTGCATCCTTGATAAGTCCGCCAACTCTTCTTTTTGTTTTTTAACATTTTTTGTCAAGATCTTCGTTTTATCTTTATTTATTTTCAAGCCTGCCACCTTCCCAAAATCTCCTATTTTATCTATCAGTTTATTTATTGATTGAAGTGGATCTTCCAAAATAAACACCAGGTCATCCGCAAATGCTTGCAATTTATATTCTTGATTTTGAATTTTCATTCCTTTTATTTCTTTTTCTTCTTTAATATTTCTGTTTAGTACTTCTAATGTTAACACAAACAACAGTGATGACAATGGGCAACCTTATCTCATCCCTTTTTGTATTTCAATGAATTCTGTCAATTCTCCATTTATCATTACTTTTGCTATTTGCTTATGATATATAGCTTCTATGGCTTGAATAAATTTCTCTCCAAAGCCCATCTGTTTCAATTGTAATATCATAAATCACCAGTTCACATTGTCGAAGGCTTTCTGTGCATCTAAAAACATCAAAGCCATTTGCTTTTCTGGGTGTGCCTCATAATATTCCAGTGTCCAGAATTATCCTCAAATTGTCCCTAATCTGCCTTTTTGGCAGGAATCTGTTTTGATCCGAATGTATAAAATTATTTAGATATCTTTTAAGTCTTTCTGCTAGTATTGTAGCGAAGATTTTAAAATCCGAATTTAGCAGAGATATAGGCCTGTAGTTCTTGACTTGTTGTAGGTCGGTATCCTCTTTTGGAATGAGTGTAATATATGCTTCTAACTATGAGTTGGGTATTTCCTTCTTTAACATTACTTCATTCATAACTTCTAATAGTGGGAGACTCAATGATTCCTGTAAGGTCTTATAATATTCCGCCGGCAGTCCATCTGGGCCTGGTGCCTTCCCAATCTTTTGTTTTTTGATTGCTTCAGTCAATTCCATCATTGTTATATTTCATTCTAACATCATCTCAATGTCTTTTGCAATCTGGGGTAAATTCATCTTATGTAAATATTGTTTAATACTTTCCTTTTCTATCTTTTCTTTTTCATATAGTTTTTTATAGTAGTCTTGTACAATATTTTTATTCTCCTCATTTCCAAATCTAATTTGTCCTTGCTCATCTATTAGCTGTGATATTTTCTTTGAGTCCCTCTCTTTTTTCAATTTATATGCTAGCCATCTGCCTGGTTTATTAGCATCTTCAAAATATTTCTGTTTAGCGTTCCTGATTTTTTGTGCTAGATCTTCTTTCTCTATTAATCCCATTTTATGTTTAATTATGTCCATTTTCATTTTAATGTCTTTTTTTTGTGTGTGGAAACTTCTGTAATTCTTTTTCAAATTTCTTGTAATCATCCTCTAACATTTTATATGTTTGTCTTTTCTTAATATTTCTTTTTCTTGTATAGTCAATAATCAGGCCTCTGGCATAACCTTTCATAGTATCCCACAGATTCTGTATTGATGTCTTTTCTGTTTTCTTTGAAAAAAAGGCTAATTCTTTCTCCATTTTCTGTAGAAAATCCTTTTCTTTTAGTACTGTATTATTTAATGTCCATCTAGACCTTCTCCTTTGTCCTTTCCATCTCACTGTCATTGGATTGTAATCTGCACAAGTATTGCCTTCTATAGCTATTTCTTCTATATTCGAAGTCAAGTCCATTGTCATCCATATCATATCTATTCTAGACCATGATAGATGTCTATTAGAATAAAAAGTGTATTGTCTATTTTTTTTTCTCATTTCTTTCTCTCCATATATCTTTTAAGTTAATTTCCTCTGTCATCTTAAAAAAGGATTTAGGCAAAGTTCTGCTTTGTTTTGTTGTCTTTTGTGTATTATAGTCCATTTTCTCATGTACTATTCCATTAAAATCTCCCATCATATAAATGTTATCATAATCCAACTCTATTAATTTCATGTGTAATTTTCTGTAAAAATCTTCTTGGTTGTCGCTTGAAGGATATATCACTGTTAACAATATTTTCCTTTTGTTATCTATCATTTCCACCATCAGAATTCGTCCTTCTCCATCTTCATAAATTTTTTCCACTGGTATTGTGTCTTTGGTATACAAAATCACTCCTCTTTTCTTACATTGTGGCAATGAAGCAAATAATTTCCCTAGTTTATGCTGTACCAAAAGTAATTCATGTTGTTTTTTAATATGCACTTCTTGTAGACAAATTATGTCTATTTTTAATTTCTCCAATTTGTGGAATACTTTTCTTCTTTTAGTTGCTATATTAAGCCTATATGCTATATTCATTGTAATTATTTTTTCTCCTCCATGTTTATACTTTATATATAGGTTTTGCTGATCTAGTGGATCTCAATTCACGCTGTTCTTTATATTCTATGGCAGCTCCTACTACATCTTCTAGTGCACCCTCCTCCTTTTCCATCATCACTTGATCCTCTTCTTGCAATTGGAGCAATGTCTCTTCCCTTCTTGGCTCAACATCTTTTTCTCTTAAATATTCCACATAAAATGCTTTGGCTTTATTAATTGAATCTATTTTAAATCTTTGCATTTGCCATGTAAACACCAACCTTCTGGTATCAACCATCTGTAATTCACTTCTTTCTGGAGCAATATTTTAGTCAAAAATTGGTATTCTCTTCTCAACTCTCTTACTCTTCTCGGTATTTGCTTCAGCACCATAATTTCCTTACCCTTCTTTTGCAATACTTTTTCTTTTGCAATCTGCAGTATTTATGTTTTAATTAATTTTTTAGTAAATCTTATATGGACTTCTCTTGGTAATTTATTTCTCATTGCATATTTAGTACATACTCGGTACATCTCATCGACGTCATCAACATTTTTTCTTTAGGAATTTCTAGAGCTCCTGCAAGAATTTCTATCATTTTCTCTGCCAAATTTTCTCCTTTTTCTTCTTCCACATTTTGAAATCTTAAGTAGAATTCTGATTTCTCCATCTCCCACCCTAAACCACTTTTGTCACATTCAACTTCTTCTAATCTATTGTCCATGTCTCTGATTTTTTTTATCTCTTTGTTCCTCTTTTTCTTCAATTTTTTCAAGTCTGTCCTCATATTTCTTCATCATCTGTTGTATATTCTCCAATTTTTCATCTGTTTTTTCTATTTTTGATTTTATGTTTTGTAACCCTTGCAAAATCATCTGCATTGTCTCATCTTTTTCTTTCTCACGTTCTTTCTCTTTTTCCTGCTGCAACGTTGCCTGTATTAATCATTGTCCTCCTGCTGGTGATGAAGAGGGGATCGATCCAGCAGAGCTAACAACTGCTGCTTTTTTACTCATTTACTCATAGGCTTCTGCAAGGCCTTTGGGTGGGAGGCCTGAGAGAAAGCACCTGGTCCAGGCACACAGCCTTCCAGGAACCTCTTTTGTGTACCTTCTCTCAAGGAGAAGCTTTCTGGTCAATCTGAGTGAAAGAAAAAGAAGACAGGGAGACAGACGGTGGCTTGCTGACGTCGGTGGGAAAGTTGATCCCATATTCCAGAGCTCTAGTCTAGTAGTCACAAGACTGGCCCCTTGGTCATCCCAAAGCAGCTCCTCCATCCACACCAATGGGCCAGTCCTGTGGCTACTCTGGAATATGGGACTGGCCAGGCAGCTCGTGGTGGGGTTGGAAATCTCCATTGTAGGGGGTGGCACATGCAAAGTGCAGTTTTGTAGGTGGCGCAAAATGCGAGGAGTAGCTCAGCCCTCTCCGGCCGGAATGAGGTAATTGTGCTGTTGCAGCAAAAGGGGTGCAGTGGCACAGGTGGGTTGAAGTGGTGGTGGTGATGGCCGGAGCCTTAGTGTATGGGAGTAAAACACCATATGCATTTGCACGGCAACAACATTCTACCTTCGTCACAGAACATTTGCGCCAGCTGGTGGCGCCTAGACAGCCTTCTCCTCCCGCCATTTGGGGCTCAGAACAGTAAACCCTACAGCAGAGAGAAGCAGCCAAAGTCAACCCTAACTTTGCTGTCCATTGCAGCTAGGAATCTCAAATACAGGCCCCCTGCACACTCCATCTCTCGAGCCCGGCTGAAGTTTTGTGCACTGCTCGCTGAAGCGCTTTGACTCCCAGGGACAGGATGGGGTCCTTCAGGCACTTAGCTTGGCCGCCTGTTTAGTAGCTCCAGCCCCTCCCTCCCTCTCCGGGAGTTCTCTCTGCTGTAGTGCTTCCTGGATGTGGCTTACTGCTTTGAGCCCCAAGTGGCAAGAGGCAAGGGCTGCCTTAGCACCACCAGCTGGCGCAAATGTACTGCGACAAAGGCGGAATGCTATTGCCTCCACCTCAGGAATTTCTCCTCATGGCTTTTTCTAAAATGGCATTTATTTTCTTCTGAAATCAAACAGGCTTTAAGAGCTTCCATTCTTATCTCCTGCTTTTCTATTAATACATTTATCTATTTTCTTTCTCTTCTTTCTTCTTTGCTCATTTCATTACAACATTATTATATGTATATCTCTTCTCTAACCAATGATAAAATTGCCCCCATACCTTAAAATATTCTGATTCCTCTCTTTCTTTAATCGTCAATCTATTCATTTCTGTACAATCCAATATTTTCTTAATTACTTCTCCCTCCATAGGGATTTTCTCTGCTTTCCATCTTTGCGCAAATACTATCCTAGCTGCAGTTATAACATGTATAATCAAATATGTATTTTCTTTACTAAATTTCTCTGGTAAAATACCCAATAGGAACAAGTTTTAAATCCATATGTTGTTGTATCATTTCTTCTAACCATGTTTTAATTTTAATCCAATAATTCCTCCCTTCTGGACTGTTGTAAATGACCACACACAGAGAGGTTGAGGAAATATGTGGTAACTTTATTGCCTTACATAGTGACATTATATAGTTTGTTACTTCCAAGTTACAGCGTACTTGGCAACATATCATTGGCTCACAGAATCTTCCAGGTAACTTAAATCATAGGTTAATCATTACTGCTTTGCTTAAACACTTATAATATTTAGCTATAATTAAAATCTAACACACATTCCACTTCCTCTCCTCCTGTTCCTCTTATTTACAGAGTTAGGGTCTTATCTTCTAATGCCATTTCCTGGCACCTACGTGCAAGTACCCTTCCTTATCTGAAGTTTGCCATCCAAGATAGGAAAATTCCTGCACATATGCAGACTGCAGACTCCTACATGTCCTCTTTTTATTTACTTTTGAGGCAACAAAGATTTTTGTATATATCGCATTTGGTGAGGAGGCAGAGAGAGAGGAGCAGGACGAAACATAGGATGAAACATATGAGGGAATACACTGAATGAAACAACAGCAAGCAACTAACATGACAATAACAATCACAGCATAAAAAAACAACTGCTTAAGCCAGGACCAATCAGGAAGCCAATTGGTCAACCAGTCAAAAGGAGAGGAAATAGCATGAACATTATTCTGAAAATATGATTGGAGTTTAGCAAGTTCATCTTCAATGTTTTTGTTCAAAGAGTGAAAATGAACAGCACATCCACGATGGCCAACAAGTTTACAAAAACCTCCTTATCGTGCTAACAAATAGTCAATAGTAAAACGTTGCTGGAGCACATCCTGATTCAGGTCTTCAATTTCATGTTGGAGATCACGAACAATAGCAACAGTGGCATTAATTGATTTCTCCAGGCGACATGTTAAGCCCAGGATAGAATGTCTATTTTCTTAAGCTATTATTCCAGGGTAAGCCCCTAAAATGATCACCCCTGTAATAGCTCCAGCCACAGCACGGCCAAAGGTATTTAGAGAGGACAGTTGTGTATCAATGATAACTTCATCATTACATGTAGGACTTAATGGAGAACGTTGTTGTTGTGAAGAAGATGAAGAAACACCAATTTGTACAGGTAGGGAAAAGTAGCCAATAGCAGCACACTGATAGTTCTGAGGGTGTACGTTGGTTGCATATTTGTCAAAAAAGAACCACATATTAGGGTCCTTTGGTTGCCAGCCAGCACAAATGGATCCAGTATCAGTCATATCAGAAGAGTTAAAAATAGGAAAATTATCAGGATACATTTCTGGAACTAAATTAGGTCCATACAATAAAGAATTAAAGGTTCCCCATAACCAATAATAACCAGTACAATAGCTATAATTCCCTACTTTCAATAAAATGCATTGAGCCTTAGCATAATCATTCCAATTGTTAAGCCAAGTATGGCGAGCATAACAGCAAAAGCATAAGCCTCTAGTATATTGATTAGTACGAAGATAACACCAACGAACAGAATTAAGTTGCGTTGGTGGCTTAGAAAACAACCAAGAATAATGAATGGTTTGCAATTGGGAAACAATAAAGGAGGTGAAGATATTAAATCAGGTATGAAAGTAACTTGACCAAAAGCCATAGGAGGCTCATAGTACAGGGTGACATTAGTACCATGAACCAAAAACATATATTGAGCATGATGAACCCAGAGATTAGGATTAAGTTGTATAGGCTGAGTGTCATTCAAAGCAGTAACAGAACCAAAAGAAGATAAGAGAATACAAATAAGAATTGTGACAGAATTAGCTGTAATAATAGCAAAAACAGCAGCAACTAGATTTTCAGGAGTTTGAGGTAGATCAGCTTGAACCAATTGCTGTTGAGCTTGGTATGTTGTGGTCTTCACTTGCCCCCATGTGATTGGCGGGCAGGTCCTTGCCACTGAGGGTCAGGAGCAAGACAATACTTCACTAGCGGTCTTGTCAGTGGTTCTATTGCACAAAAATGAACATTAACAGGAACATCTGAAAAAGATTCTACAAGAGTTAAATAATTCCAGGTAAACAAAGCAACAGATAATAAATGTTGAATCTTTTGTAAATGGTATGGACCAGACTCATGCTGCAGCTGTCTCTGCAAAAAGGACTTAAAGGTTAATAATAGCAAAAACAGGAGTATTCCAGGGGCTGGTAGAGGGTTCAATATGACCAGCAGCTAATTGTTCCTGAACAAGTTGCTGTAAAGCAGATAATTTTTCCATTGAAAGAGGCCATTGCTCCACCCACACGGGTGCAGTAGAGAGCCACTTAAGGGGAAGAGCCATCATCCAAAATCAATTGAGCATTAAAAAAGAAAGTAAATCATGACCCCAAATATTAGTATGAATATCCAAAATATAAGGTTGCAGGGCAAAGGACTTACCAGCCGTGGTAGAGAATTGGATATCCCCATAAAGAAGAAACGGCTTTCTTAGGCCATTGCACAGGCCACTGTAAAGATGAAATAACAGTAACATTGGCTCCAGTATCAAGCAATCCTTGAAAAGGTTGCTTATTCAAATAGAGAGTTAACAAAGGGCGAAAGGAAGTAACAGACTGAAGTAAAGCCACAGAAGGAGAGGTAGAACCAAAATCAGCATCCCCACATGCCCCTGTGCCAGAACACGGGACTTAATAGGGGAGCAAAAGTAATTGAGCAATAGAACATTGAGCAGGAAGAGTTTGAGGAAGGTTCACCCAAGCCTGAATAAAAAGAGTTCCAGTGTAATCAGAATCAATAACACCAGGGACTACAAAGCATCCCTTTTTATGAGCTGAAGATTGAGGCAAGATAAGACCCACTAAAGCAGAGGGAAGAGGGCCTTTAAATTGAGAAGGAATCAATTTAACCTCCAAAGGAAATTTAAATTTCACAGAACCTCTAGTAAAATTACCACTGATGCCATACTCTCTAACAGTCTTTTTTAGTTCCCTCAAAATTTGATAAGGTAACCCTTATCAAACCATTCTGCTATCTGCTGTCCTGTCAATTGGCCCTGGCCCTGATGATATTGTACAGGACATACAGACAATAATTCAGCAAGTTCTGCCCCAGGCATGGAGGAATCCTGTTTGCAGGATTCTACCAATTTTTGAAAAGAAGATTGAACAGCAGAGTCAGAAGGTTTAGTAATCTGACCTGTGTCAGTAAGAGCTGAAGGAGGCAGAGTCAGATAGTCTGGGGAGGAAGGAGGACAGACAACAGCATTGGAGTAACATGGAGATGAAGAAGTTAAAAAAGACAGTTCAGTATTTCCAAATTTTTCCACTGCATATCTACATAAATGCCATACCTGCAAAATCTCTACCTTAGCTCTTGGTTCAGTATGTAAAACTTTCCCAATTTTTTCCCAGTCAGATAATCTTAAAGACCCCTTTTCAGGATACCATAAACACTGATTTGCAATCTCCTGGACCAGCCGTAAGAGACTGCGTTGTGATACATCAGTGTGATTTTTCTTAAGTAAATAGCTTAATTCTTCAGCATGCTTCCTTTGTTCCTCAGAAAGCGTAGACCCCATTACTTACAGAAACCTTTAAAAGGTTGAAAAAACCACGGGTACTTACAGAAACCTTTAAAAGGTTGAAGATACCACACGGGTTGACGGTGCACCAAATCCTTGCCGGACAAAGCAGGGGTCCCTGTTCAAGGGCCACTTGTAAATGACCACACACAGAGAGGTTGAGGAAATATGTGGTAACTTTATTGCCTTACATAGTGACATTATATAGTTTGTTACTTTCAAGTTACAGCGTACTTGGCAGCATATCATTGGTTCACAGAATCTTCCAGGTAACTTAAATCGTAGGTTAATCATTACTGTTTTGCTTAAACACTTACAATATTTAGCTATAATTAAAATCTAACACACATCCCACTTCCTCTCCTCCTGTTCCTCTTATTTACAGAGTTAGGGTCTTATCTTCTAATGCCATTTCCTGGCGCCTACATGCAAGTAACCTTCCTTATCTGAGGTTTGCCATCCAAGATAGGAAAATTCCTGCACATATGCAGACTGCAGACTCCTACACTGGACACGTCCACCACATATCATAATATGATCCTGGTGTCTGATGGTGTTTCCAACATTTAGCTGATTTATCTTTAAACATTTCTGCCAATTTTTCAGGTGGCATGTGCCATCTGTAAAACATTTTGTATTGATTCTCCTTATATGCTGTGGACATTGTTAAATTTATAATTCCTTTCCCATAGTTGCTGCCATTTATCTAACTCAATTGAATATCCAAAATTTTTTGCCCAAGCTATCATTGTTTCTTTCACTTATTCTTCTTCTAATTCAATGCTAAGTAGGTAATTATATATTTTTTAAATTATTTTTTCATCTATTCCTGTGAGTATCTTTTCCAGTTCTTTCATTTCTAAATAAAAACCATATAGTTTAGTGTCTTTTTCATATCTTGTTTGTATTTGCGTGAGTATACCAGTCCATCTCAATCCTTTGTTCTTCTATTTCTTGTTTCCCTTTCAATTCCCCCTTATCTGTTAATATATCCTTATATCTAAGAATATTTTTAATATTAATAATATTTGGATGTATTAATGCTCCCATTGTTGATAACCATGTTGGTATTTTCAAATAATATTTATCTCTAATATTCTCCCACACTAGTAATAATGCATTTCTTACATAGTGTCTTTGAAAATAAATATGCATCTTGCTTTTGCCATACCATAAAAAGGCATGCCATCCCAATTTTAAATCATGTCCTTCCAAAGTTAATAATCTTATATTTCTTAGTCCAATCCATTCTCTCATCTAAGTCAACACTGCTGCCTGGTAGCATAATTCCCAATTCGGCAGTCCAAATCCTCCACGTAGTCTCGCATCTTGTAACATTTCTTTGTTGATTCTCACTTTTTTCCCTTGCCATATAAATTTCCTTTCTATTTTGTTAAGCGGTTCAAAATATTTCTTTTTCACTTTTATCAGTATTGTCTGAAATAAAAACAATAGTCTCGTTAATTTATTCATCTTAATTATTGCAATCTTTCTCATTAACGATAACTGTAAATTTTCCATTTCTCCAAATCTTCCTCAATTTGTCTTTTTAATTTATAATAGTTATCTTCTTTTATCATTACACATCTTGAAGTTAAATGTATTCCTAAGTATTTTACTTTCTTCACAATTTGAATATCTAACTTCTCCGTTAATTTTCTTTTCTGTTTTTCTGATATTTTTCACCAATATTTTTGTTTTTTTCTTTGTTTATTTTTAGTCCTTCCACTTCTTCATACTCTTCTATTTGCTCTGATAATTTAGGATCCATTGTTTGAGGCTCCTCCAAGATAAAAACTAAATAATCTGCAAAGGCTTGTAATTTATATTCTTCTTTCTTAACTTTCAGTCCTTTTATTTCTTCATTTCATCTTATATTTCTGTTTAACACTTCTAATGTTAATACAAATAACAATGGAGATAATGGACATCCTTGCCTTGTGCCTTTCATTATATTAACTTTTTCTGTCATCTCTCCGTTCATCATTATTTTTGCCGATAGCTTGTTGTAAATTGTTTTTATCATATTTATGAATCTCTCCCCAAACTCCATCATCTGTAATTGTTCTATCATAAATTGCCAATTCACATTATCAAACGCTTTCTGTGGATCTAAAAACATCATCGCCATTTGTTTTTCTGAATGTACCTTATAATATTCCAAAGTATTCAAATTATCCTCATATTGTCTCTAATTTGTCTCTTAGGTAAAAACCCATTTTGGTCCATATGAATAAATTCATTTAACAGCCTTTTTAATCTATTCGCCATTATTGAAGCAAAGATCTTATAATCAACATTCAACAATGAGATCAGTCTATAATTTTTAACTTCTTGTAAATCTGTATCTTCTTTAGGAATAAGTGTGACATATGCCTCCATCAAAGAATCTGGAATCTTTCCTTTCACCAGTAATTCATTAAATAATTCCAACAGTACATTGCTTAACACATCTTGAAATGATTTATATAGTTCTGCTGGCAGTCCATCTGGGCCCAGTGTTTTCCCATTTTTTTTGTTTTTTAATTGCTTCTGTCAATTCCATCATCAATATTCTTTCTTCTAGGGCTTCCTTATATTGTTCAGGTATTTTAGGCAAGTCAGATTTCTTTAAAAATTGTTTTATCTTTCCATCAGGTGTCATCTCTCATAATAGTTTTGAATTATTTTTTTTTCTTTTCTTCATTTCTATAACATATACTTCCTTTTTCATCTTGTAATTGGTTAATTAATTTCTTCTCTTTTCCTTTTTTCATTTTATACACCAACCATCTACCTGGCTTATTTGCATTTTCAAAGAAATTCTGTTTGGCTGACCTTAATTTACATGCCACAAATTCTTTTTTTTTCTTTTCTTTTTTTTTCTTCTTTCTTTGTTTTTAATGCAAAAGTTTTACAATTACATTTTCACCCCATTTCCCCCCACAAACCCACCCCAAGCCCCACAACCTAACCCCCCCTCCCCCTGACTTCCACAGAATATAATCCCATCAAAATCCCCTTCTTATAAAACCTGAACCCCTCCAACCCCCATATAATTTTTCATCTTCACAAAATTCAAATATTTCTATTTTTATATAATACTTTCAGTGAAAAGCTATTTGATACTTCCTAATTTGATATTTATTCTGCACATAATCTATCCACTTTTTCCATTCCCATTCATAAGTCTCTTGTGAGCGATCTTTTAGATATGCTGAAATCTTCGCCATCTCTGCAAAGCTGGCCATCTTCAAAGTCCATTCCTCAATAGTGGGCAAAGCTTCATTTTTCCAGTATTTACCTATCAATAATCTCGCTGCTGTTATCATATACAATATCAACTTTGTTTCATCCAATGTAAAACCCTTAACTATCCCCAGTAAAAACAATTGTGGAGAAAATTGAATTTTTTTCTTCAAAACATCTGCATGACCCACCAAATTTTTATCCAAAAAGTCTTAACTTTCTTACAAGTCCACCAAACATGATAATATGTAGCATCTAAACAATCACATCTCCAACATTTTGGCTGAACATTAGGGTACATACACGACAATTTCTTGGGATCTAAATGCCATCTGTAAAACATTTTATAAAAATTTTCCCTCAAATTCTGCGACTGTGTGAATTTAACATTCTGCACCCAAATTTTTTCCCATGTTTCCAACATCACTGGTTCTGCAAAATTTTGTGCCCACTTAATCATACAATCTTTAACCAATTCAGTTTCTGAATCCCTTTCTAACAAAACATTGTAAAGCCTTTTAATATGCATTGGACCTTTCTCTTTTATATGTCTAACCAATTCTTCCTCATGCAACATAATACCAATTTTTTGGTCCTCTTTCCATCTCAATTGAAGTTGATTATACTGTAACCAAGTTAAATTAATCCCTTCATCCAACAGTGTCTCTAATGTCTTCAGTTGCCATCTGCCCGCATCTGTAAAAAGAACCTCTTTATATAAAAACCCCCCGAGTGACATATTTGTATTCCACATGGTATGACCAAGATCCAGCCATAGCGGTATTTTATAATCCCATTTGAATCGGTGCTTCTTCCAAACTCTCATCAAGGAATCTCTAAGTATATGGCTTTTAAATACTTTATCCACTTTGTTTTCATAAAATAAGTAAGCGTGCCATCCAAATTCAAGATCAAAGCTTTCTATATTCAATATTCCAGTCTTTTTCCTTCCAAACCAATCACTTGCTTGAGTCAAAGCTGCTGCTTCATAATACAACTGTAGGTTGGAAGTTTAAGACCTCCCCTTTCTGGAGCATCTTGCATAATTTTCAATTTCACTCTCGGTTTTTTCTCGTTCCAGACAAACTTATTCACTCCACTTTGCCATTCTTTCAGTTGTTTATCACTTTTAAGCACCGGAATCATTTGAAACAAAAAAAGAAATCTTGGCAAAATATTCATCTTAACTGCTGCTATTCTTCCAAGTAAAGACAGCTGCAGTTTTTTCCAAGTCTCCATATCTTTCTGTATATCTCGCCACAACACCTCATAATTATTTTGAAACAATTTCATATTTGATTCTGCAACCTGAACTCCTAGATATTTAACCTTAGGTACAATCTCAAAACCTGCCCTCCTTTCAAGTTCGTATTTTCGATCTTGTGTCATATTTTTAACTATCATCTTAGTTTTTTTCTGGTTCAGTCTAAATCCTGATACTGTGCCATGGTCTTTTATAATGTCTTTCATCTGGATTATTGATTCCATCGGCTGTGTTAGGGTAACAACCAGATCATCTGCAAATGCCCTTATTCTGTAATCCTCTTGCCTTATCACTATACCTTTCAAGATATTCAAATCCCGTATTATATTCAACAAGACTTCTAGTGTTAAAATAAATAACAATGGGGATAACGGACAACCTTGTCTTGTTCCTTTTTCAATATTAAAGTCTGTTGTCAAATTTCCATTAATAATAATCTGTGCCTTTTGTTCTTGGTAAATTGCTGAAACCACCTGTATAAATTGATCCCCAAAGTCCATCTTTTTAAAAGTCTTTAATAGAAAATTCCAGTCCACTCTATCAAAGGCCTTCTCCGCATACAAGAAAACCAGCACTGCAGGGATCTGTTTATTCTTCTCAAGATATTCCAATAAATCTATAACTTGCCTTATATTGTCCTTCATATATCTACCCTCTATAAATCCCGCTTGATCATCGTGAATCACCTCTTGAATTACTGGCATCAACCTGTTGGCTAGTACTTTTGCATAAATTTTATAATCATTATTCAGAAGAGATATTGGTCTATAGTTCTCCGGTTTTTTAGGACCTACTTGCTCTTTTGGTATCAAAGAAATGTAAGCTGTTTTCCATAATGGGGGTATTTTACCCCCTTGTTGTATATTACAAAATAAGTCTCTGAGTTGTTCCAGCATTTCTGCTTGCAAAGTTTTATAATACACTGCAGTCAAGCCATCCGTTCCAGGAGCTTTAGCTGTTTTCAATTGTTTAATTGCTGCAATTATCTCCTCAACTGTTATAGGATGATTCATTCTTTCCTTTTGTTGGTTGGTAATTTTTGTAACTCTTTTATTTTCTAAATATTTTTCTATAAATCCATTCTGCATGTCATCTTTAGCATATAATTTGGTGTAATAATCTACAAAGACTTCTTTAATTAATTTTTGTTGAGAAATTTCTTTCCCTCCAATATCGATACTATCAATAATCCGCATACTCTGCTTCTTCCTTAATGTATAGGCCAACCATCTACCCGGTTTATTGGCATTACAAAATGTATTATGCTTCACATATTGTAAATTTGTTGCAGCTTGTTCCGCCATAAGCATTTGGAATTGATCTTTCAAAAGTTTTATAGCACCACGTATTCTTTCATCTGTTGGATTTTTAATAAGTAACTGTTTTTTGTTCTTTATTTCTACTTCCAGTTCAGATCTTTTTTTTTGTCGATTCAGTTTATGTTTAGAATTCATATGAATGAGTACCCCTCTCATATACCCTTTACTCGCATCCCACACAATTTCAATTGGGGTACCCTTATTCAAGTTTATTTCAAAAAATTCTTTAATCTGTTTTTTAAGTTCCATTATATATTTTTTCATATCTAAACAAATTTTCAATTAATCTCCATGATCTTCTCTCAGTCTTTCCAGTCTCAATTTCTATCCATACTGGACTGTGGTTGGATAGAGTTCTTGGAAAAATCTTAGTTCTTTTTGTTTTAACAAGTAAATCATTTGATAATAAAATAAAATCAATTCTAGAAAAAGATCTATGTCTATCAGAGAAAAAAGTATAGTCCAAGTCTTTTGGATTATGTATTCTCCAAATGTCTTTTAATTCCAAATCTTCTTTCATATCAAAAAAGGTTTGTGGTAGTCTGATCCTTGACTTCGCCAGACTCTTTTTATCTAATTTGGAATCAATTACTCCATTCCAATCTCCCATGATTAAAATAGATCTGTAATCCCATTGCAATATTTTGGTGTGCAAAGTTTTATAAAAATGATCCTGTTGTTGATTAGGAGCATAAATTCCAATCACAAGAATTTGGCCATATATAGTGTGCAATTCAATTGCTATAAACCTGCCACCTTCATCTGCTTCTATAATTTTAGCTGACAGTCTTTTATTTATGTAAATAACCACACCATTCTTTTTTTCCGAATTTGAAACTATGAAATGTATTCCTAATTTTGAATTTATCGAATATTTTTGATCTTGTGTTCTGACATGAGTTTCTTGTAAGCAAATTATATCATTATTAAATTGTCTCAAATATGTAAATGTCTTCTTCCTTTTCTGTGGTGAATTCAATCCATTCACATTCCAAGATAAAAACTTAACTGTCATATATACCTTTTTGAAGCGACGAGCAAAATTGCCTGATATCTTCCGAGATCTTCGGCTTTGCTCCCCCCATGGCTTCACTTTCTTGTGTGGTACTCTTGACTCCTTTTTTATATTGTTGTGCCTTAGCTCTTTCCTGTAGTTGCTTTTCTTTGAGTTGTTTAGAGATTGCACAAGTTATGCGCTGGTCTTTGGCTTCAGCCATTCGAGCTAGGTCCAAAGCCACATCTCTTGTAGTCAAAATTGGAGAAGATTCTGACAGAGGCTCCTCCAAAAAACCTCCTGTAGCACCCTGCATTTCCACTGGCTCTGATTCAACCTGCTTAAGCTGCTCTTCCATCTCTTGCTGAGGTTGGTTCTCCTTGTCACTCTCCTTTATCTCCAACACAGTAGATGGTGATCTCTCTTTAAAAACAGTATAGTAGAAGTGTTCCACCTTTTCAACAGTATTCAATCGATATCTTTCTCCATTGTACTTCAAAATTATGCCAGTTGGAGCATCTCACCGAAATGGAATCTGTATTTTTTTTAAATCATTTACTAAAAAACCAAAATCTTTTCTATCTTTCAACATCTTAGGTGGTAGCTCTTTATAAATTCCAATTTGAGCTCCCTCCACTTGCACAGAAGAAAAGATTTTTGCAAAATATCATTTCTTATTCTTCTATCTGTAAAATATATCACCACATCTCTAGGCAATTGTCTTTGTCTGGCCACCCACGAGTTCACTCTGTAAATTTTGTCTATTTTGTAAAAAATCTCTTCAGAATTAATTTTTAACAACACAGCCAAAGCATCAGCACAAATCTCAAGTCTTGTCGATCATTCTCCTTAATACCTCTAATTCTTATGGTGAATTCAATAGACCGGAACTGCATCATCGTAATTTCGTTTTCAACTCTCTGCATTTTATTATCCACATCAGAAATTTTGAAATCAGTATCCTTTATTTTGGCATTCACTTCTGATTTAAATTCTTCCAATTTAGAGTCCACTTTAATAATAATTTCTGACAGGCCAGACACCACATTCGATAATTTATCAGTCACCTTGCCATAATTCTCTTGCACCAGCTTTTTCATTTCATTAATTTTCTGCTTAATTTCCTGTTGAGATTTTTGAAATTTATCATCCATTTCCTGTTGAGATTTTTGAAAATTATCATCCAGAGCCTGAATAATAAATTCTTTTAAACTTTCAAAGTCAAAATCTTTTTTCTGACTCTGCTGAGCAGAAGGAAACTGCTGTTCAGATTTGTGTGTGGGGGATCCCCCCGCTGCTGCCTTGCCTTCCTGTTTCTTAGAAGCCATTCTGCCACGTAGATTAGGTTTTCTGAAAAAGGAGGTCCTTTTTCCTTTTCCAGCACCACAAAGTCCTCTAAAAAAATCCCCCAGGTTTAGTCAAATTGGGGATAGAATTAAACTGAAGCGAGCTCAGGCTTATTTTAAAAAGAATTTTTCCCCTCTTCTCCTGTTCCTGCTTGTTACAAGCAGCGCAACTTTGTAGCTTGTTGGAATTACTTTACAAGACCACTCTCACTCTCAGCTTGTTAACGCTGGAGCCGGGCACCATTTTTTCAAGCCACTTTCACTCGCTCAGATTTTTGCTTAAATCAGAAAGTCACAAGAAAAATAATACTTGCAGTTTCTTGGTTTAAAGGTTCAGGTTGTTTTTTCCGCTAATTATTGAAGTTAATTTCATTCAATTTGAATGTTTGCTGCAGCCGGCTTGCTCTGCTGAAGGCAGAGTCGTCCCACGCCGTCCGGAGTCTCAGCAAGTTGAAAGGGAGCCGCACCTGTTTCCTCCCCAGTAGCGATCTTCTGGGGCTCGACCTGTGCCTTGCTTACTCTTCTCCTCAAATCCTACAGATTTTGGAGTTTTCAAGCCGCTTCTCGGAATCGAAGCGGCTCTACAGGCGGCGGGGCTGGCGGTCCTTAAAGAGGGACCGTCTTTCACTGGAGGCAGACAAACGGGAAGTCCCACATGCCACAAATTCTTGTTCAATTAATTTGATTTCATGTTTTTTTTCAATTCTATTTGTTTTTTAGCTTTGTCAGGTTTTTTATTTATTTATTTATATGCCGCCCTTCTCCGGAGACTCAGGGTGGCTTACAATGCGTTAAGCAATAGCCTTCATACTTTTGTATATTTATACAAAGTCATCTTATTGCCCCCACAAATTGGGTCCTCATTTCACCTACCTTAGAAAGGATGGAAGGCTGAGTCAACCTTGAGCCTTGGAGAGATTTGAACCAACAGTAAATTGCAGGCAGCTGTGTTAATAACAGGGTGCGTAGACCACTGAACTATCAAGGCTCTCTACTATCAAGGCTCTATCAAGGCTCATTTATGGATTTTTAAAAAAATTCGTTCTGTAATCTCTTATATTCCTCTTCCAATTTCTTCTGAGTTGGTCTTTTCTTTTTATTCTTTTTTCCCCAAATATGTTATTGCAAGCTCTAATGTATGCTTTCATTGTATCCCATACATTCTAAAGTGATGTATCTTCCTTTTTGTTTACTTTGAAGAAAAACTCCAATTCCTTTTCCATAAATTGGTATTAATATTGCTTTTATTTCTTCTTCCATCTTTTACTTATTACTAACTTTCGATCTAGTCACTTTTATCTCTCTTTGCTCTTTTGTAACTTTTGCTCTTGCTCCTTCTCTCATTGCTCTTTCTTCCTGTCCTTTTGTTCTTTCTTCTTTCTCTGTTATGCTTCCCTCTTGATATCCGTTCTCTCTTGCTTCTCCCGCTTTTCCATCTTCTAATGGTCCCCAAAATTGCTCATAAAATACTTTTGCTTTTTCAATGGAATCTAATCTATGTCTTTGTTCTTGCCATGTCACCAATATTCCTTCTGGTATTAGGTATCTAAAACTCAGTCCTTTTGTAAATTAAAGGTTTTGTTAAGAAATGATATTCTTTCCTCAGATCTCTGACTCTTCTAGGTATTTGTCTCAACACCACTATCTCTTTATTTTTTTATTTCATTGCAGTGTTTCTAGTTATTTGTAGTATCTCTGTTTGTATCACTTTCTTTGTGAATCTTATATGGACTTCTCTCAGTAACTTATTTCTCATTGTGTATCTTTTGTGTATTCTAAATACCTTGTCCATCTCATTTAATATCTTCTCCTACTGTTGTTCCATCACTTCTGCCAACATCTCTGCCATCACATCCAGCAAATTTTCCCCTTTCTCTTCCTCTATATTTTGAAATCTTAAATAATAATCAGATCCATCCATCTCAAGAGAAATGATTGTGCACTCTTTTTTTTTTAATTTTATTTTTAATTTGATTTATATGCCGCCCTTCTCTGGAGACTCAGGGCGGCTTACAATGCATTAAGCAATAGCCTTCATACTTTTATATATTTATACAAAGTCAGTTTATTGCCCCCATAATCTGGGTCCTCATTTTACCTACCTTAGAAAGGATGGAAGGTTGAGTCAACCTTGAGCCTGGTGAGATTTGAATTTGCAGTAATTGCAGGCAGCAGATGTAAGTGGATGTTAATTAGTCTGCTGAGCCACCAGAGCTCTTGATTTTCGTCCACTGATGTCAATATTTCTTCTAATTTTTCCACTTTCTTTTCTGTCAAATCAGCCTTTTTCTCTACTTTTTGAATTCTTTCTTCATTTTTCCCAATCATCTCCTTCACTTCTTTTAACTCTTCTTTCAAATCATCATGAAGCTTCTGTATAAGATTTTTTAAATCCATCGTTTCTGATGTTTTTAGTGTTTTTGTCGTAGAGGGACTTGCTGCTGATTGTAGATGTGCTGTAAATTTCTTCATCCCATAACATTGTATATCCCAAATATATAATCCACTTATGATTAATATTTGTAATCCAAATGTCTAATTCACCTTGATGGATGAACTAGAAAAAAGAAAAAGAAAAAGAAAAAATATAAAAAGAAAAATTGTAGTAAAATCTGATCCACACACGCCCCCCCACCCCCACCCCCCAGGAGAAAAGATATCCAAAAATCAAATCTGGCACACACAAAAAGGAAAGAGAAAAAAGTATATAGGAAAAATCCAGAAGATAGAATTTTTTTTTTTATAAACTATTATCCTTCTTCAGGCTCTTCTTGCCTTAATTTTAAACGAACCACCAGTATCTTTTTTTGCTCACTCAGAGAAGAAGAAGAAAAAGACAAAAGAAAAAGTATGTCTTTCTCTCTTCAACATCTGTTTTCTTATCAATACAACCAGGTTGTCAAGGTCAACTGTAAGTCTTATAGTTAAATCAGTCTTTTTAAAGTCTTTTCTTTTTTTGCCACTAGATGGCACTGCAGAATAACAAAACTATACATTTCCAAGCTTCATTTCTTTAATCCATTTCTATTCACTTTAAATTCATTTATAATAATTCCATCTTTCTCAAGATAATCAGTCAATTTTCTAACTCTTCTTAATTTCAAGTCCATTCTTTTAAATCAATTCCCAATCAGTTTTTCAATTTATTTGGTGATGCTGGCCACGCCCTCACCAACAGTACCTTCCGAGATGCAGGAATCTGCATTCCACGCTGTTCCAATTCAATAAATAAAGTTTGCATTCGCAGCAAATGTTTCTTCACATTCCCTTGTGGTAACAGTCTGGCTCTGTACAATTGTCTCAATAATTGCACAATATTGCATTCTCTGAGTGA
Source organism: Arizona elegans (assembly GCA_022577455.1). Taxonomy (NCBI): domain Eukaryota; kingdom Metazoa; phylum Chordata; class Lepidosauria; order Squamata; family Colubridae; genus Arizona; species Arizona elegans. Next base: position 27,197,938 of record JAKOOJ010000007.1, on the reverse strand, counting down.
GCGAAAAACAAACAAAATATTTAAAAGTTATGATATTTATGTAGTCACAACTTTTGAACAAAAGTTGTGACGTGCCTTGGGGATTGTAATGATATTTTGGTTACTTTAATATAATTTATATGTGCTTGGTAAAATAACTACAGAAACATCATAAATTTTTAACATTTTGTTTGTTTCATTTCAAAGGTTCAGCTGTCTTTCTCTTTTTGTTAAATGTTATTTTGTTTGAGAGTGTTAATACTGCTGGTCTTGTTTAGTGTGAGTGTGAAAACTGATCTGTAATGACTTCTAAAAAAAAAGACTGGAAACATTCACTAATATTTCATTTCATTTCATTTCATTTCATTTGTATACCGCCCTTCTCCCAGAGGGACTCAGGGCGGTGAACAGCCAAAATTAAAAAACATACAAATACAAAAGTTAAGATAATTAAAAGAATTAAATCATTGGCTACCCAATTTAAAACCCCAAATCCATAAAATTTAAAATCCCAATTAAAAACCATTTAGGCTAGGCCGGCTTGATGAAATAAAAACGTCTTCAGGGCTTTACAGAAGGTCCGGAGGTCCGGGATCAATCGTATTCCAGGAGGCAGCTCATTCCACAGGGCGGGTGCCCCCACAGAGAAGGCTAGCCCCCTGGGGGCCGCCAGCCGACATTGCCTGACCGACGGCACCCCGAGGAGGCCCTCTCTGTGAGAGCGTATTGGCCGGTGGGAGGTTATCGGTAGCAGCAGGCGGTCTCGCAAATACCCTGGCCCTAAGCCATGGAGTGCTTTAAAGATGAGAACCAACACCTTAAAGCGCACCCGGAAGACCACCGGGAGCCAATGCAGCTCGCGCAGGAGAGGTGTTACGTGGGAGCGCCACGTCGCTCCCATAATCACCCGCGCGGCCGCATTCTGCACCAGCTGGAGCCTCCGGGTGCTCCTCAGGGGGAGCCCCATGTAGAGAGCGTTACAGTAGTCCAGGCGTGACATAACCAAGGCATGAGTGACTGTGCACAAGGAGTCCCGATCCAGAAAGGGGCGCAACTGGCGTATCAGGCGAACCTGATAAAAAGCCCCCCTGGCCACGGCCATCATATGCTCTTCGAAAGACAGCCGTGTCTCCAGGAGGACGCCCAAGTTGCGAGCCCCCTCTGTGAGGGTCAGTGACTCGCCCCCAATAGCCAGCGATGGCACCAGCTGGCTATACCGGGACGCCGGCATCCACAGCCACTCGGTCTTGGAAGGGTTGAGCCGAAGCCTGTTCCTCCCCATCCAGACCCGCACGGCCTCCAGACACTGGGACATCACTTCGAGGGCATCATTGGGGTGGTCTGGGGTGGAAATGTACAGCTGAGTGTCATCAGCGTACAGATGGCATCACACCCCAAAACCACGGATGATCTCACCCAGCGGCTTCACATAAATGTTGAACAGGAGCGGCGAGAGGACCGACCCTTGCAGCACCCCGCAAGCAAGGCACCTCGAGGTCGACCTCTGCCCCCCTGCCAACACAGACTGCAACCGGTCAGAGAGATAGGAGGAGAACCACCGCAGCACGGTGCCTCCCACCCCCAATCCCTCCAGCCGGCGCAGCATGATACCATGGTCGATGGTATCAAAAGCTGCTGAGAGGTCTAACAGGACCAGAACAGAGGAACAACCCCTGTCCCGAGCCCTCCAGAGATCATCCACCAATGCGACCAATGCCGTCTCCGTGCTGTACCCAGGCCTGAAGCCGGACTGGCACGGATCTAGATAGATGGTTTCATCCAGGAACTGTGGGAGCTGTCACGCAACCACACTCTCCACAACCTTCGCAACAAAGCGAAGGTTGGAGACCGGATGATAGTTTGCCAAAACGGCCGGGTCCAAAGAAGGCTTCTTGAGGAGGGGCCTCACCACCGCCTCTTTCAAGGTGAGAGGCAAGAAACCCTCTCTCAAAGAAGCATTTATGATCCTCTGGAGCCAGCCTCATGTTACCTCCCGGGTGGCAGTACCAGCCAGGAGGGGCACGGGTCCAATAAACATGTGGTTGCGTTTAGCCTCCCCAGGATCCTGTCCACGTCCTCAGGAGTCACAGGGTCAAACTCATCCCAGGTAACATTCTCAAGACCAGCCTCAGTCACCCTGCCAGGATCTACCCAGTCAGAGTCCAAGCCTTCCCGAATCTGAGCGATTTTATCGTGCAGATACTGTGCAAAATCCTCAGCCTGCCCTTGCAAGGGGTCTTCCCACGCTCCCTGATGTAAGAGGGAGCGAGTCACCCTAAACAAGGTGGCTGGGCGGTTATCTGCCGATGCAATAAGAGCGGAAAAGTGGTTACGCTTTGCCGCTTTTATCGCCACTAGATAGGTCTTAATATGAGACCTAACTAGTGTTCAGTCGGATTCGGAGCGACTGGCCCTCCAACCACTCTCTAGGCGTCTTTTCCGGCGCTTCATCTCCCTCAGCTCCTCGGAAAACCAAGGGGCCGGGCAAGTTCGGTGTCGGATCAGAGGCCGCAAAGGCACGACTCGGTCCAGAGTACCGGTGGCTGTCCTATCCCAGGCAGCCACCAGATCTTCAGCCGAGTCGTGAGCCAGAGTTTCAGGAACTGGCCCAACCTCCCTCTGGAACCTATCAGGATCCATCAGGCGCCTGGGGCGGAACCACCTGGTCGGTTCCGCCTCCCTGCAGTGGGGTGCAGCGGTCGAAAGGTCCAGTCTCAGGAGAGAATGGTCCGACCATGACAGGGGTTCAATAACTATATCCCCTATATCCAGACCACTCTGCCACTGACCAGAGATAAAAACCAAGTCCAGAGTGTGTCCTCCCACGTGAGTGGGGCCATGAATTAATTGTGTCAGGTCCATGGCTGTCATGGAAGCCATAAACTCCCGAGCCATCCCAGACGCCTCACCGGTAGATGGCAGGTTGAAATCCCCCATGACCAAAAGTCTGGGGGTATCAACCGCCACCCCAGCAATAACGTTGAGAAGCTCGGGCAGGGCCGCTGTCATGTGGCAGGGAGCCAGGTACGCGATCAGCAGGCCCACCTGCATCCCATGGCCCCACTTCACCAGGAGAGACTCACATCCGGCTATCTGAGGTACAGTGGCCTCCCTCGGATCAAGACCTTCCTTTATAATGACCGCCACCGCCCCACCCCTGCCCTGGGCCCTTGGCTGATGGAATGCGCGGAAACCTGGTGGGCACATCTCTACGAGGGGGACCCCCCCCTCTTGGCCCAACCAGGTCTCTGTAATACCTGACAGGTCCGCACCCCCCTCCTGTATTAGCTCACAAATGAGGGGGGCCTTATTAACCACGGACCTGGCGTTGCACAACATCAGTCTAAGGCCTGGGCTCTGCGACTCTGGACAGCCAGGGAGACGAGAAGAGTCATGGGGGCCGAGGCACGCCACCGCTTGGAGATAGCAGGTGCGTGCCCCCACCACCTGATGTGGCCCCCTGCTCCCGCCATATCTGCCCCTCCCAACCACGGTCCTGATAGAACTGCCCTCCACCCTATGCACACTGAGCCCCTCCACACCCGGCTCCACACCTCCCAGTTCCTGCCCCTGTGCCAAGCCTGACCTATCACCCTCCCTCCCCACCCCCTTCCCCAAATCCCTTAAAAATTTACATAAAAACAATTTTAAAAAACCCCTCAGCCCCCTCTTTGCGGCATGCCACCTCTCGGGATTCCAAAATCCGTCATCGAGGTAGGCCCTCGATAACGTGGAGGGCCAAGCCTGTGAGAGGGGGGAATCTCACAGACCAAGAAGCTCCGCTGCTGTGTACATCTTGCCGCAGGGACAGGGTGACCGTCCCCTAAAGGGTCCATACAGAAAAGTCCGAGGGAGAACATAAAAAGACAGGAGCCACAAAAGGATTCAAGACCCAGTCCACTGTTCTCTCACAACAAAGACCAAGTCTGTCTCCAGGTCGACACAGTCCAAGGGGAGAGGAGGGTTAAGTCATACCGCCCTCTCACAGCGGCTTGGCTTGATGGTCTGCCCCCTTTACTGGTGAGATGGAAGTAATGGTTCAACTTGCGCACTTAGCACCCATAATATAGGTCCAAAATCCACCCTCTCACAGCGGATTCGATGATCTGTCCTTCTGCCAGCAAAGTATAAAGTGCAGGTGCCGAATGATGGTACAGCAGAAACAATGCAGCATCCAGGATATAAATCCCCAATCTGCCCTCTCACGGCAGTTTGTCCGATGGTCATTCCCCTGCCAGCAGGTACAAAGTGCAGAATGCAAAATAGCTAATGCCATCCCAGCTCAGCCCGTGGGGCCCAGAGCCCAAACCACCCTCTCACGGTGGTTAGGCTCTTGGCTGGTCCTTTCAGCTGGTGGGATGGAGTCATATACCAGCTCCTGTTCAGATGATATTAGTCCTCCACACAAATAGGGGAAGGGCTCAGGTGGAATAAGCGAGCTATTTATGTCAGCGAGGTGAAGCCAAAAGAGGGCGCAAGTCCGAGAAGGGCGTGTTCCAAGGAGGGAGAGATGGAAAGAGGGGGGGATTACACTTTAACCCCCCCCGGTCCCCGAGGGCACTCTAAAACACCCCAGCGGAGACCCCCCCCTCAATAACACACCCAGTCCTCGTCTATCCTGGCTCGAAAAGATGGTCCTCGGCCACATTAGTGCCCCTTTTCAAGGCCATAGGGCGCTCCTCTCCCCGCCAAGAGCCAGCCGGAAGTCTTCGCAGTTGCTGCCCTTGTCGCCATCCCCCACTGCCATACTGAAATCCCGGCAGCGTCCCTGAGATTTTTCTAGGGAACTGGCAGCCCCAACAGCCCCGATAGCACCTCAACAAAGCCAGAGCCTGGGGCAATGTCCACGTGGTAGGCGCACCCAGCGCAGTGCCACTGCTGCCGCTCCCACTCCCGGTGAGCTCCAGCTGGAGGGGAAAAACGCCGCCCCACCGCCTCTCAGCTGTTCCGAGGCTTCCGAGCCTTGCTGACTCTGTGCTCTCTGCTCCCACCATGATGTTCAAGAGGGAGCAGAAAGCCACCCCTGGAATGGGAGGAAGTTCCCCCAACTGGACCCGGGTCGCCAGGTGTTCAGGGCAACCCTCAGAGGATCCCAAAAGGTAGGTCAGTGCCCATCCTCACGCCGCGATCTCAGCTAGCGCCGCCATCTTGCGCATGCTTATTTTTGAATATGAGCAACTAATTGGGACTGGCAGAGATTTGTTGCCGTCTGAACTCCCAACGCTGCAAATTATTCTCAGATATGGCCTACTGTTAAGAGAAAAAAGTAGTGATGATGCTAGAAACTAACCTACAGCCAGTCTTGCAAGAGACATATATCCAAAAGTGCTTGAAAAGTGGGAATGAGCAAAGAGTTATTTTGTGACATCTGTTGTAAATTCACAAGTGACAATCTTGAACAAAATTCAAGAGAGCTGGGATCAAGCCAAAAACATATTCTCTTGGTACAGGGAAGCTAGATGTCAAACAGAATTTCACTGTGAAACTTGACAAACTGTTTGACATCCTCAACTGCAAGTGTCAAATTGTTCTGTGTGCTGAATTCAGCTGCCCTGCTGGCTGCAAAAAAGAAGCTCATATTAACTGTACCTGTCCTAAGGAGACGAAGATATCATTGAAGGAACTTGTTTTTGTTAAAGGTCAGAAAGTCATGATTGGTTCTTTTGGATCACACTAGATTGGTTTGCCAGATGTTACCAAGCAGAAATGACTAATCAAAAGACAAAAGAGGCATGACAATGAGAGACAAAGGCTCCCTAAATAAAATAATAAAATAAATAACTTTATTGTCATTTTTTAAAATTTATTTATATGCTGCCCTTCTCCGGAGACTCAGAGTGGCTTACAATGCATTAAGCAATAGCCTTCATACTTTTGTATATTTTATACAAAGTCAGCTTATTTCCTCCACAAACTGGGTCCTCATTTTACCTACCTTAGAAAGGATGGAAGGCTGAGTCAACCTTGAGCCTGGTGAGAATTGAACTCGCAGTAATTGCAGGCAGCTGGAAGCTAAATACTACCTTTAACAGTAGCATTAGTCTGCTGCGTGTATTGTACGTGACTAGACAGTATACCCATACAACGAAATTCACTTAACACCCAAAGGCCAGGTCCAACACACATAACAATCTCCAAACACACTCCCACCCACCACAATTCTCCACCCAAACATCCACACAACAGACCAAGTAATACTGTCCAACAGCTCACTGATGGTGGCCCTTTAATTCATTGTTGAGTGCAATCATAGCTCTGGGATAAAAACTATTCAGAAAATGTGTGGTCCGAGTTTTAATTGTTCTGTATCTTCTGCCAGAAGGCAACAGTCCAAAAAGATTGTAAGCAGGATGTAAGAGAATGTTATGCAACTTTCTCAAACAGCGAGATTCGAAGATGTCATCCAGGGCTGGTAGCTGGAGTCCGATGATATTCTGGGCAGTTTTAATGATTCTCTGCAGAGCTTTTTTGTCCACTACAGAGCTACTCCCATATCATGCAAGAATGTCGTATGTCAGGACACTCTCAATGGTGCTGCGATAGTAGGACAGAAGTAGATGCTGAGATAGATTTATCTTCCTGAGGATTCTCAGGAAGTACAGCCTCTTCTGTGCCTTCTTCACAAGCATGTTAGCATTCATAGTCCATGAGAGGTCCTCCAAGATATAAATGCCCAGAAATTTAAGCAGAGAAGTATTCCAGGCATTTTGATACTGATAAATGAAGTAATTATTTCTTATAATGAAATGAAGGACAGACGACTGATAATGATGATGAAAAGGAATGTGATGGAAGTTATAAAGATGCCTTAGAACAAACACATGTGCCTTCTACTCAAAAGAAAAGACAGAATACAATAGATTAGAAATAACAAATGTTGCTATGCATAAGATATGGGATTGGTATTACTACAGCCACCTTCATAGATGTTGGCTTGATCACTGAAGAAGACAAGAGACTTGTAGTTGACTACAATAAAGTCAAGAGAGCCCAGGAAAAGAAATATGAAAAATTTGACGAGTTCTGTGTCAGGTATGCCTCCTTTCAGTACTCAAGAAAGAAAAACCCGACTCCATTTTCATAGAGAAAGGTACTTTTACTGAGTATGAACTGATTGCAACCAAAGAAAAGCAAGGTCTGAGGCAATAGGTGTGAAAATCACATATAGAAAGCATTCTTAAAACTGTTCCCCCAATCGTCCAGTCAGGATTATCCAATCCATATCCCCCCCAAGGGGTCATGTGGGGTGCACCTTCCGATGGCTCCATCCTCCTGGTATGCCATGACGGTTGGCCTTGAGTAATTATCAGCATGCCCCCCAGCTGCAGAGAAACACTGAGGAAAATTTCTTCCAATTTACTCCACCAGCTCATTTTCTCCCCACTCCCCAGACATCCAGACAGTTCCCCCTCCCCCCATTACAATGGCAGCCGAACAAGCAAGCAATACAAAGGTGGAGGCTGACATTCGGCCCTCCTGCAGAAGAGACATTATTCCTAGAAGAAAACAGAATAAGGGAAAATAGAAAATTACATAAACAGGAACATATGTACCGCTCCAGGATTAAGGTTTATCAGGATATTTGGAATAAAACAATTGCAGCTGCTTTGGAGCCTGAACATCTCGCTCATTTACCCATTCAGACTGAGCTAAAGGGAAATGTTTCCAAGCCACAAAGTACTGCACCTTACCGCGATGTTTCCTCGAATCCAATATTTCTTTGACCTCAAAATGCTGTTCCCCTTCAATGAGTATGGGGGTAGGAGGAGGTTCTTGGTCCAGATGCAAGGGGGACGTACGCTTGGGGTTCAGCAAACTAACATGAAACACTGGACTCCAAAGGTTTTAGGCAGCTCTATGTCAGGTTCCGAATCAGGATAAGAAAATAAATCGTGTTTTCTTATGTGTACCTCCTGGAGGCACACAATATCTGATTTTTGTTTCAGAATTTTTTTGAAAATTTGGTGTCGTTTGGATGGTGAGTTGAGGCCATTTACATTCACCAATAGAATTTTTAGGGTTCGTTCCATTTCTTACTGACTTTCCTGTTGTTTCTTCTTTGTTTCTTCCTGTTCCTTTTTTTGCCTCTTTTTTGCACTCCTTCTTCTTTCTGAGTCTCTCCTTCGTCTTCTTTTCCTCCTTGTTGTGGGGTTCTTTCATGTTCTTGTCTCTAATTTCCTTTGGTGTTCCGTCCTCCCTCTTCTTTACTGCCACTTGTTGTCTCGATGCCCGTCATTTGATCATATAGTTCCCTTGTTTTACTCTGCGAATCCACCTTTATTTTCTTTCTCTGCCACGTTACCAGCATTCCTTCTGGCGTTGTCCATCTAAAGGGTATATATCTTCTATTTAGTAACGTGGCCAGGAACAAATAATCTTTTCGCAAGTCTCTTATTCTTTTGGGAATTTGTTTCAAAGTAATTATTTCTTTATTCCTATAGAACATAGGTTCATCCTTTGTTATCTTATATACAATATCCCTCACCTTCTTTCTTACAAATCTTATGTGTACCTCCTGGGGAAGTTTGTTTTGTCGGGTGTAATTTGTATGAACCCGGTAAACTTTATCTAATTCCTTTATTATTTCGTCCTTTTCTCTTTGGAGTGCCTCTGCTATCATCTCTGCCATTACCATCGTCAGATCTTCCTCCCTGTCTTCAACTACGTTTTGGAAACGCAGATAAAATGCCGCTTTTTCCATTTCCAATTGCGCCACGGTAGTTCCTTATTTAATCCCATCATTTTTGTATCCAATGCTTCCAATTTTCCTTCTGTCAATTCGGTTTTTTGTTCTATTTCTTTTATCCTTTGATCGGTTTTTTTGGATGATTTCTTGTATCAAATCCATTTTTTTCATCTATCATCTAATGGATGTTTTAGAATATTACGAGGTGCATCCAGAGAGACAGGTGGCTCTGATCTTTCTGGATGCACAAAAAGAGTTTGATCAAGTAAACTGGCAATTCATGAAACAGCAAATTAAAAGTATGAACTTTGGAGAGAGATTCACAAAAATGATAACATCAATATATCAGAACCAAAACTCATGCATTTTGGTGAATGGGGATCCAACAAAATTTTTTGGAATAAATAAAGGAGTAAGGCAGGGATGTCCGCTGTCACCCCTACTTTTTATTTTAACTTTGGAAAACCTGTTAATTAAAATTAGGGCAAACAAAGAAATACAAGGATTAAAGATTAAGAGAGAGGATTACAAGGTCCAAGCTTTTGTGGACGACCTTGTTTTCTTCATAGAAGATCCAATAGAAACAACCCTGAAATTAATAGAAGAGATTGAAAAATTTGGAAAGGTAGCAGGCATAAAAATTAATAAAGAAAAGACAAAAATGATAACAAAAAAATATGACAACAAAACAAGTAGAGAAATTAGTAAAAGATTCAGGATTACAGGCAGTTAAAAAAGTGAAATATCTAGCGATAAATTTGACGGCTAAAACTATAACAATAAAAGAAGATAATTATGAACCTTTAGTCCAGAAAATAAAAGAGGACTTAGATAAATGGGGGAAATTAAAATTGTCCTTGTTGGGGAGAATAGCAGTGATAAAATCAAACATACTTCCAAGACTCCTTTATTTATTCCAAACAATTCCAATAAAATTAGATAAGAATTTTTTTGATAATTTAGACAAAATAACTACAAAATTTGTGTGGGAGGGGAAAAAATCAAGAATAAAATTAAATATATTACAAGACGACAAAATTAGAGGCGGATTTGGGTTCCCGGCATGGGAAAAATACTATAAGGCTGCAAGCCTATTATGGATCAAAGAATGGATAACTCTGGATAATCAAAGACTGTTAAATCTGGAAGGACATGACTTAATGAAGGGATGGCATGCCTTTATATGGAGCTCTGGAAATAAAATATACAAACATTTCAACAACCACATTATCAGGAAATCTTTAATCAATACATGGCAACAAATCAAATGCAAAGACTACGTGAAAATTCCTGGCTGGCTATCGACGATAGAAGCAATAACTCACCCCAATATACTATCAAAACAAAAAATGTTAAGATACAGAGAAATAGTAGATGTACAGGGAAAATTGAAAACTAGGGAAGAATTTAAAGAACAAGGAATAGTAATAGACTGGTGGTCTTATTCACAAATAAAGATAAGATATAGAAAGGACTAAGAGGAGGGAGGAATAGATTTAAAACAAAATTGATTGGACAAATTACTAGAATCTAAAGAAGGGAAATTAATTTCGAAAATTTATAAATACTTACTTGAATATGATTTGGCAGAAGAATTGGTTAAAGGGCAGATGATAGCATGGGCAAGGAACATCGGGCACAGTATACAGTTAGAAGAATGGGAAAGAGCATGGGAAAACAGCATGACAAAATCGGTAGCTTATAAAGAAAATCACTATAAGATGTGGTACCGATGGTATCTGGCCCCCTCAAGGTTAGCAAAAATGTACCCGAACATAAATCTGGCTTGTTGGAAATATAAAAAAACACAGGGAACTTTTTACCATGCTTGGTGGCTTTGCCCAGAAATTAAGAAATATTGGAACAAAATAAAAACATGGATAGTAGAAATAACAGATTACGAAATTGAATTAGAACCCGAAGTCTTTTTATTATGCATGATTAAAAAGAATATTAGAAACAATATAAAATATTTAATACTTCACATAATTACGGTGGCTAAACTAGCTTTAGCACAACTCTGGAAAATAGATCATTTGCCAACTGACCAGGAGCTAATACAAAAAATCTATATATGTGCAGAAATGGACAAATTAATTTTAGAGTTACAGGACAAGGAACACTCAAAATATTTTAAAATATGGAATAGATGGTACCAGAGGAGGGGGAATGGGTAAAAATGAAATTCAGAAGAAATCAATACAATTAAAAACAGCACTGTCAGATGGATAGAAAAGGAAATAAGTCACTGTGTGTATGTATATATGTATATATAATAATAGAAATTAGTCAGTAGGTGAAGTTGTGTACTGTATATGTAAATTTGTTTTTGATTAAGAGAAACTTGTATGTTTTAAATGTTTTTAAAGAATGAATAAAGTTTTATTTTAAAATTTTTAAAAAAAGAAAATAAATCTCAGACAACAGGGTGGATGTTGTTCTAAAGTTTTATCTTCCTAAATTTGGCATGCTCCGACAATCACCCAGTGCAATTACAGTGAAATAGTGTCAGCTCTAACCTTATCGTGCTTTCCCTTCCCGTTTTATACCTAGCGCTACTCCTCCCCCAGATTTCACTCCAAATCTCTGTCCTGATTGGAGGGCTCCAGCTGCCTTCCTCCGGCCAGTAATTAGTCCTGGTTCGTTGGGGCTGTTCCAATTGGGATAGGTCTGATAAGCCTCCATTAATGCTGGCTAATGCAGCCGGCACCTAATCCACACAAGTGCAGTCCTATCCGCCCTCAGCTGGAGGCCCTGTGAACAGCTGAAGGAAGAGGATTCCACCATCTGTATGCAGGAGGAGGCAAGTGATGGCAAGGCAAGATATCTGGGCAGGAACGTGGGCTGCACACTCTGTCTCCCTCCGTTCCCACTGGAATGACAGCCCTGACGACGTGGGCTGACATGCGCTCTCCCTACCATGTGGCTGTCTGGAAGACAAAAGCAGAGAAGGTTATGGAACCCATCCATCCCCCCTCTAGGCTTTCCTGAGTTTTTCCTATAAAATCTGACCACCAGTCGGTCCGCTGCTACATAATGGTGCGGAACTCAGGAGGCCTCTGTTAATGAGTACCCATTCCAAAGCACAAGGTACTGGAGGCGGCCTCTATGTCATTGAACATCTAAAATCTCCTCCATGTCAGACTTCGATGCTATCTCAAAATAAATGAATTTCCAAACTGCCAATCTTTAAGGAAATCTTTTCTTTAATTGATCACAGCAACCGGATCATGACTCGATGCGGACAAGACTGACCTTTTGCCCCCCAATCCCTCCCTTTCCGATCCCCAAATCTCTGCTTCTCATTGGCTATCATACATGTCATTCTCCAGACTTCTTGTCTTGTCATTTCCCAGAATGTCTCCCCCTCCTCATTTCCACGACAACCCGACTTCAAAGGGATTTAGCAGGCAAAAGTTCAGAGCTTATCTCTCTCCTCTGCTCTTTATGCCAGCGTTGAGGCGCTGACATCCAGCCCCTCTCCTTTCACTCTCCCAGCGGGGCCTGTGTGAGATAAACAACAAGTTTAGTACCTCACCCCCTCTGAGATGGTAACCCACCCCCTCCCGGCTTGTCCAGGTGATATGCATATATAATTATATATAATTTCTGGGATGTGTAAACACACGGTTGTAATCTCCCCTGGTCGTTGACTTGCAAGAGGACTGCTGTTATGGCTACATCGCTGGCATCAGCCTGTATCACAAATGGCTTCACCGGGTCTGGATGTTTTAGCACCGGCTCCCTTGTGAACAATGATTTCAATGCTTTAAATGCCCGTTGACATGCACTATCCCACTATATTGGATGCCCTGGACATGGCCTATTAACCAGATGTTTGGCTTTTAAGAGGTCAGTTAATGGAAGTGCAACTTGTGCAAAGGATGGGATAAAGTGGCGATAAAAGTTTGCAAATCCCAAAAAGCTTTGCAATTGTTTTCTCGTTCATGGGCCCTGCCAATCTAATACCACCTGCACTTTTGTGGGGTCCATCTCCACTCCTTTTGAGGATATGCAGAAGCCTAAATAGTCCAACCGAGACTTGTGGAATTCACATTTGGATTGTTTTACATACAGTTTAGCTGCTAATAGTTTCTGTAAGACCTGGCGTACCAATGTGACATGCTCTTCTAGTGTCTTGGTGTATATTAGAATGTCATCCAGGTATACAAGAATGCCGTTATATAAATGATCTTGTAACACTTCGTTAATAAGCGGCATGAATATAGCGGGCGCTCCTTGTAATCCAAATGGCATTACTTTAAATTGGTAACTGCCCAGAGGACAATTAAATGCCATCTTCCATTCGTCACCTGGTTTAATCCGAATTCTATAGTAGGCCTCCCATAGGTCTAATTTTGTAAACACCCACCTCCGCCAACTGTGCCAACATATCCTTCATTAATGGGAGTGGATACAGGTGCTCTACGCACACCACATTCAGACCATGAAAATCAAGACAGTGGCTGTTGTCTTTCTTCTCCCTAAAGAGAACCGGAGCTGCCACTTTAGACCTGGCCGGCTCTATGAAACCCCGTTTCAGGTTTTTCTCTATATATGTTCTCATCTCCGCGCTCCATGGCTTAGGACCTGGGTAGTTACGGGACCGCCTCCTGCCACCGATAGCCTCCCACTGGCCAGTATGCTCCCACAGAGAGGAATTCCTCAGGGTGCCATCAGCAGACAATGTCGGCTGGTGACCCCCAGGGGGAGGGCCTTCTCTGTGGCAGCACCTCTGGAACGACCTGTCCCCGGAGATACATAGGATCCCAGATCTCCATGCTTTTTGCCATGCCCTTAAAACTTTTTTATTTCATCAAGCCGGGCTGTCTTAACCCCCCCCCCTTAGATATTTTTAATTGTAAATTGATTTTAGTTGGGGTGTTTTAAATTTATTGGGCCAAAATTTGTTTAATTCTTTTTTTAAAAAAATAAATTTTGTATGTGATGCTTTTATTCTTGGCTGTTCACCGCGCTGAGTCCAGTGGGAGAAGGGCGGTATAAAAATCTAATAAAATAAATAAATAAATAAATAAATTCTTGTGGCGTCATTGAGTACATTTTGGGTTTAGGTAAAACAGCTCCTGGAATGAACTCAATAGGACAATCAGTGGCTCGATGGGGAGGTAGGGTATTGCATTCTTGTTCACTGAACACCTCTTTAAGATCATCATACACTGTGGGGTAGCCTATTGGCTCTGCGGCCGCCCTACTCTCTTCAACAATCCCTGTTGGATTGTTCTCATGGGGAGGTGGATCAGGTCCCACTCCTATTTTCAGATGTCGGCAATCACCCCCCCCCCCAGATAGTTGGGCCCCATTTATCGAGCCATCCAATACAACCTCCTCTGTTATGTTGGGTACCACCACAAATCTTATGCGCTCTTGATAAGCCCTCATCTCCAGAGTGAGTTTCTTGGTCACATGTGTTGCTAGTTGGCCTCCTAACAAGGACCCGTCCATCTGCTCAAAGTGAATGGGGCATTTTAAAGGCCTTAGTCCCACCCTATTTTGTCTGCTGTGGCCCTACTTATTAGGCATCTGGTGCACCCTGAATCATTAGGGCCTTACACTCCCCATGCCTCCCCGCAGTCAGGACCACAGGAATGAGGAAGGGTTTGATAGCCTTATTCACCATAGGATCAGCCTCCCCCTCATCTCACTTTCACTGGCTGTCTCTATGTTAGTTGGTTTGCTCTCAGTTCCAGGGGTCGATGGACTCACGTGTTGCGCCCCTCGGGACTTCTCCGGGGTCTTTCATATGCTCTTCCGTGCTGTCCCTTGCTTAAATTTAGATGTTTCAGTGGGAGGCTTGAGTCCTGTCTCTGAACATTCAATTGCCCTGTGTCCTGGCTTCCCACACCGAAAACACGTCATTGGAGTAAGAGTCGGTCTGCTCTTAATGAGTGGGGCCATAGAAGGGAATGATGTGAACAATGAGGCGTTGGGCCCATCTGTACTCGTCAATCTTGTGATCTTCATCCTCTTCCAGACCACTCTACCTGTGGCCGGTCCTCCCTCTTGAATTCAATGTAGATTTCTGTAGCTGCCTGAATCCATGCCCCCAAACGAGGTGGCAGGCCACGAGTCACATAGGCCTGCCTCAAAAGTCAATCTAACCCGGCCTTAAATTGGTGTACCAGTAATCTCTCCAGCCATCCTCTCACATTCCCTGCCAATCACCGGAATTCCTGTACATATTCGACCATTGGCCGGCCATGCTGCCTGGCCGCCAACAGATCTCCTTCTGCTTGTTGTATGCTGGTATTATGCTCAAAGCGCTCTTGCAATGAAGACAGGAATAGACCAATATCTCCAAGCTCCCCAGCGTGATCACAGTATAGTCTAGCCACCCATTTGGCCGTCTCACCTTCCATGACTCCTGCCACAGCCATCACCATGGCACATTGGGATGCATATAGGGTTGCGTACTTGTCTAAGTGGTCTATCACCTGGTGCATAAACAAAGCCATCTTCTCAGCACTGATATTGAAGGAAGCCTTCAGAGTAGGTGATTCCCACCTTCCTACTGGACCAACCCTTGGCTAGGCCTGTAGTGGGGTCTGGGGCTCTTGCCCCATAGGCCCAACAGTACCGGGATCAGCAAATGGACCTCACCGATGATCCACAGGATCTGTTAGTGATCTTTGATCCCTTTGTCCTGGGAGTGGATGGGTCTTCTCAGCTGTTTCACGAGGCTCCTGTTCTGGCATAGTCAGTGCTGCCCTATCCTTCAGTCTCACATCCGGTCCCAGGGATAGAGTTGTCGGGTCGGTGAGGATGGCTAACTCTGCTAGATCCTTGGACTCTTCTGCTAAATCTGCAGCTTCCAAATCTGCTGTGTTCCTTCTGCCATGCTTTCACAAACAGCAATGGGTAAGAGCTGACAACCTGTCAGGTTCCAAATCAGGATAAGAAAATAAATCACAGACAACAGCGTGGATGTTTTTCTAAAGTTTTATCTTCCTAAATTCGGCATGCTCTGACAATCACCCAGTGCAATTACAGTGAAATAGTGTCAGCTCTAACCTTATTGTGCTATCCTTCCCATTTTAAACCTAGCGCTACTCCTCTCCCAGATTCCACCCCAAATCCCTGTGCTGATTGGAGGGCTCCAGCTGCCTTCCTCCAGCCAGTAATTCAGTGCAATTAGTCCTGGTTCACTGGGGGCATTCCGATTGGGATAGGTCTGGTAAGCCTCCATTAATGCTGGCTAATGCAGCCGGCACCTCATCCACACAAGTGCAGTCCTATCCGTCTTCAGCTGGAGGCCTTGTGAACAGCTGAAGGAAGAGGATTCCACCGTCTGTATGCAGGAGGAGGCAAGTGATGGCAAGGCAAGATATCTGGGCAGGAACGTGGGCTGCACACTCTGTCTCCCTCCGTTCCCTCTGGAATGACAGCCCCGACAATGTGGGCTGACACTGTAATTGCACCATAACTGGGTTAACTATGTGTACGATAGGGAAAGGACCCACGTATTTGGGCCCAAGTTTTTTCAACTTTTGGGTAGTTTGCAAGTACTTGGTGGAAAGAAAACCCTATCTCCTACCTTATAATCCCTACCCTGAATTCTTTTCTTATCAGCTTGGCTTTTATGAGCTTGGTGAGCTTTGTCCAGGGTCTTACGTGTTACAGACCAGGTACCACATAGCTGCTCAATCCAATCAACCAAAGAAGGTATCTGTGGGTTTTCCTGAGGCAACTCTGGGATGGGCACAAAGTCTTGGCCAGAGGCTATCTTAAATGGGGTAAAACCAGTACTGCTGTGTATAGAGTTATTATAGGCGACCTCCGCGAACGGCAACAAGTCCACCCAGTTATCCTGCTGATAATTTATGTAACATCTAAGGTATTGTTCCTTTTTTTTCATGTTTTTATTGTTAAGAAATTATAATGATACAGTTTTTGTCCATCCGGTTACATAGTATAGGAAAAGAAAATAAATAAGAATACAGATATATATACATATAGATAATCTTTGCTACTTAATTACATGGTATATCCTATTTATCTTAATTTGAAAAATACTACACATAAATATTCACTTATATCATTCTTAATGTATATATATACAATGGGTCTTTAAAAGTAAATCAGTAGATACATAAGTCATATCTTTTACTTACCTATATAACCTATCCTTACTTCATTTTACTTTCTACAATCTGCAGTACATCTTATCTTACTATACCATTAAACAATTTCTTATAATCAATTTTGTCTCTTTCATTTTTTATTTCATTTTCCTCTTATCTAACCACCAGTACCACTTGTCCCACACGCTGTAATAATCAATATCTTCTCTGTCATTGATTTCCAACGTTAATTTATTCATCTCGGCACATTCCATTATTTTACCGATCACTTGTTCCTTGGTTGGTATTTTTTTCTCTTTCCATTGTTGAGCAAAAGAGATTCTTGCTGCTGTTATGTGCACTGCTAGGTATTTCTTCTTTTTTGCCATTTCCGTCTTCAGAATTCCCAGGAGGAATATTTTAGGATCTAATTCAAAAGTTTCACCTATTATTTCTGACAACCAATTGCCAATCATCTTCCAATATTTTTTTGCTTGAGGGCAGATCCACCAGCAGTGGTAGAAAGTGCCTTGCTGGTGCCCGCACTTCCAGCAATTTGGACTTAAATTGGGATAAATTTTGGCAATTCTAGCTGGTGCTAGGTGCCACCTGTAGATCATCTTATACTGGTTCTCCTTGTAGGTGGTTGCCTTGGTGAGTCTAACGTTGTTATTCCATATTTGGTCCCATTCTTCCAAATTTATATTTTTGGCCCATGCTAACATTGGGTCTTTGACCACCTCCTCCATCAAATCATATTCTACCAAATAATTGTACAATTTAGCCTTTTTTCCTTAAATTTTTCCTTTTTTTCTTTTGGCCTCTGGGTCTTTTATGATCTTTATTCGTGTCTACCACTCCATTGAAGTCCCCAATGATGCAAATATTATTATTGTCCATTCTCCTTATTGTTTCTCGCATTTTATTATAAAAGTCTTTCAAAGTTTGTTCGGAGTGTAGATCGCTGCTATTAGTATTGAAGAGTTGCCTCTCTTGATTTCAACAACTAATAGTCTGCCTTTTGGATCTGCATATTTCAATTCTGTTTTTATTTCTTTCTTTTTTTCTTTTTTTTTTATTGAAAAAGTTTTCAAATACAAGTTTTTCCCCCTTTCCCCCCCTCTTCCCTAACCCCCCCTCACCACCCATCCCCCCCGTGACTTCTTCACAACAATAGGCTATTTCATAACTAATTACATACATAATATCTTTCCTTTCCCTTACTCCCTCCTCAGAATACTGACCCTTAGCATATTATTCTTATAACTCCCATTTTTACGATAATCTGCCCTTTTTCTCCTCCCCTAAACTTATAGTGTATTATTACAATTTAACATTTAATCTTTTATATATATTAATATAACATTTTAAAGTGGCCTTCTCCCTACATCCAAATTTAACATTTATTCAGTTCTATCCAATCCCTCCACTCCCCTAAATATATGACTTAAGGATCCTTTTTCTTAGACTAATCAATCAGTAAACTAACCTATTTCAACCCTTCAATTCCTACAAAATCATGCAATACAATTCTAAATATAACCCACTGCCCACTTTACTAAGATATACACATATCTATATATGCATTCCATTTTGTAAAAAGAAAAAAGACAATAACTTTAAATTTATAATCCATATAATATCTTCTTTGGTGTCTTTCCACTGGATTCCATCACCCATCACCCATAATAGGGTAAAATAACATGCTGGTGTTTATTTCTTTTTTTATATATAATGCCACCCCTCTCTTCTTCTTCATGGCTAAGGAAGTATAAAGATTTCCCAATTTTTTATATTCCAAATATTTTTTGTCTTCTTGTTTAATATGTACCTCCTGGAGACAGACTATGTCTGCATTTTGTGTGACTAATTTGTTAAAGAAAATTTTTCTTTTTTTATAATCATTAAGTCCATTTACATTAATCGGTAGAATTTTCCAATCATCCATCCTTTTTGCTTTGTGTTGTTTTATTTGAATTTAAGGTTGGTGTTTGCTCAGACCGCTCTTTGTGGTCTTTGTTTCTTCCCTGCTTCTCTACTTTCCTTCTCTTCCTTCTCTTTCTCCTCTGAGCTCTCTTTCTCCTCCGGGGTCCCTTCTTTGGATCTTCTTTGGGTGAATTCCTCTTCTGTGGTAGCTGCTTCCAATTCCTCCTTGCTACTCTGTTCATCTTCTAACCCTCTCAGTTGGTCTAGGAATTCTTGAGCCTCTACCAGGCTATTTATTTTAATTTTCCTCCCTTGCCATGTAACCAGCATACCCTCTGGCGAGGTCCACCTGAAGAGTACATTCCTTTTATTCAGCTGTATGGCGAGGAATCTATAGTCTCTTCGTTGTTCTCTCACCCTCCTCGGCACTTGCTTCAAGACAACCACCTCCTTTTCCTTATAGTTAATTGGTTCTTCCTTTACCATTTTGTAAAAAATGTCCTTAACTTTCTTCCGCGCGAATCTTATGTGGACCTCTCTAGGTAGTTTGTTCCGTCTAGTGTAGTTCATCTGTACCCTGTACACCTCGTCCAGTTCTTTTATTATGTCATCTGTATCTTGTTGAAGAACCTCCGCTATTAATTCTGCCATTACTTGGCCCAAGTTTTCGTCCTTATCTTCTGCAATATTTTGGAAACGCAGATAGAAAGAAGCTCTATCCATTTCCAGCTGCGTAATCGAATCTTCCAGTTCCCTGTTCTGGGCCATTAATTTTTGATCTACTGTCTCCAGGTTCTTCTCTTGTTGTTCAATCTTAGATTCAATTTTTTGTATTCTCTGTTCATTCTTTTGTATAGCCTGTTGTATGTCACTCATTTTCTGGTCAATGCCTTGAATGTCTGTTTTCAATTCTTGGTGATTGCTAGACATCTTCTCTTGCATCAAGAGCATTGTCTCTTGGATCATTGCTAATGACGACTGCATCACTTGCATGGTTGGAATCACTGATGATTTCTCAATTTTTGATAGCCCTTCTATCGACTCTGGTTTCTCTTCAGATCGTATAAATCTTTCGCCTTTTACTAAGGTATTGTTCCAACACCAAGTTAGTTCTTTCACAAGCCCCATTGGTCTGAGGTTGGTGGGTGGAGTTTAACCCCTGGGCAGAGCCTAACAACGCCAGGAACTCCTTTCAAAACTGGGAGATGAACTAGACCCCTCTGTCCAAGATTATCCACTCTGGAGCCCCGTGTAACCTATACACATGTTGGACAAACAATTTAGCCAGAGTTTTAGCCGAGGGGATCTTGGGACATGGGACAAAATGCACTTGTTTAGAAAACAAATCAGTGACCACTCAAATGACTGTATTTCTTCCACTTTCAGGCAACTCAACAATAAAATCCATGAAGATCTCCTTCCATGGGGCTCCCAGCCTGGCTACACTCTGAAGTAACCCAGGGATTTTCCCAGGAGGCTTCTTTGTTGAAACACATATGGGGCAGCTCACCACATAGGCTTCTTTGTCTTTCTTCAGCACCGGCCACCAGAATTGTCATTTAACTAAATGTAATGTTTTCATGAAACCAAAATGGGCCTGGTGGCTCAGCAGACTGATAGCATTGTGATTAACACCAGCTGTCTGCAATTACTGTAAGTTCGAATCTCACCAGGCTCAAGGTTGACTCAGCCTTCCATCCTTTCTAAGATAGGTAAATTGAGGACCCTGTTTGTGGGGGCAATAAGCTGACTTTGTATATAAATATACAAAAGTATGAAGGCTATTACTTAACGCATTGTAAGCCGCCCTGAGTCTCTGGAGAAGGGCGGCATATAAATCAAATTTTTAAAAAAATGCCTGGCGATTTTAGCATCATGGGCCTATTGTAATACTGCCCCCCTCAGGCTGGCGGGGACATACAGTTTCACTCCCACCCAGGAGAGACCCTCCCAAAGCATACACTTATTGGAGTGGGCTAAAAACCACTTGTCAGTTTTTAGGGCTTCTTTTAACTGCTTGCTCAAGTTGCTGGACAAGGTTAGGTCCCCTTTCACCTGGGCTCTGGTAAGCACAAGTGCCGCCAGCTGTTTCGAGGGGATAACCGGATGAATCACTTCCTCTCAAACACTATTGTATTGAGGCAGTCTCAAGAGGGCATCTGCTATAAAGTTCTTCCCTCCTGGAAGGTAGCACAGGGAGAAATTAAATCGGTTAAAGTATTGGGCCCAGCGGACTTGCTTAGGCAACAGTTTTTGTAGCATTTTTAAGGCCTCTAAGTTTTTGTGATCAGTCCACACCTCAAAGGGGTGTTTCGCCCCTTCCAGGAAATGCCTCCATGTTAACAGCGCCCAACGAATAGCAGAAGCCTCTTTCTCCCAGATGGCCCATCTCCTCTCGGTCTCAGATAATTTCCAAGAGCTATAGGCACAGGGTTGCAAATTCCCCTCGGCATTGGCTTGAAGTAACACCGCCTCGACAGCCACATCACTGGCGTCAGCCTGAACAACAAACAGGGCCTCTGTCAGCATTTCAGAAAACCCCCAACTCCCAGTAAAGACATGGAAGCAGGCATGTCAGGATGTTTAAGGACCTGTTCGGCAGCAAACAGTCGTTTCAGTTTCTCAAAAGCCGCCTGACATTCCATAGTCCATTCGAGAGGCCGGAGGGTTTCGGCCTCTCCTCTTCTTTTGTTTTCAGAAGGTTAGTAATCAGTAACCTCCTTGTAAAGGTGTTCATGCAGTACTTCATTGATCAGTTGCATGAACATTGCAGGGGCTCCTTGTAGTCCAAAAGGGAGCACCCTAAACTGGAAACATTCCAGTGGCCAGTTGAAAGCAGTTTTCCATTCATCACCTTCCTTAATTCGAACTTGCCTCCCACAAGTCCAGTTTAGTAAAAATCTTTCCTTTGGCCAGGTGGCCTAGCATGTCCTTCGTAAGGGGCAGTGAGTAGATGTTTTCTATGCAAATAGCATTCAAGTTCTTATAAAAAACCACCAGGCAGTAAGACCCATCCTTCTTCTCTCGGAATAGCACCAGGACTGCTACACGCGGCCTAGCCAGTTGGATGAAGCCGCGTTTTAGGTTTTTAACAATAAAGTCTTGTAATTCCCCCAACTCCCAGGGGGCCATGGGGTAGATCTTTGGTTTACGGATGTTAGGAAATTGTTACTGCCCAACTGGTTGGTCAGGAAATATATAAACCAACATTGTGTGTTTGTAGCTAAAAGTATTATGTAGCTTTAAAAATTGTGTTGCATCATCATGCATCCTGAATGGCTGAACTCTGTAGCCAATGTACTTAAGGAGAGCTGAATTATGGTTTGTGTGGACACGACACCATTTTACCTGCTGATATGCTGTAACTCTATATTTGATCTCTCTGCATGATCATTGCTTGATCATGGCTATTTATTGCTTCTCTAATATTTATTGACTGTTTTTATATTTGTTCCCAATTGAAACTAAAGAAGATCTGTTTTATTGTATTTTTCTACAACTGGTAAGAAGACTTTATATATGGAAAATATCCCTGGACTGATCTTATCTCACTTTATATGTGTATGACTTGGATTGTTTTTGGACTATGGTTTTGCTTTTTCCCTAAAAGTAAAATATTATCAAAACCCAGTTTGTCTGTATGTTAACTGTTATTATCCACAGTCATTCTCAGTCGCTTTCGTGCATACTCTGCTCAATAACCCACAACATCGGTTGTGAACCAAGAATATCCTTATCATTGGTTATGGGCCCAGGACATTGAGAGTGGGTGTGAATATACAGTACTATATTCAGACAGCTGTGTTTGTTATTTATTGTCCAAGTCAAGATGGCACAAGAACAGTCATCCAGCATATCCATGATAACCCGGTTGGATGGAACAAACTATGTTTCCTGGTCTATGAAATGCAACCTACTTCTAAGTAAGGAAGGACTATGGGATGTAGTTAATAATCCACTGAATGTAACTGCGTGGAATCCAGCAGATAATGAAGATGAGAAGAAAATAGCTAAATTTAATCGGGATAACGAACAAGCTCTTTGTATATTTGGACTGACACTGAGTGACCAGCAGCTAGTCCATATTCGTGGTGAAGATTCTGCTGCTAGGTGTTGGAACAATTTAAAAAGAATTTATGTTCATGATAGTGTGGGTGCACACATACACCTTATATGTAAACTGTTTAAAACCAGTCTTCTTAAAGGTGGAGATATGTTAGCTCATTTGGAGTTTATGATGAGAACTTTTCAAGAGCTACATGAAAAGGAACTATTTTTTTCAGAGTTGCAACAGGTTTATATTATTCTTTCTTCTTTGGATGAAAATTATGATGACTATGTTTCTTCACTGGAGGTTTTGACCAGAGATGAACTAACTTTGACTGGCATAACCGGAAGATTGTTGGAAGAGTCCAGAAGAAGGCAAGAAAGAGAACAACTAAAAGAGAGACAACCACAGGAAGAAAGATTGTCTTCAACTGCCTATATTGTTAAAAGATGTTTTTCTTGTGGGGCTAAGGCTCATATATCTAAATTTATTTATTTATTTATTTATTTGTTTGTTTGTTTGTTTGTTTGTTTGTTTGTTTGTTTATTTATTTATTTAGTATACCGCCCTTGTTTCGAAGGACTCAGGGCGGTGAACAGCCAAGATCAAATACATAAATATAAAAATTAAAAACAATTTAAAACCAGATTAAATACTTTGGCCCATAATTAAAACATCCCATTAAAATCCAATTTAAAATTTAAAACCGTTAAAATTAGGCTAGCCCGGCTTGCTGGAATAACAAAGTCTTCAGGGCACGGTGGAAGGTGCGCAAGTCTGGGATCCTCTGTACCTCCGGGGGCAGCTTGTTCCAAAGGGCAGGAGTCCCCACTGAGAAGGCTCTTCCCCGGGGGGTCGCCAGTCAACATTGTCTGACTGATGGCACCCCAAGGAGCCCCTCCCTGTGGGAGCATACTGGCCAGTGGGAGGCTGTCGGCAGCAGAAGGCGGTCCCGTAAATATCCAGGTCCTAAGCCATGGAGCACTTTAAAGATGTTAATCAACACCTTGAATCGCATCCGGAAGACCACTGGGAGCCAATGCAGCTTGCGCAGGAGAGGAGTTACATGGGAGCGCCCCGCCACTCCCATAATCACCTGTGCGGCTGCATTTTGGATCAGCTGGAGCCTCCGGATGCCCCATATAGAGAGCATTGCAATAGTCCAGTTGGGAAGTGACGAGGGCATGATGACCGTGCGTGGGGAATCCCGATCCAGAAAGGGACACAACTGGTGAATCAGGTGAACCTGATAAAAAGCCCCCTTGGTCACGGCCGTCATATACTCTTCTAAAGACAGCCGTGCATCCAGGAGGACACCCAAGTTGCGAGACCTCTCTGTGGGGGCCAATGACTTGCCCCCAATAGCCAGCGATGGCTCCAGCTGGCTATGTTGGGACTCTGGAAGCCACAGCCACTTAGTCTTGGAGGGGTTGAGTCGGAGTCTGTTTCTCCCCATCCAGACCCGCACGGCCTCCAGGCACCGGGACATCACTTCAAGGGCATCATTGGGGTGGTCTGGGGTGGAGATGTACAGCTGAGTGTCGTCAGCGTACTGCTGGAGCTGCACCCCAAAACCATGGATGATCTCACCCAGCGGCTTCACATAAATGTTGAATAGAAGGGGCGAGAGGACTGACCCCTCTGGCACCCCACACATAAGGCGCCTCAAGGACGACCTCTGCCCCACTGCCAACACAGACTGCGACTGGTCAGAGAGAAAGGAGGAGAACCACCGTAATACGGTGCCCCCAACCCCCAGCCCCTCCAGCCAGTGCAGCATGATACCATGGTTGATGGTATCAAAAGCCATTGAGAGATCTAATAGGACCAGGACAGAAGAACAACCCCTGTACCAAGCCCTCCAGTGAGGTAAATACTGTACTAAGGGTAAGAAAATGACTTGGTAATCAAAAGAGAACCAAAAAGAATGTTAATCTAGCTATATCAAGTTCTACTACTGTAAACAATGATTTGTGGGTAGTTGATAGTGGTGCTTCGCAATCCATCACTAGGAGTAAAGAAAAGTTGTAAAACTGAATAATAGCGAACAACATGTAACATTAGCCAATGGATGGAAAATGAAAGTAGCTGGAGAAGGTATTGCACATTGTTCATTTGTTAATGAGCAGTTACCAATGTTGTATATACCTAATTTAAAATTCAACTTGTTATCTGTTAAATCATTATTTCAGGTTTGATTTGTAGTAACCTTTAGGGGAGATAAAAGTTTAATTGAAAAGGATGGTAAATGTGTTACTGCAAAGTTAGAAAATGATTTATTTATATTAAGAGATAATCCAGCAATTGTGGCTAATACTAACTCGGTTTATTTATTTATTTATTCAACTTGTATGCCACCTTTCTCCGAAGACTCAAGGCTCTTATGACAATAAGAAGCCACATGATGAATGTATCCATTTACTTCATTGACGTTTAGGACATATGAATTTTAAGGTATTGAAAAGGACAGTAGAATTATCTGAGGGGATAAAGTTAAAACCATGTAATAATACCTCAATTGTAATGCTTGTAATCAAGAGAAAAGCAAAGTAACCCCAGCAAACTGGGTAAATGAATTTAGAACTAAAATACCATTAGAAGTAGTGTTTGCTGATATAATTGGACCTAAACAACCCAGTTTGGGTGGTGCCTGCTACATATTAAGTATTGTTGATCATTTCTCTAGATATGGTTTCTGTTACTTGAAGAAAACGAAGTCTGAGACTTCCGTTTGGTGAATCCCAGCGATATGGTGCTGTGACAGCGATTGCTGCCTTCAGCGCCACTTTTTCATCATGTTTTGGGGTCCCTTCGAGGCGTGGGAGCTCCACGGACGATAGCGGGGTGTCGACAGGCTGAGTTGTGAGGAGCAAGCACTCTCTGCTGGACTGACAGCCGCTGTCAAACTAACACGGCGCGTCTGCCTTAAATGATGGACTCAAAGCTGTGATAGCCAACAAAAGACAGGAAGCAAGAAGACTTCGGTGAAGTTGGTGCCTATTATCATTTATACCCACTCTCCCCTGAACACGCTCGGAGTGAGTTCAATTGGATTGTGCTGGCTACGTCGGATAAGAAGGGTCCTGGAAGGAATTGGCAGCAATTGTGAGGCTGGAGGAGATCGGTGGGAAGCAAGATCGCAGACGAGCCGGTGAGACTGAGGATACTTTTAGAACGGGAGACGGCGCTTCCAGGGGATAGGATTGATATTTTGTTCTGAGCAAATAAACTTTGAAAGCTGAGTGTGTGGAATAGACTAATTGAATAAAGGAAACAGGATTTCGGAAGTGCGGCAATTGTCAGGACTAATAATAAGACTGTCTGGAACTGAGAGAGTGAGAAGGATCCCTTGGGGAAGACAACATGGCTGATGAAACCTGAATGACAATGCAAATTGACAGCGACCGAACTTAAGAGCAACGTGAAACGGAGCATACAGCAAAGCGTGCCTGCTGCATCGTAGTAAAAGAACGTTTTTATATTTTTGGTTTCTCCTCCCTTTTTCTCTTTTATGATTGAGAGAAGTTACTGAGCAATTAATCAATTAACGATTTGGGCAAACAACAACAAAAAAAACATTAGAAAATCTATATATCTATAATTATATATTTATATCAATATTATATATATTATATATTTCATTTTATATAATCTAAATTAATTGTGAACTTATTTAAAATTTATTAAGTACTTTTTAGACTTTTTCATTAAGGAATTTACATACTCTATAATCTTATATATTCTATAATTGGACTTTTTTCTTCTCCTCCTTTCTTCTTCTTTCAATTATTGATTCTTAATTTTGATATACTGAGACTGCATAATTAATTAATTATCTATTTGTGTACTTAGACTACCTAACATATATTAGGATATCATCAGTGCTTAAGTGTTAAATAAGGATAGGTAAAGCTCATTTGTTTAAGCAGTGATAGTAGGTGGGAAGATTATTTTAGTATAATTTAGTTTAAATATTAATTGATTAATAAGTGACTTATTACAGAATAGACTTGTATAACAGATAATAATTTGAATCATTGTTTTACCAAACAATATTGAATAGTGGAACGGGGGGGGGGGGACGACTTAATATAAATACACTTGATAGTGGGGAAAAAAGGATAATATTTGATAGAGGCAGTTAAATATCGGTGGATGACAATCTGGAAAAACATTGAAAAGATAATAAGAAAACAGAAAAAGGAGATGACAAGCCTCTCATCCATGGTGACAAAAACAGGAAAGAAAACACCCTCAAATCCCATGATTACAATGACATCACCTGCTATTCAGGTGAAATCAACTGAAGGTCTTTCTAAAATGGAGAAATCAGGAATAATTCCCACAATGCAAGCAATGCAATCAACACTGACAGCAATACAGGACATGATGACCATGATGCAAGAAAAAATGTCTGGCAATCACATCGAACTGTAGATATTAGAGCAATAGATCAAAAAAATAAATGATATACAGGAATCAATACAAATCAGATTAAAAAGATGGAAGCTAAAATGGAACAACAGGAAAAAAATTTAGACATGGTTGACCAAAA
The DNA here is from genome assembly GCA_022577455.1 of Arizona elegans. NCBI lineage: Eukaryota > Metazoa > Chordata > Lepidosauria > Squamata > Colubridae > Arizona > Arizona elegans. The sequence goes on along the minus strand of JAKOOJ010000007.1, from coordinate 27,170,666 downwards.
ACTGATGGCACAGAACAGGGAATTGGCAGACTCAATTACCCAATTGGAAATGGATCGAGCCTCCTTCTATCTTCGTTTCCAAAACATTGCAGAAGATAAGGAAGAAGATCTGGGCCAAGTGATGGTGGAATTAATTGCTGAGGTGTTGCAACAAGATAAATTGGATATTATAAAGGAAATAGATGAGGTATATAGGATCCAGATGAAGAAATAAATTGCCAAGGGAGGTGCATATAAAATTCGCAAGGAAGAAGGTAACGGATATTTTCTATAGTATGGCAAGAGATGAACCAGTCATGTACAAGGGGAAGGAGGTGACTATATTGAAACAAATTCCAAGGAGGGTAAGGGAGTTAAGGAGAGATTACAGGTTTTTGGCTACTCAACTAAACAAGAGGAACATCCTCTTCAGGTGGATCTTACCAGAAGGTATGTTGATTATGTGGCACGGAAATAAAGTTAAGATAGATAGCTTAGTAGCAGCTCAAGAGTTCTTGGATCAATTACAAGCGTCCGAAGAAGATCAAAGCAGTAAAGAGGAGTTAGAGGCGATAACATCTGAAGAAGAAGCAACCCAGCAGAAAAGAGAGAAAGAAGGGACATCGAAGGAGAAGGAGGCAGAAGATAAGGATAGTAAAGAGACAAAGAAAGACCAAAGACCACAAAGAGTTACATGTGCCAACAAGTATTAGGATAATATAAAAAAAATAAGAGATGGATGATTGGAAATTGATATTGATCAACATAAATGGCCTGAACGATAACAAAAAGAGGAATTTTTTTTAAAAAAATAGCTAAACAAAATATGGATATAGTGTATCTTCAAGAGGTTCATATTAAAAAGGAAAATCAAAAATATTTGGAATATAAGAAATTGGGGAATCTTTTTACCTCTCTAGCTGACAAAAAGAAGGGGGGAGTAGCATTGTACATCAAGAAGGAAATAAAAGCCAAACTAAAATATGCAGACCCGAAGGGAAGGATATTAATGGTGGAAGTTAAGAGAGGCAATTATCCAATTTTATTAACAGCAATTTATGCCCCGAATGAAAATTTAGGAGACTTTTATAAAAAATTAGGAGAGAGATTAAGCATGATGGATAATAGCAAGATTTGCATAATTGGGGATTTTAATGGGGTAATAGATCTGAATAGAGATTATAAGGGGACCAAAGGTAAAAAGAAAAAAAGGAAAAATCTACCCAAACCATTCTTTGATATGGTAGAAGAACTTAATCTAGTGGATATTTGGCGGGTTCTGCACCCACACAAGAGGCAGTATACATATTACTCTAACCCTAAAAAATCTTGGTCCAGAATTGATATGATGTGGGCAAGCAGAAATATAGGGTTAGATATTAAGTCAACAGAAATTATGCCCAACATTTGGGCAGACCATAATCCATTAGAGGTTAAATGAGAATGTACGTACAAGAGAAGGAATACCAGATGGAGATTAAATAATCAATTTCTAAAGGACAAGCAAAATGTTGAGAAAGTAAAAAAAGAATTAAATTTATTTTTTGAAGTGAATGAAAAGGAAGCAACATCTCGAGGTATCATATGGGATACAATGAAAGCATACATAAGAGGACTAGCAATATCTCATAGTGCACATAGGAATAAGGAAAGAAGAGAGAGGATAAGGCACTGATAGAAGAATTAGGGAAAGCTGAGAGGGAATTACAACAAAAACCAGATAATAAGGCTGTTAAAGAAAATTGGATGGTTATACGGCACAAATTAAATATTATCGATCAGGAGGAACTGGCGTACAAAATGAAATGAACCAAACAATATTATTTTGAAAAAGCAAACAAACCGGGCAGGTGGCTGTCCTATAGATTAAAAAAAGGAAAAGAAAAAGGCATAATTCATCAATTGGAAGACCCGGAAGGCCTTCCTTGCAATAAACAGGAAAATAAATTGGAGATTGCCCAAGAGTATTACGCGGCTCTGTATGCGGAAGAACAAATTCCCAATGAAAAGGTGGTCCAATACTTGTCAAAATAAAATCTCCCAAAGATCGGGGAAGAGGATAAAGAAATACTTAATAAGGAAATAACGATGATAGAATTAAAGACGGTAATATCTAAACTCAAAAAGAATAAATCCCCAGGCCCAGATGGACTCCCAGGAGAATTCTATAAAAATTCAGATCTGGAGGAAATTCTATTACCAAAGCTGTTAGAAATTTATAATGAGGCCCTAACAGAATCCAAAATTCCAGAATCCTGGAGAGAGGCATATATTACACTCCTCCAAGAAGAAGGAGAGGATCCAAAATTAATTAAAAATTATAGACCGATCTTCCTCCTGAATATGGACTACAAAATTTATATGGGCATCTTAGCAGGAAGGCTAAAAATAATTTTGAATAAATTAATACACAGTGATCAAAATGGATTCCTCCCTGGGAGGCAAATCAGGAATAATACAAGGATGATAATAGACATATTGGAGTACTATGAGGAACATCCGAACAAAGAAATGGCATTGGTTTTTGTTAACGCCCAAAAGGCATTTGACAATATTAATTGGCAATTTATGAAACAACAAATCACCCAAATGGAATTCGGATCAAACTTTGTTAATACGATATCCACAATCTATCCAAAACAAAAGGCTAACATATTACTGAATGGAGAATTAACAAATGCTTTTCAAATCAGAAAAGGGGTCAGACAAGGGTGTCCTCTATCTCCACTTTTATTTATTTTAGCACTAGAAGTACTTTTGAGAAAGATTAGGAATAATAATGAAATAAAGGGTTTAACAATCAGAAAAGAGATATATAAGACACAGGCATTTGCGGATGATGTGATATTAATTATGGAAGAACCATTGGAATCAGGCACCAAAATTCTGAAAGAACTGGGCAGTTATGGAGAGGTAGCAGGCTTTAAATTAAATAAATCAAAAACTAAATTATTAACAAAAAATATGAAGGAGGTAAGAAAGAAAGCATTGGAAGAATTAATGGAGATCCAAATCACCAAGAAGGTAAAATACCTGGGGGTGTGGATTTCATCAAGGTGCTTGGCCCTCAGAGAGGATAATTATTTACCATAAGGCAGAAATATAAGCAGCTACTGAAGAGAAAAATGGCCTCCTATATCGACAACTTATGGGCTGGTCTAGTACAGGCAGCAAAGCTGGCCTCGCCCACACTATTCTGGTTGGAGGTCTCAAAAATTATTAGAGATAGAAAACTAATAAGTGACCCAAACATTAGTGCAGAAAGATGGGAGAAGCATTTGGCCATGCCAGCAGCAGCAGAAAGCTCTGATGAGCTTATATCCTCTCCGAGCTTGATACAGGAATATGAAGCCTTACCACAGTGGGAAGAAGTGTCAATCATGGAGGTGAGGAGTTTAATCTCCTCCCTGAAGACAAACAAAGCTCCAGGACAGGATGCGCTCCCGGTTTCGTTATTTAAAGATAACATAGCCTGGTGGGCGCCCATCCTGGCGGGTCTCTTTACTTTTATCAATAGAACAGGGCAAATTCCTGCTAGTTGGTGTTCATCAATAATTATCCCCTTACATAAAAAAGGCTCTAGAGATAACCCAGATAATTTTTGATTAATTAGTCTAATCGATATTTCAGCAAAAATTTATGCTAAGCACTTGCTTCATAAATTAGAGGATTGGATAATGAGAAATAACATTTTAGCTGAAGAGCAGTCAGGTTTCAGGAGCGGAAGATCTACTATGGATAATTGTTTTGTGCTGGACCATCTAATAACAAAGTTTAAGTCTTGGAAAAAAGCTCTGTATGTGGCATTCATAGATTTGAAGGCAGCCTTTGATACAATTGATAGAAAAATTTTATGGGATAAATTAGAGGCTATGGGAATAGAAAAGAAATTGTTATATTTAATTCAACTGTTATACACGGAAACCCAAGTAAGAGTTCGAGTGAATAGGTCAGGATCGGTAACAAATGCAATCCCATTAAAAAAGGGTGTCAGACAAGGTTGCATTTTAGCCCCAACACTTTTTAACTTATATTTAAATGACCTCCCAAAATGTCTGGAAGATACATCACTTCATGGGCCTAGTATAGGAACAAGACAGGTCAATTGCTTGTTATATGCCGATGATATAATTTTGTTGTCAGCCTCACAGGTGGGACTATGAAGGTCACTTGGGAGGTTGGCAGCATATTGTATGAAAAATTGCCTGACAATTAATATAGAGAAATCAAAGATAATAATATTTAGCAGGCAACAAAATATAAGGAGATGGATTTTAAATGACAGAAGAATAGAACAGGTTCAGTCATTTACCTATTTAGGGCTAGTATTTCAGACAAATGGCAAATGGAATAAGCAGGTAAAAGCCGGAGCTTAGAAGGCCATGGCTCGGATGGCTCAATTAAACAAACTTATTTTAGAGAAAACTCCATCTTCATTAATCCCAGTGCTAAAGGTCTTCCAGGCGAAAATCGAACCAGTACTTACCTATGGGGCAGAAATATGGGGGTCAGTTAAGCTGCCTGGGCTGGAAACCCCTCAAAATAAGTTCCTGAGGAGAATTTTGGCAGTGTCCCCCGGAACCCCAGCATGTGTAGTAAGGGCAGAAACAGGAGTCCATGTGACTGGCACTTCAACCTTGTTGAAGACTGTTTATTATTGGTTGAGAATAATCGAGATGGAGGAAGGCAGGTTACCAAAATTAGCGCTAATGGAGCAGATTATCTCAAGTAATAAAAATAACTGGTTATCAAGAGTTCTGAAGCAGGTATCTAGCTCTGGTATCCCTTTAAATTGGCAGCAGTACGACTATAGGAAGATCCGAAATTGGATTGCACAGAGATTTAAGGACATAAGTGCCCAATCGGATATTGCACAGGTGACAGCAGTAAAAGTTTGCCCCTGGTTATCAGCCAATAAACAAATTTTCAAAATAGAAAAATATTTAGCTGTGCCTTTGTTTCCTGTCCTGAGAAGATTCTTTACAAAATTGAGGTTGGACCAACTTGGAACAAATATGCTCTGGGTAGATATAAGGGTATTCCTGTAAGGGAAAGGGTCTGTCTATGTGGGACGGGGGAAGTCGAAACAACGTCCCACGTAATTTTTGATTGCCCCCTATATTCAGACCTGAGGGAACATCAACTGGGCAGGATCTTTTATACCAGCACCCCTAAGTCTAAAGAGCACTTTTTGCGATATTGTTTGTTAGGTTCCAACTTGCAGTTGGTAAAATGGATTGCTAAATTTGTGGTAAAGTTGATGGGAAGGAGGACAAAGTTGGTGCAGCAAAATGCGGTAGATTGTAAGAACGACCACTTGATCTAACAATGTAATTTTAATAGCAGTTAACACTGATTGGGTAGATGCAGGGGTGACATTATAATATAATTTTAATTATATTTAAATGGTACTTTAAATTATTGTATTTTATCCCGATTTTATTTTAGATCGTATTTTATTCTAATTGTATTTTAATTGCAAGTTATTCCAATCTTACTTAATTTGTTTTACCAAACCTTTGTAATGATTTGTCTTTGTAATTCTGCACTTGATATGGCCCAAAGGGCTAATCAATAAATAAAATTGAATTGACAAAAATATTTACCATTGATCAGAAATATTAAACAGGACCTAGAAAAGTGGGGAAGATTACAGATATCACTATTAGGCAGAATTGTGGCAATAAAAATGAGTATATTACCCAAGTTATTGTATTTATTCCAAACGGTTCCTGTTAAATTAGATAAAAAATTCTTTTTGGAGCTCAATATTATCATTAGAAAATTTATTTGGGAGGGAAAGAAACCGAGAATAGCAATTAGGAATTTACAGGACAAGAAGGAAAGAGGGGGTCTCGGATTATCTAAATGGGAGTTATATCAAAAAGCTGCAAACCTAGTGTGGCTGAAAGATTGGGCAACCCCGAGAAATAAAAGATTGTTAACTTTTGAAGGGCATGATCTCCAGAAGGGTTGGCATGCATATCTCTGGGATACTGGGAAAAGGACGAAAACTCGTTTTCACAGGCATAAAATAAGGGAGATCTTGATACAAATATGGGGAGAGATAAGACAGAAGCACTGTATGAAAATTCTGAGATGGCTCTCCACCATGGAGGCTATAATATATCCAAATGTACTAGAAATGGGTAAAACGATTAGATACAATGAGTTATTAGATGGGGGAGGGAATCTCAAAACAAGGGAAGAATTGATGGAACAAGGTACTTCTATAGACTGGTGGCCATATAATCAAATTAAATCCCGATATAAAAAAGATAAGGAGGAATTTGGCATAGAGACGAGCATAAATGGATTTGACAAGATATGGATGGGTACAGATGACAAAATACTAGCCAAATTATATAATTATTTATTGGAGTATGATATGGCAGAGGAAGTAGTTAAAGAACTGATGTTAGCATGGGCCAAAAATATTGGACAGAATATAAATCTGAACAAATGGGATTCAATATGGACTAATAATCTTAAAATGACAAAGGCGACGGCTTACAAGGAAAATCAATACAAGCTGTTTTATAGATGGCACATGGCCCCAGCCAGGATAGCGAAGATCTACCCCAATTCAAGCCCTAAATGTTGGAAATGTGATCATCTGCAGGGTACTTTCTATCACTGCTGGTGGACTTGTAATCAGGCACAAAAATTCTGGAGGATGATATGGATGTGGATTAGGGAAATAATAAAAGATTTTTTTTATTTTAAACCAAAAGCTTTTCTCCTGGGAATCCTGAAAATTGAATATGTAAAAAAGAAAAAGTACTTAATTATACATATACTGACAGCCGCTAGAATTTCCTTTGCCCAGTATTGGGAAGAAAAACAAATACCACCTCAAGAACATGTTATTGGGAAAATACTGGAGTGCGCTGAAATGAACAAATTAACTTTAGAAATTAATGACAGAGAAGATTTGGAATTTTATAGTGTGTGGGACATGTGGTATGAATGGATGGAGAAAAGAAATAAAGAAGGAAATAGAGTATAGGGACTAAGTATTAATTAATCAACAAAAATCATAGAGAAATGAGGACCCAGTTTGTGGGGGCAATAAGCTGACTTTGTATAAATATACAAAAGTATGAAGGCTATTGCTTAATGCACTGTAAGCCGCCCTGAGTCTCCGGAGAAGGGTGGCATATAAATCAAATAATAAAAAAAAAAAGAACAGTATTACATGTATGTTTAGAGATTGGAGCACTATTATCCTTAATTGTCTTAAAATTAAACTCAACTTTAAGAAACAATATCAAACAAAAGACAAGTAAAAAAATGTATGTGTGTGTGTGTGTGTGTGTGTGTGTGTGTGTGTGTGTGTGTATATATATATATATATATATATATATATATATATATATGTATGTATGTATGTATGTATGTATGTATGTATGTATGTATGTATTTGCACCACTGAACCGAAAATGTATTGAGTGTATCACTATTTGTTATAATAAAAAACCAGATTCTGGTTTGCCAGAAACACTTTAGGGTGAAGCCATAGTGTGTGCTAACCATGTTTTAAACAAAGTAGTTAATTCATCTACTGGTGAATTACCATTTAAACTTTGGCATGGTAGAAAACCTAATCTAAGCTATCTGTATACATTTGGTGCTCCTGCTTGGATTCATATACCATTGCAATTAAGGCAAAAGGGACCACAAAGAGCAAGGAAAATGTTTTTTGTTGGGTATGAATCTAACCACAGATCATTTAGATTTTGGGCGCCAGGTACCACTAGTATTTATTGTAGTGCTAGTGCTAAATTCCTGGAGCATGTAGGTTGGGATAAGCTTGAGCAAGCTGATTACAGAAATGAGGATAATGTTATTATTGATAATCAAATGTTCAATAATACCCCTGAAGATGAAATAGATGATGTAGAAACTACTGTAAAAAGAGAAGAAGGTTTAGGGGAGGAATTTGATGAAATACCAATTATGAGTCCTATATTACCTAGAAAATCTACTAGGGTAAGACATCAATCCAACAGGTATCAAGCAAGTGTGGTTTGTCAAGTAAATATAGAACCTTCTAACTATGATGATATCAAAATGTATCCTGAAAAGGATCAAACAGCTTGGAAGGAAGCTATGGATAGAGAACTTAAATCATTAACTGAGTTAGATGTATATTAAAATGTTCAGTTACCACCAGGAGAACGGTTAATTGGTTGTAAATGGGTTTATAAATTAAAGACAGGTGCTGATGAAACTGTAATCTATAGAGCACGATTAATTGCTCAAGGTTTTGCTCAGTCTGAAAGAGACTATGATGAAGTTTTTGCTCCCAGTTTAAGAGCAACCACATTGAGAACAATGTTAGTGTGGGCAGCGAAGAATGATTATCAAATTACTTATATAGATGTTGAGACAGCATATTTACATGGATCTTTACATCACAATATCTATATGGAAAAGCCATTAGGTGTAAGAACGGATGAGCGAACTGATTGCTGGAAATTAAAAAAGAGCCTTTATGGTTTGAAGCGATCAGGGTTTGAGTGGAATAGATGTATAGTTAAAGAACTGGATGCTATGGGTTTTATGAATGTGTAGCAGATAATGCCTAAGATAGTGAGTAAACCATCATCACCTAAAGAAGTAGAGACTGGAAGAACGCCACTTCAGGTCTTGAAAACAAATTCAGAGGTGGATGATGAATTTAGGAAGGCAATCCTTCAGTTTTTAGGTTTGCCCATAGTAAGTCAGAACCCGACTGCTGATTCTAGCGAATTATTAAAGAATCCAGCCATGAAAGGAAAGAAGATCGAAGTCCTAGAAAACACCGGATCGGTAAGAAACTTTCAATCTTTTCCTAAAACTCCTACCTCAGACCATAAGTGGAGAATGGGGGATAACAGACTGCCTGATTCAAATGTTCCTGCTTCTTTGTTAAACCAGCATGGCCAAGTTGATATTGCACCACCTGCTGTTGAAACCATCATAGATCAGGCCATAAAGACTTTAGCTCCCTGGATGACATCAATGACTTCTGCTAAAAATTTAAGAGACTCTCATGTTGAGCGTAAGGTTGCAAGTGTGATAGAAACTTTAGCAACCATTTTAGGCGATGGTTTGCAGGCGCCATCGGCTCAACAAATAGTAGCTGCACGTACCAACTTACCCCTGATGTCTGCGACTAATTCAACGCACGCCACGAGTGGGATATATCCATCCATGACGACATCGACATCCAGGACGGTTCCGGAGGCTGCCTCAACTGAAGATAGGAATTTGGGAGCGTGTCCAAAAATTCCTAGAGATGTGCACCAGAGAGGACCCTCGAGCTTTTGTGATCAAACCAGGATGAGCTTTGCATCCGCACAACGTGAAGTTTTAATCCTTCCCATTGGGGAGGAACGATCGTCAGAATGCCAGATGGAAGACACTGTGCTGTGTGCTTCTATTCCAATGCCTTATTGTCCGTTCCAGGACGGGCCACATTTTGAACATCAATTAATGTCTGTTTCCATGTTTAATAATGTATAGGTCCTTCCTCCTAATTTTAAAAGTTTAAGTGTGGGTGGAGGAAATTTTAAGGAATGGGTTAAGAGTATTCAAGTAACCTTAATGAAAGAGAATGTTTTATCATTGTTGTTAAAACCCCCACCTAGACCATGGTCCTTAGAAGTTGATCTTTTACATCATAAGGCCTTTTGTATTTTATTGATGTCCATTGACCCTGCACTATATCCCAGTATACCTAGTAACCTGACCGTAACAGAAGTTTGGGTGAAACTGCATAAGCTATTTTGTTCAAAAAGCTCCCATGTTACAAACAGAGTTTATAGGGAGTTCTATTCCACAAGGTTGAAGGCGGGAGTAGATATTAATGAACACTTATGTGAGTTAAACAGGTTAAGGCAGGAATTGATGTTGAGGGGGGAAACAGTGTCTGAACAAACCTTCATTACTGTTATACTCAATTCCCTTGATCCTAGCTGGGATAATTTTATATCGCAACTGGATAATGTTGATTGTAATAACTTATCTTTAGAAGTGTTATCTGGCAGATTGATTGCTGAAGATAACCTGCGAAAATGCAGGGCTGCTTTTCACAAAAAGGAAAAACCTTTAAGAAGGCCCGATAGCTCAGATAGAGCATATATTATCGGAGAGATACATACAAGGAGAATAGGTCGGAGGGAGAACGGCTGTAAGGAGCTCTCCCAAAAGCAAATTAGGTTTTTCTTTTTTAACGTTTTAAAGTAAAGTATTTTTATATTTTTAACTCATTTTTAATCTATTTTTAATCTCTACCAGACTCTTACAAAGCCCATATAGTGTGGCTACTGTTTGTTTTAGACATATTTTAACAACACTACAACCTGCATTCCTGGCCTAGGCTACTCCCGTGACTCCTCCTCGCAAGGCCTGAAATTCGGATTATCGGACCTTAACTACGATGGCTGAGGGAGGATAAATTATTGCGATATTTAATTCCGCTGGGAGAAGCTGGATCAACTGCCTACCAGAATGGGAAAGAAAAGTAAGAGGCAGAGAGCTTGTTCTCTCTCCCCAGAATCTATGACGGAACTTAATTACTCCAAGCCTCTTAAACAGCTTAAATTGGATGACTTTATGGAGAGGTGTAATCCAGAACCCCAATCTGAACTCTGAACTTTGTCTCTGTCGACTGTATCACTGGGAGAGGAAGATACAGAAGGGGATTCCTGGATTTCAGATTCAAACTTGCCTGCTAGAATGGGTGATTTTCAAGCTCTATCCCCTCACCTACTTCTAGCTGCTTAAAAGAAGTTCCGACATATTCAGACCTCAGAGAGATGGTCTGTACTCAGAGTATGTTAACTGCGCACACAGTAGATTCAATATATGACTTACTGACATCGATCAAAAGAGACATTGAGAGGATCTTCCAATTCCTAAATGGCCCTCACTCTGCAGCTAAGGAGGGTGAGATTGAACACCGTCCTGACGTGCGGAGAGAATGGAAGGGTGTAAGACCTCAACCCAAACAACAAAGCATTGCAAGTACTGATGCTAACCCTCATCAAGGAAGAAGGTTGTTAAAGAAACAAATCGCTTTAAGGATAAGGAAAATCCCATGCAATAGAGGACGATGGACATCAAAGGAAAGGATAATCCTCTCACTTGCACAGCTATTGAAATCTGATCCTTTATTAATAGATCTACTCAGATATGAAAAACTTTCCCAGCATAGCAATTGTGTCCGACTAATACTGCATTTTGACAGCAATACTATATCGAATGCTGTAATGAAAAGAAAAGGATCCCTGCTCAGATTTGAAGTCATTCCTACAAGAATCTTCTCGAGTGGGCCTATTAAACCGCTTTTACAAGGATTTAACCAAACATCAAAAATGGTACCTAGGGGACTTCTGCTGGCTCCGCTGACGACGAGGACAGTCTCCATAGACCGCCAGCCACCCGATCTGTTAAAACCGCCCTGACAGCGCTAAACTGCTGTCCGGCGGTTTGAAAAAACTCTCCTTCGGGCAAAGAAGGAGAGGAGAGTCGGAGGGGGTGGGTAGAGCTCCCCGAAAGTCACTGGATTAATTCCAGGGACTCGGAGGGTGAGAGCTCCCCAGTTCACCCCTCCCATTGCTCCGGATCGCTGGTGTCTCTGTTAATCAGAGCAAGACATCTGCGTCCAATTCTGCCGGCAAACAGTGAGTTCTAATGATTTCTAACAAGGCAGACAGAGCTGAAGCAAGAGTGCAAGCTTTTTAAAAGAAACAGAACTTAACTCCGTGAATACATTGTTGCAAACGGAGCTCTCTTGAGCTGGAGGCTGGAGAGGAAGCCTTTGTTATGGGCGGAAGGGAAAGGGAAAGTTAAAAGGAAACTGCTTGTTAAGAGCCCTCTGCCTGAAGAGAAAACTGCTGGGGATTGAGTATAGCTTGAAGAGAGGATTGTTTATTTTGAAAAAACTTTGAAACATACTTTGTAAGACTGTTTATAAGATTTTGTGGCTGCAAAAGGAAAAAAACTCTTTTTAAAATAAAATGGCTGCTAAACAACTAAAGCCACCAACTTCTAAAGGGGGAGGAGGTTCCCCTGTAGTGACTCAAAAACAACAACTTCCTGCTGATACACAGTCATAAGACCTTAAAGAATTTATAATGGGTGCCCTGAACAATCAGACAGAAATGATGAAAGAATTTTCAGAGGAGTTAAAGAAAATTAAAAGTGTGGTGGAGGAAAAACATGATGAAATAAGAGATGACATTGTTTTTGCAGTTTCAGGACTGGCTACTCATATGTTAAAGATTGAGGAGAGAGTACGGGAAATTGATGATGCTAACTTGGAGCTTGCAACTAAAGTAGGAGAGGTTATGATACAAACAGAGAAAGTGGATGATGAAATGGTTATGTTACAATACAGATCAATGGAATTTGCCCTGAGACTGAGAGGTTTGAAAGAAAAGACTGGTGAAAATTTAAAAGATGTTTGTTCCAATGCTTTAGCAGAGCTGATTTCAGAAAGGCCAGAAGACGTGGTAATTCAAATGGATAAAATTTACAGGGTTAATTCCTGGCTGGCAAAACAAAAGCAGCTACCAAGAGATGTGGTGATTTATTTCACAACAAGGAGAATTAGAAATGACATTCTGCAAGCTTCTTATAGAAACAAGATTAAAGTGGATGGACAAGAGCTGGTGGTCCTGAAAGAGCTTCCTCCTAAAATGTTAAGAGACAGAAAGCAGTTTGTTTTTTTGGTGAATGAACTAAGAAACCAGCAGCTCCAGTAAAGATGGGATGTCCCCTTTGGGATAATAGTGACATATGCTGGACAAAGACATCGCTTAAACACAGTTGGAAAGGCAAAAGATTTTTATGTCAATGTTTTAAAGGCTGGAAGGCCACCCTCACCAGGGGGTGCTAGAAAGCAATTGGAAACGACACAACAAGAGAAAGATGGAGTGCAACCACAAACTTATGCTCAAGCTCTAGCTGGAGGAGCTAATTTGGAAGAAGATTTACTGTTGAGTGGGGGTCCACCACCAACCCTTGAGTCATTAACGATGATACAGCTGCCAAAAGATCAACGACTGACAAGAGCTACTTACAAACAACATCTGGTACGACAGCCTCAAGATTCAACCCAACAAGTTCAAAAAACACAAGCAGTGGGAGGAGCTAGGCCGAAGTCTAAAATGGCGGAGGAGGTTCAGCTGATGCTCTCAAAGCTTGGAGCGCCAAGAGATGGCAAATAAATTCTTATCTTGGAATGTCAATGGTTTAAATTCTCCACAAAAAAGAAAGAAAATATTTCACTATTTGAAGCAATTTCAGAATGATGTTATTTGTTTGCAAGAAACGCATATTAAATCTTCAGTTCAAAAGTATTTGATAAATTCGAAATTAGGTACACATTTTGTGGCATCAGCACCAGAGAAGAAAAATGGCCTAGTTATATACATTAAAAGAGGCTTAGTGGCTAATTTAATTGAGGCTGATACTCAAGGTAGATATATTGCAATTGAATTAACAACACAGAATGGGAAGCTGCTTGTAATTGGAGTATACGCACCTAATCAACAAGATAAATTTTATAAACTTTTACATACTAAAATATTACAATGGGATTATAGATCTTTACTTCTAATGGGTGATTGGAATGGGGTAATAAATACCCAGAAAGATAAAAAACGTCTTTCTAAGATATCCATGCGTGCTAAGTTGCCTAAATCTTTTTTTGATATTCTGGAGGATATGGAGCTCAGAGATATTTGGAGAGAAAGGAATGTATCAGAAAGTGATTTTACTTTTTTTTCAGATAGGCATCAATCTTTCTCTAGGATTGATTTTATATTAACTACAAATGATCTTTTTTCTAGGGTGAAGAATACGAAGATATGTCCAAGATCTTTAACTGATCATAGCCCGGTTTGGGTGGAATTAGAGCAGGAAAGAGGGGAAAGGAGGTCTTGGAGGTTAAATGAGAATTTATTTAGATATGAAGATAACTTGTGTGAACTTAAAAAACAAATGAAAGAATTTTTTGTTAACCTCGATGGAGATGGTATGGGATGCGAGTAAGGCATATATGAGAGGAACATTAATTTTTTTGAACAATAAATATAGACTAAAACAACAAAACAGATGGAAAGAGATAGAGGAGGAAATTAAAAAGAAAGAACAATCGCTTATAACTAACCCGGGAGATAAAAAGGCAAAAGATATGATTAATATTTTAAAAGAGCAATTTAATATGTTATTGGCTGGGCAAGTAGCAACTAGCATACAATATGCCAGACATAATTCATTTTGTAATGCTAATAAACCTGGGAGATGGTTGGCTTACACGATGAGGAAAAAACAAAAATCACGTGTTATAGACAAGATAGAATTTAGAGGTAAAGAAATTTATCAACAGAATTTAATAAAAAAGGCTTTTTTGGAGTTTTATACAAAGTTGTATGCTAAAGATGTAATTCAAGATGTTGATATTGATAGATATTTAAAGATGGAGATTCCTGAATTAACACTGGAACAGAGAGAGAGATTGAATCAGCCAATAACTTCCGAGGAAATTGTTGGGGCAATTAAACAATTAAAAATAGGTAAGGCTCCGGGAACAGATGGACTAACAGCTGTCTATTATAAACATTTACAATCTGAAATGTTAGAACCACTCAAAATTTTATTTAATAAAATACAAGTAGGAGGAGGAGTACCACCTTCCTGGAAAACAGCTTTTGTCTCATTAATTCCAAAGGAGGACCAAAACTCCATTAAACCTGAGAATTTCAGGCCAATTTCACTTCTGAATACTGATTATAAGATTTTTGCTAAGATATTAGCTAATAGATTAATGCCAGTTATGCAACAAATAATTCATAATGATCAATCAGGGTTTATAAAAGGGAGACAAATGAGATATAATGTTAGACAAATTGTAAACTTACTGGAATATTTGGAAAAAAATAATCAAGTCCCTGCAGCGTTTATATTTTTGGATGCAGAGAAGGCATTTGATCGTTTGAACTGGCAATTTTTGTTTAAAATAATAGAGAAAATGCATTTTGGGGAATATTTTACACAATCAATTAGAGCGATATATCAGCAGCAAACAGCACAAATTATAGTTAATGGAGGTTTAACAGAGGCTTTTAAAATTGAGAAAGGAACAAGGCAGGGGTGTCCTCTGTCCCCACTACTATTTATTCTGACTTTGGAGGTACTATTGAACAAGATATGTGACTCAGGAAAATTGAAGGGTATTGTAATTAGACAACAAGATTATAGATTAAGAGGATTTGCAGATGATTTGGTTATTACCTTATCCCAACCTATAGAGTCGGTTCCATATATATTGGATATAATTGATCAATACGGGAAAGTATCAGGATTTAAAGTTAACTCACATAAGACAAAGATGATAGTTAAAAATATGACTATACTGGAAAGAGATAAACTAGCAAGATTAACAGATTTTGAAATAGTTAAAAAGGTTAAATATCTAGGGGTATACATAGCAGCTTCAAATACAAAATTATACAAAAACAATTATGAGGTTCTTTGGCAGAAGGTACAGAAGGATATGGAAAATTGGAAAAAATTACAGTTGTCTTTATTGGGAAGAATTGCAGCAATTAAAATGAATGTCTTACCTAGATTTTTATTTTTGTTCCAAATGATACCTGTGCTTAAGAAAGATGAGAATCTGAGAGAATGGCAGAAAGGTGTTAATACTTTTATTGGGGCTGGGAAAAAACCCAGAATAAAAATGAAAATTATACAAGATACACGTGAAAGAGGGGGTCTCAAAATGCCTAATTTAAGATTATATTATGAAGCAGCGGTTTTATCACAAATTAGTGATTGGTTTAATTTAACTGAGGGGAGAATTTTGAATTTAGAAGGTTATATGTTGTTATTTGTTATATGGATGGCATGCCTATTTGTTATATGACAAAAAAGTGGATAAAGTATTTAAGGCTCATATATTAAGAAATGCTTTGTTGAGGGTTGGAAAAAATATCAATATAAGTTAAATTGACTTCCGGTTTCCTCGTCTTCGGCGACGACGGTGCCTTTTTAAGCACCGCCAGCCCAGCCGCTCGTAGAGCCGCTTCTCGATCGTGAAGCGGCTTGAAAGCTTCAAAATCCTCAGGATTCTTGAAGAAGAGGCAGCAGGGTACAGGTCGAGCCCCTGCAACCCCCCCAGGGAATTGTTTCTGGGGAGGAAACAGGTGCGGCTCCCTCCCAACCTGCTGAGACTCCGGGCGGCGTGGGACGTCTCTGCTTTCGCAGAACAAGCCGGCTGCAGGAAACTTCAAAAGAGAAAGGAAACAACCCAAACAAGCAGCTGAAATCTACTTGAACCCTGAAACTCTGAACTGCAAGTATTAGCACTTTGCTGATCTTTTATATTGAAGGGAAAACTTCTGAATGAGTGAAAGTGACTGGAAAAAATATGGCGCTCAGCATTAGAGTAAATGAATCAGCGAGTGTGGATTGGTGAAGTCATCTTGCTTTGTTACAAAGTTAATAAGTTGCTATAAAGTTGCTCCGGCTGTAATAACAGGAACAAGAGGAAAATCTCTCCCTTTTACTTGACTTTGCTTCACCACAGTTTTGCCCTGATTAAATCTGGGGGACCTTTTTAGAAGGCTTTGTGGAGGTGGCAGAAGAAGCGGAACCTCCCTCTTTAGAAAAGCTAGCCTACGTGGCAGGATGGCTTCAAAGAAGCAGGAAGGCAAAACGGGGGGGGGATCCCCCACACGCAAACAGGACACGCAGTCACAAGCTCAGAAAAAAGATTTTGATATGGGAGATTTAAAAGAATTTACTTCAAAAATCCTGGATGACAAATTTCAAAAAGCTCAACAGAAAATAGATGATAAAATAAATAAAATAGATGATAAAATCCAAAAGTCTCAACAGGAAATTATGCAGGAAATGCAGCAGAACCAAAAGAAGGTGACCAAAAAAATAACAGATGTGGCGTCTGGCCTGGCAGGATTTATTATGAAAGTTAAGTCAAAAGTGGATGAATTTAAATCAGAAGTTAATGCCAAGATGAAAAATAATGATCACAAATTTTTGGATGTTGATGATAAGATGCAGAGAGTTGAGAACGAGATTGTCATGATGCAATTCCGGGCAATGGAATTTGCTATACGGCTTCGAGGAATTAGAGAAGAGGAGAGACAAGATTTGAGACAGGTCTGTGCTGAAGCCCTAGCTGTGATCTTAAAAATTAATCCTGATATGGTTTTCTGTAAAATAGACAAAATTTACAGAGTCAATTCTTGGGTGGCCAGACAAAGACAATTGCCTAGAGATGTGGTCATATACTTTACAGACAGAGCAATAAGAAATGATATCCTGCAAAAATCTTTTCTTACTTCTGTGCAAGTGGGTGGATCGAAGATCACAGTTTACAAGGAGCTTCCACCTAAGATGTTGAAATCCAGAAAAGACTTTGGCTTTCTTGTTAAAGAATTGCAGAATAATCAAATTCCATTTCGTTGGGACGCTCCAACTGGCATAATTTTGAGATATAAGGGAGAGAGACACTGTTTGAATACTGTGGAGAAGGCGGAGCAATTTTATACTGATATCTTTAAAGAAAGAACACCATCCCCACGTACATCTACAGTTTTGGAGATTAAGGAGAGTGATAAGAAGCAACTTCAAGAACCGCAACAACAATCTAAGCAGGAATCAGAGGAGTTGAAGGGCGCTGAAGGAGGTTTCCTGGATGAGCCTTTGCTGGAACCTTCTCCAATCTTGGAGCCGGTTTGGATGGCTGAAGTCAAGGACCAGCGTATAACCCGAGCAAAATCCAAGCAACTTAAAGAAAAGTTACAGCAGGAAAGACAAGATGAAAAGACTGGGGCCGTGGGGAATACAGGACAGAAGATTTCGGATGAAATCCGATTATTCTGTTCTCTGCTCCAGAAAGAGAATAATGATGATTAAATGTTTATCTTGGAATGTGAATGGGTTGAATGCAACACAGAAAAGGAAGAAAGTATTTGCTTATTTAAAACAACATAATAATGATATAATCTGTCTACAAGAAACGCATATTACAGTTCAAGATCAAAATTATTTGAAAAATTCCAAATTAGGAACACATTTTATATCTTCAACTAACCAAAAAAAGAATGGTGTGGTTATTTATGTAAATAAAAAATTAACAGCCAAACTTATAGAAGCTGATCAAGATGGCAGGTTTGTAGCAATTGAATTACTTTCTGCTAATAGTCAAATTCTTTTGATAGGAATTTATGCTCCCAATCAACAACAGGACTATTTTTATAAAATGCTACATACTAAAATACTACAATGGGATTATAGATCTATTTTAATTATGGGAGATTGGAATGGAGTAATTGATTCTAAATTAGATAAAAAGACTTTGGCAAAGTCAAGGATTAGATTACCACAGACCTTTTTTGATATGAAAGAAGACTTGGAATTAAAAGATATTTGGAGAATACATAACCCAAAAGAACTGGATTATACTTTCTTTTCTGATAGACATAGATCCTTCTCTAGGATTGATTTCATTTTGTTGTCAGATGACTTACTTGTTAGGACAAAAAGAATAAAGATTCTGCCAAGAACTTTGACTGATCATAGCCCAGTGTGGATAGAAATTGAGACGTGCAAGACTGAGAGATGCTCCTGGAGATTAAATGAAAACTTGTTCAGATATGAAAAAAATATAATAGAACTTAAAAAGTATTTGAAAGAGTTTTTTGAAATGAATTTGAATAAAGGCACCCCAATGGAAATTGTGTGGGACGCAAGCAAAGCTTACATGAGAGGGGTGCTTATTCATATGAACTCTAAACATAGATTGACCCGACAAAAGAAAAGACTTGAATTGGAAGCAGAAATAAAGAACAAAGAACAGTTACTTATTAAAAACCCAACAGATGAAAGAATACGTGGTGTCATAAAACTTTTGAAAGATCAATTCCAAATGCTTATAGCGGAACAAGTTGCAACAAATTTACAATACGCGAAGCATAACACATTCTGTAACGCCAATAAACCGGGCAGGTGGTTGGCCTACACATTGAGGAAGAAACAGAGCATACGGACTATTGATAGTATTGATATCGGAGGGAAAGAAGTTTTTCAACAGAAATTAATAAAAGAAGCCTTTCTTGAATATTACACTAAACTATATGCCAGAGAGGAGGTGCAGAATGGACTTATAGAAAAATACTTAGACAACAAAAGAGTTACAAAAATTACTGAGCAACAAAAGGAAAGAATGAATTATCCTATAACAGAGGAGGAGATAATAGTAGCAATAAAACAATTAAAAACAGCCAAAGCCCCTGGAACGGATGGTCTGACTGCAGTGTACTATAAAACTTTGCAGGCAGAAATGGTGGAACAACTTAGAGACTTATTTTGTAATATACAACAAGGGGGAAAAGTACCCCCATCATGGACTACAGCTTATATTTCTTTGATACCAAAAGAACAAGCAGGTCCCAAAAAACCAGAGAATTACAGACCAATATCTCTTTTGAATACGGATTATAAAATTTATGCAAAAGTATTAGCCAACAGATTGATGCCAGTAATTCAAAAGGTGATTCATGATGATCAAGCGGGATTTATTGAGGGTAGGCACATGAATGACAATGTAAGGCAAGTAATAGATTTATTGGAATATCTTGAGAAGAATAAACAGATCCCTGCAGTGCTGGTTTTCCTGGATGCAGAGAAGGCCTTTGATAAAGTGGACTGGAATTTTCTACTAAAGACTTTAAAAAGGATGGACTTTGGGGACCAATTTATACAGGCGGTCTCAGCAATTTATCAAGATCAAAAGGCACAGATTATTATTAATGGAAGTTTGACAACAGAGTTTAAAATCGAAAAAGGAACAAGACAGGGATGTCCGTTGTCCCCATTGTTGTTTATTTTAACACTAGAAGTCTTGTTAAATACAATAAGGGACTCTAATACCTTGAAAGGTATAATGATAAGGCAAGAGGATTACAGAATAAAGGCATTTGCAGATGATCTGGTTGTTACCCTAACACAGCCAATGGAATCAATAATCCAGATGAAGGACATTATACAAGACTATGGTAAAGTTTCAGGTTTTGGATTGAACCAGAAAAAAACTAAGATGGTAGTCAAAAATATGACACAAGATCGTAAACTTGAGTTTGAAAGGAGGGCAGGTTTTGAGATTGTACCAAAGGTAAAATATCTAGGAGTTCAGGTTGCAGAATCAAATAAGAAATTGTTTCAAAATAATTATGAGGTGTTGTGGCGAGAGGTGCAAAAAGACATGGAGACTTGGAAAAAACTGCAGCTGTCTTTACTTGGAAGAATAGCAGCAGTTAAGATGAATATTTTGCCAAGATTTCTTTTTTTGTTTCAAATGATTCCGGTGCTCAAAAATGATAAACAATTAAAAGTATGGCAAACTGGAGTGAACAAGTTTGTCTGGAACGAGAAAAAACCAAGAGTAAAAATGAAAATTATGCAAGACGTTCCAGAAAGGGGAGGTCTTAAACTTCCAAACCTACAGTTATATTATGATGCAGCAGCTTTGACTTTAGCAAGTGATTGGTTTGGAGGAAAAAAGACTGGAATATTAAATGCAGAAAGTTTTAATTTGGAATTTGGATGGCACGCCTACTTATTTTATGACAGTAAAGTGGACAAAGTATTTAAAAGCCATATACTTAGAGATTCTTTGTTGAGAGTTTGGAAGAAGCACCGAATCAATTGGGATTATAAAATACCGCTATGGCTGGATCTTGGTCATACTTTGTGGAATACAAATATAATGTCACTCGGGGGGTTTTTATATAAAGAGGTTCTTTTTACAGATGCGGGCAGATGGCAGCTGAAGACATTACAGACATTGTTGGCTGAAGGGATTAATCTAACTTGGTTACAATATAATCAATTGCAATTGAGATGGAAAGAGGACCAAAAAACTGGTATTATGGAGTATGAGGAAGAATTGGTCAGACATATAAAAGAGAAAGGTCCAATGCATATTAAAAGACTTTATAATGTTCTGTTAGAAAGGGATTCAGAAACTGAACTAGTTAAAGATTGTATGATTAAGTGGGCACAACATTTTGAGGAACCAGTGATGTTGGAAACATGGGAAAAAATTTGGGTTCAGAATGTTAAATTTACACAGTCGCAGAATTTGAGGGAAAATTTTTATAAAATGTTTTACAGATGGCATTTAGACCCCAAAAAATTGTCGTGTATGTACCCTAATGTGCAGCCTAAATGTTGGAGATGTGATTGTCTAGATGCTACATATTATCACGTTTGGTGGACCTGTAAGAAAGTTAAGGCCTTTTGGATAAAAATTTGGTGGGTCATGCAGAATGTTTTGAAGAAAAAAATACAATTTTCTCCACAATTGTTTTTACTGGGTATAGCTAAGGGTTTTACATTGGGTGAAACAAAACTGATATTGCATATGATAACAGCAGCAAGATTGTTGATAGGTAAATACTGGAAAAATGAAGCGCTGCCCACGATTGAGGAATGGACTTTGAAGATGGCCAGTTTCGCAGAGATGGCGAAGATTTCAGCATATCTAAAAGATTGTTCACAAGAGACTTATGAATGGGAATGGAAGAGGTGGATAGATTATGTTCAGAACAAATACCAAACTAGGAAGTATCAAATAGCTTTTATTTGAAAATGTTATATTAAGATAGAAATATTTTAAGGTAATGAGGATGAAAAATTTATTTGAAAATGTTATATTAAGATAGAAATAGGTTAATGTAATGAAGATGAAAATTTTTAAGGGGGAGGGAGGGGTTCAAGTTTTATATACAAATGAGGGTTTTTCCTTTTACTTGATATGAGTATACTGTGTGGAAGTCTGGGGGAGAGGGGAGAGTTAGGGTGGGTTAGGGAGGTTGGGAAGTCTGGGGTGGGATGAGGGGGGAAAAAGGGGGTGAAAATGTAATTGTAAAACTTTTGCAATAAAAAAAATATATAAGTTAAATTATAAGATACCTGTATGGGCAAATCCTAGACATGCAATAGAAAATATAAGTATAGAACAAAAACAGGAGGTGATTACCTATAAAGAGCTTCTTATTATGGAAAGTGGGGTAATGTATTTGAAATCTTTAGATACACTGAGAGAAGAAGGTATAATTTATACATGGTTTCAGTACGGTCAACTTCAAGCTAGATGGAAGGAAGATCAAAAAACTGGCTTTGTGCAAAATGAGGAGAATTTGGTAAAACAAATTAGAGATCAAAAACAAATGCATATTAAAAGGTTGTATAATGCTTTATTGGAAATAGATTCTGAGACGGAATTGGTTAAAGACTGTATGATTAAATGGGCACAAAATTTTCAAGAGCCAGTAATGATGGAGACTTGGGAAAAGATTTGGATTAGCAAATGTGAAATTTACACAAGCACAAAATTTAAAAGAAAATTTTTATAAAATGTTCTATAGATGGCACTTAGACCCCAAAAAATTATCATGTATGTATCCTAATGTGCAAGCTAAATGTTGGAGATGTGATTGTGATGATGCAACTTATTATCATATATGGTGGACTTGTGGAAAAATCAAAGCATTTTGGATAAAGATTTGGTGGGTGATGCAGAATATTCTTAAAAAGAGACTGAAATTTACTCCACAGTTGTTCTTACTGGGTATAACTACGGACTGTACAGTTGCAGAGACTAAATTGATTTTGAACTTGATAACAGCAGCAAGATTGTTGGTAGCACAACACTGGAAGAAGGACTTTTTGCTTACTATTGATGATTGGATATTGAAAGTAACTAATTTAGCTGAAATGGCTAAAATTTCAGCATATCTGAAGGATCACACACAAGAAAGGTATATACAGGACTGGAGAAGATGGATTGATTATATACAAAATAAGTATCAGACCAAAAAATATCAAATAGCTTATGAATGATTTCTTTTATTTGTATAAGCGCTATATAAGTGATATTAGAAGTATTATGTTTAAGAAATAGGATTTTATATATGGGGGGTTAAGAATTTTTTTTTTTAGGGGGTGTTAGTTTGATGATTGGTTGTGCAATTTAGTTTATTGTTAAAGGTCAATAGAAATACCTTGTGTTCTGCTCTGGGAAGTCGGGGAGGGGGAGGGGGGTTGGGAGGGAGGGTTGTGGGGAAATTGTGTTTGTTTTAAAACTTTTTCAATAATAAAAAAAAATGGTACCTAGGAACCACTCTGCTACCTCCAGGGTCTTTCCTCCAGAATCCGGAGACACTATGGAGGCAGGCCAGATCAGGGAAGTCCCATATATGAAGGCAAGCACCGACAAGCCAGAGGATGTTATAATCAGTGAATTTGTCTCCTTGTCTCCAAAGGAGCAAAGGTCAATGTTAATTGAATTTGACTTATTAAGATCTTCGCTAGCAGAAGCCTGCAGTTCAACGAGAAGGCCATCCAAGTGGGAAGAACGGGAAAAGCACATGCAGACAAGGCCTAAAGTTGTAAAGTCCGTCCAGCGGGATAGAAGGGAAGGCAAAAGTCTTTTCAAAGAAACAAAGACTATGAATGTAGCGGCAGAAGTTCACCCTCCCCCAACAGTGCAACTGCCCTCACCTGTCTCATCTTCTTTAAGAACAGAGGAGGCACTTCCGCAACAAACAGAGGTCACTTTTGACTCCTTTGGCATTACAGAGAAGGCGGTGGTAGTAATTCCGGACCCCTCCACCAGAAGGGTGGAGGAAGAGACACAAGGAGTAGTGCCTCGAGGTGATTGACTAGACAACAAATGGCCAAAAACTAGGGTACTTTATATCCCCAGCCTTTCCCTCCTGTCCTGGAATATAGCAGGCTGGAAAGGCATTGCAAACCAGATGGATTTTATAAAATTGATTTCAACACATCATCTCATCCTCCTTCAAGAAACCTGGCTGACTACTAATGATCCACAGATCAGCTTACCGGGTTTTGCCTCATGGCATAAACCAGCAGGCAAAGTCAATTTAAGAGGGAGGGCAATTGGGGGCTTAACCACATTGGTCAAAAGGGATACGGGATGGAAGGGTGAAGAAATTTCTTTAGATCCTCAATTCCAATATATTCTGCCTATTAGATGTACATACAGGGGGATGGACTTAATCTTAATCAATGTATATATCGCTCCTTTTTCATTCCACCTTCTAGGAAGGGATTTGTGGGATGAATTAGACTCAGTATTAGCTACCTTAAAGGGACGCTTTCCCCAAGCAAAAATTATATTAGCTGGAGATACTAATGCAAGACTAGGTCCCTCAATGAAGAGCTATGCTAACCAAGGCCTGGTACCAACTGGATACTTTTATAATGAGTTCACTTGGTCCTCAATGGACAAGAGGACCAATAAATATGCCCAGAGGTTAATTTCCCTCCTGTTTATGAATGATATGCAAGTACTAAGCGGCTTGAGTGATGGGTATATATATCCCTATACTTTCTCATCCAACAAAACCTCAACCTCTATCGATTATATCTGCACTTCCTCTAGTTTAGTACACCATTTTTCAGAAGTAAGAGCTATATTTAGAGAGGAAAGTGACCACTTTCCCATCACGGCTCTGGTTTCACTCTCTTCAGAAGTTAGGCCTCACTCAAGAGAGGAAATTGACACCTTAGCAAACGCCCGGGTTTATAACTATAAAAGGTTATATTGGCACAGACTTGATGTCAAATCTGTTACCACTTATTTGGGCTCAGACGAAGCCAGACACCTAGCAAGGGAAATCTCCCAATCTAAGCCCGGAGACAACACCCCAATGCCAGCTTATACAGAGCTAACTTCTACTCTTAGGAACTTAATGATCCAGAATGATAGAAAAGTAGATGGGATCTCTAGAAAGTGGTTTGATGATGATTGTCATAACTTGAGGTCAAATCTAAGAGCCGCAGTTAAGAAAGTAAACCAATCCAGACAGGATGGTGATTATTCAAATATGGTTCAACTCAGGAGAGCATACAAATCCCTCCTGAAAAACAAGAAAAGTAGCTATAACACCAGGATGTGGAAAGAGGTAGAAATGGCAGCGAAATCCCAATTCCCTACGATCTTTTGGCATAAGATAGCCGGTATATTAAAAGAACGTTCCCCATTTATGGACACTGATATATCAGCAGTAAAATGGGAGAAGCACTATCTTGCTTTATTTGATGGTAACAATACAACAAATGTCTTGCAATTGGATATCCTCCAGCAAGAATTAAGGAAATGTCCGGAATGGACACCAGTTACCCCTACCGAAGTTAAGCATATAATTCAATCCTTAAAGGCCGGGAAGGCCCCTGGAGAGGACTTGTTGCCTCCTGAACTCTTTAGGTCCAACATTGACTTTTGGGTACCGGTGCTGGTAGCACTGTTTACTTATATCGATAAAGTAGGGATAATCCCTGAAGGGTGGAGGTTAGCTATAGTTTTTCCAATTTTTAAGAAAGGTGACAGAGCCGCCCCATCCAACTACTGACCCATCAGTCTTCTTAATATAATTTCAAAAATGTATACGAAACATCTCCTAAATAAAATAGAGGACTGGTGCTTGGATAAGGAAATTCTGGCAAATGAGCAGGCAGGTTTTAGATCACTCAATTAATAAATACAAGACCCAGGGGGAAAAGCTGTATACCACCTTTATCGATCTTACTGCTGCTTTTGATTCTATAGATAGGAACCATTTGTGGAGGAAACTACAAGTTATGGGGATGGACCCCAGACTTATTTTGTTGATCAGGATTCTCTATACTAATACGGCAATTAGAGTCAGATATGCAGCAAATGGGGCCTCAACAAACAGCATACCGACAACTAGAGGAGTGAGGCAGGGCTGCCTGCTGGGCCCTACTCTTTTTAACCTTTATATAAATGATATCCCAGCGCAGCTGGATGATCTTATGACGCACAGCCCCCAAATAGGCTCTAGATTTATTAACGTATTAATGTATGCCGATGACTTAGTGTTGTTTTCTAGAACCCAAATAGGAATGAGGAGACTTCTTGACAAGCTCACATGTTATTGTACTGCAAACCACTTGACTATAAATGTAGCTAAATCAAAAGTTTTAGTCTTTGGCAACAAGAATAAAAAGCACAATTGGCAGATTAACGACGCAAAAATTGAACAAGTTACCCAATATACTTATCTTGGAATTGTTTTTTCCAGTGCAGGAGGTTGGACTCCGCACCATCAATACCTTTCTCAAAAGGTTAGAGCAGGAGCAAGCCTTGTATCTAAATTAAGTAAACGAATCCAACCAACCTCCATTTTACCTCTTCGTAAAGTCTTTCAGGCTAAACTTGTTCCGATCATGCTCTATGGTGCTGAAATTTGGGATCTTACAGAGGCCCCCATATTAGAGAGAACTCAAAATAATTTGTTAAGGAGGATGCTTGGTGTAAACAATTCCACTTCAGCTGCAGCCGTCAGAATTGAATTGGGACATTTCTCACTGTACACCTATACAATCACTAGGGCGGTAGCCTACTGGCTAAAAATGACCCAGATGGATGCCAGCAGACTCCCTAAAATATGTCTAGAGGAACAGCAGATTTCAAATCCTCAAAGGTATTCCTGGCTAACCCGGCTGTCAGAAATATTGAACCGATATGGCGTAGGGTTCCCGTTGTGTGACACACTGAACCAAGTTAAACAATGGATTAAAGATATATATGGGCAAATGGATATGGCAACCCTTTCAACTAATCATTCCCTTAAACTGCTGACAGCAGTTAAAACAACTTTCACCCTGGAAAAGTATTTATATTTAGAAATGCCATCAGTGGAGAGACAGTTTAGATTCGAACTTCTAGATACTAACGTTAGATTCGGCCGTTATCGGAAAATCCCGTATGACAAAAGAATATGCATATGTGGGGTAAACATCATGGAGGTCACGGCGCATATAATATTCGAATGTAGCCTCTATCAGGAAGTTAGAAATCAATATCTGTCCCCAATTATAAATTACAAATTTCCCCACTGGAATATAAGCCAAAAATTAGCATTTCTGTTGAGGGCTGACTCTCCTCCCCTGGTAAGAGCAATCACTCGATACCTTAAAAGGTTGACGGCAATACGAGCCAGTTATATCAAGGAAAATTTTATCGATTGTAAGAAAGATGAGCTCAGTTAGAGAGGAGCTATCCTATTTGGGTTATCTAGTCTTCTAGTCTTGGCAACTTAGCTATTGAAATTTGATATGGTAAAATTTTAATGTCATCTATCATATATTTTTAGATTGCTATTTTTGTAACTGTTTTATCTTTTTCCCTTTTTCTTTTCTGTTTTGTTTGAAAAGGCCTTCGGGCTATTCAATAAACTATACTATACTATACTACTATCGGAAAATGCTTCAATTGTGGTTCAAGAGAACATTATAGAAGGGATTGTCCACAAAATGTGAATGCTAGGGCATGATCAAGGACACCTTCTGATAATAAATGTAAAAGGAGGTCACTTCCTCCTGGCAGAAAGCCAAGTGGAGATGTTCCTAATCACAGAAGGGGTAAAAAGCCAAATGGAGGCAACAAAGGGAACAATCCCAGGTTTAATGATAGTTCTGTAGGTATAGTGGAAACTACTGAGTCAGAACTTACAAGGGAACAGCGAGAGCAACTATGGTTAATGGACAGTGGAGCCAGTAACCATGTTGTCAGTGACCAAAGGTTGTTTGTTAATATGAGAAGGCATCAATCCACGGTCAAAGTTGCAAACGGTAAAAAGGTGAATTTAATTTAATTTAATTTAATTTCCAATTTATATACCGCCCTTCTCCCTGAGGACTCAGGGCGGTGTACAGCCAAGATAAAAAACATAGAATACAAATATTAAAACATTTAAAAATATATATAGATTTGGGCCGAAAGTTAAGAATAACAAACTAATTAAAAAATTTAAAATTTAAAAATTTCTTCTAAGCCAACCCGGCTTGCTGGAAAAGATGGGTTTTCAGGGAACGACGGAAGGCATTGAGGTCATGGATTCTCCTTATCTCCGGGGGCAACTGATTCCAGAGAGTGGGAGCCCCCACAGAGAAGGCCCTCCCCCTGGGGGCCACCAGCCTACATTGTTTGGCTGATGGCACCCTGAGGAGGCCCTCTCTGTGGGAGCGCACGGGTCGATGGGAGGTCGTTGGTAGCAGCAGGTGGTCTCGGAGATAGCTAGGCCCTATGCCATGGAGCGCTTTAAAGGTGATAACCAACACCTTGAAGCGCACCCGGAAGACCACCGGGAGCCAGTGCAGCTCGCGCAGGAGCGGTGTTACATGGGAGCGCCATGTTGCTCCCATCACTACCCGCGCTGCTGCATTCTGGACCAGCTGGAGCCTCCGGGTGCTCTTCAAGGGGAGCCCCATGTAGAGAGCGTTGCAGTAGTCAAGGCGAGAGGTGACGAGGGCGTGAGTGACTGTGCACAAGGAATCCCGATCAAGAAAGGGCCGCAACTGGCGAATCAGGCGAACCTGATAAAAGGTCCCCCTGGTAACAGCCGTCAGATGTTCCTCCAAGGACAGCTGCCTATCCAGGAGGACTCCCAGATTGCGCGCCCTCTCCGAGGGGGCCAGAGACTCGCCCCCAATAGTCAGCGATGGAGTCAACTGACTATATCGGGATGCCGGGAGCCACAGCCACTCAGTCTTGGAAGGGTTGAGCTTGAGCCTGTTCCTCCCCATCCAGATCCGCACAGCCTCCAGGCACTGGGACATCACTTCAAGGGCATCGTTGGGGTGGCCTGGGGTGGAGATGTACAGCTGGGTGTCATCAGCGTACTGGTGGTATCTCACCCCAAAGCCACGGATGATCTCGCCCAGCGGCTTCACATAAATGTTGAACAGAAGGGGCGAGAGGACCGATCCCTGCGGCACTCCACAGATGAGAGGCCTCGAGGTCGACCTCTGCCCCCCTGCCAACACAAACTGCGACCGGTCGGAGAGAAAGGAGGAGAACCACCGCAACACAGTGCCTCCCACCCCCAACTCTTCCAGCCGGTGCAGCATGATACCATGGTCGATGGTATCAAAAGCCGCTGAGAGATCTAATAGGACCAGAACAGAGGAATAATCCCTGTCCCGAGCCCTCCAGAGATCATCCACCAACGCGACCAATGCCGTTTCCGTGCTGTGCCCAGACCTGAAACCCGACTGGAACGGATCTAGATAGGATGTTTCCTCCAGGAATTGCGGAAACTGTTGTGCGACCACACTCTCAACAACCTTCGCAATGAAGCGAAGGTTGGAGACAGGACGATAGTTGGCCAATATTGCTGGATCCAGGGACGGCTTCTTGAGGAGAGGCCTCACCACCGCCTCTTTCAGGGCAGCGGGGAAGTGACCCTCACTCAAAGAAGCATTAATGATGCCCTGGAGCCAGCCTCGTGTAACCTCCCGGGAAGCCAGTACCAACCAGGAGGGACACGGGTCCAGTAAACATGTGGCCCCACTAAGTCTCCCCAAAATCCTGTCCACATCACCGGGAGTCACAGCATCAAACTCCTCCCAGATAACATTCTCAAGACTGTTCCTCGTCACCCTGCCCTGATCTACCCAGTCAGAGTCCAGATACCCCCGGATCTGAGCGATTTTGTCATACAGGTATTGTCCGAAATCCTCCGCCCTGCCTTCTAAGGGATCCTCCTGCACTCCCAGATGGAGCAGGGCGCGGGTCACCCTAAACAGGGCGGCCGGACGATTCCCTGATGACGCAATAGAGGCGGAAAAGTAGTTAGACTTTGCCGTCTTTATCGCCACTAGGTAGGCCTTAATATGCGACCTTACCAGTGTTCGATCAGATTCAGCGAGACTGCCCCTCCAACCGCTCTCCAGGCGTCTTTTCCGGCGCTTCATTTCCCTCAGCTCCTCAGTAAACCAAGGAGCCGCACGGGATCGGCATCGGGTCAGAGGCCGCAAAGGCACAACTCGGTCCAAGGCCCCACCAGCCGCCCGATCCCAGGCGGCTACCAGGTCCTCAGCCGAGTCATGTGCTAGATCCTCAGGAAATGGCCCAAGCTCCGTCTGGAACCTATCAGGATCCATCAGGCGCCTGGGGCGGATCCATCTAATTGGGTCCGCCTCCCTGCGGCGAGGGGTCGCGGTTCGAAGATCTAGGCGAAGGAGTGAGTGGTCAGTCCATGACAAGGGTTCCACGTCTATATCCCCTATAACAAGACCACTCAACCACTGGCCAGAGACAAAGATCAAATCCAGAGTGTGACCTCCCCTGTGAGTAGGGCCATGAACTAACTGGGTCAGGTCCATGGCCGTCATGGAAGCCATGAACTCCTGAGCCACCTCAGACGTTTCACCGACGGATGGCAAGTTGAAATCACCCATGACTAAAAGCCTGGGTGTATCTACCGCCACCGTGGCTATCACGTCGAGTAGCTCAGGTAGGGCTGTTGCCACGCGGCAGGGAGCCAGGTACGTAAGCAACAAGCCCATCTGAACCCCACGGCCCCACCTCACAAGGAGGGACTCACATCCGGCTATCTGAGGCACAGTGGTCTCCCTCGGACTCAGATCCTCGTTAATAATAACCGCCACCCCCCCGCCCCTCCCCTGGGCCCTCGGCTGATGGAATGCTCTGAAGCCTGGTGGGCACATTTCCACCAGAGGGACGCCACCCTCCGGGCCCAACCAGGTCTCCGTAATACCCGCCAGGTCCGCTCCTCCCTCTTGTATAAGATCGTGAATGAGGGGGGCCTTATTGACCACGGACCTGGCATTGCACAGCATCAGCCGAAGGCCCAGCTCCTGAATATCTAAGCCACCTAGTATCCGAGCGGAGCCTTGGGGACCGGGGCAAGCAATTGCTCTCAAACAGCAAGTGCGAGCCCCCAACACCTGATGTGGTCCCCTGCTCCCACCATATCTGCCCCTCCCATTCACCGTGCCGATGGTACAGCCCTCATAGATATCGCCCCCCATCCCTTTTCCAATCCCTCGTCCGGTGCCTCCCGGATCATTACCCTGTGCCGGGCACGGCTCTGACCCTGGTGGATTCCCCCCCCATCCGCCATAGTCATCTTCCCGGTATCTTTAAAAGAATAATTACAACCCCCCCCCAGAACCCCTTAAAATCTTTAAAAATTTCCCTAAAAAGCCCCATAAATTCTTCCTTGCTCCATGCCATCTCTCCGGACTCCAAAGTCCGTCATCAAGATAGGCCCTCGATAATGTGGGGGGCCAAACCTGCGAGAGGGGAGAGTCTCGCAGGGCGAGGAGTTCCGACACCGAATACATATAGCCATCAGGGGAGACAGTCCAAGGGTGGGGGACCGCTGATGTTACAAGCGTAGGGAAAATTCCAGTCCAAGGTCAGGCTGCCAAGCTCCACTGTCCTCTCACGACAGTGGCTAAGGAGGTGCATATCATTCGGCCCCGAAAGTTTCCAGGGCGGCCGTCTCTCACCAGGCCAATCCATGGAGACTTTGATAGAAAGCTCAGGGTGAGGATAGCAATATTCCGCCTCCTCAGGCCTCATGTCCATAGAACCAGAATCCCTCCTGGGATTAGCAGCATCAGGGAATCCAATATCCAGCTCAAGGGAGGTTTAAGTTCGTAAATGTTCGTCAGAGAAGTTCTACATGGTAGGGAATCCAGACAGGCCAGATGGAAGTGGGGAAAAAATTAGGAGTAGTTCAGCAGGCCAAGATGAGTGGGAAGCTATGGTCGTAATTCGCCAAAAGGCCAAACTCAGTCCGAAGGAAGGGGGGGGGAGATTCAAACCGCATAAGTTTGTAGTCATTTTCCGGCCCCAGTAACCCTCAACCTTCCATTCTAGTGGGTGAAGCTCCCCTATTTCGCCCCCCCATCCAGCTCACCCTGGGGGGGGTCTCAGGGTCTCCCTGGAGGTAACCCTTCCCTCAAGGGTCATATACTCTCCAGTCACCCCAAAATCAGATCTAAAACCACTGCTGAAGAGTCCTGGGCCGTCTGTTTGGAAGTCTGTAGGCCCTTGGGAGCCGCCCCAACCTTAAGTGCCCCCATCACAACCACCGCCGCGGCCTCCGCAGTCCCCGCCACCATCGTCGCCATCGGCCCCCCCACGGACGTCCCCAGCCGCCCCCTGCCTCCAAAGATCCACCTCGAGGCATCCAGGGGCGTGGGGAACCTCCGTAGGGGCCTCACAACGCCGATGTCGTCCAGGAGCTGCCGCCGCCGCCGCCGTGACCGCCCGCGACCGCCGCCGCCGGTGCCGCTCCCCTGCAGGCCGCAGACTGCCGTCGCCCACTGCCGTCCTGACGTCATCCCCCTCAGCGCTGGGATGGTCCGGGGAGCTGCCAAAGCTCCCAACGGGCTCCTTAGGTGTTGCTTCGCCCGGGCGGGGGGTCATAGATGTTCGAAATGACCCCCCTGAGCCCCCCCAAGCCGAGGCATCACCCCCCAAGAAGCCGAGACTCAGCATCGGAGCGCCATCTTGGGCATGCGCAGAAGGAATGTTGTTGGCATTGGAGATGTTTATATCCCTGGTTCTGGGAAGCGTGCATCCTAGGCACCCTTGAAAGGGGTATTGAAGCGTAAGATGGGGGTAGCCAGGAAGGATATGCACCCAGCTTCTGAGACGCAGAGCAAGAGTCACGAGGTAGATGACTCATCAGACGACTCTGATGTCAGTGACACTCCTAAACGCAGACCAGTTAGGGCTACCAGAGGCAATAAGCCTAAGAGGTACGATGAGTTTGTTACCTCAGTTGACCAGGTTTTGGCCACCCCTCAGAGATATGAGGATGTGTTGGCCTTACCTGACCATGAACGACCGAAGTGGCTGGCCGCCATGGATATGGAATTAGACAGTCTGAAAAGGCTGGACGTATTCACGCCAACAAGATTGCCCAAAGACAAGAGGGTGATCGGCACCAGGTGGCTTTTCAAGAAAAAGCCCATTGCAGATGGGAGCTTTGTCTATAAGACGAGACTAGTGGTGCAGGGATTCTCGCAGAGATTCCCTGATGATTATGAGGACACCTTCTCATAATGAGAGCTCTCACTATCGCTACCATGCGAGGTGAACACGTATATCAGTTTGACATTCAGACCGCGTACCTGCACGCCCAGTTAGACAAGGAGCTGTACGTGAGGATTCCTCAGGGAGTAAGCCATCGGGAAGACGATGTGTGGTTGTTGAACAAGAGCCTATATGGCTTGAAACAATCTGGTAAGTGATGGTATGAATGTCTCACTAAAAGCCTGAGAGAGATGGGCTTTTTACCATCGTCGGCTGACGAGTGTGTTTTTGTCAAGGAAGATCAGGGCATTAGGGAAATGGTACTGTTGTACGTTGATGACATCTTATATATTTGCAGATCAGAGAACAGGCATAAGAAGTTCTCTGAGGACCTAAGTTAGAGTTTTGCCTTAAAACCATTAGGTCACATTAGCAAATTTTTAGGGGTGCAATTCATAAAAACCGAGAAGGGGTTTCGGCTCTCTCAGGAAGATAAAATTCAGAAATTGCTTAAAAAGTGTAGCATGGTAGAGGCGAAGCCATGCGATACCCCTATGGCAACAGACTTCCTTAAGAGTATGTACACTCAGAGCATGGAGTTTGAAGATAAGACCCTTTACAAGTCCGTGATTGGATTTGTTGTTGTACATTGCAAATTGGACTAGACCGGACATCAGTCTAAGTGTAAATGTGTTATCTAGACATTCTGAACATCCCACACAGTACCATTGGAGTGGAATCAAATGACTCCTGAGATATTTAAAAGGTATTGTGAACTATTCATTGTTATTGGAACCAGAAGCAACTAGAGAATTAAGATTGAGTTGTTTTTCGGATGCTGATTGGGCAGGGGATGTTAGATCTAGAAAAAGTACCTCGGGGTATATTTTATACCTAAATAGTAGCCCCGTGTATTGGTACTCTGGGAAGCAGAAGCTAATTGCAACTTCCACAGCGGAAGCTGAATATGTCAGTTTGTCCAAAGCTTCCAATAACCTAGTTTGGTTCGACGATCTCTTGGTAAGCTTATGGAGGCAGTGCATACATCCTATAAAGGTCTATGAGGATAACATGGCTGCCATTAACATATCGGAAGTTGATGTTGTAGGCCAGAGATCGCGCCATATTGATATTAAAATCAAACATGTGAGGCAATTGGTGAAAACAGGTTTCATTAAGACTGTGTATTGTGAAACCAAGGAACAGGTAGCGGACGTGTTTACCAAACTGCTGCCCCATGATCAACACCTCTATCTTCTGGGTAAAATGTCGATGGCTATGTGAATGTATTTACCATTGATGTGTACATGTACCCAATGTAGAATGTATGTTTGTTAACAAGTCAAATAGCCGCAGAGAAGGGGATTGTCACTAGTGTTTCCAGGATTGCTGTGGCTACTTGCCTACTCACAAACAGTATGGTTTCAATCAAGCCATCTGCTGTTTGTAATTACCTGCAAGCCTTCCCCGCCCTAGTTAATTGCAGGTTAACTCCCCATATAAGCAAGGACCTTTTCGCTTGCTACTTGGGCCTAGACTCTGGTTTAGGCCTAAATGCACAGCTCCTGCAGGAAGCTATGTGCAAATGCCGCAGATGGGAGAAGAATGCAGATAAGGACTCCAGACGCCGTTGCAGAGAAACTCCCACGGATGCTTGCCTTTTGCTGTTTTGTAGCATGCAAGCTATCATCGGGACTGCTGTTGCTGGACCTTCTTCCTCCCACAAGCTTCAAATAATGTTTGCTGTTTGAACTGTTTTTACTTCAGGTGACTTTTAGCAGTGAAGTTTGTGCTGCCCCCCTTCTATTACCTCGATGATGTATTGACGCCGAAGCTGCTTATCTTCATGTTAGCTTTATTCTCTTGTGAACTGTTTCGGTATTGTGGAGAGGAATCTAGGGAGATAGCCTTGCTTCACATACCCAGATAAGACTTTGTTTTTAATGTGCTTTCTTAAAGACATAGTGCTTTTTAAATATTTTAAAAGTAAATTATATTTTTATACAAGACGCCTCTGTCAGATTTATTTCAGTCTCAGCGTGTTTGCTCATGAACTGGTTCACGGTCCGGGGTACCCCTCAACCCCATTTCATAACATCCTGTCTGTCTTTATTGTGCATAGAACTAATATATTATAAACAACTGATGATAGATATCGGCTTAACCATAAATGATCCATTATAGTATTTAAAGATAACCAAGCTGCTATTAAAATGGCAACGAATTTGGCTGTGAAAACAAGATCTAAACACACTGATATTAGGTACTTAAATGTAAGGCAAAGTATACAGAGTAAGATGATACAATTGGAATATTGTATGTCGGAGAATAATATTGCTGATAATTTTACTAAACCTCAGGGTGCGATTAAACATAGAACATGTTGTGAAAGTTATGGGCTAAGATTGTAAGCCATTATATATTGTCCTGTCCAAAGGGGAGTATGTTAGGAAATTGTTATTGCCCAACTGGTTGGTCAGGAAATATATAAACCAACATTGTGTGGTTGTAGCTAAAAGTATTATGTAGCTTTAAAAACTGTGTTGCATCATCATGCATCCTGAATGGCTGAACTCTGTAGCCAATGTACTTAAGGAGAACTGAATTATGGTTTGTGTGGACATGACACCATTTTACCTGCTGATATGCTGTAACTCTATATTTGATTTCTCTGCATGATCATTGCTTAATCATGGCTATTTATTGCTTCTCTAATATTAATTGACTGTTTTTATATTGAACTTTGTTCCCAATTGAAACTAAAGAAGATCTGTTTTACTGTATTTTTCTACAACTAGTAAGAAGACTTTATATATGGAAAATATCCCTGGACTGATCTTATCTCACTTTATATGTGTATGACTTGGATTGTTTTTGGACTATGATTTTGCTTTTTCCCTAAAAGTAAAATATTATCAAAACCCAGTTTGTCTGTATGTTAACTGTTATTATCCACAATCATTCTCAGTCGCTTTCATGCTTAAACTCAAAGGGCACTCTGCTCAATAACCCAAAACATCGATTGTGAGCCAAGAATATCCTTATCAAGGGAACTTTACCCCAGGAAGGATTTCTATACTACAGTCAATAGGCCGGTGAAGGGGCAGCACATTTTTTTTTTTTTGGTAAATATTTTTTATTTATTTTTTCAAATTTAAACATAAAAACATAACTTTCAAGAGCAAAAATCTCGATCTGGTCATAGATGGTTACCACGCTTACATTCCTTTCACAAGCTCAATTCACAATTTCCATTACATCTTTTATAAATAAACAAAAAAAGATAATAAAGAAGATAAAAAAGAAATTCAAAACTTAAGAAAAAACCAATTTTACCTCAGATTTAACATTTTCATCTATATAAATCCATTATATCTATCCAAAATTAGTTTCAAATTCACTTTCACTCATTTTTACATCTGCATAACAATTCTAAACATATCTTTATTCTTCTTTACCTTATATCTTATACAAGTCATATCAAAATAATTTTTACAATATTCTAACCTCTTGTTAAGTGTTTACCTTACAATTTTATCACCATTTATTCTTAGTTTCAATTCAATACCACTCCATTTTTATTATATTTTATAAAACAACATTTTATCTAATTTTAATCCTTTGACCCTTATCCTCAAATCAGTTTACCTTAGTTTTTTTTTCCTCCCAGTTTATATATTACACAGATTTCTCACAAAGGCATATTTTATTCACTCCAATTTCTAATATATTTTCCACTATATCTCCCTCTAATATTTAACTATCTTCCAGCTTGTTCTATTTGATTAATTCTCAGCTTGATCCCCTCCAAAACACCAACTATTTAGTTGATTTCAGAATAGTTCCTCAATCTCCTCCAACTCTCCTCCTATTTTTTTTTTTTTTTTTTTGACTGTTTCCAGCATAGTCTCCTCCTTAACTCCCTCCATTGTTTGGCTGATTACCAGCAGTCTCCTCCAACTCTCCTCCTATTTGTTTGGCTGTTTCCAGCATTTTGAATTAATTTCCAACGTATTTCCACCGAGTCTCAAACTCTTATCTAGTTAGTATCCATCCCACACATTTTAACTATAATATAATTATCTGTTTTATATCATTTTTCCATCCTGCTCTTTCAATTTAAATCTCAGTATATTTCATAATGGTCATCATTTCCAACTTGTATTACCTTAATTCAAGACTAATCACTAGCATCTGTGTATCTTGTATTTTGTTCAATCAATCCTTATTCATCAGTTTAACATTTGTTTGCAAATTAAAATTAAAACATATTACATCAAACAGTACATTTTCTTAAAATTTTCCTGCCTCAAAATATATTCTTATTATTTTTATCCCCTTGATATCATCCACTATTTTAATAGCCACCTCTTATTTTCTATTTTATTATTTCACAACCCTTCCTGTTTTTATCCAAAAATCATATATACCTAGGCTTTTAAACTTTATCATATATACATAGGCTTTTAAACTTTACATTTCAGTTAGTCACATTTAAATTTATCCACTTTAATTCTTCCTTTTCTTCCTTATTTTATATTTTATATTTTTATATTTCTCAATTTACCTTTAGCTATACCCCGGCTATAGTAGCTGTATTTTTAACAACTTTTAACTACCTGAGCTGGCCTCAGTTTTGGGAGTGTTTTTGCTGCCGCTTTTGTTGTTGCTATCTACGATTTATTGCTTTAGCTTGGAAGCCGAGTACTGCCAAGCTTTGATCTGACTTCTTCTTCTATCTGACAATTATTTTTAACTATCATTTTGTTACTCCATTTATCTTATTATTTTTATCTACTCCCTGCTCCTTGCTCTGCCGGGAGGGTAGGATCCTTGCCTTACTCATGAGGAGTTTTGTTGTTATTTGCATCAGGGCTTGTTTCCTCTTGATCCCTTTGCCTCTGGACCTGGACCTGGACTCGTCCCAGAAACTAGATTTTTTGCCATATTATATAATGAAGTCAAGGAAAAGGACCAGATCCCTTACTGACTTGGCTCCCCAACCTTCTTTGAAGCAATCTAAGATTGAGGACTTTGCTTTAATTCGACCTCCCTGCCTGGAAACTCTAGCTCCTTTTCATCTGACTGCTGCTGGTTGTCGTGATCTTCTGTTGGTCGAGGATGTCGTCCCCCGAGTTGAGAACAAAGGCTCTTCAAAAACTACGGCCCCCACTCAACCTTCAAATGAACCTACTCTTATAGAACTCTTGGCCCAGCAATGTTTTCTGGTTGCAGAAACAACTGCAAGTATACAGTCACAGCTTGATAAAATAATAAGTACTTTAGATTGTCTAGTTTCCTCGATTACCGCCGGCTGCCCTGGACAGACTGCTCGGCAGCCTGGTGCAGTGACAGAGCCCTCCCTGTCGAGCCCCAACAAAAGTACCGGTTGGGGTGGCCCTGCCAGTGGGTTGAACTCTACACCTCCGGGTGAGAGAAGCCACCTGGTTTTACAGCCAAGACAGGTGGCCCTTAATATTAATCCCATTAATATTTGCCTTACTGGGGCTCAATTCAGCTGGCAAGGGGTCATATACTACAGCTACTGGGGTTGACTGCTGATGATCTGAAGAAGTTTGAACTTTTACCCTCCCCTGCGTACTCCAGAGTGTTACTTAATTTTGATAACCCCAGCACCCCGAAATTATTCTTCAGGAGAAGTTCTCTGCTAAGATCTTTCGGCATCGTGCCAAGCAGAGTCTTCAAAGATATGTCGATTAAGCCACTCTTAAGAAACCGACAATCTGTGACCAGCAGGAGACTTACAGCCCCAAAAAGACCCTTAGCAGCACATACTAATGTGCCAATTTTGAATGCCATCCCTGATACTAGACCATCTATTAAACACAGATCCATTCCTGCAAGACTTCCCGATGGCATCTTCTCAGACGGTACCTTGTCTGTTCCTCCTACAGCTGGTCAAATCTTCTCCCCTCAGCGAGGCCCATCTCATCAGGAAGTTTGTCATGATCTGATCAGCTGGGAAGAAATGGCCCCAAAGGACGCGACACCAGCCCAGGGCCTCCAAAGTTCCTTAGTGAATAAGCCTCAGGCTAGTGCCTCTGGGATTCCACCCATCTATGAAACCAACCCATCTCAAGACAATTTTTGGAATCTGGAGGAGATACAGCTTTTCGACTCCTTTCGTGCACTTCCACAACCAGAAAGGGCCCAAATTATAAAGTGCCTGTCTGCAGTTAAATCCAAGCTTTGGAGTCTTTCACTACCTGATAAGGATCCCCCTGGACCCCAGGGAGTCCACATCAATTTATCAGAGGCAGTTCCCTCGGCCCTCCCTCCAGAATGTCCAACTTGTAAACTTGAAGATCCAGGGCTACTCCAAACCCCGTCTGTTGATGTCACGGAATGCTTGCCAGGTAAGCAACCAACGAATGATAGAAGCATAAACTGGACTGCGTGTAGAGCCCTACAGCCTCATGAACAAGGCTCGCCTCCCTTCCACTTTTCTTTGCCTTTATCTCCCAAAAGGGTGACACTTCCATCGAATAACAGCTGTATTTTTTCGGATTTGAAGGGCTCTCTGGAAAAAATTAATTATACAGAATGACTAGCAAACCCGGCATCCCCCCATTGCACACTTAGATGCCTTTCATGGAATATAGCAGGTTGGGGGAGAAGGTGCGGCACCACCGATTTTATTAACTATATTCAGTCATTTGATGTGGTCCTGCTTCAGGAGACTTGGGCATGCGATAAGATATCCCTTACAGGGTTTACGGCCATTTCTTTGGCTGCTACCAAACAATTCAAGTCGGGAAGACCTAAGGGTGGTTTAGCTTGTTTGGTCTCTACCTCCCTGAAAGTGGAGACAGTGGAGCTGCCCCCCAGGTGAGTCCTTAGCTATGGCGCTCCTAATTAAGAGAGGACACAGTAAAATGCTAGTGTTCAACGTTTACCTTCCCCCAACGGTAAGGCAAGCCAACACTAAGGCTCAATGGGGCAAACTGGAGAGCTATATTACCCATACAGCAACTAAATTTCCAGCGCCGTACATCTTTATAGGGGGCGACTTTAATGCCCGATTGGGAGGCCAAATTCCCCCACCAATTGAGGCACTCTACTCCCAAGAAATCTGCCAGGCCATAGGACACCAGATCTCAGCCAGGCATTCTAAGGATGAGCTAACAAATTTTGCCGGCATTCAATTAGCCCTCTTAGCATCCCAACACAATATGACAATCCTTAACGGGAGTACCCCAGGCGATCTAGCGGGTGAATTTACTTTTAGCTCTTCATGGGGGAGTAGTGTTATTGATTTTGTGATGGTTTCCCAGCCACTAAGACAGGCAGTCCATGTTTTTTTTGTGGACTGCCTCATGGAGAGCGACCACTACCCCCTGGTCACAATCATTGGGCTCTTTACAAATATACATCTGCCTAAGGGCCCCCAAATACTGGATCCTTATGTGACCTCTTATGCAAGGAGGATCAAATGGTCTCCCAAGACTGAAAGAAAGTTCCAGTGTCTTAGCCTATACAATCAGGCCTTAACATGCAGTGACTCAGCGGCAATCTCGACCTTCGAATCATTAATTAACAGTATTCAAAGAGAACTAGGAGCTGATCGTAGGCCCCTAGGGGGAGAGCCTTCTCTGTGGGGGCACCTACTATCTGGAATGAGCTCCCCCCGGAGATACGGAGGATCCCGGATTTGCGCTCCTTCCGTCGTGCTGTGAAGACCTTTTTATTCCATCAAGCGGGCTTGGCCTAATCTCTTCCCTTTTTAAATATTTAAATTTTAATCTGTTTTTAAATTATCGGGGTGTTTTAATTTGTCTGGGCCAAATAATTTAATTTGATTTTATTGGGTTTTTAAATTTTGTGTATCTATGTATTTTATTGTTGGCTGTTCACCGCCCTGAGTCCTTCAGGAGTAGGGCGGTATACAAATCAAATAAAACTGAAACTGAAACAAGTGGCCCATATCGTCCAAGAAGCAATCCCTGGTTCGATGAAGAATGTGTGCTGCTCAGGAACAAGATCAGACAGGTTTACCTGCTCTATCGTAATCAAGGGGATAAACACCTACCCGAGGACTATTACCGCCTGAAGCAGGAGTATAAAGGACTAATTGTCAAGAAAAACAGGGCTAAAGAAAAAGAGAAGTGGGACCTACTTCTCCTCTCTATCCAGCAGAAGAACACCCGACTATTTTGGCAAATGGTCGCCTGTTCGCTGCGTGGTCATCAAGAACTCCCTCTCTGTTGTATTTCCAACAGAGATTGGGAAAGCCATTTTGGATCAATCTTCCAGGCTTCAATAGTCACGACCGGACTCGGACCACAACTGCCCCCTGCAATTCCGGACTGGCACCCCGTGACTCATGCTGAGATCAATGAGCTTATCTCTGAATTTAAGTCAGGCAAAGCTCCTGGCCCTGATGCTATACCCCCTGATCTGTTAAAATCTAATCCCAAATGGTGGTCTCCTCTTTTAGCAACACTCTTTACCCATATCAATACCTCTGGTAGGATTCCTACCTCCTGGAACCAAGCAATTATTGTCCCTATTTTTAAATGAGGAAATAGGAACAACCCAGCCGATTATCGTCCTATAAGTCTGCTCTCCATCATTGGGAAATTGTACGCTAAATATCTCCAACGCAGACTCCTCACCTGGGTCGAGGAGTCCAACATTATTGGTGCTGAACAGATTGGGTTTAAAGCAGGCTGTGCCACATTGGACCACTGCTTTTTCCTAGCGCACCTGGTTGACAAATATGCCACCATACCAGGTGGTAAACTTTTTACTGCTTTTATCGATCTAAAGGCAGCGTTTGATTCAATCCCAAGGGAATTGTTGTGGACAAAATTGCTCAAAAGCTCCATCGACAGATGTCTGTTGTTCCTAATTAGATCCCTATATAATCAGACTTCTAGTCAGGTCAGGTGTAGTTTGCAGGGAGAACTCTCTAACCCCATCCCGATAAAGAGTGGAGTAAGGCAGGGCTGTCTCCTGGCTCCTCTTTTGTTTAACTTATTTTTATCTGATTTGGCCTCTTATATTGGACGTATTGAGTCTCACGCCCCAAAGCTGTCAACAACGAAGATCCCACTTCTCCTTTATGCTGATGACGCGGTCCTCCTATCACTGACGAGGCTTGGCCTGAAAAGGCTTCTCTCTGCATTTGGGTCCTACTGTGCTGAGAATCACTTGTCCATTAACTACAACAAATAAAAAGTCTTGGTATTCTCTAGTGCCCGGAAGTTACACAATTGGGCCATTAAGGGTAATGCTGTTAAGCAGGTTTCCCATTTTAAGTATTTAGGTATACATTTTCAGAACACTGGTGCTCGGACTAGACACCGAACCCAGGTGCTGAATTCAGCTTTTTGTAGCCATCAGCAGATTTTAAGATTTTTCTATACCCAAGGTGGCTAATTTATTCCTTCTGCTCTGCGTATTTACAAAGCCAAAACCTTGGCCCAAACTCTTTACGGAATTCCTATATGGATACAGGGCTTCAAGGAGTGTATTGAAAGAACCCAGGCTGCTTTTTTAAGGAAACTTTTGGGTCTCCCTCTCTGTGTTGGCTTTGCTCCGATGTATCTGGAACTGGGCATTCGATTAGTCAAATGCATGGCGTGGATCAACACCTTTAAATGGTGGTTTCGGGTACTCTTTTTGGCAGCCCCTGGCAGCTACCTCTCCCTGGTGTTAGCTGACCCCTATACGTCTCGATGGGAGAGGGATTTGATGAAGAAACTCCACCTGTTAGGTTTTTCGGGGGATGCCATGGGGGACTATGGCCTTAAAGATGCCCAATGTAGGGTAGTCCAACGGCTTGTGGACATAGACTTACAATATCTGAGAGCTAGAGCTAATAAAACCTGCTCCCCTCTGGTCTTCAGCCAACTTGATAATTTTGGACTGAGGATGGCCTCATATTTCTATACTCTAACCATCCCTAAGTATAGAAGAGTCTTCTCCCTTGCTCGTTTTAACGTCTTGCCTTCAGCATTGCTGGATGGTCGATTTAAGAGGTTCCCGAGGGGCGAGCGGCTATGTCCCTGTGGTAGAGTGGAGGTTGAGACTGTGGAGCATGTCCTTTTACACTGCCCCATGTATAACGTAGCCAGGACTAATTTGATGTCTCTCTTAGAGACAGATTTCTGTGGGCCCAATGATAGTGATTTGGCCTTGTATTGTTTAGGGGATGGCTCCTCATACACTACCTCTCAGGTCTCAAAATTTTTTCTAAGAGCCGTAACCATTAGAGGAGAGTGCTGTGGTCCCTCTCGGCCGGGGCTTCCGGTGGCCGGCTGTTCGTGATGTTCTTTTTCCTATGTTTTTCTGTAGCTATGCTTGCATTTTGGTCTGTGACCGTAAATAAATTTATTATTATTATTATTATAAGAAGTTCATTGATGAACCAATGAAAGTACCACTGTGGCCTTGTTAGAGAGATGTGTGAAACAGGTCACAGAGGCAGCAAGCAGAGTGTATACACATGAGAAATGTGAGGGTTATATCAGAGGCCAAGAAGCACATCAATGGCTGATGTTGAATTTGCCAAAATTAATTTTCACCTCATTAAATGATACACCCTATGTGCCCCAGTCTACTCTTCACCTTCAACAGCTATTTTGTAATGCACTCCTAGATTGTGCACATCTACTGAGAGCTTAGTATCATATACAGTATTTTAATGAAATTTTCTCCCAAGTAAGAGAATACAGGGATCAGGCATTGTATTTTACAATGGCTTACTGAGACCACAAATGACTGCATAGTCCTTATCATTTAGACCTAATTTCCACTTTTTATTTATAGGTGTTTACTGATGGAATGATTATATTATAGAGTTGTCTTTTTATGTTGTGTTGATTATGATGTCCCATCTTCACTGATGAAGAAGTTGTAGTAAGACATCTGTGAATGAAAATCACAAGTCTTCAAAGACATACCCAGGAAAGGAAAGTGAATAATCATAGGATGTGGTTGTCCTGGACAACAATGTAAGAAATAAAAACAGCATGTGACTGCAGTGCAGAAATCCTCAGCTCATCATCCTGATAAACTA
Source organism: Arizona elegans (assembly GCA_022577455.1). Classification (NCBI taxonomy): domain Eukaryota; kingdom Metazoa; phylum Chordata; class Lepidosauria; order Squamata; family Colubridae; genus Arizona; species Arizona elegans. The sequence continues at coordinate 27,126,711 of JAKOOJ010000007.1, read as the reverse complement.
TTTTATGACATATAGAATTAGGGTTAACCACAGCAATCATCCTGTATAGATTCAATTGATGGTTAAACTAATGTGGGCATAAGTAACCCTTCAGATATTTCAGAGTATAGCTTCCATCTGTCATAAAAAATGGCTAAAGATATGCTAGAAATTATCTCTGTAGTAGGATGAGCATCTTAATTATTAACCAAAAAGGAAATAAAAAGATAGAGAGCAGGAGACCAGAAATTTGCTCTAAATATGCATATGTACAGTGACAATGTAGAAATAATATTTTACCATGGGTGGCAATGAGTGGCACAAAAATGAAAACTAAGTGACTAAATAATCTGTACATTTATTTAGACAGCTTTCCAGATATTAGTTAAAATGGCTACTTCAAGATCTCTGCTTTCCTTGCAATGTTAAAAGTTTGGGATTTTTTTCACTTTTAAAAATCATTTTTGTGCCATATCAAGTAAAATATTAGAATGAAATTATGATTATTTGATAAGTGTATCATTCATCTTATGTATAGAGGAATAAGGTACAGCATAAGAATTGCAAAGTATTTAAAAGCTTATTTTCTTCTGAAAACTTATTAGTATATATCTTTATTTGCTACAAAATAAAAAAATATTTTACATTTTAAATAATACATTAAAATACAAATTTAAGTAGTGAATAATCTTAAATATTACAAAATCTTGCAGTTGTGACTAAATTATAAGAATATTAAATACCCTGATGCACATTCAATGAAGAACAATTTCTTTTTTTAGCTCTACTTGCATATTTTATGCAAGTAGATGCATATTTAATATCTAATATATATCTAATATCTAATAATAATATCTAATATATTTAATATCTAATGCATATTTTAAAACCCAAATATGCCATTTTGATTTGAGATGCTAAGTTTTTATCTGTTACTTAATGGGTGTAGTACAATCACTTGTTTAACTTTACTCCTATTTATGTCTTTAGTTTTTTTTCCCCTTTGTTCATTTTTTTTTCATGGCAAGTTAGTTAATTTTGTAAAAAAAAAAACATGAAGAACTTTAAAAAGAAAGGCATAGGAAGACCTAATTTAACCTGGAGTGTCTCTTTTATTCTTCTGTTATTCATTTGAAGTGCCCTGTCAGCCTGAACTGACCAACTTCAGTCATTTTTATCCTTTTATTTTTTTTTTCTCTAATGTAAACTGAAATTCCCTGCTGCTCATGGTATTTTAGTGTTTGGCATTATTTAATGAGCAGGTATCATTAAACTTAAAAGGTGCCTTTCTATATTTGTCTGATCAGTTATTGAAAGAACTAAAAGACTCCTTTAATTTATTTTTGCTTCTTGTTATATTTTGATGTCAACTCATTTTAAGTTCATATCCTTTTATGAAATAAAATATTATAATTTTGGTGTGAGGTAGGAGCCTAGACCAAAATGCAGATTCTATTTAAGAGAACAATTTTGTTTACAAAGACTATCAGACTGTTTACATTAGGATTAAATACTTTTTCTCCCAAATCTAATACAAAGAAATCTTTCAAGCTATAAACTATAGAAATTGACTATAGAAATGTTTTAAAACAGAAATAATATTTAGAAGCATTCAGTATTCTGATTTCCAGAGCTACTTTTCTAGTTTAAGGGTACCAAAAGTCTCTTAATGTTCCATGCAATATTTTGAACACCCTCTCCAGTGGTGGGTTTCAAAATTTTTTACTACCGGTTCTGTGGCATGGCTTGGTGGGTGTGGCTTGGTGGGTGTGGCAGGGGAAGGATACTGTAAAATTTCCATTCCCACCCCACTCCAGGGAAAGGTTACTGCAAAATCCCCATTTCCTCCCAATCAGCTGAGGCAAAGAATAGGGGGCGGGGCCAGTCAGAATTTTTACTACCGATTCTCCGAACTACTCAAAATTTCCACTACCGGTTCTCCAGAACTGGTCAGAACCTGCTGAAACCCATCTCTGACCCTCTCTCCCTAATGCCCTACTTGGTTATTCTAACAAAGCTGCAAAACCTCCTAACTCAAAAGTGTGGGTCTCCTGTTCTGCCCTGGTGCCTCAAAGTCCCTCCTTTGACCAAAAACAAGGATACAGTACTTGATTGGGCCTCCTAGAGAGCATCCATCCAGGGCCATGAGAACTGGTTAAGGGGTTGCTGCACTTTGATTCTGGCAATTATACCCCAGGGCATTTGTGCTGCTCCCAATAGCTTGGTAATCACTTGCATGGATATGTATTGAAAATTAGAAAGTTATAAAATGCTTGCTGTAACCAGGACATGGGGCATGTCAGCCTTCGTCTTTCAATGCTTGCTTAGTCAGCTGCCATGGTAATGGAGGGAGGGGGGTAGCTGGGATGAGTACACGGGAGAGTGTGCTGAAGGGGAAACGAAAGTGAATCTTAAGCTACAGCCCTGGGTCTTTTGAAGTTGCTATTGGGTCAACGGTCGCAGCATTCCTGATGGATGACACTGCCAGATGTATGTTTCCACTTGACCCCTGGAGGACCTTTGGATTGGATGATTTACGATGAACAGTGGGAGGGGATGCTTTCTATCTGTAATTTTCACGCTTTTGCCTCAGATTCTGCTTTCCTTGGTTGCGATCACTTCAATTTTCAGTAAAAGTACTTTTCTCTATAAACAATGGAGTTGGGGTCATTCTTTCTTGAACTTTGAAGGAAGCACACCTGACATTAAGCAGAATCTCAGTTCTCCAGCCATCCCAGATAACTACCGAGGGGGCTGAAACCAAAGGATGTCTGATCAAGAGAGTGATCAAGATCTAATGGGGGCTTCTGGCTCTATGATGACTTCACTTCAACCAGAAGGAGAAGCCATGGAGTGGATGGAAGAGAGGAGCCAGAGGAAGTCAGATGGTCGAGGGGAGTAGGGAGGTTGCCAGACTTGGAGAGGACCGCCAAAGGAGTAACCAGCTCCAGACCCCATAAGGGAGAGGCTGTATGGATGCAAGAACAAAAGGAGCGCCTCATGATTGCTCAGGCTATGCAACTTCTCAGTGATGCCGAAGAAAGCTGTAAAAGCCGTGAATCATATGTATTCCCTGGGGGGAAGGGAGGAGACTACCCCAGGGTGGATCCAGAGGAGGCTACTCCTGGGGGAGAGGAAGAAGAAGCTGGGGAAGGAGCATCTCAGACCTCTGGTACCCAAGCGAGGGATGCAGCAACCCAGGGGACCCAGCATTGCAGGTTCCACCCTGGAGACATAAAAAGACAAAAATCCTGCCCCCAACTGACAAGTATGGAGGAAATCCGAAGACCTTGGGGCTTTTCCTGACCCAAGTGTGGAACCACATGCAGGACTGGGAGGAGGATTACTTGTCGGATGCAGTGCGAGTGAGATGCGTCACGAATGTCCTAGAGGGAGTGGCAGCTGAATGGATGGTGGTCCTCCACAAAAACAACTCCCCCTTGCTGAGAAATTACAACCTATTCATGGGGGCTCTTAGAAGATGTTTTGAGGACCACCTAGCTGAACAGAAGGTGAGACTCCAAATGAAGGGCATTCAGCAGGGCTGGAGATCGGTGGCAGAATACACCCAACAGTGCCGTGAGCTGGCACCTTTCATGACAGGGTGGTCAGAAGTAGCCCTACTGGAGAATTATAAAGATGTGTTGAATGAAGATATTTACAAAGACTATACAGCATGGGGGATCCCCAAAGATCTGCAGAGCTGGTACATAGGTAGCTGAAGACGTGGAGATAGATCTGGCCCGAAGTCGACTCCGTGGGGCCCGCGCAGGGGATCCATCATCCTCCCACTACTGCAAAGGGGTGCCAAAGATGGCCGGGAGAAAAGCCGAATTCAACCCCAAGCCAAAGCCCTTCACATGCTTCAAATGTGGAAAAGAAGGTCACCGGGCTGCAGAATGTTTCTCCAAGCCAGTGCCAAAACCTACGGGCTCCAGGGCAAAGAAGGCTGACAAAGCACCTGCGAAAGCCTGCGAGACCACCCTGAAAGGAGAAGTCGTTGAGTTCACTCCCCGAAAGCAGGGTGAGTTGGGAATTCTGACCATCGCAGATGACAGCGAAGACTGACACTGACTCCGACTCTGATGACCTGGTGAGTCACAAGGGGGGGGCATGCTCATCCCCGTAGAAATAAAGGTGCGGCCACAGGGGCACATGGGCAGATGCCAGCCCTCCTAGACTCTGGATGCACTAGATGCATAATCAGCCCAAAAGTGGTGGAGAAGATGGGACTGAGGCTAAAAACGCTAAAAAGGCCCATGGCTTTCTGTCAGTTAGATGGATCGTTGGCAGGAGGGGGCCCAGCCAGTTTTGTGACTGAACCCATTGAGATGCAATTAGGGGATCACTTAGAGACTCTCAGTTTTATTGTGGCCCCTGGCATGGAGCAACTCCTCATACTTGGACTCCCTTAGCTCCAGAAATGGAACCCGCGTGTTAACTGGAGGATGGGGGTTTTGCACATTCGTGCTGACAAGCTGGGGTTAGAGAGGGAAGAACTCCTCCTGGAGGACAGTGTAGAAACCGAGGGGGTGGAAACAGCAATAGACCACATTGAGGGGGAGGAGAAGATACCGAAGGAGTATTGGGATCTTCTGGAGGTCTTCAGCGAAAAGGCCTCAGATGTGCTACCTCCCCACAGACCAACGGACTGTACCATTGAAATATTTCCTGGAGTAAAACTCCCTAAACCAAAAATCTACCCCATGACCCCTCGGGAGCTGGACGAACTATGGAACTTTATTGACAAGAACCTAGAACGGGGGTTTATTCAATCAGCCAGACCAAGGGTGGCAGCGCCAGTACTGTTCCGGGAGAAGAAGGATGGCTCCTTTCGTTTAGTAGTTGATTATAGGAACTTAAACGCCATTTGCGTAGAAAATGTCTACCCCCTGTCTCATGAAGGACATGTTAGCCCACCTAGGCAAGGGGAAAATTTTCACCAAGCTTGATTTACGAGAGGCATACTACAGAGTGCGAATCAAGTAAAGGGATGAATGGAAAATGGCATTTAACTGTCCTCTGGGATGTTTCCAGTTTCGGGTGCTCCCTTTCGGACTACAAGGAGCCCCTGCTGTGTTCATGCAATGAATCAACGAAGTGCTGCATGAGCACCTGTATAAGGGAGTGCTGGTCTATTTGGATGACATTCTTATCTACTCCGAGAACATGGACGACCATGTGAAATTGGTGCGGACTGTCCTGAAAAAGCTCAGGGCTGCTGAACTGTATGCCAAGCTCTCCAAGTGCGAATTCCACCAAAGCAAAATTGACTATCTTGGATACCACATATCACATGAGGGGATTGAGATGGACCCTGGGAAAGTCTGAGCAGTGTTGGAGTGGGCTGCACCACACACCCGCAAACAACTACAGAGCTTCCTGGGATTTGCTAACTTCTACAGACAGTTCATCCCCTCGTTTGCCAAAATCGCACTGCCGATAACAAATCTTCTGAAAACAAAAGGTGGAGTAAAACCAAAGCCCTCCCGGCCCCTTGAATGGACTATGGACTGTCAGGCGGCATTCAAAAAGCTGAAACGGTTGTTTGCTGCTGAACCAGTCCTTAAACATCTGGACATGGAAGAGCCTTTTATTGTACAGGCTGACGCTAGCGATGTAGCAGTAGGAGCTGTACTTCTGCAAATGAATGCAAAAGGGAAATTACAGCCTTGTGCCTACACCTCCCAAAAATTGACTGAGACCGAGAGGAGATGGGCCATATGGGAGAAAGAAGCCTTTGCAGTACACTGGGCACTATTAATGTGGAGACAATTTCTTGAAGGAGCTAAGCACCCCTTGAAGTGTGGACTGACCACAACAACCTGGAGGCTTTGAAAATGCCGCTTAAGCTGTCACCTAAGCAAGTCCGTTGGGCTCATCACTTCAAACCCTTTAACTTCACCCTACGCTACCTTCCTGGAGGGAAGAACTTTATGGCAGATGCGCTTTCCTGACTGCCTCAATACAACAGTGCTAGGACGGAAGTGGTTCTCCCAATCATCCCTTCAACCCAACTGGCGGCACCAGTAACTACTAGAGCGCAGGCGAGAGGTGATCCACCCTTATCGGGCGACTTGCCTCAAAAACTACAAGAAGCTCTAAAAACTGACGAGTGGTTTCAAGCCCACTCGAATGAATGTACACTTCGTGATGGACTAGCTTGGGTGGGAGCAAAGTTGTATGTTCCCGCCAGCTTGAGAGCAACAGTTCTGCAGCACACTCATGATGCCAAAGTGGTGGGGCATTTCGGATTTGTCAAAATTCTACATCTTGTTAAAATACAATTTTGGTGGCCCGCACTCAAAAAGGATATTGAGGCATATGTAGCCAGCTGTCCCATGTGTGCCTCGGCCAAGAGACCTCCGGGGAAGCCTTCTGGACTACTTCAGAGTGTGGCTAGACCGGATGCTCCTCGGAAAGAGATATCCATGGATTTTATTGTAGAATTGCCAGATAGTGGGGGGAACACAGTTATATGGGTTGTCACTGATTTGTTTTCCAAACAAGTGCATTTCATCCCATGTCCTAAGATCCCTTCAGCAAAAACACTGGCAAAGATGTTTGTTCAACATGTGTATAGGTTACATGGTGCTCCAAAACGTATAATCTCGGACAGGGGTGTACAATTTACCTCCCAATTCTGGAAAGAGTTCCTGATGCTAATAGGCACCGCCCAGGGTTTAAGCTCCGCCCACTATCCCCAGACCAATGGGGCTTGTGAAAGAACCAATTCCGTGTTAGAACAGTATCTGAGATGTTACATAAATTATCAGCAAGATAACTGGTCGGAATTGTTGCCATTTGCAGAGGTGGCTTATAATAACTCTATATATAGCAGCACAGATTTCACTCCATTTAAGGTAGCTTCTGGCCAAGAGATTGTGGCAATCTCAGAGCTACCTCAAGAAAATCCACAGATGAGGCACATCGAGCGCATAAAGCCCAGGCCGATAAAAAGAGGGGCCCAGCACGACCTTATAAAGTGGGTGACATGGTTTACCTCTCCACCAAATACTTACAAACGTCCCAGAAATCTAAAAAGCTGGGACCTAAATTTGTGAGACCTTTCCCAATAATTCGAGTCATTAACCCAGTTACTGTTGAACTGGAATTGCCAAAGAACGTACGACGAATCCATCCCGTGTTCCATGTCAGCTTACTGAAAGTGGAACATTTGTCTCCTTTAAGGCTGGACCAAGAGCCTTGATAGTACAGTGGTCTAAGCACCCTGCTATTAACACAGCTGCCTGCAATTTACTGCTGGTTCGAATCTCTCCAATGCTCAAGGTTGACTCAGCCTTCCATCCTTTCTAAGGTAGGTGAAATGAGGACCCAGTTTGTGGGGGCAATAAGCTGACTTTGTATAAATATACAAAAGTATGAAGGCTATTGCTTCATTGCAATAGCAATGCAAGGCATTGTAAGCCGCCCTGAGTCTCCAGAGAAGGGTGGCATATAAATCAAATTAACAAAAAAAAAAAAAGAAGTACCTTCTCCTGTCCCTATTCTGATTGAAGGAGAGCAACATTTTGAGGTTAAGGAGATCTTGGATTCCAGAAAGCATCATGGTAAAGTGCAGTATTTGGTGGCCTGGAAACATTTTCCATTATCTAAAGCTGAATGGGTAAACAAACGTGATGTCCGAGCACCTAAGAAAGTAGAGTTATTTCATACGAAATATCCTGATAAGCCTTAAATTGTATGTATGTGGTATGTATAGTATTGTTATCCTCTTTTCCCTCTTTTGCAGGAATAAGGTCTCTTCTGCAGGGGGGCTGAATGTCAGCCTCCGTCTTTCAATGCTTGCTTAGTTGGCTGCCATGGTAACGGAGGGAAGGGGGAGCTGGGATGAGTACATGGGGAAGCATGCTGGGGAGGGAATGAAAGTGAATCTTAAGCTACAGCCTTGCGTCTTTGAAGTTGCGATCGGGTCAACGATCGCAGCATTCCTGATGGATGACACTGCCAGACATATGTTTCCACCTGACCCCTGAAGACCTTTGGATTGGATGATTTATGATGAACAGTGGGAGGGGATGCTTTCTATCTGTAATTTTTGCACTTTTGCCTCAGATTCTGCTTTCCTTGGTTGTGATCACTTCAATTTTCAGTAAAAGTACCTTTCTCTATAAACAATAGAGTTGGGGTTATTCTTTCTTGAACTTTGAAGGAAGCACACCTGACAGGGCATTTGTGAGTACTCAGGTTTACAGGATAGTTCATCTGGCATCATTTTTTTTTTTTTAGCCCAGGACATATTTAATGTAAAAGTCAGAGATAAAACCATCTCACTTGCCTGGAGAAAGTGATTTAGACTGGTGTAGCATTCTCAGATTCTTATGTGTATTGATTTCTATGGGCCAACATGTGCCTTCCAGGAAACATCTTTATTGGTCAAAAACTGCTTTTACTGCTTATAATTCTTTGTTTAAATATGTCTGTTTCTAGGAAAGTTAGTTCTGTGAAGTAAAACATAGAAGGAAATATACAGTTTCCCCACTCAAGAGCCTACTGCAACATTACTGATCTGATAGCCACATTGGAGGCAGTCTGGACAACAAATCTCTTGAATGGATTGGAGTGTGTTGTGCAAATGCCACCTGCTGGATACTAGTCCAAGTAAATTTTACCCCCTTTTATAACAGCTGAATTAGAGGTTAAATATTAAATTTGGAATAAACTTTCTGTAAATGTTGCAAAGCTAAATTACAGGAGATTTGCCACAAGACCTCTGTGTGAACTTTCTGGGCATCCATTTGGATTCCATCTTTGGAAATGTGGTAACCTGAGAAATCTAGCTGCTTCATATCAAATGCAGACTTTTCTAATTTAATAATCAGTTTCCTTCAATCTATTCAAAACCTCCCACACATGGTTGTCATGAATTTTTTTCATATTCAGAGTAGGCTGTCATTCAGATAAATCACCACAAATTTGCTAATTCTATCAGAAAAAGCCAGGTTCATAAATCTAGAAAACAATGCAACTTAACTAAAAAAACAACACTTAACTAGTCCAAGCAGCATTACAGTGTATTCAAACATGCAATACCTGGTATCAAATGCAATTAAGAAGCCATGGACCTCTTTGATGAGATTAGAATAGAATAGAATAGAATTTTTTTATTGGCCAAGTGTGATTTGTCTTGGTGTATATGTTCTCATTGTACATAAAAGAAAAGATACGTTCATCAAGAATAATAAGGTACAACACTTAATGATATTCATAGAGTACAAATAAGCAATCAGGAAACAATATCAATATAAATCGTAAGGATACAAGTAACAAAATTACAGTCATACAGTCATAAGTGGAAGGAGATGGGTGGTGGGAACGATGAGAAGATTAATAGTAGTGCAGACTTAGTAAATAATTTGACAGTGTTGAGGGAATTATTTGTTTAGCAGAGTGATGGCATTCGGGAAAAAACTGTTGTTGTGTCTAGTTGTTCTGGTGTGCAGTGCTCTATAGCGTTGTTTTGAGGGTAGGAGTTGAAACAGTTTACATCCAGGATGTGAAGGGTCTGTAAATATTTTTACAGCCCTCTTTTTGACTCGTGCAGTATACAGGTCCTCAATGGAAGGCAGGTTGGTAGCAATTGTTTTTTCTGCAGTTCTAATTATCCTCTGAAGTCTGTGTCTGTCTTATTGGGTTGCAGAGCCAAACCAGACAGTTATAGAGGTGCAGATGACAAACTCAATAATTCCTCTGTAGAACTGTATCAGTAGCTCCTTGGGCAGTTTGAGCTTTCTGAGTTGGTGCAGAAGGAACATTCTTTATTGTGCTCTTTTGATGATGTTTTTGATGTTAGCTGTCCATTTTAGATCTCGCGATATGGTAGAACCTAGAAATTTGAATGTCTCTACTGTTGATACTGTGTTGTCTAGTATTGTGAGAGGTGGAAGTATGGAATGGTGTCTCCTAAAGTCTACCACCATTTCTATGGTTTTGAGTGTGTTCAGTTCCAGATTGTTCCAGTCACACCACAAGGCTAGTTGTTCAACCTCCCGTCTGTATGCGGATTCATCATTGTCTCGAATAAGACCGATCACTGTTGTGCCATCTGCAAACTTCAGTAGTTTAACAGATGGATAGTTAGAGATGCAGTCATTGGTATACAGAGAGAAGAGAAGTGGGGAGAGCACACAGCCTTGGAGGGGCCCTGTGCAGGCATCTGATGCGATTCTGCTTAGCTTCACCTGCTGCTTCCTGTTTGTTAGGAAGCTTATGATTCACTTGCAAGTGTGTTCAGGTATCTGTAGCTGGTTTAGCTTAGTTAGAAGTGTGTCTGGAATCATGGTATTGAATGCTGAACTAAAGTCTACAAAGAGGACCCTTGCACAGATCTTTGGAGATTCAAGATGTTTTAAGATGTAGTGCATGAGAATATATTCTATTTTACAGGGAAGAAAGATGCTAGAGTCATGGAAGGAGGCTAATACAGCACTAATACCTAAAAAAAAGACAAGGTTTGACTTAAACAAGAAATTAGAGACCAATATCATTTTGAATAATTATTATAAGTTCTTCACAATGATCCTAGCTGATTGAAAATAATTTTGGAAGACCTTATTCATCACGTTCAATATTACTTTTTACCTAAAAGGGATAATTTCAGAATTGCACTGAATACTGAAGAATATTTTGAGCAGCATAATGAGAAAGAAGCTCCATCAGGTTTTTTTAAAAAAATGCAGAGAAAGCTTTTGACTATTTGAATTGGACTTTCTTATTTAAATTTTGGATCAAATTTTATACAGTGAGTAAAATAAATTTTTATTTTACAGAAAGCATACTTAATGGAGATGTAGCAAAACTTTTTGAGGGAAATGGACAGTTTAGAAATATGAAATATCAATTAATAAATCCATGTGTAACACAAAAAGAAATAAGCCCTCTTTCTCCTCTTCTATTTATTTTGGTCCTTGAATTTTTGAAAAGAGACATAAGATAGGATGAGAAGATTGTGAGAGTAAAAACTAAAAAAAAGGCTTATAAGTTAAGGGCTTTTGCATATGATTTGGCGCTAAAATTTTTTTTAATTAAATTGAAATATTAATGGAAAAACTAAACAAATTTGGTGCACTAATAAGTTTCAAGATATAAATAGAAGACAAAGATATTAACAAAAATATGAAGATACTTGAACAAACAGAATTGATGAATAAAATGCATTTTAAGATTGAGAAGGTAAAATACTGGGAAGTTATGGCAAATACGAACTGCATGTTATTTTAAAATAATGATACCCTGTTTCCCTGAAAATAAGACATCCCCTGATAATAAGCCCAATCAAGCTTTTGAGTGCATGCGCTAAAATAAGCCCCCCCCCCCGAAAATAAGCCTGCCCTGAAAATATTTAAACACAGAATTGGAAATCAGGTAAGATGGCAAGAGGAGCCCCATCTTGCTCCATCCACCCGAAAATAATAAGGCCGCCCCAAAAAATAAGGTCGAGAGCTTATTTTGGTGTTCAAAAATATATAAGACATGGTCTTATTTTTGGGGAAACATGGTAATAAAATATGAAATGAAGTTTCTCTTTATTCTCTTTGTATTTTTTTTTATTTGATTTATATGCCACCCTTCTCTGGAGACTCAGGGCAGCTTACAATGCATTAAGCAATAGCTTCATACTTTTGTATATTTTATACAAAGTCAGCTTATTGCCCCCACAATCTGGGTCCTCATTTTACCTACCTTAGAAAGGATGGAAGGCTGAGTCAACCTTGAGCCTGGTGAGATTTGAACTTGCAGTAATTGCAGGCAGCTGATGTTAATAACAGTGCTTTAGTCTGCTGCGCCACCATTTTCCCCTTTTTTCCCTTTTAAAATACAAATTTTAATTGGTTTTAATTTATTGGGGTGTTTTAAATCTGTCTTCAGCCAAATTATTTAATTCGGTTTTATTCTGTTTTTAAATTTTGTATTTATGTGTTTTTATCTTGTGGCTGTTCACCGCCCTGAGTTCTTCGGGAGTAGGGCGGTATACAAATCAAATAAAACAAACAAACAAACAAACAAACAAGATGGCCCTAAGAAACTCTCCTTATCTGCTTCTCAGAGAGACTGGTACAATATCCTCTTCACACTGGCGGATTGGTTGGAATCAACATGGTATGGTGGGGAGCGGTTCCTTTTTTCCTTTATCCTGGACTGCATGCCCTGAGGGACCTCAGACCCTGCTTTGAATCTTGACTTGCTTTCATCCCTTTTCAATGAAAAGGTTCCTTTTAAAATACAAAGTTTTCAAGAGTTCATACTTTCTTGGAAGGGGGCAGAGTTTTTTACTTTTCTTGACTGTAAATCTTCATATTTTTAATGGTTTTACTTTCCTTGACTTAATTACCCTTTATATTGACCTATTTTCTTAATTTAACACTTTCCTTTAGTGTTTTTGTCTTTGTTTCCCATTTTTTATTTCTATCTCCTCTCCTTAAAGAATGGGAATATCGGCTAGTGTTGCTAGTAGGTACTCCACTAAGGTATTGCTGGTATTCTGGTATTGCTATATTGTGCCTTCATTTGAAATAACTGAGTTATTACCTAAAGAAGAGTTAGCTGAAGGTGTTGTTGGAGAGAGAAAAAAAATCTTGGCTTGGCTTCATACCTCTTCATAATCTTTTGCTATTCCAGTCTGGATAATAGCCACCTTTTGTGAGGAACATTTAAAGTAATTAAATAAAAACAACAGCCCTCCTTCTCATTATGTTCTTAATTATTCTTCTATCCTCCTGCAGTAAGAACTCTCAGGTTTACTAACAGGTTGCCTGTATTATTGTTAGGATAGCTAAAATAGGTTTTCTGAGATAAGATACTTTTTCCACCTTTAGTTTACATTCTATGTTATCATTGGCATACCATATTTCATCAATAAAATTAGCCTGTCACAGTTAAACCACAGTTGATGCTGATGCTGTATGAGTCTATTAAAAAACTACCCAATATTTATGGTATAAATGTTAAGATTATCAAATGGTGCTCATATTGATGAAGCCATCTGAATCGCCATCTTACTAAAAATCCATGGAATGAAGTTTAAAAATATACATTAAGTGGGAGAAAACACAATTGTCTTTTCTGTAGAGAATGTGATTAAGATGAATGATTTTTCCAGAATGTTATTTTTGCTTCAGACAATACTATTTTAACAAACTGATATACCAATTAAACAATGGCAGAAAGATAGATCTAAATTTGTGTCAGGAGAAAAAGCTATGTGTTAAATATAAAGACTTATGTAAAAAAAGAAAGAGAGAGAGAGAGACAGAAAGTGAAGAGGATTAGGATTACCTTATTTGAAATTATATTTTGCAGCTTGCTGTTCAGTTTGGATGAAAGAGTGGATGTTGCTGAGGATTAGAAGGCTTTTGGAGCTTAGAAGAACATGAGTTGAGATTTGGATGGCATATTTATGGTACAATAATGCTAAGGTTAATTTAGATTTTAAAAATCATTTTGTTAGATGTATCATACTCAGAATATGGAACAAACATATTGTGCCCAAAAATATCTGTGTGGCTCCTAGCACAAAAAGCATTTTATAGAAAACAAATGTTAAGTAACGTAAACGGCTAACTTATTGTGGCATATTAGAATTTTGTCAAGGAGAATACAAAATAAAATCAAGAGAAGACTAGGCATCAGAAGGATACACATCAATGGTCTTCTTATGAACAATTACTATAAAGATTTAAAATAGCTAAAAGAACTTTTGGGTTTTGTTTTAGGAACAGGTTTTTTTTATTATTAAAAAGTTTTATCAAAGATACAAACATTTTCTTCATCTGTTTTGGCACAGCTGACTATAAGGATATCATCAGCTATTGGCTCAATTCCATCGAGCCCACTCAATAATTCATGCTGCTTTCTTTGATATACCTCTGGTGCTCTGGTGCTACCGAAACTCCAAATGGTAATTTAAAACATCTCTGTCTACCCCATGGGGTCCAGAACGTAGTCATATAGCTGGTTGTTTCATCCAGTTTACACTGTAGAAAGGCGTCTCTCACGTCAAAAAGCATAAAAACCCGTGCTTGTGCAAGACGTCATCAAGTGTCGGCTTTAAATAATGTGACCACTTCAGGGCCATATTCAAAAACTTGGGATCAATGCAAATTCTAATCTTTTCTGGCCTCCTAATGACAACCATATTTCTTATCCAGTCAGTGGGCTCAGTTACTGACATAATATGTCCTTCCACCTCATACTTATCCAGTTGTGCTTTAACCTGCTGCTTAATAGCTATAGGCACATTGCGGGGTGCACTTTGTACTGGGGAAATAGCAGGGTCAAGTTCAAAATGAACCTCTCCTGGAACAGATACTATGGGGTCCTCAAACACTTCCTGGTATACTTGGAGGATTTGCTGTTTTGTCAATGGCCCCACCCAAGATTTAGGTGGGTGTCTCACAACCTTGTGTAACTTGGCAAGAATGGTAAACTGCATCAATCCCAAGCGCTCACATGTTGATCCTGACAATAATGGTTTCTGATCCACTTCCACGATCTCAAATTCAAGTTTATGAATATCCCCATGTATGCTGCATTCTGTTTGAAATAGGCCCAGTGAGTTCATTAATTCTCCTGAATATAATTTCAATTTGGTACTGCTGGGTTGAAGAGGTATCTAAGGTGCCAATCTCATTTTGTCCTTTAAACTCATAATATCACAGGTTGCACCTGAGTCCAGCTGACAGGGTTGAATTACGTTGTTAAACCTGAGATTCACAAACCATTTTTTGCCCTTGGAATGTACTACGCAGATGCATTCTTTCCTGTAAACCACATCAGTAATAAAAATGATGCCTCCTCCTGAGATACATTCTCCGAGTCTGATGTTTGCTCAATTGTATGCAACTTCCTTACTTCCCTTTTCCGTGCCTGACACACTCCTGCAAAGTGATTTAGCCTCCCACACACTCTGCAGATTTTCCCATTTGCTGGACACTGCTCTCTCTCTTGTATGTGTATACTGCTGCAATATTTGCATGCTATTTGGTTGTTCACTGATGAATTATGAAACTGCCTTTTATTTCAATATTTATATTGATAATTCATCATGCTTGGCTGCTGTTTGGAGACTGTATTAACACAATCCTTATCCCGCTCTAGGACTCTCAGCCGTTTGTCAGTAAATTCTATAGTCTGACACATCTCAATTGCTGCTTGTAGGCTTAAATTATGCTCCCTCAAGAGACAGTGGCATGTGCTTTCATTAGCAACACCCAAAACTATTTTGTTCTGAATGAGCTCATCCCTTAAGGGGCCATCGTCATAACTGGCCGCATTTTTCTTTAAACGTGTGACAAAATTGCTTATCATTTCACCTTCTCCTTGCTTGCAGCTGCCAAATATGTATCTTTCAAAAATAACATTTTTGAGAGGTCTGAAATAAGTCTCTAAAGCATCTAGAATAACTTTGATATTTCTTTCTTGCTCCACAGAAAGGGTTAAACTGTGTCTGTAGATATGAAGGCATTCACTGCCCATCAATCTCCTTTTTTATTGAAAAAGTTTTACAAATACAAATTTTCCCATTTCCCCCCCCTTCCCTCCCTAACCCTCCCTAGCCCACCCCTCCTCCCATGACTTCCCCAAAGTGAAATCCAAATCCACATCATATTATATCATACCTTACCGCCCTTCTATTCTCCCCACTGTGTACTATACATTTCTACATAACATTGAACTATTCTACCCCCCTATATACTATACATTTCTACACAACATTCAACTAAAAGCTATCTGGTACTTCATAGTTTGGTATTTATTCTGCACATAATCTATCCATTTCTTCCACTCCCATACATAAGTCTCTTGAGTCCGGTCTTTTAAGTATGCTGATACCTTCGCCATTTCTGCAAAACTGGCCACCTTCAGAGTCCATTCTTCAATAATAGGCAAAACATCCCTTTTCCAATATTGACCAATCAGTAACCTAGCTGCTGTCACCATGTACAATATCAATTTTGTTTCACCCATTGAAGAATCCTTAACTATACCCAATAAAAACAATTGTGGAGAAAATTGGAGTTTTTTCTTCAGAACATTTTGCATGACCCACCAAATTTTTATCCAGAAAGCCTTCACTTTCTTGCAAGTCCACCATATATGATAATATGTAGCATCCAAACAATCACATCTCCAACATTTTGGTTGAACATTAGGATACATGCATGACAATTTCTTAGGATCTAAATGCCACCTATAAAACATTTTATAAAAATTTTCCCTCAAGTTCTGTGACTGTGTAAATTTAACATTCTGAACCCATATTTTTTCCCACGTTTCCATCATAACTGGTTCTGCAAAATTTTGCACCCATTTTATCATACAATCTTTAACCAATTCATTTTCTGAGTCTCTTTCTAACAAAACATTATAAACCCTCTTGATATGCATTGGGCCTTTCTCTTTTATCCGTCTAACCAATTCTTCTTCATGCAACATTAAACCAGTTTTTTGATCTTCAATTGAAGTTGATTATACTGTAACCAAGTTAAATTAATCCCTTCTTCCAACAGTGTGTTTAATGTCTTTAGTTGCCATCTGCCCCCATCATTGAAAAGTACTTCTTTGTATAAAAACCCACCGAGTGACTTTATATTTATATTCCGTATAATATGACCAAAATCCAACCACAACGGTATTTTATAATCCCATTTGAGCCAGTGCTTCTTCCATACTCTCATCAAGGAGTTTCTAAGCATATGACTGTGGAATACTTTATCCACTTTATTTTCATAGAATAAATATGCATGCCAACCAAATTCAAGATCATAACTCTCTATATTCAATATTCCAGTCTTTGTCCTTCCAAACCAATCACTTGCTTGTATCAACGCTGCTGCTTCATAGTACAGTCGCAGGTTTGGAAGTTTAAGACCACCCCTTTCACGAACATCTTGCATACCCATCAATCTCCTTAATGTGGCAGCTTGAACTGCTGCCAGCTTCTCATCCAAGCCTGTAGCTAAGGCATAATCTTCGAACTCTGCTCTGAACTCATTCCAATTGCTACCGCAGTCTCCACTCACCCTCATAGGCTCAGGCAGAGGTATACTGTAAGCAGCTGCCATACTTCCACTGCTTAGCTTTTGGGAGTATGCTTCAAATGTGTCCGGAAGACATGGATTTAGGCTTCTGACACCATGTTTCAGATAGATTTAATCATCAGTAAAAAGCCCTTAACAAACCATCATTGCGGGTATATATCTACATATGACAGAAACCGGAAATACCTCACAGACACAGTTGGAGGCAGCTCCTCAAGAGTCAGAAAATGGATCTCAAACTAATCCTGCCAAGACTTTAGACATAAACCTTGTAACAAACACTTTGCCCTTTGGGATGAAGAGAGATGGAATTCCAGTGTGTTCTCCTAGACCTTTTTGGCACCAGGACCGGTTTCATGGAAGACAAATTTTCTACCAGGGTTGGGGGGAGGTAGGGAAATGATATCAGGATAACACACTGGAAGCAGAGAGCCTCACTAGAAGAGGCTCTCTGCTTCTACTCCAGAGGAAACTCCCAATCAAAGACCCAGGGAAACAGAAAGAGGTGTGAATGACCACTGCCTGAACTTTTCAGTGGGAGAGAGTGGGGGAGGGAAAGAGAGAGAGAGAGAGAGAGAGAGAGTGAATGTCAGGGTTCCAAGTAACACCCCCAACAAAATCAAACTCTGAAGCTTGAGGTTCCTCAAAGCTAATTTTTATTAGAGATGTCATATTGGCACATCTGGGAAAACCCAAATCTGAGAGCTTCTGGGTTTTCCTCACCCATGAGAAAGTTCAAGTCCTTTCCCCTCACCCACGTCCATCACATGAACCAATCAGGTGCCCTCCAGAACAAAAGATGCCTGCTCATTCTTCTCAGCACAGCTGCAGGGCACAGCAGCCTTGACTTTCTAGAATGTTATTTTGACTACATATCATCTTCACTCCATACAATCCCCCTCCCATTTTCCCACAGTAGAATTTGTGGCAGGCCTGAAGGCTCAAAGGTGAAAAGATGGCTTCCAGATCTGACACAGAGAAAGAGGGGGCAGCACTTAAAGGGGAAGATAGCTTCTCCCCACCCCTATTTGCACCCCAAGGAAAAGATATCCCTCTTTTCCTTGGGGGAGATAAGATAACCTTGGGGGCTTCCCCTCCAACAAGGCTTTGGGGAGCCTCGGTTGGAAGCCAGGCTAGTAGTGTGCATTTGCAAACTTAGAGAGCTGCATGAAAGCAATGTGAGCCCAGTTGGGGTGCCAGGAGGGGGAGAGGAGGAAAGTGAGGAAGAAGAGGAAGAGAAAGAAGAGATAGAAGGAAGTGGAAGCAGAACCAGGAAGAGGTGGAAGGATGCAGAGTCCATGAGTGGCAAGTCAGTTGCAAGCACAGCCAGCATGGAACTTTTGCAATGGGCAAGATGGCTTGTGCCTTGCTGCTCTGCTGCCCCAGCCGCCACCTTTGCAGATTCACTGCATGCTTGGAGGTGGAAGACACATCTTCAGCTCACCTCCAGCTGCGTGACCCCATTCCTAACCAGCTGCGGACCGGTACGGGTCTGCAGACTGGGGGTGAGGACCCTGTCCTAGACTGTATACTATATACTATATACACCAAATATATAGGAAGGAAGAAATATTAGGTATGTTTTCCAACTTTTATATTTATAAAAATAATAAAAGTGGGATTAAAAACAAATGAGAGAGAAAGAGAAAGTGTTAAAATTACACAAACAACTTCATGATGTTCATGAAAGCATTCTGTGATTTCAGCTGTTAGTCAGTTTGAGGAAGGAGAACGCTGTCTGCCATTTTGAGTTGGATCACTTTGCCTTCAAGACAATGAAAGAAACTTTGTAAACAACTTTGTTGTTGTTGTTCATCATCCCTGATATGAGGAAGTGCAGGTAAAATAACCTGTTCCAATTTAAATGCAAATCCCTGCATTTGCAGGGTTATACCTATAATTATGGCAATGAAAATTGGAAGCTACTTCTTTGTATTTTCTTTCCTTCTACACTTTTGGCTAATATTCTAAATATTAGTTCATGTTTTTATCTTTTTAAAAATTTAATAAGGTTATATATTAAAAGGAAAGTATTTAACCATGAGCAGTGTATAATAGCTTACTTCACCAAACCACCACATACAGGGTGGCATCTTAAATTGTGTATAAACTCAATGATTATTATAAAAACGTAAGTGTGGAATAGATTATAACAGGCTTTAGGTTTGTTTATTTATTTATTTATTATTGAATTTCTATACCGCCCTTCTCCCTGAGGACTCAGGGCGGTGTACAGCCAAAACTAAAAAAAAACATGCAGGACAAATATTAAAAAACAATTAAAAGATATATAAATTTGGCCCAATTAAAACTCATTACCAATTAAAATGTTTAAAACATTTAAAAACAGTTAAAAATTTCATCTTAAGCCAGCCCGGCTTGTTTAAATAAATGGGTTTTAAGGGCACAACAGAAGGCACTGAGGTCCTGGATTCTCCTTATCTCTGGGGGGAGCTGATTCCACAGGGTAGGTGCCCCCACAGAGAAGGCTCTCCCCCTGGGGGTCACCAGCCTACACTGTCTGGCTGATGGCACCCCGAGGACGCCCTCTCTGTGGGAGTGCACGGGTCGATGGGAGGTTGTCGGTAGCAGCAGGCAGTCTCAAAGATAGCTAGGCCCTATGCCATGGAGCGCTTTGAAGGTGATAACCAGCACCTTGAAGCGCACCCGGAAGACCACCGGGAGCCAGTGCAGCTCGCGCAGGAGCGGTGTTACATGGGAGCGCCATGCTGCTCCCGTCACTACCCGCGCTGCTGCGTTCTGGACCAGCTGGAGCCTCCGGGTGCTCCTCAAGGGGAGCCCCGTGTAGAGAGCGTTGCAGTAGTCAAGGCAAGAGGTGACGAGGACGTGAGTGACTGTGCACAGGGAATCCCGATCAAGAAAGGGCCGCAACTGGCGAATCAGGTGAACCTGACAAAAGGTCCCCCTGGTTACAGCCGTCAGATGTTCCTCCAAGGACAGCTGCGTATCCAGGAGGACTCCAGATTACGAGCCCTCTCTGTGGGGGCCAATGACTCGCCCCCAATAGTCAGTGATGGAGTCAACTGACTATATCGGGATGCCGGGAGCCACAGCCACTCAGTCTTGGAAGGGTTGAGCTTGAGCCTGTTCCTCCCCATCCAGACCCGTACAGCCTCCAGGCACTGGGACATCACTTCAAGGGCATCGTTGGGGTGGCCTGGGGTGGAGATGTACAGCTGGTGTCATCAGCGTACTGGTGGTATCTCACCCCAAAGCCACGGATGATCTCACCCAGTGGCTTCACATAAATGTTGAACAGAAGGGGCGAGAGGACCGATCCCTGCGGCACTCCACAAATGAGAGACCTCGAGGTCGACCTCTGCCCCCCTGCCAACACAAACTGCAACCGGTCGGAGAGAAAGGAGGAGAACCACCGCAACACGGTGCCTCCCACCCCCAACTCTTCCAGCCGGTGCAGCATGATACCATGGTCGATGGTATCAAAAGCCGCTGAGAGGTCTAACAGGACCAGAACAGAGGAACAACCCCTGTCCCGAGCCCTCCAGAGATCATCAACCAACGCGACCAATGCCGTTTCTGTGCTGTGCCCAGACCTGAAACCCGACTGGAACAGATCTAGATAAGATGTTTCCTCCAGGAATTGCGGAAACTGTCATGCGACCACACTCTCAACAACCTTCGCCATAAAGCGAAGGTTGGAGACAGGACGATAGTTGGCCAATATTGCCGGATCCAGGGACGGCTTCTTGAGGAGAGGCCTCACCACTGCCTCTTTCAAGGCGGTGGGGAAGTAACCCTCACTCAACGAAGCGTTGATAACACCCTGGAGCCAGCCTCGTGTAACCTCCTGGGAAGCCAGTACCAACCAGGAGGGACACGGGTCCAGTAAACATGTGGCCCCACTAAGTCTCCCCAAAATCCTGTCCACATCATCAGGAGTCACAGCATCAAACTCCTCCCAGATAATATTCTCAAGACTATTCCTCGTCACCCTGCCCTGATCTACCCAGTCAGAGTCCAAATCCACCCGGATCTGAGCGATTTTGTCATACAGGTATTGTCCGAAATCCTCCGCCCTGACTTCCAAGGGATCCTCCCGCACTCCCGGATGAAGCAAGGAGCGGGTAACCCTGAACAGGGCAGCCGGATGATTCCCTGATGATGCAATAGAGGCGGAAAAGTAATTAAACTTTGCCATCTTTATCACCACTAGGTAGGCCTTAATATGCGACCTTACCTGTGTTCGATCAGATTCAGCGAGACTGGCCCTCCAACCGCTCTCCAGGCGTCTTTTCCGGCGCTTCATTTCCCTCAGCTCCTCAGTGAACCAAGGAGCCGCGGGGATCGGCACCAGGAGTCGTGACTTTGCGGGTCAGAGGCCGCAAAGGCACGACTCGGTCCAAGGCCCCACCAGCCGCCCAGTCCCAGGCGGCTACCAGCTCCTCAGCCGAGTCATGTGCTAGAACCTCAGGAAATGGCCCAAGCTCTGTCTGGAACCTCTCAGGATCCATCAAGCGCCTGGGGCGGATCCATCTAATTTGGATCCACCTCCCTGCAGCGGGGGGCAGCGGTTCGAAAATCCAGGCGAAGGAGTGAGTGGTCTGTCCATGACAAGGGTTCCACGTCTATATCCCCAATAACAAGACCACTCAACCACTGGCCAGAGACAAAAATCAGATCCAGAGTGTGACTTCCCCTGTGAGTAGGGCCATGAACTAACTGGGTCAGGTCCATGGCCGTCATGGAAGCCATGAACTCCCAAGCCACCTCAGATGTTTCACCAATGGATGGCAAGTTGAAATCACCCATGACTAAAAGCCTGGGTGTATCAACTGCCACCGTGGCTATCACGTCGAGTAGCTCAGGTAGGGCTGTTGCCACGCGGCAGGGAGCCAGGTACGTAAGCAACAAGCCCATCTGAACCCCACAACCCCACCTCACAAGGATGGACTCACATCCAGCTATCTGAGGCACAGTGGTCTCCCTAGGACCCAGATCCTCGTTAATAATAACCGCCACCCCCCCCGCCCCTCCCGGATTTGTCAGAATGGATTTGTCATAATTGTGAATCTTTCTGTTAACTATGTAATATTTAGCTTTTATTGAACAATTCATCTGACAAATTAAATTCCTGCAGTATTGATTCAATTGCTATCTGGTATCCAAAATGACATTTACCAAGGGTCCTGGATAAACTGAGGTATATTATGAATATCTCTTAACAATGTTTTATCCACATTTAAAATGTTAATAATTGTATGTTATTGGCTTTTAATGGACCAAAGAAGTATAACTTGGATGCTGTTGCCAAAAGAATTGATGTCAAATTATTTCTTTAAAAAATTTATTTCTTTAAAAAATGGAACTTATATCTCACAGTTGAATTTACTCTTTTCTTCCCCTTCTCAGACTCTTCTGAAGACAAAATAGATTGTTAGTGTAAGGGTAATTTGTCACATGTCTAAGAAGTCATTTGTTCCATTGTCTATTCACAATTTGACTACTGCAATATGTTGTACAAAGGGCTATTTTTGAAGACCACCCAGAAGCTTTAACTGGTCCAGAGTGCAGTGGCACAATGCCTCAGTATACCCATGAAACATCTCTGCTTCTTGAATTGCACTGGTTGCCAGTTTGTTTTCAGGTGTGATTCTAGGTGCTGGCTATTGCCTATACTGCATTATATAGCATAGGGCCTGGTTACTTGAAAGACCTTCTGTCTTCCACAGTATCTGCCTGGCCAATTCAGTCCTGCAAAGTTGGTGTTTCAGTTCCTTCGATTAAACAGTGTCATCTCAGGAACCTGGATTTTTATTGTCATTTTTTTGTGGCTGTGAGCCACTAGAAGCATTAAAAGTTGGGCAGCATATGAGTTTTAAAAATATTAAGATTATTAGTAGTAAAAATAGTGGCAATTACCAGATGCAGGTTCTCTGTCATCACAGAAAATAAAGCCTTTTTTTGCACTGAAAATTCATCTGAAAACAGACT
The DNA here is from genome assembly GCA_022577455.1 of Arizona elegans. NCBI lineage: Eukaryota > Metazoa > Chordata > Lepidosauria > Squamata > Colubridae > Arizona > Arizona elegans. Next base: position 27,103,699 of record JAKOOJ010000007.1, on the reverse strand, counting down.
GGACTTTCTTTTTTGATAACTCTGCCAGCCAATAAGAAAACATCCATACTATAGAAAGGCTTTTTAAAAACCCAGTATTTATCACTAAAGTTTAACTATCCTAATAATATTTTCTTTGCATGATATGTTAACACAGTGGTTCTCAATCTTCCTAATGCCGCGACCCTTTAATACAGTTCCTCATGTTGTGGTGACCCCCAACCAGGGGTGGGTTCTAAAATTTTTTACTACCGGTTCTGTGGGTGTGGCTTAGAAGTCATGTGACTGGGTGGCCATGATTATGTGTATAGGGACTACTCAGAGGGCTGAAAAAAGTCATTTCTGACAGGTCCTCACACTTTTGCCTGGTCCTCACACTTATGACCATCCTCACATTTATGCCCATGCAGCATTCTTAACTAAGGTGACCAGACATCCCGCTTTTGGCGGGACAGTCCCGATTTTTAGCAATTTGTCCCGCATCCCGCGGTGTTTTAAAAAAGTCCCGATTTTTCATTCTGCTTCCTGTTTAAAAAATTGTTTAAACTCTTCGGTGTCAAATTTTTACATATGATTAGAAAAGTATACTCCCTCCAAACGGCCAAAATTATGATTAATGGAGATATGACTGAAAATCTGGATATACAAAAGGGTGTGAGACAGGGTTGCCCTTTATCCTCACTACTGTTCATAATTTCATTGGAAATATTACTAAATGAAGTTAGGAAAGATGTGGAAATAAAAGGTTTGAGAACACGGAAAGAAGAGTACAAATTGCAAGCCTTCACTGACGATGTGGTATTTATAATGGAGCAACCAGAAATAACAGGAACCAAACTTTTAGCGAAGATAGAGGAATATGGAAGTGTCGCAGGGTTTAAGATTAACAAACAAAAAACTAAAGCATTAACAAAGAATTTGACAAAGGTAGAGGAGACAAAACTAGAAGACAAATTAGGAATACAAATTGTAAAGAGAATAAAGTATCTAGGAATCTGGTTTACTGCTAAAGCAATAACAATTAGAGAAGACAATTATAACAAATTAATGAAACAAATTAGAAAAGATCTGGAAATGTGGAACAAATTACAACTGTCATTTCTAGGGAAAATCGCATCCATAAAAATGAATATACTACCTAGATTACTCTACCTCTTTCAAGTAACCCCAATCTGGCCAGGAAAGAAATTTTTTTTAAGGACCTTAATAAAATAATAACAAAATTTATTTGGAATGGGAAAAGGGCCAGAATCAAAATAAAGTGTATGCAAGATACTCGGGAAAAAGGAGGTTTAGGCCTACCAGACTGGGAGTTATATTACAAAGCAGCATCGCTAAACTGGATAAGGGATTGGATAGACCTCAAGAATAAAAGAATGCTATTACTAGAGGGCTTTGAATTACAACGCGGATGGCACGCCTTTTTGTGGGAGGGAAAGGACAAGCACCATGGATATTTCCAGCAACATATTATCAGAGAATCATTGTACAAAACATGGCAAGAGATTAGAAAACACTATACCAAGATTCCACGATGGTTATCGACAATGGAAGCACTAATATATCCCAATGCCATGGATATAGAGAAAATGAGGAGTTATAAAGAACTACTGAACAGTGAAGGAGAATTACAAACAAGACAAGAATTACAAAATCAGGGGTATAGACATTGATTGGTGGTCATACATGCAAATAGAATCAAGATACAAAACTGATCGGGCACAATTCGGATTCCAAAATGAACCAAATGAACTGGATAAAATATTACAAAGTACAGATGAGAAAATGATTACCAAAATTTATAAGTACCTACTAAAATACAAATTAGAAGAGGAGGTTGTCAAAGAGAATATGATAACATGGGCCAAAAATATAGGATATACTATTGAATTGGATAAGTGGGAAAATTTGTGGAAGATAAATTATAAGATGACATTGTCTATACTCTATAAGGAAAACCTTTACAAAATGTTCTACCGATGGCACCTCCCACCGGCGTGCCTAGCCAAGATGTTCCCAAATACGTCTCCAATGTGCTGGAAATGTAAATCATAGAAAGGGACATATTATCATCTCTGGTGGTCATGCCGAAGGGCAAAACAATACTGGCAACAAATTAAAACAATGATTGAAGAAATCACGAAACAAAAACTGGACATGAGGCCGGAAATCTTTTTATTGGGAATAATCACAGCACAATATACCAAAGAAATAAAATATCTGATCATCCATATCCTCACAGCAGCACGTATACTCTTTGCCCAACATTGGAAATCTGAACAGTTACCCACAGAAGACAAAATAATAGCCAAAATTACAGAATGTGCAGAATTGGATAAGCTCACAAAAGAAATACAAGAGAAAGACGATATTGATTACTATTTAGTATGGCAAAGATGGTACAGCTGGCTGGAGGCAAAAATAGGAATATAAAGATAATTTTCGACTATTCAATAGAAATGCATAGAAGTAAACAAGGAGTCAATTATATATATACATATATAACCATGTAAACATGTGAATGTAGATATAGATACAAATAGAAATATGAAAATAACCCACCGTTGTAGTAACTTCTAAGAGGCAGTCATTGGACTGAATTGATGTTTGTCCGTTTTGTATGTTGTTTTAATGTATTTATGTTGGTTTGTTTTTTTTTTATTATTAATAAAAATATTTATAAAAAAATAAATAAAAAAATAAAATAAAAAACTGTTTAAACTCTTGCCGCGGGGCTTCAAAGGGCCACCCTACAGCTGATCAGTGTTAAAAGAAAACAAATGAGTAGACCGATGCCTGCAAAAATAGAAAAAACAGCCCCTTACAGCTTCCGCATAGCTTAATTAGCACAAGTTGATTAGCTCGGCTTCCCCACTCGCAGCTGATTTGCTCTCAGCTGTTTTGCACAGGGCTCTGTTCCATTGCGAGCTGCAAAGTGTTCCTGGAGCAGATTTTTTTCCCCCTAGCTATGCTAAAAAAGCGAAAGAGAAAGTAAAGCAGGGTCTTTGTTGCAACGTGACAAAATGAGGCAGGGAGAGATTTCTTTTTCCTTTTCCTCACCAAAAAAGGTAGGTACAAAACTGCAAACAATGGGAAATTTAGGGCAAAAGGGGAGAGTTCAAAATTTTAAAACACAAAAGAAAAAAAGCTCTATTTAACTAGGGAATTGTAATAATTGAGATACTATTAATTGTATATTGTGTTGAAAGTAGAAATGGTTAAGTTGTGGTTTGGAGGAATATATGGGGGAAATTATTTGGTTTATTATTATTGATAAATATAATTAATTGATTTGTAAGAAATTGGATGACATGGAAATAATTGGAATATTCATGTTCATATTGATTAATATACAAAAAAGATAGTTATATAACTAATTGATTTATATTAAAATGTTGAATTTGTATTATGTAATATTACATAATTAACCAATGTGAGGATGGATTTAAAAATAGATGACAATGGGAAGTGGTATAATATAGAATAGAAGGGAAAAAATGAATTTGATTAAGATAAGAGATGAGGATGAAGGGTAATATTGTTTTTTTAAAAAAATAGATAAGGAATAAATATGGGAAAAAGGAAATATAGAAATTGTAAATTTAATTGAAATGACTAAACACTGTTTAAATTTGTGAACCGGCCAAATACTCTGTTCAAAGAAAATACATTGTATGTTTGTATGTGTGTTTCTAATTATTGCTATTTATTCATATTTGTTCTCTTTTATTCTTTAAAGTTTAACAATTCATTCTTAATCTTAATATCTTTATATTTGTTTGGGGTTGGTTTTCTTCCCTTTCATCTTTTTTATTGTACAGCAATCTTTCTCGTCAAACCTACCACTTCGCACTTTTCTTTCCTTCTTACTTTCTCTTTCCCCCCTCTTCTTCTCCTCCCTACTTCCTCTTCCTTTCTCCTTCTCCTCCTCTCTTCCTCCCTCTCTTACCCTCACTCCTACTCTAATTTCCCTTCCCTTCCTTCATCCCTCTCTATTGCTGTATCCTTTTATGCATATGGACTACTCAGAGGGCTGAAAAAGTTATTTTTGACTGGTCCTCGCACTTTTGACCAGTCCTCGAACTTACGACTGTCCTCACATTTTACGTTTTTTGCCCTATCTTGTCACCATGGTGAAGAGAAGCAGTTGTGAAATGAGTGACATGGTTGTTAAGAATGTTGCACGGGCATAAATGTGAGGATGGTCATAAGTGTGAGGACCAGTCAAAAGTGCGAGGACCTGTCAGAAATGACTTTTTTCAGCCCTCTGAGTAGTCCCTATACACATAGCCATGGCCATCCAGTCACATGACCAGCTAGCCACGCCCACCCAGTCACATGACCTCCAAGCCACGCTCACAAAAAAGCCACGCCCACAATGGTGTCCCGCTTTACCAGTGTTAAAATCTGGTCACCTTATTCTTAACAACCATGTCACTCATTTCACAATTGCTTCTCTTCACCATGGTGACAAGATAGGGAGAAAAACGTAACATGTGAGGACAGTCGTAAGTTCAAGGACTGGTCAAAAGTGCGAGGACCAGTAAAAAATAACTTTTTGAGCCCTCTGAGTAGTCCATATGCACAAAAGGACTACCCAGAGGGCTGAAAAAAGTGATTTCTGACAGGTCCTCGCAAATCAAAGATTTCTGAGACCAATGGTGAATACTTAAATTTCAGTAGTCACTAATCCCAGTCTTAAAATGAGTTTAGAATCAGTGGGAGTCACTGATAACAATGAAATAACTAGCTACTGATAATGAGTCCAGTCCTGCCTTTCTTTTTCTTCTGTCCAAGTTTTGCAAGTACTTTTTCCAGGTATATGTTTTATTCCAAAGTAACCATTATTGTTAGGGAAAAAATGGGTCTTCCAAGCAATTTTAAAAGACACTGTCAGAATGACTCTGCTCTCAGCCTCCCTTGTGGCTCCTTGAAAAGCATCCCCGCCCCCACATATGTAAATGAAAAGAATAAGCTTAAAAATCCTAGCCTTTTAAAATTGAAAATATGGAGAATTGGGAGGATGAATTTGAGACACTAAGGGAGATGTTTCAAAAACTAAGGGAGGCATTTAAGGAAAATAAAGAAGCAGAGAATTGGTTAGCTTGCAAAAAAAGAAAGAGAAAAGATGAATGAGAAGCAAGAGAAACAAGTAGATAATATTGAAAAGGAAATAATTGAAAAAAAGATAAAGATGATTACACTGGGTTCAATAGAAAAAATGGAAAAAGGTTAACTATATTGCTAATAATTAAAAAGATGAGGGGAAATTTTGAGAAATATACTTGATAAATGAAAGGAAGACCGGGGTTGCCTGGACTCCATAGTGGAAAATATAAAATTGAAAATTAATACAGCAATAGAGAGGGATGAAGGAAGGAGAAGAGAGATGGAAGAGAGAAGGAAGAGAAGGGAGGAAGGAAGGGAAAGGAAATTAGAGTAAGAGGGAGTGTAAGAGAGGGAGGAAGAGAGGAGGAGAAGGAGAAAGAAAGAGGAAGTAGGGAGGAGAAGAAGAGGGGGGGAGAGAAAGTAAGAAGGAAAGAAAAGAGAGAGGTGGTAGGTTTGAGGAGAAAGATTGCTGTACAATAAAAAAGATGAAAGGGAAGAAAGGCAACCCCAAACAAATATAAAGATATTAAGATAAAAAATGAATTGTTAAACTTTAAAGAGAACAAATATGAATAAATAGCAATAATTAGAAACACACATACAAACATACAATGTATTTTCTTTGAACAGAGTATTTGGCTGGTTCACAAATTTAAACAGTGTTTAGTCATTTCAAGTAAATTTACAATTTCTATATTTCCTTTTTCCCATATTTATTCCTCATCTACTTTTTTAAAAACCAATATTACCCTTCATCCTCCTCTCTATTCTTAATCAAATTCATTTTTCCCTTCTATTCTATATTATACCCCTTCCCATTGTCATCTATTTTTATACCCATCCTCACATTGGTTAATTATGTAATATTACAGTTGTTTAATTCAAATTCAACATTTTAATATAAATCAGTTAGTTATATAACTATCTTTTTTGTATATTAATCAATATGAACATGAATATTCCAATTATTTCCATGCCATCCAATTTCTTACAAATCAATTAATTATATTTACCAATAATAATAAACCAAATAATTTTCCCCATATTTTCCTCCAAACCACAACTTAACCATTTCTGCTTTCAACACAATATACAATTAATAGTATCTCAATTATTACAATTCCCTAGTTAAATAGAGCTTTTTTTCTTTTGTGTTTTAAAATCTTGAACTCTCCTCTTTTGCCCTAAATTTCCCATTGTCTGTACCTACCTTTTTTGGTGAGGAAAAAGAAAATAAATCTGCCTCTGCCTAATGTTCCAATGTAACAGCCAAAGCCTGCTTTACTTCCAGTTTCGTTTTCAGCTTGATTTGCATAAGGAGAAAAAAAAATCTGCTCCAGCAATTTAGCTCTTTGTAGAGCTGCAGAGTCCTTCGGAAGGATTTGCTGAGAGCAAATCAGCTGAGAATCGAGAGGCAGATCTAATCAACGGGCTAATTAGCCTATGCTGAAGCTGAAAGGGGTTGTTTTTTCTTGCTGTTTGCTTGCAAGGAGGTAACTGCTGTGAGGCACAGGCCAAAGGGTGGGGGCCACCTGTTGTAGCGTGGGAATAACGAGACGCACAAGCAAGCAAATGACAACAGCTCTTTAATATACAGTGAGACTTCAGCAAAAACTCTGAGGCTGCAGCCCTCCTTATATACAATCCTGGAGGGGCTGTCAGCCAATCAGCAACTAAGGCAAATTTGAAACTCCCGCTGAAATGTATCAATACATAACACCCCTACCTTCCCAGAAGGCACTGACATTCAAATATTTACATAATTACACACAAAATCTCGCAGGTGACCTGGGAGAGTTCTTGTTCTGGTCGACCTGCGCAGTTCAGTGTTGGGTGGGGCGTCGAGCTGGTCGGAGGGACTTACTGTCTCTCCCAGCTCCGCCAATGGAACCTCCTGGATTTTGTCCGGGGTGTGGTTATCCCCGGCTGGGAGTGTTGACTCGCTGGGGCAACGCTGGAACCAGGGCTTGTCAGCTAAATATTGCCTCGAACCTGGGCTTGAGTTAGCTGTTTAGGGAAAGTTGTTTTAGTTAGGTTCAGAGATTTCTAAATTGAGATTGGCTTCACTGACTAACCTCCTCCGGAGCTGATCTATGTGGCATTTCCAGATTCTGTCTACCCCAACGTCTACTGTGTAAGATTTGGGGCCCGTTATGCCCACTATGGTTCCTGCAACCCACAGAGGTCCACTAGCATAATTACGAGCGAACACCGGGGACCCGATTTGGAACTGCCTTAGTCCCGTGGTCTCTCCCTTAAAATTCTCGTGCGAATAATTCGGGTGAAGTATATCCAGAACGCACCAAAGTTTCCTGCCCATGAGGAGTTCGTCTGGGCTTCTCCCTGTGACCGTGCATGGTGTGGCATGCTGAACTGCCAAAAATCGGTCTATCCTGACCTGCCAGTCCCCATCATCTAGGCTGGACAATGCTTCCTTGGCCGTTCTTACGAAACGTTCAGCAAGGCCATTAGAAGCCGGATGGAACCGGGCCGATAGGGCATGGCGGATGCCCAGTCTGGCCAGATAGCTCTCAAATTGAGTCGCTGTAAATTGGGGGCCATTATCAGATACAAGGGTATCCGGCAGCCCGTGGGTGGCAAATAATTTCCAAAGAGCCTTAATGACTGCTTCTGCTGTGGTTGAAGGCATAAGTATAATTTCGAGCCATTTAGAAAAAGCATCGACTATGATTAAAAATGTTTGCCCGTGGAAGGGCCCGGCAAAGTCAATGTGGATCCTCCCCCATGGTCCCTTTGGTTTCTCCCACTCTCGGAGGGGCGCTATCGGGGGATCGGGGCGAGATTCCTGGCAGGGCCTGCACTTCCTCACCCACTCGGAGATGTCTTGGTCCATGTTGGGCCACCAGACATAATTGCGGGCTAAGCTTTTCCTACGAACTATGCCCGGGTGCCCCTCGTGCAGCAACTCCAAAACCCTTGTTCACAGTTTCGTAGGGACCACCACCCTATCGCCCCACAACAAACAACCCCCTTGCATAAACAGTTCGTTACGTTTGTTCACAAAAACCTGAAATTCCCCACCATCCACCTTGGGAGGCCACCCCTTAAGGACCCACCTCATCACAGTGCGGATCACAGTGTCCCTCGCAGAGGCTTTAGCCACCTCGCAAGAGGAGATCGGTCCCAAAGTCACAGCGTCGATCAAAAGAACGGGAGCTTCAGGCATAGGGTTGACAAGCAGTTCGGGGAGGGGACAGCGGCTGAGGGTGTCTGCGTGGCCCAGGGTCCATCCAGGTCGATGGACAAGCTGGTACAAATAGGCCGACAGAAAAATGGCCCATCTGGTCAATCGGGGGGACAGGGCAACGGGGGTGGGCTTGTCACTGGCCAAAAGTCCTAGCAAGGGCCGGTGGTCTGTCACAAGTTCGAATTGACGATCATAGAGGTATTCATGAAATTTCTTAACACCCGCAATTGCAGCCAGAGCCTCTCTGTCCAATTGACTATAGTTACGCTCTGCGCTGGACAGAGTGCGAGAGTAAAACGCAATGGGCGCCTCTAGGCCGTTCGGCAGTCTATGGCCTAGGACGGCACCAACTCCGAAGGGGGAGGCGTCACAGACCAATACGAGAGGTAGCGCTGAGTTATATTGAATGAGGAAGCTGTCCTCTGACAAGAGTTTTTTTATGGCCTCAAATGCGGCTGCCTCTGCCTTGCCCCACACCCATGGAACATTCTTTCCCAACAGTTTGTGCAGGGGATCCATGACGGTGGCCTTGTCTTTTAAAAACATTGAATAGAAATTGAGCAATCCAAGGAAGGCTTGGAGCTCCGATTTGGATTTGGGGGTGGGGGCGCTCTTGATGGCCCTTACTTTACTCTCGGTGGGGTAGATGCCTGCGCCGTCAACCTTGTACCCAAGAAATTCAACAGAGAGAACAGCGATCATGCATTTGTTCCTCTTAAGTTTAAGTCCCGCTTCTCTAAATCTGGTCAGGACGTTCCTCACTCTGTCCCCCAGTTGTTGTTCATTTTGGGCGCTGATTAAAACGTCATCAAAATAGGGCACCACCCCCGGGAGTCCTTGCAACAGGTGCTCCATGGTGCTCTGAAAAAGGCCAGGTGTGACGCTCACCCCGAATTGGAGCCTGGTGCATTTAAATGCACCCCTGTGAGTCACAATTGTTTGCGCCTCTGCCGTGGTGTCGTCAATGGGTAATTGTTGATAGGCCTGTGCTAGGTCTAATTTGGCAAAAAATTTTCTGGGCCTCAGGGAGTGTAGTAGATGGTGCATGATCGGCACCGGATAGGCGCTTGGCTGCAAAGCCTTGTTGATTGTGCACTTGTAGTCGGCGCAAATTCTGATTGAACCATCAGATTTAACTGGGGTCACTATGGGTTGTTTCCCACTTTGCGTGGTCAATGGGGACCAACACCCCTTGTTTAATTAATTTGTCCAGTTCTGCATCGATCTTTGGCTTCAATGCAAAGGGCACCCGTCTGGCTTTTAGTCTTATTTGGGCCACGTTGGGGTCTAGATTTAGGGAGATAGGGGTTCCCACATACTTGCCCAACGTGTCCCCGAAGATGTCCTGGAACTCGTTCAGGAGGCTGTCTTTCAATGACGGCTCGAGCATTCGGTGGACGCTGGTGAAACCCATGCCAAGGGCTCGGAACCACCCCATGCCCAGAAGGCTGGGCAGCTGCTTCGTGATGATGGTTAGCGGCAGGTCTTTTTCAAAGTCTCCATAGGTGATTCGGAACGTGCCTACGCCTTCGATGGGAACTCGGTTTCCCTGGTAGTCTAGGATGTGCACTCTTTGTCTGGATAGCTGGTCCTTCCGGAACGATAGCAGAATGGTCTTCAGGGTCGCCCATGACATTATGGAAAGGGCTGGTCCGGTGTCAATTTCCATTGTACATGGTTTGCCATTAATTTCAACCACCGGGCAGACCTTGTCTTTGATCGCCGTGCTGGCCTGGTCTACGTGTGTGCTGCGGCCATCTCACGGTTCAAATTCGCGCTGGTTTCTAGCACCGCCCTCTTTGATTGGTTGTTTCTGGCGCGTTGATTCTGGTTGGCTGTGGCGGTCACGTGGTTGGTGTTTTCTGGGCAGTATGGCTCTGCAGACTCGCTCCAAGTGCCCTTTCTTCTCGCAATGCCTGCAAATTGCATCTCTGTATTTGCAGGACAGTCTACCGTGATTCCCGCCACAGCTGGGGCAGCTTCGCCGGGGGCTGCCTGCATCTTTCTTTTGGTGCTCTGTGCGGAAGACGTCCTCATCGGACTCGGATTCCGAGCTGGATCTGGCGTCTTCCCTATGCACTGGTGCAGACTTGCTGATCAGTGGGCGCTGCAATGCTTCTGCAGATTTTGTGGAGACTTTATGAGCCCTGGTCTCATCTAGGGCTCCGACAAATGTTAGATCAGGCTTAGCGAGCAGTCGCCTTTGCAGTCTCGTGTCTCGGACGCCGCAAATTAACTGTTCAAGCAGCGCATCATCCAAGTCTCTATAGTCGCAATGCGTTGCGGCTTTACGCAGGCTCGCCATGTAAGCGCTGACCAGTTCTCCCTCTCGTTGCACACATTGTCTGAATTCGTATCGCTGCACGAACTTGGAGGGCACGGGAGCGTAGTGAGCCCGAAGGGTTGCCATCAAGGTGTCCCAGGGAACGGTCTGGACCGGCGTTGGCTCACAAAGTGACTCCGCCATCTCGAACACATCCGGTCCGCAGTGGCTTAGAAAAAGGGCTCTCTTCCAATTAGCGGAGAGTCCTTGCATGTCGCTGGCTTTGAGCGAGCACTCAAACCTCGTTAGGTATGAGACCCATTTTTCGCGGGCCGGGTCAAAAGGCTTGCACGGAACATAGGCGGACATGTTCGGTATGCCTCCTGCTCTTCGCCTCGTCGCCTAGCTGAAACTCGTGGTCTCACTGGTTTGCTTCTTGTGGCCTCGATCCCACCTTCGTCGCCAATGTTGTAACGCGGGAATAACGAGAGGCACAAGCAAGCAAGTGACAACAGCTCTTTAATATACAGTGAGACTTCAGCAAAAACTCTGAGGCTGTAGCCCTCCTTATATACAATCCTGGAGGGGCTGTCAGCCAATCAGCAACTAAGGCAAATTTGAAACTCCCGCTGAAATGTATCAATACATAACACCACCCTCCTTGCACTTAGTGCCCCCCTGTCACCCCCTTTTGCCTCTAGCGACCCCGTGCCACCCCCCTTGCCTCTTATTGCCCCCTAAGGCATGGTACCGCCCACTTTGGGAACCACTGGCTTAACTACTTAAGTACTTAACAACCGGTTCTACCGAAGTAGAATCCCACCACTGGGTCTACCCATTTATTTTTGCAGACACTGGTCTACTCATTTGTTTTCTTTTAACACTGATCAGCTATAGGGCGGGACTTTGAAGCCCCGTGGCAAGAGTTTAAACAGTTTTTTTCCCTCTAGCCATCAGCTGGGACTCAGGAGGTAGCAATAGATTGGGGGTGGGGCCAAATAAAAGGTAAGAATAACGCGGGGGTGGGTGGGGCCCCAGAACCAGTTTTCCAATGGTCTTAGGGGACCCCTGGGAAAGGGTCATTCGACCCCCAAAGGGGTCGTGACCCACAGGTTGAGAACCACTGTGTTAACACATCCTGCAAACTTCAGTTGTCTGTACAAGAATTTTTATAATTTTGGCATAGTGATTTATTTTTCTTTTCCATTAGCTATCAGTGTCTGAGTATTTTGATTAAAATTTGTTTTTCAAGTTCAAAATTTGTTTAATTTTTTTGTCAAGTTGTTTTTTCAAGTACTTTTTGTAAGTCAAAGCTACAAATATTCAGGATAATAGTAAGAGACCCCTTACTATTATGTGCAGTTATAGCTTGCACAAAATGAAGATTGTGAAGCACAGTACTCTGCTGATGTTATTTTGGTAAGACAGAATCTCCATAATCTTTTTATGCTGCATAAAATAGTTTCTTTAACTTATCTGATGCTAGAATAAATTATTTACAATCCTTCTGGCTTTTATTCTTTATATTCTTCTTTTTGGTCATGGCTGATAAATTAGCATACAATGTAAGGGTAATTCTTCACATTGGTATAGATAGATGTCTGCAGGGAATGGGAGAAATGGGGGCAAATGATGAAATGTGCATGACAGCACTGCAGTGCGAACTCTAGCTCTTATATACACTTGCATGTGATGTCTCAGAAAAATCTTGGATCTTGTATTGTCATATCACAATGCATTTTTGTGAGTTTAGCATCATTGTAGTAAAATATGTTGATATTGATCGCCATTGGTAATAATTTTGATTTATATTGTAAATTCATCATTTATTTCAAACATCTACAACTTTACCACAATAGTATGGTATCGTGGTTAATATAATAAATAAATAAATAAATAAATAAATAAATAAATAAATAAATAAATAAATAAATAAATAAATATGTTAGACTGGAGAAACTTGGGTTCCAATCTACCCTCAGACATGGAAGCTGGGTAACCACTAGATGATAAATAATCTGTGATTTCTGGGATACACTCTTTGAACACTCAAACTAATGTTAAAACTATGTCTACTATTATTCTTATATTGCTCCTTTAAATAATTGCCTATTATTCATATTTCATAATTAGTTATAAGTCTTAACTAATTGTTTCATTGCCTTTATTTTTTCATTTATTAGTCATGAAATTTCTTGCAGTTAAAGGAGGGGGAGAACAAGATAAACTTATAAAGTTTATTCAGAATTTTTGTAAACAGATGCCACTCAAGTAGCTTAGATTGAAGAAATATGCTTATGTTTGGCCAGAATTTTTTGTTCTTAGAACCTTGGTCAACTATTTTGTTGCCAAACTCTGTCAAAATATTTCTGTTTCTGCATATCATCATAACCTTGCTAAATCTTAAGCCCAACTGACAATTTCTCAGTACTATTTCCTAAACTATTTAAAATATGCAATACCTGCAGAGGGAGCTCAAAGCATTTGTTTTGGGTGGGGCTTCAAATAGAAGTTTACAATTTATTAATTTAGAAAGAAATGTATCATATGCTGCCCATATTGCAGAAAGCTGTGTTATTTACCTTGGTATGTGAATTTACAACAAAGTTGTACACTTGTACAAAACAGCCTTAGGGAACATTTCTCCTGCCAGTAGATGGAAGAACATGCATTAGAATTTTAGTTTTTATACATTTACATAAACAAACTTTTTTTTTTTGCTTTACCCAGCCTTTTCCAATGTAGGAAGGTATAATCTAGTTAAAGAATGCATTGTTACGTTGTTTTAATTTCACTGGGAGATTTATACTTGTTTCAAAAACATTTATTTGTAGTTAATGAAGCTTAAAAATTAACTTGGAACATGTAATGCCTTCCATATTTATAAATGTGTATACTAACATTCTCATAATACAATGCAAGTTATAAAATACATACAATTTTCAAAACCTTTTTCTTTTTTGTATTTTTGTAGAATTATCTAGAGGTAGTTATTCTATTTCTCCCCAGTTGATGCTTTCATATATTTTTTGAAGGAAAAAAAACATCTGAGTAGAAGCAATGTGTCCCATTCAAAACTTTTATAAGAGCCTTATATGTGCAAGTTTCAGGTACAGAAGATATTATAAGAAATGGCCCAAAAGGAGACTCTTTTATCAATATTATCACAAAATACATACTTTCTGCTTAGTTAATTATCTAAACAGTGTTTAAACTCAGACTTGGACAAATAGCTTAAGTGTTAGTTAAGTACATATTCATCCTTGTAAAAATGCCAGAAATCGAAATGTAATAAAGATTTGGCTAGATTGGGAATCATTAGAAAGAAAAAACTGGAATCATTTAATATACATGGAAAACCATAAACTATTTTTTCTCATACAAGGAATTTGACAAAGTAATTTGAGGGCCAAAAAAAAAATACACTGTTTGTAATTCTAGCAAGAAAGGGGAACCTGAAGAGTTTAGTAGCAGAAAATATGCACTTAATCAAAACTTAATTCACAACAAATTATAAATAAAAACCTGGAAGATATAGAAGAATATAAGGAAAGTTCAGGCGACTAGTAGCATAAACAAAAGAGAAACATCCATAAGAACAGGGTTTCATAGAGATATTTCAATTTGATGACTTAATCTTAATGAATAATTGGACATTTATTGTAGCTAAATATATTTGAAGCAAGAGGAAAGGAAATATTTTATTCAACATGGCCTCCTAATTCTTTACTCACTAGCCATACATTTGGACTTCTTGGGAATCCTCATTGATGCAATCAAACTTGTTTGCAAATAGCTGGGTATTTATATTTTCCTTCTCCATGCAAGTTTTTGGAAGAAGTTTCTATTCAATGTTTTTATGAGAATAGTAATAAAAAGTATTATGAGAATAAAAGTAATAAAAATAATATATTGCTAATGCTATGATTCCCTGGGGGTTGCTTTAGCCCTGGATTTTGTAAATTAAATATGGGGCTGAACTAATGGCTCAAAAGCCTCCACCTTGTTTTATAATAGGAAAGCAAGATTTGTTTTAATAAGCGTGCAAACCTGTTTCATTGTTGGTAGCCATAATTTACTTTTGCCAAATCCTACAACATTGCCAAGGCAAAGCTGACAGCTTGCCTATTTTCCTTAGTTTTCACTGAAGTAATGAGAAGTAATAGTAAACATGTCACCAACAGTTGAAGCTGGTGGAATAGAGTGAGGTTAAGGATGCCAGCAAATTAGTACTCTTTCTCTTGTGCAGTGTTCTACTGCTTGATACACAGTAGCCTTGCTTGAGCAACCAAACATTTTTAAAGCCAGTGTTTTCCAGAGGGAGGGGGAGGGAGGGAGGGAGGGAGAGAGAGAGAGAGAACAATTCAGAAATAATGTAATACTTGTAAGACATAGTAAGAAACTATAGCTCTATAAATGGACAGTTCTGCAGCAGTGTATTGATGGAGTGCAACAGTAGAAACAATTTATATGCTATTGTAAACATGTAGTTGCAATCACATGTGATAAAAGTTAACAGGTTAATACACTATATATTAAGTATACATGAGTATTAAGCAGTGTTGTCTATGTAGAATCAGATTCGAATTGCTTAATATTCTTGATTTTGCCATATGTTGGGTTACGTTTTATCATTCTGTAGGAAGAGCACTTC